>JAECWS010000100.1:19470833-20787500 GCA_018150905.1 Drosophila ambigua
TAATTTATGCCACATTTTGTTGTACATATATCGCCCCGATTGAATGTCCGAACGAAACAAAACTAAGCATAGAGTCGCGTCGTTATGGTGCTGCCTCTCGACTTTCGTTCGTTCCGAAACACGTTCACGTCGTTCACGGCTCAAACACCTTCCGCGGAATGCTACCAACACGGCCAGCTGATGTTCAAGAACTGAGGTGGTAGGCGGTACGACACGGGCTCTGAATCGTGGAAAAACAGAAAGACAAGAGACCCACAACAGATACTACAAGACGTCAATGGCATGGTATATTGGTATGTAAGGTATGTTCTGTGGAGGCATTAAGGAAGATGTGAAGAACTCAGCGAGGATAAGTGGGCTAAAAGTGGTCGCGTGATTTTTGTGTTAGCCCTTAAAAAATAATTTTATTGCACAAAAAATAACTGAAGAATACGATGTAAAAATAATCTTATTTTACATATCTTAATTAATAAATTCTTAATTTTTATTAAATTCAAGAGGCCAAGCGCAGAGTTGTACCTACCTTTAAGTAATTATACCCTGGACGTCGTTACTTCTTGTGGATCGTGCACTTGCGCCCGCTCTCTTGCTCTCTCTCTCTCTCTTCTCTCTCTCTCTCTCCATACCTGTCTTGCTCACCTGTACGAAGCAGAGCGAAGCCAAGCAGCTGATTGTGCGTGTATTGGGTTCCACAACTTGAGGATGGCATTGATAAAAAAAACCGTTGAAACGGTTACGCGCGGCATTCGAAACGGTTAAGCATTAAATATGAAAACTACAGACTCTATGGGAGGGAGGTATTGGGGAAAGGATGGTTGAAGCGCCACATTTATAATTGTAAATGTAAATAATATAATCTACCAAACAACCGACAGTGTTAATAAATAATTGTGAAAGCACACATTCCCATCCTCAGAACTTTACGACATACACATGGAAATGTAAAAAATGGATATATACAGCCAAACCAATTAAAAAATAAATCCATAGAGTCCGATAAGAGGAATACGTAAAGTACAAATACCGATTTACAGAATTTCCATTAGGGTTTATCTAAATTAAGAAATACCTATAGTCGTGGCCAAGTAAATTGGCCCTGGGGATCTATATAAAAACGGTTTCCACAGGTTCCAAAAATATCAGTCTATAAACTGTATAGCTCTCTATCATTTCGAGATGGTTTGGCTTTGGAGTCTTTTCATTTTGGGAATACTAAGCTATGGAGGACGTGCAGAAAACGGAGATGAGGATCAAACAACCAGCACTATTTCTACGACTATTACTGACTCAACTTCAACTGGACCATCAGTCAGTACCGATTCGACCCTCAGCACTATTTATACGAGTACTACTGAACCAACTACAACTGGATTATCAGTTAGTACTGACTCGACCGAAGGCACATCAACCAGCACTACTATTTCTACGCCCACTACTACAAGAGATCCTCCTACAACACTTAAATCAGAAACTACTACAGAAGATCTTGAAACCAAGCTGGATGCAACTGTAACGGCTAAACTTCATAAAATACTGAACTCCTGTAAGGGTCAATTCAATGACAACACGGAGTATGCTGAGTGGATTAGTAGGGTCCGTGAAGCCAGTGAATGGGGAAAGAACAAATGGGAAAAAAAGGAGGAAATTTGCAAACAATTTGAGACCTACAATGCCGCTCGTCTGGAGTTGGAATTAAAAATCCAAAGCCGCATAGATGATCTTGATTTCCTTATACCCGATCAGGAGCGGGATAGCAGTTGCGCAAAGTTCTATTTACACCAAAAGAGTCGCCTTAAAAAGGCTCTAGTCCTCACTAATACCCAAAAAGAGGAAAAGCTGAAGCAAAACTCCGTCGAGTGTCCGCATAGTAATGACTGTCTTGATGATTATTATTATTACGATTATCTTCTTGATTGGATTGAATACTACCATAGCGATGAATACTACTGGTGAATACCAGTGACCAAATGGTACTTTGGGTAGAGAGGGTTCACTCGAGGCAGATGTAAGTAAATATATATATATTAAAAAGTGTTGAAAAACTATTAAGAAGTAAATGAGCATTGCTAAAATATAATGATGTGTTTTTTCTATTATAACGAAAGGCAAATCCAGTAGGCCGACTATAGTCGACTATTGGATTATCATGCCTTTCGTTAAAGTCGAAGCCCAGAGCCTGTTCGTCGTATGCCGTCGTGTGTTTCAGACATTAGGTCGAGTTAGATGTGTCCAATGAACTTGTGTAGGGCGATTCGTAGATGATCTGGTCGCTCTCCAGTTGCAATCCTTCATTGTTGTATTGCTCGTTCTCGACTCCAAACCCATCGTTGGACCTAGCAGACCTAGCTATAAGGAAACTTTAATATAACCCAAAACTACCCGAACCCTAATTGCACAAATCTTCAGTAAACAAAAGTACGTACAAATTATTACTTCAACAGATGTGTGGCACTTTTTGTATGCTTCGATGCTTCCTGTATGTCTGTTTACTCCTCTCAGCAGAAAAATGTGCTTTGAATAAATTTGGCTTTAGATTCCTATTGGCATCTAAATCTAAATCGGCAAAATTCAGTTAAAGCAGAGCCTAGTGGATTTGCCCTTTCGTTACAATATAGATCGGCGGTCGGCACGGCCCTATATATTGTGCTTAGGAAAATGTGATGCTCTGCTGCTGCGCTGCCGCTCACGTACACGTGTATTACAGTGCTTATGCCTGCTGTATGCACACACACACAATCACACTGCAGAACACCGCTGATATAGATACATATGTGCTTAAAGAATAAATAGCTTATGAAAGTAAAGTTACACGTCACTTTAACCTTTGACGACCTTGAAGCCTGTTAAATCGATTTTATACACCAAGAAAATCCAAAAAGTTAACGCGCTAAATATCAAAATGTCAGTTTCATTTGAGTTTTCTTCAGAACAAGATGAAGTTTTGGTTGATAGTTCATCTGGCAAGCTACCGTAAGTGAATGGCCCTCACAAACTCATTCAAGGCGAATAAGTTGAATATTCTTTTGCCAGATTTGGTTATCGCTCAGCTGCCTAATGTGCAAGACCATGGTCCACTCTACTATGCAAACCTTCTAAGCAACAATTCGCTAGAGCACGGAAAGGTCATCCATCTTCTTATCGAAGCAATCAAGAATCTGGCGGAGATCAAAAGTGCCCCATCACAACATGGAGGATATCCAACAAACTACCCATGGGTATCATCACAAAAACCTGTTAATCCATGGCCTCAGTGGCCGACCACTCAAAATTGGTGGCCAACAACTCAAATTCAAAATTCAAATTGGCCAACACCACAAAAATCTACTGTTGCACAGGGACAATATTGGCCTCAAATTGCAAACTGGTATTGGCCAACAACTAAAAAACCCAGTGTTGGACAAGGACAATATTGGCCGATAAATACACAGAGCTGGTGGCCAACAACTCAACCGAGCTGGTGGCCAACAACACAACAAAGCTGGTGGCCAGCACCACAACAGAGCTGGTGGCCAACAACACAACAGAGCTGGTGGCCAGCACCACAACAATCCAGTGCTGTACAAGGACATTCTTCGACACCTCAACCTCCTTTTCCAAAGTACCCACCAAACCCACATCAAGCAAACCCTAGTACTTGTATTACACCTGGTGTAACTACTAATAATCCATGCCCTACTACTAATCCATGCACTACTACTAATCCATGTCCAACTATTAATCCATGTCCAACTACTAATCCATGTCCAACTATTAATCCATCTCCAACTACAAATCCATGCCCTACTACTAATCCATGCACTACTACTAATCCATGTCCAACTATTAATCCATGTCCAACTACTAATCCATGTCCAACTATTAATCCATCTCCAACTACAAATCCATGCCCTACTACTAATCCACCTCCAACTACTAAACCATCGCCAACTACTAGTCCAAAACCAACTACTACTCCACCTCCAACTACTAAACCATCGCCAACTACTAGTCCAAAACCAACTACTACTCCACCTCCAACTACTACTCCACCTCCAACTACTACTCCACCTCCAACTACTACTACACCTCCAACTACTACTACACCTCCAACTACTACTCCACCTCCAACTACTACTACACCTCCAACTACTACTACACCTCCAACTACTACTCCACCTCCAACTACTACTACACCTCCAACTACTACTACACCTCCAACTACTACTACACCTCCAACTACTACTCCACCTCCAACTACTACTACACCTCCAACTACTACTCCACCTCCAACTACTACTCCACCTCCAACTACTGAAGATGATAAACTAGAAAAAAAACAACTACAATGCGTATTGGATAAATACCGCTGCGAAAAAAACACCGAGTTGTGCGATTATCTCACTCGAATCCAAAATGCACTCCATTCTTCTTCGCTATCAGTTAAAAAAGATCTCATTGCGGAATTCTTGAAATACCATCGCGAGCGTCTGGATTTGGACAAGAAAATCAAAAAACGTATAAAGAAAGTCAAAACCAAACTTAAAAATGCGTCAAAAAAATGCCAAAAGTTTTACAAACAACAACTGAAAATGCTCGAAGATACCTTAAACCAGAAGAATAAAGACAAACCATCTAGACTAAAAGAACACTCAAAGGATTGCCCTCACCAGGATTATGAATATGATTATGATTATGATTATGATTATTGGACTTGGGCTAATAATTATTTTAATTATTGGTTTAATTGGTTTGGATGATGATGATTGATGAGACGTTAAATAAAAAGCCTCGAAATTTGCGAGTTGAGTAGTAAATTCAAACTAAATTTAATTCTTAAAATCAGTGGTATCTCCACTTGTGTGTTGCTTGTCGTATTTATTATACTCGTACTCTAAGAGTTAAGGGGTATATTATATTATAAATTAAATAAATTATATATATTCTTGATCAGCATCAATAGCCGAGTCGATATAGCCATGTCTGTCTGTCCGTCCATCCGTCTAGACTCTAGAGCAACCAAATTAGGTTTCCAGACTCATGTGATATCACACACTGCCACAAGTGTATTTCAAAATTTCGCCCCGCCCCCACAAAGGACCAAAATCTGTGGCAGCCACAATTTTAAAGATACGATAAAACTATAAACACACTGTATCGTAGAGAATGACCATGTCTATCAGATCCACCGAATCTGAATCAGATCGGATAATTTTCAGTTGCTTCGATAATGTAGATAGATGTACATGTAGATAACAGATGTAGCAAAAAAATGTTAAATGTAAAATATTTTAAAATTCTACATAAATCATTATCTCACAAATTTATATACTGACTGAGTACGGGTATAAAAGTAGAGTCCCGTCCACAGAAGCGACTCACACGTTCCTTCTCGTTATTAATAGTTTCCAACACCTTTATGTACTTCTTTACTTAAATTTGGTGAGACATTAATTTGTGTACAGAATCTTTTCTCAACATACATTAACATGTTCATGCTTGAACAATGATTTTTAAATGAACATGACTAAAAAATAGTTTCACGATAGTGCCTTTTTTCATATCGAAGTGAATCAATTAAAGTCTTTCAAAATGAATTTAATATGCCACAAGATTCGAACTCATACCATAGATTCCAAGAATTCCGCTTACATTTGAGTTTTCTTTAAAACAAGATGAAGCTATTATTGGCAGTTCTTCTAGCAAATGCAAGTTACTGTAAGTGATTGATACTTAAAAAACCGTCAAAGCGATGGTTATAGCTGTCATTCCTTAATAGATTTTGTTAACCCTTCCCAAATTGATCGAAAAGATACAAGAGAAATGAAATCCGATGCCACAATGCCTGATGGAGTGATCATCAAGTGGAAGATTCGCATCGTAAAGTTAACCAGCAGGGAAATGGCTACTAAAATTGATACAAGTAATACTATAGGTACACCTAAGACTTCTACTTTCGCACCCCCACCAAAACCACCGAAAGAACAATCGGATGGTACAATACCTGATGGACTGATCATTAAGTGGAAGATCAGCATTAGAACGTCAACCCCTGGAACTACTCCAACGACAGAAGAACCATCTCCTTCAACTTCAACACCAGTAGAAGAACTAAAAAGACCCACGAAAGAAGATAAGCAAAGATTGAAAGAACAAGAAAATATCGTCAAGCTGCATGCAGAATATTCTCAACAGTTTCGAGAATAAATGCGCTTCAAACATGGAACTTTGCTGGTGGATTGGTAAGGTACGCTACGCCAGGAGATTGGGAATGAACCAACTGAACGAAAGAGTCAAAAAGAGCTCATGTTTCACATCTACAATCGCCGGCGTCAGAAATTGTAGTACGATATCGAATATCTCATAGGCCACTCTAAAATGTGACTACCCTGACTATGATTATTATAATGAGAATTTAAACGAATCCAATTATACCGATACCGCTGAGGATGATGATTACGCATATCCGGACTGAAGCGTAAAGGAATAACTTCAAAAAATAATAGCCTCTAAAATCGTTTGGTTACGCCTTAAGAAAATCTATAAACTAAGATTTAAATATTCCACTTATATTTGAGTTTTCTTTGGAGCAAGATGAAACTTTTGTTGACAATTCTCTTGGCAAATGCAAGTTATTGTAAGTGATTGGCCTTTTCGAAAAACTATGGCATGTATGTATATGTAGCTAACATTCTTTGATAGATTTTGTGGACGCTGTGTTATCCAAGCCCCAGATCAGTCGACAATTCAACAAGGATTTACTACCCCTTAATGGTCCCATTTCGGATGAGCCCATTATCGAGGCTCTACGACAGAGAATCTACCAAAAGATCGAAACGGTCAAGTGGAAGGGTCACCTAAAGTCCTGGGTAGATGTCGGGGTTCATTTGCTAAATGGCCCCATCTCGAGGATTAAAGAGGCGGTCAATTCCATGGGATACCATCCCACATATGAGCAGTTAAAGGCCAACGGGCGACAGTTTCTATGGGAGAAGACACATGGGGCCATAGATGTAGTGTGGGGAAAGCTTTCCTGGCTTTTAGGTGTCATACATGCCAAGATATTGACTACCCTCGAGGAAAAAAAGGTTGGTGGATAGTAGTTATTGAAGGATTGAATTTTCACAGGTTCTGTCCTTTTTTTTATTCAGAAACAAAGCGCTGAACAGATGGAAGTACTTGAGGAACCGCAAAAATTAGATGTATATAAGGACTATGAAGAGTACATGGGGGAATCCCGAAAGTAATGTGAAATTTCTGCACTGGTATCTGGTATATCTGATATATAAACTTGAATGAGTGGAAAAATAGTTATTATTTTCAGGGAATTTATGCACACACTATGTAAATTATTTTTCTTCCGTTCTCAAGAGATAATCTTCCAGGATTCGCTTGTGCATCTCGAGTCGAGCATGAATCATGCACAGGACGTGTATTTCTTAGCCATTGGATTTTGTATTCTTTGGCATTAATTAAGCACGCGACATTTAATGTGTTGTTGTATTCTTGAGCATTCTCTTTTAAAGCTTTCTCTTGTGCTTCTCGATTCAAGCATCGATGTGCCACGTCATGTGTGAGCTATGGCATCGAGGCCATGCCCCAGCTCTGCATGATGGCATGTAAAATCTATGTTGTAAATACTCCAAACTTAATTAAAGATAATCTGTGACTAATCACACATCCAACTGTGACCTGGAAAACTCTATTAAAAATGTAGATTCCTGTTAGACACAGCCATCAATCATTTCCATTCACGCGAGCCAGCAAACAGAAGTCCCCATCAGATCCGCAACTGATCCCCGCAGAAGGCATGTCGATTCTGGTTGCCATTCTTCCAGCGATCCTACTGGTTTTTCAGGGACTTCCAGTCCATTGCCGTTCCAGTCAAATGCAGCCTTTCGTAGAACTAAATAATGCTGTGAAAAATAAGATCAAAAAGACGATGGAGGAGCTTGCAGATTCCAGCAATCCAGAGGCCCAGGCGAGCTACAGAAGTCTAAAGGATGCTGCCGAGCTGCCATTCCTGAAGCTGGATGAAAAAATCATAGCATTGAACCACTACGAGAATGGCTACGGGGCACGGAAGAACCCAGAGCTCGAATCAAACGCCGACGACGCCGACGAGTCGAAGGAATTCCATGCGGATCCACGCTCAAAAAGCTTCGAAAAGAAGGTAGCAAAAGTCCTGCAAAAACTGGGGATGGAGGCTGACTTTGCCGACCGCGTCTGGAAGGCCATACTCTGTGATAAGAAAAAGCTAAAGAAGCTCAAGAAGAAACTCGAAAAACTATCCGAATCGGAATACTGCGAATCCGATTCCTACTATTATTATGACTATCTTCTATATGACTTATATAATGATCCATGCGAAGACATGCTTGGTTTCATTACCAGTCTATGGAGAGGTTGATTCCACTCAGTTCTTTGGTGTAATAAATCTAAAGAAATTTGAGAGATTTTTTGTACATATATGTATATATGTATATATATGTATCTTCTAACACAAATTAAGTCAGGGAAAACACTATGAAAAATTCTGAATACTCGGCCATTAAAGATAATCTGTGACTAATACGACATCCGGGTGCGACCTGGAAAACTCTATTAAATATTTAAATGCCTGTCAGACACAGCCATAAATCATTTCCAGCCACGAGAGCCAGCAAACAGAAGTTCTAACAGATCCCCGCAGTAGCCATGTCGATTCTGGTTGCCATTCTTGCAGCCATCCTATTAGTTTTTCAGGGACTTCCAGTCCATTCCGGTTCCATTTCAATTCAGCCTTTACTAACCCTGAATGATGTTGTGACAAATAAGATCAAAAAGACGATGGCGGAGCTTGCAGATTCCAGCAATCCAGAGGCCCAGGCGAGCTACAGAAACTTACAGGAAGCTGCCGAGCTGCCATTCCTGCAGCTGGATGAAAAAATCATAGCATTGAACCACTACGATAATGGCTACGGGGCACGGAAGAACCCAGAGCTCGAATCAAACGCTGATGACGCCGACGAGTCGCATGAATTCCATGCGGATCTACGCTCAAAAAGCTTCGAGAGGAAGGTTATAAAGGTCCTTGAGAAACTGGGACTGTACGAAAGTTTTGGCGACCGCGTCTGGAGTGCAGTATTCTGTGATAAGAAAAAGCTAAAAAAGCTCAAGAAGATCCTCGATAATCTATCGAGTGAGAGTTCACGATTTAAGTACTGCGATGACGAGTCTAGTGATGACAGTGACAGTAGCAGTGAAAATGGCTGCAGCGTCTTGATTGATTTAATTACCAGTATATTTTAATGATATTTAAATCAGTTTTTTGGTGTAATAAAACTAAGAAAACTTCAGAGATTTTTGTATACATACATACATGTGTACAATAGTTTACATTAATTTAAAAAATTGTATTTACCCTCGACTTAGAATACATCAATGAAACTTTTCTATACCGGGCCGACTTTAGATTCAAAAAGTTTTGATTTTCAGCCCACTCTAACGTACGTATTATATAACGCAAATGAAGTCAGGGAAAATGCTATGAAAAATTCGAAATACTTCACACTTCATTAAAGATAATCGTGTGACCCCCAACGCCACCAAACAACTAATCCACTCAGCAACCAAAGTAACCTTAACGCCTCGCAAAATCTATTAACATTTAAGTGCCTGTCAACAACGGACACATAACTCATTTCTATCCACGGGTGCCAAAGGGGCTTTAAAATGCCAGAGATCCATAGAAGCCACACACAGAAGAGACCACCGATCCAGAGAAGCCACAACCGATCCGTAGAGACCACAAATAGAAGCCATGATTCTAGTTGCTGTTCTACCAGCAATCCTACTGCTCTTTCTGGGACATGCCATCCATGGAGATCAGCCAGTGGAGCCGCTCAAGCAGCTAGATAACCTTGTGACAACCAGGATCAAAGAGATCCTCAAAAAGGAAGCCAATTCCAGCACAGCAGGAATCCTCGAACCCTACAAGAAACTACAGGAGGCTGCCAACTGGCCCTTTGCACAATTAGATGAAAAAATCAAAGCATACAACAGCTACAAATCCTATGAGGACTCAACCACTGTCGACTACATCACCGATTCGATCGAACCATCCAATGTGGCTCTACGCAAAGGGAACTTGACTAACAAAGTTTTCTGCAGTACCAAAGATGTTAAAATTTTCCGAAGAAAAGTTGTGAGGGTACTCAGGCGTCTGGGGATCTATAATCCAGTTGGCCAGCGCGTCTGGCATGCCATCTTCAGTGATGAGAAAAATCTAAAGAAGCTCAAAAAGAAGCTAGATGCCATAGATGATTCGAAAGAAGATGATTCCGATGACGATGACAACTTGTGGGACTTTATCTTTAGTTTCTGGTATTAAGCTCCGATCATTTGTACATTATTTTTCTTTTTGGCTTGTCTCTAAAAATAATTAAGTTTCGTTTCAGTTTCAGAATCAGATTTATTTAAAAAAAAAGCTCTACATGCATTTAATCTGTGTGGTGTATCCCTCTCTCTCTCTCTCTCTCTCTCTCTGTCTGTCTGTCTGTAGACTGCCTTTTGTGCTGTTGTTTTCCAGTGATTTACATGCGGACAAAGCCAATTGACAGCTGGCCCCCAAGCCCAAAGGAGTGCAGAAAGAAACAGAGAGAGGGAATGTTGTCAGGGGCAAAAACAAACAAAATGCATTTAAGTGTGCCGGGTATTCCATCCCCATGCCCATGCCCATACCCCTGTTGGGACCCCACCAACCACTTAGCCTGTCTTCTGTATGGATCCAAGGGATAGGGCTAAAGCCAGGCTCCTTCTTGGACATTTCACTATCGTGTGTGCGCGCGTTGAAACAAAAAAAGTGTTGGCGTGCATCCTGGTGCAAGATCAGCCTAAGCCGGCTGCAACTGGATGGTTGCAACTGGCAAGAGAGCCGCAGATGCAATCGCCAGACAGTTGCCCACTCAGCAGGCACCTCCAGAGCTCCCCTGTTGTTGGGACTGATGCTGCTGCTTCTGCTGCTGCTGCTGCTGTCGCGTTTCGCGGACAGTTTGAAGTTTAACAAGTTGTCGAACTACGCAGATCCGCAGAGTAGAGGTTTTATAAATAGCCCCAGAGATGCGGAGTGGCTGTGGAGTTTGGTATCTAGACTCTACAGCGCTGAGCAGTGGAGTCTCTGGGTGTCTGGGCAGAGGTCACAGACGGAGACGGTACCTCTGGCTTTCGGTTTCTATCTCGTGTCATAGTTTTGGCAGTGACCGCCCTCCGGGGGGATTTATTTCTCGATAATAAACTCTTTTTGCCATATCATAAGCGGGTCATCGCAGTGGGCCTCTCTTTTGTGGGCCAGACAAACAAAATCCCGATGGAACGGTGTAGCAAGAAGATTAATATTTGAGTTCTACTTGGGTGATACGATCTGTGGCTAAAAGTACTCTAACGCTAGCTCTAGAGATTCTCGAACATTCCGCAAGTCAGAAGCAAAGCCCTGACAAACCCATCCGCAAACTCACGGATCGAAGATGCTGCTGCTGCTGCTGTTCAATCGGTGATAAATCATTGGCTGGATGGCTGGCTGGCTGGCTTTGCTGGGCACCAGCGTAGTAGCAAAGTAGAGCGTTGACATGGGAGCAGAAAGCAACAGCAGCATAGACCGATCCAAGAGCGAAATGCCAGGCCAGTCCCCGAGAAGAAAAATGCGCACAACACGGAATTAATGTCAACGGCATTAGAAGATTGACAACAAACACAAGCCAGAAACAGCAGCCACAAAGATACAACAACAACAACAACAACAACAGCCACAGCCCATAGCCACAATCACGGATCGTCGATCGTCAATACCGATTGATCATGGAAAGAGAAATTGTCAGCGAAAACGGCAATGACAAACTTCTGACAATTAAAACCAAGAAAGGAACATGACAGCAGCAGCCGCAATGACGATTGAATGCTCTATGGCAATAAATGGAAATTATGGCAATGCTTTGGCTTTTCAAATTTAAATCATTCGGTAATGAAAACTTTCGAAGGAAACTCCAATCGTAATGGGAAGAGCCTTAGTTTATTCAGAGTTTGGCAAAGCCTTAGAGGTTCTATAAATTCATGTTCAACCGTGTTGATTAGTTGAAGGATATATTTTCCCTAGAAACTGAAGATGCAGAACTTTCGTAGTTATTTAACCCTATTTAATGGAAGAGTATCCACAACGTTTGACTGCTATCCATGCTTCAAAGCGAGATAGATAGAGAGAGAGAGAGAGAGTCTATGATGTACCTGTGTGTGTATCTGTGTGTTTCTCTGTGCAGTCAATGATTATGAAAATCGATAGTCAGCCGATGGTTTGGGTTGGATTGGGTTGGGTTGGGTCCTGGCTCTTTTCTGGCCCCGAGCTGAAAACTGTCGGAGCTGTCGTTGCCCGCTGTCAGTGGACGTTCCTTTTGGCCCCATGAGCAGCCTGGTGGCTGACTTGGCCGACATGTGATATTTAGGCATTGAGGCTATAATTGCTCATCAAGCGAGCCCATCATAAGGCGAAGCGGCCTCCATATATAAGGTGGCAGCGCCAGGACTTCTTGCCTGCACTTGAAAATGCAAAAGTTCTGGATACTATTGGGTCTGCTGCTGAGCCGTGAAGCCCGGACGAGGGTCTCCTATCTGCCTGCGAATGAGTCGGATGTGGCCATAGGTATTTTGGTGCATTTTCTAAATGGAATTCTGCTATAAAATCGCTGCTTTTATTCGGCCAGCTCTTTCGCAGATCATCAATGGCCTGAGGCCACGTCCTTTGGCCATTCTGGCCCTGCCCTCGTTTAGTTTGATGAGTGCCTGCTGCGAGAACGATCAGGGCATCCGGGTGGATGACTTTATACAGCGCCTCCATCGCCTGTACTACAAATCGGTGATCTTCAACAACACGGAACTGTTTTTCCAGCACATTGAAGCGAATCTCCAGGGCGCCATCGAGTGTGTGAGTCTGATTCTGGATGAACCCAAGGAGCTATCCGAACGGATACAGGAGCGTCGTCTGGCCCATCGTCTCAGCCTGTTCATCTTCTACTGGGGTGCCCGCTGGCCGCCCACAGCCAGTGCCATGAACTTCGAGGAGCCCATGCGGGCGGTGGTCATCACACGACCACGCCAAAAGGCCTTTCGGATCTACTACAACCAGGCGAGGCCCACAAGCGACGGGGAACTGAGACTCGTGAACTGGTACGACGGGGACAATCTGGGACTACAGAGAACCCCCTTGCTGCCGCCCGCAGGATCGGTTTATGCCAACTTCGAGGGGAGAATCTTTCGTGTGCCCGTTTTTCATGTATGAAAGATCAGAGATTGATTACGGATGCCCTTATAGATAGCTTCTCCGTTTTAGTCTCCTCCTTGGTTTTGGGTCAGCTATGGCCAGAACAGCAGCGACTCCAGCGAGGGAGAGGGCTCGAGCGAGGCATCGGGAGAGATATCCGGCGAATCGGGCGACAATCTCGAGTGCAATGAAGTCAAAGTGACGGGAGGACGTGATCATCGTCTGCTTATGCTGCTGGCCGAGCACATGAACTTTCGTTTCGAGTATATTGAAGCGCCAGGACGCACACAAGGATCCCTCAAGTCCGATGATGCCAAAGAGTCGAATGAGAGCTTTACAGGAGGCATAGGACTGTTGCAGAGCAGAGTGGGTATCAGATCCAAGGCGGCAAACCAGACAAACTTCAACCCAAATGATCCGCTTTACCATTTGGCAGATGGCAGATTTCTTCCTGGGCGACGTGGGCTTGAGCTGGGAGCGTCACAAGGCCATAGAGTTCTCGTTCTTTACCCTCGCCGACTCGGGCGCGTTTGCCACACATGCCCCGCGCCGCCTCAACGAAGCGTTGGCCATCATGCGACCCTTCAAGCAGGACATTTGGCCGTATCTGATACTCACGATTGTTTTTTCAGGTCCCATTTTCTATGGGATCATAGCCATGCCCTACATTTGGCGACGGCGACACGTCAACTTGGATGTGGAGCAGCTGGGGGAGCTGTGCATCTACATGGCGTACATCAAGGAGATTACACCCTGTGTGCTGAAGGTCAAGCGGCGGAGGGTACCATCCGCACCCAGGATGCCCGAGCAACTGTTCGAGAAGTGCATTTGGTTCACCCTTCGACTGTTCCTGAAGCAGTGTAAGTGGATCGATCGGATCTGGATCTGCTGGAAGTGATGGCTCCATTCTGTTTGCAGCCTGTCAAGAGCTGTACCATGGCTATCGGGCCAAGTTCTTGACCATCGTCTACTGGATAGCCGCCACCTATGTCCTGGCCGATGTGTATTCGGCCCAATTGACCTCACAGTTTGCCCGGCCCGCCCATGAGGCGCCCATCAACACGTTGCAGCGCCTGCAATCGGCCATGATACGCGACGGCTATCGCTTGTATGTGGAGAAGGAGAGCAGCTCCCTGGAGATGCTGGAGAATGGCACCGAGCTCTTTCGGCAGTTGTATGCCCTGATGCGACAGCAGCAGCCCGATGGCCATCAGGGTTTCCTCATTGACTCTGTGGAGGCGGGCATAAAGCTCATTGCCGATGGCGGCGAGAACAAGGCAGTGCTTGGCGGCAGGGAAACGCTCTACTTCAACATACAGCAATATGGGGCCAAGAACTTTCAATTGAGTCAGAAACTGTACACCCGCTACTCTGCGGTGGCTGTGCAGATTGGTTGTCCCTTTCTGGACAGCTTGAATGATGTGTAAGCAATGGCATTGGGTGTGGAGTTAAGCTGTGACTCATATTCACTTTTCCTAGCAGACTCATCCACCTGTTTGAGGGTGGAATCCTGGACAAAATGACCACCGCAGAGTACACCGCTCAGTCCCGCCAGATGACCAAAGATCAGGCCCAACAATCCAAGGAACTGGCAGCCGCCGAGAGCGTCAACGCCAACTCCAATGCCAAGGGCAGCGAGGCCCAGCCGCAGGAGCTCAATCAGGATAGCGAAATTATCAGTGCCCTCAATCTAAGGATGCTACAAGGCGCCTTTATAGCCCTGGGCGTGGGTTCTGTGGCGGCAGGTGGGCTTACCAAAGCATTAAAGGTAAATCCTATTTCTATTTACATATTTTTCAGCTTCCATGCTGCTACTGGAGCTGCTCTTTCCGTGGCTGCCACTCGCTAGAGCTTTGAGGCGTTGCTACCTTCGTTGTATGCGTCGCTGGCGTCGCCTCAAGCGTTCCGCTCGCCTCTTAACCGTTCGAATCTTTGCACCAAAACTGGGATGAACTTGCATCAGGCTCTTTGGGTTTCTCTGATCGAAGGCTGGCACCAAAACTAATTCTAGGGGGAAAAGTCTACGAACTGTCGAGAAGGTCTTTGCATTGTCAGTGGGAATATTTATTTCCACATTAGTTTTGGAATAAATAAGTGCACTCTTTGGTGTTTTTAATTCGTAATTTATCCTCGAATTTAAATCTTCTGTTGGCCATGCAAATCTTTATCTTAAATTTATGTTTCAAATGCAATTCAGCTAGGTCTGAAAATACATTTAATTCTTGGCGTTGGAGTTGTTTATTGCCCATCAATCAATCCACATTAATTTCATCACTCTGTGTGTTCCTCTGTGCCTGTCTTTTGGCCATAATTGATGTGAGCTTTTGGCCAAAACACACACAATCTATACAAGATGTTGCTATAATTAATTTGCATTCAAGAGATGCGGGGCTCCAGCTACAGCGCTGCCACTGGCTGATGCTCCCATTGTCAGCAGTGGATTTGGCTCCAACCAGTGCGCTTGTTTCTCAAGTCTTTTGTTTGAATTAGTGGTTGTTGCTGTTGGTTTTTTTGTATTCGTTTCGTGCGCTCCAATTCCTATTTCCCAACCAAAACATAATTTTCGTAATAATTTCCCATTTCCTTTGCCACGGGAAACTGCGATAGAAAGACAGACAGAAGGGCAGCAGAAGCAGAAGACCAGCAGCAGAAGAGAAGGCTCTGCAGTGTTAACAAGAAATACAAATTCCCCCCAGGGTCAAACGGTAGCCAAAAGTTTTGCTACCTTAGCATTGAGGAATTAAAGGGTGTATTCGATCGAAGGAAATGTGTGTAACGGTGTCAGACTATTTCTGAATTTTAATATGAATAATATCCAAATATCCCATGCAAAATGAAAACATAATCAAGTATGCTTTGATTTAAAATAAAATATAAAAACTAGAAACAATTTTAAGAAATTAATAAAATTTAAAAATAAAATATTAAACAATAATAATTAAAAGAAAAATAATTTTAAAACTACATTTGTTGAGTAAATATTTCTTAGTCGTTGCTATTTTGAGTTTTTTTTAAAATTATACTCGTAAACTCACCTTAAAGCCTACATAGCCTTAATATCTACTTTTCTTTCTGTTAAGAGGCGCCCTTTCGATAGCGAAGTATCCTTTAGTCGTAAGACTCTTTAGTCCTACTTAATTTCCCTTGATTCCGGTTCCGATCCATAATTTGTTCACGATGTAATTAAACAAAAACAAAAAAGCAACAAAAGGCAAAAAAAAAGTAAAAAAAGAGCAGAGAAAAAACTGAGACTAAAATTGAAACGTCTTCCTCCAGTCCAGTGCCGCGCGGTGCCCGGCGTCCGCTTTGGGGGTAACAAGAAATTAACTTTTACTTTGGTCTGTGGTCTGCGGTCGGTCAGTCTGTAGAAAGTGGTTCTAGCCAGTTTACCGGCATTTGCAGGCCATCAAGACATCGACATGGGTAAGAGTACCCTCGTACTCGTACTCGTACTCGTTCCTGATGGGTTCCATTCCAGATACATCATTACCATTACCCTGAGCTCGCCGCATGCACAAGCTCTGTGTTCCTCTTCAAGTGTCAGGCGATGCGAAAGTCAATTGCCTCTCAGTTTCGGATTCCCCGTTCTTCATTCCAATTCCGTTTCCATTTCTTTCGGGTTTCAGTTTCGGTTTCAAGAATTCCCCCATACATCATTGTCATCCTCATCTTCATATCGTGAGATGGAGAGTTTCGGTTTCGTTTGGGGCCTCTTTTTGGGGCATTATACGAACATTATTTGTTTGTTTGTTTGTTTGCTGCCATTGCAGCTGCGGATGGGACTGGGACTGTGGGGCCCTAGAAATATTCGTATGGTAACGCCTTGGGGCGTACCAACAGCCATTACTAATTATATAGTTTCTATTTTTTTGGCTTTCCAAGGGAAATTTATGCTGCCTGCCCTTTTTGTACGGCCAGAAGTACTGCCACAGAAGTGGGCTATAATAATAACAGTTTGTTGATGGCATCGGATGATTGTCGGCTGGGATCCAAAAGGTTACCAGATCGGCATTTGAACGGATCGTGTGATTCAGCACATGTTCAACATGGGTGCCATGCCATCTTCTTCTCTTCTACTCTTGGGAACAACACACACTGTAAACAGACATACTCATGATTTAATGAGGCTGCGATTGTGCTTCCCTTACCCAAAGAGAATGTGTATAATATTTCGTACTAACAATTTAGCTTTATTGTTTGGGGTGTTCTCTGTGTGATAATGGAGCTTATAAATTGCTTTAATTATTTAAAGCTGAAATTTAAACAATTGAAAGTGTTTCTTCACACAACACGCGATGCCATTAAAATTGTATTTAACATATCTGACAGTTTGAAATCTCTATAAAGAGAGAATATCTTCCTCAGAAGCTTTATGGAATATTGTGACTTTCTGAGTTTTTTTAATTTTTAGATTAAAAATGAAATTAATGTTTTATTTACTATTCTTTCAAAGTGCTCGATCAATTATTTGATATAGAATAAAATATATTTATTTTGTATTTTTTCTCAAGAGTTCTAGCATTTTTTGGTGCTCTGAAACTTGAATGTCTTTGAAATCCTTATAGAAATTATATCTCGAATCCGAGCACTGGATGAGTACTAAGCAGAGCAAGCAATCCTCGGCTCCAAATCCAAAATATATGAAGTACGTAATAGAAGAAAAGCAATATTTCCGCTTGGGTTTTGGCTCATTGAAGATAATTGAGAGTTTTTGTCTCGGATCGAATTTCTCCCACAAGTTCTAGATAATCCTCTGGTCCGCTTTGAAGTACTTCTTCAACAGCTCATGCCTCACTTTGGAGCCTCTCTTTCTCAGCAGTTTTCAGCTTCGTTAACTAAAAAAGCAAATTCTAACCGTTTCGCTTTCTTATCTTGTATTTTCGGTTAATTTGTGTGCCCCTTGCATGCACAATTGGGTCACATAAGCACTACCGCAGAGCCCGTAGCCGTACCCCCACCCATATTGTATCTGTGGAGATATACAAATTTGTTTTCGACGCTTCGTTAATTTCCTTCCCCACACTCCCCCCCACAATGCACATACGCGTACAACCTCGTAAAACTCGCATTAAGAAGCGTTTCCCAAAGTCACTCGGAAGCGGCCTGGTGGGGGGCCAAGCCCCAAGGCAAACAAACGCCTAGCTTCCTGACTTTTGAAGATACTTCGGAGTCAGAGTCGGACTTGGATAAGTGGGCGTGGCCAGGCCACCACGCATATTGCCTTGCCCTGCCTCATATATACTCGTATGTATGTTGCAATATGATGGTTGGATGATGGATATATGACTGCTGGATGGCCAAAGATTCAATGTGCCGTGAATTATGGCTTGCCATTTCCATTTCGGTTGGATAACAGTTGGCTGTGGGGGAGTGGGGAAGAGATGCCCTGCTGGGGAGTAGGGGAAGCGCTCCACGAATGACCATTGCTATGATTGCATATTGCAGGTACAGGGAGGCTTCTTTCAGTGGGAAAAGCCACAGGGAGAGCCTCCATAAATCCAAAATCAGTCTTCTTCCGTAGAGGAATTTTATAGATCGCAATAGATGGCAATATATCGTAAGCTCCGATGGCATCGAAATTTATTTGAATATCTGGGAAACTTCTCTAAGAGAAGTTCGACTGTAGGCAGTGACTGTAGGGATGGTAGAGATGGTAGGTGGTGGCTGGCTGTATATTAAATCAAAAATCTTTCCACATTTCCCATTTGATCTGTGGAACTTCTCCTGTGGATTGAAGTGCAGCAGACCATGGCCGTGGCTCTCAATGCGCCTTTGTGCCTCCTCCGCCAGCGGCGGGCAGCCAAACGTCAAATTAAAAAAACACTTTGTCCGCCTGCAATTGCTGCTGCTACAGCAGCAGATGCTGCCACAGATGATGGGGGGGATACTGCTGCTGATGTGGCTGCTGCGGATCTCTGATGCGCTGCAATCCAGATCTCAGCGAAATGAAAAGTCATCATAATCAACAATTTTAAAATATTAGTTTACAGAAACCGCCATCGGCGCAGACGTTCAATGATAGTGAACTTGATTTGGGGCCAATTTTCTCTTTCATTGGGCCTCCCTCCACCGACTGCACTCTGATCGATCCACTGGTAGCCACTGCCACAGCCACGGCTAGCCGGTTCCTGGTGCAACTGCATGCAAAAATGCCAATTACTTGGAGTCGTACCTCGTACCTCGCACAGAGTGTGTGTGTTTGTGTGTGTGTGTGTGTGTCTGGGGTGCCCCTCATCGAATGCCGACTGCGGCACAGTTTTTTACAAAAGAATCTGCCATGTCTGGCCACGCTCTGGAGTTGGAGTTGGTGTTGGTGTTGGTGCTGGTGTCGTTGGCGGCTTCGATGGAAACCTGGCAGCCAGGCAACCACTTTCTAATCTCTTACCCAGCCACCGACTGACTCTCCTCGGACTTGGCCACAAATTTTGGGCCCACTCTAGACTGCGTCGCCGTCTGCTGAGACTTTGGCATTGGCTTTGGCTATTTTTATAGTATACGACTACCAGTACATGGCATTTTTTATTCCGATATTTTCTTTTTCCTTCTTCTGCCTGTCTTTTTTTACTGCTTCTTTTTTTTTTTGGCTTGGGTCTGTTGTATTTTTTGGCGGATGCGCAGCCACTTTCCCAGTCTAAAATGCGGAAAAATAGCGAGAGTGAAAATTCGTTTGCCGGCATAAATTAACTGTAAACTGTAAATATGAAAAGCGAATGCAATGCGAGCGAGCGAGCGGCAGCCAGCGGGGGGATGCGAAAGTGAAAACCCAATGCCACTTGCTTTTATTTATTGTATGTATTTTTTTTCTGTATGTTTCCCTCGTCTATCTATCGTCTGCTGTCTGCTATCTGCTGTCCGCTGTCCCCTTCCCCCCCAGTTCTTGGCCCCTGCGATAAAACGCGACTCATTTGCATGCAAGAAACCAGCAGACGAATGCCGAAAGCCCCAAAGAGATGCCGACGAGAAATAAAGTAAGGCATGGCTCCAAGCGTAAGTGAATAGATGTAGGGGATACTACTACCATTACTACTACTCGTAAAGTTGGAATGGCATTTGGCATTGGCATTGGGGGTACTCGGTCATTAGTTTGGACTAAAGTTTTGGGGAGGAAAAAGCGTACTTAAGCTGAGAAAATGTAGCATCCTTTGTCATACATTCTAAAGAATAAATTTTAGATAAAGATAATATCATTCAGAATTATTATTATTTTTTAACTTTACCTGAATTCGTACTTTAATTCCTCAAAACTCTTGAAATTTATTTAAATATATTCCCATTTATCTATTGAATTTTTTTAAATATTATGCGTAAATTTAGTTAACTAAACCACTCAAATATTTGCATTTTTTGGCACTATGTATTGGAGTTTTCATATTAAATATTTTAAAATGTTAGAAGGTTATGCCGGGCCACATTAAAAGTAGGTTAGACAAATTCTTAAATATTTCAGCAAAGACTCTTTTCATCGATCCAAAAATTGTCACATTTCTTGTTCAATTCTTTCAAGCAATAGGAAAATGTTTTTCCACAACATTCTAAAGAGCTTCTCCCGAGTATGTACCTTTCTTTCTGCAAACCCGAAATTTCCTTTACAGCGAAACTTGCTGCACAGATTAGTATAATTTATTGGCGTTTCTTTCTGCGTTCCCAAATCTCTACTCAAACGATTTCTAGAGCAGATCGGATGGGGTGTAATTTATGGCCATTGAAGCGTTTCCAATTCTCCTGCAGTTGAACCTCCCGACAGCCTTAGGGTATATGGACAGTCGATGAGCCAATATCTTTGCACTTTCGGGGTTCCCGCGTTAATCTAACCGTTATGCTGTTACAACCAAAATGTACACGGCATAGGAAATTTCTCCACGCACTTGCCGAGCTGCTTTACTTTGGATGGACAATCCATACACTCGTACCCGTACTCGCACTCGTATAAGTATTTCCAAGCAGTTGCGTTGCTATTTTTATGGGCTTTTTGAAAGTGTTTGCTGGCAGGAGGAGGGAGGAGGAGGAGGGAGCTTCTGTTTGTTGAGCAGTGCTTGCCATGAACTTAATTATAATAGCAGCTACTCGTGGCAGTCTAGCAGTGATCGTGTTTTACACACAGACAGCAAGACTGAAAGACAGTCGTCGTGCGGACAATAGGTACCTACCGATGTACATTGTTCATATACATATATATTAACAAATCGCCAGGCCACGCAAATGTTGAAATATTTATGTAGTATTTTCCTTTGAGCTGAAAACTTCAAACCTCTTCGAGGCACACATAAGCGTACAAGTTAATGCAATGATGTGCAACGGAGCGTGCAGCATGGAAAATGTTTGCCTGCCTGCCCGCCTGCCCAGAACGTTGAACCAAAAAATGAATTTGCAATCAAGACATTATTGTTGCTGCTTTAATTACCACAACTATCTATCTTCGTGGTAGAGTCTTCCAAGCCATCCATCCAAAGCCAATCCGTGGTCTTTTCTTTCTTTTGGGTTTTGCAATCCGCAGCTCTGCCACGAAGTTCGCGCTCCAAAAGCCACAGCCACAGCTACAGCTACAGCGTCCATTGTATTAAAGCCAGCCAGCAATTAATTTTGGGCAAATGAATAAAATGAAAATTAAATAAAATAAAAATGTAAATCCGCATTAGAGTTTGAAGGCTGCTGCGGTGTCTGTGGCACTCTGTGGAGGCGGCTCTGGCTCTGTCGGCGGTGGCAACGACATCCATCCACAGCTGTTGCGGCAGCTGACCCAAATGTGGCAGCCAACCTCGCACACTTCGTGGCTTTTCCACAAATGTGCAACATGACCAATAATTTGAAAGTGTAATTTATGACGGCACCGCCACTGAGCTGCTGCTACTTAAAGCTGGAGCACAGGCAAAAGGCGAAAACAGTTTTGATTTTTCGTTCCCAGAAATGTGTTCATATCCTGCATAGGTTTCTTTTTGTAGGGGCCAGAAAATGGGGCGATAATCTATTAATATTGTGGATGCCTTGACAGCATTAGAGGGGGTTTTATTTCCTACCATATAAAACTATTCGTAATTTGTGCAGGAAGTGAGTTAGGGGCGAAACATCATAGAGCAAATAGAAGAAATTAAGTATCACATACATTAATCATATTGATTCTATATGTACATATGTATGTACATAATTCCGAATAAACTTTAATGGCTTTACGGCTTGTCTAACCTCACTACCTTACCTGCTGACTTACCATTCAATCATGCGTTCATCATATCCATCAATACCAATGCCAATTCGAATAAGTAAGTTCTAATAGCGCCTTTTAAGCACAAAGTATTATAAATACAAGATAAACACCTTCTCTATTCGTCGCTTTCTTTGCTCACTGCCTTTGACAACGGTTTCAACTGATAAACTATAAACGTGCTTGCGACACGACCAAAAGTATACAGCACTAAATTTCTGTTGTGATTTATAAAAAAAAAACCCTGCAAATATGCTTTAAATTATTTTAAAAAACCTTTAACAAAATATATTTTTAGTATATTTGAATATTATAATTATATTAGTTTCTTTATATATTTACATTGTATATTCAAAGAGCTGAGATGATAGGTATAAGGTTTCTAATATCATTGTTCATTCGTATGCTTTCAAAATAATATTTATAAGCAAAGTACACCAAAAACTTTCCTAACAAAACATAACTGTCTTTAGTACATTTTGATTTATTCAGCGGTTAAATTATAATCACAATACTGTTTCTTATTTTCCCCTAAACTAGCTTTAATGGAACCTTGCTGACTACGGAGAAAGAGGAGTCCCCGCCCCTGAAAAAACCCGAGAAAACAAATACTCGTAGATGGAAACAGTGACAGAATGAACGCTTAAGCCCAGCAACGGTAACAGTAACTTTATACTAAACAAATTAATGTTGAAAGTAAACTCTGAGCCGGTACCCTGGTTTAGTGGTTCACAAAATCCATGCCAGGGCTGCCTAGCCTCATGTGAAATGGCGGCACATTCAAAAATGGAACTCTAGTAGATTTTGCATTGCATGGAAAACGTATGTATATAAAACAAATTCGTATAAGCTGATTCACAAACCTTAAGCACACTTACGGGCTAATTAAAAACTAGAATATCACGCACAGGCTCAGTATCGCATTATCATTGCTAGCTATCATCGAATTATCATAGAATTAGTTAAAGTACGAGTATATACATTATGTACAGTGCTTGGAATTGGCTAATATGGTTCTGTTACCCCGCCCTAGAGGCTGGGGTGGCTGTCATCCGTTCATCGCTAGAAGCTCATTCCTGTGGCGTGTTCTATGTCGTATCGTGCCATTTTGTCAATTATCCTATTGTTGATCACTTCCTTCACATTGATGGACCAGAGAAAGTCATAGTGGTTCCAGTCCGAGTAGGGGATGCGGTAGAGCTCGGCGCAGGGCAGCAGGGAGGCCAGGTACTCGACATCATCCACGGCGGACATGTAGTCGTTCTCGCTGTAATACATGTGGACGCAGCTGTTGATGTTTTTCACATTGTAGGCGGGCGGCGTGGCCTGCTGGTAGATGATCTCGTTCTGCTCCCTGCCATGGTCGTACTGCCGAAAGTCCCCGGAGCTATACAGCTGCAGGTAATGGATGATCTGACTGGTGGAGGCGCCCGCCGGATGGGTGGCACAAACGTCCGTCAAAAGGGTCTAAGCAAAATATATATTTAATAAGGATAACGGGAAGAGATTGATTTGGGATCCTCACCTGATTGAGATGTCGCGTGCCCCAGCCACCGATAAAGTCGAGCAGGCCCGAGCACAGGAACTTGAACATGGATCCCTCCGAGCAGACATGCTCGCACATCAGCTTCTGCATGCTGGTGATGGGCAGCAGCTCCATGCTGCCCAGCACCCAACTCAGGAAGGAGGGGGAGCCCAGGAAGATGCCGCCCAGCTTGGACAGGATGAACGAGTGATTGCGCATGTAGGCAATCGGGGCGAGCAGATGCACCGATCGCACCTTCTCGTTGTACCACGGCAGCGAGGACATGAGCACAAAGAAGGTCGTCGTGCCCTGCGAGTGGGCGACAAAGTGCAGCGAACTGGCATTACTCGCCGACAGGGCATAGTCCAGCATGGCAGCCAGGTCGTACACCCCGATCTCATGCCAACTGAACTTCCAAAAGTCCGAGGTATCCGGATGGATGTGCTTGTGCTGGCGGGAGTACGTATTGCCCCGTGCATTGCCCAGCCACACATCGTATCCTGCATCGGCGAACATGTAGGCCAGCGATGTTTCCGGCCCATTGATGATCCAGTCATCGGAGGCACAGAGGATGCCATGCTGCAGGAATACCACTGGCTTCTGACTCGTCTCATTCGACAGCTGTAGCTGCAGCTTCGGGGATGTGGGAATGCGGTAGATGGTGAGAATGTAGTCATCGGGCGTGTGCACTGTGTGCTCCTCCACCGGATAGTTGTGGTTTGTGATAAGAGTGGCCTGCAAAAAGAAAAGAACAAAGGCTGTTTAAGGATCTTACTCCCGAAATAAACTCCTTGGTTCAAGTTTTCTTGTAGCTACCCAAAGAATCTTTTAGATGGCTCCCAAGTTACCCTGAAGAATCATTCTACATTTCATTCAACGATCAATCTAGCCAACTATCAATGTATCTACGGCTATCTATCAGCTGCACAAGTATATCTGTATGTGTATCTCTACCTGTAGCTTTTTGCACAAAAAAAAGGGTAAGACCGCTGCTCAGTTTTAGATAATGTCAAAAAAAAGCCGCGAGCTAAAGTGCTTTCAGCACTCTCGCCCAAACCAGCCCAACCCAGCCCAACCAGCCGATCCGACTATAGAGACCAAAGTCCAAGCACAAAGAGCGCGTCATAGCAGACCGACGAACGATAAGCATGGGAATAATAGAAACGTCGAGCAAAAAGCAAGGAATCAGCCCATGTCGTGGGCCATTCATTAGGCATAATGCTGATCATCAGTACTACATATATACATATATATGTACGTATATATTATATATATAATCTACAGACATTTTGGCAAGCTTTCTTTTTGTTTCTTCGATTAGCGCAAGAGTTGATTTGTGGTCTAGCTATGGCTATACATAGTTTCGTACTTAAACATCTTATCGGAGGAGCAGAGCAGAGCGGAGCATAGCAGAGCAGCTGATACTCACTCGTAGCTGCCGCTCGTATCGGGGGATCAGAAGCAGATCGGGTGATCGCTGCTGCTATCTGACTTACGTGTCCCCTCCCTCCACAAATACACATGTACATTATTATGTTCACTGCGTTCCCCCTACACACAAAAAGGAATATATATGACCCGGTACGCTGTTGATTTTTTCGCTAATCATGCGCGAGAACGGAAGCATTTTACGGGCACGACAACACATAGGGGAAAGGGGAAAGCCCGGGGCCTGCCTGCCTGGCGCATGTTCTAACAGAAACTACAGAATATATTTATCAATAAGTGCGAAAGACTTATCAAGAAGCATACATAGGCTTCATATGTCATGCGGATACTCTGATAAACGATCATATCGAACAGCGATCAGGTGTGCAAAAGTTTGCAGGTGTGGAAACTTACCCAAGTGTTTAACTATCTCCCGATTTCTCAGTGATTCATATTCATTCATATTGCACTCCTTTATGTTTGAGTTGTCTGCTTTAATCATTCGAATCTGCCCTAGACTAGATCGTCTGCTGATCTGTAGGAACCAGAACCCTTTTTCTATTCGTTTTGATACTAAGCAAATGCACTTTAATCTCTCTGAATATTTCTTTGTTTCGGTAATCTTTGAACTGCAACAAATAAAATACACAAATTTGTGCAATTACAGACGGCCATATAATCGATGAATCGTTTTTAAAGTGGTCTTGTGCTGCTTTTTCAATCAGACCCTGTGAGTAAGTGGCCCAATCTAATCGGGGGAAAGTTTAGATATTATGAGTTTCCGATTGTCTAGATTCTAGAACATGACCTTCGCAGCGCATAATGTTCCATGCTCCATTCTATGATTTATTGCCCTCAATTTGGCACTGCCCTCTTGATCAAGTATACGCAATGCTGGCCAAATTGTCTAATTAGCGTTACCCAATATCTGGCTATCTGGTCGATCTTTGCCAATCTTCCAGCTTGACCAGTTTTGGTTGCACACACCGCACATTCGCTTACCGTCACTTTGTGGCCATCCACCGACTCGATATGTCCGCTCAGCAGCAGCAGCAACATCAGCAGCAGCAGCAATCGGGGCACAACCGATATGCAGTTGAAGCCGCCGCTGCTGCAACAACTATTGGTGGCAGAGCATTGCATTAGCCGTTGGTACAACATTTTGTATGTGTGCTCGCAATATTTTGTAATAACTTTTGGGTAGTTTCTTGCAGGGAGCGCTAACTCCGTTAACACGGTTAGCTCGGGAACAGGAACAAGCGCCGTCGAAGTCATCCAAGCACTGACACAGTTTGGCCTGCGTGCAGTCGGTTTTTGTTACCTCCTCTCTGCTGGCCTGATGGCTGGCTGGCCGGCTGGCCGGTGGGCTGGCTGCCTGCCTGCCTCTCGGATTTACGGCTCTACGACTCTATGGCTCTATGGCTCTCTGTATTTCAGTCACCTGCCAAACAGCCACCAGAGACGTGGCCCCTTCACGGCCTGCTCCGTTGGTGTTACGAGCTGATACTAAAAACTAAAACTACGAATATGGGTTTCTTTCGTTATAAATTTTGTTCGGCTTGCTTGTACATTTTGTTTTTTTTTTTTATAGTTTTTTTCCTATTTTTTGTTGTATTATTATTATTTTTGCAATTGTTGTGTCGTTAGTTGTGCACACGCGCCTGCTTTGATTTCACTTACACTTTTGTTTTCACAATGGTTTTAAATCGCTTTTCACGCGCGCTGATAAGTTGGTCGTTCCATTGGGGTCCATCGATGCTGCGATGATTACTTACACTTACACTCGTAGTACATTCGTAGTACGCACTGACACTTAATCAGCAGCGCGCAGTGCACTTCATGGGTTTATAGTATGTATTTTGCAATTGTTATTTTCAATTAATTATGCGTAATATTTGCGACCATCTGCTGTGGCTCTGGGCCGATTTCCACGAACGATAGGCGATAGAACAAGGCTTTCCGATTCGATTGACACTGAGGGCATCCGGCGCGTGCCGTTATTCTTCAGCAGTGTTTCACCTTCAAGGGCACGAGGTGCATGCATACAAACTCTCTTCAGGAAATTCACACTCGTAGAGGAATACTCGGTACGAAGGCCCCAAGCTGATTAGAAATTTCTGCCGACTCTCTGCGATCAGGGAAAGTGACGTCAATGTGAACTTTTGGACAGACGACGACGACTGTCCGACGACTGGTCTGGTGTGGTTGTGACTGCGGTGTGGAGAAGGTTGTTCAACTGCAAGTGAATGAAATCGAATTGCTGTCAACTTAAAGTGCACAAATGTTATTGTATTGTATTGCATGGAGATCAGGGTGGAAGGATTCCCGGAAGTCATAAATAATCGTACACAAATATCTCTTGATCCAATCGAGGGCTTGCTAATCTCTATGAAGATTATTAACCGAACAACGCCTCAATGATTGCCTTATCGGCCAGCCAACAGCGATTCGAGACCACCCCTTAAAGACTTTGCCTTTGTCTAATTATAACCCTTTACGCCTCAGTATTTTCCACTCCATAATCAGTTTTGGTTTTTTTCGGTGGGGGGTCCTAAGTTTAATGGGAGAGATGATCGTGTCAATGACTGGCAGGTGAACAATGAAAGATGACATTTAGAAATGATGTCAAAGATGAGCTCAAAGATGATCTCAAAATACAAACAGTAGCTCTGGAGTGCAGGTGTATTTAATAAGCAATTATACTTTGTTCTGTGACTGTTATTAGTTATTTCCTAGGAAAAGTTCAGCCACTAATATGAAGATTCATAGATAACTCTAGATACATTTCAGTAGGTCATTGTCGCACCAGGCAATCTCTTCCATCATTATGTAGGCTCCCCTCTGGAAGACTTATTTGTAATGAATTTACGGGTATATGCAAATTGTCGAAAGAAAAGCTTTAAAAGCCGATAAGCGTATGTCGCTCGATTCAATCAATTTCCAGTTGCAAACTCAATTCCAAAAAATTAACCTTTTGCTTGTCTTTTTTATTATTTATTTTATTTTGTTGTTAGGCAAGGTCGCATCTGCTGCGACCGGTCCTAAGATCCACTTCCACGCGAGATCGTTGAGCGAATGAGAAATGTTGAATGAAATCTTTGTCTTACCGGCACACAGTCAACGAGAGTCACACCACGCAAAGTTTTCCCGGCAATATACGACGTGAAAATATGAAATGTTTGTTGTTTTGTTTTCTTCTGGTTTCTGCTGTTTTCTTTAATTGAATTTATTTATTTATATACCGGCTCGTGCCGCTCCGCTGCCTGTCCGATGTCTGTGCGTAAATTTTCAAACTACGAATAAATCTAGCTTAAAGATCGTCGGCATTCAGACGACGAGAAAGCTCGCAAAAAGCTGCTTGTCGCTCGGTTCGGATCGGATCGGTTCGATCGCATCGGATCGGATCGGCAAAGCTTTGCCCGACATGACGGAAGCAGCAGAAGAATCAGCTGTTGTTGTTCTCTGTGTTCGCGTTCTCTGCGGCGTATGAGTGTTGTGTTCTTTCTGAGGAATTCTGTTTACAAGATAACGACTCATACCCACAACATCGTAATACGACTTTTGTTTACTTCAGAGCCCGATTTTGTGGTAATGGGAAATATCTAGTGGGTTAATACCTCTAATAAGAGGGCGGACGACACACAAAGTTTGCGGGTCAAGTTCAACCGAACAACCGGTTTCCTATTCGGCAGTGCAACTGTTACCGTTTCTCCTCAGCTTTCTTCCCCCCTATTGTACGAGTATCGCATCCATCCCACTCTCTCGGAAAGCCCCCAAGCACTGGCCTAACATGTTTTAAGCACCGTCGCGTCGCGCCGCTCCAAAATGGGGCTTGTAATAGCAGACATTTTGCAAGCAATTTCAAGGTTAATTTTGCAAATGAATTTGGAATTTTTTTCGTATCTGCTTTAAAACGTTCAACGCATGTCACGAAACTGTCGGCAGCATTTGGTTGCACGCCGTGACAATTGGGCGGAATCTGAGGGAATTCTGGCAAAGATTGTGGAGACGGAATTCTGCTTTTTTCAAGAACTTATTAAAGAAGATACTTCGCTTGAGTTTGGGGTTTGGCTATGATATAATCTAGGGAGAAGAAATCAAATAAAAAATTATGGACACCACAGCACTTTTACAAATTAGAAATGCGGAAGAGACGTGAATAAAATATAAATTCAAATCAATAAAAAAACGTTTTGCTTTCATTCGAATTCAAATTTTAGTGCATTTTCCTCAGTGGAAAAATTCGAATAGTTGCCGAAATGATCATTGTTTTTCCATTCAATTTGGTATAGTTTTGAAAAGAAATTGATTTAGTATATACCCGTCTTTAGAATATACCCGCGGTCTGCCAGGTGGTATAGCGCCAACAGCAGAAACATTAACAATCTTCTATTTATGAGCTCATTTTGCTTTACTCATGCACAGAATTTTCGCAAATGCCTTCCCACGCTCTTTGTGTGTGTTTTTATTAAAATTTGCAATCACTTTTTGATTGACGTTCACACGTGGAGCAAGAAAATAAAATTGTTTAGTCAGTTAAAATTATAGGCAAGATCAAAGTCCCATCAGTAGAGCATCTGATAGTTTGATCTGATAGCAACAAACATTTAACTGACTTTTACTATCGAAAGAATTTCTAGGGGCTTGCTCCACCACAGTCGTGAATCCAAATCCGATTTTCAGACCACCTAAAAGATAAATTTTTTACCCACAGTAAATGTTATACTTTTTTATTGAGTTGAACGTTCCACACAACTTACAATGTGATCAAAATTGTCATGTGGATTAATTCTCAGACGCCTCGCAGATAAGGTTATGTGTCTGATCGCAATTTCTGTCGTTCATTGCACCTTCGACGGTAAAGGTATATATCTCGAGTTCAGAGTTCATTGGGTCCCAGTGAAAGAAGTAGGCCAGTGTAGGTTTAGGATTTGGTATGGCTTTCGGCTCTTCTGCCGAATTGCAGCTCTAATTTATGAATTTTCGCCTGTGTGCTCTTGTCCACCTCTTCCTGGATCGCAATCTGCCGGACCAGAGTCTTCAACTTTTCTTCCAAGTGCACGATTTTCGAGAGAGTATCTGCGGGCTGTTTGGCCTCACAGGACTCCACTCGCTTTTGAAGGATGGCGAGGTACTCCAGCATCGGTTTCACAGTTCCGTAACAGTAGCCTCCGCACTTGCCTTGAGACTCATCCACCTATTGGTGAGCACCGAAATATTCTTAGAATTTTCGCATTAAATTAACGGAATATTTCACTCACCTCACAATTCTCGGAGAGAGATCGCTCAAAGCTTATCGCCAATAATATAATTATAATGGAGAATCGCATTGCTATTACTTCTCTGAACGCAATCTAAAAAAGGACTGACTAGCGTTAGCAGAGTATCACAGAGGTTTCTATACTGCTGTTCATTCCGTTGTGAACTGATAATAAAGTGAAATGGGATAATCCCGGCCATTAAAAAATAAATCAGACGAAGAAATCTTCCACAGCATAGCTGATGGCTTAAGTTTCAAACGCTAGGTATATTAATCTAAGAAATAGGGCACCCGACCCAGCTTCATTTCACTGAGCTTCACGCAATCGGCGGCTTTGCCGGAACTCATGAGGGTCATGAGGTCCTCCAGTATGTAGCGGTTAAGAAATGATTGCCATTCGAGTAGGAACAGTCGCGTTCTCCCTACATTTATGAACAGTGCGCGCGCTCTCGGTTTGAAAATTCAAGTCAGTAAATAAAAACCGAAGCCTTTCTCGAAATAATATTGCAAGAACAGATTATTTAGAAAATATTCCTTGACTAGTTTCATAAAAAAGAAAACCTTTCTTTTAGCGTTTTTCTAAATGATTTCCTAATTTATTTATTCAATTTAATTTGCCTTTTTAACATGGCGCCTAACAGCACATTAACATTATGTATCAAATGAGTAGCTACCGTGCAGTTACATAGACATTTTTGCTGACCTGTTTTTTTAAATTACTTTTTAAGCACAATTTAACTAAGGGAGTCTTTAAAATTAACCAATCTTGTAGAAAATTGCTTGATAAGTCTAACAAAATTAAATTTTAAGTGCTAGGAGTCCTAGCTAGCTGGCAATATTAAACGGAAGATAAAAATCGAGGTATATGATTTGCGATAATGGACAGAGAACGCTTAACCCATTGTCGACCCGCACGAATATTATAAACCTGGAAGAATTTAAGCGAAGCTCATGTGAAAGATATCGTGTTCGTTTTTATTTGCAAGTAAAGAAGATCTACAAGAAACTTTACAAACAATATTATTTTGCGTGTTTTAGCTCTAGTTTTTACCTTGTTTATATACAGGGGGTTAAGTGGGCTAAGACGGCGCTGCCAGACTGTGTGGAATCGCGCTCTCTTTCTCTCTCTCACGCTGTCATACTTAATGACTCGCTCCATCTATCTCCCTTCCTCAATCATTCGAAAGAACGGGCATTAATTATTTTTTTTGTTGATATTTACTGGTTACTAACCTGATTAAATAGAGCGGGGCTAAGCTATTTTTTCTCGGCTTCTGAGGTTTCTAAGGTTCCAGTCTCACTCGACAAAACAAATCAAGTGAAATATTTATTTTTCCATATATGTACATTTGAAAATCACCGCCAAACTAATTTAGCGCACAAAAAATGCTGACATTTTTCGCTCTCAATTCGTGGTGGGTTTTCAAAATTTTCTCACTTTTCAGAGGTGAAGAGAGCGTTTTCGTGGTGGCTTTCCCCTAATTTTCGTGGTGTGAGCGACATGTTCTTAACGCGAACGCGTATGGAATGATATGATCTATTTGATTTGTATGGGAATAATTTCAGCAACTTGAGGAAATTAATTAGCGGCATTGTTGTGCAACTTTGGCACGGAATGAGCAACAAATCTGAATACCTTGGGAAAATGGATATTATAGACCTGAGATATAGTTTGTAATTTCAGGCTCCAATTAATGCCGAAACTAGTCAGTCTATTTTTTAAAGACATCAACGAAATTTTGTAGTTTTTTGAAAGCACAAACATGTGCATTAATAGGTAAAAAACATGTCAATCCAGGATTAAAATCATAAATAATGTTTCAATGGAGTTTGGAACAAAACATTTAACACCAATTAAAAGAAAAAAGGTATAAAAAAGTACATACGCATAGAAGAAACTTGGTTGACAAGCAACAATGACGTCACATTTAGTCCACATTTACGTTTTATGCTTTGGCCGTTTTTGTTTGAACCTTTTTATGTAAACAATGCAAAAAAAAAGACTTCTGAAAACTAGCCAGTCCTGTAGAAAATTTATTAAGGAGTTGGATAAAATTATTTGTTTAGGGCTGAGAGGGCCAACTAGCTAGTAATATTAAACTGAATATCAAAATTGACGGATTTCAGAACACAAAATATCATGGTATGGCAGCCCGCAGCAACTACGAATTTCACGAGTCTGGCAACGCCACAAAACGATGTCACATTCGTTTTATGTTGTTTTTGTTTGAACCTTAAATAATCCAATAAAAAGGATGTCTGAAAACTTGCCAATCCTGAACAAAATGTATGTATCTATCGGATAAAATTATTTGTTTAGCGCTGAGAGGGCCGACTAGCTAGTAATATTAAACGGAATATCAAATTCGAGGAACATCAGCGTTGAATGTTTTGAAAAAAACAATCGATACTATCGCGACTATCGTCGATGGTTTTACAGCTCTCCATCTATCTCCCTTCTGCACTCATTCGAAAGAACGGGCAGAAAGTTTAGTGCTGGAATTTGTTAGAGAAAGAAAAAACAATAATAAAACGTTTTGCTTTCATTCCAAACAAAATTGAAGTGCTATAAATAAGAATCCAAGCCGGCTGTGCAGAAAAACCTTTCGGATCGAGCGAATCGTGCAAAAATCGTCTGAAATTAGAGAAATTGTAAATTGGTGTGTGGCTGGTTGCATAAAAGGTAACTTGTGAAAACGAACGGTGGCCAATATATAATGTGCTGAGGGTTCTTGTAAAGTGATTACGGCATGCATAAGACATAAAAGAGCATAGGGAAATGTCGAAATAGTGGCAGCAGCCGCTCAAATTGATGAATTTTGTGTCGCATACATATTTTCTGTCTCATCGTCGCCATTTTTAATCAGTCGTTTTTCCCTGCCTTTTGTGTCTACACTATATTCGTCTCGCTTGCGCACTTGAACGTAGTTGGCGTCGCGTGTTTCAGTGCTGCAAAACGTCAAGCAGCAATTTCACATGCAGCTGGAAATAAATAAAATATCATAAGCCGTGTCGTGTAGTTTATTACAATATTATAAAATTCGCTTCGATCAAATCTTCTTTTGAAGTGACCTGCCTACACGATGGAAGACATCACCAAAAACATAATCTTCACAAATGCTATCAACGGGCAACCGGCCACAATCCAATATCAAACAGCAGACGGCACAATTCTGAAGCAGCCGAAAATAGAGGGTCAAAAGACGGAGCAGCAGCCAACATTTTACTACACAACAAATGTAAGTTGTGCACCTAGTTTCCTGGTACTGTGTCGCTCTAATTATTCTGTGTATGGTGTGTCTTCGTTTAGGGCAATGGAGGTACTGTAAATCTCGCACAGCTGGCTACCTCGGAGGACAACAAGACTTGCTACATAGCCCAGCCTGTGGGCGGCTATAACTATGCTCTGGTCAACGGAATGCCCCTCAATCAGGGCACTGCTCTGGGCATAGCCACAGTGGATGCCCAGGGACGCATACAAATCGTCAATCAGAACAAGCCGATAGCAGCGGTAAGTAGAACTTGCAGAGGAGCTCTCCAGATTGTATTTAAACCGCCTCTCTTATTTGTAGAATACCATATCCAACATCAGCTTCAAGTGCGACGTATGCTCCGACATGTTTCCACACCTGGCCCTGCTCAACGCCCACAAGCGGATGCACACCGAAGGTGAGCAGCAACAGCAGCAGCACAATTCCCAGCAGGGCGGCGACTCCATTGCGGTGGTGAATGCCCAGGGCATGGTGCAGGCGCAGAACATCATCAACAACGGGCAGATGGGTCAAATACAAATTGTGGCGTCCGACACGCTGGATCCCGTGCAGCAGGGTGTGATGCAGCAACAGCAGCATGATTCCAAGGCCAACAAGTGCATCACTTGCGGAACTTCCATGCTTCCGCAGTCAAAACGAAAGGGTCCAAAGCAGGTCCGTTGCGAGTCCTGCATGCAGGCGGAACAGGCGGCCCAGCAGCAGCAACTTTTCGTGGCGCAGGATGGTGAGTGGGAGCGCAATGTGATTGTGAAACGAAACCTAACACATTCCTTTGAAATGTAGGTCAAATGGCGCATCCCGTGCAGATCATATCAACCACACCACAGGCTCAGGCGCAGCTCCAGCAAATTGTAGCCTCACAGACGGGTGGCACGACACCCAAGCGTGAGCCAAATACCGGAACAGGGCACCATCCAGTGAAAAAGCGCAACTCCCAGCAGATGACCAAGTGCCAAAAGTGCAATGGCTCTGGCGTTGTGCTGGTCGGGCAACATTCGCACGGCACCGGAGCCGGTGGCTCGGTCAAGTCGTCCGTCACCGTCAAAACCGAGTGAGTAGTAAGCTAAAGATCAACCCCAAATCTACGCTAACAAAACCAAGGTGTTCGTCATGCAGGAATCCTTCGAAACCCTTCAGCTGTAATATTTGTGGTGGTCTATTCTCGCGCTACTCGAGTCTGTGGTCTCACAAGAAGCTTCACAGCGGCGAAAAGAACTACAAATGCAGCATCTGTGGACTGGCCTTCGCCAAGGCTGTCTATCTGAAGAACCATGCGCGCATCCATACGGGGGAAAAGCCGTACAAGTAAGATTCAATTTATATTCTATATCCGTATTGTCTTACTAATGGTTTTTCCTCTGCGCGTAGATGCCAAACCTGCGGCATGCAGTTCTCCCAATCGCCACATCTTAAGAATCACGAGCGGACGCACAGCGGCGAGCGCCCGTACGTGTGTGGAGTTTGCGACAAGGGATTCGCACGCCATGCCACGCTCTGGAATCATCGGCGTATTCATACCGGCGAGAAGCCTTACAAGTGTGAAATATGCGGCTCGGCCTTCTCCCAGGCGGCGCATCTGAAGAACCACGCCAAGGTTCACTCCGGAGAAAAGCCCTACAAGTGCGAAATCTGTTCGGCGGCATTTGCCGATCGCTTTGCGCTGAAACGCCATCGTGGCATCCACCAGAAGTACGGCCAGACGGCGCCACGCCAGCCCGGAGCGGATGGAATGATAGTGCATAAGCAGGAGATCCCCGATATGGATGACGAAGCCCAGCAGGAGGTGATTATCGGTGGATTATAGATAAGAGCAACGAATGCCAATGCCAAGCCGATGATCAACTCCGCGGGTCCGGCAGCGCCAGAAGCAACACCGTCGGGCTACCATTCAGAAGGAACGTATCCCCCCACGCAGCCGTATCCCGGCTACTACTACCAGATGCCGCCACCGCCGCCTCTTCCAACCGAAACGGAGAGCGGTGCTGCTTTCACCTCACCGAGATATTGAGTGGACGGTGGGCAGGGAAGACGGGGAGGAGCCTAATCATCAGCACTACCAACAACACTAGCTAGGCATCGCATAGGATATATACATATACATAAATATATATATATTTTTTTTACTCTAGCTTTCCTGTAGGCTCTACGAAAACGCTTTTTACGTTAAACAAACGAATGAACCTAATTTATTTGGTAGTCTGTAACATACACATAGATATTCGTTTAGGTTTAAACGCGTACATAAATAATGATATACATATACATATATAGACGAGTATGTGGTACGGTATGGTATGGTATCTTTAAGTGTTATAGTCTATTTCCGTATACAAATTGTAGGTGTAATTAAACGGATTTAAAGTACGGGGTCAGGGCGGGGTACGACAGGAGCGCATCGAGAAGCAAAAATACGTAAGAATCTGCGCAGGCAACAAACAACCACATACAGCTGTATATATTCAAGGAAAATATATACATACGATATAGATACAAACATTGCGTTCGAAAACAATATTAGTCGTAAGCCGAAAACCATTTAAATACAATTTATGTACATTTAAATAAGTATTACCATAATACATAAATCAAATAAATATTTGAATAAAAATTACCATTTTTACTAACACACTCGTCTTGCTCTTCTCAAAAAAGGATATTTTTGGGGGTGGATTGGCCTTGGCACCAGATAGGTCCTCAAATAGAGGAGAAAACGAAATTGTTTGAACCGGTGAAAATATCCTTGATCCTTTGTCCTTCACAAGGATACCATAAAATCGAGGATTTTCTTCCGGTCACGAGGACACATATAACGTTCTGGTCGGTCGAGAAATGACAGATCTATTGCGTTTTGAGTATTGCTAAAAACAATTACACAAGATCCGCAAATTTGAATTTCGCGCCCTTAGTTTCCTATCGGCTAGCTTCTGTCATGATGTAAAAAAGATAAGCCAGCTACCTTCTGCTGAATTCTGTTCGCCTGGTACTCGGTCTGAAAATTTTCTGGTTTTCGGCCATTTGAGCCTAGCAATTTCCAAAAGTTAGTTCCAGAATTGGCCGTCGTTGATCATGGGGGCGCCAGTGTGCAAAACGTCGTTTTCACAGTGGCGCCCCATGTTTACCGACGGCCAATGCTTGAACTAATGAATGGTAGTTCCAGAAATCGCCGATCACAAATGGGGGCGCTAGTGTGCAAACGACGTTATTGCACAGTGGCGCCCCATGATCACCAACGGCCAATGATGGAACTAAAGTTAGGTAGTTCAAAAAATCGCCGATCACAAATGGGGGCGCTAGTGTGCAAACGACGTTATTGCACAGTGGCGCCCCGTGATCACTGACGGCCAATGATGGAACTAAAGTAAGGTAGTTCCAGAAATCGCCGTTCACAAATGGGGGCGCTAGTGTGCAAACGACGTTATTGCACAGTGGCGCCCCATGATTACCGACGGCCAATGATGGAACTAAAATACTGTAGTTCCCGAAATCACCGTTCATAGCTGGGGGCGCCACTGTGCAGAAACAAGGGCGCGAAATTCAAATTTACTGATTTTGTGTAATTGTTTTTAGCAATACTCAAAACGCAATAGCTCTGTCATTTCTCGTCCGACCAGGACGTTATATGTGTCCTCATTACCGGAAGAAAATTCTCGATTTTATGGAGTCCTTGTAAAGGACAAAGGATGAAGGATGCGACGCCTTTCTGTGATCGGAACAATGTCCTTCATTTTATGGAGTCCTTTTCAAGGACCAAGGATATCAAGGATCAAAATACTTGTTTTCTCCGCTATTCGCCATGACAACATCCCCGATGGAGGATCAAAAATACTTTGCATGTTTACCCAAATACTTATAGCCCGGCCAATTCTTGTCCGATCTGGGTGTGCCACGACTGCTTGTGATCGGGAGAATGTCCTCGATCGTTTTCCCCAACCAACCCCAAATATGCCGAATTAACCCTGCACTAGTTTGTGTTAGTTTGAATGCATTTTATTTATTGTTTTGTCAAGTCCTTCTTAGATACATACTAAACAACTTTGTTTTATTTCTGCGAGAACCAATGAAATCTGCAAACCTGTTCTCAGGACCAAGTGATATATAGTCGTCGTAAATTGTGTAGTATGTTTGTTGTGGGTTATCAAATACATGTTTGCTTAGTATTATTTACACAAAAATGTAGTGTTTGTGGTATGCACTTATAGTCTGACGTTGAGTTAAGCAGCTTGAACTAGCGGAAATTGGGGGAGGGGCAATTAATCAATCTAAATATTTATGTTAGCTAAATGCGAAATTCAAAATCATCTGACATTGGTATTGGTTTTGATTTTCTTCTCGAGTTTTTTTGGTACAGAATTGTAACTAATACAAGTACATATAAATACATATATATTTTAGCTAACCTATATTTGCTCTCGATCCAATCACTTACACACAAATCATTAAAACCTAATTCGAAAAGCTACAAAATGATTTTGTTTCTCTCTTTTTTGTTTTGTTTTTGGGGGGCTGAACAAATTTAACAAACTTTAAATAAGGCCATAAGCAAGATTTGTTGCTCACATTGGATTAACACATAGAATATGTCCGACAATTATAGTTAGTTATTTAGTTAGTTAGTTAGTTAGTATGATATTCCGTTTGAATTGCTTTATAAAAAGTGAGGTTGCGCTGCAGCTTAGTAGGAAATTCTTTGCTTATTCTTGGGGGAGTTACTTCTCTTATTTACGATCATGAATGTACGTCACATATTAAGTAGTCGTACTTGGAGTGTGTGTTTTAATTGGAAGCTGCAGGATATACCTTTGTATGTATTGTATGTGGGGGGTTTAGATCTCCTTGTTAGTGGCTCAAATGCTAGATAACTGAATGCTGAATGTCGCTCCCATAAGCTCAGATATATGATGTATCTTTTATGTAGATATTAGTAAAGCTTGGCTTGGTATCGATAGATAGACTTCAAAAGAGAGTTGACCAACTTGCTGCTGGTATTTACGATTTGATTGGGAGGGGGCCGGGGATCTATACGATTACAAATACGAATATGCTTTTTGTGGTGTTTCAGACAACAAGTGGAGGGCCCTACTGATATACATATGTATGGAGGTTCTGGCTATGCCATCGTACAGACACGCCCACTAACTACTCGAAGATTAACCGAATAACTCGACTAACTAGGCGAGGGCACCACAACATCTTGATGGGATGATTATACGCTGTTTAGCTATTGAATTGGATAACTTCTTTGAGATGCAGATGGAGGAGATTGGATTGCAGTGCCCTCGATGAGAAGTATGTTGTGTAGATAGAGTTTAAAGAACAATGCATAGAAGCCGCTTGTTAGCCATCGAGGGTAGGAGCAACTTTCACATCCGCGTGCTCTCCAGGCCACACGCCTGGGCGTCGCTATATAATGAGGCGTGTGGAGGCGTCACGCTGCCACTTCTCCTGGGCCTGTTGCTGCTTTTGTTGTTGTTGTTGCTGCTGCTGCTGCTGGCCTTTAATCAACTCGCTGGCGTGGTGCGGGTCAGCAGCTCATCATCATCCAGCTGGGCGAGAGCTGCCGGCGAGCCGACATCGATGGTGGTCACCCGATTGCCGCCATCGGCTGCGGAGGGCAGCTTGATGAACTCGCTGTCCGTGTGCACCGGCATGATGATGCAGACGAAGCTCTGGCCCGTCTGCGAGTCCCGCGGATGCAGCGTCACGGGATGGAACTTGTCAGTCTGGCCCTCGGTGTAGGTCTGCAGGCGCTGATAGATCTCCGGGTAGTGCTTGCGCAGCAGCACTCCTCGGCGCGACAGTATGTCCAGGATGTTGGACAGGATGAGCTCCCGACTGCCGGGCACTGCACGCAGCCCGGGATTGAAGGTGAGTATGAGGATTTCAGTGCGTTCTGGCACGGCTACCACGGCCAGCGGCTGCTGCAGGGCCTGCTGCTGTATCTCCAGCTCCGCCAGGACACTCTTGCAGAGCTTCAGCTTGGCACAGCGCGAGACCAGCTGCCGTTCCCAGCGCACGGGCGCTTGTCCCATTCCCGGCGCCTCGGAGACCACGCAGATGGCCACGTAGATCAGCATCTTCGACTCCGGCTTGTACTCGGTGCTCAACTTCAGCAGCTCCGAGTACAGCTCCAGGCCCATCTCGGCGGGCATGAGGTCCGGCCAACGCACGTAGGAGGCCTCCCCCATGCACTGGAAGCCGTTCTTGATGAATCCCTCGGCGGCCTCTGCGCTGCGAAAGAGGACGCGCACCACGCCCCGTCCCTGGGAGATGCTACCTTTGCGGGCCAGCAGACTGAGGTGCCGCTGCGTGTCGAGGTCGTCCTTGCAGGTGGCTAGCACCTGGCGGCACAGGTTGGAGGCACGCGAGTGCAGGCACGCCTTCCGATGCTTCTCCCAGTGGGCGCGCCGACACTCACGTGAACAGTATAGATGGGAACAATTGTGGCATGATTTGTACAGCTTCTTGGCATCGGCGGGCGAGGCGCTCTGCTCGCATTTGGTGTTCCGGCAGCGGATCTGCAGTCCCGCATCCCCATTGAGCTGGCTACCGCTTCCACAGTTCTTGTCCGTGTTCGCGGAGTCGCCCAACGAGACGCGCCTGCTCCCGCTGCTGGCATTTGTTGCTTGCTGATGCTGATGTGCTGCTCCTACTCCGGCTCCCCCTGCTGCTGAGCCCACTCCGGCTGACTGCGATTGGGATTGGTTGTGCGACTGTGCTTGGGTCTGTGATGTCTGCTGCTGTTTCTTCTGGCTGGGTGCGTCTCCCTCGCTGCGGCGCCGCAGTCTCTGCTGTTCGTCCGCCGATAGCACCTCCAGCTGTTGGCGACTAGCTGAATCTCCCGCTGCAGATGAGAGGGAAATTAAATGGGATTAGTATCTTCATTTGCATAAAATGCCAAGATCACTTTATGGTTCAACAGTAACAAACAACAAAGAGCATTCAATGGAGGTGGTTGGCATCCAACATGCTGGAAGGAAGGAACGATATGTCGATTGGGCGTACAATTTCATGTAGTTCATGTAGTTTCTTTTTCTCAGTGTAATTTGAAGGTAGAAATGAGGAGTAACTAGACTCTAGAGATGAGTATCGGATATATTGTTCAAACGTTAAAGAAACTACACTAAAAATTAAATCAAATGGAATACAAATGAAACTTTTCTGGAAAGAATATTGAGGAATATATATTTTTATATGTGGGAAAAGGAAAGCAAAGGAGGCACCCAAAAATGAACTGCAACTGCAAGATCCACACACAGTTCATTCAGTGAGTCATCCCTTGATCCGTGGCATATAACGTTTATAAGGATTATATATTATTATTATTATATGCGAACAACAAACAAGAACGTAATTAGTTTTTGCCTATACCCATATTTGCACTTTCTTTCTTTCTTTGTTTCACTTTATCTTTCGTTAAGTTATTTTGTTTTTCTTTGTGTAATGTTTTTTTTTTTTTTTTGGTTTTTTTTGGGTTTATATTGGAACAAAAACTTACAGGTTCATACCTGTCGTCTGCGACGTGGGGGTTGCCTTGTTATTCGCTTGTGTTCTGTTGTTGTTGTTGTTGTTCTGATGGTTGTTGCTGTTATGGCTGCTCTGGGACGAGGAGGCTGTTGGCAGTCCTAGAAGCGAGGCAAGGACATCTTCTAGCGATGCGCTGCTCAAGGAGCGTTCGGGCGCTACTTTTACCAGTTTATAATGTTTTTTTTTTTTTTTTTTTTTTTTAATTTTCAATTTAAGCCACAAATAATTGCGACATTTAGATATAATTTTTGGGGGGGTACAAAAAACGTATAAGAATACAAAAGAATGGAAATAAATTGTTAGGCTTTTGGACGCATTTAATGATGGTCTTACTAGCTAGAGAAGTGATTCAGGAGGATTAAGGATCGTTTGACTGTGCTCAAAATTACACTGAGAAAATGTGTCGAGTGTTAAGAATTTGTCACAAAAAACATTCACTAGAAAAATTTAACTCAAAAGTAAAGCATAAAAACATAAATTAACTATAAATCAAATAAAAACAAAACAAAGGAAATTCAATATATAAATCAGTTTTTATTATATAGCCACCATATAATGCAAGGGCTTGGCCAGATTGTATTGTATATTGTATGTATATATATATCGTATATAAAGCACGTATCTAATAGTCTATACAAAATATGATATATGTAGTTCCAATAATTTTCAATATTGTGTATAAAAGATATATCTTCGTTGCATAAATGATCATTTGTAAGAGTTTTGTTTATAGCACGCTTAGGTCTTAAAATTTCTCTTGTCAGACGTTGTCCAAGAGGGATGAATTTTAGGGGTGAATTTATCTAGTTTTAAAAACCAAGCCTAAAATAGAAAATTCCAAAAATGATATATGGGCCGAAAATTTCAATTGAAATGACAATGGGAATGGGTTGGGGGAGGGGGGTTTGGGGGTTCATAGCAAAATTATCCATAGATAATAATGCTATGAAATGCGATTGTGATTTTCGCTGACAAAATTAATAATTAAAATTACGATAATAATACAATAATTAATTGTAGACCATTGCTTTGTGTGTGTGTTTATTTAAAAATTAAACATAAAATTAAGGCATTAAATTTAATAAAATTATTAAACACTAGCATTTAAACAAATTGTGAATTTGTCAAAAAATCGCAAAACGAAAGAAACGGAAATTTCTTTTGTTTAATTTACAGTCGATTAAAAAAATGCACCCTACGATATTAAAATGGTATTTTCATTAAATATTTATATATAAAAACAGACAAACAAATGTAGAAAATTGCATTTTCATCTGCGTGTGTGTAGGTAGGGGGGTGTGGGTGTCGGGTGTCGTTACTCTACAGATATATTAGATATATGTATAATAGATCTATTCTCAGATATTCTCATGTGGCTGCTTGCTCTTTTTTTCTTTATCTTTTCCGTTTTGTGCTCCAAAGACAGAACCAATAGTTTGTGTGATTTTTAATTAAAAACAAACAAATAAAAAGAACTAAGCATTGCATCTGGAAACTACTTCTATTGGGTTTTTGTATGTGTATCTACGTGTTGTAGTCGTATAATTCAGTTGTCAGATATATATGGTGGACTCACCGCCACCGCCGCCGATTCGGCTCAGTCCGTTCATGCGTAGTGGCGGCTGTCCAGCGGCTACCACCGACGACGAGGTGGCATCCAGATGGGGATAATGCTGGTGCAGATAGTGCTGCTGCTGCTGCTGCTGTTGGTATTGCTGCTGGTACTGGTACTGCTGCTGCTGCTGCTGGACTGTGGCGGGGGGGCTGCTGTCAATCACGGGTGTCTGCGGCGAGTCCAGTGGTCGTGTGCCCACAAAGCTGCTCTCAAGCCAGCACTTCCTATTGGAGAACATACACAGATACAAAGCACACGCTCGTTAGTGGGTGTCCTGGTCCAGATGCACAATTACATTTACATTTACATTTACAATTAAAATGGCAAAATCAATAAATGACATCACAGAAAGCGACTCGCTGCTGCACTTGTGGCTGCCACAAAAGGGGGCCAGACAGGCAGGCTGGCAGGCTGGCAGGCACGAACCAGTGTCACTAACCTCCGACAACTCTGCACAAATTGCGGCACTCGAAAAGATTCGTTTTGTTCCTTTGGCTGTGCAGCCTTTTAGCTAATTGGGACACGAAAACGGATTTGGAAAATATCAGTCGATCCCCTTGTCAGGAGCCTTGCTGCCACGTTGTCTTCTCCGTTTATATAATTTCTTTACTGGCACTTCTGCAACTGGGCAATTTTCCTTGTAATTTTTCCGTCTCCGATGAAGCGAGCGACTGGCAGCAGACGTCGCACACGAATGAAAAGCGGATGCGGACAAAAATAGCCAAAGAGGCCAAAAAGTGGGTGGCCCTGGGGGTCGGCCTCACAAGTTGGGGTTGTCCTTTGCGATACACAAAAGATAGGACCACAGAAACAACGCCAGAGAGAGCGCGTGAGACTCGCAGAGAAAGAGAGCAGGACATATGGAGAGCAAATGTGGTGGTTGCTGCCGCTGCCGGATGCTGCTCCTGGCGCCCGTATGGCGGCCTGATTACAGGCACCAAACATGTAAAAGCGAAATTCTAGATACTCTGAAGATGATACTCATCAAAAGGAGTGAGGGAAGGGGAATATATGATGTGGGAGTCTTAAAGAAATTAAAATAATGGGGATTTAGGAACTACAAGCTAAGAGAGAACCCAGACAGAAAGGGTGTTAGGCGATGTGCATCAATGACAGCCTCAAGCTAACAAACTACAGTGGTTCTTAGAAGTTATAGGGCTTGCATTAGGTACATTAGGTAACTAGAGGGAGAGAGCTAAGACATCTTTTAACTAAAATTAATGAGCGCTTAATGGAGTTCTTTGCGATATTTAAAAGTAAAAGGGATTTATTTGTTATCTGAGGAGGCACCCTCTATCAAGAAAGATATTCGCAAAAGTGCAGGAAACAAAGCAAACCTTAAGTAAACAATGGTAAACAATTCTTAGTTATTTGGGAAACAAAATTGAAAGTATGACACCTATCCCTATATTTGTAGCACTCATAGATCAAGTGTACTCTCTACCATCCAACGCAAACAATCACGCATAAATATTTACTTTTTGCTATTCACAACACATTTGTAGCTACAATTCTGCTGCTCCTTTTTCGCAACCTTATTCCCTGGGGTGTTCCCTTTCAGTCCTTTGTTATTTCAGGAAAATCTGTTGCACCCTGTCTGGGGTATTTGCTACACTTCAAAGGTGCTACGACTACTATTATTGATTTTCATAATGATTGGCGGGCTACGGAAAGGGGGGCCAAGGGGTGGGAACTGCAACAGAATCGAAACGTGTACAAGTGGCCTCCACTGATTGCATTGGGGTGCCCTGTTGTGGCTGTGGCAGTGGTGGCAGTGGCGGGGAGACCCCCACCTCGTCTTTCCGATGACCTGCTCCTGTTCGGTGAACGTATTTATACTCAGGTATGCATACCGGACCACCATCAGTTGCATGGCTGACATTTAAATTGCTTGGCAACGGACGGACAGCAGTGTGCCGGCAGTATGAGAGGTTGTGGCACACGTGGGGGGTGGGCAGAGTCTTTTTATGTCGCTATATTAATGGCATCGGAGCACATTTGAATGGCAAACACGAGAAGGGAGTCAGGTCAGGTCAGGCATCCAAGAGGAGCATTCATCCAAGCGGAGCACTCACTGAGTATGTGCCACAGAGTTCTCAATCAATCTCGCTTTGAATGGAGCCCGGCCGGGGCTTTGTGCCAGTGCCAGTACTCAAACGAGTTTGTGGCACAATACTCGAAAGATACATAAATGCAACTGATTCCGATTGCCACATGTCCCCCAGATATAGCATATGACCTACTCTCCTCTCTAAGGGGGCATTGTGTGTGTCTGTGTGCCAGGGAAATATTAATCAGATTTGCTAAGGAGAGCGCCACTCGTAATTGAATTGCTGGGCGAAGAAACTATTGTCATGGTGGATGTAAAGGCAGCGAAAGCCAGTGAAAGGAAAATCATTTAAGGGAAGAAAAATACTAATAGGAAGAGGCATGGAAGCTATAATAACTCTATAAAGTGCAGGTCTCAAGGGAAAGTCATGGGAACACCATTCAGGGCAGAACATGACTTGAATCTTCAGCTTTGAACAGGAATAAAGGAATTATTTCTATATAAAAATATTCTGTAGTTGCCAGCTTCTATTTCTTTTGTATCTTTAGCATCAAAGCAGAGTACAGCCACTCAGAGGCAAAGGCACTTAAAGTACAGCACTTAGGCAAAGAGTTGAGAATTTAATCTTCATGTTGGAAGCTAAAAAGCATCCATAATTTATGCCGCGCCATCTGCAGCTCCTTCCTGTAATCATTTTCTCAACGATTTCTCTATAATTTTCTTTCTTTTTCTTCTATTTTGCCTGCATCTGTTTGACCTATTTCTGCTTCTCCATTTTGGCATGGCTCCAAGAGCGCCCAAGGAGAGTAGTTTTTGTTGGGGCTTTTGCTGGAAGCGAGGAAAGTTGTTTTAGTGTTCTTTTTGTTTAGTTGTTTTAGTAGCTAGCATTAGGGGGACACACACCGATAAACACACATAAGTACGCGTACGCGTACTCGTACTAGTACTAGTGGTAGTGCTTTGGATTAGTCACAGATATTAGCCACGTGGAGGAGGAGTAGGAGCCGCACCATTGCGGGGGCATCTTACCTCTGACAGAGCCTGGATTTTTCTGGATAATTCTTTTCTGTGCAGTTCTTTTCTTTCTATTCAGTTTATGTTCAGTTTTTGTTTTTTTGTTTTTTGGTGGTGCTGCTGAACGGTGGTGGTTTTGGTGTTGGTGGTTGTGGTGGTGCTGAAGACTTTTACAGGTAGCTACGCGTTGTGTGTGGTTTTTGAAAGAAGAAAATTATAAATGGGAACATCGAAATGGCTTTTCGAATCGAAGGTGAAGCACGGGCTGGAGTTTGTGAGGAATGGATACAGATGGGCAGAATGGTTTGAGGTTTGAGGATGGCTTTGTGGGCGGCAACAGCTACACACAGATGGGTATGGGATGGACTGGATACAACAGATGGATACGACAGATGGATATAGATGGGGCTGGTGGTACCACAACATCGACAAGACATCAACAAGGAAGCTTTCTAGGTATCTATTTTAGCTCTGATTTTCGTTTAGCTCTGAGCAAAAGGAGCGCGCAACGGACTGTGTGACCCGCTGCCTACCTCGAATTTGGACTGGCGGATCGGCTGCGATTCTGCTGCTGCTGCTGCTGGGAGAGCTGCTGGTCGTTCACGTAGTGGACAATCGCCGAGGTGACCTCCTTGATGGAGCTCTGGATCTCTGGCGTTACCGCCTGCAGAGCGCGTCCACCATTGGGCGCCGCCGATGTGGGGGATGGGGTTGTGCGCTGTGCCAGCAGAGAGCTGGCGAGACTGCAACCGAAGAGAGAGAGAGAGAGCGAAAGATTAGCTTTGAGAGATCCATAAGAGGGGAATGCCACAGCGTTCACTCACCGTTCATGTGGCGTCCGCTGGGAGAGCTTCTCCGTGCTTCTCCAGCCGAGATACGGCTGGCGGTAGGAGTTCCTCAGGACGCTGCTGTTGTTGCTGGCCACCGACATGAAGCTGCTGTTGATGGGCGCCCCACGGGCGAAGCTGCCACGCTGCGAGACGCTCGGCGAGGTCTGTGTGGAGTTCAGATGCGATGTGGACCACCGTGTGGCGCCCGCTCCCGCGCCCTGCTGTCCCTGATGGCCGTGGGCGTGCACGCCCGGCCCGCCCGCTGCCGAGCCGCCGCTCACACTGCTGCTCTGGCCGCCATGGTGGCTGTGCGCCGAGGGACTCAACAGCAGAGGACTGCGATCGGAGCGCTGCGAGTGCGAGCCGAGCGAACTGAGCGAGGTCGTCTTCGAGTTGAGTCCCTGCCAGCGGCCCGAGTCCTGGGTGCGCTTACGCGTGAAATTGCCCGGCCGATAGCCGCCGCCGGAGGAGGCTGAGGCGCCCCCTGAAGCGGCGGCACCTTCCGGCGCCTGTGCGGCATTCTGATTGTAGGCACGGAACCATTCGGGTATATTCAAACGCTGCAGCGAGGCCTGGACACGCAGCTGATGCTCACTCAGGGCGGCCGGATTGTGATCGTGCGATTTCTGTAGCTCATTCTCAGGGGGCTGCAATCAAAGAGGAGAAAGAGAGAGGTCAAAGTTAGCTAAAATTAAATTGATTGCAGTTATTTGTTACAGAAGAAAAACCATTAACTAAACCCATCTGAATCATCTGCCACTCCACAGACTGTCGCCCGAAATGTGCCACGAAAGATTCCTTTTCCACGGGCAAAAGTTTCCGCTCATGGAGGGGCAGCCTGTGGCCCAGACCTAGCCCAATGCTCCATTTACCTTGTGCCTAATACGCATTCAACGGGAGACAGAGCTCCATGCCACACGCCACATGCCACATAACCCAGAAATGTCATGGAGAAACTTTTCTCTGTGGCTCTCCCTGCTGGTTTTTCATGCATTCCATTGTTGTTCTTACAGAGGGAGTGCTGTAGCAGGGCCAGGCAAAAAACGGTTCGGTCTGTTCTAATGCCAAAGCTTTTCTTTTATATACGAGCCGCAAGAAAAACTTTTTACAACCGCCCGACTGACACAATTGAAGGGAACACACGCCCCAGCCCACCCCCTCCGACCAGCAACCAACAAACAAACAAACAAACAAAATAAAAACTGAAAGTTTTACCCCCGAGAATTCTGGACGGAAGTTTGGCCCCCTTTATGACTCATCATAACTGAGAGACAGAAAGAGCCACCGAGGATGTGTGCCCCCAAAAATATGGCAGGTTATGTGATCGCAAGTGTCGTCTTATGCCAACACAAACATAAATAACTCTTGTAATTTATGGCTGGGTCTTGGAGTAATCCAAAAAGTTTGTAGCAATTGTCGGAGAGAAGAGAGTGGGCTGGGCTGGGCGGAAGTGCGAGCTTGTCTATGGGAAAGTGTGGGAGGAGAACCTGTTGATGCGAGCGGGCTTAGTGGGCGGAATGTGGGAGCGGAGGGAATAATACTCGATTGGGAAGACTGAAGCACTGACAATCCCAGGAAAATATTAACAATATTTCTAGAGATTTCAGGGAATGCCTCGCAGGTTCTCTTCCTTTAGTTTCTTTTATTTCCAAACGAAAGACTTCCTCGCTAAGCAATCTGCCAACTAGCAGCTTTAAGCCGAGTTTTCTTAGCCACAGTTTTCGCGAGACACTAAGCGGACTTTTAACAGACTTAAGCCTGCGGCTAAAGGACCTTTGCTCAGTGGAAAGCCGCCTTTTTTTGCGGAAGACCGCCTGCTCCTTAATAAAGGATTTCAAGAGCATTGCAAAAACCTTAAGACTGCTGCCCAAGTGCAAACAATGCCCCTGCCAAGCGCCCCCTCTAGAAGCCCCCTTTAGAGGCAAAGTGCGCCAACATTTTGCCTTGGCTGTAGCTTTGGCTGCTGTCTTCAGGCCTCCGCAGAAGGCAAAGGACAAACGAGAGACAAAAGTTAATCACAGTCGTCAGTGGCACTCGAGGGAGGCGGGCACGGAGCAAGTGGGAGGGAGCAGGTGGCAAGAACAGTGAAACGATGGCAACAGGGGGGCAGAGTCAGGGTGTGTGTGTGTGTGTGTGGGAGGCGGAGGTGAGGCAGCGTCTAAGCTGCCACAACCAGGTGGCAGGCAGGCAGGCAGGGCATAGCATGGCATGCCGGCAGCAAAAAACGACAACGACGTCGTTGACAATTGTTATGCCTCCGCCGCTTTGTCTTCTGCGGCTGTTGTTGCGGCTTGTTGCAGTTGCAGTTGCTGCTGCTGCTGCTGCAATTGAATATTCTCAGAAGAGACGTCAATGGAGGCGGAGGCAGAGGCTGAGAGTCTCAGAGTCAGAGGCTGTGACAGTGTCATCTCCCGATTTGGGTCATATTTCGTTTTGGCAGCTGATTGTGACAGTCCCCCGGCCGCCAGTCATAAAGTTATGAGAACAGCTTTGGCTGCTCGAAAGTGGTAATACCCTTGAAGGTTGATTCGTTTCTAGGGGAGGTACATCTGTGATTTGTAAGCCTCTGAGTTGAGTTTACAAATAAAAAAAACACACATGAAACTACAGTTGAAATAAACCACAAAAAAAGGGGTTTGCATGCCCAATTAATTCCTATAATATAATAATAAATGGAGAGGAAAACTGTGATACACTCTGTGGGTTCCATCTATAGAAAATTTACCTTTAAGTGCTCCCTATGGAATCGAAGAGGGATTCAAGAAGTATCCCCAAACATAAACATAAAGAGCAACTAGTGACGGATGCTATCAACACTGTGAAAGATGGGAATGGGTAACTGTGGAGGGAGATCCTTCTTTGCCTTGGACAACCTCTTCAAATCCCAATAGTCACTGCAGATTATTTTCAAAAATATTCAAAACTGCAACCAAAAACGTGCATATTCCTCGTACATTTTTTGCTTTCATTTACCTGATCGTATTGCAGCATAACTCAGTACTAATTGGCTGACGGCATACAATGGATTCAAGTTTGGTTATTCCTTTTGGGATTTCGTTGTTGAGTTCGATTTCGATTGATAATTTTGAGAGATATAGAATATACAAACACACGCTTTAAATCAGAAAATGTGACAGGTGGGAGGGGGAATTTGATAGGAAAATCCAAGGCGAAATCAAAGGTGAAAAAATCAAGGTAAAATGGGGAAACACTCAGGGTACGAAGGCAAAAAGAAAGTGCTAAAAAAGTGCTGAAAAAGAAAAACTTAATTAGCATACGCACACAAACAAAAGACGGTACACACACACACACACACACACAGCCATACTACTAGAAGAGGAAGTCAATAAAAACACACACACAGAGAAAGAGGGAAAGAGAGCCAGAGTAAGAGCAAGAGCAAGAGAGAGATAGAGAGAGAGAGGGTGCAAGTCACACCCAAAACGAAAAAAAAACGGTGCCCTGGCCCCACCGCCCCAATGGGAGTATACATAAATATTTGATGAAAATAACATTTTGGCAATAATTTATTTTTAATGCAGAGAGCAGAGTGCCCTCTATAAATAGCAGAGTGACCCCCGCCCCGCCATCTATAACTGTATGCTGTGTGACCTTAAAAATAAAGCAGGCAGCAGGGGAAGCAAAGGGTAAAAAAGGGAACAGGGCAACAAAAAAGTAGGAGGAACACGCACACCAAACACAAAATACAACGAATAACGGCACAGCGCGCGCATCCATTCGGACTTTGATTGTAAAAAGAAAAGAAGAGGGAGAGAGGGGAAGAAACAGTGGGAGTACACGGCAGAGGGAGCGGAAGAGGGAACGCAGATAAAAGAGGCAAGGCAGAGGCAGAGGCAGAGAGCACCCTCGCCAGCGGAAGTACGGACACACACAATTTTCTAGGGCTTCCACTTCCTCCTGTCCGTCTCCCTGCGATTTTGCACACATTTTCTTTTGAGCTGCGAAAATTAATTAATCAAATTTGGCTTTTACTTGAGCAAACATGGCGCGCGACATGCAACAACAGCAGCAGCACTGCTGCTGGGACTGCCACACACACACTCGCGACACACACACGCGCGAAGAGCGCAGCACAGCACAGCAGAACGGTAAACGCAGGAGGCAGAAGGCACACTACGACGTGCCGTTGCCCATTTCCGGCGCACAAAAGTATGCTTCGCTTTTGGACTTGTGATAGATACTGCGGCGGGCTGCAACCAGGAAGCGCCACACGCCACACAGCAGCAGTAGCAGCAGCAGCAGCGCAAGTTTATGGCAGCTTTTCATGCGCATGTCCGTCCTGCTTCAGAGCCGCGAAAGCTCTCTCCTGCCCCTTTGCTTTTATGGCACACAACACAGGATGCAGCAGCAGGGACGCCCTGTGTGACGGCTGCCTACACCCTGTGCTGAAACCCAAAACAAAGGCGCAACAGGCAGTGGCAGCAGCCACATTGGGGGTCTAGAGAGGCGCGCTCAGGCATCTGTGGGGTAGGAGCAGAGACAGAGACATTTACAGGCTAGGGATAGGAGCGGGCGCCACTTGGTCTATCTATTTTTAAACACAAGATGGAAAAACACTTGGACTAAGCAGGAGTGGGGGCGCTCAGAGGGGGCCAGGGAATCCCTTGGAACATCAACGACAGGGCAGATTATCTCTCAGACGGATGGGACCCACATGATGGGAGACAATCATGTCACTGGGTCGTCGCCGCCCAGCAAGTACGGGAAACGGAAAGACACAACGGCAGGCTGTGGTAGGGGGCGACGCAATTAATGGGGATAGATGTGAATGATGTGCGGCAACACAAGAAAGTCCGTGCTGATGGTATAAAAGATTTACAATGGGATTTACACTCGCAATCGATTGGATTCCGATTGGAGTTATGCCATCAACAGTCAGAATAAAAGAAGAAGCCAACGAGACATATTTTATATCAATTGTTGCACTGCTTCTGGGTGCTTCGATTGATAGGGATCAGACTCTTACATATGTATATATTTATGAATTCTACAGTCTCTTTGTGCTGGGAATATCGTTCGATGTCTTCACTTAAAAGGTTACAATTCTTAGAAAACCAATCTCAAACCGTTAAGACCGATGTTGGCTTTGCAATCAACCGAAGAGCAATTGACTGATAGCAAAAATCAAGATTAGATGGATCTATAAAGAGCCGCAATTTAGAGGCATTCTATAGTCGGCTGTCAGCTGTTAATACAAAATGAAGTCAATGTTTCTCTACGGGTTGTTGGTGTTCTTCCTTTGCAAAAAAAGCACAGGATTGGCTGATTTTACAGTGGTAAAGTTTCGAGTGTATTCAAGTGTAAATGTAATAAATATAAAAAAGAAAAATAAACTTTTCAGAATGTCGTAAATGAAACGGACAATGCGAACGGTCAGAATACCAGCATTTTGGGCTTTCATGATCCAGGCAGATGTCCCATTGATCACGGTGTATATACCATACAGGTAGGGATCCTGGAACCCTTTGAAGTTTTCTGCGATTCAAAGATCGCGGGTCCTGGCTGGACTGTGATCGCTCGCCGAACAAACGGACAGCTGAACTTCTTCCGGAACTGGGCGGAGTACAAGAGAGGATTTGGTGACATCACCGGCGACTTCTTCATAGGATTGGATAAGCTGCACGCCATTACAAAGTCACAGACCCAAGAGCTGTACGTACACCTGGAGGACTTCGAGGGCAACACGAGATATGCCAAATACGATGAGTTCCATATCGAAAGTGAAAACGATCAATACCGAATGTCCGCGTTGGGCAGATTCACTGGAGATGCGGGTGATTCGATGAGAGTCAGTCAGAACCAGAAATTCACCACCTACGACAGGGACAACGATCAGAGGCCGACTAGTAATTGTGCAGCGCAACAAATGTGTCCCTGGTGGCACGACAGTTGCAGCCTTAGGTATGTCTATATATATATATTGTCTTTTAATGATTGCTTCAAGTGTCCCCATTTCAGCCAGCCTTTCGGCATGTATGTGGATGGTTACGTGGAAAACTTGAAGTATAGGGGGATATATTGGTACCATTGGGGCGGATATGCCTACTCTTTCAAAGCAATGCAAATGATGGTTCGTCCTAAGTAAACTTGCTCTCATGTAAAGAAATAAAATGAATATTCAAGTGCAGCGAATTCTTGCAATTCCTGTGTTAATATTCTTGTAAATATTCCGTTGTCTATTCTGTTTTCGATTGATTAAGTCATAAATACATTCTCAGTTCAGTTTCAATTCAATTTCTCTTAGTTCGAACTGCAAATCTCTTTTGGAACATCTCTCAAAGTTCCACTAAAAATCTCCTTTCAAATTGAAATTCTTTTCTCAATTTTTAATTATTTAAATGTTTTACAAACAAAATCTAAGGCTAAGGCTATGGCTATGGCTATGAGCGACTATTGGAGTAAAGCGAATTTCTGATGCCGAAATCACACAATCACAAGGTGAGGTAGCGCAGGGCCTTGTCCAGGAAACGCTCCTCGGCGGAACCCTCGCTGCAGGCAATGCCACGTCGCGATTTGCTGGACAGCTGGGAGTACTGGTGCTTGATGGTTTCATTCAGCAGCCGATCGGCGCGCTCCTTCTGCTCCAGATCCTCAGCGGAGGGCGCCTTCATGTACTCCCGCTTGAGGACCATGCTGATGATGCGCGAGCGTGTGGATCGATGCTTGGGCTGTGTGATCACCTGGGAGCGTGGACGCAGCGGCGGCGGCGATTGGGAGACGGCGCCATAGATGCCAGACTCCGAGGAGCCCGAATTGATGCTGGAGAGTCCGCCGCAGGAGCAATAGGTCACACTGCTCCTCGGCGAATGGGCAGCACTGCCGTACGCCTCGTCGTCGCAGGAGTAGTAGTCGGGGGGCGTGTGGCTGCCCTTGGGCACCGCGGCCACAGCCTCGGACACCGCGTAGGGTATGCACTTGGCCTCCATGTACATCAGCGGCTCGTCGATGGCCTCCTCCGCACTGGGCGTGGGACTCACACACCGCTCATCCTCCAGCTCGGCGATGCGTGCCTGCTGCAGCTTCTGTTGGCGCCTTCGCTGGCGACGCTCATGCCGCTCCTTCTCCAGTCGCGAAATGGTCTCCAGGCTCTCGATGAACAGATTCAGATCCCGCTGGCCAAAGCGCGCTGCATCCAGCGTAAAGGTCGTCGTGGAAGTCGACGCCTTCTCGTTGAGGCTCAGGAATTGCGTGGAAATGTAGGTGGCCATGGCTTTTGCTTCGAGTGTAGTTTGTGCGATGTGTTGTAGCTTTGCTGTTTGCTGTGCAACTGATGATGGATGCTCCTTGCGCCGAGGTTTATATACGCAGCAGCAGGTAGGGTGGGCGGATTATCCTGCCTGCAGGTCGCTTGACCTGTGACCCACCCAACCCACTTCTCACACACTCACACAATACAGGTAGGCGGTAGGTGGCAGAAGGCCGGGTGTCGATCATGGGGCAGTGTCATTTGGGTATTTCCTTGATTGCTTTTTAATTTCAGGCATTTCCCCTAATCCACACACGTGTTCTGTGCTGCCTGGCCTGTGACCGCCTTTATAAGGTCCCTTTGCCATATGACAGGCGGCAGACAACAGGCAGCCAGCCAGCAACCTCCATAAAATGCACAACCCGAACACAATTCACAATCCAATCGAAGCCTCCTCCTACTCCTTGGGCTCGGGCTGTGGGACATCCGTCTGGTTTTGACACCTGGCCATGCATATTGTATAAATACTTGGCTGGGAATGGAATGCCATTGCTGTCTCCCTTAAATCAATACTCGGAACGATTTGCACTCTGCTGTTCTGTTCGTCCAAGGTGTCGTGGCAGTTCCACTTTGTGCTGAAAGCCTGAATCTGAATGCAATTTCCATTTCCATGGACACTCCACTGATGACACGAAGAGTGCAAGCAGCGCAGATTGGAGCAGAGCAGAGGAGAGGGGGCGAATCAATATAAAGTTTATACAGAACTCGAGACGTATGGAATCGCAGAAATTATAGGATTTATACAGAACTTTTGGGTCACTGGAAACTCTTCCAAGCATTGGGTCTAGAAATTCTCAAATGCGAGGATAATGCTATGGAATGCAACTGATTTATGGATGCATCATGGAAAACAAAAGATTATCAATACAAAATTCTAGAAGTGGGATAGAAATCTTAGGATATAGGAATATATATATAATATAATATGAATATATATATATAATATATATTCAGGAGCTGACAACAGGTCTTTTGGCTAAATATGTAAAAGAAAAAGGAACAGGGAACCCTTGGATATAAGACAACACCCAAAGAAACATCTCAAGATCTGTATACAGTCAATCCTCTAAATAGTCTTCAGACAGCTTAGTTCTAAGGCTAACACCAAGTGCCTTCGATGCCTAAAACTTCTCAAGATCTGCAGACTTACAAGTACCCCGATCTAAGAGCAAGCCAAAGGTTATCCCCAGACAGGTACGCCATGATCTAAGGATCAGTAGACACCCTGACTAAGTTTATTTACTTTAGCTGAAACGTCAGCAGCCCAAGGATAAACAAAGTCCTTTTGCATCTGCAGACGAATTTCCTTTAAGTAACGTAACCTCACAAGACTGCTCCCAGCTTAAGCTTAGATTATGGTAATCCGGCGCTAAGCCAAAGAACTGCCAATATTCCACTCCAAAATCAATAATTACTACCATTGATCCATCTCTAAGGTTCCTTCACCCCAATCATTAATCCTTCCATCTGCTTGATTTAGTGAGCTGAAAATATCATTTGCCAAAGAATTATTTAAACTCCTAATTCATTTTCCGAAAGAGTTATTTCAGAGCCAGACAACGAAGTGACATTTAGATACGAGTATCTACAGCAAGAGTGCCATGCGAGGGTATATTGCATCTGCCGTCCATGGCATGTAGTCGTTGAACAGTCGCGACTGCAGAATTGCATTAGCCACAGGGAGTGAGGGACAAAGAGACCACGAGACCATGAGACCATCTCCCATATGGCAGTCAAGGGCTGGGCTAGCTCTATGGCTCTGGATGGGTTGGCCTTTGTCTAGACTTTCTCTAGGGCGCGCGGCTGGCTCTCAGGCGGCGAGACATTGTCGCCAGTTGGCTAATAATTCCACTAAAAATAATGACGTTTGCTGCTGCTGCTGCTGCCAAAATCTCATCGGAAGAAGGTCGTGTCGGTCTTTGGTTTTGTTTCAAGCGGCATGCAAATGGTGTGGCAGCATGGCAGCTGCTGCTGCACTTTCGAAAAATAAATGGAGTGGCAGGAGGAGTGGGGAATCCGTTCAAATCCATTGAACTTCCAATTAAGCACGTTCCATGCTCCTTCCACGAAGAAATATTCTCAAAAGGGGGGGCACTTAACCCCTTGTTGGTCTTTTTTTTTATGAGTCACTACTTTGTCTTTTTTTCGGATGCCTCTCAACACAAATTAAATTAATTAATTGCCTTGACAATAAAATAAAATAAAAGCCGCACTTGAAAGCCAGAAAGAGCGCGACGACCGGCCGTTGCTTGTTCGAAAATAATTTGATTTACTTACGATACAAAGTATTTTGAGTGTGTTTTTTTGTGGATTGAAATACGATACACGAAACGGGTTTAAATGGAGTGCCCGGGCTGTGGCTGGGGGGTGGGGATACATACCTGCAATGAAAAGAGATAAAAAGTGGAACAAATTAGTTAAATTGCTTCTCAAATGCGTTGCAAGTATTTTTATGGCTGGCAGCGAGGGAAATGGAATAGGAGAAGACTGCTGCACCCAGAAGTAGCGGCAGCAGCAGCAGCGGAAATATCAATTTACAAGAAAACACACACAGAACTGGCACTGGCACATAAAATGTCAATTGGCAAATGACAAGACGCCCAGTGGGGCTGGGAGTGGGTTAAGATGGAGGGTAGGAGTGGGTTAAGAAGTGGATTCTCCTGGACAATGCACGCCCCACCAATCAAGCAAACAAATCTTCAATTGCTTCAAGGCACAACAAGTAGAGAATGGCATAGTTTGGGGAACGAACAGTGGAATACCCTGGAAAGCATTCTCTCGCATTTCCACCCCTTCCAAACTCTTCTCTCACCCTTAAACCCCCCACTGAAAGCCTGTGTACAACAAAGAGCGATCCTCTCCCATCTCCCATCTACTCCACAGCGCAATAATTCGGTCAGCCCCCCACAAATGAAAACAAAAGTCGCCGCCACCGCCAGCTGTTGCTGTTGCTGCTGCTGCTGGTTGCGTGCCTGCGATCAGATCTGGCCTCCGTTCTGGGTTCTGGATGTGATCTTTTCGCTATTTATAGAACCATTGTAATAACTCCATCAGCATTTCAGTGGCGCGAGCAGAACGATCCCTGGAAGCAGTGCTCGGCCCGGGGACTGCTGGCCAGCATAAAAACTTCAAACAGATGTCAAGCGGCCGCTCCGTCATGTAATTATTATTAATGTGCCACCACTACCCACCCCACACCACTAGCCACCCCACCCACCCATTCCAGCACCTAATTTCCAATGGAGAGTCGCCTCTGATCTCATCTATGAAAAATGTGAGGCATTAAGTGATGGCTATTGGTATTCCTATGGGCTGTGGCTGTGGGTCTCTCTTCTGTTTTACATTACGCGTACAAATTATTGCCAGAGATTCTTTCACTTGTTGGTGGGTCACTGAACTCTCGCACTCACTCACTCTTTCTCCTTCTCTACATACGATACATTCCTCCCCCTTTTTGTCTGATTCGCTGTTTGCAAATTGTCTCTACGAGTGTACGAGCATATAGTCGAGAATATAGTCGTACCATGAATGACGGGGCTTTGATGATAAATGGCACATGGCAGACACTCGTATTCGTACTCGTACTCGTACTCGCGGTATATCGAATATCGCACACTCAAGCTCTACTCTGGCGACCTTTTATGGCTTTCTTTCCAGCGAATTTCTCTCTCTTTGGCTGTCTCTCTGTGGAGAATCTCGCCTGCACTGCTTGAAAAGTGCACTTGAGTCTTGCTGGCCCACGCAAAAACAATCTACAGATTATTATGGAGGGGGTGGGCGGAGACGTTTCAGAATGCGTGCAAAAATCTTGAAAATTTAATTGAAATTAAAGTGTGATTGCGGCTGAAATTTTGTTATGGAAATTAGCGAGTGTCCCCCAGTGTCCCCCAGTTGTCTCGCATTGTTGAGTAATTCTCTCAGCGCTTCCACGCAATCCACAAAAAAAAACATACGATAAAAGGCGCGTGTTTCCCTGGCGATTCCCCCGGGGGCCTTTGGCTTTGAGGTAACGAATATTCCAATTGCAATTCCGTTTAGTTATCGGGGGAGAGCTCTTATGTGGGTAACTGTTCCGTAATATACTATATAACCTAATTGAAATTGAACATAAGACGCCGCCACACACGCCCCACATGACCCACAGAGCGGCCAATGATTCAAAGCAAACGCAACGCATACGTGACGCAGAAAAAAAGTAAATTAAGAATCAAAATCGAAATTGAATTTTGTATTTAAATTAAATGGGAAAACACCCAAGTGGTATCTGCATTGCCTTCTGCTGTTGCTGCTGCTGCTGCTCTTTGTTTTGTGGGCAATGGGCCAAGTGAAATGAAAACTGCTGCACAATTAACTTTTCAACAGGCAAACAATTTGTGGCATGCGGCAGACGCCAGATAAACGACGAGATCTCTCACTCACTCTCTCTCTGTCCCTGTGTCTCTTGGGGCCACTCGGTCAGTGGGAGTTCGTAGCACCTTAACATTTGCGCCATTCGCCCGAAGGCAAAAAGGAAAAACTATGTCGCCAATTGCTGACTCAGAGGCAGTGAGGGAGGTAGGGAGCAGGTTGCCCAGCAGTGAGAGAAAGATAGAAAAAGCAGCGAGGTGAAGTGCGTCTTTACATAATTCTCAATGGGGCATTTGGCAATTGGAATTAATTGCCTTAAGCTCTGTGGCTGTAGCTGTGGTTGCTGCTGGGGACTGGGGCGTTAATCAAGCCTAATTGCTGACATCATCCCCCAGCAGCGTTAAGGCGAGAGGAGCGTCGTGTCTCAATGCTCGCTTATGAAACGAGGGTTGATTGGGATGATCTCGAGAGTTCAAGTAAGAAAAACTCTGGAATTCCTTTCTAGGATATATCAAAGAGAAAAATTGTTAAGCTCAGCAGAAAAATACCTTAGAAATGCACAGGCATATAGAGCAAAAAACCATTGGATTAATTCTATCAGTAATTCTAGTAGAGGCTGAAAAAAGAACAGTAGGAAAACACACAAATAATGGCTTGGGAAAATATTATTCTGCTGCGCAAGGGCTGCATCAAAAAGAACAAACCACAAATAAACAACATCCTAGGAACACTCCATCGTTCTTGTCATATAATCTAGGAAATATTCTCTAAAAACCCTCGCTTATAATCCCGCGCATCGTATATCATCATCATCATCATCTTTGCCTTTGACTAGACGATCGAGTCATTGCGTAAGCGAAAGCGTCTGAGTCAATGGATATCGCCATAACGCCAAAAGTCGCGACTGGAATTTCAATAAATAAACAACAAACGAGTTCTATTACAATAAAAATAAACACTAAACACACACACACACAAAATGCACAAAGTCAACAGAAATCGAGTTCCACAGCTGAATCGAACCTCTGGGTGGGTTATCTCTCATTTGTTCATTCTACAGCGATATATACTATATATCAGTGTGTATATAAATATATATATATACAAATATGATCGCTGTAGTTCTGTCAAAGTCAGCAGAAGGTTTGCCAATTGCTCGTTTCAGTTTTATAAATAAATATGCAATAATTTGTCCAGCGAGCTGTTTTTGTTTGCACAGCAACACAACAACACAATTATTCTATGATTTGAGTTCCTGTGATTGAAAGATGTCATCAATCATCCAGAGACCACAATAGAGCAAGGGACAGCGAGCGAGCGAGACCGCTGATGGGAGTATAATACAAAAATGACCCTGAATATTTTGATGGATATATCAAAACATTTCGTTCCGGCTGTCCGACTACCTTAATTTCAACCACAAAAAAAAACATATACAGAAAACCGTAGACATGGTTGGGATAGAATCCAAACAGAATCCAAAATAGTAGAGCGGATATATCAAGCGATTTCAGCAATTGAGCGAGTGAATGAATCAACTTTGATAAGCCATTGGGTCAATCTCTGTACGTACATGTATGTATCTCTCCATGGGCACGAATGTGGGGCACCAACTATGACAATCGCAGCTCTGGAGGTCGCTCTGAACATTGATCGCACAGATAGAGGAGACACTCAAGTGCATATGGGTTCTATAAACTATCGCAGACCTCGTAGAACTGCACATGCTCTGATTTCTAATTAAAAACGAGAAGGAACGTGTAAGTGGCTTCTGTGGACGCGACTCTACTTTTATAATTAATTTCTTTACGTTTCCTTCTCTGCGTTGCACACCACAAATACAATATACCCCTTAACTCTTCGTGTACGGGTAAAAAAAACAGCAACAGTTGAGTGTTCTTGGAATTATTTGGTTGAGTAAATGTTTAATCTCTAAGGAGAGTATATTGAAATAAGTTGTATACTATTCTTGTCAGCTGTAATCTTCATTGAAAATATATTATTATTCTGAAAATAGTTCATCTCTTCATCAATGGTATATTTTATATGGTTTATTTATTGTAAATTGTTCTTGGAATCCAGAAAATTATTCTTCAAATATTTAATCTTCTTTTTTATTACTTTCCTTTGTATTCTTTTCTTTGAATAACATCTCTACTCTTTAATCAGTATCTCTTACTTAGTAAATTGCAATAGTTCTGGGAATCAATTGCAGAAAAGTGCAATCTCTGCTGGCAACTCTGTATAAATCGCAGAGTTCAAAGATTAGATTGTTTCGTTTTTAGTGGCAGTTGCCATTGAGCCATTCTGGCCGGAGGGTAAGTTATTTTACCTGTAGATGAAATACAGGTTGATAAGCTCGCGTGGCATTCAGCATGTTGCAACCCCCGTTTTGTGGCCACCAGGTGAACCCGAACCCTGGGGTCAACCCTTCTTCCACTTGCACAGCAATTTGTTTTGCTGCAAGCATAAACTTTGTGCCTCACTGAGTTCCGTTCATATTCATTCATTCGATGGAAGAGAACACCTGGGTGCACCCTGGAACCAGGGTGCCAGTGCCAGTGCCACTGTCGCTGTGGTCACCCTCCACACGGGGGTCAGTGACTCCTCCGCGTTCTGTTGTTGATGGATTGACACTGCCACAACGGAGGAGTGGCAACTGTTGCCTAGCTGCCCCTCTGTTTCCATGGAAGTAACCCTTGTGGGGGGCACCGGCAGCTCTTTGCCAAAAAATGCAGCAAGCTCTCTTCTCCCCTCTTCGCTGGAGGGCGGAAAAGCGGATATGAAAATCGTTTTAGAACGGGTTTCGGATGGGGAAAAACTATATGGTATGCAAGTCTCTTGCATAATTATGTTTATGGGCTACGGGAATAGTGCAGTTCTGTGTCTCTGCTGTGTGTCTCTGCTGAGTGTGTGTGTGTGCCGCTTCCTGTGGCTGTGGCAATTAGGCAAACATGTCAGGTAATTATGGGCATGGAGCTTGGGCAAAAAAGGCAATCAGACACACAGACAGAGAGGCGAAATGGGGCTGTCTGGAGGCGTTGTCGTGTGAAGTGGCGTCGAGAGTGGCTCTCCCAAGATTTGCTTGATGACAAGCCACAAAAAAACAAACAGAATGTCGGGGCCAAATACGAATAGAACTCCGAAACTCAAACTCAAGTGCGGCCCTTCACGTTGGGAAATTATAAGGTTCTGCCACTTGGATAACTGTAAGTAAATGGAATGGCTTTTCCACACACACGTGCCAAGCATTTATCAAACGCATTTCACGCCTGCCTGAATCCAGCGTACGACTAATGAGCGACGTCGCATCCCCAGGGGAGAGATAATGCCAGGGCCTATCTCTACGCACAGTCCATCCAAGTGGAACAACAATACGAGTATATGCCACAGTATATACTCGTATATGCCACACTGATGAATCAGCTGTCGTTTGACGTTGAACTCCAAACACATTCCACAATCCCTGGCCCTGACCTTTTTATTCTTAATTGTTTTGGAATGTTGAAGAGGGACGCTGGCGCTCGCCGGATGGCTGATAATGCTTTCGGCATTCAGTTCTCTCTCGGTTTCGGGTCTCATTTGCATGTGTCCCTCCACAGAAAGCACACACATGCACAGACCCTCAGGAAATTTGTATAAATGAAATGTTTTGGGGACCACTTTACCACTCGTACCATGTGGCATGTGGCAGAGGGCATGCTCTTGCCACAATTGAAACAGAACTAGAAGTACAGTAGAGATCTGTCTGATGCCCCTCTTCCATTCGGGGGCTTATACTTCATCGAATAACACATATATCAGTGCTTCCATGTACAAGTTTCCCATAGGTAAAAGGACACCATTTCGAATAAAGCAAACAGACTGAAACTTGTGAATGTTTCTTTTACGGGCAATACACTTAATGAAATCTATTTCTCGTGTGAGATTTTTTATGTTTACACTTCCATCACTTAAGTGATAAAAAACCCCCAGTTTTCCCCTACAAAAGGTGTGGAAAGATGCCCGTTTTCACGCGAGATCCCACCCTTTAAGGAAACTTGAGATTTATAGTGCATTCCCCAAGCCTCTCTGAATGCCCAAACACTCTACCACCATTCCGAGTTTAATCCATTTTTGGTATGTCCTTCAAACATTTTCCAGGGGAATAAAAAGAGCAAGGCATAGGCACACAAATAGCAAAAGTGGAAATCCTCCACACATGCACACACACACACACACGCACACATAATTCAGCGAGCGAACACTTCAGCCCCAAACTATTCTCCCGCATGCGAGTATGGGATGCATTTTACATAACCGTCACACAATTCCCAAAACCACAGACCAGTGCCGCCGCTTCCCAATCCCTTCTCCCTCCTCTCTCTCGGATCGCTCTTCCATGTGGCATGTGGCACATGTTGAAGGTAAAACGAGAATGCTGCTGCTGTTGCTGCTGCTGCTGCTGGCATCAACGTCAGAGACCGAGAGAGAGAACGGGAATCTTTGGGAGTGAAAGATGTGTGGCGCACATTAAAATGTGATTTATTTGAAAATGCCAAAACGGGGAAACTATTTTTGGAATGCATCAGAGAGTGCCACAGTACAGGAAAAGCGGGTAAAAGAGGGAATGGAGGGAAGGAGGAGATGGATGGATGTATGTATATTGTGAGCGGAAAAAGGAAGTGCGCTTTATTTGTTTGCCGCTTCTGCTTTGGAGGGTGTTCTCTGCAGAGTCTTTAGTTCTGGTCTCTCTCTATTTATCATTTTTACACTGAGCCCCGAGGCAGGTGTGCATTATCGGTATCATACGGGGAGGAGGGGACACACACAGAGAGAAAACCAGAGCGACAGCTGACACTCTCTTCTTCTGGTCTCTGTTTTCGGTTCTCTGGTTCCCTGCTTCTCTGGTTGTCTGCCTCTGTGTTCATTTTCCAATTAGCATTCGGGTTTGCCATGAAAATCGTTAACTTAATTTGCGGGCCATTGCCACAGGCCCCCCACAGACACACAACACACACACACACACACACACACATATCTTTTAGTTAAATATTTGCATGGAATAGAATGTCGAATGTCCCCCACTATCGTCTCTCTTTTCAGCTCTCTTCAGTTTGCTGCCATTGATGGTTGAGGTCTGGGGTCTGGTTCTGTTCTGCGATAATCACACAAATTCGTATGGAAATTCGCAGTCTGGAATGTGGGTAGTACTTGTACTACTTTTTGGATTGCCTGCCTAGGCGTCTGACCCACAAATTGAAACTGTTATGAAACGGTTGTTCCTCATTATCGTGTATGGCATGTAGGTGGCAAGAAAATGCTTTAGGATTGATGCAAAACAAAAGGTAGAAGCACTATTAAGTGTTTTCTGTTCTCTTCAGAGATTTCTCTTTCCCTTAAAGAGTTCTCCCTTTCGATCAAAGAGATCTATAGCTATTTCTGTTGGAACAACTTTTCAGAGAGATTTCCCTTCTACTTAAAGATATTTTAAGAGAGCTTGCTTTCCCATTTTATTCGTAGAACTGTTTAGAATCCTATAGTTGGGTTTTATCACTAAGCTTAGTGTTTGTTTATAGACAGTGTCGTGCACCTTATCTATGGGATAATTGGCCTGACATTGACTGCTATACGAATATTGTGTTATATGATGCTGGTGGTGTCATTTCTAACTGTTATATACGACTGTAGATAGCATGACAGCTGCTACAAGTTTATTTAGTATGTTATAAAAATGATAAAAACTATTAATTGGTCACTAGAGCAATTAAAAAGAAGATATGATTGTTCAGTTTTGCTTCATAGCCTGATAAACTGTTATACACTATTCTAGTATACTGTTATACAAACTGTTATACGGATATGTTATGCACAACTAAATTGATGTTCGATAAGTGAAACTGTTCAAAGTATAAATGTTATATGAATTATAAAACTTTTCTATGAATACATTTTTACAAGTTTTCTTCCCTACCTTAAACCTAAAAAAAAACTATTCCACATTGTGCTATACTGTCATACAAACTGTTATACTCACATAACCACCCACTCCTTACTTGCCATTCACAATGTTTCAAGTCTTTCAGCCCCATCTAAGCCTACATTTAAACGGTTTAAAAGTTCACCAACATTGCAGCAGGCAGCAGGCAGCGGGCCAAATTAAGCACACATCCAGCGACGGTCTCAGTCGCCCGACTGTCTCTCTCCTGGCGCATAGTCGTCGCTCCTTTTGGCCACCACTTCAGCTTTCATTCAGCTTCCAGGCAGTTGCCTTTTAAGGCCACTAGCTACAACAGAGGAGGCGCATCCAACGACTAGGAGGCACACACCCACCCACCCGCTACAGTTCGCGACATAATAAAGTCCTTTAACCTTTTGCTCGAGATTTCCCCTAGTTTTTTTTTCACTCTTTTTCTCTTCTTTGCAGTTTCCTCATCTTTTTGTATGGAACTTCCGCATGCACTGGATGATGGGATTTTTAAGCCTAAGCCTTGAAAGCCGATATAAAGCATATTTAATGGTTAGAAATTTAATCTAAAACTCGAATTAAATGCCATTCGATTGGTTTTCGAAGGGGAGTGGGTGTGAGAGTGGGGAGTGCAGTCTGTGGAAATAATTAGTGGGAAAACCGAATGCAGACAACTGTGGGACTGTGGGCGATATAAAATTATAGAACAACACTCATGTGACATAATCATGACAGTAATTGGACTTTGCTGGTGCCATTGTTGTCGCCCATGCATAAATTAGTCAGCCATCACCATCAGCACCATCAGCAGCAGCAGGGGAGACTGAATCATATTCTATCTGCTAGATGCTCTCTGTGTGTGACTGTATCTGTATTTTATATTATACGAAAAACACAGCTGGCCAGCTGGCTGGCTGGCTGGCTGGCCACGCAATAAAAATAGAAAAAGGAATCAGAATCAGAATCGTCTCGGAAAAAAGACTGTAAAGATTAGGGTGCGGCCGTGCTATCCACTTGCCAAATAAATATCCAAAATATCCAAAAATTCCTATAAACAAAAACTCGAAACTCGTGTGCTTAAATTCCTATATATTTTCGGATTTTTGTATGTTTATGGATGGTTTTTCGGTTCGTTTATTTTTGGAATGGAATATCGCAAGTTCATTTTGCACACAAAAACATTTTGCAAATGCTACAAAAATAATCGTACTCTTACTCGGACTCGTCCGAATAATTAACGGCTTGTGAAAATTTGCACCGGCTACTAAGTGTAAAAATTGCTTTTGAAATCCATCGTAAAAAAGAATAAAAGAAAAAGCGTAAACAACAGACAAGCGGAGGGGATTTGCTTTATATAATTCTGAATCTGAATCTGTTTTTTCTGATGAGTCAAGTGGATCGTAGACGATTTTATGCACAAAGGGGAAGCCATGTGACCATGTGATAAAAAGCAGGCTAAATGGAAATTTGTAGGCGTTAAATGATATTAAATAAGCCAATAAATAAAGTCATAATATTTGCATATTTTCTTGGAGTTTAAGAGATTTACTCAAGGGGAAAGCATGTGTGAAACAGCCACCAAATGTACCTGCATAACCCAAAGGAAACCACAAATGTTTATATATGTGTTTATAGATAGCCAAAAAATAATCTGCTTAGCCTCATCGCATCGAAATGGCCAAAAAGCAATAGACAAAGTGCCTCATTTCATGTATATCCAAAACAGATTGAGAGATTGAGGGGCGGAACCCACCAGTTCAGAGTGATCTCCGAACGGAAAAGCCGCCTATAAACAAGTTCCCACCGAAGGCCAAACATTCGACGTAAAAGATTCGGACAGACGGACACACCCAACAGACAGTAAATCGAGTACTAAACAAGGCGGATGATGCCGAGATGTGTTACAAAAGTTATCCATGTTTAATTTGAATCCACTTTCCGATGACCAAAGGGCTCTTTCACATTCAGACGAATTTTAAGGAATTTAAATTGAAAACAACGCGATAATTTGAGATAATTAGAGCTTTATTCAATTTAGCCCACCATTCAACCCACCCACCTACCCACTGACACCCACTGGTCCGTCCCCCATTTATCTGCGTTCTGGAAAAACAAATGCTGTTTACGCAAGAAAACCGGCGATGGAAATGCCCAAACGAAAAAGAAAAACGAGAAACGAAAATTACATGCTGCGAAAAACAAATGCAAAGCGAAATTAAAAGAGTGTGAAAAATAAATTGTGGCGCAAATCCGAAATGAAATAAAAATCAAGCGGCTCTAAACAAAAGCAAACCGCAAAATGGACTTTAAATTAATTAAATTTCCTGCTGCCCCAAGCAGACCCCTGGGTTAATATGGCGAGAGGCGAGTGTTAGTAACTGGTGGCTGGTGGCGAGTGTGGGAGGTCGCAAAAGTATTGCGAGAGGCGTGATCTAATATCGCAAGAGGCCAGTGTTACAGGGTAAAAGTCTCCCAATCACACACAATATTGCGTGAAGCGAGTGTCTGTCTGTCTTTAATGGAAGACAAAATTCCGTTTTAATTTGAATAAATTACAGTCGCCTCAGGGACAATGGAAATGCCTGAGCAATGATCTCAGAGCCCCCGACAATCCAACAATCCGACAAACCGACAATCCACTAAATGCCCAAGTATTTTAATTAATTTACTGTGCTGAGACTTTGAAACTACCATTAGAAAGCGGTTTCAAAGTATTTTTCGTACCAAATATTTCACAATTTGACTTTTTCCGCAAGCAGGTTACATTTTCCAGGTATTTTTCTGTACACAATTTTCCTTGACAACTGTGAAAAGAGAAGGGGATAAAGCAGCGGAGGTGGGGGGAAGGTGCAATCGTTCAAGCAAAACAAATTGCTACAAATATGGCAAAGAAATTGTTTAGGCAGTTCCTCAAAAACCGTCCATCTATAGAGATAAGCCATAGTAAAACAGGTAAAACAACGAAAACATCGAAACTGTTCGAGAGTGTAAATCAAAGAGAGCGCCAGATCGCAAGAGAGTTGTAATAGCAGCATAAGCAGCAGAAGAGAGACCACGCAGTTGATATAAAATTACCAGAGCAATGTTAACAGCTCTGTTGGAAGATTATGTTGCAGCAAATCACTCAAGAACTCTGTTAAGGGTCTATGCTCACAGATGCCTTTACATTAGTAGCAGAAGAGCATTCTCTTGCCTTTTACATTTACAGCCAGAGAGCAAAGAACAGACAGCTGAAATAACAGCACAACAATCAGAGAATGCTTCTGAACAAGGTGTATTTATAAAAGCAAATACAGGTGAGGCTTGCGTTACAGCAGATCTCGCATGGGAGGGGCTCATTGGGAATGCGCTGCACCTTCTATTGACGCACTTTGAGCTGTAGTAATAGAAGAGCAGCTGCATTCCAGTGCAGTAGATCAAGCAATTAGTTCTGTTAAGCAAACTCTGCAGATTGCTCTCCTTTTCAAGCTTCTCTTCTCTTTAATTTCATTTTGGCATACCACCCACCAAGCGGCCCCCACTCATTCCATATTCTTTCGCCTTCACCTCCACCTTCAGCTTTTACAACGTCGCCGGGCCATAAACTGAATGAGAATCAAGAATTCCAACAACAAATATTTGAGCAGCACAGAGAAAAACAAATCCAAACGCACAAAAACAATTGAAAGAAAGAACCGTTTGCTTAAGGCACATTAGAAACTAATTTGGAGAGTGTGGGCAAAGGGCGGTGTAGAAGCAGACAAGCCATAGACAGAGACAGAGAGAGGAAGAAGCACCGCTAGTTTGAACCTTAGCATTAGTATTAGTAATGTCGCCCGCCGCTGTCATCGGTGTTCGGTGTTTCTTATCAGCGAAACATGAAAATTGTACAAGAAAAGATAAGCAAATAAATAGAGACGTAGTTTGTTGGTTTAAGCTTTTGTTGTTGTTGCTTTTATGCTTTCTATTTTTTTTTTAGTTAGGGGCTCCGAATATAGTTTGTAGTGGTAGGAGGAGTGTCCAAAAGGAACGTCGTGCAAGAATGCTTCCGCGTTGCGAGTATAGACTATGGGATACCCCTTCTTTAGCGTATTTTGGGAGAGTTTCATTTAATACTTTTAGAAATTATGGTGTACCGGAATACGAATAAGAGAACTATTTAATTGTGACTTTAGTTGAATATCAAAATCGAGCTCATATCTCCTTCTATGTTTCTTTTTACATTTAGCAAATTGCATTCGGTAAATAATATACCCCTCTCCCATCAGTAGTACACGTAACAGCTCCAGGCTTTTGTCCACAGCAAGTGGCACACTTTACCCTGCCCCTCCACCACCCACAGACAGACAGACAGAGTAGGATTACCAACAGGGAGACACACACAATCTGCTGTTCTGCGGGACTCTCTTTCTTATCGGAAAAGCAGACATGGGATTTGTTTACATTACATGTGAAAATAATGAAAAATTTAATTAGAGTTTATTTGTTGTATGCTGGGGGGCCCGCCCATCCCCATCACCGCCGCCGCCACCATCATCATCATTTCTTTCTTTAGCTCTGCTTTCTTTTTCTTGTACTCGCCTCCCGTAATTATTTTCTTAGTGTTATTATTCACATGACAACTGTGGGGCGCAGCAGCGACAAATTTCCGCAAGAGCAGACAGCAGACAGAGCTCGAAGCTCGCAGCTCCATTTTCATGGGATTGAAATAGTTTTCGGATTTGAGCGGAAATCAAGGCGAAAGTTTTGGCATTAAGTGGGAGAGACAGCGAGACGTAGGAGTAGTCCAAGTCCAAGACCAACTCGAATTCGTACGAAAACTAAGAAGAGAAGCAGCACCACAGAGGAAACAAAAAGAAGGCGCAGCTTAATAGTTTTTCTGTTTCTGTTTTACAAGGCAAGGCAGCCAGAAAAAAGTGGGAGAGCTACATAAAAAGAAGTTCACCCTAGTCGATTCTTGAATGCCCTTCGTAACCGTCAAAGGTCTGAAAAATACAAGGGTTCCAGTGGCTGTCATAATTCTCATGAATTTTATTGACTAAAAATTTGCATGTCTTGATGTACAAACCCTTTTCGTTTTGTCTGTGCAACCAGCTTTTACTTTTCATAAAACTTCTCTTATTCAAAATTTCAACATTTTCCATTGCAAAACAAAGGTTTCAAAAGTGAAGGCCCAAGAAAGTTTGTGTTTATTATATGACATTATTAATTATATTTATTAATCACGAACAGGCACAGGCGATTTCTACAAAAAATAACTAAAGTACGTGAGTGGAAAACCTAAACGAAAAGCTCAACATACATAGATGTGTATCTTACATAAAAAATGCTAGCAGACAGACTTGGGGCACCATAAAAAGCACAACAAATATTTTTCCATTTTATGGTACAGTCAGTCAACAAACAAAAATATAATTAAATTTGAAAATTTTCCAAGGTATACAAAAAATATATATAATTAAATTAGAGAATTTCCCCTATACATTAATGATTGCACCATAAATCAGAAATTCTTTTTTTCTTTTCAGGAAATATGTTGACTGATGGAACAAAATTTTGAATAATCAAAAATCATCAAAAACAAAACAGAGGCAGGATGAAATGGGGGGCCCAAGGCCTCTGATAAATTTGGGGATTCATCATTTTAAAGTTTTAATCATTCCCAGGGCTAAGCAAAACTTTAAATTGAAACTATAATTAAACAGAAATGTAACACAATATCCGCAGAATCCCCGCCACACAAAACAAAAACAAAAACCACCAAGTCGCTGTTAGCCAAAACCGCTCTTTAAGCCATGATGTTAATGGGTCAGAGCCGAGCAAAAAAGTGCCAAGTAAACATCGAGTTAATTGGGTCTACCACCCATCAGCCAACCACCCAACCACCAGACCAGCGCCCAACCGGACTACTATCCGCAAAAGTAAAAGAAACCCGAGGTTTGACCGAAAACTGTAGGGCTTTTTCGCTCGTTATTAAACAAAAGCCATCGCCCCAATGCCCCAACGCCCATCGTTCGCCATCGACTCAATTAACGTAATGAGAGAGAAAAACAGGCAGACAAAAATGTGAGAGCCCCAGAAAACAAAGGCCAACCAGAAGGCATAAGGGCGTGGTGGGGCACGGACGAGACTCGGGGGCATATTCACACACAACCACACACACACACACGCACGCATATTACGGAAACTAAGGTCAAGTGGTCATTGTCTCTGTGGCAGCATCATCGCGCAAGTAATTTGTAGGAGCCATAAAAAAACGCACCAAGCACCCAAGAAAACTGAGGAAAATGTGAAACTGAGTCTGAGGCTGAGAGGCGAGAAAAACAACATCACCCATTGATTTATGCGCTCAAGGATTACGGATGGAGGGGGGGAATGAAGGCAGGCAGGCAGGCAGGCAGGCAAACTGTGTGGAATGGAATGTGTCGCCTAATAAATCAAAAATAAAGAATAACATCAGAAGCGTAACGACTTGGCCGCTTTAAACCTCAGTCAGCGCTAAGCCGCTCAGACAGAGCCACCCGCAGGGTTGAAAGGATAATGGATATAGAAAATTTGACGATGATAGAGCACAGGGTATCCTTCCATCCATTTGGGGTCGTAAAAACGAAAGGAGCCAAGACGGAAAATCAAGAAAAGCGTGAGGAAATGTACGAGTATTAAAGTTGTCACAGTTCATTGGGCATTTTCGACGCGGGTGTTGCACCTCTCTCCCCGAAAATCAATTAACGTCCATAATGTCCCCCCCGAAAGACAAGATCAAAGTCGCCCATTGTCGCCGTTCGAGCGGAAACGGGAACAAACTTTGGGAGCAGAAGCAGCGCCTCACGAGAAAGATTCCATCGTTTGCATAATTTTTTCGTGCCTCAGAGAAAAAGAGACAAAGAAAAACAGAAAGGAAAACACACAATGACAGCTGTAATCGGGGGCAAACACAAACGAAACGAAGAGTCAACGAATTGGAAGTGCTCTTAAAGGAATGGAAAGTCAGATTCCAATTTGCGAAAGGAAATAGTTGGGGATTTAGGACCAACTTTGCATAAAAGACTGCACTAACGAGCACCAGTAGTTCTTCTGGAATGATTTTCAAAATCTTAAAGGCCAAAACATAAATAATATGTTCACAAAAGTGCGATGTCCGCACGGTAGAATTGTTTTGAAACATAAACAAATCGAAAATTCATAGGAAAATAACCTATTCCCATGCGAATCAATACCAAAACAAATATTTATCTAATCAAAGCTCTTAGCTTTTACCGACTTGAGGCATTAATCGATTCAAAGAACAAGAAAGCAATCAAACAAGAAATGAATTAGAACTTGTTTTGCTTTTATAGGAAATAATCTAATCAAAATTTGATTAAATTAAAGCAATATTCGATGGGGGAATAAGTCACATCAGCGACTGGAACAATACATAATACAAATTGAATGTTTTACCTATAAGAATTCCTTTACAAGAAACTATTCAAAAAAGATCAATATTTATTTTTAGCTATTTAAAATATCATTTAACGGAAATAAGTCATTTCAGTGACTAAAACTTGACTGAAACCTCATCTATATGGGGGGGAATGTTTAACAACAAAACTCTGCTTCTAGCTGATAAACCTCTTCGCAAACAAAAGATTTCCCACCCAAAAGTTGGGAGCGGCATGCCCCAAATACGTGCTACACCAACCCAACCACTAAGGGATGATAATGCTGCTGCTGCTACTGCTGCTGGCTAGCTGGAGTGCCAGACAAAAGGCATAAAAACTACGAATGCGAAAACGAAATAGTTTACCACCCACAAAAAAAACAAAGAGGGGTGTGAGGGCAGTGGGAGTGGCTGTGGTACTCACCAAAACATTCCTTTGATTCTCTTTATCCAGCAGAAACTCCATGCTCTTGTGCGGTCTCCTAACGGATGCTATCTGCACACCGCCGGCAGCTGGCGAGGATTTGATGCGGTGTCCATTGACCACCACATCCCCATCGAGCAGGTCATCGTCCACATCCACATCGTAGGCGGCACTGGTCACATTCAGACGCTTCACCAGGTACCGCTTGTGGGGCTGGCTCAACGGATTGCAGGTGATGTCCATCAGGGAGCGTGTTTTGCCCGAGATGACCGTCTCGTGGGTGTCCAGATTCGTCTCAATCAGACCCATTTTACCGGATCCATCCGCATCCTCATCCAGTACGGGGGATACGTGCACGGGCACGGCAGTGACCATTGTGGGGCGCATTCCAGCGCCGGCACCGGCTCCCAGCTGATTGAACATTTGCGTCTTTTGGGCAACGGTGGCCCGCGAGGGCGACTCGGTGTCCCGCATACTCGCCGCTTGCATGCCCGCCGACAACTGGTCCGCAAATTCGCGATACTGTTCCCGTTCGGCGCTCAACAAAGCCTCCGAGGCATGGGTAGCACTGGCCACCGGTGCTGGCACCATTGGCGGAGGCGCATGCGTCAATCTGGGCGGCTGTTTGGGCAGCGGCGGCTTGCCGGTGACCACCTTCTGCAATGTGGATGTCTTGGCCAGAGTCGAACCACTGTGCACACTCGCGGTGCTGGCCTCCGAGGCATTGCTGTCGTCCAGCGTCGTCTGCACACTGGCCGATGCACTCCTTGGCGGCTTCAGGGGTATGTGTATGAAGTCCGCCGACTTTCCATTGCTCTGCTGTTTCGAGGCCTTCACAGGCGCAGCCTTTGTCAGCGGCGGCTTCTGTTCGAGCTGCTGCTGCTGCTGTTGTTGCTTCTTTTTGCGTCTCAGGGAGAAGCGCAGGCCATTGGCGAATCTGGAGAGGAAACTCTTGGAGCTCGGATGCTTGTCGTCTGTTTTGCCCGGCGACTTTCCACCCTTCTGTTGTTGTGTGGGGGACTGGGAGTCCAGAGTACCACTGGCGGCGGGTGCCATTTGGCGGCGATCCTCGCGCTCGTGCGGCTCCTCCACGTCGTAGCGCTGCAGCAGCTGTTGGGAGGCGTAGAGTATGTGGTGGGCGCGGTTGGTGGGCGGTTCACTGAGGATCGGTAGATGTAGGCTTAGGGGACGCTGCGGGGGCGCGGTATCACGACTGGCGGAGAATGGCAAAGAGTGCGTTGGCGTTGGCGATGGCGCTGTCGATGTCGATTGCGATGGTTGCGCGACGCGTTGTGGTTCGAGAATGAATGCAGTGCTTGAAACGGGCTCGTGTCGGGGCTCCGAATCGAGTTCGGCTACGCCAGCAGCAGCAGAGGCAGAGGCAGCAGCGGCTGCGGCTGCGATGTTTGCGATGTTTTCGTTGTTGTCATCGCTCTCTTCGCCATCGCTCTCTGCGGTTGCGATCGCTGCTAAACTCTCTTCGCCTGTTGCCCGCTCTTCGCCTGTTGCCCGCTCTTCTGCTGTTGCTCGCTCTTCCAGCTCAATGCTCACCTCGACCAGCACACTCTCTTGCGGCTGCGCTTCTCTTTTGTGCTGCTCCTGATTGTAGCGCGCCGCTATGTTCTCATTCTCTTTGGTGTTGTGCATTACAGTGGCGTCCACATTGTCCATTAGCTCATCATCGTCGTCCGAGTGCGCGGGAGTGTCGCTGCCGAGTCCTGGATCCTCCTGTGGCTCTTCCGAGGACTGCTCCTGCCAGCAGTACTTGCTGACCACCGGACAGAAGCTCACCTCCTTGCTGAAAGAGTTGCGGGAGCCCGCAGGCAGGAGTATGCCCAAGGGTTTCGGTTGATTCGCCGACTGTGGCAGCTGGTGCATCGATGTGTGGGCACTGCTCACATAGATGTCATCCTCCGTCTCCCCGTTGCTGTTGTCGTAGGCCGACAGATTGGGTGTGCTGCTGACGAGACTCTTTTGCTTGGCCGCCGCCGCCTGCGACTGGAAGCGTCTCTTGGGCAGCGCCCGGGGTGGCGGCACCTTCGTGGGACTCACTTCGTGGGCATCGAAATTGCACTGCTCCAGCGACTGGGCATAGGAGGTGCGCAGGTTCGTGGGATCCTGGTCGAAGGTCTTGCCGAAACTCGAGAAACTCAGCACAGCGGCGGGCGGCAGGTTGGCTCTCTGTGTGGGCGTGGGCGTGGGATTGGCCTCGGCACCCGCTCTCTTCTGGCGTGGCGGCGGCTTCCTTATCGTCAGTTGGACATGCTGCACCTGAGGCGGCTCCTCTGCCTCCTCTGCCTTGTGAGAGGAATCCACCTGATCCTCCGCTGTGTCTGTCTCTGCTTCTGCTTCTGCCGGTTTGTCATTCAGAATGGACACATTCTTGTCGTAGATTTTGCTCAGTTCATCCAACAGGAAGTTGCCCTTGCAGATGATCTGCTCGTAGTCGCCGCCGGCGAGGCTGCTCCGATTGGACATTTCCAGGGGTTGACTGCTCCTGTCGGACATTTCCAGGGGTTGCCGCTCCAAGGGCTCTGCTGTGGGCTGACTTCTCTTGGAGTTCCGCTGCAGTTCCGCCGCCTCTGGCTGTGTGTCCGTGTAATCCAAAAGCGTTAGGTTCTGGTAGCTGGCGTTCATGTAACCCGCGCCGGTGGATGCTGCCGCAGCAGTAGAAGATGAGGCACCTCCTCCTCCGCCCAGTCCTCGCTTGCCCACGTTCCAGCTGCAGCTCCGGCGTATCCTTGGCAGCTGGCAAAAGTCCAGAAAGAAGTCGTCGCGACGCTCTTCCTGCTCCAAGTCGTATTCCTCGCTGGAGCTATTGCCACCGCTGCTGTTGCTGTGGCAGTTCCGCGGCGCTGGACGATTGTGGCGCGTACGCGTTCTGCGGCGCCCCAATTGCTGCAGCTCGTTGGGCAGGGAGGTGGCCCCAAGCACGGGGGAGCAGTCGGGGGAGGAGATGGAGCTGCTGCTGCTGCTGCGGCTACTCCGACTGCAACGTGGATTTCCGCTGCTGGCCAGCACGTAGCCGTGTAGATCGCTTTCCGCTGGGAAGTACTTGGACGACGGCGACGAGGGATCGATGGCGGCACTGATGTGGCGCTGGCGGCTATTGGCGGACGTTGGCGATGACGATGAACCTCGCGGCTCGCGTATGTCGGGCAAACTGTTGCGCAGCCAAGTGAACGAGGCGGCGGACGACGATGAGGCTGCCGATGATCCGCTGGGCGATGCCAGTGGCGATGGCAGTGGCGATGGCGATGCTGACGATGCTCTCTCCGTGCTGCTATTAATAGACTCGGACGGAGAGAGAGGCATGGGCATGGGCATAGCCATAGACATAGCCATTGGCGATGCTGCTGCTGCTGCTGATGCTGCCGCCGGCGTAGTAGCCTCCGTCGTTGTCTGCTCTATTTTCGTCTGACACAAATCATGTCCGCCATTGGAGTTTTTGGAATGTGGCACGACGGTTGCAGACTCCTCCAGCAGCAGCTCCTCCTCCTCCTCGCACAGCTTGTCGAAATTCTTTGGTATGGATTTAGATTTCTCGCGTCGCAATGTGCTCGGCTCACAGTAGCCGGAGTCCTCCGATAGATTCTCCGCCGAATTGAGTGGTATACGTCGCGAGGCGGCACCATCCTGCTTGCCACTGGCCACTCCACCGCTGCCCTGGCAGGAGCTCAGCAGACTGTGGCCGCTGCTGTCGCTGGAGGAGCTGGTGCTCGACTCCGAATCCGATTTGATTTCCGCCTGGAGCAGGTTCTTTGCAAACAGTTCGCGCTGCTGCTCCTCAAAGTTCAGCTTGTTCAGCTCAAAGTACGTCTGATGCAGGCGCCCGTCGCTGGATTCGTAGCGCTTCATCAGCGACAGCGAGCTGGCCGATCCGCGCCTGCTCTCGGGATTACTGTCGCTGGCACTGGCTCCACCCAGTTCGCAGTTGAACAGCGAGGGCGAACTGTTGCCCAGGCTGTTCATGCTCTGGTGTTGCTCCGACAGCGTCAGCTGCCGCTCCAGCGACTCGAATTGCACCAGCGAGGAGCTGCGCGACAGCGAATGGAACGAGTCATTGTCGGAGTAATAATCATCAAAGATGCCGCCACGACGACTGCCTGTGCTGCTGCGCTGGCCCTGACTGCCATAGCTGTCCCGGGCACAGGCCTCCAGGGCCAGGAATCGCTCCAGGCTGTTGTGCGATTCGGCGTCGTAGCGGCGATGCAGTCGCATTTGCACACCATCCTCCAGACTGTGCGGCTGTTCGGGCTCCTGGCAGCGTCTGGGTCGCTTGGGTGGGCAGGCAAAGTCTCTTTCCGAAATGGCATCGATATCTGGAAAGCGTTTCAATTGATTAGTTGATCGATTCGGGGCTCCAAATGATTTTTCTTAATATTTCGCTTACCTTTTGTCACTTCGATGCGTATTACGGAACCCGTTTCGGACTCTGTGGAGCTCCAGAAGCCGCCACCACCACCGCCGCAATTGCCAGTGGAGCCGCGATGCTGCTGCTGCTGCTCATGGTAGCCGTTCCAACTGTTTTGTGCGTGCTCCTCGTCCTCGCTGGTCTCCTCTATGATGGGCTCCAGCATTTGTCGCGAATTCGACAAGTAAATGGCATCTGAAAGATACAGCAAAAAGAGATAAGTTAATTGTCTGTCCGACTCTTCTGGCTGTCTTCTCGCAGTCCCCACTTAGCATCAGTGCCTGCCATTTGCGCATCTTTATGGGTGGAAGAACCATCTCCAGCTGTGACCACAACAAAACTAAATCCAAGAAACCAAGCGACACTCTGTCAGAGCATAAAAAGAGGCAAAGACTCTGCGCTCAGTTCCTATTCCTGTGCCCTAGCCCTGAGCCCCATCCCTTTGTCTTTGCCTTCTGCCACTGCCACTGCATCTGTCTGTCATCCAATTCCATTTAGCTGCTGCTGCTCGATCTTATCTGCTCCACTGCGCGGCATTATTCATGCCCGCTTAATTATGCAATTTATTAATAAAGACACATAATGGCAGGGCATTCAGCACAGACAGAGACAGACGGCCAAAGTCTGACCCAAAGCCAGACATTCCTCGGCTCCTTCCTCCCTTACCTTGCTGCTCGAAACTGTTGCCCAAACTGTTCCATGTTGTGGGTGCATTACTCAGATAACCCGCCAGATCGAGGTGCTCCATTTTTTGCGAGCGGCTTTCTTCTATGTGTTTTTTGGCAAGTCTTTTTAGCACTCAAGTCTTTGTCAATTTCAATACGTTGCTTAATATATCGTTTGCTGCAATGCTTTAGCTTTAGTTCTTTATAGTTTCAAGTATCACATCGGTTCGTCTGCTATTCTGTAGTTCTTTTGCTTCTCTCGTTCGACGTTTGTTCGCCTTTTGGTCAGTTTCTCCTCGGTGAATGCGAATGCGAATGTGAGTCGGAGTGTGAGTGCATCTGGAGCGTTGTTGTGTAGCAGCAGCACCTTCCCATTTCCATTCGTGTTGCCTTTTGCGTTGCTTTGTTCTTTTCGGTTCCTGCAATTCGGTGGCAGCATTCGAGTACAGAATTTTGTTCTATTTTCGATAAGCGAAAACGATATCTGATGGGAAAACAGAGAGAAGAGAGAAAGGGTGGGGGGTAAATACGTTAGTTCCAATTGTTTGCGATAAGATTTCAGCGTCATATTGTATGTATGAATGGGAATAGTAGGTTAAAAAATACAAACTGGGTTAATAAAAGACCCTTAGAGTAATAGAATTTCAGTAAAGATATATTGGGGATATTTTAAACACCTTTCAGAGTTATATTATGTTTAAAATATGCTTCAAATAGATCTACATTATAGGTTTTCGTTTAATATAAATTAACGATTTTAAATGCCCCTAATTATCTTATTTGGACTAATTAAACTCCTGTACAATTCGAATATTCACTAATTAGCCCCCTGCATGCCGTTCTAAAACATTTGTGGTCATTAATTAACTAATTTGAAAGTATTTAGAGTTTCCCAAAGATATAAATGCATTTTTGTTTTACTTAATATATCACTCATTGAACCAAGCCAATATTTTCGGGAGTTTTACCAATAACATTTTATTTTGCTCAAAAATGGCAGATATTCAATGGTCTGAAACCTCACTACTCATTAATTAAATAATTTTCAAGAGATTAAAGAGATCTAAAACCACTTTCTAAATGGGTTTCCTCAAGTTATAATTAATTTTTCTCACCACTTAATCCTTTCTACTTAATCTCCGATCAATGCAAGTGCTTCGCTGGCCTCAAGAACTATTTTTGAATTGTACTTTAATGCAAATGGATACTCTACTTAATCTACTTAATCGATTGCAGTAACATTTGGACAGGCAAATGCCTCCGACCATGGCATATCATTGGACTGGGGCATTGGATTTCAATTGAAATTGAAATGCTTCGTTTTGTTGCTGCCTTTTGTGCCTTTTGCTGCTGGGATTGTGTTGTGAAATGTGTGTGTGTGTGTGTGTTGTGTTTCCAATCTGTTTATAAATATCTCCTGAAGTTTACACAGCTCGGAATTGTGAAATAAATACGCGGCGGCGATACACACACGGCTGCCCCAGTGACGTTAGCGCAAATATTTGTTGTTGCCCCCCTGTTTACATTTGGGGCATAATTTAAGCGCCCAGACTCCAGACGCAGGCACCACCCTTTTGACATTGAAATGGGATTCGAAATCAGTGTGGAATCTGGGTTATCAGCATTTATAATACAAACAGGAAAATCAGCCTCAAATGTACAAAATCTATAAATTATAAACTGCAACTGGAGGCAATATTTGCGCAAAACAATTTGAGATTTTGTTGAGTTGTTGTTGCAATTTTGCCGACTCGATGCGGCTGATTCGCCCACTGGATCGCCCGCCATGCAGTTGGCTGGCGGGGTGTTTCGGGTAGCTATTTTTGATTTATATTTATAATTTTTCGCCATGTGCAAGGCATACGAGCCCAGCCCGAGTACTTTTACAGAAATTACAGAATTGCTTATTAGCATTTGTTTGGTGGCAGGGGGCAGGGGCCAGGGCAGGGAGGCTGCAATTAAAGACACCCACATGGCGTGCTCCAAGCGGCGTTGCACAGGTGCAATGATTAGGGTAAATGCAACTCTGCAACTTTTTTGCATGCATTCAAAGGCGGTAGAGTCGTGGCTTTGTCTAGAAATGTGTGGGTGAGGTGAACTTAAGTGTGATTACAGGTAGCTGGAACTTTGATACCTTAAAAGGTAATGCAAAATTCAGTTTTGCATTTTTAGCGGAAAAGCTTGTTTGAATAATCATTTAGATCGGTAGGGAAATCTTTTAGCACGGAGACTTAGAGTTCTTAAGGGATAGAATGTACAGAATAGATTAGATTTAGATCGCTACGACAACCAATTGGCACAGAGTTAGAGAGCTCTAAATACTTTCAAATAATATTACACGAGTATTTTAGTGTTTCATAAGGAACATATAGCAGATTAAAAACCAATCCTATATTCCAAACATTTTTAGATCACCAAATTAGTCTTAGCCTGAGCCTTATCATTTCACCTAATTTAGTACACATCTAAAAAACATTATTTAAATTCTTTTGATAATTCTAGACAAAATCAAACACTAGACGATTTTTTTTGTTGTACCAAAAACTAACACCTTTCCACATTTATTGCTTTGATCTTTAGATGATTTAGTACACATATTTAGCACCCGCTACGTAAACATTTCTATTTGGCATATCCAGAAAGCGGAAAGCGGAAACCCACCGACGACAACAGCAGCTGAATGTTTTCATCTAACACTTTAGCACGTTTGGAACGCATTCAATTCTCTGCCATTCCCGTTGAGGAAATAGTTTTCACTTTCTTCGCGCCACTTTCCCCCGCAGCTGGCACACAAGCGCACGCGTGTCTGTGTCATAAGTAGCTGTCGTCCATGTGCAAGAAATATCACTCTAATTAATCATGCAGATGAGATGAGATGAGATGCTACCATATTTAGATGTTTTGGCATGTAAACAAAAACTTTGACAGCTGTCCAAGAAAACAAAAGAAGAAAGGGGGGCAGGAGGAGCGTGACATCAATCATTTATCTCTCGTGGCTTATCTCGTTCAAGGAATATGCCTTCATGTCTATATGTGGTGCTCACACAGAGATAGACAGATATATGGAGTACTTAAACAGCGCGATATACCGGACAAGAGCAAACGGAATATGTATTTTTTTCTTAGTACATGTGCTAGTAGATTCAGCAAACACAACACAAATTAATTGTAAAATATACCTACACCCACCGATAAGATAGGGGGCAACTACAATGTTAGCCCATAGGAAAGTTACTGTGAGCAATCGACGGGCAAGACACCCTGTATATGGCGGGGCGGCACACAGATAATTATAAATCGGAAGTTGTTTGCTTTTGGGCTTTGCTCAACGCATCCATCAAAAGGTGGAACGACTAAGCCCCCACATTGGAGGTGAACTTTGGAGCCTGCAAGAAAAAACATGAATAAAAGCAAGAGCCAGGCATGGTATATAGTCGTGCTCGTAGATCGTTCGAATAAGAGACATTTTTGGCATGATATAAAAGGTGTGCTATAGCTTCGTAGATCGACAGAAGGAGTGAGGCATTTGGCATGATTTTAGGTGTGCTATATATTTTTGTATATTGATAGAACGAGAGAGACTCTTCTCTTGGCATTATATCAGGTGTGTTACACCTTCGAATATCGGCAGTACCTCTCTCTCTCTCTCTCTGGTGAACTTCCTATGATGTGCCGCCCGACATGCAGCAGCGCCCCTCGGTCGGCGCATGTCAACGTCCTAATAGAATCTGTTTCAGCTGAAAAAATCTAAACAGCTCGAGAGAGACTCTCTTTGCCGTGACATAAGGTGTGCTCCTACCTACCACAGATCTATAGAATCTATAGAGACACTCTACTGTTCTCAGGGCTTTGATCAATTGAAACATTGTCACTTGTACCAACATACAAGTCATTCACATTTCGCTTCGACTTCGAGTAAAAAAACGAGGCGAGAGGCGAGAGAGATAAACAAAAATGAAGAAAAAGAAAATAAGTTCACATGCCAACGTTAAACGAAATGCGTCACATTTCAGACTCCTCTATAAATAAAATGCTTAAAAAACCCCAACCAAAAAGAAGACCTCAACCACCGCACCACATTCGGCCACGCACCGATAGAAGGGCAGGCCAGGCCAGGCCAGCCCAGGCCAGGAGAGACTGTTCTTAGAAAAGCATAAATTATTTTATAAGATAGGTAAAAAACCACAGAGAAAGAGAGAGCGAGAGTAGAGCGTCAGAGCTAGAGAACATTGCGGAAATCTTGAGGGGTTGGGGGAAACTATGGCCATCTGGCTTTCTTGGCCCGTACCAAGCCGCCGTTGATCTTACGAGTAATTGCAAAAGTTCCACCGAGTTCATGTGTGCCCCGTGCCACCGTGCCTGCCCCATCCATATGCCACAGAAATATGCAGTTATAAATTGCTTTATTTTGCCCCCCTTTTCCGTATCGCCTCCAATGGCCCACGATCCACCCTCTTAGCCCGGCCCGCATGGCCACGCATTGTACCGATCATCTTTTACACACAGCTCCCCGCCCGATCCTCTGTTTATTTTGGTTTCGTTTCGGGTTTTGTTCAATTTCTTGCCCGTTGGCCTTTCATAAACACAACACAGCACACAGCAACAAAAAGCTCAAATGAAATATTGAATATATGTAAGGGAACCGCTTGCTTTTTGCCCGTCCGATGACTCATTCCGCTGTACAATTGCATACCCAAGGGGCTGGCTCTGCGTTGCGATATGCTTCGTAATATGCCTAAATAGGCAAGTAAATAAATGCACACTGTACAGCGTAGGGAGGGTCTTTAGGTGGAATTAGCACATTTAGCACACACAGCATTTACAAAAGTTTTGGCGTCAAAGTGGACCTTGACTAATGGGGAACTTTCATTTGTAGTTTTAGTGCATGTAAAACCAGGAAGAAAATTGTTGAATTTGCAAATAAATTAATCTTTTTAGTGTGACTTGAATTTAAAATATATTTGCTTTTAGATCATGCATGGGAAACAGAGAAATTTTTGGAAGAATTTAAAAATGAATCGCCCCTAGTTTTAAGTAGTAATCGGAGAGTAGGTATAACTAAGTGAAATACCCCAAAAACATCTACTATACAATTTTAATTGTTTCATGAATTCTATACGATTTGAGTTTTTAGTTGCACCTTTCAGACGTTCATAACGTCATTTCCTTTCAGCAATATTCGATTTAGATCACGTAGGCAATGCTTAAGAGACCTTTTACAGCTTAAATCCTTAGTGTTCTTGTAATATGGATACATATTATTTTACTCAATTTCACACATTTTTCTTCATGAAAACTAAAATTTTTATTTTAATTATTTAATTAAATTTAATTTTAATTTTGAGCCCAATATATAAACTTTAGCAATATGTAAGTGTATGCACACTCCTTTCCTTCAAAGTATAGATTAGATCACTTACGAGTAGATCACATAATTAAAGCCTCAATTGAATAATTTTACCACCCACATTCTTAGTAGACTTTTAGCACATATATAGAGGGTTTTTTCGCCAATAAATCGAATCGCATAAAAATCCATTAATTTTTTTACAGTTCGGCGCCAGTTCAGAGAATCTTATCTCTCGGTGTCGTGTGTAAACAAATGTTTACTTTTCTTAATTAGCAATTTAACAGGCCGCACCCTTCAATGGAACCCTGTTCTGGAGGAACTCCCCACCCACCCATCTGTGCTCTCACCTGTGGTCGTTGAGAAACTGCCCGTTCGTTTGTTGTAATCCCTTAAACGTTGTGCTAAAAACCTAAAACGTTTTTAACACCAAGGCACTAACTGAATTTCGTATTTAGCTCAATGTGCAAAATTATAGCCAAGAGTTAAATGTCGTTGAAAATACACTTATATATATTTTATATAGAGTATGGGGTGGTTATCGTGGAGTGCACATTAGACGTATGTATGGAATACACACAGAAAACACACTGCAAAAATGTTATAATAGTAAACCAAAATAATAATCGTGCGGTGCGGTGCTGTGCCGTGCCGAGCCGTGGCCGTGTGTGATAAGGCGATTCTCTTAACACACAAAACAAAAAACCAAAACAGCGGCACGTCGTCGTCGAATGGCAATCGCCGGAAACTAGAGGGTCGACGCTACGCTACGCGGTACTCCTACTAACGGGGCTCTGTAATCTTGTTGCCAATTTTTCTGCTGTGTGCTTCGTGCTTTTTTTTTAGTACACGTTCCAACCGGCCACAGTTTAAGCGGTAAAAAGTGCTAAAACGTAAGGTAGTCCCGCGACACAAACGATCCACTCAACCGAACGACCGCTAACCACACCGCCCGACCGACCGCAGCAGCGTCTGGGTTACGTTTGAGTACTAGCAAAAATACAAACAAACAAAATATACTCAAACTCAGTCTCATTCGGGAGGAGGCGTCAGCGATGATACTCGGCGACACACGATCATAATTCTTTTGTTTCTGATTTTATTTACAATTTTTGTTCATATTTTTTCAACGCAGCGTCGCAACCGGCTGCGTCGTCGTCGTCGTCGTGCGCGATTGCAGTCGCGAATCGCCCATAAATACCCAACCCATAAATAAATATATTTCGAAAATGGGAGAAAAATAAATTCGCGCGTAATCCCCGCATCATTTTTAATGATCTCTTACCACATTGAAGAGCCGGCTGGCTGGTTACGCCCCACCATTTCACGCCAACTGACAAACCAAACTGATCGCCAGTGTCCATTGAGTTGTTTGCATAAAAAACGAAGGAACACATTTACTTCTTGTTTTTTTTGGGGGGCGACAACAATCGCTGCTGCTGCTCAGTGATAAGAACTTATCGCTTACAATGTCACTGGCTTACTGTATTTCTTTTTGGCTCATTATCTAGTGAAGGCTCTTTGGACACTGTGACGAATGCAATCTGCGATAAAAGAGGTCTAGGACAACAATATAAAGAGGGTGGGGAGTGTTAGCCTCTGGCAGAGGAATTCTAGAAGGGATAGTGGCTGATCTGAGGTGAATAATATTATGGGTAGTAAACGAAGTAAAATGTTTGCTGGTAGAAGAAATCGAAAGGGAACCAGTCGAAAGCTGTAGCTGTGTCTTATTCGGTTTCTATATATATAAACTTGATCTGCTGTAGATTCTTCTTATTGGTAAATTCATTCAAATTAATTGGCTGCACTTCATTGAATTGTTTTAAAATCCTAAGCTAAAGTGACTGCCTAAAACACTAACAAAATCCCTAAATGAATCTAATCTGGTTTCCAAAGCACTATTCCGTTGCACACGCTCTCTAAGCCTCTGGTAAGCTTCGCACAGTCTCCATCCTGACTTCACACCAATCTGCCAGCAAACTCAAAACTTTTCACACCTTTCGCTGATTCGCTTGGCTCTGTCATGTAACTCGCCCCAAATTCATTTTACATTTTCGTTACGTTTTTGTTGTTGTTGCTGTTGGCATTATATTTTTTGCGCCAGCAAGTCAAAGTTGAAAGTGTAATAAACTTGCGTGTGAAACGCACCAAATTCGAACAAAAGGCAAACCGTTCGCCTGGGTCTGGTCTGTTTTTGTTTTGTTTTATATTTTGCACACACCACTCCAGATGTCTAATGGACTTTCACTTTCCTGCACTCTGTGACTCAGAGACGAGCGAATGAATCTCCATTGGATGCGCGGGTAACTAAAGTCAGCCTCAACCACGAACACAACCAGAGTACACATTTTCAGATTCATTAACATTCAGTTTTCGCAAAAGTCTGAGAGACAAAATTGGGAATGGAGATGGGGGCGACGCTACTCTGCAATTGCAATCACAATAGTAGACTTTTAAATTTTAGTGGGAAACCAAAAACTCCTACAAACAGCAAAACAATAAAATAAATAACTGTTGGGTTCATTGTGTACATAGCGACTGGGGGATACCTCGTAGTGAGTAAATAATGATTTCGTGAGGGATTAAACAGGCAATGAGGTATAAGGAAAGGATGTGATATTGAAAAGAAAAGGCTTGGCAACTATAATTTAATAATTAATAATTATTAACATGAGAATTTCGATTGAATTAAGACTAATATTAGAAACAAACAATACATTTTAAATATTCTTCATCTAATAATTAACTAAATCGTATGATTTTGTGCAGATTGTTGATACTGAACATGGAAAGATCACCTTTTCAATTGCAACCATTCGAACTGCTCTAAAGATTGACTCTACTGTTGATCCGCAAAAACCCTTCCTTCTGCCTACACAGAAACCCAAGTCATCCCTTTACTCTTCAACCACAGAGTACCAAACACAGAGTACTCTTTACACAATTGCATATATATTTCGGTGGGTCTTTCTTCACTTTTTTGTTGGTGTCTCTTTGGGGCATCGTTTGCGAAATTCGTGAATTGCTATAACCACAATTCTCGGAGTCTCACAGAGACACTGTGCAAAAGGTTCACTGTGTTCCCGAAAGTTTTCCCAACTTTCAACATTATGGAACAGCCGTATCCGTAGCCGCAGCCGTAGCGGCGAGCAGGAAGTAACCGCAAAAAGTGAATGCCATGAAATGTCTGGCTGGCAACTGGCAATCCTACAACTTACGACTTAGGTGGGTCTCAATGCACATTAATTGATCTGTGGAGTCTCAAGCGTTGTTTTTTTTCCATTGGGCACGCGCCACGCCTACTGTTTCACTTTTGTTTCGTTTTTGTTTATGCAAATTTTGAAGCTTTTATGTAGTTTTTGTTGTTGTTACCATTGTTGCTCATTATAATTCATATTTTCTGATTTTCTGCTCTAATGAAATGTTTGGTTGGGAAGCCGCCGCCGCCGCTGCCGTCGTTGCAGCAACCTTGCGGCGGTATTGCACTAAACAACAATATTTTTTACAGGCATTGGAGAATGGAATTAATTATGGAATTATGGTTTGCTGATTTTTTTACGTTTTATTAATGTTCAGTGAGCCGATTTCTAGGGGTGCCCTATTCGCATCTAGAAGAAAGTCATTGATTCTGGAATGGTTATCTGTTCTTTTTGATGTTTCATTTATGTTTATGAATTAGATCTGATCAAGATCAAGAAGACTGTTCAGATATTGAAGAACAGATGCTGAAATAGTTTTCTAATGATTTTTTCGCATTCATTTATTATTAAGTTTTTATTTAAGTGAAGGTTTATGGTTTATTATTAATGTTTTATGAAAGAAATAATTTATAAACCATTCATAGAGACACTCCCATGAGGCATAAGGAAACCGTACTCCCCTAACCTTCCTCAATTTTGTTGCTTGGTGTTATATTTTTTTTCTCCTGTGCCCGGCACTTGGTCTTGGTCTAATAATTTTCTAACAATCTTAGTTTTTGCATTTTCAAGCTTGTGTAATTATTTTTGATTCCTGTTGTATCGAGTGAACGCCTTCGCGGAAAGTGTGCCAACCCCAACACCGAAACCAGTGTTTTTCTCTCAGTGTTTGTGGTGACATTTTAGATAGAGAGAGAGAGAAATATATAGAGATCTCTACGAAACGCTAAATCACTTGAGCAAACATCAACAAAAGTTCGTGGGAAAACCGCAAAACTTGCTGCCAGATTCGAATCGATTGTCGCGCTCGATTTGTGTTTATAAAGTCACTCGAACTCAATGTGGGGAGGCATCGTCGTCGTTGTTGTAGACGTTGTCATTATGCAAAAAATTCCAATTTCGCAGTCGATCTATAAACACATTGTGTTATATGTACGTAGTACGTATGTATGTATTTGTGGCTATAAGTCATCAATCTGTATGGCTTTGTTTTATATTTCTGCCAGAGAACAAGTTTTAATACGTTTTACCTTACTTTTTTGTAAAGAATTCAAAAGTTGAAGGTGGAGGTGGGATTGTTCTGATTTTACAGGTGTCAATCGGTTATGATTCTATAAATGGGTAGAATAGATGGGTGGAATGACATAATAGCCATAAAATCAATCTATATGGAACGGTCTTTGTTAGGAAGGTTCCAGCTTATCGGCTAAAATTGACGGAATGGAACGCCCTTCAGTGATTAATACACTGAGTCTGAATTTTCATGGTATAAAAATGTTTGTAACACTTGGAATAAACTTTGTTCCTGCGCAAATAATTTAAACTAAGCTTTGGAGACACATTAAATCTTTTTCTGTGCTATATTCTTTGCGGTCTGTTAAGGAATTAAACTGTTATCCAAAGTTAACGAAATTATCTGTGATATTCTATAATAATTTTGAAAACAGAAATATCCGCTTTTATATCAATTCACTTCTTAAACACATTTTACGAAAATGAAATGGAGCACAAGGCTAATTGGAGATTGTTTATAAACATTTGTACGGCATTCGCATGTTTCTGGAAGCTGTTTTCCAATAATTATTTAGAGTATAATATTACAGAGCATAATCTGAAAACCAACAAATAAAATAATCTTACATATATAATTTTCAAGCTGTATATAAAATTACCTCAACTTTTTCGCACAATGCCAAAGTCTGATTACAAATTCTAAATATACTTTAATAATTTTCCATAATTTATATATAGAAATTTCCTTATGGCTTCCCACCGTTTCCAACCCATTTACGATGCATAAAATTTCCATTACAAAATTGATGAAAAAAGCAATTAAAAACGAGTAAAAAAATATTACTTGAAGAACCGCAGCAGCAACAGAGAGACGAGTCTCCAAAGAGGGCGTGTGGAAAGGTAGTAAAACCGGCAAAAAGAAAAACGCAAAGTATCTTTGTATCTTTTATTGCGACACGCTGCAAGAGTGACTCGAGAGACGAGAGATTCGACTCGACTCGACTCGACTGTGCCAAATTCGCAGGGAAGTGGCACAACAGCCAGAAAAAAATAAAGATGATTGAAAACGGGAATGAGAGATAGAATGACGCGTCTGCATTCAAGATGAGAACTGGACACGCCTCAGCGCATGCGCAGCAGCAGCAGCCGCAGCACTGGCACCGGCACCAGCAACCAAACAAAGTGCCACTTAAGAATACACTCGTACGAGCAGCAAATGAATGAATGAATGGCCGACAGTCAGGCAAACTGGCAATTCCAGATGATAAGATGACTTAGACAGACAGACAGGCAGGCAGACAGACAGACAGACAGATATACGGAGGAGTCCCAGACACATTCAGAGGGAATGACGAAAGTAGGTGGGCGTTTAATCAACGGCTTCAGTCGGAATGGTGGGATTGGGGATTGTGGAATGGAAATGTGGATTTAGTGGCATGCGGGAACGAAGGTCTCAAAACGTGGGTGCAGCTCTCTGGAGTAGCGATCATTGGTACGTGTCCCGGTTGCACAAATCAAACGAAATCTCTCTCCACTCTCCACTCTACCACAGACCGTAAATTAAGCTCAAACTTTGATTTGAATTTTTATTTCTCTCTGAGACCATTCTTGGTGTCTCTTTTTGTGGTTTCTAGATGGGAGTTTTTCTTCTGTATTTTCTGTTTTTTTTTTTTGTGGCAGCATGTTTTGTGGGAACAAGGTCATACGAAAATGCTTTTTGGAAATTAAGTTGTGTCAACTTCTTTGGGGAGAAAATGTGACAACAGCAGAGACGGTCGCAACGGCGACCTTCTAAAGTGTTTAGCGGTTGTGTTGGGAAGCAGGCACAGAGAAATGGCTTTGTTTAAGCATAAAAAAACGCGGGAACTTGAGTCTCTTCAACGGTTAGTCGATTAGGCAGCGAAAGATCTTCAATTAAAGATAGTTGTTAACCCAAAAAGCGAGGTTCTAGAATCATTATGGAAGAGTACAAAATGTCGAGGGATCTCAAAGAGATCTGAATGGTACATAAAATATTTAGAAATCCGTTTTAACACATTAAATTAATTATTCAAAATTATTCCACTATTTATATAGTCTAAAGCACATAAATATAGGCTAGTAAAAACAGACACATCGAAAATATATATTGGCAGATCCTCTGCAATAATACTTAAACCTCTTTGAGTTCTTCTTCCCACAATTCAAATCTTCATTAATTAAATGTCTAAATCGAAAGTCGTTGCCTGTGATTGTATAATAAACCACAATCTAACCCATAATTAAGTCTAAGAACGACGCTTAATGGAACACTAAAAACAGATAGATATCTCAGAAAAAGTAGAAAGTTTTTGCTTCAAGAAAAAACACAAGAAAGATACATACATAAAACAAAGTATAAAAGAAATAAAAATAAAATACAAAAATGAAAATCATTAAAATCAAACGTATAAAATGTATATTTTACTGCGCATTTTCCCAATGATCATTGAACCTTAACAAATGTATAATATTCGTAATGAATATGTCTGACAGCAAAGCTTTAAATTATAGCATATCTTTAGCACTTAATAATTGTCTCAAATTTCAATCAAGAGATTCAACAAATCTCCTGCTCGTGCCGTGCCATTCAAAAGCTACGTGATGCCGCTCATAAATTCATATCGCAAATATTTAAGTGAAATTGTTAGAAATTAACCATCAAATTGTTAGATAAACACAACCACAACCAAACCAAACAAAAAAAAAGCCCAAACAAAAACGAAAAATAAAACCCAAACAAAAAAGTGTGTGTTGTGTGTTTTATTTATGTGGCAACAAAAACTGAGCAGAAATTACATAAATTATGCAAATTGAGGCCAAGATAGTCCCCAAAAGAGGAAGCTTAACAAAACAGAAATAAAGAAAGAAATCGGATCGGATCGTGTTCGAAGTTAAACAGCTACACCTACACACAGAGATTCCCTCTTCATTCAGAGCCAGGTGTCAAAACTGTGACTGTGACACAAGACCAAGAGAAATACTCATATCATGTCGATTCGATTCGGCCGAAGGAGTCGAGTCATTTGTATACATTGCCTCCACTTGAATGGGTGAAAGTCTGTCAATAGCGAAACTCTCAATCAAATGCATTATAATTGCCAGCAAATTAACAAAATGATTTTGCAATTGATTGAGGCAACAGAGAGAGAGACACAGAGACACCACCCCGTGATGGGATTTTGTAAAAGTGTGGCCAATCCCAGAGCGGAAGTTTCCCAAATTTACTTAACACATTTCAAAAGAACCGCTCGCACTGGTTGAATGAACCCTGCAACGAACATCTAGCCGGGCCACTCTCAAAACTAATCAAATCTTAACCAAAAACCATTACCACAGACTTTCAGACTTCGTTCAGAGTTCTTCTGCGCTTTGCAGCGACTGAAATCAAAACTTGAATGGTACAAAAATTAGTTGGCATTACATTTGTCGATTTGATCGCTTTTTGTGGCTAGCTGACCAAAATCGATTTAAGGCAATTTGTTTGCCAATTGTTTGGGATTTTCAGTTGGCCAATGAAGAATTTTTGTTTGAAACTAAAGCAAATGGAAGAATTTTTCAATGAAAATTTTTGGTTTTTGGTGGCTAAATAATAATTGGGAATATTTCTGTTTGTTTGATGAAGTATTAAGCTAGTTTTTAGGTAATTCCAAGAATTTATTTTGGCTCATAATTAATTATATTTGATCTATTTTTACATTAATTCCGAAACCTATTCCAAACTGAAGTTTGGCTGCTTTTAAAATCCCCATCTTTCCCTCTTTCCTGCGGAAATTGGATTTTCAATATAGAATTATTCCCTCTAATATAGTGAATATTCAAGCCGCATATTAATGCCAACAATCGCAGCAGGGACTCCCAAGCAATCTATCCCAATCTTCCCAAAGTCTGTACTCGAGTCAGAATCCATGAATTGATTAATGAAATTCCCTTTCCAATTCGCCAAACAAAAATAGTTTCCATTCTTAAAGTCGTAAAGTTGGATTAGCAAGTAATTCCATTTATGAATTCCCTTTCCAATTCCCAAACTCATTTCCATTCTTAAAGGCAGAGGCACATTCCTGCACTCTTTTAGCCCGGATCTGCCCGGAGATCTGCCTTTAACAATTGTTTTGCGTTTCTCAATCGCAGTCGTAGTAGTAGACTTTGCGATGAAATGAAATGAAATGCAATGGAAACCAGTTTCGTTTCAATTCAGTTTCTCAAGACATAGTTAAGCTGTTGGCCTGTTGGGCTGTCTGTCTGTCCGTCTGTCTGTTGGCCTGTGTGTTGCCTTATAGCATGCAAATCGGTGGCATTATTAGTCATTATGCGGCGGCTGTGGCTGGCTCTCTGAGTGTGCGTGTGTGTGTGTGCCACAAGAGCCGGTTCGGCCTTCACGCTGCTCCGCGAGAGGTGCGGCATGGAGTGCCGGGCATGGAGTGGACTCGACTCGAGTGGAGTGGAGTGGACCGGAGCGAATTGGTTTAGTTCAAGCGGCGGCCCAAATTTGGGGCGTTGAAAATGCTGTAGTATTTCAATTGGTTTTCCATTTGGCATGTTGGATTTGGAAAAGTGTTTTGCTACGTTGGGAAATGTTAATTAAGGTCCAAATTAGGTACATCAATATGGAAACAGGTAACGAGAACACAGCACGAGAAGACCTCTAAAGGTAATTCTCTCTGGGAACATTGATCGTTTGAAGGTTGAAATAATTAACATGCAAAATATCTGCATAGTCACACTTTCATGTCAGCGGGAAAAACAATCCAAGTAGGAGTATCTGGCACAGCATGAAGAACACTTCCTCTCACCTGAAGATTGAGCCACAGAAGGGAGCCAAATGCGCCGGCTGACCCACTTGATCGCAGCCATCAATCTTTGAGCACTTCTTCGTGGATGTTTGGGCAAGAAGCAGAATGCCCCCAGGCTACATTGGAATCCAAATGAAATTATAGAATAGGATAGCGATGATTTCTTTTAATTTGATTTAGCTCAGTCATCGCTTGGCCTTTGGCCAAAACGCGAAGCGAGACATAAATACATTTTGTAATTCCCTCTTCTACTTCTTCTACGCGTTGACCTGAATCATGACAGAGAAGGCAAGGCACGCACGATCCAATCCAAAGCTCTACCGCGAGAGCTCTGGACTGTAGAAAGTGTCGCCTCGCCTCGCCTGTTGCCACTCTCTTTTCATTCTCTCTGACATTTGCTAGGGGAGGGGGGCTTAATGAACTTTCTGGGGCTTGGCCCCCCACAATTGATAAACCATCTTAAAGCCGCATGGCAGCCGCCTCAACTTTGACATACTCCAAAGTGCCAGCAGTTCATTGAAAGGCCACAAAGCAGGCAGCTAAAAAATATAACATTTTAATGGCTTTCTGCTTGAGGCTAAAGTCGGAAAGAACTACATATATATGTATATCTATGTATATATATGTATGTATTTTTCCTAACTGCCGGTTAGGAAATTCTAATTAAAATGTTCAAGCTCTGCTCTGATGGAATCTTCTCACATTTAAGAGTGCTGACTTCTTGTGGGTTTTACAAGTCCATTGTTTGCGGTAGAGATTATTGCGTATGGGAGTGGGAATGGGCCTACGTATGATGAAAAAAATATATATATATATAAAGCGGGCACATCTTCGGCTCAGAGTTTACAAACTAATTGGATGCCAAAGCTGAAGAGTTTTCAAAAGCAAAACTAAAAAAAGAAATCACTCGTCACATTGGGTTTTTCCCGTGTGGAAAGTTAATCTAACAATTATCTAATTAACATTTAGCTACACGTTGAGTGACAATTCAATGACCCAGGCACACACAATCATTTATTAAACATTAAATATTAATAAGTGCAAATAAATTACAGAAAACTGCCTGCTGTTAAAGCCACATTTATGTATGGTAACAAACGGACCTGTCCAACAGCATCAAATTATGGCAGCTGCTTGCGGATGTCTAAGGATTAGCTAATAAAGCATTTTGAAGATCAACTGAAGACGGTTGCTTGTCTCTGTAAAGCCCAAAAAGGCCAAACAACTTCCATCAATATGAAAAAAAAAAATAAAAAAAAAAGAACACCAAACAACTAAGAACGAGATATGTAGAGAATCAATGTACCAAGGGATACCCTGTAGATAGGATAAAATCAGTAAAGAAAATTCTCGAAATATACAAAAATACGCCCAAAGAAACGTTAAATTAATTGGTAAATAAAAAGATAATAATATTGCCATAGGAAATTCCATATTCTGCTTGAAATATGTATTCTAAAATAATGACTTTCAAACATTTTAGTACACTTCCTGTACACCGCAATTACAGCTCCCATATTATCAAAACTTCAGCAAATCTTGCTACACATTCAATCTAAGTTTACCCCTACAGCATACCCCCTTCTAATGGGTATCACTCTGGAGAGGTAGCTGACACTTTGATGTGTTTGTGTGTGGTGGACAGACCCAAAGTGCTGGCCTGCCTCGCGCTTGGCTACCACAAAAAGTAAGTCTAAAAGTATGGCCAAGACACGCGTGATTTATGGGCACGTCTCCGTGGTCCGTGGGTCTATTCATCCAAGAATGTGTAATGTACGCGAGAATACATGTTTGGGGGGTAACAACAACAACAATAACAAAACAGGAGAAACAGCAGCAGCAGAGATATTGATGCGGCCATAACCATTTCGGTTGAGTTCAACGCCGTCCCGTCCCGTCCCGTCACATTCGAAGTCGCTTTGGAGTTGTTCACGCTTCGTGGGACTCTGCCGGTTGATGTTGGTGCTGCTGCTGCTGCGGCTGCGGCAGCAATTGCAATTTGCAACATGCAACAGATCCTAAAACAATGCACAACACACACCACACAGCGCACCACACCACACCACGCACCAGCACCACCACCGGCTGCAGCATTGCCAATCAAAATTGTTAACATATTGTGCAAAAAAAAAAACACAACAACAACAAAAATGAGAAAACAACTCAACAACTCAGCGGCAGGCTACAACATTTACATGGCTTGTGTTTTAGACAAATAACAATGGAATGAGCCCTGCTGCACTGCTACACAGTGAGAAATAATGATATGATAAGCCAAGTAATTGGGGGGTAATTTTAAGGGGGAAAGCCAGAGCTCAGGGAGGGAACTGTGACATTGCATGGCTTTGAGATAAAAATAAAAATAGATACAAATCAAAAGAAGTTTAAAGTAATATGCAAAATGCACTACACTGTGAGAAAAAATCACACAAGCAACTAATTATGATTGAACATTAAGGTAAAGAATCATTTTAAAAGCTGCACCAATGAATCATTTGAAAAACATTCCAAAACTCCAGACAGACAACCGCTTAAGGTAGAGCGTACACCTATAATTATGACGCGTAACGTAGCAACAGGCCTCTTTTCTGGACCTCTTTTCGGTTAGCCCAAACGACAGCAGCTGCAGCATGCCACATGGCTGGCTACTCGATGCTGTGGCAGGTTCAATCAACTCTCGCTCTACCTCTTGGAGAGAGAGAGAGAGAGCTGCAGGTAGAGAGTGGGAGAGAGAGTACCGCACCATGTGCCTTAATGGCCTTGGCTTACGCCTGGGCCAACACACTCGAATTAGCTTGGCTAAGCGGTTTGACGCGCCCCATGGATGATCTAATCGTCATACACTTAGCACTTAATTGTGGCTCCACCGACGACGACAGCGACAGCGACAACGACAGCGCCGCTAACTGCGCTGAATGCGACTGCGACGATGATAAATCACAGTCACAAAACAGCAGCAAGCAGAAAGCAACAAGCAACAAGCACATCAAATATTATTCATATCTAAGGCCAAACACGAAATGATTTTACTCAATAAACCAACTGAATCATCAGAGGGTAGAGCATCTAAGGCGGAAACAATGCACTTCCGAGATGATTTTTGATTGAATTTTAAAGGGAAGTGTACTAAGGTTCAGGTGACTAAGGCAAAAGCTAGGGTAAAGCAAAGCGAGAGAACCCTTTCAAAGTCTAAGTTTTTATTATATTTATCTGAGTTTTTATTATATTTTGCTATACCAAAGTTCACGATTAAATTTAATTTTAAATCTACTTAATCTACGGCGGGAATATTGCACTTTTAAATTAATATTTGAAGAGCATAGTCTATTTAAATCTATATATTCCAGTTAAAAACCTACTGTATCGTGCAGAAAAATTGCCAAAGTCAATGAGAGATGATATTGCAATATTCCTTCGCAGAAAACTAAAGCAAAAACCGTACAGAGCAGATAATCTTGGGCTTAGAGATGACTTCAACCCCCACTGAATCATAGGTAGGTGGAATGATTCAAGGCAGAGATAAATGCTGTTTCGCAGCTTTGTTCCATATTTCGTTTAGGATTTTTCAAGCTCTAGCCGAATTAAATCACAGGGGAGATAGTTTATGGTTTAGCAATGCTGATTTAATATTTAATATAAATATTTTATTTTAATTTTTGAACTGAAACATCAGAGGATATCATTATACCTTGATTATCCAATTCTAATACTAATTTCTGAGACACAAAAATATTAAAATATACTGACTGAATCATCACAAGGAATAATCTAAGTCAGCAAAAACAAATGCAGTAAAAAGCTTACAAATTCAAATCACATTCCACATTCAAATTCAAACCCAAATGAATCATGCAAAACCCCAAATCATATTCTATATAAAAGACCATCATTTAGTAGTTTGCAATCTTTAGTTTTACTCACTTATTTAGCGTTATAGACTGAGGTATAACGTAAAAAATATTCCAATTGTCGACTGAAGATAATCCACATAGAATGATTCCAAAGAATGCATGCAGTAGAGATACATATACATATGTGTGTGCATATATGTATGTATGATGAAGATGGGTAGAAGATACACAGAGAGAAAGATGGACAGAGAGACTGTAGTACTGTGCTACTGGACTGATATCAAGAGAGAGCGCGCAGCTCAGCGTTATAGTTGCACGATCTTCTTTCTGGTGGTTATAAATTCGCGCAAGACATTTTTCTTATTTCTGCACGCTTATTTATCTGTATTTTCTGCAGTTGTTGTATTTAACCCGCTTTAATAGTGTATTATTATTGAAAAGAAAAAACTTTTTTCTGCCTAGGCAAGCACTTTTTTTCTATTTAGTAGGAATAGCACACTGAAAGCCACTTTTTGTTTTGTTTTATTATTCTTTTGTGTTCTGCTTTGAGGAAGAGACCCGAAACGAACGCGCATTAAGCTGGAGATGTTGGTATTTTCTACAATACATGTACTACGTGTGTGTGTGTGTGTGTACAACTGTTAACTGGTGGGCCCCGTGTGTGTTGGCCAAAAGAGAGTGAGCGCGCTAACGCGATCGATCTCCGCTTGTTGGTCTGGCAGTGGCGACGTTCAAAAAGTGACTGAACAAAGCGCAACGAAGCTGCAAACGTGTCTTAAACATTGGAAACTAGCCGCGAGCGAGCGCCGAGAGAGAGAGAGTGGCAAGCGGCAGAGCGCGATCCAAGCCAAGAATGAAAGACACAAAGAAACTGGTTACACTGCTGCCTTCTGCAGACCCGGCACAATTCTTGGCCAAAAGAAGCCACCCAAAGGAAGCTTCAACCAGCGCTTCCCCCTTGCCGCACCGCCAACCAGCGTTTTGCCAAGGTTAATAACATTGTTGTTGGCTTCTGCTGCAGCCGAGCTGCATGTGTGTACATAACTATAGGGAACCATAAATCTGCAACTCCTTACCTGTCTGCAGCGCACACCCTCAGGCATCTCATCGCTGCGGCTCTGTCTCTGGGAGACTTCCTCAACTCGAAAATAGAAACTCGTTTTCCCTCGAGGAACTGCACTCCCGCGAGAGTTGTATTCAAATTTAGCCATGCCGCTGACGGAGGTGGTGGTGGTTATGCAAAAATAAAGCCAAATGTTTCCCACTGCGACAAAAGTGGGCGGGCACAGCCAGGCATTGCAACCGGCAGTTGCAGCGTCCGGCACATAGCCAAAACTCCTGTTAGCTGGCTGCTGCCACAAACGAGTCCCAGTCGCAGTCCCCGTCCAGTCCAGCAGCAATCAGATCCGCGCTCTGTTGACCGCATTATTGGATGTCTGCCGAAGAGCAATTTGCAGTACAACTGGAAAGGCTTGTTATAAATAGTTTCGTACCGTACCTCAACTATGCCAAGGCGCTGTGCTGCAGTCGCTGCTAATTGCTGTCGAAGCATGGTCATGGACGAGAGCAACAAGTGCTGCGACTGCGGCAGCCAGCAGCGGCCTGGCGACGGGCGCCGGCTTGGATTTCGCTACCGCGTTTAAATTTGTGTGTAATTTGCGATACCTGCAATTGCAGGGGGCTGCAATGACAAGCATTTGACCACTTGGACACCACCATTACGTTAATAACTATAGTTGAAAGCAATAAAAACAATTAATTATAGCAAAACTCCGCAAAAGAAGCAAAATGCAAGGTGGAATTTCTAGGTATCGATAGCAGATTGCAGCTAACTATCGAACTGTTGCCGCCAAACTTCTAATGATTTGGATATTTAAAAAATAAATAGTTACAGGTACACCAACTAATACAAAATTAAAATATCAAGTTTTTAATTAAATACTAAAAAAAACTTAGTCTCAATATGTCAATTATTGATTTGCACTGACCTCATTTTAAATACGATACATGTATCGGCGCCCGTCTACATCTATCGATACATGGTTCGTGTGCAAAGTGCACAGTTTACCAACACTGCCGCTAGGGTTGCCAGCCAAAGACTAAAAAAAAGGAAATATTTTTCCACGTATTAAAACAATTGTACATTTATTTATAAATAACACCAAAATTAGTAAGATAGGAGCGGAAACCAACCTGCTGCTGCGTACCCACCCGCGTATTCCAGGAGCTGGAAAAGAGCGATGCCTTGCTGGTATTATGACAAAAAGGAACTGCGAGAGACACCGTCAATTCTGGATGGGATCACGTTCGAGAATGAGCGCCGTTACCGCAAGGAGGGCGCCCGCTTCATCATGGAGTGCGGCACAAAGATGGGACTCGGCCACAACACAATGGCCACCGGAGTGGTGTACTTCCATCGCTTCTACATGTTCCACTCGTTCCGGAGCTTTCCACGCTACGTCACCGCCTGCTGTTGCCTCTTCTTCGCCGGCAAGGTGGAGGAGACGCCCAAAAAGTGTCGCGACATCATCAAGACGGCCCGCGGCATCCTCAACGATAACTACTTCTACTCGTTTGGCGAGGATCCCAAGGAGGAGGTAATGACACTGGAGCGCATACTGCTGCAGACAATCAAGTTCGACCTGCAGGTGGAGCATCCGTACACATTTCTGCTCAAGTATGCCAAGTGCTTCAAGGGCGACCAGCAGAAGCTACAGAAGATGGTCCAAATGGCCTGGAACTTTGTCAACGACTCCCTCAGCACGGTCGTCTGTCTGCAGTGGGAGCCCGAGATCATAGCCGTGGCGCTCATCCATCTGGCCAGCAAGCTGAGCAAATTCACGGTCCAGGACTGGGAGGGCCGTCAGCCGCAGCACCAGCGCTGGTGGGACATGTTCGTGTCGGATGTGACGATGGAGATACTGGAGGACATTTGCCACCAGGTGTTGGACCTCTACCAGTCCACCCAGAAGGAGGCCCAGCTACCCAACAGTCCGCCCCAGAAGCCACCCAGTCGCGCGGACAGTCCCACAAATGTGAAGCCCATGAATCCCAGTGGTGGGGGAGGGGGAGGAGGAGCACCCGCCCAGCAGCAGCAGCCACCGCCACCGCCGCCCACAAACAGCAGCAGTGGCAATGGCAACCATTTGGACCTCAACAACATACAGAGCATCAAATCGCTGGCCAATGCAGTGCCATCCGCCCTCAGCAGCAGCTGCATGAACAACAGCAACAACGATGGGCTGCCACTGCTGCCGCCGGGGCCAACTGGGCCGACTGGCGGCGGACAGGGACAGGCCAACTATCATATGTACCATGCGCCACCGCCACCTCCGCCACCCGTAGTGCCTATGCCACAGTATGCCGCAGCGGCATGGAATGTCCAGCAGCCGCCGCCCACGCATTATAATGCTGCCGTTGCGCCGCCACCACCAATGCCACCGAATATGGGTGTACCCGGTGGACCGGGCGGTGGCTATTACAATGCAGGCGGGCGACAGCCGCAGCAGCGATACCAATAGACACAAACGATGGCAGTGGAGCAGTGGAGGGAGCAGAGGGAGGCGGCTTGCGAGTACAGCAGATTATACATATTAATAATTAATAAAGCGTAATTTTATTAAAAACAAAAACATTCTCACCGTTTTACACATCGAAATCGGAGTCGAGTTGAGTCGAGGAGGGAGGAGTAGAGTAGCAGCAGCAGGAGTAGTCCCTGCTTGTCTGTCTGTTGTGTCTTCTAATGGATGAGATGATTCCTCTCGCTCCTTGGGGGGACTGTAGCTGGGAGCTGTGTGTGGCTTGTGTGTCGTGTGTGTGTGTCTGTCTGAGTTTTACTTTCCTACTTAGAGTTTATTCAGAATTCTTTTGTTTCCTTTTTGTTGTGTGTGTTCAGTATACAAGCTAAGCTATGTACGAGTTATACATAATGATGTATGTACTGTATGTATTATGTATATATTATGTATGTATATGTATATGGGTGATATACGTTTAGTGGGCGTGTTGGCATATACATAGATAATGGGCGGGGGGTACTGGTACTGGTAATGGTACTGTAACTATATTCGATATTGCAAAACTCGGTTAACGATTAAATTGTGAGACATCCTTTTTCCTTCACACTAAACATGGAGGCTAGCGGGCAGGGCGGGAGCTATACTCTGCCTCACACAGTCCCTCTCCATGGCGGGGCATTATTCGTTACAACATAAAACGCAGCCTAAGCATTACAATTATTCCACTTCCACTTTCATTTTAGTGTGTGGTTCGTTCTCTTATCTGAGTTTGTGTGTGTGTGTGTGTGTGTCTGTTGGATGAATGTGCGTCTTGTGGGCGTGTCCTTGTTCCTCTTAACATTTGCGCGTTAATGTCAGCTCTCCACTATCATAATACTGCGGTATCATCAGAAACTCGGTCAGGGCACGCCGCGTCGCCGAGTTTGAGGTTGAAGAGGCGACAGCGGTGGCAGCTGCAAACGACGCTGCAGCTGCCTGGCGCACAATTTGACCAACTTTTCCTGTTTAATACAAAACTAGTTAAAAGAGGGCAGGGCATAAATTATGTTGGGTTACCCAGCACATTGGCGCGATGGAAACGCGCATCCAATTGCCGCAACACAGAGAGATCTCGATGGCGTGCCCAGGCATCCAAAATATCCGCCACCTTAACGGGCACCAAAGCTGCTGCTGCTTTGCTGGTGTCCCCATCGCTTGTCTATGTAACAGAATATTATATTAAATGGGTTTAATCTGCGCTGGGGGACTGCAGCGACGTACCCTTTTAAATTGCACATGAAGCTGCTGCTGGGTGGCCAGGTCGATCAGCTTCTTGAGCTTGCGATGGTTGCACTGCCGCTTGGAGGCCTGCAGCAGCAGCTGCTTCAGATTGCCAGCGCCGCTGCTGCTGACTGGCTTCGATAGCTGCGCGAAGTATGCGTGCAGCAGGGATTTGTCGTAGGAAATGTGTAGCTTGTCCAGCGCCTGCACCAGATGCTCCTCATCGCACAGTTGTCCTGTGGACAGACGCGCCACCAGCGGCTCAGTCGAAAAGCTTTGCTTGAGCAGCTGCCAAATAAATGGGAGGGGGAGAAGCATTTAAGCAACAATTCCGAGAATGGACTCCCCTAGAGCTGCCTCACCTGCACGCCGCCAAAATTATTATCACACGAAATAAACCTTTGGTTATAGGCGGGACCCAAACTGGGACCGGCGCCAGCTGCACCACTATGCCAGCCGGCAAACAGGCCACCAGCCTCGTCAAAGTAGCCCGGCGATCCGCTGCGACATCGTGTCTGCTCCGCCCGGGTGTACAGCGAGAGACTGCTGCCCCTGTTGCTGCCCACGCGACGCCGACACTTGGGGCAGGTGCTCATATCGAGGGCCTTGCCAATGGTGTTGGCCAGAAACTCCTTCTCGAGGCAGTCCAGGCAGTTCTCCTCGTTGCTGCTCGTCAAGTCAAAGTGGGCCATGGACGAAGATGAGGCGGCCATGGCCACCACGGCGGCGGCAGCCACCAGCATGGGCGCCACCGTATCCGCAGCCTGCAATGGCAGCTGCTGGCAGGAGGACGCGGAAGTGGCCCGAAAGTCCGTGCAGCTGTAGCAGCGCTCATCGAAGCTGGCCGAGGGCTGCGATCGTCGCGACTTCGAGGACGAGCTGCTCTTGGACATCACCGACGAGGAGTTGGACAGTCGCTTGGGCTTTGCTCCCGTCAGCTTCGGTTCGGGATGATCGCTGGGCACGCTGGTGCTCCGACTGAAGCTGGAGCCGGTGTACAATGTGCTGGGCAGGGATTGGGCCAGCGCTGTGTCCGCCAACTGTCCGCCCACATGGGGCGGACCGCCCTCCTCCTCGGTTCCACCAATCAACTCATCCAGATCCATGTCCACGCCACTGCCGGTGCCGTCCTTGATCTGGTCCAGATTGAGGCTAATCCGGGCAAACTTCTTGTTGAGGCGCTGCTTCTGCTGCTGCAGGGCATCCTCCTGGGGGAAATCGTCGATGGGCGAGCTGTACAGCTGCCTGCCCTGCGTGGGCGTGACCATGCCCATGCCGCTCATCTGGCTGTAATCGCGCTGCATGAGCAGCAGATTGGCCTGCGGCAGGGCGCCGAGATCCTGGGCACCGCTGGCAAACTCCAGCTCGGAGGAGGGATCCGGTTCGAAGTCCATTTCCAGAAACTCGGTCTCATCATCGGCCCCAAGCAGATCTGGCATGCCCACGGGCAGGCCAAAGTCGAGATGATGCCGTCCGCCGCGTCCCATGGCGGCGGCATCCATCGAGAGGTCAAAATCGGCGCCGTCGCCGCGATAGGCGTAGACACAGTCGTCCGAATTGAGGGATATCTCCTCCGCCTCCACATCGTCGTCGTCGAGCAGGATGAGATCGTCGCCGTAAAAGTTGTCGCTGGCGTAGCTCAGATTCTCCGTGGAATTGTTCATGGAGGTGCGGCTGGAGCTGAGGCCTCCACCAAATGCCGCATCGGTGGGCGATAAGGCAGCGGCGGCAGCTGCCATTCCATAGCCGGTCACATCCAGATCCAAGGCGCAGTAGGCGGCCGCCGCGCCTCCAATCTGTGTGTGTGTATGTGTGTGTGCGTGTGTGTGGGAGGGAGGGAAAAAAGGGCAGTGAAAATTGCATATACACGACGTGGAGAGAGCGAGAGTGCACTTGCCTTATCACCGACGACGCCGCCGCCCTCGGTTTCAAGCGACGCCACTGCTCTGCTGCTGCTGCTGCAGCGCAGTCTCCCGTCCCAGTCCCAGTCCCTGTCCCCACGGCACCACCAACACCGCCCCCCTCGTCGACAACGCTTATGGCTGTGGCAGAGGCTGAGGCTGGTGTTGTTGGTGCCTGTTTTTGTTTCGTGCCCATTGTCGTCGCCCCTGTCGCACAATCGATTTGTCTGAGGAGTTTTGGATGCTCGTCCGGCACATCGGAAGTCGTGTACTTGTTCACCGCACTGCTGTATTCGACAAGACTGTTGTTGTTATTCAGATTTAAACGCCAATTCAATTTATTTATTTCACGAAAATCCATTCCATCTAAAGTCTAGGGATGGCAGCGAACTATCGATGGCGATGGTAACAGCGCGCATCGAAAGCGTCAACGGTGGCAACATGCCGATATATTGAACTCGCACATAGCCGATTAAAAATAATCACTCGTATTAAATATGTACTGAAACAGAGATAACACTCGTTTTAAAATTTAATTGCAGACTTCACACACACTTTAACTGTAACTGTAACTATGACTATAACTGTCCTTGAGATATAAGTCAAAACCCGTTTGTTTGTTGAGTAAATATTGCTAGAAATACATAAAAGCTGAACACAGTTGCTGAGATTTCTCAAATTTTACAGTATCGACACCTGGAATTATATTTCAAATTCAAAATTCAAAGTATATCGATTTCGAGTCCGAGCTATCGCCACCAGGCACCCACACATAACGAAAGGCAAACCATCGATAGCCATACATCGATAGCGCAAGCAGCGCTTCTGTTGACGCCGTCGCTGCTGCTGCTCCACTGCTCCAAGAATCACTGGCGTTTTGCTCCACAAAGAGAGAGAAAGGCTTTCCCCGCTTTCCACGGCCAGCTGCGGTTGCAACGACCCAAACACACGCTGGGGCCTGTGTGCATAAGAATACAACAACAACAAGAACAACAGGGTGATATCAGAGAACGGATTGAGAGGCAGTGTTTAAAATAAATCTGTGAATAATTATTTGAAAGTGTCATGAGAAAGTTCAACTCGTCAACGGAATAATATACTGCTCAAAATTGAACTGCTAAACGGAGGCGATACCCATCCACCCACGCCACAAAAAAACGGGATTACGAAAAAGTGCAATAAGTGAAAATTGATTTTTAACCAGTGTCAAGTGTGAATTGAGACCACAAGAACAACAAGATGGTGCAGAAATTCCAATCCCCCGTTCGGGTCTACAAATATCCCTTTGAGCTGGTGATGAAGGTGTGTATCTTATTTGCAGGCAGCAGAACAAGCGCCAGCCTATGTAGGCGTGTCGTGTCTCTTCCGTGTCTCTTTTCCTCCTCCTCTGCCAACCCCCCCTTCGCTGCTCAAAGACATGTTTGTTTTATTTATATTTAACGTGCACATTGCTGGTTACAACATTCTTAATTATGCGAACAGCAGCTGTTGATTGATTTTCATTCGGAAGCGCAATCCTCTTGCAGTCGGATTTAACTTAATTTTCGCACCAAATGCAGAAGATAAATAAAATTAACCTTGGACAGCCATAATTTACCCCTCTCTCTTGCACACAAAGAGAGACAGAGTCGCTCTATCTCGCTCTATCTCTGATGTTGCTCTCTCTCTCTCTGTCCGTCTGTAGTTTCATGAATGGGAAATCTCGCTCTCATAACAAAAGATGAGTGTGAGCGGGGGAAGGGTGAGATGCTGAAGGATAAGTGGGAGGCGGAGATAGCTTTGGAGGCCGCAGCTTTTGATACCCTTACCAGATCGTTGCTTCCTTTAAATTTAGCAAATATGTGAGGAAACGAAAAAACGCAACTCTACAGTTATTGCAACATGCAGGAAAAAAATTCCCTATCTATTCAGACGAAACAAATACTTCTGGGACTTTCTTCTCTTCCCAAAAAAAACATCTGCTCCAAATCATATTACCCTCTCAGAGAGCACAATAATAGGAGAGGACTGTCCCACTGTCCCATTGAAAGAAGAGTAGCACAGCGGGTGAGATAGAGATAGAAAGGCTAACCAGGGCTTTCATGTTCGTGTTTTGCATTCGCAAGATCCGTCTTTTCGTCTCTCACACACAATGGGACAAAACTGACTATTTAGACAGGAAATAAGCGATTATGGCCCATTTGTGCAATAACAATCAGTGAAAATGAGACACTATAAAAGCACAAAAAACTATATAATATACTCTGGTATGTGTGTGTCTGTTATACAACTGATAACAGTACTGTCTGTCAGATACAGCAACTGTGTGCCTCTTGGTACAGTAAGCACTCTATAGGGATTACAAATGTTTGTTGCCAAGCAAAATTATGGAAACTTTTGGGGTTTACTTGATGTGTCGAGTGTTTACTGTATTAATATGTTCATATAAACATTCAATCAACTTGGCTTATATTTCATAGATATTTTTACCGATAAAATCCCACGCGAACCGCTGCCGAACCCCAAATATTCAATGACGCATTTTCTCTATATAATATTTATTATCTGGAACTTATCATAGGAAAATCCCCAGACAATATTTAATTAGAATTTTCAGCCACAGATGGCGCAACTAATTCATTATCAGTATTTATTAATAAATACATATTTTTCCACTCTTTTGAGTGGCGAGTCCAAAAGTCCAGAGCATAATGTCAATGACTCGAAACATTGCTAAATGGAGACTCTCATTCATGCCACTGTATGCCATTTTGCCAGGCGAGTAAAGTAACAAACTAATTGGCTTAACAGTAAATAATCGCATTATACTATCCCTCTATCTGTCTATCTGCCTGTCCCATCTATCACCCACTGAACGAGTGGTCACGTTTTCAATTGTATGAAAGTGCCTGCTTGCCCCTGCCTCTGTATCTGTCTCTGTCTCTGTTTGTGCTGCGTGCAGGCAGAGGATGTGGGGGACAGTCAGAGGGTATTACGAATATGTGTCTGATTGGACAGACCCACTGGGAATGCACCAATTCATGATATGAGTTAAATTATAGTTTAAATTGTACAATCAACTAATGCTTGGTGTGGCAATAAAGTGAATATGCACTGTAGATTCCTCTTTGGTAACTGGTACGAGGCAATACCAAGGCTATACATTGGATATCTTTTCACTTGTCTTCACCCAGCCCCTGCGCCCCCTACCAGGCACAAGCAGCAGAACTTTCAAATTAAATAAATATCATGTGTCAAAGCTGAATCAGTTTGTAAGCAGAAGCAAAAACAGTTGGGAATATCAAGTTCCAAGAAAAGATGTTTACCCTTTGCAATCAGCTAGGAGTGGGTTTTGATTTGGAAAGTGTGGAAAAAGTTTTAGCTTTAAATTTATCATCGGAAAATAGTTTTTTTTTACCGAATGTTTAACCATAAATTGAAATACAACAATTCTGCTTTGTGATTATCTAAAAAGTTTTATGTATCTGGAGATTTATTGCTCTAAAATTTACAATCTATAATTCCCCATTTAGAGTTGTCTCCTGGAACAACTATTTGTTTTCACCGATTTTTTGCCACCGTCAATACATCATTGCCAGTTCCACGGAGCTGAATGTACAAGTAATATTTTATAATATTGCATTATTGACGTAATCGTCATTTGGCTGAAATGCATTTGAGGCGGTAGATCAAGGCCATCATCAATTTACATTTGGCTCGGAGCGACGACACCGACACGCTCTCGAAAGTCGCTTCGCGTCGTGTCGAGTCTCGTGGCGTGTGGCGGGGGGGGAGAGAGAAGTTTCAATACGTATAGCAGCCCGCCTGATGCTACGTCAGATGTGCCAAGTGAATTTGCACACTTTCTATATATAGGAGCCGCTGCAAAAGCGTAAACAAAGGCAGAAGCCGTGCCACTGACACTCACTCCCCACTCCCTCCCACTGCCTACTGCCCACATTGCCTTCTACCTTCTCTCCCGCTCCCTTTGCGTTTTTGAGTCACTGTAAAAGTCGAGCAACGAACCGACAAAGTTTTTAATGGCCAATTAGCATAAGCCATGACTCCACGGGAACCAAGGACAATTCATCCAATAACACCCATTCCGTTAGCAGACTAATAAAATGGATTTTGTGTGTGGGTGGGAGAAAGGGTTCAGATTGTTGCTTGGACTGGCTCGTTTGTTCTGGTCATAAATCTGTTGCGGGACCTTTAGGCCCCCAGTGCAGAGGTCGTAAATCGTTGCTCATGTGGTTGTTCACACGTTTTACACCAGCTAAATAATTCAGCAATCGATGTGGAGGCACGGGAGCCAACAAGTTGTCCTGGGTCACGCTTTTTCCCAGACTGCCTACGGTCCGGAATCCGGACTGCCGGACTCCCGGACACAGGCCCGTGGCGACACAATCTGCCTTGAACTTTTTAATTATTAAACAAGTTCGGCGTAATTACGAACGTTGCCTGCCTGCCTGCTTGCCGCCTGCCCGTCAGAGGAAGGAAAATGACAGCCTTCGAGTGCATCTTAAAGGACACGCGACCATGGAGCAGGGTGACCTTGGTGTGGGGCCATGTCGGTGGCGCACTGTGGCGCCTCCTCTTGATGCCACAGTTGTGTTCTTTGTTCTGCATAATTTGTAAACTTTTATTAGGGCATTTCTGTTGGGAAATGTTTTTTAAAAATCGATGTGCTCTTAACTGCTGGCACGGCATTCCGTGTGAGAATTAACAGGAGCCCCTTTTTAGGTAATTATAATAAATTGCACAAGGAGGGGAAAACACATACACACATACACAAACACAAAGCAATGTTTGTGGTATTTAGAAAACATTTTTTTTTGTGTGCAATAAGCAATTTGTTTCGATTTATATGTATGTGCAATAAGTAGAAAAAAAAATGGTCTAATGGGAAATTTCAGAGGCGAGAAGTACGAGCGAAAATTATACAGATTTTGCCAAACAAAAGAAAACATTCTCCGAATTGGGCAGATGGCGTAATATCTACACTTTCGATAGAAAATAAGTGTGGGAGAAAATCTAGAATAGATCTGTAGATAAAAGAGGCTTTTTTCTTGATAGTAATTTTGTTTGCTTGGTCCTTAAAATTACAGATATTCATGTGCCCATTTGTTACTAATTTTTATTGATTATAATAACATTACTAAAGAGTACGCCCTATGAATATCTTGTAATATTTTTAAAATCCACTTTCTAGACGCCTTTTTCTTTCGCACAGTGTAGCTCGAGTTGGCCGTGTGGCGAATGCGGCGTAGTTTGCTCATTTGTTTATGCCACCCGACGAGATAAAGCCGAAGAAGCTCTCCGTTGAGTTGGTGGCGGAGGGGGGCCATAAAAAATGTAGGCCAAAAGCAGCACGAACCATAGATGCTCTACCGCTAAGTAGAGCAGCTAAAAATAGTTTAAGTCATGTGCAAAAACTGCTCAAACAGGCAAATATTCGAGCATGCGATTATGAACGTTTTCAATCGAATATTAATAGAAGCAAATTTAAATTAAGCAAAAATCCAAAGCGCACCCAAAGAGTATACCCAAAATAACATTTTGTGTGTGTTTAGACATTTTTGGCAAATATTTTGTAAATGTTTTTGTTGTCAGAGAGCGACGCGGCAGGGTGCAGGGTGCAGGGACCAGAGTCCCAGCCAAGTTCATGTTCATAAATTGGCCAGCGTTCAAGGCCGATTGGCATTGTGCCCTTAGCCAGACCCATGGGTCGGTCAGCCTCCAACCCTTCTGCCCTTACCCTCAAAATCTTCAAATCTCAATTGTTTCACATACACTCAAAGCTCATCCCTCAATCCGTACGTTCTCTATGTGTGTTGCAGGCCTATGAGCGACGCTTTCCCAAATGCCCACAGATGCCCATTGTCCTCGACTGCGATATCATCAAGGATGAGTCGCTGGAGAATGGGGCGAAGCGGAACACCAGCCGGCGCTGCAAGCTGGCTGTGGATGCGCCCTACATCTTCAAGAAGCTAATTGGCGTGGATTTTGTGTACTTCCTGCAGCACAACTATCTGGACATGAGCGCCCGCACGCTGAGCATCGAGGCCGTCAACGAGAGCTTCTCCTCGCGCATCGAGATCTTCGAACGGTGTCGCTACTACGCCCATCCGGACAATGCCGAATGGACGTGCTTCGATCAGACGGCCACGCTGGACATTAAGAACTTTTTTGGCTTTGAGCACTCGATGGAGAAGATGGGCATGAAGCAGTACACACAGACAACGCTCAAGGGCAAGGAGATAATCGAGTATTTCATCAATCAAATGGAGGCGGAGGGCATCACACATGTGGAGCGTTGGGTGCCGCCAATCGATGCCCCCAAAGTCGCCAACACCGGAAAAGGAACAGCAGCAGCATCACGATATTCTGCTCGATGGCGATTTTATAGCGCGCAGTCTGGGCCAGCTGTCACCGATGCAGGAGTCCAAGCTGCTGGAGCTGCGAAAAATGCTCGATGGTGTCGATGATCTGGAGCGTGTGCCCAGTTATCAGACCATCCTGCGTTTCTTGTCAGCCAGGGACTGGCATGTGAGCCAGGCCTTTGCCATGCTCTGCGATTCGCTGCAATGGCGCAAGGAGCATCGCATTGATGCGCTCCTCGAGGAGTATACCAAGCCAGCGGTGGTGGTCGAGCACTTTCCGGGCGGTTGGCATCATCACGACAAGGATGGCAGGCCCATCTATATACTACGCTTGGGTCACATGGATGTCAAGGGTTTGCTCAAGAGTCTGGGCATGGAGGGGCTGCTTCGATTGGTATGTTTTGCACCCCCCAAAAATAATCTCTGTGCACCCTGCTAATCATTCCGCCAACAGGCCTTACACATTTGCGAGGAGGGCATACAAAAGATCAATGAATCTGCTGAGCGCTTGGACAAGCCTGTCTTGAACTGGTCTCTGCTGGTGGACCTGGAGGGTCTGTCCATGCGCCATTTGTGGCGTCCCGGCATCAAGGCATTGCTGTACATCATCGAGACAGTGGAGCGCAATTATCCCGAGACCATGGGACGTGTGCTGGTGGTGCGAGCGCCTCGAGTGTTTCCCATTGCCTGGACCATTGTGAGCGCTTTCATTGGTGAGTGTGTGTCATTTCCTGTTGCCACTGTCAACTGTGTCTTATAATCGTTTCCTGCTCGGCACACAGACGAGCACACACGCTCAAAGTTCCTGTTCTATGGCCCTGATTGTGCACACACGACGGACGGCTTGGCCCAGTACATTGACGAGGAGATAGTGCCCGATTTTCTGGGCGGACCCTGCAAGGTGAGTTGTCAAAAAACGGAGAGCCACATACTATAATACGATAGTCAGTTGTTTCGGGTTGCCAGTGTAGATACAAGTATATTTGATTCGTTTTATTTACTTGTGTTCAACATTTTTATTGCCTCTTTTCGCGGCTCTGCGGTTAACCTGCAGCCTGTGTCGCATGTGGAGCAAGTCAGTCAGAAATATTTTACGCATTGTTATTTAGCCAATTGCGATTGTGTAAGCAGCTCCTTTCAACTACAAATCTTTCCTCTTTCTGCGATATGTCTCATATGTCTCTCTCCTCCCACACACAGTTTATATTTGCCTTTGTCCATCGTTCTGTTTTACACTCTCTAGTGTGTGTGTGTGTGTGTGTGTGTGTGTTGCCTTTTTGTACTCTTTGTTGTTGTTCTTTTGTTGTGTTCTTTTGTGCGAACTGTGTCAAGTCCATACATATGCGCCGCTGTTGCTGCCGCTGCTTAGCATTGACATCCGCAAGCCATGTCCTCACGTCCTCCATGTCCCCCATGTCCCCATGTCCGTGTCTGCTGTGTCTCACTTGAAACTGTTTTTACGCTTACTTCTAGCCAAAGATAGATTATTCCTGCCTGCTGCATTGACTTGTATAAATAAATGATTTGCACATTTGTTTCCACAGACCATGATACACGAGGGTGGCCTGGTGCCAAAGACGCTCTACAAAATGAATTCCCTGGAGGAGCACGATGACGATGTGACTATTGTATCGCCTACGAATGCCGAGGCATTGGCACCGGTGCCTCTGGCGCCCATGAAGCGTCTGTCGGCCGCCCATCAGCACGAACATCAGAACCTGTACAAGAGTGTGGACCTTAAGGCGGGCTTTAGCCACGAGCTGCTCATCAGGAACGAGGATCCCAAGAGTGTGCTGACATGGGACTTTGATGTAATGCGCAACGATTTGCACTTTACGCTGTATCGCGTGACCCAAGAGCTGCCAGATAAGAATGGTATAAGCAGAGAGCCATGCTTGTCCCCCTTTCAGAGAGAGTTTTCATTGTTTCGCTGTCTCTCCACAGATGATGCCGTTTCCTACTTTGATCTGCAGGACTTTGTCGAGGGCGTCAACTACTTCCGGGAGGAGCCCACCCTCGTCTGTCGCCACAAGGAGAGTGTGCAGGGCTCCCATGTGATGCACCACAACGACAGCTATCTGATGCACTGGTTCAGTCCGACGGGTGCCCAGCTGAATCTGTTCTATGAGGTGCTCAGCTCTGTCAACTACAAGGGCTCAATGACCAGCCTACAGTCGGCATTCTCCTCCAACTCGTCGGCGGCCAGCTCGGTGCAGAGTCGATGATATGAGACGAATGGTGCGGGCGGACGGGCCACCACAACAAAGGCTGCTGCTGCGGCTGCTGCAGCACGACCGTCACCGCTCGACGAGGACCTGCTGTCTGGGACGCTAATGGAGAAGAGCCTCAATCTGTACGACACGCCGGATATATTCTTTTAACGGGCACCACGCCACACCACATCACAGTTGCAATCTCTTTTATAGTTTAGTTTCTATAGTTAAAGCCTTAGTTATCTTAGCAAAATGTTTAGTTTTGGTTTTTTAAATTATATATTTAACGCAAACATTCTGTAGCCCATTTCCTTTATGCACCGCAATACCCGCTGATTCTATACGAATATAATCTCTCGATACTTTGATTAGCGTTAAGGCCAAACAAACAAACAAACAAAAAAAATAGCTGCTGAAGAAATATTGTGACTCTCATACGTACGGTTGTAATCCGATAAGAAGGAGGAGCTGGAGGAAATTTTAACAAACAAAAATATCACACAATGCAAGAACATTCATTTCATTGGCAAAACAAAGCAATGCGTCAATTAGTATATATTTTAGCAAGTACATATATATATATTACTTATATTACCTATATTTAGCAGCTTAAATGCGAAAATTTAAACTTAGAAATTACGTAAATGTTTTTGGTAGGGCGGCGGCAGCTGCAGCTGCATTTTTATAATGCTTTTTATATCAAATTCAAATGCAACAGAAATTTATGAGATTTACGAAAACAAAAATCTAACTAATCAATGACTACGACTACGTGTTACCTAAATAGTTTAATTCTTTGTGGAGCTACACCCAGGAGGAGCCGCTCTCGCCCCTGTTAAAATCGTAACGTTTAGCGGATTTCAACAAATGATTTTAATAAAAACAAAACAAAAACACAACCAGAAATTAAGTACAACAAAATATATACTATACACACATACAATTTTAATTTGTGCTCCAAATTAGTGCTGCAAAAAAAACCAGTAACGAAATCTATATTTATGACTTAAGAAACATGATAATCAGTAAACGTAAACCAGTAGCAAATAGCAAATAACAAATCCGAAAAAATATAAAATATATAAATCTATTGAGAAAGAAAAGCCAAGTACGCAAGACCGAAAGCGCGCATTGCATGTTAACTAAGTGTAAGTTGTAATAGTTATAATTATGGCATCAAATAAAAAGCGATTAGATCAATTAAAAAGTGCATTTAACAAGCGACTGTCATTTCCAGCTGTGACACAATACTGGGAATGGGAAAGGGAAAACAAACAGGTGAAGTTGAACAGCCAATTAAATATGACATAATGCCACAATTCAGGAGTTTGCCTAGTTCTAAATTTAGTTTTAAGTGGTTAATTTTGCACAGCGCCTTTTGCTAGCCTTTTTTATGGGAATTGGCCTGCTGCAAAATATAATTGTTTCGGAAACAACTATTTTCGTTCCAAAGATAAACCAACGAAATCTTGACAATTTTGGGCCAAAATATCAAAACATAATGCTTTCATAATTATATCAGAATATAATACCTACATAAATAACATACATATATAGCTGCAATAGAGACGGAATTCTACTGATCTGATTGGTCGTAAGTCCAGTTCAGTTATTGTCCAAATATAGCACTTACCCCATTTATTATTTAATTCTTTTACGCATAAAGACTGCAATCATCCAAATTCGACGCCTATCAGTCATCACATCTATTAGCTGCAATTAAAATAATGTAGAAACACACTTATTTTTTATTATCTCGGATAATCAAACGAAAATTCACAAGTGTTTAGTAATCGCAGCCAATTTGATACAAAATCTAATCTATCAGTTGGGCCAAAAAGAGAAAAAACTGCTCCACTGCTCAACGAAATTTAAATGCGCGCCCATGTCTGTCGATGTAGTGCAACGCTGAAACAACAATTATCGATATCTTGCTTTGCTCTCTCCTCGCTGTGCTCTGATAAAATTTTTAATTTATGATTTTGTAGAAATAAACTAACAACTAGCAGCGCTGCGCTGCTCTCTGCCCACACGAACAAATAACTGGGCAAGCAACAACGTGGAATTTGGGGCTTTTTCCAACCATGTTTTGGGCGCTCTTATCTTATCCAAGACGGATGCACGCCTTGAAGAGGCAGCCAGCACGGGCCGGCTGGCCATGAATCGCGGATAAGCTTGTTAAATCTTATCGCTGACCACTTTCCTTCGACCTTTTTCCAATAATAGTTGGGCAATTGTTAATTTTCAAACAGTTCGAGCAGAGTCGTGACCGTTAGCACATCCACAGCAGAGGAACGAGCCAAAAGACAGAGACAGCGATAGACATGGTTGCAATCAAGTGAGTACCTCACCGCCGATAACGATTCAACGATTCAACAATTACAATGGCCGAAGACGGCAAATCCGCCGCCGCCAATCAAATAAATGAGATTTTAACTTCATTATCGGATTATTACAGTGGAGAGGATAATGGCCAGCAGGCGGGCAACCTGTTTGACGACAAGAAGATCTTTCCGGAGTTCCGCAGCGGACCCCTGGACGCGTACCGCCAGAAGGCGAGTTTCTGCTACAAGCGGATGAATGTGCTCCTAGAGGGCGAAGAGCACATTCGATTGAAGGTAAGCGCAGCAATGAGACATTAATTACATTTTAATTGCCCGCATTAGCAATGAATGTGGAGCAAGCGACTGGACCCGGCCAAAGTACAATGTGCTCTGCTCTGCTCTGTCTTTGTGCTGCTATCTGCGGGGAAAGTGCACCCCACTAATCTTACCCAAAGCCGCCTTCCTTCTTATCTGGTATTCGTTGACTAATCGAACTTACATCCCCACCTGCCACACAGCACAAGGTATGGCAATGGATGGAGCAGCACCCGGACTACCAGCGGGAGCCAGAGGTGGCCACCTTGGAGCGCACACGGGAGATGGCCAACAAGCGGCAGCATTTGCTCTGGGAGCAGCATTTCTTTGGTGTAAATGAGGTAAGGAGACGCCGTCACAGCTGGCAAGTTCCATTCGAAATAATATTTTTGAATCCCCTTTTCAGTATTTGGGCACACCTCACCTGCTGCTGGCCTTTGGTCAGGCCATCTTCAGCTATGACTTCAGCACCTCGGTGAAGTTTGGCCTCTCGAACGGCATGTTCCCCAGCACTCTGGTGTCCAACGGGTCGGGCCGTTTGGGCAAGTACATTGCGAAGATATCCGATAATCGGATTCTGGGCGCCTACGCACTCACAGAGTTCTCGCACGGCACCAATGCGCTGGGCATGCGCACCCGTGCCACCTATGACCTGAAGACCAAGGAGTTCATCATCCACACGCCCGACTTTGAGGCATCCAAGTGCTGGGTGGGCAATCTGGGCAAGACCTGCACCCATGCCATTGTCTACGCGCAGCTGTTTGTGCCCGACGACAAGCATCAGGGCTTGCAGGCCTTCCTGGTGCCCATACGCGACGAGCGCACGCTGCTGCCCTTCCCGGGCGTCACGGTGGGCGATATGGGCGAGAAGATCGGCCTGAATGGCATTGACAATGGGTAGGTGTGCCACCCACATACCACCCGATACGACATTTATGCTTCCATGCTAATCGAAAATCTCTTTAGCTTTGTGAGCTTCAATCAGTATCGCATTCCCAAGGCCAATCTGCTGTCCAAGGCGGGCGACATTGATGACCAGGGCAACTACAACAGTCCCATCAAGGATGAGCGCAAGCGATTGGGTGCCTCGCTGGGCGCCCTCTCCCAGGGACGCGTCAACATCACAGCCATCACGTATGTGGCCCTCAGCAAGGCCGTGTCCATAGCCACGCGTTACGGTGCGAGCCGCAGGCAGTTCGGACCCAACAGCAGTCAGACGGAGTGGCCCGTGATTGAGTATCAGTCGCAGCAGTATCGTCTCATTCCCCATTTGGCCACCACAATTGCACTGCGCGTGGCCACGCTGTGGATTGGCAAGGAGAACGTGGACATGACCATGAGGGGCTTCACGGGCGAGGATACCTCCAAGGCGGGCATGGAAATCCATGCCATATCGTCGGCCCTCAAGCCGGTGGCCACTTGGGCCGCCCGCGATGGCATTCAGGAGTGTCGCGAGGCCTGCGGCGGACATGGCTATCTGAAGTCCGCCGGTCTGGGCGATCTGAGGAACGACAATGATGCCAATTGCACGTACGAGGGCGAGAACAATACGCTCATCCAGCAGGCCTCCAACTGGTTGGTCAGCCTGCGTCGCGGCAATGCGGACTTTGTGGCTGTGTCGCCGCTGGAAACGGTGTCCTTCCTGAGCGACATCAATGGCATTCTGCAGAGCAAGGCAGAGGAGCGCACGCCAGCGCAGGCATTGGATGCCAACAGTGAGTCAAGAAAGGTTTGAAATCCAATGGATTCGTGGCACTAATCGTTGTCCCCTTTTAAGATCTCCTGAAGGCCCTTAACTGGCTCACCGCCTGGCAGCTGGAAGCCACTGTCAAGCGTGCCGAGCAGCTGCAGCGCGAGGGCAAGGACGCCTTTGAGACGCGCAACAACATTCAGGTCTTTGCCGCCCAGAAACTGTCCATCATCTATGGCGAGGTGAGTGCGTGTTCCGTTTGGGCTTGGAGCATTAACTAAGCTGCCTTTTAACCCACTTCCAGCGCACCATCTACTATGTGTTCTACAAGTTTGTGAACAGTCTGCCTGCCTCCGCCGAGAAGAAGGTGCTGCAGCAGCTGCTCTCATTCTATGGCGCCCATTTGGTTACCAAGTATTCGGCCATATTCTATCAGGGCGGCTATTTCCGCGACAGCCCACACATTGAGCTCTACCAGCAGGGCATTCTGCAGCTGCTGCCAGTGCTGAAGGATGAGGCCATTGCACTGATTGATGCCATTGCGCCCACAGACTTTATTCTCAATTCGCCGCTTGGCATGAGTGATGGCAATGTAAGTTTAGGGAGTCCCCCCCTATTCCGCCTCTCTTTTTGTTGATTACTAATCCGTTTGCTTGCTCTTTCAGATCTATCAGCATTTGCAAAAGACAATTGTCTCGACGCCTGGCGTCTTTGAGCGTCCCGAATGGTGGCGCGATGTCACCTACAAGGATTATCTGAAGCGCGCCAAGTTGTAAGGGGGCGTTCCGCTCAAATCCATTTTTACATTCACAAATGTGCAATAATAAGTTACTTAAGTTCGATGATGAATGATTTGTTGATCGCTAAGCGATGTCAATTACAATTACAAAATATATTCCACAATTATGGGAAATACTTCAAGACACTAAAGGAAACAAATTTATAAAAGTTTTTGGTAGTTAGCTAAGCCAAAAGTAAACCATTTATGCATTGGAAAAAGATTGGCTTTGTTTTAGATTAGCCTACGAATTTCTTAAGAGTGTGCAATGCATGAAAACGAAATTCATTTGCTTGTGCACGGCATACAGTCAAATGTGAGCTGAGACTGCGCTTGAGGCTCGCACGGCACACACTAGCTGAAAGCGGAAAGAATCAAACACACTGCCAACAGTGCAAGTGCGCACATTGCTGCTTAGCTGAGCTGAAAGCTCGCCCATCGATCAGGCGGCAGGTTTGTTTTTATCAGCAAGCTGATTCAGCTCCGCTTTCAGCTACAGTCTGCGGGAGCCTTTAACCTTAAGTGTCTGCAGGCAGTCAAAAAAAATGCTATACTATGGAAATGTATGGGCATTTCAATCACTACGCATCTTACTATCACAATGTCTGGTTTAACCCACTCGCATGTGAACTTTTCCAATAAATATGGCCCATTATTGACATATTTAATGTCCGATTTTTCTTACTACACCAATTCAGTGCTCAAAAAGTGCACAATAAAACCCTAGGCTATTAGATTTCCCCCACGAAACCCAGCAAAAACAATTCCTAAAGAAAAACTACAGCATTAAATCCGTTTCTTAGCATATGTCATATTTACACGTTGTCCAGGGAACACCTCGAGATTTCCCTCAAACTTGGAATAAACGCCACAATATTTGTGGGCTTACACATACACAGAATACAAATTGCTACTTAATTTTAATATATGCATACGCGTGGCACTACTCGCACTGATTGATTTGCTTTGTGCATGGACCTGCACAATCTGTCAAGCAGCAGATTGTTGTTTTTTGGTTAGTTCTTTAAGCTTAAATACGATCACAGTCTGACAAAACACGGCATTAAATAAACTACACACAAAGCGGAGAAGGAATTGTACGCGAATACGCTACAAAAATATATACACAGAAATAAATAACTGAAAGAATTTGCTAATTGGGTGTCAGGGCATAAATCCGGAGCCGGAGAACTCATAGAATTCCGGTATGGATGCGCTCTGAGCTTTGGTGTGGGCCATTTGGGCCAGCTGCTCGCCCGCCTCGCTCTCCGTTTGTATGAGCATGGGTATCTGTTGGGGCAGATCGCTGGTGGCCCACAAATACAGATCCAGCGTTCGTTCGGTGCAGTCCGCAATGAAGCGCACAAAGGGGCGTATATCACCCTCATTGGCCAGCTTCAGGAAGTGATAGTATTTGCTGCGCTGTTGCTTCGGTATGATTACGGGCGGATAGCCAGCCCGCATCAGCAGCGTGTTCATCAGCAGACGCGAAGTGCGTCCATTGCCATCGATAAAGGGATGTATGTGCACCAGCTTGTAGTGCGCATAGGCAGCATAGCTGCAAAAGTAAAACAGATTGCTTGAGTACATCCATCCATCGATGGGCAGGTTGCCTCCACTCACTTTACAGGATGCAGGGAGCTGCTGTGCTCGGAATTTAGCCACCGTTCGAAGCGTTGCATAAGCAGCGCCAAGTCGCCAGGTCCGGGCGGCACATGGCCACCCACATAGACCTGATTCCGTCTGAATTCGCCGCCCTCAATGGGATCCACGTGCCCCAGAACGCGACGATGCAGCTCCAGTATGTCCTTGATGGTTATTTCCAGTCTTTAAAGGATAATTTCCATTAGCTGAGTGCAAAATAAATGAATTTATTTGCTTACTTTTGCACCAGGCTCGCATTGATGTACTTCATGGCCAGATCCATGCCCAGGATTTCGTTGTGTTCGTCTATGGACTTGCCATCGACGGCCATGCGCGTCTCCAGAATGGATCGCGTCTGGGCCAGTGTCATGGTGTTGCCCTCAATGCCCACCGAGTGGTAGATGTGCTGGAAGTAAGCCTCCTTCTTGGCGCGACGCAGAGCCGAGCTCGACTCGTGTATGGCCGACAGGGCGTCCCGTTTGGAGTCCAGCGATTGCAAACGCCGCTCATCCAGCGTTTGCACCACATCTGCGGTGCGCTGGCGATTGGCCAATGCCTCCGAGTTGCTCGGACAGATGGTTAACGCTTGAAAGTAGTACTGATCCGCCAGCACAATGTTGCGTTGATTGTGCTCCAGGAACTCGCCATAGCGCAGCAGCACCTCCGGATGCTTGGGCGCCAGGGCCAGGGCATGCTCAAACAGTCGCGACGCCTTGTCATCCTTGCCCGACAGATGCATGTCCTGGGCGAGGCGTAGCGCGCCCAACGCCTCTTTGATGTTGGTCTGCTCCGCCTCCGAGTAGCTGGAGCCAACGCTGTCGCTGATGCTCTTGTCGTAGAACTCCTTGAACGCGTTCAGCTCCTCCACCGAGTAGACGGCGAATTCGTCTCGCGTCTGCAGATAGTGGGCATTGGGCAGATGATGCAATTGGTGCCGCAGCCTCCAGCTGGATGATGTCAACGCGTGAAAGGAGAAAGCAGCAAAGCTGCCAGCAATGAAAAACAAAGCAAAACGATAGAGCTGCACGCGTTTCGATGTTCTGCCATATGGAAGCTCCTTCTGCTGCTCCTTTGACTTCTTCTCTGTTGTTGGACAGCTGGTGGCTCTGGCTTCCGCTTCCGCGTTCACCTGCTCGGGTGCATGCAGAATGGCCATGCCCATGCTTCCTTTCGCTCTCTATGACAGTTTATGTTTTACACGAATTTTGGCCACGCTGCACAGCAGGTACATTTTCCACCGATTCTCACTAATTTTGGCTTGTGTTTTACTCAATTATTTCCACAAGTTTCTGCCGCACACAAAAACACCACGTAGTTTGTGCTTCTTCCTCTTCGTTTTGTCAAGTGTTGTGGCACCTTAAACGTTATTGGTATTCACTTTCTGATTTTCGGTTTGGTATTATTAGCTGGCCACCACACTCAGCACTGTGCACATAATTTTGTTCCATTAATTAATCAATTTTCTACCAGCTAAGCTAATTTGTAGACCCTATCACTTATTGCATTATTTTTAAAATATATTTTAACTTTTTTGTCCAAAAGGTGCGTCAATTATGCGATATTTTTTTGGGAATGTTTTAAGCGCCTAGCCGATATATATCTACTGAGCTGCAAGGTGTCAGACCTAGAGAGGGAAGTCATTTGAATAAATTGTGCCTTTGTGTTTTACAACACTACGTACAACAGATGGCGCTGGCACATCTTATTTCAAATTTCAAATTTGAACTTGAAATTTGCCTAAAAACCGGATTTTGCTTAAGTATTATTTTTGCATTTTGTTGTTTACATTTTTCCTAAGAATCCCACCTGAGTCTGCTCGCCAGCTGATGAGTAACCCCACTCGCCATTAACTGAATTTGAGATATAATTGTTTTTATTTTATTTATAAATCTGCTGACTTTTATAGAACGCATTCTGACATGGTGTCACATCACAGGCAATATCTCACAGCTCGTTGTCGAGCCAAACATAATGTGGTCAATGATTTATGATTTATTTATGGTGAGATTTTAAAGTAGCTTTTTGTTGTTGTTGGCCAAAAGAGCACTTCAGATTGTATTCTATGGGGTGCTCTGAGGGGATTCCTGGCAAAGAAATCGAAAAGAAACGAAACGAAAGAAAAGAGGCAAGGCAAGAAGGAATGTCACGGGCAACTATTGCGACACATGGGATACCTGTTAATTATAATTATTTTGTGTGTGTTCTAAGAAGATTAAAGCGAAGAAGTGGCTAGAATCATTCTGATTTTTTTGGCATAAATATTATACGCAATTCCATGGAAAATAGAAGCTCCAAGTGGTTTCAATTGGTTATGTTTCCGCTTTAATATTCTCATCCAATCGAACTGATTTTTGGCAAAAATCTAGATTCAAATTCCATGAAATATAAACCTCAAAGCACACACCACAATGGTCTCCAAATATTGTCCAAATCATCTTGTGGTTGCATGCTAATTAGTCCAATGGAAATCATAACATTCTAAGTGGCAGCCAGGATGCTGCCAAACCTGCGCAGCCCGGTTTAACCCCTTTGCGGTTTTTTTTTCGCTTTCGGCTTATCAAATCCAATTGAAATGTCGGTCCAGTGGGCAGGGGCAGGGGGTCGCCAAGGTCACTTTGAGATTTGCATATTTCTTGTCTAATTGTTTTGAATCACTCAGAGTCGCGAGACACCCCAACAGACACTCGTTAAACACACACATCCAAGCCAAACCCACGCCAAACCCCCCAATCTGTCATGTAAAACGGGCATTCTCTGAGAAACTCAGCTGCAGTTGGCACTTCTCATGAGATCACGCATATAAATTCATTATTTCAAGTCCGCATATTGATCTATTGCCCGTTCGCAGTGCACAGAAAATTAAACCAGAGCCAGCTCAGCGGCTTGTGATTCATTTGGAGGTAGGAATATGAGCTCATTAAATGCTGCCGTTGGCCATTCATGAACCGGACCGGCTTACCGTTTGGGCCCATGACGTCGTTGCCCAATGGATCTATTATTTTGTTTCTTGTGATAAATATTTTTGTTTGATTTTTAGGAAGTTCCCAAGCAAGAGCAGAGCGCTACCGAAGTGATAAGAGAATATTCTCGCTCTTTCAGATGATCCCCTCGGTCGCTCTGTCATGCTCTCTAGTGCTGAGCATTTTTCCAATAAAAGATTCAATGCCTGCCGCTCGGCAGTCAGTTGCGGCAGCGCCACGAGGCGCAACGGTTCTTTCTATTTCGAAAAATAAATACACAAAATAAACGCAAACATAACGGTAGGAGTGCAGTGAAAGTACAGTGAAGTGTCCTGTGCAACGAACAAAAACCAAGAAAAATACAAGGCACAAGTGCAGCCCCAATTGGAAAGTGAGTAGAAAAAGAAAACTCTTTGCATAAAGCACACCAAAAAAAGAAACATTCGAAAAATAGAGACAAAAAAAGACTTGCATTAAATATAAAAATAATATAACTTAAAAATAAACCAGCAGCAGCAGCGACAGAGCAGCGTCTGCAGTGGCTGCCGCTCCAGAAACAAAAATAACACTGAAAAATTGGGCAGGAAAAATGCATTGGCTGAGATTGAGTGGGTGACCCATTTGACGAAAGGAAAAGAAAATACAAAAATGAAATTGTGTGATGAAAGGTGTCGAGGCAAAAGGAAATCAGACATCAGTTCTGTGTGGATTGTTCACATGTTGCCATGGACATGCCAGGGTGCCAGGGGTACATTCACTTATCACCGAACACCGGATGGAAAGGGAATTTGGAGGCCACATAGGTCCCGAAACAAATAAGAACCCAAAAATTGATGCTGATGCTGATGATGATGATGAGCCTTCTCCCAATTAGAGTACACAACCACACATAACCATAGACACACGATCCGCACTCGCATACGACTGGTAGTACGGCTTATATTATCGCCTGATTAACCTTTTGGCGACCCACAGAACGCGATGATAATCCCCATGGCTCTGTGTGCCTGGTCTAGATTTCAATTCCACGCGGGTCTTATCGGCAGACCAAAAAAAAAAAATAAAATAATTATATTACCGGAGCCCTCCAAAAGGCAATTTCTGATTTCAATTTTTTGTCCGCCAAGGCCTCTCCCATAATTACGTATATATACAACTATTTTATGAATGACATGAGTTTTTCTCGCTGTTCTCGCTGCAGTTGTTCCGGCATGAGAGCAGCTTTGGGCTTGTGCGCCCTGCTCTTGGCTGTGGCCAGCAGTCAGGCTTTCGACGGTTACTCCAGATCCAGCTACAGCTCCCGCCAGTCGTCGTCTTCCTATGGCGGTGGACAGACCTCTCAGACATCCTCCTATGTGCAGTCTGCACCGCAATTGAGCACCTGGGCCTATGCACACTTCAATGATGTGCGAGAGCTGGCGAATCGCTTGAAACAGGAATATAATGCGCTGTCCCAAGGCAGCAGCAGCAATAGTCTGGGCTACGCAGGTTCCTGGAGTGGTGAGTCGTCTTTGAACCCTCTTTGAGCCTTTTTTTAGCCATTTATACTTATGCCTTGTGCCCACACAGCTTCAATTTTGGATCTTTGCGGCAAGAGTGCTGGCCAATTGGACGCCCTGAGCTCGCAAATAAGCCAGCAACTGGTGGCGGACATGCGACAGGGCAGCGTCAGCTATGCCACCATTTCGCAGCCAAATTTCTTCGAGTCCAAGGCCGCCGAGCTGCTGGAACGTTTCTCCAGCAATGTCAGCGCCGGCAATCTGCAGCAGAGCGTGGACCTCAGCTCCTTTCAGCCGGTCGATTTGAGCGGCTTCGATGAGGTCAAGAACTATGCCTATCCCGCCGAGGTGAAGGTCATCGATGGCAAGACCTATGTGGTGCATCGCAACTGCACAGAGGCCACCAAGCTGACGGGCAACTACGGGAATGCAGCCCAAATCAATCAGGGTTTCTATGCGCAATCGCAGAGCTCGCTGCCGGCCGGCAGCAGCACCACCACCACCATCACCAGGAAGAAGACCATCCGCGATTGGGTGCGCGAGAATATGGAGCCGACAGTCGTGGGCTACAACTCGGTGGTGCATGTGGACGGAGGTGTGCGCGGTGCACCCCTGGCCATACCCAGCAGTGCCTACAATCAAATCAGCGCGCCTGGCGCCAGCTCCACGGTGGTTATACGGAGATTCAACAAGACCATAACCACGCATCCGGATGGCACCAGCTCTGTGGGTGGCTCCGAGTCGCAGCAGCGCTGGCAGGATGGCAAATTGGTGTTGGATGAGCAGCGTCCCTTTGGCCAGTCGTCGGTGCCGCGCGACGAGCAGTGGAAGCGGGAGGAGCGCGAGCGCTTCTTCTGGTATCTGACCACACCGCAGCGACTGGAGGATTGGCAGCGTCAGCAGGAGGATCGGCTGTCGGGCGTGGCGCAGCGCTATCAGATCACATTGCCCATGCTGGAGGAGTTCCATCGCCGTGAGCTGGCGCGCTATCAGGCGCTGTTGGGACAGTACCAGTCGCAGGTGCAGGATGCCAGCGCCTGGCAGCGGCAGGAGAGGAGTCGCCTCGACTGGCTGATTCACCAGAACGGCTTCTCGGCACAGGACATTGATCGCTGGCAGCAGGAGAATGGCAGAAAGCTGTCACAGCTGGCTCAGCAGCATGGCGTCAGCCAGGAGCAGCTGCAGCAATGGCAGCGCCAGGAACTGCAGCGTTTGTATGTGTATTTCGATAAGGTAAACGAATCGCTGGCGCCACAGGTGCCACAGGTGCCACAGGGACCCATTCAGACCTATCCCACTTCGGGCTCCCTCACGGAGGACAACACCAAGGAGCAGGCGCGCCTGGATGAGCTGATTCGTCAGCACAATTCGACAATTGCCGCACTCCAGAGCTCCATTTGGAACGATCAGCAGCGCCTGAAGGATCTGTCGATCAAGTATCAGGGCGACATGCAGAACCAGACCCAATGGCTGCGCGGCGAGGTGGCCCGCATCGGGGATCTCATCAAGGAGCAGAACGAACAGGTGTCCAAAATCTCCGCCTGGCAGAGCTCGGAGCGAACGCGCCTCGAGGCCATACTGCGCCAGCATCAGGGCTCGGTGGGCGATCTGCAGCAGCAGATGATCCACGATCGCAACTACATCCAGTCGCTGGCCACCAAATATCGCGTGAGCGTCGACGAGCTGGAAAAGTGGCAGCGCGAAGAGCTGCAGCGGTTGCAGGTGCGCGGCCAGCAGCAGCTGGAGGAGCACATCAAGGACTGGCAGATCAGCGTGAGCACGAATCTGCGCGACATTGTCGGACAGAATCAGCTGACCATCGAGCAGTTCCAGAACTCCATTATCAATGATCGCGCCCGGCTGGAGCAAATGGCGCGCATGTACAAGGTGAAGGTGGAGGAGATCGAGGGCTGGATCAAGAGCGAACTGAAGAAGTTCCAGTCGGAGGGTCTGCTCAAGGAAGTCGAACAGGAGCTGGTCCTGTGGCAGCAGAAGGAGCGCGAGCGCCTGCAACAGCTCGTCCAGCACAATTCGCTGACGGTCGAGCAGTTGGAGGCGAAGATCAAGAGCGATCAGTCGCACTTCTTTGAGCTGGCCAACACCTATCAGGTGCGCGTCGAGGACATCCAAGAGTGGCTGAAAAAGGAGCTGCTGCGCCTGCAAAGCGAGGGTCTGGTCAAGGCGGAGGCACTCAAGGATTGGCAGCAGGTCGAGCGCCTGGAAATCTCCAAATTGGTGCAGCAAAACAAATACTCCCTGGAAGACTTTGAGCGGAAGCTACTGGCCGATCGGGCGCGACTCCAGGACCTGTCCAGCACGTACAATGTGCAGGTCTCGGAGATTGAGAAGTGGATCCAGGCGGAGGGCGAACGGCTGCAGCGCGAGGGTCGCCTGCACATGGAAACGGAGCTCAATCACTGGCAGAAGATCGAACGGCAGCGTTTGCTGGATCTGATCAACAAGAACGATCTGTCCATCGAGGAGATCGAGACGAAGATCGGTCGCGATCAGACGCATCTCTACAGCCTCGCCCAGCAGCATCAGGTGCGCGTGGAGGAGATCGAGCTGTGGATCAAGCAGCAGATTCAGAAGCTCCAGGACGAGGGTCTCATCGAGATGCAGCGCCTCAAGAACTGGCAGCTGGAGTGGCGTGGAAATCTCACCAATATGGTGCAGGATCGCGACTATACCGTCGAGGAGTTCCACAAGTGGCTGCTCAAGGATCGCGCCCAGCTGCAGAGCCTTGCCATGCAGCACAATGTCCAGATCGAGGAGATCGAACAGTTTGTCAAGAAGGAGGAGCAACGCTTCATTGGCATGGGTCTGTTGAAGCCCAGCGAGAAGCTCACCAACTGGCAGGAGGTGGAGCGTCTGCATCTCAAGAATCTTGCCCAGCAACAGTACAAGTCCACGGAGCAACTGGAGGCTCGTCTGCGGCAGGATCGTGAGCTGTTGGAACGCTTGGCGCGCCAGTACAGCGTTCAGGTGGAGGAAATTGAGCTGTGGATGAAGCAGGAGCTGGCACGCATGCGCGACGAGGGTAAGCTGCAGATCGATAACCTAACCTCGTGGCAGCTGGCCGAACGCGAACGCCTCGAGGCACTGATCAGCCAGAACAAACAGTGGAGCGCCGAGGAGTTGCGCGCCGAGCTGGAGAAGGATCGCGAACACATGCAGACCATGGCCTTCCAGTATCACACCTCAGTGGAGGAGATCGAGCGTTGGGTGCAAACGGAGATTGAGCGCTTGAAGCAGCAGGGCAAGCTGAACATTGAGCAGCTGTCCGCGTGGCAAAGAACCGAACAGCAGCGCATATTGTCGCTACTGCAGCAGCACTCGAATATTACGCTGGAACAGTTCCAGGCCAAGGTAAGCAAGAGATGATTATACCAGTACTCGAAGAGCTAAGGGGAACGTTAGATTCGTGGAATTCGAAATGGAATTTAATGGTTTATAGGGTAGAGTCGCGTCCATAGAAGCGACTCACAACGTTCCTTCTTTTTCTTTTTTTTTACCTAATCAATTTTTAACCCTTAAACATTTTATTCTTGCTTGCAGGTGCAAAACGATCGTCGTTTCTTGATCAAACTCGCCGAACAACATCATGTGAGTGTGGTGGAGGTCGAGACCTATGTAAAAGAGGTCATCGAGGATCTGCACAAGAAGGGACAATTCGAAATGGAGCAGCTGCAGAACTGGCAGCTGGTGGAACGTGATTACATCAAGAACTTAATAGCCGAATACAAGAATGGACTGTCCACGGCGGAATACGAGCAGAAATTGCTCGCAGATCGTGCCCATCTCAATCAGCTGGCGGACCAGTATCGCCTCAGTGTGGAGCAAATCGAGCAGTGGATGATCTCGGAGCTGAAGCGTCTGCGCGGCAACACCGAGGAGTCGCTGAAGAGTCTCAGTGCGTGGCAAGTGTCCGAATTGGAGCGTCTACAAAACCTCGTCAAACAGCAGAATCATTTGACGTACGTGGAATTCGAAATGGAATTGAATCAGGAGCGAGAACGTCTCCAAAAGCTGGCCAATCAGTACTCCGTGAATGTCGTGGAGATTGAGGAGTGGCTGCGCCAGCAGTTGGTCAATCTGAAGAGCACGGGCCAGGGCAAAGTGGAGAATCTCACGAAATGGCAGGCGCTGGAGCAACAGCGTCTGCTCGAGCTGCTGCTGAAGAAGCAACAGGAACTGCCCTACGAGGATGTGGAACGCGAGCTGACCAAGGATCACGATCGTCTCGAAAGTCTCTCGCAAACCCACCACGTCAGCATCGATCAGGTGGAGCAGTGGTCGCGCGAGGAACTGAAGCGTTTGCAGAGCTCCGGGCTGGTTCAATTCGAACAGCAGACCCAGTGGCAGCAGCAGATTAGCCAAGGCTTCAACGACTGGCTGCAGCAGCAGCGGAATGGCGCCAGCTATCAGGAGTTTGTGGACTTCCTGAAGCGGGACAAGCAGCGTTTGGATGGCATTGCCAGCGACTATCATGTGACGGTCGAGCAGGTGGAGAAGTGGGTGCAAAAGGAGGCGGCACGTCTCACTCTGATCGGAGAGATTGACAGGCCGCAGAATAATGTCAAGTACGAGGAGATTGTCAACATTTGGCAGGATCAGCAGCAGCAGCCGCAGCAGGAGCAACCCATCTGGCAGACGGATCTGCTGTCGCGCCTTCGCAGCGTCACCAAGTGGCGTCCGATGAGAAAGGACGAGTTCGAGAGCTATCTCATTCGCAACAAGGCCGTGCACGAGCAGATTGCCCGCCAGTATCATGTGACCATTGAGGACATTCATCTGTGGCTGCAGAACAGCGCCCAGAGGGAGGGTCTCATCGCGGTGAACACTGACCGGAAGCCTGTGCAGGAGGCCAGTGAGGAGGCGATCAAGGAATGGTACAAGGCTGAGCTGCAGCGTTTGTTCGATCAACGCAAGGTCGATGGCGGTGCAGCCATGTCCTGGCAGAGCCGCGAGGTGGAGCGCATCTACCTGCAGGCCGTGAACAAGCCGGGCATTAGCAGGCAGGCACTGGAGACGCTGCTGCTCCGGGATGTGCATCTGTTGGCGCCACAATATCAGATTTCGGTGGAGACGCTGCGCCTGTTCATACACGACAAGCTGAGTCGCTTTGCGGAAATGGGCCTCACCACGGACAGCGTGCGACAGGCGAACAATTGGCACGAACAGGAGCGCTTGCGCCTGAGGGAGGTGGTCACGAAAGTGATCATTACCGACAAGGAGCTGCTCGAGTTCATTTCGCACGACGACAGCTTCCAGAGCCAGTTGGCGCAGGTCTATCAGGTGCGCCTGGGCCAGCTGGCGCCAGTGCAGAGCATTATCGTTCGCAACTTTGGCAAGGAGCAGCTGCTGGAGCAGCGCCAGCTGAAGCCGCTGACCGACTGGCAGCTTCGCGAAAGGGATCGCCTGTACGAGTTCATTCGCACCCAGAACATGACCCAGACGCAGCTCAAGAGCTGGCAGAGTCAGGACACCAAGTTGCTGCAGGACTTTGCCACCAAGTACGACATCTCGGTGCAGCAGCTAAAGGAGTGGCAGAAGCTGGAGCTGGAGCGCATCCAGAAGATTGCCCACTACTACGGCATGACGCAGAGCGATCTGCAGCAGTTCCGCGAGGGCGAACTCCGCTGGCTGACCTACTTGAATCATCGCAAGTTGATGAGCGCCGCCGAAGAACAGAACTGGGTGAAGACCCACAAGTGGACGCTGGGCAGGCTGCAGAGCAGATACGGCAAGTTTGGCCAGGAGCTGGTCATCTGGCGACGCATCCTCTATCTGCTGAGTCAGGGTTTGATCGATCTGCCCGAGGGTGGCACTGCGAATGGTGGCTATGTGGTGGATCCGGGCAGGACCAATTCCACGCAAGTCTACATGCCCATCTTCTCCAAGGATCGCGGCGACCAGCCACCACACACGTACGAGGAGAGCTACGATGAGACAGACGAACCCGGCCTAGAGGGCGAGACGCGGACGCCACGTCCCTACCCCCGGCCATCGCCCATCCTGTCCACACCCGCCGCCATTGCCCTACAGTCGCGTATCATCCCAGCCCAGCGCTGGCTACGAGTACAGTCGCCGGGACTACACCATCAATGTGCCCGTGGGCGGAGCCTCTGCATCTGCCTCGGCCATTGGCGGACCCACAGGCTCTTCGGCCACCGCCAGTGCCAATTTGGGTAAATGGAGTCGTGCCGCAGGCGAGGAGCCGCAGGTCGAGGACTTGGGCCAGCAGCAGCAGCTCGAACTGGGCTGGAACGAGGGACAGCAGCAGCAGCAAGTGGAGGAGGACGTGGACTGGAATGCCAAATACGCGGCGGGACAACAGCAGTCGCAGAATATCGAGGATCTTGGCCAGCAGCAGCAGGTTGAAGTGGAGGATCTGAGTGACCTTCGAGGCTATGGGGCAGGCCATAATTATGGCCACAGCTCCAGTGGACAGCTGCAACAGCAGCAGCAGCCCATTAAGGTGAGTTTCGGCACAAGCATCCCCTGAGGCACAGCTCTAATAATATTTTTGTACGTTTTTCTTTAGCAACTGGAAGTGGAGGCCACGGCGGAGCCCTCGTTCTGGGACAAATTAAAGAGCAAAATCGGTTAGAGAGTCCTATCTAGAAAGCAAAAACTGCCATTTATCGTATATCGAATACTTAGTTACGATTTGTTAAACGAAACCTAAACACACGCACTTCATACATACATATATATTTTCTACAAATGTTTCTTTAATATTTAGTTTATAAATAAATAAATGAGATTTTGAGAAAGGTCCACACCTTGTGCCCGCCACACAACAAAAATTTATTACTAAATGTACTCGTAATTTCTGTTGCTCCCATAACTCACTCTCATTCTCTCTGCAGAGACCTTCCCCTAACTCTCTTTCTTGCTCTTTAAGGACGTAATTTTTTGTTGTATTTTGTTCGCTTTCGTTAATAAACTTTGAAAATATAATAGGCTTTGGTTTGATTTGATTGGGATTTCTCGTTGCAAAGTAAAACACTTTCAAAAGCGAGCATTATTCACGTATTACTTCTACAATCTATATAGGAAAATTGAGTTATCTGTGCTGCTAATCTTGCGGGTTTACGATATGCTTGACGAAGGCTGCTTTAGTTACGGTTCGTTTTTTGGGGGGAAATTGTTTCTGGGAGCAGAGACTTCCATTCCCATCTGCCGATGGAATGGCTCCGTAGGCTAGGCACTTGATTGCTTGGGATCATCAGATACTATGTACAGTACACGCTCGATAGAGTAAGGAAATTACTATAGGCGCTGGATTTCAGGTAAAGTTTTGGGGAGAGAAGTTTTAGGTAATTCTGCAAATTAAATTAAATGTCAATTAATGGTATTTGCTTGTAGTTGTGACTTAAAGAATTTTAAACTGAGAATTTTCCAATAAAAAAAAGCGAAAATATTTTTTCTAATGCCAATTTATTGTTTAAGTTTTGATGCAATCCGCGCCAGTGGCAGGTTAGGGAATGTCAATAAATAAAATGAAATTCAATTCCGATTGCAACATTATTAAGCGCTTAAATCAATTATTAATTGTTGATAAGATTTGGCAGGGTTTAGATAAAGAATTTGATGGAACTGCAGTTCCAGTAGTTCCAATTATAAATAAATAATATAAAATAAATCAAATCAAAGTAAAAGATCTGAAGTTCCAATTATAAATAAATAATATAATATAATATAGTAATAAATAAAAAATATAAAAATAAATGAAATCAAAATAAAACATCTGAAGAGCTGCTGCAGTTGCAGTAGTTCCAATTATAAATAAATAAAATTAAATAAAAAATATAAAAATAAATCAAATAAAATCAAAGTAAAAGTAAAATCAAAGTTCCAATTATAAATAAATAAAATAAAATAAAATGAGCTGCTGCTGTTGCAGTTCCAGCAGTTCCAATTAAATATAAATGAAAAGAAAACCAATAAAATAAATCGATTGCTGGTTTGGATTATCTTTAAAAGCAGGGAATTTTCGTATTTTCAATATATATTTTCTAAGGCAGCTAAATGATCCCATAAATATTCACTCTCCCAAGCACATTTCATTTCATTGCCTCGAGCGTGCATTGTTTTGTGTTACTTGGAGTCTACGGGGATGCCCATCTATTTCATATATTTGCTATAAGTCGCGAATTATTCTATTACAATAAACTACGTACACGCCCTCCAAGGATGCTCATTCATCTGCTCTTAGAATACTCTTATGTACATCGACTGCTCTTTCTCGCTTCGCATTGGAAATCAACTTATGGACGCCTCAAGCTCGGAGCCGCCTCCAAAATGCGTGGCCCTAAACTGCAGACCCTCCGTCACCTCCCCGACGACAGCCACAGCTCCCATGCTCAGTCCGTCGCCCGTTTCCTGGAGCACATGATGCTTCAGTTGCTCGATTTGGTGCAGCAGCTTGAGCGTCTCGTCGTCCAGATTGTCGTCCTCTTGGCGCAGCTGCAGCTGCTGTTCCCGCTCCTCGTCGACATCCCACTCGAGCGACTCTGGCGTGGAGATGTGCGACCACGAGTTCTGTGTGGAGGAGCAGCAGGAGGTGCGCGTAAAGGACCCTCCATGCCGATGGCTGCCCAGACGCGGATATCGAGCGGCTCCATATCGCCCATGGCTGCCGGCAGCCATCGAGGCAGCGGTCGCCAGTTGGTCCAGGGAAGCGTAACGCGGCTGCTTGGCCGCCATCGGTGGGGTGTTCTCGTTCTCTGCCGCTGGCTGCTCCTTTTGCTCCTTCTGCTCCTGCTGGTAGTTGCGCAGCTGTGAGTACTCGTGCTCCCACTCCAGATCTAGCGATGAGCTGGCCCTCGAGCTGGCCATCCGCTGATAGTTGCCATGCATCTCAGTCTCCTTGCTGGGCGTCGCCTGGGCATTGAGCAGCTTGAACACATCCAAATTCTGCAGCTGTATATCGGATATTGCACTACAACAAAAAAAAGGGGGTTTGGGGGTTGGTTATTGCAGGTGTACGTATGTGTATGTGGCAGCCACGCACCTGTCGTTCTGTAGCTTCGCATAGCTCGGCTGTTGCTCCCAGTATTTGTCGAGGAACTGGGGGCATTGTTGCTTCCGCTTGAACTTCAGAATGCGATAGACAAGGCCGCGTCGCTGCTGGCACCGCTGTCCTCCCCCTGTCCCAGTCCCTGTCCTGTCGCCACTCGATATGAGCTCTGTCTCGGGCTCCTGCTCCGCCTGCTCGTCGTTGGCCAGCCTAGCCCTGGGCCTGCGGCGACGCCTGTAAGTGGCAAAATGCAAATTGTATTTTCAGTGCATACCTTGCACCTTTTGTGGTCTTCAGTGTTCGGTGTTGTTTTCTTCGTTGTTTATTTGTTGGGGGGTATATTGGTTTAGGGTTTGATTGATGGTAGGTGTGCAGTGCTGGCTGGGCTGGTGTTGAACAGTTGTGGACAGTGCTGTTTAATGATCAAGAATGTTGCATAACGATCGATGGTGTTGTATAATGATCGTTAGTGCTGTATAATGATCGAGAGTGTTGTATTATGATCGATGGTGTTGATCGATAGTGTTGCTTAACGATCGATAGTGCTGTATAATGATCGAGAGTGTTGTATAACGATCAATGGTGTTGTATAACGATCGGTAGTGCTGTAAAGCCATCGACAGTGTTGTATAATGATCAGGAGTGTTGGTTAGCATACAATCGGTATCATTCGCTCCAATTCCCATTTATGAATTATTCTTTCGGGTTTTTTCGCTATATAATCCATTAAAAAAAACTAATTCTGTTTAGATTCAGTCAGTTGGATCTTCCAATGAATCCACAGGTCGATCACGTTTTCTGCTTCGCCAGTGGGAAGGCGTATATAGGGTACAGTTCACGTTCGCTTGATTTGATTAACTTGTGGCTTTTGTTTCCCCCTTGTTTATGTGTGACCAACAACCAACCCCCGCTTACTGGTGCAATCCACTCCATACACACACATATCCGTGGAAGCCACGTCGTCTGTTGTCGTCGTCGTCGTCTGTGGCATTATTTGTGGCAACATGCAGGCCCTCGAGCATTGCATACTTTCAGGCTGTTGACCCTTCTCCATTGAACGGAGCTCCACGGCCAGTACCCCGCGCCCCCCCCCACTCACTCCCACAAATTATGTTTGCTTATGCAATTTGGACAGCGACTAAGGCGCTCGGACATCAAGCGTGCAGGCATTTAATGGAGCAATCCTAGCGCTAATTAGTAAGCCCAACCCTGCCCTGCCCTGCCCACCCAATCCCCCCCAGCGTGGTTGTGCGCCTAAGCTCGTATTGATTGGGGGCGCTTATTGGATTTGGCGAATGCTTCGGTGGGGTAGTAGCCCGCTCTACACTTTTGTGCGCGCCACAAAGTCAACGAAATTAAATTTTAATTAAGTGCTGTACCGTTCTATGTTTCCCAGGGGCGAGCAGATGGGAGACCTTACCAAAGCCAGCTGTTGGCAGCTGCCGCTGCTGCCACACAGGAGGACGTCGAGGCCGTGGAGGAAGACGATGCTGTGGACGTGCTGGAGCTGGTGGTGGTGTTGGTGGCAGCTTCGGCTGTGACGCAGCTGCCAAGACATGAACCCATGCTCCAGGGCTCCAGGGCAGGTGCGTAAAAGTAGGCCACACCGCAGAGCAGAGCAGCACAGCACAGCACCAGGACCTCCTCTCTGCAGGTTCCTCCCTCTGGTTACTTTACTGCCTGTCCCTCTTTGTTGGCTTTCACGTTATTGTTGCTGCCGCTGCTGCTGTTAATTGGTGGTGCCTCATGATGCGGCGACAGCCTTTGCCTGCTGCTGCTGTGGCTCTGGTGCCCACCTTTTCCGCTTGGCCTGCCTTGCTTCGGGTCAAGGCCTATTAGTACTTGGCGTTGTTATTTTTTCGGCTATTGTTTTGACTCTTGTAGAGCGTTTTTCAATGCAACTCCGCGACTACACAAACACAAAACACGCACACACAAAGAACACTCGCACAGAACGCGTAACTGTTTTGCATGCGCCCCGTTAGTCGACGTCACTGGGTGACGCACCCCGCGTCCATGGCGATACCAACGACCATTTGGGGGCGCACGGAACGGAGCCAAGCGACAAAGTTACTGTTTTCCCTCGGCAGCTGGCAGCTGTGGGCAGGGGGGTTGCCGACTTTTGACAATCAGCTGATTACCAATGCTCTCTGCTCTCTGTTCTCTGCTCTCGCACTTTGATTTTTGGCTTTCTTTTTGAGCTGTCACTGCTTGGAAGTTCAAGTTGGAACTTGAAATTGAACTTTAATCGAACTTGGAAAGTTTATTGGCTGGAAAGCTTTCGGATAAAGCTTCGCTCTTGGCCAAAGGGGTCAATAACGGTATATTTTAAGGGTGCGCAGTTAACAGGGGCCACTGCACACTCTTTGCACTGCCAATGTAACAGTAACCATGTTAGCATTAAGTTAGGGCTTTCATGGGGCATGTTAAATATAACAGCAGGCAAAGAGCATGCCTTTGGGCTAACATTGAGCTGTTAAATATCCCTTAAAAGCTAAGAGAATTATTCCCATAACAGCCCCATGTTAGCGCTACCCCTACAAAGTCCTGAATGTTAGCTTCGAGTCAAAGAATGTTATGATTTTCCACTAACAAAACAGAATATTTGTTTTATTTTTGGCTGTAGATCGCGCTGAAAATGAGAGCAGTTTTATTCTGGGTAAATGTTTGGAAGTTTATCGCATAATTTGCCAATATTAAAAGCTCAAAACTAAGGAATATGAGAGTTCTGGTTACAAATAAAGTGCTTAAACCCAGTAGAGAACGGATTGGTAAATGAACAGAATAGTAATAAGACGAGGCACTAAATAATTATATGGAAATAGTGAGATGCAGGGCATAATCTTATATGTATAGATCTAAGTACATATTTAAAGATATATAAACTATAGGGATTATGGGTCATTTAATACACAAAAAAAATACAAAAATGTATTAATAATGACCCATAATCCCTATAGTTTATATATCTTTAAATGCACAAAAATAATACATTTTTGTATGCATTGAAAGTGTTCCTCCATTAAGTATAATAAAGAAGTTCTTAGTTAAGTGTCTTGTCACAGAATATTCACAGAAGCTTAAATTTATGCAAATTTTCAGTCCCAACTCCATTTTTTAACACTAAATAGTCTAAATATGTTGTACATATTTTTAGTAAACACTTTTAGCTGTTCTATAATTCAAAACATCATGTGAAACCGAGTGCGTTTTAGGTCACTGAAATTATTAAACTACTCAGCGCCTACACATTCTTTTCCACTTTTTGCACAAGTTTTTTAAATAAAATTTTGTTTTAGACTTTTTGTGTTAATCCCAGCATCTTAATTATTTTTCCTTGCATACACAAAACACTTAAGTCTTACAGCTGCATCCCCCCTTTTCTTTTGGGGGGCTGATCTTTAACTTTTCTCACACATTCATCTCACATGATAAACATAAAACGCGTCAAAGAACATTTCAACGCATTTGTTCCAAACACTAAAAGTGTTTGCATTGGACATGGTAACAGCTGTTAGGAGCAGCAGCAGCAGCAGCATGTGGATGTGCCTGTTAAATGTGCGCTGTAAACAGATGTAAATGTAACATAAATCACGGCCAACCGCAACATTTGTTTATCTTTTTAACAGGCGGCTGGAGCTGGAGCCGAAACGACTGCCAGACGACGACCAGACACGACAGCCGGCCGCCCTTCGGTTGATGCTGTGTCGTGTCTCGTGCTGCTGCAGCTCGTTTATGTTCAATCGTGTGGCAGGCATCGTGTCTCAGTGCCAAATATACCGTTGCGCGCGGCAGTCGTGTTCCCGTTCGTGTCCCAAATCTCCAACTAAATCGCTGTGCCGTACCGCTAGCAGTTATTTCGCGTGCATTTCCACGACCTTTGTTGTGGCTTGTAATAATATTATCGCTTATCCATTAATAATTACAAAATTGTGGTCTTAATCAACGTTTATGTGCGAGTGTGTATTTTGATTGGCCATGCCACCAGCCATATTGTTGTTGCAACGCTGTTCGACTTGTTGTTGATTTTTGTGTGTTTGGGGTAAGGTCGCCCGTCGTACCGGCTCGCGGCGGTGGCATCTCTGGGTCTATCGTTCTACTAATTAAATTATGTTGCAAATAAAGAAATGAAGACAGCAGCAACAGCAACAACAGCAGCAGTAGGAAACATGGAAAGGCGTTGTTCTTCTGTCGTCTCGCTGGTCTATTTATAAATTGATTTGCTGATTTCCACTGACAATTCGCCCCCAGATGGTCTAACACTGCTGCAGCCAGCCCAGCCCCACTGCACACAACCTACAGAGCAGACATACTGCTGCCACGGTGAGTTATTAGCGCAAATAATGGGGCGACTTGCACTGGGGATAGCGTGAAGATTAAGCGGAAAGGGAGATTGAATTCGCAGAATACATATTGGATACATTTGCGACCACCCCAAGCACTTTATACACTATTCATGATCTGGGTTCAATAGCCGGTGTGGAAAAATTACAGGGGATCTTGTTCCGACAGAATATGAAGTCGTCTTTAAGTACATTTCTAAAGAGGTTTTTTTCTAACAAATTTTCCAAAGTGTGTTCCTTGAGAATTTCGCAAATAGCTGAAATTTATGGAGTTCCACGGTCATAGCTCATACAGATCAAATGATAATTAATTTCAAAGAAGTGAAATTCAAATGAAATTATTTGTGGAAAGATGGCTCTATTTTGTAATTATTTTGTTCATGGTTTTTTTTTTATAAATTAAAGATCATTAAATTCCAATTGGTTTATCAGCAGATCTACGAAGCTTGTCTGGTTATTTTCTTGTCCAAAATCAAAGCTTTTCCAGGCTCGTAGTTCGATGTAGTTCGTGGCATTAAAAAAAGATCCCAATTGACTGCATTGCAATCAATGGATCAATCGAAGATCCCTTCTTGCTGCATTGCAATTGATAGATATAACGAAGCTGTGATGCTGCAATGCCATCGGTAAGAGTCTCTTCCGATTAACACACGATCACCAATGACAGCTCTGCCATCATTAGACCCATTGAAGAGCTGTCTATAGTCTCTGTGCTCTGCTGGCATCGATAATAAACGCCACAAGCAAGGATTTGTAACAACTAAAATGGCACTTCATGTCTCCTTGCTGCTCTATCACTAATGGTAGCGTTACGGCCAGCTGCTTTCACTCGCACACCCGCACCCAATTGAAAATGCCACCCGCAACCCACTTCTATGGCCTTGCCGCCGCCTTGAGTTATTAAACACTTTTGCTGTCTTGCATTGTTGGTTTATGCGGGTGTGCCGCCCCCCAAAAGAAGCTGCAAAATGTTGCCTTTTGTGCTCTGGCTTCATTTCTTCAGTTGTTTATGCGCGGCGTTTCCACTGCCAGAAGGAGCCGGATGAGCAGAAACTGCAGCTCCATCGAGCAAACCGTTCAACAGCACCCTCTCTCTCTCTCTCTCACTCTGTCCATCTACTTCCCCCCTTCGCACTACTCTCCACACTCTGTCCCCTCCTTTTCTGTTGAATGCAGCGTATTAACCTCTTTGGGTAAAGTTTTCCACCGTCTGCAGAACTATGCGCATGAAAAATCACGCTGCTCAGCATTGAAGTAAACTTTCTTTATGTACTCCCCCCCTTTGCTATAGTTATATATATGTATGTATATTTATGGAGGCTACGGTATACATATTTATTTAACAAAAGCATTTACGCTTTACACTGGCTTGCCCAACGTGTTTAATGCAGTAGGAAATTGCCTTGTTGTCAATGAGGTAGCTACCTTTAATGGGCATTTTCCAGTTGGAAATGCGATAGGGCAGAGCACGGAGAATGCTGTTCTTAAATACCTGTATTTTAAAGAACTTTAAAGTGGCCAGTTATTGACAGTGCTAAAGAGCGACGGATTTTCTGGATTAAGTTGCAATTAAAGGGAGCACAAAAATTAATCTGGAAAATCTATGTGAAATTTTTGCTGCATGGATACGAAATACATCAGTGATCAGTAGTGATATTTTCCGCCTGCAATCTGTGCGGAAATCCTACCAATTCTCTAGTTAGGAAAAAGCATAAGAAAAGCCTCTGGCATCTCCCATTGCATTTTTGATTCCAAGCGAATGCATTCCCTTTGTATTCTCCGTGGTATTCTGTGTTGAATATTGTGTAAATTGTTTATGCTGATTATGAATTAAATGGCAAAACATTTTCTGTCTGTTCCGCCTTAAATTACTCAGTGGAAATTTCATTTGCAGCAGTATTTTCCTGCACTTCCTGCTTTTTCCCGGTTTTTTTTCACTGCTCATTCGAGACCCTGGCGCCTTGACAAACAAACAGCAGACAGTGGCAGTGGCAGTTGCAGCTGCAGCTGTAGTGGGCTGAGTGTCCTTTATTAAGAGCTAAGCGCCTGGACATTGACATGGATATGGCCGTTGGGGGGTGGACGAGCAACTGTTGATTTACATCAACACTCAGTCTTTTGCATAATTCCCGCGATTCGCTTATGGCCATTTCCCACGACTCGACTCCAATGGCAGCGCAAAGATACAACAAGACACTAACAAACGTTGGGTATTTAGCATATTTTATGCTCATTAAGTGCATCATTCCCGGTGTCCCTAAATGGCCAACAGGCGAAGAGGATTTCCAAGGAAATTAAGAAGGAAATTCCCAATCCCAACCCATTCCCTCCTGCCCCACTCGTTATTTTCTTCTTTTTTTTTTAACCATTCTTACAGCTGTTTCATTGATGGTGATCAATTCTGTTGGCTGTGATTTAAGTGCGCGTAAATCTCTGCGGTGAAAAGTGTTTCACCCCTTCCAACGTCTTTCAGTTGGGGGGTCCATGCCACCCCATCAGAGCTGGATTCGTACTGCCTGCTCCATCCTCGGGGTTCTGTTGCCATTATTTGCATTTCATTTTTGCGTGTGGCGAGAGAAAATGTAAATTGATTTATTATGCACAAGCGAATGAATGCTTCGTGGGAGACTCCGAACTCAGTAGGAGCAGGAGTCACAGATGGAGGAGTACAGCAGACAGAACAGGAGTCATAGTAGGAGGAGCAGGAGCAGGAGGAGGAGTATAGCGACCGTCATTCAGTAGGATGCAGCGCATTCGTGCGTGCATTTCTTCCTTATTTCTTTTTTTTTTTGTGCTCATCAGGAAAAGCAGGAGATTGCAGGAGACTGCAAAAAGGTACCACCACCGGCACAAGGCACACGGCACCATCCTCACAGCCTGCGGGGCGTAAACATTGCTATTAATATTGATTTAAATGAACGAAACCGTCAGGATGAGACCGTTGCAGAGTCAAGATATTGCCCATTACCCTCGCTCGCACACACACACACAAAAAATACAAGCGGACTTAAAAAAATAAAAGTGAAATAAAACAAACATTACTCACTGTCATTGGGAATCAAAGCCGCCGCCGGCACTGTTGACTTTTCGCTATTAGCTAGATTGCAAAAATCAAACGCTTTAAGAGCAGAGAAAAACTACTGGCAACTTCTGGCAGATGGTTTTTAGTTTATCATTAGTTAAATACGTGAATACCCTGTGAGGCATTTTAGGGAGAATATTTAACAGTTAGTGTGTAATTAGGGTGAAAGTTTGATATTTATGCACTTACCAATTGGTGCATCATTGGAGCTGTGAATATTGCACTTTCAGCACAAGCTTTAAACAACTGAAATATAAGAGAACAAAATCAATTTTAAATACAGTTTAAAAACTAGCTATATATTATTTATATTAATTTATATTAATAAATAATATAAACCTGAGAAGTAATCAACCATTATAAATTTATAAAAAGAGCTGCATAGAACATATGTACGAGTAGTCATATCTGTGTAGACTTTTAAGGGCCCACAACCATTATTAAAATACTGAGAAATTTATATCTTACGTATAAATTATTTCTAAAATTTAAAATGCAGATAATGTGGAGAACACAGACTGCATAATGGCTTTTTTTTATATATATAAATGAATAATGGATGATATTTGCAGACATACTGAATGTCAATATTGATCTAGCCTCAAACATGATTCAATGAACCTCAATTAAACGCCTGACAAATGCAAATATCAGCGTTAATTTTCCCATTTTCCAATAAGAATTCCGCGAAATTTTGCAAAAGACTCGTCTTTAAGGGGGCAGGCAGCAAACGGCAGCGTGACATCAACATTCCTTATTTCGTGGAAAGGAAAAACTTTTCCAGTCAACCGCAAAGTATGCACCGCAACGCGTTGGTGGGAAGAGCGGGAGGATGCAGATGGAGATGTTGTTATACGGTGGGGGCGTGGGGAAGAGGGGTGAGGTGTGGTAGGTAGCCAGTGAGGGCAGGAGGCAGGAAACAAAACAAAATTGGAATGCTCCACCCGCCATAATAACTTTTGGCAATAATACAAAAAGCATTTTTTTGCTTTACTTTTTTTATGCTTCTAGTTTTTGCATGCAAAAAAGCACATAGAGGTGGCACAGGGGCACAGGGGGAAGGGAAGTTGTTTTTAGGAGTACCTCTAGATTTGTGTGTGTGTGTGCGGGGTGGGGCCTTGTTCCAAATCGTTGGGGCGTGAAAAAAAAACAAGAAATATTGTGAAATATGCATAGACATCGGAGAGAGAGAGAGAGTTGTGGGAGCTACTACTTCAGCTAATAGAGATGCCATCAGATGCTCATCCCTTTTTTTTGGAAGGAACATCTGCAAGGCTAAAAAGTCACACAGAGACGTCACACCACACCACACCCCCCTTTAAACATCCGCAAAACGAGGAAATCAATTAAGTTCACAAATGGATTTCAATAACTTTGACTGAACGAAACGGCAAATCCACAACAGCTGGCCCCGAAGGAAGCATTCTAATTGAAATGCATTCATATTGCAATACAATGAAGTCGAGATTGAAGGCGGATGAAGAGCAGGAGATGGTGCCGATCCAAGAACCGGAGATAGACTCAGCACGGAGTACGGGGACGGAGACGGAGCGAGTTAGAGATAGGGGAACTGGGAGTGTAAAACAACAGCTGACAGAGCAAATTGCTTTGCGCTTATGACACAACCAGGAAGACTAGAAGGCAAACAGAAAGGAAAAAGAATCTACATACATGCAGCCACAGATAACCACAGAGGAGCAGAAGCATGCGGAGCTGCTGATGCTGATGACGATGGCGATGCCAATGGCACTGCAACCTGACAGCGCACTGAGAAAAAAAGAGGGAACTTTCATACAGAAGTTTTCAAAGCTAGCAACTAGCTTAAAATTTAAATATCGGAAGGAAAAAATGTTTATGGAATGCCAAATAATTGTTTGAGATATTTATGTAATGGAACCAAACAAATGAACATGCAAAGATTTAAGGGATAGATTGTTGAACCACAGATGGAATAAATGTACTTAGTTTTAGGTGTTACAAACATCAGGGTATGTGTGGGTAGGCCAGAGGGGAATTCTTTCACTCTACAGGGAATAGCGAATGCATATTGCCCTTTGAGTGCCTCTGTGTGCTGTTGTTTCTTTGAATTACCTAAAACTAGACATGCTTACGATCCCCAACCTGAAGTTTGGCCAAGGCAGAGGCCAACGACACAGACGGAGACAGCACCAGTGGCGGCAGCTTGACGAACTCCAGCTTGAAATCCTTAAACAGGCTGCGTGCCAAATACAGAAACGGTTCATTAATATTGCTGCTCGTCTTGACCGATATTTCGCTATAAATGCGGTCCTCTGGGTCGGTGCCACAGCCCAAAAAGGTTTCTGGCTTCAACTCGAATTCGAAGTCAGACTTGATATCCGCCTTGTTTCCACAGATGGCTATTGGAATATCCGCACAGAACTTTTCCATCATTACGGCGTAGTTGGGGAATGTGTCGAAGGCATCCGCCGCGGCCAGATCAAACATTAGGATCGCGCAGTCGGTGTCCCTGTAGAAATCAGCCGGATAGCGCTCCAGCTCCTTATCCTCCTTGCCCCAGTCCCACACATCGAATCGAATGGGTCCGCGCGTGGTGCTGAATATCAGCGTGTCCACGTTGGTTTCAAACCTGTCCGTGGGGACGTACTCCTTCTGGAATTCTGCAAACTGATGGCGTCTCAAAAACGTGGTCTTGCCACAGTTTGCGTCGCCCATAATAATACACTTGTAAGGCACATCCATGGTCACAGAATAGGCTAGACCTGCGTAGAGTATTATTTCACAGAGTAATTTATTTATTTATTTCACTATTTCATTAATCTCTGTAAAGTTGATTCGGGAAATAATAAAGCTTCTAGAATTTGCACAATTATTTTCCAGTATTTTCTACACGTGCTTTCTAGTGTTGTACAACTACAAATGCTAGGGATGGTAGTGTTGATGGGGCGCTGCCAACTTAATTTGCCTAAATCAGCTGGCAGTGCCCCAAAAATTGTTTTGTTAAATATCAGTAGCTTATTTAAATGACTGTGTGAGCAGCACATAATAAAAACCTTAAGTAAAAAGCATGCTGTGTAAGCCAGAGAGATGTATGTTCTAGTTTGCACTTGCAGTCGCAGATATCTCATTCTTTAAATCAGATGTAACCAGATGTTTCAATGATTTTCACCCTGAATTGTGGGACCATTTAAAAAATTTGTCTATTTCCATTTTTAAAAGAATTTTTATACATTTTAGACGCCCTGTTTTTTGCAGTGTTATGTTTGGCTATCAAGTCTCCGTCTCCGCTAAGCGGTTTAGTCCAGGTTCTGCTTGGGGGAAGTATGGTCTTGGGGTTTTTAATACTGTTCTGTGTCTGAGCCACGTTTAATGGAGTATCTGATTAGGTTTTAATTAAGGCGATGGGGACTTGTGGCATGAGCTATCAATTGTGGGTTGAATTTCAATTCAAAAGCGGACGGCACTTGAAGCCAGTTAATTGTTAATTTAAAGCTTAAATAAATTAATTGCTTTTGAAATTGTTGCACACATATTGGAAGCATACTAATTTGAACATTCCATTCCGTACAGTGCGTTTAATTGGTGTAAAATAGTTAGAGGCATTTGGTTATTAATCAATGTTTCGTTATTGCTTTGTTGTATTTTTTTCCTGCTCCCCAAATGAGCGACTTTTTTATCTGTCTCATGCTGCCCAATTGGGGGGCAACGTTTCTCCTTTTTGTCTGCTGCGTTTTTATGACATGACCGCCATAACTTGCTTTTTTTTCTTTCTTTCTTGCTGTTGTGTTGTGTGTTGTTTTATGCTTTCTCATAGAATTTATTTTTAATCCGCTTACGTCAGGCGAAATTCAATCAAGAATTTGCACAGCCCCCCTCATACGCAGACTGGGAACTGGTAACTGGGAACTGAATGTCTGCTGTCGTCTGGGGCGGCGTCTGTGTTGGTGGTCGGGTATCAAATAAATCAGCAGAGTCTGCCCTTAAATACAATACATATATATGTATATAAATCTATAAGCAAATTGGACCACGCGTCTCGTTTAATGTTGTTTCTCTTTAAATTTATGTTTCAGTCTGTGATTAATGATGGCATTTCAATTCATAATTTTTCCCTTACATTTCAGGAAAGGAATCCATGCAAAAAGCCCGTGTATACCAATTAAATGTGCAGCGTTTTAAAAAATAATAAAAACATAAACAGCATTAAACAATCAGGTTACAAAAACTGTGCAGCGATTTCAATTAAAAAAAGAAATAGTAAAAAAAACAAATAATATATAAAAAAAAAAATAATGATAACAAAAAATTGCATTGCCGTGGCACTAATTAATTAAAACCGTTTTCTTGCATAATTGATAAGGCAAACAAAACGTTCGAAACAAAGTGTAATCCATATACCGTTTAACCAACATGTTTAATCAGTTTGCAATATTTCTAATGCACCTCGCGGTGCTTCTGGCCTGCCTATTGGCCTCAACGATGGCTTTGAGCACCGATACCGGCAGCGAGGGAAACGGCGTCAGCGTTGGCGGTTCAACCCTTAATAATGGTAAGTTGTTTTTTATAGAACATAAATAGTTGATTAATTCTGTGGTAAATGGTTAAAAAAAATAAGAAAAACTTTTAAAAATATATCAGTTAAATATATCGGCACTGCCAGCTGATTTAGGCAAGTTAAGTTGGCAGCGCCCCATCAACACTACCATCCCCACTATTTGTAGTTGTACAACACTAGAAAGTAAGCGGCGAAAACACTGGAAAATAATTGGGTAAATTCTAGAAGCTTTATTATTTTACGAATCAACTTTACAGGGACTCGCAATTAAAGAAATTACACTGTACAATAATACTTTACGTAGGTCTAGCCTATTCTGTGACCATGGATGTGCCTTACAAGTGTATTATTATGGGCGACGCAAACTGTGGCAAGACCACGTTTTTGAGACGCCATCAGTTTGCAGAATTCCAGAAGGAGTACGTCCCCACGGACAGGTTTGAAACCAACGTGGACACGCTGATATTCAAGACAACGCGCGGACCCATTCGATTCGATGTGTGGGACTGGGGCAAGGAGGATAAGGAGCTGGAGCGCTATCCAGCTGATTTCTACAGGGACACCGACTGCGCGATCCTTATGTTTGATCTGGCCGCGGCGGATGCCTTCGACACATTCCCCAACTACGCCGTAATGATGGAAAAGTTCTGTGCGGATATTCCAATAGCCATCTGTGGAAACAAGGCGGATATCAAGTCTGACTTCGAATTCGAGTTGAAGCCAGAAACCTTTTTGGGCTGTGGCACCGACCCAGAGGACCGCATTTATAGCGAAATATCGGTCAAGACGAGCAGCAATATTAATGAACCGTTTCTGTATTTGGCACGCAGCCTGTTTAAGGATTTCAAGCTGGAGTTCGTCAAGCTGCCGCCACTGGTGCTGTCTCCGTCTGTGTCGTTGGTCTCTGCCTTGGCCAAACTTCAGGTTGGGGATCGTAAACATGTCTAGATTTGAGTAATTCAAAGAAACAACAGCACACAGAGGCATTCAAACAACACAGAAATACAAAGGAAGAGGGCAATTTGCATTTCCCTCCATTCCCTATTGAGTGAAAGAATTGTAACCCTAAAACTAAATACATATATTCCATCTGTGGATCAAGAATCTATCCCTTAAATACATGTTCATTTGTTTGGTTGCATTACAAAAATATTAAAAATATCCCTGCAAATTATCTGGGTTTTTTTCCAGAGATAGTTTGTGCATAAATGTATCGATTTTATACTTGGATAAATACGAGCATTTCCCTGCAAAGATATTCGCAAACTGTTGGTCATTCCGTTTCTGATTTCGGACATTGCTGGACAAATGTGTCCGGCGGCATATTATATTTAATTATTCATTTAATTGCATTACAATCATGGCCAGCACGTGCGCGGAATGCCGGCCAGAAAGAATATACAATGTAATGTATAAAAAAAAATGTAAATCACTTGTTATTTAACATGTTGCATGACATTCCGGTGGTGTGGCAGGATGGGCGCGGCACAGCCCGCACTGGGTACTGGGGGTCGTCCGGCCAGGAAGCGAACTAACTAAATTAATGGGCTACTCTCTGTGGGGGGGACCCATGTGGGTGGAGCGCTGACAGTGTCAGGGCAATTAAAATGTGACAAGGGAATGGCTATGGCTGGATATGTGGCTGACGGACTGAATTCCAATCGGAACGATGCGTGTTTTTTAATGCATAACTAGATGATGAGACGTTTTAAAGACAGATTAACAATAAAGAACCATGGCTCGTATGGTTTTGTACGAGTAAATCAACTAAATACACTTTAAATACCCACAAATAGCTGCACTTTTTCCAGGCCAATTAACAGAACTGTAATCCACTTAGACTCGAACTAAATTGCAAAAGTTGATTATGCTTTAATGATCCCTATTTAAAATTCGATTGAATCTATTATGTCTGATTGATTGTGGGCGTGGGAGTGCTTCAAGTGTTTAATTGATGTGGCGATATAATAATCCGTTTTTGCATAGAATCTCTGGCTTTCTGGCGAATAAATTTGCTGTTGCAAAATGTAATTATCTATCTTTAAATGCTATTCAAATATATATACCTAACAACGAAGCTTACAGCTTAAGAATAATTTACATTGAAATAAATGGTTCGTGATTTGAATAGAATTATATAGAATACATATAGAAATTATGCACTTGACAGTTATGGGGAAAAAGTTCTTATGATTTGTGCTCTGTACCACAGACCACACACACAATTTCCATGTGATAAAATAAACCAATTTAATAATGGAATGCATTAAATTTGCACACGCCTGACTCCTGGCAGGACACTGGCAAACAAAGTTCTGGTACTTAAAAGTCATCAAAGTCTCATGACAAATTCATTAAGTTTATTATATGGGAAAAAAACACACACAAAAAATCATGTTGCCACTGACCGCAAGCACGCACACTAGCACACAAACATTGAAGCACACACACACAGACACACACACATATTATAACACGCCCCCACACTCGCACACACACACACACAGGCATTTAAAGTTTTTTTTTTGCTGCCTACTTAGCGGGGCAAATATTTGCTTTGCCAGACAAGAGCAAAAGAGAGTGGGAGGGAGAGAGAGGGAGTAAGCGTAAAGACGAATGCCTGGGCAAGGTATACTTCAAAGTGGGTAAGGCTGCGTCAGCTACTTTTCTGTCTCTTTCAAGCAGCGCCGATCGAAAAGATGTCGTAGTGCTCCTCCACCCAACCCGCAGGCTTAAACCACAACTCAAGCACTTTTGCAGCTGCCTCACCTTACATTTAATGTACCCTGTGCTTTGCGAGGCATTAACTTAACCCTTGGCATGTCACTTGTCGCCTCCAAACAGGCCCCATCCCCCGCCATCAGCGAGTCCTTCTCTCATTAACATTATTATCCCTGCTCTGCCCTCTACCCCATCCATGCCTGTGCCTTCTGCCGCCCAAGCAAATGAGAATTTCATTAACGTTATTAATATTTTTCATTGTTGAGTATTTTGCGTATCTCGGCTCCGCCTGCGAGCCGCCACCAAATGACAACCCGCTCAGCTCGCTCTCTCTCCGCGTTCTCTGTCTCTCGGATAATAACTTTATTATGACGCCTGCCGTTGTTGTTGTTGTTGTTGCTGCTGCTGTTGCTGGAGGTTTTTACATTTTTCATGGCTAAATAATTGCTCATTTCACTTGCAGCTGCCTTTTGTTTGCCTTTTGTTTGCCTTTTATTATTATATTTGTTCTTCTTGTTGTTAACAATTATGAGGCCACTTAAATAAATTTTATTGCTGTCAGGCGTTATTTGCACCAAAGAGCAGCCGCCGTGGTCTTCCTGGAGGGGCTCTTTTCGGTGCCACAAAACAAATTGACAATTATTCTTGGACTCCCTCTCGTTCGTCTGTCTCTTGGGCGGGTCGCAGTTAACCACGAAAATGACAAACGAGCATACCGAAAACTTTTCCATGCCATTTATTAGCTTGCAAAGTTTTTGGTCTTGGTGCGATTTTGATTTAGCTTCGGGCAAGGAGATCAACTTGGAATCATTTTACGGGCATGACACTGAAGGGAGCAATAAATATTGTGCAGCATAAACTAATTATGTATTTTGCGGGGGCAAAAGGAAGCTGACGATGAAGCCAGTTATAATATTTATGTCTAAGTGAAGGCACGAGTTAAATGTCCTAATTGGGGAGTTGTATATTAAAATGTGTATAGAATATATTGGATAAACTATCCAAATAAAAGAATAACTTACGAGTAACAAAACAAAAGACAAAAGAATTAAATGATTTATTTATTTTAATTTTTAGTATGATTTATTATTATTTATTTTTAATTTATATTTATTTAATTTATTTTTAATTTATATTTATTTAATTAATTTATTTTTTTATTTTATTTATTATTTATTTATTCAAATCAAATCATAAACGTTACCCTCTCCATCCATCAGTTATTCCATGATACTTTGCCCTGCCCCTTCAACGCTTCCTTTGCCACCCCACATTGAATGTTCTACTAATTGGATGCATCCTCGTGCAGGACATGCCGCCAGGACACACGCTCTAACGAGACTCATTTGTAGCGTATGTCTATCCGGGTATGGAACGACAAAAAAAAATAAGACTCCTGTCAACTAAATTTCATATGCAAATCCCTTGGCTGCGACTATCGCTACCTGATAATCTCCTTGATTTATGCGACTGCACACCCAAAGAGTGAGAAAGAGAGAGAGAAACGTATGGGGGTCCCAAATCCAAATCCTAACCGTAGAAGAAATGGGTTTCCCATATCCTTAACGCTTACGGGTAGCCGCCGCTGCCACCACTCGGGGCAACATCATTAATCTCGGGTGCTCCCCATGACGCCCGACGGCCGACGCTCGACGCCCATGCGGGATGTTGCTCTGACGGGCCGCCGCCCATCTGGACATTGGCCTCGGCCATGGCCTGACCTTCGCCATAATAACTCAGTGCTGTTGCTGTTGCTGCCCGTTGGGCCACAGAAGACACGGACACGAACACGGACACGTGCTAATTGCTAATCAAGGCAGATAAGCAGCACGGGGCATGCCCCACCGACGACCACGCCCCACATTCCCCATGCCCATGCCCATTCCCGCATTCACCCATTTACCCATTAAGCGATGAAGCGAAGCGCAAAATCATTTTATTTTTATTGCTTCGAATCCCCTTTTATAGTAAATCAGGATGTGAACGGTCTGAGGGAATGTCCTTTCAAAGGCCAAGCGATTTTAACGAAGCAGGCAGGCTGCCCACACCATCAAATGGAATGATATATGGGAGAGCGAAGGATTTTTCTGCTATGTATGATCAGAGTTCGTTTGTGATCAGAGAAATATTAGATTGAATTAAATTAAATTAAATAAGTGCAGATATCATTTGATAATTAATTTTTTTTATATATTTAATGTGTAATTTTTAATTTGTTATTTTTAATATTTGTACAATGCAACCAATCAAATTTAGCTATGATATTGCGATAGATTTTAGTTCCACAGGCGGAACACTTATGTATATTTTTAGGTTTCACATAAATCAAGTTTATGTGTGGATAGAATAGATTTCGTATTTCTTTCTAGAGGGGTTAGAGGGGTTTTTTCTCTATAATAATATACTGGTTTTAATTCCAATCTAGAGGTAGGTGTAGGTTAGCCTCTGCCGCCGTAAAGCCATATTGCTCATTTCTTTTGAAGCTTGAATATGTATCCTATTATTCCATTAAACTTCAGCCGTTGCTGTAAGAATTTTCGGACTATCCCATATGCAGTTGTGTTGCATATTTAGGTACCCATCGCACACAAATCTTTAAGGGATTAACCTACTCTAACGAATCTATTTTTAAACGATATCTGAAACTAATTCTCAAGTGGCTTTAAAGTATATTTTTCAGAGCAGATTAACCAAAGAATGTTTCACTCCTCCCCGCCCCATCTCCGCTGATTGCATTAGGTATGCGGTCTGCCACTTTCGGTCTTCGGCTGACAAATGATCTTCTGCTTTTATGGAAATAACTAATTTTGCTTGTGTGCTTTATGTGTCATCTGGCCTTATAATGGGATTTCTCCCTTGCCCATTCCAGCATTCGTAGCCCCTTAAGGGTATCTCTAGCTAAGTATTTCCCTTGCCTTATTATGCGTGTAGTTTCAACAACAATCACTTGACTCTGAGCCATTTCTTGAGTTTCCTTTGACTTTGACTTGGGTTTTCCTTTGCTTTCCTTTCATTCATTCCTTTTTTCACACGTCAACAAATGTCATACACACACTCGAAACACTCTGAGAAAGCTAGGGGCAGGGCAGGGCAGGGCAAGGCATTTCCTTTGTTTAAATGTGACATTACATAATGATACTTAACACTCAACCAGAGCTCTTGGGGGCGAACGGGAATGTACAATGGCTTTTTATGGTTTTTCCACAATTTTTGTTGGCGTGTAAAAACACTTTTGGTGTGTGCTTCTTGGCTGTTGTGATTGTGTGTCGCCACTTAAATACCAAATTAAGTGTAATTTTTATTGTCCTGAAAACACACACACACATGTATCCCCAAATAACAACCTAAATATACACTGAGAGAAATGGGAGTACTCTCGGATTAGAGTTCTGTATATTACGGGCCTCTACACCGCAGAAAATATATTAAAAATATTATTATAATTATTATTAGAATTTTTATTCGAACTATTATTAGAATTATTAAAAATGCTAATATTAAATTTTGTTATTAATTTCTATGCATGTACAATGTACAAATGTATATAGTAGACACACACATCCATAACATTTGACAAATTTGATTTTTCCCGAGTGACAGTCTCAATTTTCCCTGTCCCCTGTTTTAACTTTGGCTTTTCCTGTGCCTCTCATCGTCCCTGTCGTTTAGTTGTTGTTGCTGTTTTGTAATTGTTTACGGAATGTCATGCACACACACACGCACACACACACATGCACAACTGAACAAGCAGGAGAGCAAAAGAGAAGCATATAAAGTGAGCAAAAGCGAGCGACAGCGCAAAAGAAAGAGACAGAGCCAGTGAGAAAGACGAAGGCGTCCGTCGTCTGGCTGAAGTTAAATCATTTGGCTGCCGCTTAATGAAGTTAAGAGCAGGAGGATATGAAGGATCTGCCACATGATGTGTAGCATCTGCGAACGAGCAAAGAGCGTGATGTGGCGCGGCGAGGCGCGGCGCCAAAAGAGCGCTTGACGCGATTTAATCAGAACGTTTTATGACCCACTGTCTGTGTTCAACCAAAATGAAGGTGACGAGCGCTGAGCAAAGGAACATTAATAAGACAGTAAAGATTTATGGATGCACGGATTATAACCAACACTATGCAACAGCAGCGAAAATTACGATTGAGCTATGGCGGAGCCAATGATACATTTATATTATGGAAGTATATTTTCATATATACTATGTATACTATATATTTCAGTCATGGAACTACTAAGAATAATACATTTAGCAAACTTACAAACAAAATCATAGGAAGACGTTGTATGTAGTTTAACATTTATTTTATTTCTTAAAAGAGCAAGAGAACTTTGGACGAACCATCATTTGAATTGCCTTATAGGTATATTCCCTTGTATTGCATGCTGGCCGCTATGATACCGTTTACATATGTACATGCACACATACGTTGGGAAGTGTTGGAATTTTTGCGTTGCTTAAAAATATTGTTTTTTTTTTAGTTCTGCTAATTCCTGGAATTGTAGAGTACATTGAATATCAAAAAAATGTATTGAAAATATATAAAAATAAAAACGAGGGGCGACTTTGTGAGTTGCTGCAGTTGCTGCGACTCCACTTATATAACCTTTCTCAGTCCGTTTACATCTACATCTGTTATCTACATCTACAACCCACCTTATTTTAAATGAATACGATTCCTAAACCATTTATTTACCCACCACAGGGATGGCATAATTCATCTAGTGCTTTAAGTACTCATGGAAATGGAAGCAAATTAATACTCAGCCTAAAAACCATTTACGTTTCAAAAGACCTTCAACGTCGTAATAGAACTTGACCGATTTCACATAGTCTGGCTTTCTTCTTGGCAATGACCCCGATATTTATGTGTAGTTAATTATATAGATACCTGTGTATATAAATACATTATAAAACCCTTTCCCTCCTACTCCATACATTCGTTTAGATAGCTTGGCTAATGAGTTTCTTACTTATGACCACTTCGCAATTTTCTTAGGAGAATCATTCCACAACCTTGCCCCCAGAGCCCCACTCCATATACCCAGGGCATCATAGCATCATTTTGGTTAATTAACAGGCCACTTGGCCAACGTGCCACCGTTGCCACTGTTACTGGCACTGGCAGTGGCACCTCCACCGTCGACCTTTCTCAACCACACTGCACCACGGATGATTGCCGTTTTGCTCACTTGGTTGGTGTTTATTTTATTTTTTTTTTGTAGCAGAGGCATTTTTCTTGGAAAATTTTGTAGAAGCAGCCGCCTGCCTGCCAAACACACGACTGGATTTCGGGTTTGGTTTTGGGGGGGTTGTGGCCTTGTCGCGATGCTTTTCGCCACCGCAGCCGCTGATTTTAATTAAATTAACAACACGAATTGTCAAACACAGCCCAGCCAGCAGCCAAACATTCAAACAGCCAGCACCAGGGAATGTCAGTCAGTGGCCCAGCAACGGCAAGAGAGCCACAAATATAGCAGCAGCAGCAGCAACAGCAGCCACTGAAGGTGAACTCTGAAGCTGAAGTTTTTTGGGCGGCTGGGGCAGAAAGGAAGAGGAACCAACCTTATTAAAAACGTGTCAGAAACATTTTCATAAATATTTCAGGTGCAACTTTTTTTTCAGCCGTGCGCCGCTTGTCAAAGTGCCAAAACCAAAGTGTCAAACTGTTTGCGGAAAAGGCCACGAAATCAATAAGCTGTTTCGGAGTTTCTTGCCTGTGAGCTGTCGCAGCGAGGAGAGGGTCCGGTCCGTTCGGTGTCCAAAAGTTCAGCAAAGGAGCAACAAGTTTATAAATAAATGAATGGCGAATAAAAATGCAAATTCAGTTTCAATACAAAGTCAACAACCCGTCTGGGCCTTTGGTAAATAAATGAATATTTATGCGTACAAAAAAAGGGGTAAAGCGTATTAAATTTAATGGACAGATTGGGGATGATTTTTGGGCGATTTAAATCAACATAAATTGCAAGAAAAAAGAAATAATTCTCGAATTAAATCAGACAACATTTGAGGCAACTCCTTCCAACATTTCCCGTTCTATGAATCTGCTCAAACATTTCGTTCAATAAAAGTAAAAGAATATTATCTGAAATCAGCCAGGAAATGGCCTTTTTGTAGCCGGAACATGTGGGGAAACCCACAAAAGGAAAACCTCAATAAAGAAAAACTCCCAACTGCAAATGAAAATTGGTAACCGAAATGAAATGTGTTTTGTGCCCTTTTGGTGACTGAGTGAAGTATGGTTGAGGGAGGGGGGCGGAGCGATACCCACTAATAAAATCAAAATAACACACGATATCAATAAGTGAGGCAAATAAAATCAATTGCTACGATGCCATAACACATCACGCCCCTGCACGTCGCCTTCCAATCGGAGCCACAGATAAAGGCCCAAGTGCTCCAGCCGCCCCCAAGTGGACATGGACATGGGGGACGTTGCATTGTGCGTTTTCCCAAAGTTTTCCCTTCGGGCGGGCGACTATCTATCTCTCTCTCTCTTCCCTTTGTTTTGTCTGCGTTGGCGGAAAACTTCTGAACCCTTCAGCATGGATGGCAGTTGTACGGAGTATTTTCTTCTTCTTCTTCTGGTGCGACTTGGGATAAACAAAGCCATAATTCAAGCAACGTTTTGCCCTCAAGCAAGCTGCCTGCCTGCCGCCCAGCCCCACCACTTTGCGACTTGCATAAACAAATTGTGCGCCCAGTGTACATGTCTTTCGGTGCTGGTGCTGCTGGTGCTGCTGCTGCCAGTACCATGGGGGAATCCCCCAGATTCCAGGCTCATCCTCTGCGGCCTGAGCTCGTCAAGCTTCAGCGTAAACATGATAGATTTATAGTTGGATCTGCCGCTGTTCTGCTGCTGCTCCTCCTGCTGCTGCTGCTGTGGTCGGTGGCGACATTGCAGTGGGCAACGTGTGGCATACTTAATGTGGAGTTGGCCAGCAGTTGGGCGCTCCTTAAGCTTATCGCCAGCTCGTAAACACATGGAAGGATGGACCCCATGGATCCATGGGCATGCAATCTGATGCGAGAGTCGTCCTTCGCTTGTGGCTTGCCTCGTCGTTGCGTGGGGGTGCTGTGTGAGGTGTGGGGTAGCTCTTCCTTAGCACTTGACTTTGTTTTCGTCAATAAATTTTCAGACAAGTTTTTTCCTTTTCCTATTTTCTTGTCGGATTTTTTTTTTGTTTTCTGTCCGGTTTCTGTCCGTCGTCGTCGTCCTCTCGGCTGCCATTGCCAGCCCAGACGAGCCCAGCAGCCGGAAAAACCGCATGCCGGGCGCCTGTTGGCATGCCACAGTTTTCTGGTTTTCCTCCGTTCTCTTTTTTTTTATTTTTGCATGCCGCCCAATGCCTGATGCCCGGCGTCGACTGTAGGCAAATGCTCTCTGTGCAAATTTGTGTGTTTAAATGGCGTGTTAACATTTAAATGTTATTTTTACGCCTAATAAAATGGTGGCTCTATAAAATAAAGCCAACAACAATAAAATAAAAGTTCTCGAAATGTTTTGCAAGCGATTCACAAAATTGAAATGTGTGATTCGAGCGAGAGAGATTTGTTGCGGTGGAAGAAGGTTTTGAGCTCTACCCCATGAGAACCACACACGAAAATGCGGTTTGTAATTGGGAAACGGTTTTGTATCGTTCATATCATGGATCTCGGAATTAATCATTAATAAATTATGGATCAATTAAATTAAGTATGATGGCGAAACAATTGTAAGCTTATTTATTTAAAGTTTTGCCCTTTAGGCACTTACTCGTATCGATTGCGGTTACAACCGAGAATAATGTATTTAATTTGGCATAATATTGGCAATGAAACGATTTTTAATTGATTTATGTAAATACATTAACTTTGGGAATTGATTCGGTTAATATTTGCATGGAAGAACACGGGCCAATGAACAGAAAATGCTCTGGTATTCACAATTAAAAAAGAGATGGGTCTTTGACTTTACGAACCTATGAATAGTTAAAGAGTAAAGACTCTCAGGCACATAGCTATCTATATTTATATTCCAGAAGCATTTTAATAAAGAGTTATTATGGTACAGCGAAAATTTCTGTACTTTAAGCATTTCCAAGCCTGTCAAAGTTCGTATTTGTATTTTGTTTTTGGATTTTGAGGATTGAATAGCTTTGTCTTTGTATACATAAAGTATTTGGGTACCTTAAACACCTCCTCTTCTAATTAGTTCACTTAATCGATTATCCCCACTGCAACAGAGCCCACAGGAAACCAGGAAAACAATATAAATTTACTTAACCAATTTCCATGGAGTCCTTTCAGGTTAGCAAAAAAATCTGTGAAAATCAGCTTATGTTTTATTGGCCAACCTTTTTCGTGCCCATTTATGGCTGCTCAGTAGGACTAGTGGAGGACATTCTTCTTTTGTGGGTGGCCCCCAAAGCTTTTGCTTTGTTTTACTGCTTATGCAAATTGCCTTGGCTAATTTGGTAGCAAATCCCTTCACTCTCGACCGCTTAGAGGAGAACCTTTTCCCCCCAATTTCCATTTCCCCTTTTTCGCTTGTACCATTTGCCATGCCAGACTTGCCGCTGGGCCTGCACTGTGGCTTTATCTAGTCCGATTTTCCTTTTGATTTCACACGCAGTCAGTGGCGCAGAGGCGGGGGCGTAGGGCGCTAGCAGCAAAGAAAGGAAACTTCTTCGGTCTTATTCTTTCTTATTATTTCTTTTCGTTCTTTCTTTTTTTTGGGAGCGAACTTTATTTTCGCTTAATTCGCTTGAATGAGTTGGGCGTTTGTGCGCTGTTATTTGTTTGTACGCTTTTTATTATTGTTTTAAGATATATGTATATTTCTTTTATTGTTTTTGGCTTTACTGAGATTCGGTTTGGGGTTTGTGTTTTTGTCTGTCAGTGGCATACAATTTTGGGGACTCAGTTTTGGGGGTCTCTTTTGCAGATTTAAGTAGAAGAACTCTATATATTTCTGGGAATATTTATTAATATATTAAATAATGTAATATTATAATAATATAATATAATATTATAATAATATAATATAATAATATATATTAAATATATAGCAATTTGAAGCGTATTACATGTGGTTTTTCCAACAGTTCCTGCAACACTTTGCTGAAGTCCTGTAGCTACCATAAAAAGGATTGATCTTCAGTTTTTCTGAGTGTTTTCTTTCTATTTTTCAGTTGCTGAAATTCTTTAATTTTCTTCAATTTACCTCCAAAAAAATATCCGCAAATAAAATATGATTTAAAGTGGGCGGAACAAAAATGGGTGTCGTGGGGCAGCAATGCGGGTGCCCTTTGCGTGCCACAAAAATTTATGCTTGTGATTTGGTTGATTTTTTTCTTTTTTTTTTGTGGGTTTGTGTGCCATGCACTGCACTCTACAGTCTGCACTCTGTGGCGCTGGAAGCACGCCCCGATGCCGCTTAAAGGACTCAGAACTTGCGACTCGACTCGACGCCAAGGTCCTTTATCAAAGCGAAAGTTGTTGCACAGTTGCATGGCCAACACAGGCACACATACAAATGACACACACACACACACACACACAGAAATACCCACACAAATACAGAGGCAAACCTTGTGGCATAGAGATTCCCTCTCACTCGCTTGCTTGCGGGTCAATTATCGCGCTTTGCATGCCACGAACAGTTGTCGTCCATCCTCCAATCCGCTCTGCCCCCCCTCCTATCCCACGACGCCTGCACCTGCCACAGGCTGCTGCAGCAGCTTTTCGCCTGGGATACAAAAAATAAAGCAGAACAGCACCGAAAGCCAAACAAATTTTTGCAGCTTGAAGTTGCCCCATTGAGTTGGCCTTGTGTCTGTTTGTGTGTTGTGGCCCGCTCCGTGTTCCTCCCTGTCTGTGTATGTCTGTCTGTTTGTGCTGCCTGCGGTTAGCCATTGCTATGGAAACTTTTTGGCTTTAACGCTAATTAGGCATTACGTATACGTACTCGCACACTCGCACGCTTCTTGCATCGAGCATCTTCAAGCTCTCCCCGCACTAAATTGCGCTAATCATAAGGCACGCACTACCCCCTCCGTACCCACCGTACCCTCCCTACCCACTAGCCCTATCCATACCCTGCGCCACAAAACTTACAGTTGTGTTCTACAACTATCTCATGCTGCTCTGCGGCTCACAGTGGCTGTGTGTGGCCTTTGTGCAATGGTTTGTTTCAAGTGCCTGCCTTCCATGTAAATTATGCCACCAAGAGGCAAATGCAACAGTGGCAACAGCCATAGTAACAACAATGGCAACACTCCAGGAATTGTGGCAATGTGCACTCAGCATCATTTAGTGTGGCACGCCTCCACATTTGCCCCCAGAGCATTAGAGTGGCGCACCCATATTGTTGTGCTCTTGGTGGCAGGGTATAATGATTCGGAAGCGAAATTTAGCTTTTTAGAGTGGAAGGAATGAGGATCAGAAAGGATAGATTGAAAGTTTAGATCAGTTAGTAGAGTGGCGCGTGATGCAGCAGAGCCCCTCGGCTGTTTTTGCGCTTCTTCTTCTTCTTGGTATCCGCGATGCGTTTTGGCCCACATTATGGTGTAATTATTGCACGTAAAGGTACTATTCTAATATGATCTTGAGTACGTTTGCAGTTGTGTTTCTTTTTATGAGAAGAAGTTCCTAGTTTTGGAAGATTTACTAGAATACAATTTTACAAGGAAAGGTTAGCGATTAATGGTTTAAAAATAAGTCTAGAAAAAATCTTTAAAATTAGCTCTTTATATCATATATATGCCATCAATATCATGGAACTTCAGGGTATTCAAACTTCTGTTGGAATTAAATAGTTCTGTTGCATGCCACCAAGTGACGAAGCCTTGAGAACGATTGTGAGTGAGAGCGATTGTTGATGCTGGAAGTGAGAGCCTGAGTGAAGTTCTGTGTAGGAAAACTCCTTTGCCATGAAAATTGTTAAATCCACAAAACGTTTATCAAGCATTTAATGCTCGAAAAAGCAGAGCCAATTTGAATTACACATTTCCCAGAATGAATTAAAAAACCAAAGACTTTTAGTCATCTATTATTGTATCAATTTTTGCTTGTTTATGCCAAAAAGTATTTCTCAGCAGAAAATACGAGCATTTGATTTATGCAAAGAGAGAGTGCGAGTGTGTTAGTGAGAAAATATTTGATTACAAAAAAAAGTGCATAGGAAATTGTAGAAAGAAATACACAGAGAAAACTAAACATTATTGTTGGGGAAAAACGCCCTCAGGTGGCCCCCCCAATAGTTGCTGCATAAACAAAATAAATGAAATAGTCAAACAGAACTGAAATGCTGCAAAAATACATGAGGAATGCCATGAGAAAATAGAACGACACTCACACTCGCATTTTGTATACATTTCATGGATATTCCATAGCTATATTACAGCCATCGATATGCAAAAAAAGCTTATGATAATGCCCTTTGTGTAAAATGGCCGAGAGTGTTAATAGGAATGCCGTTTTTGCCAACAGCAATTTCAAAGCCATGAAAGAGCGACCCCAGGATCAGGTCGTGGTCTTGAAGCCATTGGATGACGGAACAAGAAAAATACAGCCCGAAAAATGGTTTCAAAATGATGTATGCAAAAATAACAAAAGACCAACACACACATACAGCATAGAGAAAGACATACAAACAGACAGATAGGCTTAAAGAGAGATGGAGAAGCAGAGTCCAGCAAGGGGAACTATATTTCAATGCAGTGGCAATGCTTGGGCGAGTGGAGTTCGAAAAGTTGGTAAAGTCAAGCAGGCAGAAAATAAGCAGAAGAATCTACATTTAATTGATTTTTGGAACTTCGAAATAAAATAAAATAAACATTTAAATATTAACTTAAATATTGTGTTATAATAACAAAATTAATTAGAATTAATTTTGATTTAAATATAAATGTATTAAAATGTGTGTTTTAATACAAACCCTATTTAAACCAAATAGAAAACAATGTAAGAAATAGGAAAAAATTACAAGATAAATATGAAAATATTTAATTTAAATATACAAAAAAAAAAATAATTTATTTTAAGTATAAAATATATTTATTTGAAATATATTAATTTTAAATATGAGATATCCTAAAATCAATAATTTGAATTTTGAGCCCTAAACAATTCCTACACTTCCGTAGCTAACTAATACGAGTTCAAAAAAAGAATTAAAATTAACTGAAGTCATGGGGATTGCCCAATTACTTCAATTACTTTTACTGCAAATTATATATTTAAGAGCTTTCCTTTAGTTCTTTAGTTTTGTGAAACTTTTGAATCGCACCCCTGTGCCGTGCCACCCCTCCGTGCCTCATCATTGCTCATCTGGCGTTATGCATAAGTAATATCATGTTAGTGTCAATAGTTGTCAACGAAACGTAGTTGACAGTACCAGGACCCGCTCCCCAGCTCTCAGACCCAGCAGATTGTCGCCTTCGTTCGCAGTTCGTTATCGTCCTTTTTGGCTGGGGCGGCGTCGTCGTCGTCACCTTCCTTTCTTTTTCCTTTGAGGGGGGGCTGGCTGCAGGCAGGCAGGCAGTCAGGCAGGCCCGTCGCCAAATGGCCCACATATGTACGCTCTTATTCCGTATTATTTCAGACAGGCATTACGTTTTTTTCTTTTTTTATTTGGTTGGTGAGAGTGAGAGGGGGAGCCTCGCAGCTAAATAGGGGGAACGGAGAAGCTCGTTAGTTTTGCTCTTGGCATTTCGATTCGAATTCGTTTCCGGGCCAGGGCCTTGTTAGTGTTGAAGGCAACGTAACGCACTCAAGTGTCCAGATCCAGATCTGAGAGGCATCTAACAGTTCCCAGCATCCAGCTCCAGGGAGGGGTCGCATATGTTACTTTATTGGCATTCAATTTGAGTTATCGCTATTTTTTCCTGTTCATATGCGCTGCCGCTGCTGTTATGTTCTCTCTCTGTGCCTTTCTTTGGCCTGTTTGCCGTGTCCGTTTTATTTTTGCCGTTTTTTGGGGTGAAAATGAATTTTCCACTTCTCACATATCCTCGCCTAGCCATCCGCCATTGTGTTTTGCAGCAGCAGCAGCATCAGCCATTGAATGCAACCAACCACCAAGGGTCTGAGATTTCATCGACAGTTTACGTTTTTGGGGCACGTTCAAGGCGGATGAAACAGAGGGAAGAGGCGGCACTGGCTCCGGCTCCGGCACCGGCACCGAAATATATAATCACATTTTATTCCCAACTTTTATTTCACTTTATTTGATTTGATTCCATTTGCCATTTTTAGTTTGGATTTTCCTACAAGTTTTCCTCTCTGCTCTATGCTAGTATTTTCGCTCAGCAGTTTGTTTGCTTTTGTTGCTCCCCACAAACACAGAAACACAAACACACACACATCAAAGCCATAGATACAGTTCGATGGGAGCAAAGTTCAAAGTTTATTTCTATTGATTGGCCTTTGGAGGTCATTTGGGTATAGAGGGGCATCGCACGAACCTTACATCATCGAACCGAAATCCGAAAATCATTTGCCTAAATTTTGATTGATACGAGTTTTCAAGTTGAATTTAATTAAAAATGTCTATGGTCCATGGCCTTTGCCCATTCCGTATGCACACGATAATAGTTGAGGATGATGATACGTGCATGGATGATGGGCAGTTCTGTGTAAAAACTTCTGCAAATGGGATAAGTGGTTTGTATTACTGTGCCAGCTGATATTTCTGTGGGATTAAGGCATTTGTAGACTTTGATGATATTCTTCTGATACTCTGATGATACTCTGAGATACTCTAGTGATAATCTTCTGATACTCTGATGATACTCTGATGATACTCCGATGATACTCTTTTAATACTCTGCTGATACTCTGATGATACTCCAGTGGATACTCTAATGATACTCTGCTGATACTCTGAAAATACTCTGTTGATAATCTTTTGATACTCTGATGATACCCTGCTGTTAAACTTCTGATACTCTTTTGATACTCTTCTGATACTCTAATGAAACTCTGCTGATACTCTGAAAATACTCGGTGATACTCTAATGATACTTTAAAGACATTCGGATGATACTTGAATGATACTCTGCTGATACTCTTTTGATACTCTTCTGATACTCTAATGAAACTCTGCTGATACTCTGAAAATACTCTGCTGATACTCTAATGATACTTTAAAGACATTCGGATGATACTTGAATGATACTCTGCTGATACTCTTTACTTTTGTTATTTTGAATGCTGCCAAAAATTGATTTAAATTTATCGAAGCATAACTCTCTCCCTTTCCCTATTACGTTTATGCCACTCCGCCCCTATCTGCGTCTCTCCGCTTCGATTCATTCTGTCGTGTCATTAATATGCAGCATTATTTACAAGCCCAAGCATCGGAAGAGTTTACTTAACCAAAGTGCTTGCTGCCTGCCCTGCCCTGCCTGGCAGGGAGTTCTGTTTCTATTAATTATAGACGGACGGACTGCCCTTCGAAATGTAAGACACAGAAGTCTGCCCTGCTTGGTTTCTCCTTTGGGGTGTGTAAACAAATACTTGAATGCCATACACGCGCCAGTCATTAAATTTTGCGACTCGCGTGGCAAGTACTTCACGGCTTTTGAAGTTTTTACAGGCACAGTCCATGGGTGTTTTCGGGGTTGCAAGTGCCACCAAGTGGAAGCAGCTGAAGAGTGTTTAGGTGTTGCATTTTGCCACCTTTCTTCCAGCCCTGCCTGCCCCAAGTTGCCACAAGTCGCGGCTTCCTGGTGGCCCCCAAAACTTGCGCCGTGTCGCCTAATGAGTAGACTTTCTAATTAATATCTAGATCTTCAAATGTTTTCATTGCGGAAATTGGCAATTACTAGGTTGGTTGGTTGCAGCGCGAGTTCTAAGAGTTCTTCCCCCAGATAATTCCCTGGCATTGCCATCCCACAGAGCGATCCCAATGCATTTGTTGCACGCGTCTTAGATGGCTATGCTCAAGCTCTTCAAGTAGCGAGAGCCCCCCGTGGCATTCGCCTGGACACATACAGCAGCTGTATCCCAGGTTGCAACGAATAGATCCGTCACCCCATGCCCCATTGTCACACTCAATGCTGCACCTGCTGCACGCTGCGCCAATGCTGGACCACTGGTCTCTGGCTCTAATGCCATTTGGGCCTCGTAATTATTATCGAGTACACACAGGTCAATCGAGTGAGCGAGTGAGTGTATTGCGCTGCGGCACAAAGTGCATAATTAAGAGGATGCTGCTTTAAGGCACCAGCAGCAAGAACAGCAGCAACAGCAGCTGCATTTTGTGCGACTCCTGTTCGCTCGCTTGTTTGTTGGGGCCAATGTCCACGTAGAAGCGTCATCTGATGGTCCTTCTCTTGATGCTATTCTTGGTGCTTCGTCTTCCCTTGCTGCTTATTCTATGGCCTCTCCGTCCATTGATGCTTCTCCTTCTCCAGGTGATGCTGCCACTCCTGCTGATGCTGCTGCTTCTCTGCTCTTCTTCTGATGCTTCTGATGGCTCTGCCCCTGTTGACTCTTGGTTAATAAAGCAGCACTTAGTGCCTCAATGGAGGCCAATGGCAGAGCAGTGCCATTTCTCGTTACGCATCTCCATCCTGCTTTCAATGTGTGGCTGCTACTTAAAGTTTTCCCCATCACATTTGTGTGAGTTCGTATCTGTGTGGCAGTCTCTCTCTCTGTGCATGTGTGTGTTTCTGCCTGTATGGCTGCTGTGTGTGTGTGTGTGTGTGTGTTGTGGCTGTGATGCAGTTATGCGCATTTCCGCCTGAGTAGCTTCTGACTTTGCTTTTGCTTACATATACTCATGCATGCCAGGCGGAGGAGGCACTTACACATACAGGGCTTACTCGTCTACCCTATCCTACCCCACCTTTATGTTTATTTGTGCAGAAGCAAACAGCGAGGGTTGTGCCAAGAGTTTGGTGTAAGAGAATCCTGTTGGAAAATGCTGCTGCCTGTGCTGGACACACCAAGTAGACTTCAGATTAAATTAAATATCAATGAAAATGGAAATAAAAGAGAGCGATTGCACTGCGATTAAGCATTCTAAATTTCGGTATGGTAAAAATTAAAAAAATGGAACAATAAATATGGATATTAATATTGATACTGATATTAATCAGAATAAGTATCTACGTACCCCGTATTAATAATAAGTATATAAGTTTTAATATGCAAAAATTAGTGCTTTTAATTTATAAATATGCAAACATTTAAATAAAAATATAAATAAATAATTATGAATTAGTTTTATGAGACATATATTTTAAAAAAAATTGTTTTTTCTCAGTTCTTGATATTAAACACATAATAATAATAATAATAAATGTTCTTTATATCAAGGGATAATAAATAAACTTTTATTTTTGATTTTTTAAATAAAAGTTACGGAATAACTCTTATTTCAACTTTTAAAATAAAAAAGAACTCTTATTTTTTTTTTTATTAACAAAATCCACAAATAACTATTATTTGTGATTTTATAAATATAAATTTAATCTACTAACCTTCTACTTCTAATCAAAAATAAATAAATACTTTTGATGAACATTTATTTATGACGAACATATCATTGGCTAATCCAACCCCTGGATGAATTGACACTCGCTGTTGCACCTGCAGCTTCTATGAACTGTTGCATCAACCCTTTTGCATATGCAATTGCCTCGTACTCGTACTCGTACATAAACAACAAGAGTGACAACAGTGCAACGAGCAGGAGGATGAGTGGGAGGAGGTAAACACAAGGACACACACACACACACACACACTCACCGATGTCACTCATTCGCTCATTCACTCAGTCGAAACTGTCAATGCTCGTTTCAATCTTTGTATTTTGTGCTTTTGCCTGCAATTGTCAGCCAGGGCAAGGGCAGCATTACATTTGCTTGATTGAACTTCGCCAGCAGCACCGACACACCCGCCACAGTCGCCACTTGGAGTTGGAGTAGTCCCAGGTTCAGCTACTTGTCTGGCAGGCAGTCCAATCCAGTCCTGCTCGCTGGACCAGTTGACAGTCGAAAAAATGCTGGGGCTAACCCAACGGACTTTGGCCATAAAACTCTGATAGAGAGCCAGACGAGACCCAGAGACGGGAGACCATTAGAAGAGAGAGCCCAAAGGGCAAAGAGGCACCTGATACGGTTAGCTATAACTGAAGCGTGTCGCGGGAGGAGACTCCTCCACGTACATGTCGCTAAATGCATAAACACCAGAGATCTCAGCCCTCTCCCCCCTCAATCCACACACAAAACCCTGACCCACATTCCCGACACTGCCCCACTGTCACTGTGTGGCGCAGCATTCAGTTAAAGTTACAGTTACAGTCACAGTCCCCCGTCACAGTTTTGTTTCAGTTTCTGTTTCTGTTTCAATTTCTGTTGCAGTTGCAGTTGCAGCTGCACTTACCAGTTACCAGTTGCCAGTTAGAGTCCCTTTTTTGTGGCATTCTTTATGGTGGATGCAATTTAAGGTGCACTCTTCATCAGCGTTGGGTTGGCTTGAAAAGTAAACTTGAAAAATATATATTTGCTTTATGTTCACTCGCTGGCACTCGCTGCCTGTTCCGTTCCTTTGAGCCAGCACTTAATCTGCCAACTTGATATAACAATGAAGCAAAATAGCAAAAGACGGATAAGTAGATCAACGATGAGATGGATAGAGAGTGCGAGTAGAGAGAGAGTGGATTAGGGGGGAACATAAATATATAAAGAATGATGGAACTAGCAAAAAGGGAGTGGGAGTAAGGTGAGATGTGCTAGAGAGCAAAGTAAGATCGGACTGGAATATGTGCGCTAGCTAAGGGCCAGGGGCCTGTAGGTTTTAATGACTAATTTCTAATAGAATAAAATCTGAAGCAGATCGGTTTACTCATATGGATATGCCTTGTTTTATGGGTAATCTAGGACTATGTGAGGATTATTTTTGTAGGGTGAGGGAAAGATCACAAATAAATCCCCAAGACTGGCAGCATGGAAGGCTTACAGAATGGATTATTGGTAGAAAAACCAAGTACAATGATCCCTGCTTATATATGAATATATGTGCATACATATATTTATTAACTTCACTCCAGATTGAGATTTTTTCTCAACTCCTCATTCCAACAACTTCGCTTCTTAATGTATAAATATTTGTTGCCTCTTTTGGCTGTTTCTTCAATTTTCAACTGGGAGTTTTCATATATTGCAGTAGTGACCCAAAGTAGAAGCATTCGTTTCAGTTTGTGAAGCGTATAGCTGCTGGGGCCAATTGACTGTGACAGCCACAAACAGAGACAGAAAGTGGGCGAAGGAGACACAGCGAAGGGGAGATGAAAGGGGAGGAAATTGTAGTTTGCTGGGAGTTGGCGCAGTGTTATAGCGGGTTGGGGAGGGGGCAGATAGTTTTGTTTTCCATGGCAAACTTTTGCCCAGTCTCACATTTCAGTGAACTGTCGTCGCTCGCTCGACTGTTGTTCTTTCTAAGCATATCAATTAGGTTTGGCGTTGGCTTTGGGGGGGCTGTGGCTTTGCCTTTCGCTTTGCCTTGCCACTGGTTAGTTGGCTCATCATTTGCATCCAAATTACCCTATCTCATAGCAAGCTTCACTCTCTGCCCCACAGCGGAGATGGAGGAGATGTGAAAGTCCGCTTTGGGGGAAGCGACAAAGTTTACAACTTTAAGCCAAATCACAGTATGAGAAAACAATTGTGAAACGCACAAAAGCTGAAATGTTTTCAGCCAAAAAGAAACAAAAAAAAATGGAAAAAGTCCAAGTGCAAAAACAAAAAAAAAAAACAATTGTTCCAAAAATAAAACAAAAGTTTAACTCTTTTAAATTCATTTAAACGCTTTTAGCGCTTTTCACGCCCCTGACCAGGGTGGCTACTTGCTGCTGGTTCTCCTCCTGGCTCCCGGCTCGTGGCTTCAGTCGTCGTCGCCTTTATAGACATCCTGGCAAAGCGTGGCAAAGTTTTGTTTCGGCTTTGTTAACAAAAGGCACAAAAAGAAAGCAAAAAAAATAGATACAAAAAATGGATGGCGACGATGGATAAAAAAGTGGCAAAGTTTTCCCTCAAAGGCACAACACAGAGCAAGAGCAGAAATGGCAGTATAATGCTGCCTGCACGAGTGGAGTAAAGCGGCAAAGAGATATAGATGCTCCTACAAAAAGGGGTATTATAAATAGAATTAGTTTTAGTTGCTCAATTGATCAATTTATTGCCACTTTACCCTTCGATTGTCTCCTACTGGTTGCTGTTTATTGAGTTTCTAAGCTGAATTTACTCCCTTTCTAACACTGGTTTGCGTTGGTTGGCAGTTTTCAAATAAAGTGGCAACGCTGCTGCTGCATGAGCGAGCCAGCAAAAACCTATAAATACTCTTTACAGAGGGATTTGGATTTTATTTATATATAATTATTTTCACTTTCTCAATTGATTAATTTAATGCCAGTTTGCCCTTCCCTTTTTAGCTAAATGACAATTAAATGAACACGCTGTCCAACACTGATAAGTATGGGTTAAAGCCTGACGGACATTTTTGTACAATTCCCATAACTTCTCTGGCATTTCAACTGCTGTTTAACTTTTTCTAGAAATTAAACCATAAATATCTAAGACATTTCTAAGATCTCCCCTCCTTTGAATCCCTTAGGATAGAATGCCTTAACCTTGGGGGCAATGTTTGGTATGAAAAATGCCGGCCGCCATTCAGGCGAATGCGTAGCGCATGCCAATTGTGCAATTGCTGGAAAACTTCCACTTCTATTCTTTGCTTTGCTTGTTCCTGGCTGTAAACTTGTACGTTGCTGCTGCTGCTGCTCTGCTCTCGTATTTCCTACACTTTTTACGCTTTCTGCCAAGCCGTAAACCGAGTTTACGTTGTTGTGGCCTGCTGGGCTTTTGGGGCCCGCTGCTGTCTTGCGAGGTATAGGTGTTTGGCAATCATGAAGTTGCGGCTACAGCAGCCAAGTTTCAATTTACGGGATTGTGTGTGGGTCAACCAACCACTCCACGGCCATTAGTCGCTTTGATCAAATATTTAAAGCTAATGAACAAGGTTGCCAACGAACAAAAAAGAGAGAGAAGAGCAAAAGAAATCGAAACTAAAGCTCGAATGTTGGCAAAGGCCAGGCAAAGAGTTCAATCAACCTGACAAATTTCAATCAAGCTGTGGCCAAAAAAAAGTGCCACACAGCGCTCTCTCTCTTTCGGCTCTTGGCTGTCGTGTGCCCAGGTATCCCATGCCCAATCCGCATTTCCCAATGCCATTCCACAGTACAGATCCCACAAGCGGAGTCACGCCACAGTACAATTAGGATGCCGTTGAAGTTTTGTCAATGAATGGAAAGCGTCTGCAACTTTTATTTAACTTGTGCGAGGAGGCAGAGAGGCAGATACACATAGGACTAGTATGGGACTCCAGAGCTTGGTCAACACAATTGCCACACGTAGACGGGCAACGGAAGGAAGAGCAGCGGCTTTTGACTTTTGCACGTGCACGTCACAAACACGCACACACAAACACACACATTTCCATGACTATTTACAGCAAAAACTTGTTATACTCTATTGAGCGTTGCAAGGGTATTTTGATTTGCTGGATGGGTTTAAAATAATTTAAAATATGCAATCAAATATGGTAGATCAGCAGAAGATATTTATTATCAATTGGAAAGTGCTACCAAGCAGCCAGTGCTGCCAAACAGCCAGTGTTGCCAATCAGATTTAAATGTGCATTAACACTGCTAGCACAAGGCAGTGTTGGGCAGCTAATATATAATAAATAATAATAATAATAAATAATAATAAAATGTTGGTCAGCTAATAAATTCTAAAAAAAAAACAGAGAATGCTAAAGAAAAGCCTTTTAGTGGCTGCTTAGTTCTGGGATTCTTTGCTTCAACTACTAGTTGGCTTTACCTCGTTTTTTTTTTATGTTTTGCAGTACTTGCCCTTGTCATGGGCCCTAACTTAAATTGGTTCTGGCTTGTGGGGCTAGCCACAGCTGCTGTGGTCAGGGCCTGCCACAACATTTCTCTCGGTGCACAGTCCAGTGCGATAAGAGCAACAGAGTAGCAACGGGCTCAGCCTCGTTCGTTTTGCAGCTTCGTTCATTCATCAGCTGTCAGCATATCAAGCAGCCGCCAACCCAACCCGTGCCTCACCGACTGACCCCGGACAAAGCCGCTGTGTCCCGTCCCCCTGCCCGGGGCTCTTCATGTGCTAATCAGTCGGTTCGATTCGATGTTTACACTTGCGACTGAGAGACTGAGAGATTGCTGCTACGTTGAGCAGATGCCTCAATCAGTTGGCCCGCCCAAGCCCTATCGAGAAGATGTTCGAGTGGTCGTCGTTGATGCTGTGTGTGTGCCTCGCGTGGGTGGTGGCCGCTGTGGATCCACTTTTGCCACTTAATGCCAAGGACTTTCAGCTGGACTTTCTGCGTGGACTGGCCGACCAGGCCGAGCAGCGTGCGGCAATGAGTCTCAACGATTTTCTAACGCAGCTAGAGGGGAATCCACGTTACATCAACTACACGGCGGATCTGAGTGCGGCGAGAGCCAGCAGAAAGCTGCAACCGAAAGTGACGCTTATCAAGCAGCTAATAGATGCCCATCATCATCCGGACACGAATCTGGAGCACATCGCTGTGCTGCGGAATCTAGTGTTTCTCAATCGACTGAAGTCGCAGCTCAGGGCAGCCAGGGAGTCCAGTGCCCAGGAGATACGCCAGCTGCGTCTGCATCGTCTGTGCCAGCAGTTCGATCGTCCCCGCGTTGCCGAGCCTAAGCATCAGCTGATCAACGATCAGACGGTGGGCGCGGCCCTGGAGCAGCTGAACCTCACGCGCGTTGAGGGAAACACCACCAGCATAGATCTCAATCAGTTTGGGCAGCAGCTCTACGAGCGGGTGAAGCAGTCGGGCGCTGAAATAATCGACAACTATCTGCTGATCCTGCGCGGACTGCTGCAGGACATCATCGAGTGCGAGCACGCGGATCTGGCGGACAGCACCCCCAAGCTGGACAACATGCTGCAGCAGCTGGACGCAATGCTGGCCACCCAGGACTTTTTCGAGAAGCGTCAGAAGGTTTATGGCTATCTGGAGCGTCACCTCACGACAGACTACGAGCAGCTAAGGGACACGGCCAGTGCCGAGCAGCATCTGACGGAGAAACTGCTGGAGCAACTGAAGGCCAAGGGTCTCGATTTGTTTGTCATCTTTTTGTTTAGCAATTTCGAATTCCTGGAGCAGGTGCACGCGCAGTGGGCGCTGCTGCTGCCCCAGACGCCCAGTCTGCTGTACGACGATACCTGGCGCCAGTTGTACGATCTGCAGCAGCTGTACGAGATCTTCAAGCTGGACACGGAGAGTGAGGCCAAGTACGATGCCTATGCGGCGGCCCTGCGACAGCTGCACGAGCGCACTGTCGAGCAGGGAGAGCGCAATCGTCACATCTTCGAGATGCTGTCCAATGCGGCCCAGAATGTGGGCAGTGTCACCTTCAACATGATCAAGGCCAAGTGCCAGGAGTTGCTCTAGTACTGCTCTCGGCTTAGTTAGGATAAGACCAAGAGATTGCCAGATTATCTAGCTCTAAATAAAAAAGTATTCTAACGAAAACAGTCTGGGGGAAAAACGTTTAAGACGCTCAAGCCACAGGGATTGAAGTATCAAGGCGCTCTTTGATGCCATAAGATGTCTCTGCTGCTGCTGCTGCTGCGTCTAGGAAGTTTCTTCGTTCCACAACTTAATTATATTTTGCAATTCGTTGTTGCATCTGGCAGCTTTTAATATCCGTTGGGGAGTTGGCATCTCTCTTGGCATCTGTCGCATCGGATGTCGTTTAAATGGCCTCCGCCTCCCATCCTCTGGTGCATGCACTTTGTGCTGAGGTTCTGAGGCTCCTTTGCCGCATTATGCTGATGCCCCATTGCCCCGTTGTTGCTACAACTAGTGTTTGTTGTTTATCTATCCCATGGAATCCAAGTCCTGCTCTGAACCTCGACTGGGTTTGGGGGGCTGGGGGACACTGCCAAACTAATGACTGCTGCTGCCACTGTCGTTGGCCAAAGCCAGCTAATTAATTGTCGTCGTTGCAGGTGATTAGAACTTAAATGAGTTGCCGTTGCATCACGGAGCAGCAGTAGCAGCAGCAGCAGCATCCGGGACTGGACAGGACAGCAACATCAAGCGAGAAACGAGCCAACAAGGATAACGATACCAAAAACCAAAAACCCATAATGATGCTACCAACAATGTGCAGCTGACAGCCCATGGCTTTTACATGCCTCCAGCCCAGGACAGGATAGCCCAGGACATCCCAGGCCAGCCCAGTCCGTGCTCTCCCTCTCGCTTTTGCCTGTCTGACATTTCATTCCGTGTATTGACTCAACAAAATGATTTCAAATTTGTGATTTCGGCTTTTGGATGTGTCACAAGTGTCATAAGAGAATAAATTGTGCCAGAGAAATGCTACTGCAGGGAAGGGAAATATGTGGCAACAAAGGGAATTAGTAAATGCAATTAACGATTAGCATTTAATGTTCAGACATAAGACACACAGACAGGAAGCTTTAATGCTGTTTGGTTGAACAAAAAGCGTTCGTTGGGCCAGAAATTTGTTGATAATTTCTTTGCTTTAACTGGAAACAAATCTGCTGACCAAAATGTATGATTTTTGGTGTGTCTGGTGAAACATTTTGAAGCATTAAATATTATAATAATGGTACAAAAACCAACTTAAAGCATTGCTCTGTTTAATCGGAACTTTAAAGCAGCGTTCAAGCGCTTACCCCGCGCTATTCCAATGCAAACACACACCCACAAAAATATATTGAGGGCAATACAAAAGCGACAACCCCGCCCGCTATGCGGCCCCCGCACAATTCCAATAGCACCGGCGAGTAGAGCTGCCAAGCTGCCAACCGTTTGCACAACATTTATCACCTTTAATGCACCAAACAGCAATAGCAACAGTACCGGCAACAGCAACAGCAGTGGGTCCCCCGGATGGGGCCTGAGTGGCGCTCATTCTCGAAACAAAAGGCAATATAAGAGGCGGCCAACGTTTACAAACGATACAAAAGCAGCAGCAGCAGCAGAAGCAGCGGCAGCAACGGCAACAGCAACAGCAAACGCAACAACAATGCAACGAAATGCAATTTCACACTAGGCTAAACCGAATGCCAAACCGGACCTGGGATACGGCATCTCTCGAATGGGGATACTCCGGTACCGCCAACTGAGCCGCCCAGCTCCAAAAAAGTAAAGGCTCGAAAAAGGCGTAAGGCATAAAATTTAATTATGATTTATGGCTTTGCCTTGGGCAGACCTTTGGTCCGTATCAGAGACTCAAAACATTTAATGTCCAAATCGAATTTAACCTTGTATTCCCCTTGGATTTAATCCAGATATGAGAGTGCCACTCAAAAGTCTTCATTGACAGTTTTTCGTGCTGTCAAAACGTCGGCCGACTAAGGGGAGGGCTTGCCTTTATTGCTCTTAATTTTTAAGTATTCCCATAAATCTTTATGCCCAAAATTAGAACTATAAAAATCCACAGACACTCAATGGAAACATTTCCATTTATTTCTATTTATAGTGGGTGGAAAAACAGAAAGAAAAACTCAAGGGGGGAAGCAAAACTAATTGAGTGACTGCCTTAATTACTTTTACTAATCCCGACACACACACACTCATCCCCACCCCTCCCTCTCTGTTTATCGTTGCAGTCATCAGCGAAGATCCCGAATTCACAGATGTCATTGAGAACATCACTGTACCCGCGGGGCGTAATGTCAAATTGGCCTGTTCGGTCAAGAATCTGGGCTCCTACAAGGTGAGTAGTCTTGTCTTGTGTATTTATTACGAAAATCATAATTGAACTCTGGGATGGGCGGACCAAAATTTATTGGTTCTGGCAGCAAAATATACAACTTATTGGATATGGAAAATACTTACAGTAAAATTAGGATGGAATGAACTGAAAAGAAAAAATATATTGTGATAAATGTTATTATTATTATATTTTTATTATTATTTTATTATTATATTATAAAGTGTAAAAGTAAAATTTAGATAGACCTGTACATATATTTTGGCTTTCAAATACTATATCTATAAATATATATTTTAATATAATATTCATGAAATATTTATGTTGTATTAATATTTTGGGTTTTAAATAATATTTCTATTATATTTAAATTTTATGCATTTTATTTTACTTATTTTATTTTATATTTATTATATTTTACTTTTCATTTCAATATTCATGGAATATTTATTTTTTATAAATATTATTTACGTGGTATAATTATTTATATTATTGGGTTATATTATTTCGCTCAAGTGCTGCAATGTTTTTGAGTTTTTAAGCATTTTAAGCTTATTTTCGTTTCTGCACACTTCAGATGTGTACTTTGGTTTAATAGAAAGAGTTTTCACTGCCTTTTTGTATGAGTGTGCTGCCTGTAGTTGGTTTATGCCTATGCTGCACAAATATACACGCATTTCCACAAACTTGAGTCGCCTCCAGGGGCATTTGCAAGTGATGCAGGACAGAAGGACAAGAACAAACAAGTCCAAGTCCAGTTCTCTCTCTCCCTCTCTCTCTCGCTCATTGGACTCACTTTGGGATGACTAGCAACAGGCGCTCTCTTGTTGACTCTGTCGCCCTTCCCCTTATTGTTACTCACCCACTCTCCCTCTCTCTCACACACTCTCTGTCTGCAACAACAAGTTCTGTCATGTTTGCCTTTTGCTTGGGCTAAAACAAAGTTGGTCAACGCCAGAATGGGGCAAAAACAACTCGAGAATTTTGTCTTCGTCTTTAATGAAGTAATTTGCGAGTCCCGGGCAACGAAATTCAAGTTGGTTGGGCCAAAAATTAATGGTTTTCCGGCATTCAAGGCACGACTGAAGCAAAGAGAGAGAGAGTAAGAGCAAAAGAGGATGGAGCAGACAGACAGAGTGGAGAAGATGAATGGGGAGATGGACTTTGGTCACTGGCTCATCGACTCTGCTCAATATTCATTGTCTGGTGCATACTTTTAGGCTGCGCTTGATATGCATAGCAGTCTGGCTATCTCTTTCACTCTCCCCCTCTCTCACTGTCTCTTTCCCACCTCGTTATATATACATACGACTGTGTGTGTGTGTGTGTGTGAGTGTCGGCAATTTAAATTTGCATCCAATTGAATTTCCATAATGTGCGTGCGACCGAAACGTGCATAAATTTCATTTTGACACGCTGCTCCTTGTCTCTGCCTCCCTCTCGATGTGTCTCTACTTTTTCCGGTTTTCATCTCTCGCTCTCTTACTGCTCTCTCTCTCTTCCTGTTCTTTCTGGCTCCCTCGCCGCATGTTATGTGGTGCTCGTAATAATTTTTATGACCCTTAAGTTTGGCATGCCCCAAAACCCCTTGGATCCCAGCGAAGCGCCCAGCCCCCTCTTAACCATTCATTCATTCAGCTCTTTCGCTCACTCTCACACTCTATCCTTGTCTATATATCTCTGTCTCTCGCTCTGCCACATTGGCCTCAGGTAAGCTCAAAAGTTAACCAGCAACGAAAACAACAAACGGCAGCACCGCTCGTAGCTGCAATAAAACGTGACTTTGCATGCAAAATAGTTGCGTAGCCCGACGGTTAAGACCAACCTATGTACTCCTCCTGCTCCTCTTGCGCCAGCTCATCTCCATCATCCTCGCTAACAGCCAGGTTACTTGGAATTGATTTTTATAGACCAGGTAGAGCCGGGGGTATGACTGCTTGCTTAGAGCCCTGGTCACAGATGGAGTGGATTTTCTATGGCATGACAATGATCAAGACAAGAGATTTTTTGAGCATTTTCATTATTGAAATCGGCAGAAACTGGAGAGATTTTTGGAGATTTTATTCATCTCCTTTGAGCTCAAGCGATTTTGAAATTAGAATTTGAATATTAAACATAAGAAAAACAATCGAATCTTTAAGCAAAAGTTAATCGTGTGTTAATTCTTTTCTTTTTTAAATAAGTTTTCTCTGCTTTACCTTCTGGGTGTAAGGGTGTTTTTAGTGGAAATATAATAGCGGAAAAAGTTATATTCAGGAGCTCCTGTATTCCACGAATTTTCTTTTCTGTTGCAAATTCCTATAATTTAACAATATTTCCTTTTTTTTTAAAGCATTTATTCATATTAAAACATAAATTTATTCGTACTTCTAGTACCTCTCTCTCCCATTTCTCTTCTCTGCACTGAAAGAGCATTCCCACTTCGTGCTCTCGCGCTATTTAATTTATTTTTTGTGCTCTTTTTTTTCTCCATTTCCGTCTGTGCAAATATTTGAGCTGCGTGTAAATTAACTCGCGTAGTGCTGCGACGCTCCTTTTAACACGTTTACGCTTAAATTGTTAATATTAAGCGAGACGCTTTTCATTTGCCAAGAGCTCTGGCAAACCCCCTTGCCAGCTCCTTGCCCCCAGACAATTTTCATGCCCAGCCAAGAGCCCCGAAGACTGGGGGGCCTGTGTCGTTGTTTGTATTTCAATTTTCAACGCCTACACAAACAGTCGAGACAGAGACTCACACACACACACACAGACAGATAGGAGCACAACACACATACATACACTCAGTCGAATACACTTGGAATAACGTTGAGGCAGAATATAGTTTAAGGGGCCGAGGCTATGGATACCCTTGGCGATACAGATTGGTATCTGTCTAATAATAATAAAATAATTTAAACTACTGCCTGTTGGATTAGGCTTGAAATATCTGCAGTCACCTGAAAGTTTCCCTAACAAGGACCTGTATTTGAACCGATATTTCCCATGGCAATTTTATTATATAACAAAACTAATTCGGTTTTTATTTTCTGAGTGAAATATCGGCATTAAAACTTCAGTTTCTTGCAGCAAGACTTTTTATGGCAACTATATGATATAATCTTCCGATCATCGCCAATCCAACAAATATTATTAATGGAGAAAAAAGAGAAAATTCTGCACAAAATTGCCATCAAAGTATCTGCAAAGTTAAGGGCTTTCGATGCTAAAGCCTACACCATAAAATCGTAGATACAAACCTATCTGCAAAAACTATAATACCCTACTTTTCAATTGTACAATAACGTCAGGAACATGAGCATAAGTTTCGTTTGTTTATGTTGGTGTTTGTACTGCTTGTGTCCCCCCTCACGCTGCCCCACGCTCACTCTCTCTCTTTCTGTGCTCCTGGGGCAGCCCACCATACAAAAACATAAACATTTTCAGGCATAATAAAGTGTGTTTATTTTTGCTTCGGCTAAAAGTTTTTTCTAGTTGTTTTCCTTTTTAGTTTTTTGTTTAAAATTTTATGACTTCATTTAGTGTGCTTTTGGTACGGACAGGACGGGGCTCAGCTACTAGCAAGGAAGGAAAAGGAACGGCAACGGCCCAGATAGAAGAGTTGTGCCAGCCATTACGCAAATTGCAAATTGGCCATTCTGTCTGTCGTCTGCTATCGACTGGGGGCCATCAGCAATACGGCCAGAGACGAGTGAAAGCCATGAAAATTAAGATAAATACGAGTACGACTACGAACAGATTCCAAACAGCACGAAATGGGGCACAACTACTTGTACTAGCCGCATATTTTTGGGGGGTTAACAGACGAGACGCTTTGAGTGTCAGATGACACATGTGAGCAATGGCTAGAGTTTGGCATTGAACTGCCACTTATAAATGTGGAGAGAGAAGGGGAAATTCCTCGACAATATCCGCTACACAAATGAGACTTGCTGTCCGACTTGGCGAAGGAATAACTTGTACTATTGAAAGCCCTAGCCATACATTCATTCTCCACCACTAAGCACCTCTACATCTGCCACTTAAGCACAGCCTGCAGCCATTCCTGTCGCTTGTCGTACGACATGTAACTCAAATTAGCCCAAAAACTTTAAAATTGAGATCAACTGAAGGGCCTCAAGGACTGTCCTCCACAGACTAATGATAATCCAGCAGCCGCAGCAGCAGCAGCAGCAGGACCTTTGCCATTTCCACACAGTCCATAAATGGACTTAAATATGCGTAAAATTTTAATAGCAGCAGCTGCTGGGTGCTGGGTGCTACTGCTGGGGCAAAGCCTATTAAAAAGTCACACCGTCAGAGTGCGAGGCCAGGCCGGGCCACAGCTCTCAGTGTCAACTTTGCCTTGACTTTCGCTGACATTTTGCACGCCCAAAAACTCAAAATATAATTTGGCCAAAGGCCACACCCACACACACACACACACAAAGGACACCACTTTTGTTGGCCATACATGGCGCCTAATTAATTTCATTCAAATTACCAAAAATAAAACATAATAAAAAAAACCGGCAGAGCGAACTAAAATTTGTTAAAATAAAAATGGCAACGGCAGTGGTTTGGTCGGGATTTTCGCTTAAAGCCAAAAGCCATTGAAAGCTTAAATGCAGTCGGAAAATGCATTTTTATTGATTTTCATTGACTATACCTTGCCTTGTCGATGCTCTCTCCCTCGCTGATGAATGCAAATGCATTAGTTTTCCATGCTATAGTATATAGAAAGCTGAATTTTAATATGCCAAAGAGTAGACGAGGAGACACCCCACCCTCATCTTTAGTTCCGGGTCTGTGATCTGGGCTCTGGGGCTCTGGGGGTCTGCTGCACGTTTTCATTGCAGACATTGAAAAATTAACCGATATCTGTCTTTGTTTGTCCTGACACTATCGAGGGGGCTGACTGACTGTCTGGCAAGGATTCTGCCCCTTGATAGTGGGTTTGTTTTTGGTATTCTATTAGCTTTCTTTATCTCTCCCCCTTTCCCTGCTTCAAGTGGATACGCTGTGTCGCTCCGTTTTTGGAATTTATCATTGCAATGGCATCGACACAAAACACACATTTCCCCTCCAAGCAGCGGCTGTTCGTTACTTCCTCCTCGTCCCGTCTGGCTCGCATTTAGCACGTCTTAGTCAATGGAATGGATGCTTAAATTTGCATAAATTGCTTGTTGTTTGCCACCCAACAAAAAAATAAAACAAACAGGAAAAAAAGGCAAAGGAACAGCAAAAACTATTGCATAATTCGAGGGCCGTAAAATATTTCACCAATGACGCACGCAGGCGGCGCAAATTTTTGGGCTTCTTTTTTCGTGTCGCAACATCTGCTGTCACATGTGGGCGCGGGGTGGGCGGTTGGGAAAAGTTTTGACCGGGAATGCCATCGTTAATCCTTCATAAGAATTGATGATGATGGGCCCGAAGTTTCGCCAATAAAAGCAATGACACTTTGTCATCAGCTGAAACTAATAAATGGGGGGACATTTGATGAGACACAAGCTTGACGCTGGTATCCATAGTAGTCATAGGAGTACCCCTCCCATTCGCGTACAGTAGGGGCAGAGCAGGTGAATAAATCCTGACAAATATTGCATACATTTTGGTGGCATCTTCTAGCATTGTTTTACTGTTTTTCTCCCCCCACACGCTATATAAATTATTCATTCATATTGGTATAAATTTTGATTTGGTTTTGTTTGCAGGTGGCGTGGATGCACTTTGAGCAATCGGCCATTCTCACCGTACACAATCATGTGATAACGCGTAATCCGAGGATAAGTGTTACCCATGATAAGCATGACAAGCATCGCACCTGGTTCCTGCACATCAACAATGTCCAGGAGGAGGACAAGGGACGATACATGTGCCAGATCAATACGGTGACGGCCAAGACCCAATACGGTTTTGTCAAAGTTGTTGGTAAGTCAGATAGACAGCCAGCCTCCCACACGACTGACATTGAGTCCTTGAAACCTTTGCATGTCCTTTGCATATTTTATTTCATTTGTCCAACAACTGCTACATGGAATTAGTTGCGTGAGCCTGTGACATGTTCTCCTTAAACCTAAATTAAAGCACTTTCCCTTTGCCGTAAATATTCCAAAATAGTTCGACCCATAAAAGTATGCTTTAAAAATGCTCCATATGGGGAGTTGATGGGAAAACCCCAAACCCAAAGCCAAATTCAAATGCAGATCTCAGCATGTTTCCATGTCCCCTGGCTGCTGTTGTGCATTCTGCCCCCCCGTCTGACAATTGCTGCCTGTGTGTGTGTGTGTCTGTGTCCGTATCCGTGCATGGGTATGGGCCCAGTATTGACCATGGGTGGTTTTTCATGGTGTTCCATGGCACAAGTAAACTCTGCTGCCCCCCAGGACGCATTTTGGGCAGCTGCAAGAACAGAAATCATTTACGGGCGAGAGCGAGAGCGAGACTGACTGACTGCCATCCAAATGGAGTTTTGTTGCCTCAGAGTAGACAAATATTTAGCTAGAACGGAAGCGCGAGTCGAGAGCTATTAAATGGGTGTTTTTTGAGGTGTCTTTAAATCAAAAATCAAATCATTTAATACGTTAATATAAATATTTTTTAACTTTAAAAAAGTATATTAAATCTTGTGTAGATTAATAAAATCTTTTGAGATTTAAAAAATGATCAGAAAAAAATACAAACACTCCCAAGTCGAGAGCTAAAAATTATTGTTTCTTAGATGTCTTTATATCCAAATCATTTGATCTATAAATATAAATATTTTTTAATTTTAAAAAACTCTTTTGAGCTTTACAAAATGATCCAAAAAAATACAAAACAGTTATCCGTGGATCCATTCTCACGCTGCCTTACGCAGTTATCGCTTTAAATATCGATTGATTTCCTGCAAAATCGTCACCTTTTGCCGACGCCGTTCAATCCACTCGAATTTCCGCTGTTCAAATCGATGACTTCCACCATTTTCATCGCAAACAAAAACATGCAAATTGCTTGTGGTTAGTTTTAGTCTCTCGCTCTCTTTCTATATATAAAAAAAAAGAACTAAACACAATGCCAATAGCCGCAACAAATTCGAAAATCAAATAGTGGCGAAACTTCCCACAAATACACAGCACACGACATACGAGCACAACAAATGTTAATTGCTCTCTGTTTGTCCATTTGCCAGTTCAGAGCAGTTTTCAATGTTAATTGTTTGGCGTATGTATTCACATTTTTTTGTGTTTGCTTTATTTTTGGTGAGTGGGCAAAGCTGGAAAAGCGTTTCGGTTGCTGGGAAATCGTTGCAGTAAATCTAATAAAAACCGAAAACTTGCCGAAAAAACTTTTCAATGTGCTGCTGGGGGAAATGCAAGAATTTTCGAACAAGATCCGCTTTTCAAGTTGACAAATCAACATCATCCGGTGGACAAACAGAAACGACGGGGCGAACAGTTCACATCGTAACTGAATAGCATTGGAGAGTGGTAGCAGTACGGGGCCCACCACCCCCACCACCCAGTCGCCCAATGGCTATGGCTACTGCATGGGAGCAATGGGGACACAGCAGACAGTGGGCGTGCCACTGGGTCCACTCGCATAAATCAGTTTTTGTGGCAAAACTTGAAAAATATGTGCGCAAACAAATGGCAGGCAGCGTACGATGAAGTGAAAGGAGGAGAATGGACCGCTCCGGCCACACAGTGCCATGCAACAGTTAGGACATGCTACGGCGGAAGCAGCTAGAGAGATGCAGGGGCCAGGGAGCAGGGGCAGAGGCAGAGACGGAGGGAGGCACAGACATAGACATAGATGCCGCATGGAAATGCAAGGACACATATGCTGCACGTTGCAGGATTTTCTGTTTAGGCTGTGCTTTCAGCTGGGGAATACCAATGGATGTGAACTGAGCGATACCCTGGGAAATACTGCTCACATTCTTTTTTAGAAAGCAACTTATGGTGGCGACTGTGCTTTGATGATTCATTGGGATAAACAGATGTTTACAGACATTCACACAGAAGAAAGTAAAATCTCCCAAACCGTAAAAAACAAAGCAGCGCCTTCGTTTGTTCCTTGATAAAACACTCTCGCAGACCGATTTATATATATATTGTAGCTTTAAGTTATAGATAGTTCATCGGCATTGGCACCATCAATGAACCAAATGGCAGCTTTCCAGCTTTCACGCACATATCTTCCGCTGGTCTACTCCAGCTCCCTTTGAGCATACCCCTTAACACTTTGCCAGGTATAAAAATGGCTCTGGCATATTTTAAAGCATTTTTTTTTGCTGGATTTTCCGTATGCGTTTGCTCGTTTTGTTGGCTTTGACCAGACCAGAGACCAGAGACCCGACCAGAGGGCTGTCATAGTGGTATTTTTTCAAATATATATATATTTTTTTTTTTTGTTGCCTGTCCTCCCTCCTCTCCTGGCAAATTTGCCTTGCATTTTTCGTTGGTCCCCGGACTTTTGCCACATCAGCGTGTGGCCTGCCGGGGCGACCTGTCTCTCCCTACACATGTCTGTGTGTGTGTGTGTGTGTGTCTGCTGTTATACCGTCTGTGTGAGATAACTGTAATCTGTGCGAGTGTGTGTTTGTGTGCGTGTGCAAAAAATGGCAAAAATGGCGACAACGTTGCACCGAAAAAAAGAAGGAGAAACGGTTAAAAAAATCGTGGAAACAGTTGCCGCCGCCCGTTGCTCTCTGGTCACGCCACATCAAATTGCGAGGACGCGTGGTGCGTGTGAGGCGTGTTATTGGAGCGTTTTACAACACTGGAGCGTGCTTAACGGCTTTTTAAAAAGCCCCATCAGAGGGCACACGGGGTTGGCTAGAAAAGCCGAAAAAAAGAGAGACGCAAAATATTGTGAGTGGCCCTCACGCTCTACAGCTAAAGAGAATGACTCCTCCATGTGTGACACTTTTTTTTTTTTTGAGTAGACAACTTTGTGTGCCCTTCAGAGAGGTATTAGGATTTTGTAGAGTTGTCTACCATGCTGAGGAAGTATTTTGAACCGAGGTTCCATTTAGTATTCAATCATTTAAAAAAGAGTATGATCAGTTATAGCAATTGGTCTCCGTTCGGGGCATTTGTTTGGAATGATATCAGTTCACTTAGGGGCAATTTGCACGCTCATTTAACGCTCTCGTCAAAAATTAACGTTAGAAAAATTGGATTAAATTAATTTTTTTACTATTCGTATTGGTAATGAAGATTAAAAAAGAATATCACAATTCGACGGAAATCTCTCTCCGTTGAAAATATATGTTAATTTTAATTTTTATTTATAATTTGCATAATTAATTTAAAATATGCTTTTCAATTACAAATTATTTGTATTATTATAATAACATAAAATTAGATTTATTTCTGCTTTTAATAATAAAAATTAATTTACATTTTTTTAAAGTGAATATTTAATAAATATTTATTTTAATTTTTTAAATTTAATTTTTTTAATTAACTTGCATGATTCTTGATAGAAACAATCCCCAATTGTAGGGCATCAACACCTTTAGGCACTCAAAACCCACGATGGGTTTCCTTTCTAGTTAAAAACATATTGTACTATTTTTATGTTAGACCAGCAATTTGTGGAATAAATTATGTTGTCCATTAGTGGGTCGTTTCGCGCAATTGCATTTTCCATTTCCATTGTCTAAACAAGATTGATACTTGTGATGCGAATGGGTCGTTGCAGCGAAATCAAATGAATTTCATTTACATAACAAATCCAATTAAATGCAACAAAATTAAATGGTGCGCAATGTTGGATATATAAAAATCAGCAGCAAATATCCCCGCCCTAGTGTCCACCACACCCGCCTGCTATGCGGACAGTCAATTTAACAAAACACAAAATAGGGACCAAAAAATAGAACATAATTACATTGTGAAGCAGATATTTAATGAAATTAAAATGTTGCATTTGTCGTTTGCACAATTGTTCTTGTCGGTGGAAACTCTGTTTGTTCCACAAAATGAGTGAATAAATAAATATACATTTATTTTGGGGGTATACTCGCACGCCGATGCGGCGGCGACACATTTGTGAATTTAATTTGCTGACTCAAATGCGAAATGCGCAACGTGCAACGTGCAGCGCGAAATGTGAAATGCGCCAAATGGAATAAAATGCACAGAACAGACACAAAATTTGTGGCTTGAGTATGCAACACAAAAAAAAAAACAAACATTTAAACGCGTCTGAATTTATGAGCCATGCACACAAAATGCATTTAAATGTGACCAGCGCCTCCTGCTACAAACTACACGGACAGGCTGCTGCTGCTGCTGTTGCTGCTATGCCCCAGGGGCAGCATCAGCGTCCACACCAAACAAATGACCGCACCAAATGCCAAGCCCAGTGCAACATGCAACTGAAGCAAACACCAACGTGTCCCTGGGGCCCTGGGCTTGGCCCTGACTCTGCCTCTAGAGTGGCTCTCTCGCCACGGGTTGGCGCATAATTTCTCATTTCTGCTCACATAATGAGGCAATTTATTAAATTCAATTATTTTGTTGACATTGCCTGGTGCTGTACGTGCCACCATGAGGCATTATCTGGGCACTACTAGTATATAATAATTTATATATTCATGGCCAAGGGCATTGCAGACCTTAAAAGCCTTTTGAAGCATTCTTTATGCAGAAAATGTTGTCACATATAAATGATAAGTACTACTTATCGACCGTTAAAAATATAATTTTTTTATTATCCTAAAAGTCTTCTTAAGTTCCTGCTTTAAAGTCCTAGTAATTTAAATGCCAAAATGCCCCCAATCGCTGTCACCAGCACTGCCCAAAAGGTATCCTTCCAAAAAATCTAATCAGCATTTAAATAAAACTACTAAACTATTGTTAGATGAACCATCTACCAGTCAGCCAGGCACTGCGCTGTAATAGTTGTTCTACCAAATTGTTTAGCCAACAGATTTATGAGCCGCCTGATAAACTTGCGTCGCAACGCTGCGTCCTGCATATGGTGCTTGCGGCAAATATGAAGAGTAATTGCCGCTCATAAGAAGGCTAGAGAATGGTCCATGCCACGTCGTTATCCGTGCTTGAGGCGAAAATACGAAAAAAAATTCAGAAGAGAAAACTTTGCCAGAGCACAAGCTAAATATAATAATTAAGCGCATGCTGAGTGTGAAATATTTGAGACCCCAAAAATTGAAACTGCAATTAGAAATTGTGCCAAAAACGTTTGAAGGATTATAAGAAATCCTATCTAATGTCCTTCCAAAATTGTATGTTGCATGTTTTGCTAATTAAATGCCTCATACACAAGGGGCGGGGATTTGGGGGTAGAGAAAAGTTTCATGGCAAACATTTTTGTGTGGCCAAAACTTTCTCTGTTGTCGCCAGCTGCTAAAAATATCAATAAAGAAACTAATATGTCAAAAAAACTATGGAACAGCAGCAGCAGCAGCAGCTGTTAGCTAACCCATGTCCTTTACTCGCACAGTAGGGTCCAGTCGGTTACTGCGCTGTGGTGTCCTTTCTGTCCTGCGATTAGCACATCAAGCGTTTATTAATAGTATGACAAAAAAAAAAGAGAAAAAAAAAACCAGACGATCCGGTAGAAACTTTTTCGGTCATTATTGGGAGATATAAGAAACGCAAAAGGTATAAAGACAAAAGTTTACAAAAGTTTCCGCTTTTAATTACAGTTTTTTTCTTAAGGTTCTTCGTGTCACCCTTTAGGGCGAAAAGTTGAAGGATAATGGGGCTGCTCTGGGGGCAGCTTGCAGCATACATAGAACGATCATAAAGGGAGATGAAATTTACCTTTAACCAGGATACTGGCATATCTGTAAGAAACAAAAAAAATATCTGCTTTAAATTAAGCCTTTTCCCTTCAAAATTAAGCTCCTTTATACCTGAGGATTTCCTCTTAAATTCCCAAGTCAAACATTAATCAAGCAGAGTCGCTGGATGAACCCTCACCTGTCACCGATATGTCAGATATTCGTTATTACGCGTACCAATAGATAATATAGACGGCCTGCCAGTTGCTAACTGACACGCCCCATCACTGGCCTCATTGATTAGTGGTTTGGGTGTGGGTTTGGGTTTGGCATTCAATTGGATTGGGGCCTCGCCTCAGATGGGTCGTCGTCGCAATTTGGGGTCCCAATACGAATACGTACAATATATAGACAGAAGGCGTCAATGCCAGACAGCCAACGTAACTAAACGTTCAACGGGCTACGTGACTCTCGGCCAATGTCCAGGCTTTGAACTCAGTGTGAAAATATCGCATGCGATAAGTTTTGATTACAGAAAATGTTCGGAATATAAAATGAGGCTTAAAGGCAAATGGCGAAAACTGCAGCAACTGTCAGCCAGAAGTCAGCAAGTGCGACAGTCAATGGACAGTCCATATGTCCTGCGTCCTGCGTAGAACCGTCCTGCAGACCGCTGCTGTCGCTCCTTTGTGATTCTGTGATTTGCATAGATTTTTCATTACAGATTTTGTGAGGGGGCCTTAACGTCAAAAAAAGGGTTTCCCCCGGCAATTGAAAGATTCCTTTGGCCGTGGGGTGGCTGCGAGACAGCAGAGTGAAGGAGTGACCCGAGTGAAAGGCGAGTAAAGGAGTGACCCGAGTGAAAGGAGAGTGAAACTGATGACAATTTGATGAAGGTTGCCGCATCGATTTTTAAATTACCACAATTTCTTCTTCCCCCCCCACAAAAAAAGGAAACTTCTTTGCTCTTTGCAGTCAAAAAATAAAAATGAGGGGAAGCTTCAGCAGGCCAGAACCTGGTGGCAAAGCTAATTGGCCTTAAAGTTAAGTTTCGCAGTGACTTCTGAGTGGAACCAAAAACTTGGTTTTTGCCGAGTGTCTCGGCAGTGCATCGGAGTCAACAATGCGTGAAATGTTCATTTTTTCTTTAGATTTTCTCTATTCCTTTTTTATGTTTGGGCTATGCTCGATTTTTTAGAGCTTTTGTTGGAAATAAAACTTGTAAGAATAGAATTTTAATTAAAATAATGAATATAAGAAATATTTCAATTTAAAAAATATTTAAAAATAACAGAAAGTGTCTAGAAGTCCCATTTCACCCATGATAATATTATTTAAATATAGAACGCTTAGATTATATTTAAAATTTATTTCAAACGAGATGCGCAAAGTATCCATGAATTAATTCTGATTAAGCTGCCGCTACTAAACCTTTCTTAGTCTCTCTTTCAATATAAAATACCCACAAAAAGAGTATCACAGAATTCTTGCATTCCCAAAAATGGCATTACGGTTTCTGGCTGTCCTTTTTCTTGGCAACAAAAATGCAGAAAAATTTGGCATTATTTTTTTGTTGTGTGTGTTTGCTTGTAAATCATTTGGTTTACGCGCCGAGATCATATTTCTGTCTGACAAATAGATTGGGACTTTCCCAAACCAAGCAATCACATTCTTTTGCTCTGTCCCATGCAGTGCCACCGAACATCGACGATGCCCTGACCTCCAGCGACATCATCGTGCGAGAGGGCGATAACGTGACGCTGCGTTGCAAAGCGAAAGGCAGCCCCGAGCCGACCATCAAATGGAAGCGAGACGATGGCCACAAGATTGTCATAAATAAAACGCTCGAAGGTGAGTGCGTGCCACCCCATCCAACATTTGAATCAGGGCTCTTTAAATACAACATTTTTGTAACTGTTTTTCCATCTTTTCGGACAGTGAACGATCTGGAGACGGACTCGCTTGAGCTGGAGCGCATCTCGCGGCTGCATATGGGTGCGTATCTGTGCATTGCCTCAAACGGAGTGCCGCCCAGCGTCTCCAAGCGGATCAAAGTCAGCGTGGACTGTAAGTCTAATGGATGCTTTTAAATTTTAAAAACTAACACTGGCTCTTCCCCCCAATACAGTTTCCCCCATGGTTTGGATACCGCATCAGCTGGTGGGCATACCCATGAGCTTCAATGTCACGCTCGAGTGCTTTATCGAGGCGAATCCCACATCGCTCAATTACTGGACACGCGAAAACGATCAAATGATCACAGAATCACCAAAGTACAAGTAAGTTAAGAACCAATTACACAACCCCACACGATTTTTGCTCAAGTAAGCAAAACCCACTTTTTCTGATTGCCTTGAAATTGTTTGATACGAATTTTTTTTACGGCCGAACTTTTTTTAAAGTTTAAAATGCTTTTGAAATGCTTTAATATAAATAATATTTGCTAGACTGTAAGCTGAAACCACAAATATTTATCTTTAATTAATAGCTGCGTTTATTAGCTTTTCTGAATGGTATCACAAAAAGAACAACTAATTCTTCTTTAAAAAAAATTCCAGTTAATACAAATTTTAAAAAAGGTTTGAGGCAAAAAAAAACAAATATTAAAACGAATAATAAAACGAATATTCTTTCACAATTTGACGCAATTTTTGTGTACGGATCCCGGCATGACAAACTTTGTTGCACACGATTCAAATAAAGTGCGTCTGCAGCAAATTCATACCAATTCGCGGGCATTTAATGAGGCCTTTCAGTGCACCACAGCACGAACCGCAGAGCGATGCCAGCTCTGGTGAGCAGAAAATAAATAATACAAAAAAATTACATTTTTCTAGGCCTCATTTATTGGTGGTTTAATCTATCCTAAGGGTAGTTGCCTGCTACCAGACCCGGCAGCGCTGTTTGGCCTGCATTTTGGTGCGCTTCTCGCAGCCAAATTCCCGTGAGAATTCCTCGAAATTTGCCAGCGTTTGCATCACTCTCAGCTCGTCGACGGCATGCTCCAGATGGGACTGTGCCTGCAGGCTGAGCGCCGGCATTTTGCCGCAAAAGAACTGCCCAAAGCTGATGAAGAAGAGCTGCCGCTGGCTAAACTGCGTGAGCAGGGGATCACGCGGCTCCCGTGGCTTCGACTTCAGGCCAAAGAACGTCTCGTAGACCAGACGCAATGCCTCATAGTCGGCCAGTTTCTCGTTGAGGGACCTCGAACCAGTGGCCAGCTGCTGCTGCATGCAGCGCAGACCCTGGATGAAGCGTTGACTGCCGGCAATCTCCTCGCTGGGTCCCATAATGTTGCCCGTTGCATCGTAGTCAATGCCGGAGGCATCGTAGCCATGGATCAGCTCATGGGCCAGGGCAAAGCCCAGCACCGCATGCTGTTGCAGGGCGCTCGTGTTGCGATGCCACACGGGCAGCTGCAGCAGGCCATAGGGCATCAGCACCAGATTCCGTGGCTTCACATACAACGGCGAGGAGCTGCTCGCTAGCCAGGACTCCGTCAGGTAGCTGACATTCCCCAGATCTGTGGCTGTGACTGCGGCGACTGTGGCGGCGAGCAGATCGTGATTCTTCTCTACGCGCAGGCGCAGCAGCTTCAGCTGATTCGCATAGAAGTTGTGGCCATTCAGCTCCATCCGCTGATAGTACTCCTCCACGTAGCCAGAGTCGTTCATCTGGACAAAGCCGATCTGGAGGCGCATGGCGCGCAGCTTCTCCTGCAGGACATGCACTATGGGCGGCGCCAGCTGCAGTCGATTCTCCTCCAGGATGTGGGCAAACCGTTGCTTGAGCTGCTGAAACAGCGAGCCGACATCCTGCTCGGCCTCCGGATCGTACAGCCGCTGGCCAATCATCCAGCTGCTGGCCAGCGGCATGGCACGCCGCATGCTGGCCACGCACTCGCCGCGCGAGATCTCAGCGGGTCCCTGCTGCTTGAGGAATGCCAGCCACTTCAGCATGATGTAATTGCAGATGGTATCCGGCGGCTGGCGTTCCACCAGCTCGTGCAGCGCCCTCATGTAGGGTATGTTCTGGATGATCAGCGTGGAGCGCACATCGGGCTCGGTGTCCACACGGATCTCCCGCATGAACGGCAGCCACTTCAGCTCCGGCAGATACTCTGCCAGATATCCCAGCTGCATTTCCTTGGCGCCCTCGTCATCCTCCAGCTCCTGCAGACGATGCAGTCGCCGCTCAAAGTCATCCACCTGACGGGCCAAGGCATTCGCCACGCGTTTCGTCTGGCCAATGTCCAGCAGCAGCTCGATCATGGCTCCCTCGCCCATGGGCAGCGTCTCCACCAGACTGGGCTTATCCAGATAAATCGAGTAGACACTGGAGTCGTCCCAGCGCGGCAGTATCTGCTCCTTGAGCAGCACTCCATTCAGGCCATGGAGTCGCAGTCTGCCGATGGTCGTGAGCCAATGGAACCTCTCCGGCCGCCAGCTGCGACTCAGCAGCGGCCAGTGGGTGCCATTGCCCGGTGCCAGCAGCTGCAGATACTTCTTGAGGTTGTAGGGCTTCAGCCGTTTGCACGAGCGATAGTAGAGGCGCAGCTTATCGTAGATGGGCGGCTCCTCATCCATCATGCTCTCGTTGGAGCGTCGCAGTGCCAGCTCCAGCTGTCGATTTAGTTGGTGGTCGAGCACGCCCAACGTATCGCTGGGCAGCAGTTGCTCCTGTTCGCGCTCGCGCTCCTTTTCGCGCTCTCTGTGATTGGTGTGGTGCTGCTGTGAGGGCTGCTCCTGCTGCAGCTGCCAGTTGCCACAGGCATACTGATAGAAATTCTCACACGGACGCGCTGTGGTGTCCATGTAGCTCTGCAGCTGGTTGGCCAGAAGCTGGCGTATGGTCTGCGGCGAGCGCGTCTGGCGACAGCTGGTGGGTGTGGTGCGCCAGGCCAGCGAGAAGAGCAGCCAAACGATCAGTGTAAGCTTCAGCATGCTGGACAAATTGCAACTGGGCTGGAGATTTTAGTCTGTCCAAGATTCAGGCAGGCAGGCCAACCGCAGCTGCGCCTGTCAGTCTTCATCGTAACAATGGGGTACAGTGGATACCCACTGATGTTGTACAGACACAGCCTCATTCTGGCAGCATCTGTGGCACATTCTGGCAGCATTTGTGGCCACTGTCCCCGTACCTAGTGTGCCGGGTCGCATTCTGATTAGATTTAAGTGAAACACAGCCCGGGCCTGGGACTTATCAGTTTCACCTTGGCCTTGATACCTGATTGCCTCTGATTTGTCGCTCTCTGGCGGTTCTCTCTGTCGCTGTGGCTGAGGCTGTGGCTGACCTACAATATGCACTACGTGTACAATTTTCTGTCATTGAACTTGCGCCCAAACACACACTCTGGGAAGCTTAACCACCACTTTGCCCCGCTTATCTTTTGCAGAACCGAAACAATTCCGGGCCATCCGTCGTACAAGGCGACCATGCGGCTGACGATCACCAATGTCCAGGGCAGCGATTATGGCAACTACAAGTGTGTCGCCAAAAATCCTCGTGGCGACATGGATGGCAACATAAAGCTTTACAGTAAGTACGAATATCGAAGGGTACTCCCCCCCAACAACCCCACCCTTCGTAATATGTGTTATTTATACTTTCTAATATTGGTGCAGGCCACACCAAGCCCCAAAGCGCAACATAAATTACAAGAGGAGAGGCGTGGGGGCGGTAGCGGTAGTTTTTGGGACAAATTCAAAACTGCATCATTATGTGGCTTTAATTATGGCGGCAGTTTTGTTGCCCACTGGCCAGCGACACAGAGGCCATCATTTATGTGTTGTCTGCATGGATACATTTCTGTATGCAGGAGGCGGCTAGGCAGGGTGTCCCATCCCCCCCCCACCTAACCCCATTCAGACAGGGATAATAAATGAAGAGAATTTTCAACTTGAAATCGAATAAGAGAACGCTGCAACATTACTAGCTCTGCTCTAGTGCTGGTTCACATTTATAATTACTAAAATTCGATAGGCATAGTCAAAAAGGTAAAGAAAATATCAGAGGAAAAAAATGGAAGGGCAGGCAGCATTACGGACTGGGATTTAATATTTAGTTATTATGATTTTCTGGTTGGTTTATTTTAAATTTAAGCAAATATTAATTTCATTTATTTAATATTGTTCACACCATTGTATGATATATTCCTCTTCATTGTTGTGGGAATGTGATTTTAAACACAAAAGAAATACAAGTTCAGGCATCATATAATTATACACAAGAAATTGGGAAGCTATAGATTTTATGGTTGCAGAATTCTATAAGAAACGACAGGAATACATCGATTCGGACGTTAATCCAGTGCAAGAATGCAATTATAATTAATAGGGGTATACGTATATTTATCTTTGTTTTGTGAATTAAATTGTTGATCTTTGATTATTTTATGGTGTTTAAATCTCAAAGAGCAGCCTAATTGACACGTCAAGATAACATTTATAAATCCCCTAATTTCTGCTTATAAATATTACAATTTCTGCATCTTTTATATTCCCAAAAAGGAAGGGTTTTAATAAGGAAAGATTCTATAAATACACCCAAGAAAACTCGTTTAAATGGGGTACACATTTAACACATTTAATTCATCATTTACGGGTATTTTATGGTCTAAAAACCACCTAAATATCTAAATTAAAAACCTACCTTTCTACTCCACCAATTTCTGTATATAATAATGCATATTCGCATTACTTCATTGGCATATTTGTACAGCCCCATAACATTTGCTTTATCAATTGATTGCCAAACAGTTCGTTAACACGTTACGCAACCAGAGAGAGAGGGGACAGTGAGAGTAATGCTCCAAAAGCTCAGAAACTGAACCCATTTGGCAATTAAAGTCCCTTTTGGGCCAATAAAGTGTCAATAATCTGTCAATTTGCCAAATCACTCCCCAGTTACGGCAGTTACGAGGCGCTGGACACAAAAGTTCATAAAACAATATAAAATATCGTTGCGTTGGCATCCATAAAAAGGACAACTTAATTTATATATACAATACGTATTGCGTATACGTATATGGGGATACATATATATTCCTTTTTTTTTGTATTATATATGCCATTGTCACAACAAAGGACTGGAGGGGGGCACAAGTATACGAGTAGTTGGGAAGTGGGTGTCGTTCTACCAATTAAAGGTAACAATGGGCCCCCCTCCACCAACACACAAAACGAGCGGCGAGTGGCAGGCAGACAGGCTACTGACAATAATAAGAGGGGCGTGGTGGCGGTGCCAACAATGAGAACAATGAACCTGTGACAATTTTATTAAGTGGTTGGTCCGAAGGAGAAGAAGAAGATGTGCCTGTGTCAGGAGTAGTTTTTGGTGCCGATGCCAAGGCGGAGGCCAAATGCCGTTCCCCATAAATTTTCCCCCCAACAAATTGTCGTCAATAATGCCAAAGGAGGAGCGCACCAGGACCAGGGACCAGCCAACCGAAAAAAAATAGAAGGAAAATGAAAAGAAAAGAATAAGAAGCGCCGCCACTTTTCTCGCTCCAAGAAATTGAAAACGAAAGGAGAGCGAGCGAGCGAGCGAGCGATAGCTTGAATTTACGATGCCTGAAGAGTGAGGAAAATTCCGGCTGCAAAAAAAGGGCAAAAAGCGCAGTTAAGATATTGACTCTGAGCATAGTTATGGGTGTGGGGTGTGGGGGGGGTGGTAAGGGGTTCCTGTGTCTGGCCATTAAATGAAGTTAGAAGCGTTGTTTATGATTGCATCCGACAGAGGCACTGAGATGAAGACCTCTTGTTGTATTGTCTACTCATTGGATTACACTCGCCAAAAAAAAATATATACATATATATACATACATATCTCGTATTCAAATCGATTCGTTGGTTACGTTTCGTTTCCCATTGCAGTGTCGAGTCCACCCACCACACAGCCACCGCCCACAACCACAACGCTGCGCCGCACGACAACCACAACGATGGCAAACACTTTGGATGGCTACAACAACCAACTGAATGGCATGGCAGGAGGAGGAGGAGCAGGAGGAGGGCCCACGAATTCGGTGATTGTGATTGACAAATGTGAGTACTACAAAATGGAAAGCACTGCACTCCACTCCATTCCACTCCACTCACTGTTTAACCCACCAATTGACTTCATTTCTCTGTGTTTTTTTTTTCTTTTTGGTCGCTGTTTTTGCAGTGGGCATCAAATATCAATCGAATCTGAATGAGATTGGCAAATCCGAACAGAAGCTGACGGGCAACAATCCCAAGGGCTATGACTGGTCCAAGGGCAAGGGCAGCGCCAGTCGTCTCCATCGATCCCTAATGATGTGCTGGCTCCTGGCACTCCTCTCCCTGCTGCACGGTTAGAGCTTCAATGCAATAGAAAATATGTATATCCTTATATTATATATATATATATATATATATATATATATATAGAGTGCCATTAAAAACAAAACAAAAACATACCAACACAAAAAATGCAAAGAACCACAAAACAAACAACAACAAAGAACATACAAACGACGCCATGCACGTAAAAACAAAACAAAAATTATGATAACCCCAACAAAATGTGAACTTAATTAAGCAAATTGCCAAACGCAAAACCCATTTCAAGTTTTTGGTTAGCATTGTGTTTGTCTTTTCCACCGCCCAACCTGCCCCACAAAGCTCCATAAATATTTGATTCGATTTTTGGTCCATACAAAAGAGATGATCACGAGGCCTAGCATTATTAAAACAATAATAACAGCTACACAAAAAAGTTTGTGAACAAACAAAAGGCAGTAAATTAATCAACAAAATGCTGCGTTTCAACACTCCGACTAGGGGTTTACACTCCACAGGTAAATGACGTTCGTCGATAGAAGGAATGAGTATATGAATACGATTAAAATATCAGCAAAATTGTACCAAGCGGTTTAAATTCTTAACTTTTATTTGAGAATAATAATCCTATATTTTTGGGTACAAAATTTTCAACAGTTTAAGCAAATGAAAGCAGTTGTAGCAGGATCTGGAAATGTTTTAATTTTAGTTATATTATTTAGGTATTATTTTACTTTAATTTTGGTGGGTCTATTAACTATGAGTAATTTATAAGTACATAATTATTAAATTATGGACAAACATTTTCAGGCATTAAATGAAGTAAATTTTAATTTCAAATTTGTTAACCTAGTCGGAGGTTATCCTACGCTCTAAAAATTTATCAAATCTTTAATCATATCCAACAGATTAGGTAACATTAAAGAGTCCTTCTTTAAAGCTTCGCTGCCAGCCCCTTTTTGAGTGTAATTTCTTTTTTGTATTATTAAAGCTATTTTCCTTAAAATCTAACAAGTTTTAGTGAGAGTATTTAAACACAATAAATGAATATACAATTTTTGTGGACAGATATTTTCCCAAAAAAAAAAAAAAAAAAAAAAACCAAAAACACACACACACACACAGACCGAAAGCAGGTTAGTTAGTTGAAACATAAATTAATTTAAATTAAAAATTCTGAAAAAAATATACATTTCAAATGTTGACAAATTGTTAAAAAAGAAAAAAACGAGAAAGAAAAAACCAAAAAAATAAACAAAAGCACACACGATATACACACTGTAAATATAAAGAAAAAAAAACACAACCAACGCAAATGCAATTGTAAATTATGTACTCGTTATAAGCTATACAAATGATGGCTCATTTGTAATACAATATAAATATTAAGCAATTTATAATAATAAAGGATACTCAGAGCCAAGAAAGAAAGATGAGAGATAGAGAGAGAGATAGAAAGAACGCGCAATGGCGGCACTAATCAAAAACCAATTAAAGAATATACATTAAATCAGAATAGAAGATAGAAGAGTACCCCAGAGAGAGAGAGAGAGAGAGAGAGATAGAGTGCAGAGAGCAAAGAAAACAATTGAGTTGGTTGGCTAAAATTCGTATTGATTGAAGCATATTTATATACATACATATATCCATTTAAGCCCGGTCCTAATGCCCAGATGCCAACCATAAGTAAAACTATGTTCTAAACTAAAAATATACATACATACACATGAATATACATTTAAATACCATATATCATAGGCTTTAGTTTGTGTTTCTTAGCAATAAGAGTGATAATGTACATTTAATGATATTATGGTTCCCCCTAAAACTCCTCCATCCTCCATACCCACAAGGAACAGAGAGCGGAGCGGAAAGAAACTGCAAGCGAGAGAGAGAGAGAAAGAGAAAACACAAATAAAATATCTATTTGGGATTGCTTCATATTAACATGGTTTTCTTGTTGTTGTTTTTTTTTTTTTTGGTGTTGTCAACTGGGTATTATTTGTCCTTACACAACCAGAAGCACTGACCAGAAGAACATCGCATAAATGCAAAGCTTCGTTTTATTCCGGATTTATATTTGATTCCATGTTCCATGTTTGCGTTGCACTTTGGGCACGTGAAATTGTTATTGAACCGGAGGCGATTGTCAGCTCTCGGTACTCGGTTCTGGGGTAATACATTTTCTCTTCCATTTATCTGCACTGCAACGGCAATTGCACAAACATTGTTGCCATGGCAGAAATCCTTTTCTGCTGCTTACGTGATGCCTGGCCTGCCTGCCTTTGCCTCATCTCCTACGTGGCGTATGCGCAATGCAAACAAATAGACAGCCTTGGATTGGACATCTCTCGAGGCAAGAGGCTGATGGAGCAGTTTTAAGCTGCCACAAAAGACTTCTTCTTTGATTGTTAAAGGTAATCCAAGGGCCCACATACAGGAATAATTATTGATGTATGATTTCTGAACGTATAGTTTAAATCTCTTGCTTCAGTTAATTATCATACCATATATTTACACTACTTTTTTTTAAGACGGAACAGTCAAGCTACCCACAGTGCTGTAGGTTATCAGTGCTGACAGTATCATCATACAGCCGGCGGATCAATCTAAACGTTGCGAATATTAGTCACAGTTCTGGCAATTTTTTTTATGATTATTTGTGAAAAATTTATCAATCGATCAAGCGGATTTGTTGTTTCACAAGAAAGGCGTGCCATGCCACTGCTAGATTAGGAAATAAAAACCAAGAAATTCAACAGAAATTGATTCCAAAAGGAATAAATAACACCCTACACCCTAACTACATGTATCTGAAACATTATTTATCTCACTAGAAAACATTTTAACCTAACCTGATATTAGCAAATATGTATGGATGTATGTATATACATATGTATGTACATAAATTCTACACATTAAAGAGTCAAAAAGCTGTTGCATGCTTTTGGGCTGTACAATAAAAATGGCAAACAATTATCGCATGCTATTTTCAAGTTAGTTTTTGTTTCTAAGTGGATTTTTGAGTTCTTTGGGTGCAAAATTATATATAACTAGTTGTACCCTGCCCCGTTCCGCTGTGCCATATTGTGGTTGCACGCATAAGAAATGAGGAACACAACAAAGCATACATTTTAAATAGGAAATAGCAAACAAAAATCTACTTACAGTACAAAAGAGGATTTGGTGACTTCTGCATGCCATTACAAAGTCACAGACCCAAGAGCTATAGGTACACCATAGGTACATTCAAGTCAGTTGCTACAAAAATGTTCCATCCAGATTACGAAAGGCCCAGCACGGGACCCCACGAGTTCATTGGCGTTGAAACAGAAGGACAGCCCATACCCATGGGATCCTGTGTCATTGGAATTCGCTACGACAAAGGAGTACTCATTGCTGCCGATACAGCGGTGTCGGAGGCATCAGTGCCTCGGTACCAGGATGTGGATCGAGTCTACAAGATCAACAAGCAGATTATTATGGGCGGAGGTGGCAACTTTCACGATGTCCAAATGTACAGGCGCACAATTGAAAGGCAGGTCATTTCGGATCGTATCTATCAGGATGCATTCGAGATGAAGGCCACGGCCCTAGCCTGCTGGTTGAGGAGTACATTAAGTGCACGTCGCATGGCCATGGATACCACGAATGTGGCTCTAATTGTGGGTGGCATGCAGCCAAATGAAGGGCCTTACCTGGTCCCAGGAGCGGGATTTCATAGAGAAGGAGGCTTTGGGCATGATTCGCGAAGATTTACTTGTTACCCCTTTAATGGAAGATTTGTAATCTGGATTGACAGAATATTCTTCTTGTAAAAACATTTCTGAATAAACCCTACTTAAATGCTTATATTTATATTTTACTGCAAACTATTTTGTTACATGCATTTTTTTAATTTTTATTTATTTATTTTATTTATTTATTTCACCTAAGATATTTGTTTAATTTTTAAAAATGCTTTTAATATGTATTCTCTTTTAAATTTGTAAGATGGCAATTGGCAATAATATCTACCCAATCAGCCTGTTGGGTGCGGAAAACCGCCCGCTTGAATAAATTCCACAAAAACGAGTTAAAAAGCAATTCGTATCTGCAGTTATAGACCCCCGATCCCAAGGACAATGCATGCCACTCAGACCACCCACGCTATGCACTCGGTCTATGCTCCGACAGCAAGGCATTATCTACGATTAGTGGTCGAGCGAGCTAACTAAAGGCGAGCATGCATTTAAATGAAGAGTGCTGATTAGCGCAAAGAGCTTGTTGCCAGCGGCTGCCTCGAACACAGCCATACAACCCAAAAGTAGTCTCGAGCAGTCTAATTATGTTGATTTTTAAGAACTTAAGTGATAAGATAATTATATATAGTATTCTACGTTTACGGGTTTGTTAAATGTATTAAGTATTTGTGCCAAAAAAACACAAAACACTAAATTCTAATTGGGCAATAAGAAAATTCTCGTCAAATTAAGATAAGAAAACGATATAAAACGAACTCCACGGCACTCTCCAGTCAGTTTTCAGCCGTTTATAATGCAGTCAAAGTGGATCTACGGATTGCTGGTGTTTTTCCTCTGCAAAAGCATCACAGGATTGGCGGATGTTGAAGGGGTAAAGTTTCGAGTGTACTCATAAGATGGAAATTAGGAAATTAGCAAACAAAAATCTTCTTACAGCGTGTCATAAACCAAACGGACAGAACTGATATTCAAGAATTGTATTTGGATGGTCCGTATAGACACTGTCCTATTGATTCCAGTGCCCATGGTATATATACAATACAGGTAGGGGAACTAGATCCCTTCCCAGTGTTCTGCAATGCAAAGATGGCGGGTCCTGGCTGGACTGTGATCGCCCGTCGAACCAACAAGGAGCTGAATTTCTTCCGCGACTGGGATGGGTACAAGAGAGGATTTGGTGACATCGCAGGCGACTTCTTCATAGGATTGGATAAGCTGCACGCCATTACAAAGTCACAGAACCAAGAGCTATACGTACACCTGGAGGACTTCGAGGGGAACACGAGATATGCCAAATACGATGAGTTCCATATCGAAAGTGAAAACGATCAATATCGAATGTCCGCGTTGGGCAGATTTACTGGAGATGCGGGTGATTCGTTGAGAGTCAGTCAGAACCAGAAATTCACCACCTACGATAGGGACAACGATCAAAGGGCGAATGGAAGAAATTGTGCTGCGGAACAAATGTGTCCCTGGTGGCACAACGATTGTAGCCATAGGTATGTCTATATATATTGTCTTTTAATGATTGCCTCAACTCTCCTCATTTCAGTCAGCCTTTCGGCATATATGTGGATGGTATCGTGGATATCATGAGGACTGGGGGGATATATTGGTACCATTGGCGCGGATATGAATACTCTTATAAAGCAATGCAAATGATGGTTCGTCCAAAGTGCTCTTGCCCTAATAAGAAATAAAATAAATATTAAACTACATACAACGTATTCTTATGAATTCGTACAAAAATACAAGTCACGAAGGCAGTTGTTTAATCTGGTTATATTCATAGCATAATCCATTCTTCGTTCTGTACTCTACGCGCCTTATAAATATATAACCTGTTGACCAGAATTATTGTTCACTTAAATACAACACTTTTTAATCTTTGGAAACCTTTTCGAACAACCCTCGTACACCATTTTCCCTTTTCTGAAAACTCATGTACATTGGCATGCCCGTTTATTGCAATATTTTATTTATATGTTTGCCAAATGTTTTATTCTTAGTAGTTCCATGTCTGAAATAAATAAAATATACTTATATGAAAATATTCTTCCATTATATATATATATCGTTGGCTCCGCCATAGCTCAATCCTAATTTTCGCTGCTGATGCATAGTGTTTTGTACGATCCTTGGATCCATAAATCTTTACTGTCGTATTAATTATATTTTGCTTACGTCAATTGAAAAATAAATAAGCTGAATATAAAATAAATTAAACTGAATAAACTAAAAAATGTTGTTCTATAAGCACAGAACACATTTGATTTAAGGCTGGTATGCAATTTCAATGGATGTGGAATGTAATTTAATTTAATCATTAAAATTGAAAACTTTTGGCATTAACTTTTTCTTTGAAAGTTTTATTATTTAAAATACAATATTTGTAACATTAAATGTTGCTGCTTACAAAACTACGTTGCATGACAATGCTTAATGGCTAAAGATATACATATTACAATTAAATGAGGTTTGGTGTGGCTTTGTTTAGTTTTGTTTTGTTTTGTTTTTCCCCCGTCATATTTTGATCAGACCTCCACAGAGCGACGATCGAGCAGTGTGTCCAATATCTTGTCCATATGCTCGCTGCAGTTGGCCAGACAAACATCCGCGTACTCGCTGAGGAAATACATGAAGCTCTCCAGCTGTTCCATGGAGCAGGTGCGGAAGCCATTGTCCCGCCCAATGTTGTCAATGGCTCGGATAATGGAGCGCAGCTTCTTCACATATTCGGGCGTGTTGCGGCAATGCTCCAGCGAGTCATTCGACAGATTCGATGGCTTTGAATAGCTGCGAATCCGTTCCTCCACATTCTTAAGCTTCGTTTGCTGCTGCTTCAGTACCTGCATCATTTGTGGCATGGACATGGCTGGTGAACGCACCACTGGAGCCGCCTTGGCGAACAGCTCATCGAGTGGCACCGCCTCGTAGTCCAGAGAGAACATATCCGGGGAGAAGGAGAGCCTACTGCCACTGCCGCTGCCACTGTTGTTGCTGAAGCTATCCGACTCGAACTCCGTTTGGTCCAGGTCGCTCGTTTTGATCGTGTTGTTGGCATTGCTGCCCATATTCGGCCAGGCGTACTTGCTGCGTCCCTCCAGTCCATTGCTGGCGCCCGTCTGCAGTCCCACCAGCATGCTGTAGCTGCTTTCGATGGAGTACTTTTGGGTGGTGGGCCAGAACTCGGGCACGCAGCTGAACTCCAGATGATCCACGCCAAAGCGCAGCTCCGCCTGATCGTTCAGCTCTGCAGCCAGGAACTCAAACAGCCGCTCCACCTTCTCGCCGGCCATTAGTTTGCCGCTGAATGGCACTGCCAGGTCACCGCTGGCGAACCAATAGTGCGAGCATCCCTGCACGCTGGGCGGACGCTCCGGCAGCGATTGCTTGGCCTCCTGGCGGCCGCCTCGCGTAAACTTGTGCGCATCGATGCCGAAGGCCATGTCCCTCGTTTCCCAGCTCTTCTGCGTGAAGATCTCGTACAGCAGACCCAAACGTTCGGGCGTATTGTGGAAGATCTCCAGTGAGACGGTAAAATCTCCAGCAGATATCCAGAACATTGACTTGGGCTTGGGTGCCGGCATCTCGTCCTGTGACGAGTTCATCTCCACTGTCGGTGCATTCGCAAAGAACTCCCGCTCGCTGCAGGGCGTCCTCGGGGAGCTGGGCGTATCATCTAGATCCAGTGGATGATCCTCTCGAATCACCTGCATGGCCAAGGAGCTGCGTCGCGGTCTATTGTCCTGTGCGGGCGTCAAGATCGGGCTGAACAGCTGCTGTTGGGCGGGACTCACCGCATGGCGACCTTTGACGGGTGTCGAGAAGCCCGACGGCTTGCCACCCGTCGTACCCACGGAGGAACGTCTGAGGGGACTGCCACCATCCATGGCATCGTTCGAGCATGTCTCAAAGCCCTGATCGATGAAGCTATCCCTCATCATGGTCTGATCCAGTGACTGCCTTGGCGTCTGTGCCGGCGACTGATCGCTGTCCGCATTCGGTGACGGCGACGACATCACCGTCAGCGTGTAGGCGGACTTGATCTTGCGCGGCGAGTTCACCTGCCGCATCAGCGACTTGTCCAGCTCAATGTAGCTCTGCTCGGGCATTGCGATATTCGGGGGTGTCTTCTTTTTGGTGTGTGCTGCCAGTGCTGCTGGCGGCTTGTAGTCCGAATCCGAGTCCGTGGAGGTAATGGCATTGGCCGTGGCCTCCACAATGGAGTTCTCCTTCTTCCAGGTGAGTGTGCGTCGCATTTTCTTCTTGCGCGGCGGACGCTGCGGCTTGGCAAAGTCAAAGTCATTCGTTTGCATCATTTCCTGTTGCATTTCGGGCTGAGATTCATCGCTGGTTATCTTTGGGAATAAAATAATAAAAATGTTAGTGTGGCTGCTCGCAGTGGCATGATCGGCATGCTGGGACTTACCTTTGGTAGAGTGGACAACCCGGATTCACTTTCCTCAGCGTCCGATTGCTTGCGACTCGAAGAACTGCTCGACATGGCGCAGGTGGACTGCGTTTGACTCAAACTGGGACGTGGCGCTGGCACTGGCGCTGTCACTGGCGCTGTCACTGGCACTGGCACCGGCACCGGCGGTGCCTGGCGCTTCACCTTGCGTGGCGTCACTGTGGGCGTGTCCACTTTAGTGTCCACTTCCTTAACCTCCGACTGGCTGGACTCTTTCCTTTCCTTATTCTCCAGCTCCAGCTTGGCTATGGCCTCTTCCAGCAGCCGCTCCACTGCCGATCGCTGGCTTAGCTCGCCCATCGATGTGGCCGTCTGCTCTGGCGGCGCCTGGCCCGCCGAACTCTCCTCCTCCAGGGCAATCTCGATGGTCTGTTCGCTGTTGGACGCGCAGGTAATGTCGAATTGTACGCCATTCTCGGCACTTAGCCAACTGTAGAAGAGACTCTCCAGCGGCTCGTTCTGAAAAAACATCTGATGTCGCTCCTGACGCGTTCGTCGAATCTTCTTGGGCGGCGCAAACGCCTCGATGGGCAGCACACTGCGTATGGAGGCGAGATTCCGCTTCTGTGAGCCCTCACGCCCGTGACTCTCGCTCTGGCCACGCTCCAGGCAACGTCTTGGTCGCGGCTGTGGTGCCCGTCGCTCGGGGCTGGGCTTCAGGATCACCGTCAGTGTGCTCACATGGAAATGTGAGGTGCAGCTGGTGGTGGTGCTGCCAGCTGCTGCTGCTGCCTCTTCAATAGCTGGACTACGCTCCTTGGGTGAACTCGATGTGCTGGACAGTCCTCCTGCAGGTCGCGGTGGTGTGCCCGGCTCTAGTATGCACTTTGCCTCGAGCTCCTTGGCCAATAGCTTGACACTCGCCTGCTGTTCGGCCACCACCTCGCCGCGTGCCATCTGTTTCTTCACCTTTGCCTTGAGATCCGCCGCATGGGCCGTGAATTTGGGATGCTTTGCTGCCATATCCCCAACGAATTGGTTGAACAGCAACGCCTTATCCCGCACACTCAGCTCACGGAAGACCTCCTCGGCCACCAGGCAGGGGCCCTGTCGCGGCTCCAATCTCGACTGCGGCTGTGGCTTGGCCTCGGGCGAGCATTCATTGTGCAGCTGGACATATTGTGGCTCTTCGCCGCGTCGCATCACCTGGCTAATCTTCGAGTTGAAGAGCTGTGCCATTTCCTTCACTTTCATGGGCAATTTACCCGCTGACTTGGTGGCTGCTCCTGCTCTGCCGGATGATTGCGGCGTCTCTGGCTGCTGTTCGTATTTTTGCTTCAGTTCGCTTATCTTTATCTTGCCAGCATCCACTTTGTGCTTGGGCGGACTGACAACCATCTCGGGCTGCTGCTGATGCGCCAGCTTGGCAATGGCACTGGCCACCTTGCCGGAGCAGGCAACCAGTTTGTCGGCCTCTGCACACTTTGGTGGGTGTGACGGGCACCTCCTCGTCAAAGTACTTCATGAGATTCTCAATGCTGGACAGATCCAGGTCGGTTATCGGTACCCTCGACTTGGAGGGCGTCGCATACGAATTCTGATGCTCCAGGGCGCTCAAAAAGCGATCATCGTCCAGCGAGGAGATCTCAAAGAGCTCCTCTCGCGTCATGGTGGCCCGCAGCAGGCCGCAGGCATCGCTGCTATGACGACTGGAGCGACGCCGCTGCTCCTCAATCTCTGCATTCAGTTGCAGCAGTTCGCTCAGATCCTCGCTATTCATGGCCGCCGTGTCCATCATGAGCTCGTGGTGGCTGCCCGCCGGCTTCTGGTTGGGTGTGGAATTGCTTAGAACCATTGTTGTTGGATTTCACTGCTCGTTGTTTACGTTAGACGTTCCAGTTTGTAACTGTGCTGGTTGTGTGCTTGCCCAGCGGTTCTTATAGCAATGGCAGGTAGCTTTCTGCACGTTGAGGGTTTAGGTACACACAAATTGGCATGCAAAATGCATTTATGACCAGACCATCCGCTAATCCGCGCAGATCAATCAGGTAATCTCCTTCAGCAGCTGCGCATATAATTGGGGGTTTTTCGCGTACCTTCCAGGAACGAATTTTACCTGCGAATACATACGTGCTCAACAGGTAATCATTTTTAGTTATGTTTATGATCGAAAAACACTCTGAACACTTCTACAAGAAAAGGCAAATTTGACTTGGAAAATTCTAGATTTTACAAGAGACACAGAGCAGAATAGTAAAGAGATCAAAACGCAACACAGAACAGAGCTAAGACAGCGAGAGAATTTCCAAGGAAAACGCACAAAGTAAAGTTAGAACCAAACAAATTACACACACAAAAATATCTGAAAATGTTCTTAAATTTTCAACAGCAATTAAAATCTCATAAACGGAACATTTCGCCCCATCCCCATTTGCACAAATCTTTGGCACAGCAAATACGAGCACGACTAACAAGACCCCAGCGGATTGCAGTAGCGCCACAATAAAAATCACACACGAATAATACTCGTACTCGTACTCGTATTTGGAACATTTTTGTGCAACTTGTCGTTTGGATGGAGCTGTGGATGGGAATGGCTCGGGAATGGTAAAACTTTTGTGTGCCATTTGTGGCATCTTATGCAAATCACAGCCAAAAAGCAATGCAAATCCAAAGGGAAACCAAAGATTTTTTAAGGGGTGTGTGGAGAAAGTAACCTCAGGTGACAAAAATTTCGGGCTTCCCAATAATGTTGATGATGATGATGAAGAGTCAGTCCTGTCTTTCGCTCTCTCTCTCTCTCTCTCGTTATTGTTCCCTTTTTATATAGACAGATTTCAATTTGCTAATAGCCACGTGGCATACATATTTCCCCTGCAAAAAGGGGCACCACCGGCACTCTCTTTTTCTAGTTCGTTGCGATTTGGTCTAGACAACAAATTGAAAAAGTAAAAGGTTTTCCACCATTTTGGCTCTCTCTCTCTCTCTCTCTCTCGCTTGCTCTGTCTACTTTCCTTTGTCTGTTTGTTTGCTCTCGGAGAACTGTGCTTTCAATAACTTTAATATGGTTTGTACGTCGGAAATTGAATTGAATTACTCCGCGAGTAACTCGAGAGTGAAATGCGGTAGTTGTGCAAGAGTTTTTCCTCGAGTCTGCTCTGTTTCGCTCTGTGAAAAGTGAGAGGAGCCTCAGCCTCAGCCGCCTGGCAATGGAAGTGGAAGTGCAAGTGGCAGTGAACCGCAGATATTTTTAATGCTCGTCTTCACTCAGCGAAAACGCACCAGAAAATGTACTTGGCCAAAAGTGTAAAAACGGGGGAAAGGGGATGATGGCTCAGACAATGCGTAAGTGAAGATTTTTGCACCAAACAAAAATACAACACTGGCTGAAAAATAAATTATAAAGGAAACTGAAATATATCGGATATATACGTAAATGCTATAAATGCGATTTTAATGGTGCACTTTTAAATGCCTTTAATGTCGGAATTTTTAGGCAGAGAGGCAGAGAGCCTGAGACGAGTCTTTTGAACGGAATTAATGTAGCTCTTGTAACGATAATTATTAACTATTTAAGGCCACTATAAAATTAAAAATATGCGAGTGTCTTCTGCTCTGCTGTTAACTATCAACTATTTATTTGCATTCATTTTGTATTGCTTTAGAAATAATTTTAATATTTTCTGATAATATTCTTCTAAAATATTCAAACTTTTTTCAACAGTCATGGCCAGCCATATTTGAAGTTTCCTTCTTCACTTTTACAAGCTTTTCTTTTTGTAGTAATCTATAAGACAGAAGACTTTGCCAGAACCTAGAATTTCCTCAATAAGGTAAATAAGTAAAGATGCGCTGTCTATCTTTCAGAATTTTTACTGGCAGTATTTTACTATCTTTCAGATATATTCACACACACTGCCTTGTACAAGTATATTCCCTCTCGAAGTCCGGTGAGGCGTAATTGAAATATGAAATTGGTGATTCAACAAGGCGTCCATTGACGTCCTCGTACGCGTTCTCGGCAGTGGTTCTGGGTCCTTGGAGCGCAGTGAGGCAAGCAAAGCTGCCTGCCTGCCTGCCTGCCTGCTTGCCTGTCCGACAAAAGAGGAGCTGCTGCGGAAGTGTTGGGTTCCCATTGAACCGTTAACGACTCGGCATTCTTCTCGGCCTTTCTCTCTCTCTCTTCTCGTTTGGCCAGGGCCGGGACCCATCCTGGGATGCAGAGATTAATTTTCGCTCGCTTGTTAATAAATTAATAAATTAAATTGCATATTTTCTCTTTGGCGGTATGCCTTTTTCACGATACGATGATATCATAAGAGTTATGTGCCGAAAAAAAGTGTAAATTTTAATATAAATAATTTTCGCTTGATTTTCGCTTCACTTTGATACAAACAACATTCTACACACGATTTTTGCTCTCTCTCTCTCTCTCTGTCTCTCTCATGTGTCCTGACGCCTATCACACTCCTGTCACTTTAGTGCCTTGAAAACTATTTGCAATTATTTTGAATAAATTTTGTGCGACTTTCTCTTCACGGAATATGCGAATTTTTCACCTGTTTAAACTTTAAAGTGTCAAACCACACGCATTAAAAATGATTAATTAATATATATATACTGAGCTGCTAATGGATTTATAGGAGAGTTTTTTCCACACACTTTCTTTTTTGTTATTGTTTTTCTGTTTGCTAAACTGCAATTAATTAAAATAGAATCAATTAAAATCAAATGAAGGATTGCAGTTTAATGATTAGGAACCGTTGAAGTACAAATCATGAATAAATTATGCCACGAAAAATTATGAAATATGAATATTTTAATGGATTTTGGGAATGGGATTGAAATGAAAGGAAAAGATTAATGTTCTTATTAAATGCATTTAAATCTAAATCATTTAAACGCTCATTAAAGTCTAAAAGCTGTTATTTTATTATTTTGGATAAAAGAAAGATTTAAAATCGAATTAAAACACTGTTTATATGATTTATCAAATCCACTGAAATAAAATTAAGAATATTTAAAGAAAAAATACATTTTCATAGAATCCAATCATTCAGAAAATCCCCAAAATTAGAGACACAAAATTATGAAAGATTGAACTACTTTTTAGTGTTTTCTGCACAAATCGTTATCTGCATGGCCAAGCCTCCTCCAAAAATAACCATTGAATCGAGAGCACTATCTTTATGTATGAATGTGGATGTACTCTCGTACTCGTACTCGTGACCCCTTGTGTCGGGGATCACCTCTCGTGCTTAAGGTTAATCGTTAGCCGCAATCATGAATTGCAGCTCAAATTGCGTCATACGTTAATTCAAACAGATAATCGGGTTCCGATTTCCGAGCTACGATCATAATTAATAACTAAAAAACGATGTGTAACAATTAATACAGCGAGTGCAGAGAATGTGAGTGTCATTATTCATACACTGAGGGAAAACCAAAACTCAATAATAAACAAAATAAATAAATTTAATGAAAATAAAAGAAATTGTCATAAATAAAAAATTAAAATAATATTTATATTTTAATTTAATTGAGGGAATTGAGGGAAACCAAAACTCAATAATAAACAAAATAAATAAATTTAATAAAAATAAAAGAAATTGTAATAAATAAAAAATTAATATAATATTTATATATTAATTTTATTTTATTTTTAATAATATTATTAATTAATATATATTTTTCCATAAAATACTAAGTAATAAGTACTAAGAAACCCCCTAAAGAATGATACATTTATAATTTCCCGATAGTTCTCTACAGAAAACCTCTTTCTTTTAATATTTCCCTTAAACTTGAGAGAATAAAATTCTACTCAAAACTGCCTTCAATTTATTGCGTTCAGTGTATTTCCAATTGATAAGAAATCCAAAAGAAAAGACGTATTTAAAGCCGCTCCCTGCTTATCAGCTAACCAAGCGAAAAAAAGAGCCGAGCTGCAAGAATCTCTCACACACACACACACAATCGAGCGGACAGTGGATCGAGGAATAATTAAGAGTGATTTTACGAGTAATATATGGGGTTTTATATTTCGTTTGGAGCCGACCAAGCCGACCCACCCGAACCACACATTGGGAGAATGGAAATGGAAATGCGAAATGCGAGAATGAACATAAAAAACGGAACCGCGTGAAACGAGTTTTTAGTTGATTTTTAGCAAGCGGCAAACGCGCAACAGAAAACCAATCCAAAAACTGAAATACAAATAAAACAAAAACGATCCGCGTGAAATTGTGAAATACATTTTTTGGCCATAGAAAATTTTGACATGATTGCGATTAAAAATCTACAAAGTGAACAAATCAAAAGGCCTACAGCAATTGCAAGTTGGAACAAATAACCCAAAGAAAAAGAGAGCAAGGGGTGAAAGCCAAGTGAAAACCAATTAAAAAGTGAAGAAATTTCAAACCAAATTTTTGGTAGCTAAAGAAATGGCGCAAGATCTGTGGACTTTCTTTGTGCTGGTGTTGCTGCTGCTGTCGATATCCATCGAGGCAATGCCATCCACTTATCAGCTGAATCAGCGCTGCCCGTACCAAAGCCAATGCGATCCATCGATCAATTGGCAGCACATCCGCAGACTGGAGAGCTATGTGCGTACAGATGTGGATCCCTGTGTGGATTTCTATGCCTATGCCTGTGGCAATTGGCGGCGCATTCACGGCGAAGGTGGCACAGCCACAACGATAAGTGAGGTGCAGATTAATCAACGCTTTGAGGACTTATTTCTGCGTCTTCTGCAAGATCCACTGGCACCGGAACATGCCTATCCCATGCAACAGAAACTGCTGACACACTATCAGAGCTGCACGGCTCTGAGGAGCCCCAATTTGGGGCAGTATCTGCAGCTATTGCCACCACTGCCGCCGCTGAATAGCTCGCACTGGATGCAGCTGGTCTCTATCCTGGGTCGGTATGGCTATCACGATCATTTTGTGCAGATCGAGGTGCGGCATCACAACATCAGCCAGCACATGATCTTCATACAGCCGCACAATCACAATCTGAGTCTGAATCTCACGCAGCAGATCTTTGAGGCACTGCCACAGCGGAATTTCGATTTTCTGCAGCTCAAAGAGATGTTTGCTACACTGGAGGCACATCTCAATCGACTGGCCAAGCCCAACATTGCCGATGATAGTTTTCACAACCTAACGCTGGAGGAGATTCGCAGAAGAGTGCCGGAATTGGATTGGTTGGGCGCCTTGAAGCGACAGCTCAATCGGTCAGCGGTGAACGCGGATCATTCGTTTCAGGTGGACGAACTGTCGGCCATCAGGCAGCTGATATTGTATCTCAATCGGCAGGACAGACTGCTGCTGAATCTGTACAGTCTGGCCAGATTTCTCAGTCATCTGCTGCAGCTGCCGCACAATCCATTGGGCAGCCTGTCCGCGTCTCCTTTGGCGTCATCGAAGTCCCTCTCCATTGCCTGCATTCGTCACATGCGTCGCACCCTCTATTTGCCCATGATTTATGCCTACGAGCGGGTGTACTATGCACGGCAGCGACCATCCGATGAGCGTGTCATCCACAGTGTCTTCACAGAGCTGAAGGATCAGCTGGTGCGTACGCTGGACCAGAACAACTTCAATCTGAACCGCGGCCTGGTGGAGGCGCTGCAGACAAAGGTGCTGGGCATGCGCCTGAATGTGGGCAATGTGCCCAGAAATGTCACAGAGGATTTCTTTTGGGCTGCCGACAGCAGCTGGACGGTGGGTCGCGACTTCCACGAGAATCATCTGAACAGCCTGCTCTACTTCTATGCGCTGACGGCCAAGCTGGAGGATGCCAATCCGGATGCCGCAGAGAAGGCCATTTGGTACAGTTTCAACAATCATTCGCCCGATCTCACGGACAACATCGATGCCACGCCCTACTTTTATTGTCTGGGCAATATCATCATCATTCCGTACTCGTACGCTCAGCTGCCGTTCTACCATTCGGAATTGTGGCCCGCCATGCTCTACGGGGATCTGGCCAACACCTTGGGCCACGAGATGCTGCACGCCTTCGACACGGATCTGGTGGACTACGATGTGCAGGGGAATATGCGTGACTACGGCGAGCAGCTGCAACAGCAGCCGCTCTATGTGGAGGCTGTCAGGTGCCTGAACGACAGCTCTGTGGTGCTGAATGAACGCACTTCGGATGTCAGTGGATCCCGCCTGGCATTTCGCACCTACATGAAGGATGCCCAGAGCCGGCAGTCGAATGGCAGATACTATTTCCTGCAGTTCTCGCATTTCTTTTGCGGCGACGAGGGCGACAGATACCATGACATGGGCAGCACGCGCCTCAATTATGCCCTGAGTCAAATGCCCGAGTTTTCCGAGTACTTTCAGTGTGCCAGGGGCACGCCCATGAATTCTGCCCAGCAATGCCAGTTTTGGTAGCCAATCTATAGTATATATATGTGTGTGTATCGATTAGTATCTTTAGCATTTAGTTTATTGTCTAGCCGGTGTATAGCTTTAATTAGTTGCCTCCCCCTCCCACAACACAAAACAACCCCACACCCTCTCAAGTATTGTGAATAAATTTCCTTGTTTTAGGAACCTTTAACACTGTACACCTCTTCTTTTGTATTTCTGTTTCTGTTTCTATTTTGGTTTCCAGTTTTTGTTTGCTATGCGGCGCGGCACGCATAATGTCGAGCATTGCAGGCGAAGCGTCGCAGACAAGTTAATTTTCAATTACGTGGCGCAACGTGAGCAACAGCCACGGCCCAGGCTGAAAAGTAAGGTTATATCTATGGATTACGAGATGCCTGCACCACGTGTGAAAGTAATCCAAACAGTGGATCATGCGCCAGTATTTTGTGGCGGAGAAAGAAGAATTTATCTATGGATTACGGGGTGCTAAGTGAAGGGAATTAACCATCAAATATTGTGTGGGCTTTAGACACAAAAGTTACCCAACAATTTCGATTAGAGAATATTTTCACTACACAAAATAAATAAATTTTAAATTTATACAATATCTGCTTTCAAAGCTGTGGAAATTATTTTTTATTTTATTTTGTTTTTTTATTTTATTATTTTTTTATTGAAATTAATTTTAAAACTTATGAAAAAATATGAAAATTAAATTATAAATTAATAATTTGTTATAAATAAATTATTATACATAAATTAGGAGCCTTCGGCTCCCAAGTTTGTAGTTAAATGCATTATAACCCGAAATAAGTTTATTAATACAGAAATAGTCGAATCTTAATTCTAACTATGAGTATACATTTTATAAAGTGAACATTTGAAGTGTATACACTTTATATATAGACTCAACAAAGCCAAAACACCCTTTTGATACCATTTAAAGTAAAAAAAACTGCAGAAGCGGCACTAAGATTTGTTTTGTCATGCCTTGAAATCAAAAACCGTGCAGTACCTCCCAGTCGAAACACAGCAACAGCAAATTCACACAGCAGAGTATTCGTGTGTGTGACCTGTATCTATGTGCGTATTTCCCGGCATGCTTTTTTTTATGTATTTGCTAATTAACACGCTTCCTGCCGCACAACAGAGCACCAGCAGTCGCAGTCGTAGTCGTAGCCGAAGCCAGCGCAGATGCTGAATGCCGAAGCCGAACAGAACAAAAAGCAGGGGGAAAGATGTCGTTTGGCTTTCACTTGGCAACTTGTTGAAGGTCGTTGCGCATATTACTCATACGTCGTGTGGCTTGGCGGCATGGGTATTCAAACGGTATGCCTTCACCTGGCAACCGCATTAATAGACCATTAACAACATGGCCCCGGTACACGATGCACGTGAGTAAAATGACAAAACCAAAATGGGAGTTGGGTCAACCCCAGAAATGGGAATTCAATCCGACCCCTTCACCACACACACACACACAGACGAGTCGCTGTCTAGCTGTCTAAGGTATTTGCTGATGAAGCAAAATTGCAGAAGCTTTTGTAGAGTTTTAAAGGGAGAATAGAATAGAATGAATGTATGAATAGAAACATCTATGAAGATTTGTCAGACTAGAGTTAAACTTTACTGGAGTTTACTGGAGCTCTGAAAGATTTCACCATTAAAGCGCTCTGGAAAAGTGCAAAAATTATAATATTCGTTTGTTTCAGTGGATGTTTAAATACCTGAATATTTTAAGAAGTAACCATAGGAATAAGAAAAAAATCTTTAAACATATTTTACAAAAAAAAAAAAAAAAACGCAGAGTTTCCGTTTCAGCTAATCGTTTCAGCATTACGTTTCGTTTATGTAATCATTGACATCATTACGTTTCCTTAACTATAGAATCATATAAATACATCATATGTATGTAGGGTTATACATATTAGGTGCATAACTGTCAGCGTATTTGGTAGAAATAAATAATAACTGATTCATTGTCGGAAACCCTTAATAAAATAAAAAATATATAAATAAAATATGGGTTCAATATTCCCCTGAGCATTCTCTTAAGTTCATTACTACTTATTCCTAATCAAAGTACTCTAACAGATCTATAAAATAAGTACAACACTGGGAATGAGTCAAGAAACTCTTAGCAATTGTACGTACTACCGATTATAGGTTCATTAGTTCCTGAATATTATCTCAAGTGCACTTCAATTGATTAGAAATCAATGTATGAGTACGAGTAGCTTAACAAATTCATAAACCATAGCTGCGGCACTTGTAATGAGTATTTCCCAAGTTTTCAGTAATCACACACACACACACACACACACGGAGAGAGGGAGAGAACACACTTGAATTAATGCGAATGTCTAGCAGTGTCTGGCGTTTGTCGGACTAGCGACTAGCCACTGTGTACTCGGGGGGCATTATGCTGAGTCGCGCGATTTGCTTGGGTCTCCTAACTACCGATTTCATTGGAATCGCGACCGACTGAGACGCGCGACGACGCGTGGCTTATCAGTCCGAGGGCTTGGGGCTTTTCAATTCATTCATGTAAGTCAAATTGGCTGTGCGGCAGGCAGGGCAGGGCAGGGCAGGGGCCTGTTCAGCATTATTGTTGGGCTTTCGGTTTATAATTAAGTTTAATTTTAAATCGCTTCGCAAAGCGCAATTTGCACACATTCAAATGACGCAATCGACACGGAGAATTGTATCAGCAAAAAGGCCACAATATAAAATCTGAATCGTGCTGCTTGTACTGTTCCGCACTGTACGTTGGCGGGAATTGATGTCACATGTCACGTGTGCCCCCAATGGGTTCAATCGTTTGCTCTACTCTCTCTCTCTCTCTCTCTCTCTTCTGTTGGTTGCCGGCCGGACTTGTGTGTCTGTATGTCTCACACGTGTTGCATGATTGCAGATTGATTGTTGAGAGGCAATGATTATTGCGTGGAAATGATGAAATTACAATCCATTGGATCGTCATTCGCAAAGTGCTCGACATAATGAGTTAATGTTACATAAATGTTACTATAAATAATTATGCTAAAGTGTTGCGAGCGGGTTTTCTGCACATCACTTTTATGCCTGATATTGTTTCACTTTTAATTGCCTCTTTTTGTTGTTTTTGTTGTTGTTTATTCCACCCGAAATTCCACGATAACCTGCACCTATACCTAATCGACCCACAAAGAAAGTGTCGAGTGAGCGCGGAGAGGGGGAGGAGTGGAGGGATCGCTGCTTTGATTTCAAAACAAAATGCGCATAATGCCGGTCGTTGGTGGCTCTACCAATAAAAATCCACCCAAATCTCTGCGGCTGCGATTCTCACGTTCTAGTGTCACTGACAGCAGCGTTGGTCTGGTGGTCCGCTCGTCCGGTGTCTGGTGTCCGCCTGACCACCGTCTGGTGTCTGATGTCCCGAATGTTTGACAGTCTGTCCGTCCGTTTTTGTACGACAGTCTAGTTAGTCCGCAAAAACCCCAAGCCGCATGTGTTTATTATATAACACTCTCTGTATTCGTATCTGCCTCGCCCGCTCCCGCTCCCGCTCACCCTCTCTCTCTCTTTCTCTCTAAAAAGAGTATTTTTTCAGCGACCGCAATGTTTGTAAATGCTTTTCAACATTTGGTGGGATTTTTGGCGATTGGTTTGTCTGCCATTTTGCTGTTGTTGTCTCCTCCATGTCCCTCTGTTTGTTTGACTAACTATGGAGTTGCGTCCAATCGGTGCGACTGATTTTTGTCGTCTGCTGCTGCTGCTGTTGTTAGCGTCATTGTTATGCGTTTCAAACAAGACAGACAGACAGACAGACAGCGAGACAAACAACGAGACAAACACCGAGACAGACAGACACACGTGCTGATTTTCACACGAAGAAAAGTCTTTTTTCTTTTTGTTTTTTTAAAATAAGTAATTGGAGAGCAGAAATAAAAGCAGAGTTAATAAAATGAACCTTTCGCTGATAAAACACTTGTTAAATACGTTGTTAATTGTTTGTTAAATTAAGAACATTACACAGCTAGGAAGTAAGAAATCAAAGTGCACTCAAGGTACATTGACTGAAAAATTAATCAAATGGAAAGTGAAGAATAGATAAAAGATAAAGATATAAATAGATACAAATACTACAATACACTTACCTTAGTTATCTAAATACATATACACTTATGTACATTAAAAAACATTAATAAAACGAAGAAGCTTGTCTATGACAATATCTGAAAAAAAATGAAAAGAGCAACGAATTAAATATTTATTTTTATATACTTTTCAGAATTTACTTATTGTAAAATTTTTTATCTTTAACTACTAGAAAATGCTCATCATTATAAACAATAGTCTAAAAAAGCATTGCTAAGGTATACAGCACATAAATATATTTTTAGTAGTAAATATTCATTTTTTCCATCGCTTTTTGAAACTTGACATAAATAGTCTTAAAAAAAATAATGTTTTATTAGGTTATTTATTAAGTCCAGATCTACACATTATCATTTCCTCATTTAGATGTACAATTTCCTCTGAATTAATTGCCAACTTTGACAGTAGATAAATGTAGGCAAAGTTTATGATAACTTCATCTACAAACCCTTCCAAGTTTCAAAATCAATCAGTAACATATGCAATTCATGGCTAACAGCTACGAGGAATAAACATGGCTTGAAAGTGCATCAATCATCAAATAAAAGCAGAATATAAAACCATCAAACCATCATGCAAGAGTTTTGTCCACACTATGGTGATAGCGGGTGGAGTGGGAGTAAACAAACACACCATCAAATGGGGCAGCAAAACGAAGGGTGGTGCATAACCAATTCAAACATACATATTTTCCAATGCCGACAAAATATTTCGGCGCCCGAAAGTATGCAATCATATATTGAAATTTTGAGCGTTCTCTGCGTGTGTTTGCGTGTGTGTTTCTCTCTCCCTCTCTGTGCGAATGTGCATGTCTGAGAGTACATATATCTATATGTGTTAGTGACTGCAATTAACTAACAGACAAGCCGTTAGGCAAAGCAATTTTGATGAGACACAGTTTGCGGATATGTGTAGGAAAATGCAGATGGAGAGAGAGGCAAGTCAGGCTTTACAGAATATTCTGACCACTTGATTAATATGCCAACTGTAATTATGTCTCTCCCTGTGTGCATTGATTGCAAACATCAATGCAATGCACACACACACACGCACACACACAAAAATATACGGTATCTGCGTAACAGAAACATTTTCCAATATCGAAACGTGCTTGAGAGGCTTCCTCACCTCCCCCCAAAGTTGTTCTGCCATTTTAATTGCCGCCCAAAAACGGCGGCTGTCATATTTTTTTTTTTTTTTGTATTCCCTTCTCCTCGTTTGCATGTTAATGCGCCACAATTTTAATTAGTTTTACCCCGCGCCTGCCATCGCTTAAAAATTGAAAGAAGGAAGCCGACAGCATGAGGAAAAGTCACGAAAGGGACGCGACTATGACGATGACGATGACATCACAGATGACTTTAAAGTTATCGTTTAAAGTCACAAAGAGAGGGAGCAAGTGATGAAGCAAGTGATGGACGGGGTCGTCTATTTAAGTACAAATATGTGCGCGGAAAAAATACATGTATACAAAACAAAAATATAATATTATATTTGATGTTTGGAATAAAGGATACCCCCGCTACGAAGAATGTTTACAAAGAATGCGAATTAAAAATCTATAAATATGTCTATGAACCTCATATGAATCTTATATCTGAATCATAGAAATCGAAATTTCGTTTTAAATTAGTTGTGGAAGAAATAGTTTCCTCATTCTACTAAAAATCCAAATAAATAAAAGAAATATATAAATAAATAATAGGCATAAATACAATTAATACACAATAATAAAAATAACTTTAAAAATTAATACAAATAAAGTAATAAAAATGCAATCGATAATATTTATGGTATTTAGGTTGATATATTATCCCCGAATACCTAGAAAAGTTTGGGTACCACTCCTTATTCTGCCTAATATATGTATGTAGTTAGCCGATAAGGATTTTAAGTATTCCCCTTTATATACTCAAAACTGTGGAAACCCAATACTCTTCGCTTCTTTTTCCAACCTCCAGATCCGAGATATTACGATTATCTCTAGAGCTCCTGTTTCAAAGCTATAATAATTATTCCGCCTTCTTCCCCTCCCAAACAACAGACAATATACCCCTAAATACCAGTCGTACCCTGTATAAAAACATGTACTAATACTCGGAAAAAGACAGAGGCGAACAGAGGGGACAATACACACACACAAACATATCAGTGATGGCCGCCGCCGCCGCCGCCGCTCTCTCATGTTGGCAAACATATGAAATGGCAAAGTCGTCAGGCTTGATTATTGTCAAACAGAAAAGCGAAGAAAGACGTGGGACAGTTGTCGACAACATCAACAAGAAGATCCGCTCAGGCTGCAGCAAGTCGAAATCAAATAGCAAAATGGTTATAATAAATAAAACGACACTGTCAATACTCTAAGAATTCATCTCCGTACTTACGCCAAGAGCACAAATGGCATCCCAGTGATTTGAAGTTTAAGGAGCGTAGCAAAATACCCCACACCAGATGTAAGGTATACTCGTACTGGAGGCAGCTGCAGCAGCAGCAGCAGCAGACACATCCAACGGTCGCTGGGGCACTTCGACTGGCTCGTAAAGTCAAACGATGTGAGGACTCGGCACAAACACTACACCCCCACCACACACACACACACACATACACATGTGACCTGTCAGTAACACTGGCATTTGGCAGGAGAGTTCATACTGAGACTCCTACGAGAGTATTCCCTGTCCTGTCCTGCCCTGCCAGGCAGTCGGCTATCTTACAACATTTTATCGCCAAAGCTCCTCTCACTGTGGCTTTTATTTGTCAAACAAAGTATTTTTATTGGCTTTTTTTTTTTTTTTTTTAGGGGAAGCGAAACTCTCTGCCTCTCTGCCTCTCAGCTGACATGGGGCATACACAACCGTGGGAATACATCCGTGGGAACGGGAATGGGATTGGTTGGGGCGATGTGTTGTCTGCTAAATACTCGACACTTGGTATGTGATTGAAATAATGCCTTGGCGATAATCCTTGTCTTATTAAACCTTCATGGCAACACATATGCCACTCCTAGATTTGGGTCTGGCAGGTGGATATACATATATAATATACCATACAACGCGTGTGACTGTGACCCTTAATAAAATTAAAATCACTTGCTGTTGACATTTTGACAGCCATTTGCTCCTGCCTTTTTCTTATTAACAAAATTCTGTGCAAAGGATGTGCTCCAGTCCTCTCTACAGAGAGGTCCATTTCCTGGACAGTAATTTCCTAAGATTTCAGCTGAAAGATAAGGTAGCTTTAATGAGGTATCCGTTAAGGTAACTCTGGCCTTCACAAACAGAGCATAAACCTCGCACGCAAGTGTTAAGATACAACATTAAATTTCTGGTAAAAACAAAAAAATTTCGTTGGCAAACAAATTTGTTGGGAGGTTTCTTTTACAAAATTGTTTGCATTATGGCCAGAAATTAGTGAATCAAAAGAAGGCGGGGCTAGGCCTCCTCATCCTCATCGTCCCCTCATCCGAGCCCCTCCTCAAGAGTGAAAAATCGAATGCAAACAAGAAAATTGGTTGGCAGGATTGTGTCTGATATGAAAATGCGTCAACATAAAAGGCAGATTCGATTAACTCTCACGAATGGCGGCAGGGCGGACGAGGATTGTGGATGGCTTTGAGATGGGGGTACAATACTGTGAAATCCAATCAGTAGCCCCACCCACAGCCTAGCACCAAAAAATGTGGATGGGTAGGGTGGGGAAAGCGGCATTGAAAATTAGGTAAATTACCGCATGTGCTGGTTGCCACACTCCTGCCTTCGCCACTGCCACTGCCTCTGCCTCCTCTATCTCTGTATTTATCCCCAGTGCCAACAAAACCGCGACACACCGCAAATCGCGACCAACCAGAGGGTAGAGATACAGATGGTGCAGGGGGCTTCAGATACAGTTGGAAGAGAGGCCTGCAGATACATTTGGGATGAGAAGGGGCTGTAGATACAATTGGAAGAGGGGGACAGAGAGGATATAGAGGGACCGCAGGCGAAACAAATGAGGGAGTAGGGGATGCTTATGAGTTATGTGACCGTCCCCACCCCACACCCACACACAGTGCAAACATTCAAATTTCGATTATCCAACAGGAAAACGCCTGCCTGTCCGCCTGTCTGCCCTTCCGCATGATTTAATGACTGATTTGTTCATATATTAAAAGAATTTATTAAAATTGCACACACACACACACTTTGGTAGGGGCAGCCTGTTCTCTTTCCCCCACTATGCACAGACAGAAGTCAGAGGTCAGGTGGGACGAGAGGACACACCGCCAACATACCAAGCATCCCACCCACCATGCAAGTGGGTGTACCATCCACTGGTACATTCATAAAGCGCCGTTGGCGATAAAGTTAATTTGCTGATTACAAAGTAACCTCGTTGCCATAATTTATGAGACAAGGTGATAAGGGAGAGAGGAGAGTCTGTGTCCGACAGAGGACTAACTGCAAATGCGCTGCGAATGGCCGAAGATATGGAGAGGTTCTTCTTCTGATATGAATCCAGACTAGCAGAGCGAGAGCGAGCGCTTAGCTACGACTGGGGCGGGGTTTTATGCATTCTAAATTGAAGAGAATTTAGTAGACAATGAGCTGATGATTATTTTAATTTTAATTCAATTAATCGGTCCATTACTTTGAGCTACAAATAAATCCTTCCATTAATTTTGCGCTAAAAATAAATGAATCTACTACAAAACTCATTCACCCAATATTCGCATATGCCGTACTTTCCACTTTTTTATCACCTACAGTTGTGGCACTCAAAAAATAAAAATAAAATTCACTAAAGCTGCGTCGCTGACCAAGCGACTCCTAGACGCTAGACGGGTAGACGGTGTCCTGGCCGCGGGGCGTGCGCGGATCCAAAGGACAACACAGTGCCACCTAATTACCGCAGATTTATGTTTAGATATTATTAAACCATGCCAGTGCACACATGACTGGCCTAGCAAATTAGCAACATTCAAAATGTATAAAGAAAATGTCATACATTTCAAGAGACGGGCATATACATATGTATACATATGTAACTTTATGGCACCAGAGGGATGCGATTGTTAGGGTGGTCGCAAAAAAAATCAAGCTAATTATGATGCTATTACCTATGATTGTTCTCAATGTAGTCTAGCCCTAATTCCCGCACTTTTCACTCACTTGCCAAAAATCGCCTTGTACTGCTTGTATCCGTGTACTCAGTACACTGTACTGTTTTGCCGTTTGGCACCGCCTGCAATCTTTTTGGCCATCTAGCCTTGTATTAATTTCCGCTCTTTCAACAGTTTTGCGGAACACTTGATTGTTTTTAGTTTTCACTCACTTTAACACTTTCACTCACTTTTTGACACTTGTACTGCTTGCCGTCTTGCCCAAGCACGCTTTCTCACTCTCAAAAAAAAAAAAAACTCAAGCTGGTCCCGTTATTTTACTTCGCCTTCTTTTCACTGGAAACGAGCGTGGGAAGCAGCGCTGAAACTGCGACGCAATTGCCACTTTACGGCGCCTAATTTCACAATGAAATGAATTGTTTTCACACTTGCTGCGATCTTTTTTGAATTTTTCCTGATTCCTTGGCTCTCCACACACATTTGCTGACATTTTCTTAGTTTTTTAAACACCTTTCATCACTTTTGCGGCTCTTTACAAAACTTTTTCGGCAAATTTTCTTGTTACAAACTTTCTACACTTAACAGACGGGTTTTTTTGTACTTTTCCGCACATTTCTCACTATTTTTCAGGACATTTAACTCCTCTACACGAGAAAACGTGCATCTGCGCCGGGAGCTTAAATTTGACTTAGCTCTCTTTTCCTACAGCATTCGGTTCGGAAGGTGAACGAGCGTAGGCGGTGAGAGCATTTGAGAGTGATTTTACATTTGCAATGTGTGTATGTTGTTGCTATTGGAAGTAATTACCTTTGATTCTCTCTTCACACTTGTTGCTGTGCAATGACCTAAAGCGGGTGCGAAAAGTTAAGTATTCCTTGAAAGAGCGCAGCTTTGCTGAGAGGATCTAAGAGAGTTTTTACTTTTGCACTGTGTTTGTGCTGTTGATGTTGTTGTTATTGTAGCACACGCTGAAATAAGCGTGGGATGAAAATGCGAAGTGCGTGCGTTGGTTGATGAGATCATTAGCATTGAAAAGGTGCATTAAAGCATTCATTTGAAGTTATTTTTTTATTTTCAATGACCTAAAGCGGCGGCGAAAAGTTAAGAAATCCTTGGTAGTGAGCAATTACGCTGAGAGAATCTAAGAGCGAATTTGCTTTTGCTGCTTTGTGCATTGCTTGTTGTTGTTGGTTTAGTTTTGGATAATTGTCTAGTCTCTGCCAGGGTGGGATGCAAAGGTGGGTACATGAGTGACAGGTATTTTTTATTTATTATTTCTTGTTTTAATTTTATATAACTTCGTATTACTTTTGTACTATATTTCTCTATTATATTATTAAAGCCAGTTTACATAAACCTTAGTATATTTCTGGGTAGTACGAGTATTTCAGATTCCAAAACATTCCTTATCCCATCCTTAAAAATTCCAAAACCGTTTAAGACCATGCCCATTCCATTCAGTTTAATGTGGAGAATGTCCAAACCTCTCCACTTTATTTATTTCGCAGCGAATCCTCGCATTGCGATTTCTTTGATGCGTTTTTTCTGTTTATTTACTTGATATCCCTGGAGTCTGTTGGCTTCACCTGGAACCTGGAACCGGACCATAACCCCAGATGGTGCCAACCGTTGCCTTTTTCCCTTTTTTTTCAGCTGGCCGTTGCTTTCTTTTATTCCCTGTTTCTCAAGATAAAAACTCGCCAGAGCTGGGGAAAATAGCAAAAGGAACAACAACAACAAAAACTGCCGCTAAACTGTTAAAAAATTCAAGCACAAATATTTGTTTCTTGGTCTGTTTGTTAGCTTGTTTGTAAAACTAATGAAATTTTTGCCATATTCGACCCCAAAGAGAGGGCAAAAAAAAGCATAAAACTTGACCGCAAAAAAAAAATTACAAAAAAAAAAGAGAACACCAAAAAAATTAACGCCACCTTGGAAGCCCCCTGCCCATAAAAAGGAAAGAGTGGGATATATAGTGCACCCAGAAAAAGGAATGAGAAGGCACAACAAGAGAAAAGACAAAAAAAAAACGCCAAATCAAAAGGGAAAAGTGCAAAAGACAAAGCCAGCGGGCGAGTCGGAACCGTCGGAATCGCGCCAGCCAGATTATTATGTCAAGTCACGTTTATGAGCGTAATTTCGACAAGACACCCCCAAGACACCCGAGCCACATCCACACCCCACATCCGAATGGAGCGGCAGCGGCAGCGCAGCTTGTTAAGCGGCAAACGCGACATTGCAGCAGTTAAGACACCGCCCGCGGCCAGTCAATAAACCGTTAAAAACTCACTACAAAAACAGAAGGACGATGAGATAGATATACATATATTTTGGTAGATGTTCATAAAGATGGCTGGAAATCAAATGGCCGATATGAAAGATAAATATCAGAACTTCAAATGGAATTAAAAAATACTTTGGCATAAGCTGGCAGTAAGTAAGAACCGATGTGGAATAATGATACAGATACCTTGGATTTTGGATGCATCAAGCAGGCCAAGTTATTTCTAATAAATGTACATCAATACTTCCAGGGAAAACAAAACATTGATTTCCCCACAAATATTCTCGTTCAAGTCAGTTGCTACAAAAATGTTCCATCCAGACTACGAAGGGACCAGCACGGGACTCCACGAGTTCATTGGCGTTGAAACAGAGGGAAAGCCGATACCCATGGGATCCTGTGTCATTGGAATTCGCTACGACAAAGGAGTACTCATTGCTGCCGATACAGCGGTGTCGGAGGCATCAGTGCCTCGGTACCAGGATGTGGATCGAGTCTACAAGATCAACAAGCAGATTATTATGGGCGGAGGTGGCAACTTTCACGATGTCCAAATGTACAGGCGCACAATTGAAAGGCAGGTCATTTCGGACCGTATCTATCAGGATGCATTCGAGATGAAGGCCAGGGCCCTAGCCTGCTGGCTGAGGAATACCTTAAGTGCGCGTCGCATGGCCATGGATACCACGAATGTGGCTCTAATTGTGGGTGGCATGCAGCCAAATGAAGGGCCTTACCTGGCCCTCATTGACAGTGCCGAAAGCATTGCCGATGACTATGTGGCAGCCACTGGACCTTCCCGGCAGCTGGTAATTTCCATGGTGCGCGACAAGAAGCCCCAGGAGCGGGATTTCACGGAGAACGAGGCTTTGGGCATGATTCGCACCTGCATGGAGAAGCTACAGTGCCGCGATCCCTGTGCAATTACCCAGTACACGGTGGGCGTCTGCAACGCCAACGAATGCCACATCGAAGGACCCTACCAAGTCAACGAAGACTGGACTCTTGCCCGCCGCAAAAAAGGAGAGCAGGCGACTAAGAACATCATTTCAAACTCAAGTACAATTTAAATCTCCAAGCAAACTTTTCATTTGTAATATTTCATACATACAAATAATAAATAAATTAATTAATGTTAAATTGGGGTGATTTAACAATAAATACAATAAATAAAAACGAAATTAAGCTTAAAAGCGCCCCCACGAGTAGAGTAGCGGAACCTGGCTCTATTATGTGTCCTTTACCATTGGTATTCCACGTTTTGTATCCCATCTTCGTTCACGTTCTATATTTTAGTACATTCCATGTTCTATATTCTACTATATTAGTTTGAAATCATAGACAATATTCTACATTTTATTTTCTATCTTCTATGCTCTACCAATTCTATGTTCCGGGAGTTCTGAGAGCGCATGCGCCAAACAAAAAGCGTAAAATTCCGCGAAACCAACCTTAGCCGTAAGCTTTATCGGAATTTATATCCAGTCAAAGAACCATAGAAACACCCGGTTAAAGCTTCATATAAAAATACTAACTCAAGGGTTACTCACGGGAATATTTTTAAACTGGATTGACAGGATATACCTCTTGTAAAAACCTTTCTGAATAAATCACTATTTAAATGTTTATATTTTACTGCAAACTATTTTGTATTATTATTATAAATTAACACACATTCACCTAAAATATTTGATTAATTTTTAAAAACGGTTTTGATAGTGAATCTCTTTTAAATATGTAAGATGGCCATATGATCTACTCATCAGCATGTTGTGAGCTGTCGGTCCTTTCGGGAAGCTTGAATAAATTCACAATAAAATTTAGAGAGTTAAAGAACTTAAGTGATAGATAAGACAAGATAATTTATATATTAATCTGCGTTTACGGTTTTATTGAATTGTTGAAATTTGAGCGATTGGAATGTGCCGAAATATGTGTGCCAAAAAAAAAAACAAAACACTTAATTCTAATCGGGCAATAAGAAAATTCTCGTGAAGTCAAGATTAGAAAACGATATAAAACCAATTCCATGGCACACTCCAGTCAGTTTTCAGCTGGTTATAATGCAGTCAATGTGGATCTACGGATTGCTGGTGTTTTTGCTCTGCAAACGCAGCACAGGATTGGCGGATGTTAAAGGGGTAAAAAGTTTCGAGTGTACTCATAAGATGTAAATTAGGAAATAGCAAACAAAAATCCACTTACAGCGTATCTTAAACGTAACGGACAGTACTGATATTCATGAATTGTATTTGGATAATCCGAATAGCCACTGTCCTAACGATCCCAGGGCCCATGGTATATATACCGTACAGGCAGGGGAACTAGATCCCTTCCAAGTGTCTTGCGATGCAAAGATAGCGGGTCCGGGCTGGACTGTGATCGCCCGTCGAACAAACAAGGCGCTGAATTTCTTCCGCGACTGGGATGGGTACAAGAGAGGATTTGGTAACATCACAGGCGACTTCTTCATAGGATTGGATAAGCTGCACGCCATTACAAAGTCACAGACCCAAGAGCTGTACGTACACCTGGAGGACTTCGAGGGGAACACGAGATATGCCCAATACGATGAGTTCCATATCGAAAGTGAAAATGAGTTATATCGAATGTCCAAGTTGGGCGCCTTCACTGGAGATGCGGGTGATTCATTGAGAGTCAATCAAAACCAGAAATTTACCACCTACGACAGGGACAACGATGAGAATAAGAATGATAACTGTGCAGTAACTCGCATGGGTGCCTGGTGGCACACGGATTGTACCGATACGTATGTCTGTACATTTTCCATTTTAATGATTGTTTCTAATCGCATAATTTCAGTAACCTTTTCGGCATATATGTGAATGGTATCGTGTCCAGCATGAGCGGAAAGGGAATTTATTGGTTTAAATGGAGCAGATGGAATTCACTTAAAGCAATTCAAATGATGGTTCGTCCAAAGTGCACTTGCTCTATTAAGAAATAAAATAAATATTAAACTGCAACGTATTCCTGTAATTCCGCATTAAAAGTCATGACAGGAAGTTAAAGGAGGAAAGTAGCTAAAATATGTTTTTTTTGCTATACGATATCTTCGTTTTATATTCTATCCTATATTTTTTATATTTCTATGTACAGTGGAAGTTCGGAAATTAGAGCATCCCACAAATTAGAACATTCCAGAAATTAGAACCGAGCATTTTATTGCATTGGCGAAGAATTTTTGTATGGCCCACACAACTTTGCCTTTTCGGTTCAAGTAAATATATTAATTGGAATACTCGAAATTGTGTAATTTTATACGCCCGTGGAAATTTGAGTTAGTTTATGACTGAAGGACAATAAAAAATAAAAAATGTTAAATTAAAAATAACTAATAACTCAAAAGTTGGTTTATGAGTTTAAAGTGTTTTATTAACTACATACTGTAATCATGTACTTTTATGTATTAAAAAAAGCTAGCGCAATAATTTTAAATATTGTTTTAACATTTTCTTTCCAAATGGTTTTAATTTCCGAACTTCCACTGTATATTTTATTTGTTTAGTGCCAAGGCATGTAAATGTTGATGTATACTTTATAATCCATCTGCTAGCAGTACTACCAATTCTTTGTTCAATAAACTCAATGTTTTATAAATTTTTTGCTCAGTGGATTTTAAAAGCGCATGCGCCCAAAAATAAACTTTTCAAAATTTTGTGAAAACCTTTGGCGCAAGCTTTGTCAGAATTTCTATCCAGTATAGGAACCATTCATGGAAACAACATGTCAAAGCTTCAAATGAAACGTTTTACTTTTAATTGTTATGCATCGTAAAACGGCGTTCGTACTCCGAAATATTCTTTATGAATTTCTTATGAAAATGCATTCTGAAGTCATTTTAAAATCTCTTCCCATGAAAGATAATTTTCGAAATTATTTATTATTATTTATTTCCTTTTAATATGCCTCAACCTCTGCCAATAGAATCGCGGCACTTGGAGCAGTCCAAAGTAGAGAAACTCAAGGAGACTGATCATGGAGCAGCCGAGGCACAGCTGGAAAATGCCACCAAATGAAACTGTGATGCAAAAGATACGATACCGAGATAAGGATGCTGCAGGATGCTGTAGGATAATCCCAACACATACCCAACAAATCCACCCAAGTGTAGATCAGATTCGTTTTGTAGATCAACATGGAGGGCTTCTTGAAGAACACATTCAGCCACATGCCATTGACCAGCGATGCGTTGACCTGCTGCCATGGCTGCAGGACGCTCTTTCGCAGCTCCGTCACGAGAGTCAGCGACTTGCAGTTGTGCAGACAGTCGCAGATGAGACCCGCATCCTCTGTGTGGACATAGGGATGCTCGCCGGACTGCTCAAAGTTCTGCAGCAAGTGATTGTGGGCCGCCAGGCAGGGCAGATCGATGGCCTGGCAGGCGGTGTAATTCGAGGGCGGATAGAACAGATCCAAGGTGCAGTTGCAGTAGCGGAGCAGGTACCTCTGCTGGCACTCGGCCCGACAGTTCTCCTGCATGTACTTCTGCCCCATCAGCGTGCGAAAGTGATCGCTCTCCTGCTCGTAGTCCATCACACAGCGGCGCCGACTCGAGGGCAGGCTCAGGGTTTCCTCATCGAAGTAATGATAGACAGCGCTAACCGCCACATTGGTGCGTGTGTCTGGCACCAACGCGATGGGAAAACCAAACCACACCGAGGACTCCACTACGTTGAGCTGTGGATTATAGGTGGATAAGTAGCTATTCTGCTTTCAGCCAGGGTTCCACACACAATAAATCCCTTGGACTCCAGATTCCCCGGTGCATGCTGATCTGAGTGAAGTTGTAGGCGTAGCAACAGTCCCGTACCAATGCCAAAGGCAGCATTGCGTCGCTGTTCGAGCTCATTGAAGGCCAGACAGTGACCCAAAGGCAGGCGACGTGGCCGAAAAAGATGACAGCAATTCCATGCGGCCATATGCCAGCTACAATCGCTCAGGATCTCATCACATTGCCAGGCCATATCGCTGACAATCTGCGTGAAATTCAGATGATTGAGCGACTGCAGCGGCTGATTTACCAGCGAATCAAAGACATTAAATCGATGGAAACTCAAAGCATCATAGGCGGTTAGTATGCGCTCGAACAGTGGCTCCTGGGCTGCGCTAATGTTGTATCGACTTCGAACCTCTGCCAGTCGTGACCAATTCAGGCGATTCTTGTTGCATATTATGACCACTGGAAAGGCGATCTGCTGGATGGAGGCATGCGAGTGGGCGATTATGGTCTGAAAGTGCCTGTTGTGATAGCGCTCCGCCAACAGATAGCTCACATAAATCAGCACAGAGCAGGCGCACATCAAGGCCAAAGACCAGAGAACTCTAGAGCGGACAAACTTGGCGTAAACTTGAGCTATTCGATTTGGCTTTTACTCACCGCATGCGTCGTCGCATGGTTGGTAAAAACAGCACATATAAACCGTGTATATGCGATCGGGATATATAGCTATCGAGTAATTGCATCCAGTTGGTTGAGGCTTCTCGTTTGCTGCCCTTTGATCCTTCCGTTGCATCCTGACACTCACGCCATGCCACCACTGGCAGTCGGCTCTGAAATTTTCCCACTTTACTGGCGTACATTTTGTAGTTCTCTGCCACGGGCTGCTTGCCTTTTATAGAACTATTTTGGGTGGGTTCTGGATTTTTAGGGCATATTTTGGGTAAAGTTCCTGTGTTGATGGGTTTGCCAGTGGCTGAGTTTGGCCGCATAGAACGGTTAAAAGTTTAACATTATCGACATAATTCACGCTATCGATATTTAATACGATAGATTTAGTGATATTTGGCGTCGGTAAATTCGTTAAGTGTGCAATAGATCTGCAATTCTGTAGCTGTCAGATATGAAAACCGGTGAAGTTCTTTCTATAAAATCGATTTAAAACAAGTTATCGATACAAAAGTCGATAGTTTTAGAGAGTTGTAGTCGCTTATATTATTGAGAATGTGATACGATTCATAATAATTCAACATTTCGTAGTTTGCAGACATAAAAGCCTTGTTCCCTAGCTAAAACTTCTATAAAATCGATTTAAAATCGATCAATTTACAGATTTTGAGTCGCTAAAATCATTTGGAATGCGTTAATGTTCATAAAAATCCACCATTTCGTAGCTTTCAGTATTGAAAACAATTTTATTTAAGACATAATTGTATATTATCGTGTTATAAGCAGTTATCGATAATACAATCGATAGCGATTATGGGTGTGAATCATTTAAAATGCGCTTATCACTTATTTTGAAGGGACAACCACGTTAAATACAAATTTAAAGGGTACTCAATGCTCCACCTGAACTGCCATAAATTTTCTATCGGGCTGCTCCATTGTGAGTGCTTTCTAATCGTTGTGTGCAAATCATTTGCGATTGATTGCATTCAATTGAATTCATTTCGATGCCAATTAGCTTGACACATGTACTCCGTACACCGTTTGGGATTCCGGGTGGGATGCAAATCTCTTGGGGGATATGCAATCGATTGGCGTGACATTTAGCGGCAGTCCGACAGTGGCTGGACTGGCGGGTTAATAGGAGCCAAACACGTCAGAACCACCAGCGGGTAGCACTGAGTACTAGAACATGACAAGGCGCTAAACGGCATCTAATTACCAATGAAACGCCATCACGCATATGGGGAGGGGGCTGGGGCCACAAGCGATATAAAAGAGCTATCCGACACATTGGTTGGATTCAGTTGGTTGAAATCCGACATGACGCTGGTTTATTTTCCGCCGCCGCCGCCGCAGCCACAGCAATCGGTGGCCCGTCGCTATGCCCAACAGCTTGGAAAATCTGCCTGGCAGTTGGCATTAAGATTTGGCAAACGGACCACGATTCATGGCTTGGACAGGCTGCTGGGAGCGCGGGCCAGTCGCTGGGAAAGATTCGTGTGGCTGTGCACTTTTGTGAGCGCCTTTCTGGGCGCCGTCTATGTCTGCCTGATACTCTCGCGGCGCTACAACGAGGGACACTTCCAGACGGTGGTGGACAGCACCCGATATCCGGTATATCGCATACCCTATCCGGTGATCACCATCTGCAATCGGAATCGCCTCAATTGGGATCGTTTGGGTCAGGCCAAGAGCAGATTCCTGCCGAATGTTACAGATGCCGCACAATTGAATCTATTTGAACGGATTGTTGGCAGCTACGATGACGTTAGTTTCGGGCACTTTGAGTCCTTTGAGCGACTGCGCCATCAGCCCACGGAGCTTCTGAGTCACGTTAACTTCAGTTTGGTTGTGGATTTTATGAGCTGGCGCTGTGACGAACTACTGACCGACTGCCTGTGGCGGCACTATGGCTACAATTGCTGTGAGATCTTCTCAAAGCGTCGCAGCAAGAACGGACTGTGTTGGGCCTTCAACTCGCTGGAAACCATCGAGGGCAGGCGCATGCAATTACTGGATCCCATGTGGCCCTGGCGTACAGGTTCCGCTGGTCCCATGAGCGCGCTGTCCGTGCGTGTGCTCCTGCAGGTGGATAAACACTGGCCGGGCCGAAAAAACGAAAAGGGCATCGATGTGATGGTCACAGAGCCGTTTGTTTGGCACAAGGATCCCTTCTATGTACCCGCAAATACGGAGACAACGCTGGAGATTGAGCCCATCATTTATTTCTATGATAATGATACGCGTGGAGTGCGTTCCGATCAGCGACAGTGCGTCTTCGATGTGAGTATTGCATTCAGTCAACGTTTAAGTTTTCTCTAACTTTAAACAAAAACAAAAAAACAACAACAAAAAAGGACGAGCATACGAGCCAGGATTTCAAGTCGCTGCTGGGCTACGTTTACATGATTGAGAATTGCCAATCGGAGTGCCATCAGGAGTACTTAGTGCGCTACTGCAATTGCACAATGGACCTGCTCTTTCCACCCGGTAAGCACGTTTCGTTCAACCGCAGACACAACAAAAAAAAAACCTTAAAAACCTTCATGATTTCCTGTGCCACGTGCCACATGCTTCGTGCGCTTCCAGGCCAGTATCGGTCGTGCCGTTCACAGGATTTACTCTGCCTGGCAGAGCACAATGGTTCGTAGACAGCCCAGCCCAGTCCAGCCCATACAGCTGGGCTACTTGTTCTAATCCCAGGCTACTGTACTGCATCCATCCGTAGACCTACTGCGGTACTCACATCAGCCCGGGGAGGAGGGCTTTGTGCGCAACAATTTCCAGGGCATGGTCTGTAAATGCTTTCGGAACTGTTACTCCCTCAACTACATTTGCGATGTCCGGCCCGCCTTTCTGCCGCCCGATATCTATGGGAATTACTCATATGTGGATTTGGATGTGCATTACCGCTTCGAGACCATAATGGTGTATCGCACAAGTCTGGTCTTCGGTTGGGTGGATCTGATGGGTGAGCAAAGAGGAGAGCAGAGAAACAGCGGGGGCATCTTCGCTTAAATGTCACACATTTCTTTCAGTTAGTTTTGGTGGCATTGCTGGTCTCTTTTTGGGCTGCTCCGTTAATCAGCGGCATGGAATTGGCATATTTTCTGTGCATCGAAATACCCGCCTATGGGATCGCGGGACTGCGTCAACGTTGGCTTGCCCATCGACAAATGGCCACACGCATCGAGTCTACGGCACCGCCCACACTTAATTTTCGCCAGACCATGCCCAGTCAGCTGTTGGAGCAGTATTTAATGCAGCTTAAAACGGAGCAGAGTCAGCGGAAAACGTTGAAGCAAAAGGCCGCCAATCTACAGAACTGGCAACGCCTGACATTCGCCCATAAGCATGTTATTAGCAAATGAATAATGCACACGAATAAAGTTTGTATTTGTTCAGGAAATCATTGGCAAGAATGGCAAGAGTGGCATGAGTGGCATGGGTGGCAAGTGTTGTGGTGGGGCCCAGAACCAGCTGCCAACAAGTCAACAAACAAATTGTCCTCATTTTTCAGGCTTGCAATTTGCCCCAGAACCATCGGCATCCCTTCCGAACCAACCAACCAACCAACCAACCATCCATCTATCCCTTCCATTCAAACCACATAACGAAGGAACTCCCCAGAGTGGTGTGGGATGTGTCTGCCTTTAGGGTTCTCCTGCCTCCTCCTACTCTGGAGGTTCTGCTGGCCGCACGTTGACAGCTTCATTGCCAGACGACATTGTTAATCAAAATTGAGGTTAAGTTGTGCTCCCCAAGCGGATTGCTTGCCACAGTCTTTCGTTTATTGAGACATTCCCTTGGCTTTTGGGTAGGTTCTAGTTCTAGGTTCTAGGTTCTATGCTCCAGCCACAGCCACAACGTCGACTTCATTGCAATTAAACCAAAAGTTTTTTTTGTTTTGTTGTCGTAGGTCCAGGACTTTTGTGGGCCCCTTTGGGAGCCGAAGGCGAGTGCCCTTTCCATTTAATCACAGCAGTGCGTATGCATAATTTTATTTATTTATACATACGTATTTTCACCGCATTTTCAGCACATTTTCAGCGCGCTATATGTGTGACTGAGTGTGTGTGAAAACAGCAGGCAATCATTTATCATTTCAATGGCGCGACGGCATTATTATGATTATTACTGCGGCCCCAAGGAGGCGTGGAAATCGCTTGCCGACAGACATACAGACTGATAGGCGGGGGTCGATTTTTATAGCGGCAATGTGAAATTGCAGGAACAATTATATGACTCAACCTTTAAATTCATCTAAAATTGTCTTTTTGCAAAGATTTTCACCTTTTCATATGCCATACACGGCGAGAAAGGTTCTAAAGTTAGGTACAAATGCTTCAATGTGTGTACTTTGAACCATTTTTGGGGCCATGAATATGATAATAAATCAGAGAATGTCAGAGAATTAAATATCTTAATATATCGCTTATGAAGCGTGTTAAATCATGTCTTAAAATGCATTGAATATTGAATTTAAATATTGATTGAATTATTGAATTATTCCGAATCTATATAGATTGTCAGCAACGATTTGGTAGATATATTTGAGTGCTTGGATCTATTTTGCTGTGCTCTGTACATAAGAACATACAGAATTTCAACTGGTAATGGAATCGTTTAAGTAGTATTATTTATGCATGACTTACATATATATGAATGTCCCAAAAATCGAAGAATGCCCTAAAAAGTAGAGAAAATAAAATAATAAGACGGGTAATTTTTAGAATATAAATTAGATTGTATATTTTAATCAAAATTTCATTTCAATAAGAAAATAAATTATAAATAATTTATGTTATTTTAAAATCAGAATTATAATTTAAATTTGTATTTTAAAAAGTGTAAGGAAATTTTTTTTCTTTCCTTTTTATTTATATTAAACAAATAAAAATAAGTCTCTAAAAAATTTAAATACAAATGAAAAAAGGTTTCATTTTCCTTGGACCAAAACTCACTCATAAATCTGTTCTGTGATCGCTTAAATAAATCAATATCTTTCATATGTAAATATTGATTTTGTTTGAGTTTATCAGGGTTATAGCCAATATAGAATAAAAGTTAGAAGCATTATTTAGTGATAGTAGATTCCTGCACATCCATAAATTCATTAAATCTAATTTTTGTTGGAACTATCCTTAATATTGCATTTCTTTCTATTTTGGTTGAGGTTTTTCCTAACTGTAAGCATACATATTTAGCAGTCTCCCACTATCAGCAAGCCAAAAATATCCACCAAAATGAAATTATATACCATACCACACAATCGATGCGAAACCTATTGAAATTCAACGTCAATCTGTGTGTGTGGGGCGTGGGGGCGTGTGTGCTGGAAAGATTACCAAATTACTGGCACACGAAAAGGCAGTCGAGCGTGAGAAGAAATCAAGAATTCCATGGCATTTCAGTGCCGAGAAAATATTGTATAAAAATATTATCACATTTGATTTATGTCAAGCGGCCAAATTGACTCAATGCCAACACAATGGCTGCAACGAACGAAGGAAGGCAATTCCATGAGTCCGTGAGGCATCCATCCAGGTGTTAGTTTTTTGAGTTGGTAAAATATTTACGCTGTCAGCGCACAAACCGTCAAATGGTGCGCTGCATGTGGCAGGAGACGGAGCAAGTGCAGGGCAAGGCTTTTGGGCCAATAAATGTCATGGCAGACTGACTTTTCCCTTCACTGTTGTGGCGCACAAAGTATTTTGTTCCTGACATCGTCTTGACACACTTTGACAGGGGCGGTGGCGGCAATGGCAACGGCAATGGCAGCACATGCAACATTATCATTCACAACTTTTGACAGGAGTCCCGCCCGCCCCGCGGACAGGCAGGATACGGGGTACCGGGGTACCGTAGTCTCTTCAGGACACACGCCAAAAAGTTAAGTAATTAAAATATGAAGCATGCAAATTATACGACACATGACATCGTCTCGAGTGCTTTATTTATGCCAAATACTTGTCGTGTTTTGCCGCCTAATTGATTTACAGCCATGTCGGTGTCCACCCACACACACACACACACACACACCCACTGGCAACTACTGGCTACTGGCGTTTATGGAAATATTGCTTCTGGCCAGCCCTGTAGCTGCCCGCCTTAATTGTAAGCACTTGTTAGTTAATTAAAAATGCAAATAAGCTTCGTGGCGTCCGTCGCTCTCAAACTTTTGGGGTGGCGCCCATTCATGTGGCCTGTCTGTTGGCGCTTTGCAGGGCCCACGGCCCATGTGCATGTGTGGCGGCATCCATGATGTAGATGTTAATCGAATGCGACAGATTTTCACTGGCTTTTGGTATACAATTTTAATTTTTTCCTGTAGTCCGGAGATCCGGAAATCCTGTACCATTTTATTTAAAATACAGATATAATACAGCTAAAATTAGCGCTAATTACCACACCCAAAATCGGGATAAATGTCATGGTTTTCCTACATCAAATATATCTTCGAGTCTCACTGCCTTTTTATGAACAAATCTTAAGGAAAACTTTTTAATTAAAAATGTCATTGAAAAAACCTAGAGAAAAGCGAAAACATGCAGCAGCCCAGTAAACATATATACCCTGGGGGGAATATTTAAGCAAGTACAAGTAAAATCAATAGCTTTGGCCAATGTTGATTGTCAAGGAGAGGAAGGCTAACGAGAACGAGACTCCAAGCAATTGACCCGAGTCTGTCAATCAGTCAGTGGCTGAGAAGGCTGGAAGACTAACAAGCCAAGGAGTATACCCAGTACTGTGACACATCTGACCAATGCTCTGGTCCTGTATCCTTGTGGCAGTTGCCCTGCTGCTGCTGCTGCTACTGGTGCTGCTACCTGACAACATGTCCCAATTATTGTGCTCCACTGAAGCTGAAAATACACATGGAAAGAGCCACATGGATTTAATAAGCCACACGACACCAGGGGCAAGAACGCACCAGCAAAGACGAGATGTTCTCGTATGGCATAATTATGCCGACAATTCTAGCGATAGTTGCTGGATAGATGCTCTACGAATTAACAGCAAAATTCAGCAAATAAGTATATACCTTAGAATGCTTGAAATTGCATGGAGGAGTGATCAAAACTACGCTTAATATATGCTACGAAAATAAATAAATTACCCCATAAAAAACCAAATATTTCTATCTAGAGATTTGGTTTGCTTTAATGGGTTTGACGGGAAGAAGTCCCCAAAATCTCCAGTATCTCTGAGCTCTAGTTTTTAGAGTATATCGTACACACATTGTTGCTATTTTTATGCATTTCATTTTGAAATTATTTATACATTTTATTGTGTGTACTTTGTGATAGAATGAGAAAGATTGCAGTAGCATCGAAAGATGTATTTTTAAATTTAAGCCAAATATTTCTCCCCAATATCTATGCCACAAATGTAATATTTTTTGTTCTGCCCAAACAACTGCCATGAGCATAAGACCCTCCTTTTGTGAGGGCACAGCAACATATGATTCATGATATGTAAGCTGCGGCTAAATCCACTTTACTGCTCATACATAAATACAGCATAAATACATACGTACAGCATGCTACCCATGACATCCAGCCCGTCATCTATCCATCCATCAAAACGTCTTGTGGCAACAGCGAGGGTGAGGGTTGAAGCCCCGTCAAAAGGTAAGATCAAAAGCAAAAAAAAAAAAATATGCCATAGAAAAAAGCAACTACCCGCCGCAAAAAAGCAATGGCGACTGCTGATTTTATTATTAAAATATTATTAAAATCCTGGTTGAAGGATAAGAGTGGTGGAGATTCCACCTTCCGGCTGGCCCTGCCCCGCCATGTTGACAATTCGATTGTTACAATATTATTGCATACTTTGTGGGGCAGCGACTACACTTCCCAACGTACTTTTCGCTGCTTTATCGGCTTACCCCGCTTTGGGGACTTATGCGACTAAAGTTGCACTTTGATGTCGCACAAAGCCAGAGAGAGAGCCAGAGAAAGAGATGGAAAAATTGCAACCAAAATCTCTGCTTTTGAAATATATTTTCCTTTCTAAATGAAAAATCAAGGACATCTGTTACGAGCCAACTCTGTCTATGCGTCTCCTGTCTGTCTCGAATCGTCTCTCTCTCTCTCTGTCTCTCTCTATGTGTGTGGGTGGAGTGTGTTTTTCCCAGTGGACGCAAGATTAACTCTTATTTCATGCAGACACACTCTTCGTGTCCCAACGAAAGAAGGAAAGTGGAAGAAAATACTAGGAAAATGGTTAGAGGGAGGACATGCCAAGGAAATTGCAGGCAAAGAGCAGAAAGTTGGCATTGTAATGCCCGGCATTCAACAATAAAATGCAAATGTCCCTTTGAATGTTTCTTATGGAAAATATATTATACAGGGTGAAGGATTTTACGCAGAATTAGGAATCGAACATGTTAAAGAAGAGGGTACTTGAGAAGACAGAAAAGTGGACAAAATAATTCCATAAAGGAATTACAATTTTAAAAACTATTCAATAGCCAAGAGATTTTTTTTTGTAATATTTTATTTTAATATTACGGTTATTTTAATAATGATTATTTATTAATACATAATTTAATTTAAATTTTAATTTCTTAAATTGGTAATTTAATTTTAATTTTAATTTTTTACATTACATACCCTTTAAATGCAAACAAATTTTTCGAATAAAAAAATTTGATAAAAAAGAAAACCGAAACCCTGTACAGGCAATTTCCTGCAACAATTTTTCTCTGCCGGACAACAGCTTAAAGGATTTATCTATAGTTTAGCCAAAGAGCAGCAGCAGCATCAGGAAGGAAAGTGCACTTGAAGTAGTAAAAATTCAAATTCAAATATGATTCCTTTCGCATAAATCACACCTACGTCAGCGAAAGCTGTAGAAAACTTTTGCCCTTGACATTTTTGCAGTCTAAATGATGATGACACCGGTAGAGACAGTCGCTGACATTCGTGGAATGCCAGAGAAAAAAACTTTTCGCGAGAAAGAGGGAGACAGCTCTCTCTCTGGCAATGCAAGAGCTATTAATTTTGCATTGTTGCTTGGGTGTGGATTTTGTGGCATTTGTGACAGAAGCCATGCAATGCACTCTCTCACTCACCTTTCACTCACACTCTCCCCCTGTCATATCAAATGTCAATGTCTCCTCTGGCTCTGCTGTGTGTACGAGTATCTCTGTTTGCTCAGTCTAGACATTGTCTAGCTGCCATTATCAACACATTTATATGAAATTTAATCTAATAAAATTGTCAAATATGCACGCACCAGTCTCTGTCTTAAAGACCCTCTCCTCTACATCATTTTATTGACCTTCAAATGTGGCGTAAAGAGAAGCTGCCCGAAAAAGTATGCTATACTTTTTGCATAATTCATCATAACAGATCCGGGGGGCCCCTTTTACAGTCCCTGTGAGAGAGAGTGCGATCAAAATTTATGAATTTTTATGGCTGCCATGTCTGAGATTTTATGCCACGCCTTCCTCTGTCGCGTTGACAGTTTCTGGCTATTTCTCACCCTTATTCGCTTATTTCTTTTCATTCTTTTTTGTGTTGGTTAGCTTTCGCACCTTAAGAGCAAAAACCGTAACCAAAACCCCAAAAACCAACGTAGCACGCTTTCAACTTTCAATGTGCTTTGCATTCGTAAATAGTTCGGTGTTGGTTTTTCCTTTCTCTCGATACCTCATAGCCCTAGGGCACTGGGGGTATATAAGGCATTACATATTAGAAATGTGTGACAGACAGAAGGAGACTTTTTCTATGCTAGAAAATATTTATAAAACTATATTTGGTTCGATATAAAACTTCTGAGATAATGGGATAATGGAATCCAAAATCGAAATTCCAAGCATGCTTCGTTTAGTTCTCAAAAGCAAATAGGTAACAGCCTGTGGGATCTACAATATTACATTGGCTTTTAATTAAGTTATCTGTAGAGACATTATCAATCTTACATATATACCAAAAATCATCCAAAGGATAATAATTACAGTCAGCATACGAGAGACATTCTTAGATTTTAAGAAATTATGAAAATAGTTTTCGCAAACAAAAATCCTGTCAATGAACAGTTTTTAACTTTTAAAAATTTAAGGATATCAAAACTTTTGAATATAAAAAATAAAAAATAAATATATATATTATATTCATACTCCATTTAAATATTTTTAAAATTATGTTTTAATCTCAAATATAAAATCTAATAAAATTTAATTATGTTTTGCATAAATAGATCTGAAATCCAATCAAATATAATGAGCATACCCTTAGTCGTAATATACAACCAACCGCTACCGTTCTGGTCTAGTCCCCCAAACCGGAAGGCAGTAGTACCAGAGTTGTGGGCATTTCGGAGGGTGTAGTAAGAGGGAATGGCACGTTGTGGCGTTGCGAGCGACTGACTGTCACCGGAAAGTTAATTTCGCGTTGTATTTATTATTTATGTGCATTACTTGGGCGCTCTTAGAAGATTTTCACTTAACGTCGCCAGCTGCGGTGTGCGGCATTACATTTTTTTTATTTCACATTTTTTTTCTTCATTTCATTTCTGGCTTTGAAAATGTGTTGACGTCGGGTTTCCGCAGGGAAAGCTTGTGATTTATGCGAGATTTTTCAGGGGCAGATTATACAATACAAAAATATTGAAAATCTGCCCAGAATTTAAGCCAAAAATTATATGTATTAAATAACTGATATACATTTGCAATTTAATAGATTTTCAACAGTCACTGAAAGGAGTCTTAGCAATGTCTTAGAGGAAAATTAATTGACAGTGGTGCCCCCATTCCGACTGTGACTCAATTTGCAATGAAAATTGTACACATCTTGGCGGGGGGTCTTTTGTCTAATTGGTTTTGCGCCTAAAATGGGTTAATGATGTCAGCAGGAACCAAAGTGAATCTCTGGTTCGATTGTCTGCTGCTTAAAATCGTATTAATTAACACTCATTTGTAAAGTGCCAGAGCTCCACCAATCACAGCCGCCATCCTTTCCACCTTCTACCGAACCGGTGGAGTGGAGTTCTTTGTTCTTCGTGGAAAGGGGGGAGTGAGTTTCGTTTGTAAACGTAATCATTTGGCAAATTTGTGTGCCTGTCTCTCAGTCTGTCTGTCTTGCGGTCGTTTGGGTAGAGTGATGTATATGGCAGAAGGTGATGGCGGGAACTGGTGGCAAGCTTAAATTTGCTTTTAATTAGAGCTCAAGTGGTGGAGCAGCGGCAGCAGGCACAGTAGCAGTAGCAGCCGCAGTAGATGAAGAAGAACAAGGAACAGCAGCAGTAGGAGCAGCAGCTGTGAAAGGACGAGCAGCAGTAGGAGCCAAGCAGCACCACTTGGCACAGCATGAGGCTGCCATCTGTCTTTGCGACTTGCGAACAATGCGTCAAAGTGTTGTATGCAAATAAGCAGGAATGGGCCGGGCGGGGGGGATGGTGAGATGGGAAATCTCTCCTTGCCGCTTTCCCCTCTTCCCACACTGCTGCTGCTGCAAAATGGCGGCGGACGCGCTCAACGGACATGTTTGATTACAAGTGCATGTTGTGCATGCATCATGGCTGCAAAAGCCTGGTGGTCGGTCGGTCGGCTATGCCTCTGCCTCTGCCACAACATGAGCTGCATATTAAATGCACAGCACAGGACAGGACAGCACAGAACAGAACATTATGGAGCATTCGAGCAGAGAGTGGCAAGCCATAGATAGACTCCCTCCAGCAGCCGGAAATGCAACTAAAGTGACGACTCCAAGTGCGGTCAGAATGTTGCACAAATGCTGAGCGGGTATGGGCACAGACTTGATGAAGGTTTGTGTGTGCATATAAAGCGATAGCCGATGGCAGCCAAAACCCAATGGAAGTTGTTCTTGGGGTTTTGATAAGGTATTTGCATTTATTATTTGATTTGATTTAAATTTCACTCCAGAGTGGAAAGCCTACACAGATCTTACGCTCATTATTCTGTGAATTATAAAAGAAAATATAACATAAATCTACGCTACTGGCAAAACTTTTGCTTTTAAATAAATTTCTTAAGCCAATCCAAATGCCAAATTTAACACTTAGATATTTTCCTTGCACTATCATACAAATTTATTTTTTTTAACACACTCGATTCCCATATGTTTCAGGCCCATGCCGTGCACTGCCATTTTTTGTGTGTCCCAAGCATATAATCATTTCATTTCATTTCATTTTCCATTTCCCCGAGCCCTTATTCCAGACTAATTTCATTTAATGCTTTCTCTCTCACAGCACACACACGCCCCCAATGTCCCTTTACACTGGCATTTCGAAAGACAAGTTAAAATGTTTAAAAAGTGTAATTAAACTGCAATTTCGCACTGACGGCACGACGACAACTCCGTTGCGTTGACATTCAGTGAAATGAACTTTCGCCCTGTTGGAAAAAGCAAAGAACAAATGACCTTAAATGAGGCAAAAGTCAGAAGAACGATGGCCACCAGTCTCCCAAGTGAAATCCCATAAAAATGAGGCAACACAAAAATAGAGAGAAACGGAAATCCAGGCCCTAAGAGAGCAGCCAGCACATTGCCATATGCGCTTGTATTTTCATTAAAATCAAAAGTATAATTAAATTCTTGGACTCTCGACCCCCACACACACTCTGCCAGACGCCAGTTCTCTCTGCCACTCTGGAGACGCACATGCTGGGAATTTGTTTGTTATGACAGCAGGAAAACTGCTGTAAATGGAAGTTGCTTTCCTTCTGGTCGAGTGGAGGGGAATGGAGAAGGATCATCCCCCGACCATTAGGTCACATGTTAGAGCTGCAGAAGAAAAAAAAAAACACAAGCAATTTTGCTTATTGTGTTGCTGTTGCTGCTGTCCCGTCTCGTTGTTGGCTTTTAATGAAGTGCAGTGATTAATGCACTCACCATGGAGGAGACCACAATACAATTATATTTAATAGAGAACTGAGACTGTTTTGTTTTTTTTTTTTTATATATTCAAAGTATCCAACAATTCCAGGAATTAGCAGAACTAAAAATAAAAAATCAATATTTTTTAAGCAAACAGAAAATCCCAACGCTGCGACAGTCACTGGACAACATTTGTCCAAATGAATGACCCCCTTTGTCATTCCTTAAATTCCACTTATATTGTATATTATAATTTAATAATTTAACGCGGGTAGCTATAATAGTTTTGGAAAAAAATAAACATTCTTATCGACGAATGGATGCCATATAGCCGACATAAGTGATGTACTTCAAAAGAGAAATTGATCACACATACAGACGTTTTGCATTATCAATCAATAACCAAGATTCTTGTATTCGAAATAAAAGATGAAAGCACTAAAAGCACTAGCCGAAGAATCATTTAATCGAGTTAAAAGATTTTTAAACTTTATAGGCGACCCTTCGGTCATGAGCACTCGTGCGAAGTCGATATCAGGCCGTTATCTTGGCAAATAACTAAAAAGTAAGCGGGCGATAAGAAAAATTGAGACAAGAAAAATATTTAAAAGCTGAAATTCAATTGCAATATCCAGTCAGTATTCAGCTGGTTATAATGCAGTCAATGTGGATCTACGGATTGCTGGTGTTTTTCCTCTGCAAAAGCATCACAGGATTGGCGGATGTTGAAGGGGTAAAGTTTCGCGTGTACTCTATAAGATGGAAGTTTGAAATAAGCAAACAAAAATCTTCTTTCAGCGTGTCATAAACAAAACGGGCAGTACTGATATTCAAGAATTGTATTTGGATGGTCCGTATAGCCACTGTCCTATTGATTCCAATGCCCATGGTATATATACCATACAGGCAGGGGACCTAGATCCCTTCCCAGTGTTCTGCAATGCAAAGATAGCGGGTCCTGGCTGGACTGTGATCGCCCGTCGCACCAACAAGGAGCTGAATTTCTTCCGCGACTGGGATGGGTACAAGAGAGGATTTGGTGACATCACATGCGACTTCTTCATAGGATTGGATAAGCTGCACGCCATTACAAAGTCACAGACCCAAGAGCTGTACGTACACCTGGAGGATTTCGTGGGGAACACGAGATATGCCAAATACGATGAGTTCCATATCGAAAGTGAAACCGATCAATATCGAATGTCTGCGTTGGGCAGATGTACTGGAGATGCAGGTGATTCGATGATTGAGAACAAAAATCAAAAATTTACCACCTACGACAGGGACAACGATAATGTTAAGGAGAACTGTGCAGTTGAACGCATGGGAGGCTGGTGGTTCAACTGGTGTACCTGGAGGTATGTCTGTACATTTTCTTTTTTAATGATTGTTTCTAATCGCATAATTTCAGTAACCTTTTCGGCATTTATGTGAATGGTACCGTATCCAGCATGAACAACAAGGGAATAACTTGGGTTAGTTGGGGCGGATCTGGCTATTCCTATAAATCAATGCAAATGATGGTTCGTCCAAAGTGCACTTGCCCTATTAAGAAATAAAATAAATATTACACTACATACAACGTATTCCTATGAATTCGTACAAAAATACAAGTTACGAAGGAAGTTCTTTAATCTGGTTATATTCATAGCATAATCCATTCTTCGTTCTGTACTCCACGCGCCTTATAAATATATAACCTGTTGACCAGAATTATTGTTCAATTAAATATAACAATTTTTAATCTTTGGAAACCTTTTAGAACAACCCTCGTACACCATTTTCCCTTTTCGGACCGTTTATTTCACCGCCCGTTTATTGCTGTATTATATTTTCGCTGCAAATGTTAAAAAACAGCAACACTTGAAATTTGTTTGTATTTTTGCCAAATGTGGCACGTCACCAGGCTCCTTCCTGCACCCGCAGCATCCATTCACATTCAGTGCAGGGATGTCCTGTGTGCAATGGCCAACCATCGCAGTCCAGTATATCCGCATGTCCTGCAGCCAATTGCTGTGGTAACTGTCCATTGGACATTGGCTTATCTCTGGCCAGAACCCGAACCCCAACCGCCAGGCCAAAGATTTATATACTGTTGCCAAGCGGAACTATTAGAAATAACTTGGTATCCACAGAGGGGCGAGACATGGCCAAAAAGGATGAACAAAAAGGGTAAATGTTGTATCTCCTCCACACAATAAATGTCTTTCAAATTAAATGCCAAAATGTATAGCCAAACACAAGCCACAAAATGTTTCATTTCATTTGAATTTCCTCAACTGAATTTTTGCATGCCAAAAATTTTTTTTTTTTTCGAGATTTCATTTAAAGAAGAGATTTTCTTGTGTGGTCGAGGGCAATTATGGTTGCTGCCAGCAAATCGCACTGTGCAAATAAATCAGCTTTATTACAGAGTCCCAGAAGTACCTACATACAAGTAGGTATATATGGGGCAGGCCGGTGTATAGCGCCATACTTACAGCTGAGCAAAGTATTTCATTTGACTTATTGTTGACAAGCTTTTAAATAAATTGAATTTACTGACAGCCACGGCAACAGGATACGGTAGCGAATACGCGCTGAGAGGACGAGCGAGAACCATCAGCGACCTGCTTTGCTCTCACTTGGCAAACATTTGCAAAAAGATTTACGAGCCGGTCGGACCACGCTCTCTTCCACCTTCTGACCCGACTCCATCCGACTCCACCTGCTGCCACCACTCGTAATGCCAACAAACTGCAAATTGCTACAAAATCACTTGACTGTACACTTTTATAGCATCTTTTTCGCCATGCAAAGGAAAACAAAGCCACAAACGCTTTAACTGGGTGGGAAACGCAGTGAACAAAAATGTTCTGAAAAACGGTTTCACTTTTCATTGGGTTACGGTTTTGTTTTACAGATAATAAATTTAAGATTTAGCCATTGAATATATAATTTTAATCAGTTTTATGTGATCTTTGTGATCAAAGGTGGGAAACACAATACTTTCTCTCTCATTCGCAGCAACAGGAAGAATATGTTAGAAATAAACGATTAAGACATGGCTTGGGCAGTAATTTCTCCTTTCTTTTGCTTGCATTTTCATTAAAGCTTTATTTTAAATCGTATCTTGTCATCTTAACTGTAAACTCTTATAAATATATATAGAGAATGCTTGCCGGAACACCTTTAAAAAATGGAAATTATGAAGAGGATTCCTTTTATGCGGTCGACTCTACTCGACTCTCCTCAGTGGGGCAAAACGAAGCGAAGCCAGCAGCAATACAATTGTCAGCCACAGGACCCCCCACCCCCCGCATTGTCAGTCAGGTTGAACATTTTGTTGTTGCTTTTAATGTTGCTATTGTGGCTGCTGCTGTTGTTGGTGGCAGTTAAGAGAGCTCTTCCAATGCGTTTTATGGCATTGCGAAAGCATTTGGGTGGGCGCTTAACCTCATCTGTACATCTGTCCATCTGTCCTTTGGCCTTTTTTTTTGTGTGGCTTTACGGCTATTTTGCATTAAATTGCAAATTGCAAATAAAAAAATCTGCAAAAGGTAAAGCGCTAAAACCAACACCAACGGATAGTCCATTGTGTATTGTTATGCTGGCATTTTAATTGAAGTTTTTTTGCTCCACTCAAACAACACGCAGCAGTCGGATCTCATCAACAGATCCCACCTACCCATCTGTGTGTGCGTGTTCTGTGTGTGTGTGTGTGTCTGTGTGACTGTGTGTATCTCTGTGCCGTGTGTTTCAGAACATTAAAGTGTTAAATGTCTGTTTGTTTTACCCATGTCGTGACGTGCATATCAAATGAATGAATCAGCTTCTCATTTTGGGGTCACATTCCCCGACTGTTACGCCAGGAATATGACACCTGAGAGCTTCACCACCCCCCCCCGAGCTAAGAGAGAGCGAGAGTGAGAAAGAGAGCGACGTGTGCTGTCCTGGGGAGTGGCGTCGTGTAGTGTCCAGAGCTGGTTTGGCCAAACAGATGTCGGAAATAGTTGTGGCTGGGGCTTAATTGGTAAAGGGAAGTTCTCAACATGGAATACTAACTAGCGGCATGGCCCACAGGGCCTCAGCTTCAGTGGGATTATTACGCATAAATGGAATGGATAGGGCTCATATCATATACTTTGAGCGGAAACAATTTTTCTACCGCTCTGATAAGCTCTGACAAATGGAATCCTATTGAGGCTCGGAAACAATCTGCTTGGTTTGTGGCACCTTTAAAGGATGCCCTCTGTTTGGATGGATTTTGTGTGGAATAATGGATGAACATATGCGATTATATAAATGCTGGACTGCATAGTGCCTTTAGAAGATCATCGGGGGCTTATCATGGACACTATGAATCAATTTTGGGTATGTTAGTTTGCTGTACAAATGTGGCATAAGGGATTGCCATGATTGGAATAATTATAACGAAAAAAAGTCATTTATCGCGGAGTATATTTAAAAAGTACTCAAAATCAATGAGCAAATTAAAAATAATAATAAAAATTATAATTAAAATTAATAATAATAATAAAAATTAATAATATAAAATAATAATAAAAATGAAATAAAATACTAGTATATAAATTAAAAAATGAAAAATGCTACAACATCGTTAAAAATAATATATAAAATAATATAATATAATATAATATAATATAAATATAATATAATATAATATAATATAATTAAATAATATAAAATATAATATAATATAATATAATATAATATAATATAATATAATATAATATAATATTTTTAATATATAATACAATATATATAATATAAAATATAATATATACAAATTTTGTAAAGTACCAAAGAAAAGTCCCTGAGATCAATGAAAATAGACTTTTACTAGTCAGACGTTAATAGTTGTTAAATAGTTTTCATTCCTTTAAATATAACGACCCATCCTTCGTACCAATCGATCCGCATAAATTTGCAGCCATCAAAATCGCCTTAACTTTAATATTTTAAGGTTTAGTTGTAAACCCAACAGGCTTACGGACACTTTCAGGTGCCTTGAGTTGCACACTTCATAAATAAACAATTAGGACTCCAACAAGGACTCCGACGAGGACGCCCAACTAGATGTGGCTGACATTTGTGTAGGTTCACAAGGAATAACTATTAGGTCCGACTACTAGTTCAACGACCATTAACCTTTTCCCTTATTCCCTTCTATCCTTTTTTTTTTTTTTTGCATTGCTAATCGCACAAGTCCTGTGATGGGCCTTTGGCATTGCCCTTGTCCAACTGTCGCCCACATAATAAGCGTTTAATAACCACTGAGGGCCGTTATATTTGTCTGGGCTTAAAGGGCTGCCTTGCCCGTTTGTTCCTTTTCCCTTTACCCAGTTAAACATATCAAAACAGTTTCCGCTTCTGGCTAAATTCTCTTTCCAATTTCGACTACCGAAAACTTCTCTCGTTTCTTGTGAAAATAAAGCGGAAAACTTACGCATTATTGTTGTTCCCTGTGTTTGGCCTTAATGGAGGATTGGGATTGGGATTGGCACTGTGAGATTGGGTTCGTGGGGGGTGGGGCCTCGTTTGTCTGCAAAGTTTTTGGAGGTTTTGCAAATATCATTGCGTACCTTGCGGCGCCTGTCAGCTTAATCAAATATGCAATGCACCGGGGCCGACTCTTGTGGCATGAGTCCTGGCAATGGCAATAAGTGTCATGGGAGTCACGATGGGAGCCACCGAACGGTGGAGGACCTTCGCTCACGGTATCCACCTCGCGGCAGTGCGCACACTTCAAATGTCAGTTAATAAATTGCAAAACGTTTTTCTGCGAATCGACAAACCAACTGCACTTAATGTCACCGACATACACTCACTCAAACACACACACACACGCACACAGACACAGCCTTACTCGTACTACCCATCGAGACAATGAAGTTGCCCCTGTTGACATGGAGCGCCGTGACGACGACGACGCCGACGACAAGGACAAGGACTTGGTTGTCGAGGTGCTCTTGCTCCTGCTGCAACTCGATGCGTCGCTTCAGACATTTACAAATAAACAGCGCTAAATTATAGGTGCCTTGTGGGCGAATAACAGGGATACCTGTGCGCCTTTCCCTTAACCTACGAGTATCCCTATTTCTCCCTTGCCCTTGTAAATAATATGGCAGAGGGAACACCTGCCAACGGCGCGCCGCTCTCGTCGTTTGCCGTTGCCGTCTAACTTTTAACTACAACAATTACAGGAACAACAGCCAGAGGAACAGCTACCAACTTGGTTACCAATTACAGGAGGCACACTCCCCGAATAAGTTGTCATCGAAGATCGTAGACTCTTTGTGGGAATTTGTTGGTGTAAGCTAAACAAATTTATAATTTTTCTCTCTGACCGATTTATATCATTTAATCCAATGTTTCATTCAATATTCAGTTGATTATAAATTGTGTCATAAGTTATCGATATTACAGCACGATAAGAAATCATTCGTTTCCATCGTAGTGCTGAAATTTAAATTGAAAGCAAATTTTCTTTTGCATCTAACTAAATATCTTTGCATTCTGATGATTTCTAGTTGCAATTTCTAAGTTTAGCTATTTGATTATTAATCGTTTCACTGGTTATCGATAACCATAATGCTGAAATTGTACCTGATATGCCAATATATATTTTAGTTTAATTTTTCAAAAAACCTCCCTTCATCTTTTCTTAATTCATTTTAAATAAATTAATAATCATATCAAAATTCATCGATAACAAACACGATAACAAATCAATAATTCCCATTTTCATGCGACAAAAAACCTGTGCAACAAAACTTTGCACGTTGCATGCAACGAAACACAGTGAAAAGTTCAAGTTGACGCTGAATTGCACTTTGGCGAAACGAAACGAAACGTGGGACACAAAAGTTTCACCTCAAGATGCCACACACACACACACACGCACACAAACACACCCACTCAGCCGCCACACTACTCGTGAATGTATCTCATTCTCTCTTGCTATCATTTCGCCATTGTTAGGCTGAACATTGTCGCCATTTTTATTGATGATACACACACAGCACAAGACAAGACTGCCGTTAGCTTTCAAATACAACAACTAACGGTAATTACAATACTCTGTCGCCAACAACGAACGGACCCAAAGAAAACTCCAAAGAAAAATGGCAAACTTTTTCAATTAAATTGATTCTGTCCACTGCCTCCGGGCATTTTCCACCTGCAATCAATGCTATAAAAATTGTTTCTCAAATGCGTTGACAATTAATTGCATTTTTCTTTCGTGTCTTCCGCATTTAATGAGAGTACACGCAACATGTGTGTGTGTGTGCGTGTATCTGTATCTTCTCCACCCTCTGTCTGAAACTGAAACGTGTTAAAAGTTTATTTCCAAGTTTATCTTTTTGCCTGTCACGTTGCTGCTGCAAAAAACTTTAAACAGAAATTATCTCTTTGTGTTCGGAGGGGCTTGCTCGGTGATGTTTCTTTTTGGATCAGGTCAGTTTTTTTCGGTGCGAAATCTTGCTATAAATTTTCAAAAAAACTTTCGAGACTGCAAAAAAGGTGGTGGAAACAATGAGAAAACAAGAGTTCTTTCTGGTGTTAATTTGGGGGGAAAACACCCACCCAGTGACAATGCGGGTGTTATTTGGGTGTGGGGGAAAACCCAATGACAATGCGGGTATTCCTTAAAGTACGAAATTCTGATTGATCATGCAATCTTTGTGGAATGTTTCTTTGTAACTTTGTAAATAAAACTCATCTTTTTTTTTAACTTTCTGCGAGATATGTGAGTACTCTTTCATTTAAAATCTCTTCGACCTTCAAGTCATCTTTTCAAACAATTTAAATGGGTTCTTCAAATTCCATTAAGTTCTCCTTATAGCTAAAAAAATTATTAAACATTCACATTTATTACTTTTTTATTTCTTCATTCTTTTTAATTTTTCTTTATTTTAAAATATATTTCTAGAAGTTCTGCATATTCCTAACATTTCCAAAAATCCCAAAATTAATAGTTAAGCCCAACTGCTCAATCTTTCAAACTCCAGACAAGTTCTTCAAAAAGAGACCTCATTGCAGTCCTTTCCTTCTCTTTCTTTCCATTAAGATTGAATCAAATTTGGTTGCACATCGGAGTACAAAAACTTATCATTCAGTTCTCCATCTCAATTGTGGGTGGACATTTGCTTGTTTTTTGGACAAGTTGCAGCAGCGACAGCAACAGCAGTCTGGGCCTGGGTTCTGGTCGTGGGCCTGTGCCTCCTTTTGTTGTGCGTCCATCGTCCCATTGCCTGGCAGTGTGGGAGGACGTTCCATGTCACATTGCCAGTCGCATGCGTCTGGCTTGAAATCCGTGATTTAATGGCGTGGAAAATTAGAAAACGTTTGGCTGCTGCTGCTGCGCTTTTGCCTTAGACTGGTCATGGCCCTTGCTCTATCTGTGGCCCTAGTCCTTAGCCCTATCCCTGTCTCTGACTTGACTTATCCGTCTGGCAGCTGTCCGGACTTGACTACTGGCCCCAATTTTTATATTCCTGGCCATGGAGACAATTGCCAGCGACTGTTGAACGCCTGCCAAATGGCTCTTTGCTCTCAGGTGCACGAAAATTGCATCTAATGAGTGCCATAAATTAAAGCCAAACTTTCTGCTCTGCAGCTGTGGCTCTAGACTGGGGGGGAAGACCATCTCCATGGCAATTTTAATTCCCATGGAGCCATCGTAACCGTATCCCACTGAACCTTTTTCGCCCTCTCTTTCGTGTGCATTTTTAATGAAGTTTGGCGCGTTGCGGTTTGCTTGTTGCTCATATAGCTGCTGCCGCGCCCACATCTTTAGCGGTTAAAATTTGCGAAAAGGCTCAAGTTCCGATGGTTCCTGTGCCACAAGCACACACTAGAAACAAAAAAAAAACGAAGAGTTCCTTATGAAATGGGTGCTAATGGCGACTAGGGAGATGCCCACTAATGTGTGCAGATAACTTTTAAATATCTGGAAAATTATATCCTTGAAATATTCTCGAAAGCTAATATATTTTGTAGCTTTTTTGGTTGTAAATATATTTCCATTTTTATGATTTTGCATAGGTATATAGGTAGGCAGTTAGTACATAAATATTTATGCTAAATCTAGTGGCTATATATTCGAAATTACATTACACCATAAAGCTCCCTATAGTCTGGGCTGTTCTTAGAAAAAACTCAAAGATCTAATCATCTGACGCGCCTATATCGTTTACCAACGTATCTATATACCTTATGGTATCATCACCCATCCAATATAGCCTTCAACATCTGCTAGGACCACCCGGATATACTGGCATATACAGCAAAAGGAAGCCATTCTTTCAGCTGAGACTCCTCCACTAATAAATGTGTCTGCCTGGAAGTCTACAAAGTGGTTTTAATTAGTTGTGTTAGCTTTCTACAAAGGCAAGAAAGGAGTCAGCCAGCGAGATGGAGACGTCTCTTTATGCCACTCGCTTTGCTGCTCCTTTTTGTGTGTGTAACAAGTTGAGTGTTAATTTTATTGAAACTTTTGTCGGTTTTTGGGCTTTGTGTGCGAGAAATGTTTTTGCAAATTAAATGAGCTTCAGGTTTGCCGCCTGGATGGCTTAAGTACATTTTTGCGAGCATACATTCCTTGGAAAGGCCTCCCTCCCGCTTCGGCCTTTGTTCTGAAAGGTGTGCAGGCATTCTGCCAGAAGATTGCCTGCCAGATTAATCTATCGCTTAAAAGCCAAGCTTCATGGCCTGCCTGAATGGGCTAATGTTAATTTATCAAACCAAAAAAAAAAAAAAAACCTTTTGCATATGGCTGCATCATTTTATGGCAGTTCAAACTTTTTTGTTGGCAATTTTCCAGCTCAACGCGTGGCAGGGCAATAAAGTCGCTCAAAAAAGATGAACAACCAATTTGCAGTGACTTTTTGCAGTAACTCCACAGAGTTTTAGTTATCTATGAGATTGCAGTTTTAGAGGTTCATTTTATTTTATTTTGCATAAATCTTTGAATTTGGAATTTTAAAAATATATTTCGATATTAAATAAATAGCGCTTATGTTTTAGAAATAAGCAAAAATAACTTGGCCCTAGATTAAAGTTGCTGTTACCATAGTTTTAGCATTAGTTAACAACGTATCCACATGACATGCGGGTTTACTCGCACAAAAACAACTAAACTTTCACTCAGAACTGCTTGGGAAATGCAACTCATGTGCAGATTCCGTGTGGTATGCCACTGTGCGTGCAGCACATGTGTAAAATATGTCATAAGCATTTGTTGTATGCCAAAAATGACTCAAAAAACGAACAGGTGGCAGGTGGCAAGAACCTCAGGTGGGCAGAAAGGAAGGAAGGAAGGCAGGCAGGAAGGCTAGACCCAAAGATGTCAGTAGAAGTCAAAACCATAAGTCAAACCGCAGCACACGACTAAAGGACTGTAGGAAGGACTGCTGCTGCTGCTGTTGCTGCTGCTGTTGATGTGTGTGTTGTGTAACGTTGGTTTCTGTGGCTTTGCCCCCTTGCCACCTACTGCAAAACCATTTCGATTTCAGTGCAACTTTAAGCCGCCTAAAACGTACAACAAACGTCTTTTTTTCTGCAGCCCACTCCAAACAAAATGTCACTCAATTTATGCAAAAACATGGGAGGGGGGCACAGCAATTGGCCAAATGCTTGGCTGCCCTTTGATCTTTTGCAGTAAATCAAATGAAGACGAAATCAAGGAGGGAGCCTGCCTGGATTAGCCCGGGAGTTGGGAGTTGGGAGAGGGAGCTGTAATCCCCGGCGTGAATGTCTTTTGGGTTTGCTTTTTTTTCTGCTTGCTTTTGGTTTTTGATTTTTGATTACTTTCTTTGTTTTACTTGTTTCTTCTTTAAGTTTAAGTTGACTTTTTCTTTACAAGTATTTGGATTTTTAGTGAGAGGCCAAATCAAAATCAAAAGCTTTACATTTCCCATTGCACGCGTTCTACCGGAAACGGAAATGGCAAGCAGCAGACGGAAGTGTCTTTCTCTCTCTCTCTCTCTGTTTGTTTGTTTGTTTGTGTGTGTGTGAGCTCCCAGTCACAATTCAATTTAAATGCGGCACTGAGTGAAGCGTTTAAAGCAATCATGTCCTAACAGGATTTACAGGGACTATTGCATGGAGTGCCACAGCCTTTGGTTAATTATTCCAACGTGGGGGTGCGTGGGTTTCTGCCACGCCCCAAAGCTCACACCTAATTAGTGACGAGAGCACATCGAGTCCTCCACCATCGTGGTTGAGTTGCCAAAATCTACATCACAGATATGCCAGATATTTGCAAAATTTACGACTTCTCATCAACGGTACCCGGACCCACAATGCGACTCGACTCAAAACGGGTGTGGGAGAATTTAATCCAGAAACCACCCTCGCCCTGGGGCGTGGTCCGGAGTGGATAGAGGAATGATGCTTAAGGGTGCCACACTATTAATCATTGCCCTGAGATTTGCTAGTCTTTGATTAGATTAGCATTTTATTTTTTTACTATTCAATTTACTTTTTATGTAAATTCGTTTGGAAATTTAATTTTTTTAAATCAGGGGATGGCATCCCAATATGAAGCATTTTAGGGTATTTTCATGTTCATGCCGAATTTGTTAGCACTGTCTCAACATTTTGTCTGGTTTATTTATTTTTCTCTCTGCTTGCAAATGGCACTCGATCGCGGCCTTTTTTAACTCTTAAAGTTCCATGTCGAGAGCCCCCTTTTATGAGCCTTCCATTAGCTGCCACTGTCCAAGGGGTTGACCCCCCACCTAATTAAAAATTCATATGGCCATGTTTACCAAATGAATGCCTCCAGGAAATCAACGGTAATGTGAGCTTTTTAATGACGGCACACGCGCGCGCTCTCATGCCATCCACGGGGCAATCGCACTTTTGAGCAGCAATAGAAAATGTCCAAGCCCCTTGGGTGGTACACTGGGGGTGCCACATGGAACAATGCCCTGATTTATGACACCTTGAAATGCAAACGGTAAATCGCATGTTAATTACATTTCAGTCGGAAACTACACGCAATGCTGGGGGGCAGATGCAACAATAGGCAAAAGGAACTTGCCACCGATAGCAGGCCGCAACGAAATGCACTGGGCAAAAAAATCATGGCTCTTAAGAATGGGAGAAGATATCATGAAAAACATGGGGAAATAAATAAATAAATAATAAATTAAATAAATAAATAAATAGAGTATGAATAATGGATAGGAAATAATATATTCCTAGATTTCATAATGCTATTTACTCAGAAAAAAATCATTATAAATCGAGGTGAATTTCATCTGATTTTTAGCATTTCTAATCTAATTTAAAGATTGTTCAAATTCCGATTTACATTTGGAGTGGCACATAAATAGCAACATTACATTCGAAATATATCGTAGATGTTCGGAGAAAAAGGTTTTCCACAAATGCGAAACTTAATCAAAAATAATAAATAAACAATACAATACAATACAAAACAAACAATAAATAAAAAACAATAAAATCTCTGTTTAAGGCTCATTTTCATGGCATAAATCATTAAAAAAAAACCAGATGCTTGCACCGAAAATTCCAAGTGTTTAAATTTTATGAAATATTAATGGGTCCATAGTAAAATTTAAAGAATTCCAAATTCTGTTCAGACTACTAAAAAATTTTTTTTTATTTAATTTCGATTATTTCTTTTATTTAAAATTCTCTTTCCAATAATTTGTACTCCCATTTTGACAGTCTTAAGTCATATAGAAAAACGACTTTATATCACTAATATTAGTTCGCAGTGCATAGAGACCTGTGCACCGTATGCTAGTGCACCTCTTGTCACAAATGTTTTTTCCTTCGTGAAGAAATTAGAAACTAACGAAGGTGGCGGCTGGCACGTTGCCACGCTGCCACACTGCCGTTTCCTGGTCGCCCTGCCGCAGCAACCACATGCAATATATACGCGCAACACACAACCTGAAATGCAACACCCTCATATCCATGCAGCCATGGGGCAATCAACTGGTGTTTCAGTTTCCATTTAGAGACAGACTGAACCCTCCCTTTGGAGGGCAGGCACCTGGCGGCGACGGCAGCAGCCACAGCAGCAGCAACAGCAGCGTCTGCGACTTGAATGCGGAGCAAGGAAAACCATCCACACCCCAAACGATTTTCCGCCTGCCCAAAATAACCCAAAACAAAAGGAATTCCCGCTCTTTTACTCTCTCGTGTGCGAGAGAGAATTGTCCTGGAAGTAAGGGGAAATTTCATGCCCCTCTGCTTAGCCTTTGGCTAAGGGTAGTTTTTACCCCTCTGTCTCATCAAATTTCACTTTATCTGTTGGCCATAGCTTTGACTTAATTGCCGGATGACATTTATTGGCGTCCAGCGTGTCATTCAGTCGCATCGCATCATTGTCCAACGACTCGGGGATTCATTCTGTGAGGATTCAGGATGCGGCTACAATTTCTGCTTTGGTTGATGGGTTGAGGGACGCCTGGCTACAGTTTCTGCTTGGGTTCGGGGCGGGGCTTTGGGGGCTGCGATTGTCAACGCATATATCAAAAGGTACATCTCTATGGTCTGTCATTTGGCGGAAACTCTCGGTTTGATGTGGATTTCGATGAGGCCAGAAGGCATGCGGCTGGGGGAAGAGATTTGTATTTACACGGGATGAAAGGTATTTGCAGGTCTGTGAAAGCGAAAGCCAGAATGAAAGTCAGAAGAATGGCCACAGGATTAAAGTGCAGTATCGTAGAACATGGCTGGCTTTAAGTCAGGTTTAACCTTCAGAGAATAAAATGAATAAAAGGTCTAACCCTTAATTTATAATACCTAGAGGGTCCGAGGTCTTGGCGCTGATCCCTGACAGCTGTCAGACATACCAATCATATTAGCCTTGTGATTTGATCAGCAGAATATCCTTGATTGCATGTTGTTCCTAGCAATTTACTATTCAAAGCCTCTCCCCATAATGGACGTCACAGACAAGGGGCTAATATCGGTAATAGCATGCAGCGAATATGGAGAAACATTTATGGAAATTAAATATCCCCATTACAAATAGGATTTAATACCGAAAAATACTCGTAAATGTTTAACACACAGAAATGAGCAAAAGTTTCGAGCCCCATGGCAACGTTTTCCATGGGATTAAAGGACGCTCCACCCCAAAACCCTCAAACACTGCAGACGGAGCCCCATATGTCAGCGGCGGATATACTGGGTACGGAGGGGTAAGGGGTATGTGATCCAGGGTACGAGTGGCGCGAGGTTTGCTGTATCCACCAACAGAAGCGCACAAATAAACTGATAAGCGACAGGCGGCTGAAAAAACAAAAGGCTGGGGGTGTGGAAAAACCACCAAAAAATGGTGAGGGTACGATGGGAATTATGCAGAGATCCCCGCAGCGCAGCACCAGTGAAAATATGTTGCATGCAACGACAGAAGCAGGAGCAGCAGCAGCAGCAACAGCGACAAACAAATAAACAATGCGACCAACCAACAAACAAACAAACAAACCAACAAACTGACAAATGAATGAGCGACAATGAGTGAAAGGAGAGGGAGAGAGAGACACACACGTAGGGTGAGAGGAAGAGACAAATATGTGGAGAGACAATGAGAGATATGAGAGAGAGAGAGAGAGAGTAATGGAGGGCGAAAAAGTCGCCACTTTGGGCAATGGAAATCAATTATTCATGCGCTCGGCCACGCAGCTAAAAAGTATGCAAAGCATTTCGTCGCTCCCGAGAGCTGCCCCATCACCACCCCCAATAGTATGCAACAGTTTTTCGGCAACAAGCAGACAAAAGATCCACCGAGCAAAGGGGGGTAACTCTTTACTTGGCAGCTCCAAACTGTTGATGCTCTTGCAGATCGATAGATCCTTAGATCCTTTTATGTAAATTTTAGTTTTAGCCATGTAAAACAACAAATACAAAACCAACACCTGTTGAGTGCTGGCTGGAATATTTTCTCACAAATAATGATTTTTAGCAAAATAAATTGTAATTAAATGATGCTTTTTAAACATATAAACATAAATAAATTCATTATAATAAATAAATAAAAATTAATTAATTAATATAAATAAATAAAAATAAATAAATAAAAAATAGTGGAATAACATAATTAATATTTATATTGTAATAGTAATATAGTAAATATTAAATTTATTATTGATCAAACAGACTTTTCTGTTTCAATTTTTTCGGCCTATGGGATATTGTTATACGATCGATTGATATAGCTCAGATTTATGTCATGTGCGCAGCTACAAGAGGCGACTGTGTGCATTGGGAACTAGGAATCATACATAGATGCAGTGGTTGATGTTGATCATTATGTTGACTCTGATTTATGTTCTGATAAAGAATTTACTCGTCTAAACTCTATAGGTTCAGTTGGAAGGAAGCCTTTGCATTGCAAACACTTATTAAAAATTGTTATACCCTCCTACAAAGGGTACAACCAGCCCCTGCCCCAAAGAATGCATTTGGAAAGAGGGTGAGACACGGAACTCAGTCTGGGGATGCTCCCTATGATGTCTATGTGTATGTGAATGGTGCCTGGCATTTGTTTGTGTTTGATTTGCCCCAACTGTGATTAAAGGCCAGCACCGGAATGGTTCGAGCCCGTCGCGTCGACACCCAGAGCGACATTTTCACAAATGAAGTTTAATTTAACTGTAGCCAAGCGATGTCACAGAAGACAGGCCCTCTGACACTGCCGATAAGGGCAGTTTGGGGGAGACAAATAGGGTAATGAATGGAACTGAATTTAGCGAAATAACTGAAGAATGTGCAGTACAAATCAGGGGGCTATTTGGCACAGCAATCGAAGCTAAGAATCTTTGCTGGATACATGTACATTCATAAAGCAACAAAACGATGGAATTTTCAACCAAAAAGTTGAAATTGAATTCCCATTTTGAGTTTTGATTAATATGAAAAAATATTTTCCCATCCAGAAGGGACCCTCATTACAAACACCCTTTAAACCTTGAACATTCCTAAAGTTAAACCCCCTATTCCCTCTGCCATTAGATAGAGTATTTGCCAAAAACTAAAGGCCCAATGGAGGGTACTAATTAAATCTGGCCACCGGCGACGGCGTCTACAAAACAGTGGATGCACAGCAGATAGGAACGGACAAACTCGTATCTGCTGCTCAGCTTAGGCGGCCGTCATTCGGTTGCTTTCTTCATCAGCAGCAGAATCATCAACAGGAATGGGCAGCAAGGAGTAGGAACCAGGAACCAGGAACAGAAGGACCTGCATGCTTTCAGGCGTAAAGTGTTTGATTATGGTCATTTATTCCGTGCGTTGTCCGTTCGTTCGTCTGTCTGTCTGTTTGTCTGGTTTTCTGTTGTGTTGTGTCTACTTTTTGGGACAACCCACGGAGCAGCACAAACACACACATATGCCGAGAGGACTCCATTATGCTTTGTCTCTCGCGCCAGGAATGAGGTTGCCATGGATTTTGGTTTGCCTTTGCTCACCGTCCCCCCGCCACTGCCCACCCACTTTCAGGCACATCATCATGTTTATGTCTGAGCGTACGATTAAAATCCCATACATCAGCGAGGTCCGAATCGGATAGCGGGATGCATACATACATATGTACATATATATATATGCATGAAGGGGTGCTCTATGTAGCCACAGGTTTTGGGGTTTGAGGTTCATTCGATTCGTCTGGCCTCTCTGCTCACTAATTTGTGTGCAATCGCGCATTTAAACGCTGTTGTTTATTAATGCATTTCGTTTAACGACAAAGTGTAATGCAAAATTTATGCCGCATATAAAACGGTTGAGGAAAACCCCAAAATAATAAACAACAACAACACCGACAAAAATCAGTGGCGGCGAAAACGGAAATCTCTGTGTCGTCTGTGTGCTTAAAGCGAAAAGCAACAAAACAAAAAAATAAAGAAAAAAACTAACATGCAAGTTAATTAAGCCGTCATGAACTGCAAAAACACGTGACATGCAGAGAAGCTAGCAATGTACGGTATGTACGAGAATTCATATATACATAAACATTCATGCACTGCGGAAAATGCACTGGGAAATTAGGAATATGTTGAGCAAATTAAGTAAAAAATCACTTGAAAAACGCTGAGAGTATAAGGAAAAGTTTTTAGTCTATCAGGAAATGTTAATTGGAATTGCTTTATGTCGTTTTTCTTGAATAAACCAATTTTATTTACTTAATTTTTTAATTTTATTAATTCATTATTTTCTATTATTATTATTATTTTTTCATAGTTGATTAAAAGTTGTTCTTTAATAAACAAATTTTATTTATTTTTTTAATTTAAAAACTTCTTTATTTTCTATTATTGTTATTATTTTTTCATAGTTGACTAAAATTGGATTCCAGATTGTAGCAATAAATAGACCAGAAGATCTATGATTCTTCCAGTTAATATTTTTTTTATTTAGGAGATTTTCTGTTTTATTTTTATTTTGTTTTTCTAGAGATAGAAAATTTCTTCACAGTGTAGCGGGCACTGCAGCCCCGAGGCGACTCAAAGGCAAAGAGCCAAACATGGCGCCTGGCCTTTCATACGAGTACTCTTCGCATTCTGTTACCGACCCCTGGACTGACCCCAACACCTACCCTATTCCCTACCCTCCTCTAGAGAACCTCTCCATAGCCTGGGGGGTTCGCTCAAAAAAGCAACTGGTGATGCGTATCGCAAAAGCACGGGCAAAACCCCCCACTGAAAAAAGTGCTATATAAAAAATGCGAGCGCACGTTGAGGTTTCTCTCTTGCGTGCTCTTCATTTCCGTCGCTTTTGTAACCGGTTCTCGAGGAGTAAAAGGATATGTGGAATTTGTGTAAGGATTATCTATGCTACAGATGGAAGGAAGTCATTATAAACACATAAACTATATGTCCTTATCTATCACTCACAGGAAACTGAAGAACAATTTTGACTATTCAAAATTTTAATGACTTTTTTTCTAAGTATTTTGACTTATGATTATGACACATCATTAATCATCATAAAACAATGAATAAATATAGAAGAGCCAGTTAATATTTTTCTTTTAATATTATGAAATTATCAGAATAACTTTTCTGTCTCAAAATACAAAAAAACAAACAAAATCCGTTAAAGTTTGAAATTACACCTTCAAATATCCTTTTAAATGTACCAGGGAATTTTCGTCTTTCCCTATAGCACAAATATTTGGGGAACAATTACATAAATAGCAAATCTTCCAACCAACTCCGAATTACGGCATAAATAAGGGTAAATATTTGTTCCCCTTCGTATCATTTTGGTTGGCATAAAATTAACCCTTATTGAGGAATATCTAATACACACACCAGCTCGGAAATATATCCTTAAAGAGGGTTATTAAACTGGGGAATATTGTATGAAATATCCTTAAAAAAATGTACCTCTGGACAAATTTCCCCACCTACAGTTGGGAAGTTCCGTATAAAATACTCCTGCGCATATATTTCCTATCTTCCGATTTCACCCTACTGATAAATGTGCAGTGCGTTAGTGACATAAATAAGTTTTATCTACGATGTGGATCTTCCTCTTGGACCATACACGGCACGTGTTGAATTGCCTCCAGTGGCGTCTACCAAGGGGGTCTGGGCTATCTGTAATTTGCTAATCTTTGAGTAAACATTTTTAATATGCTTGGCAGCAGATACGGAATACCAGAAGATAATGTTTTAATTAATATATTGTGGAGATATCACTTATTACGATTACGAGCATGACCGCACCCGATTTATAGGCTATGCATACGATGATGATAATGATTATATGTACGTACGTATAATGATGACAAGGTTCTCGTCATTAAGTGGCTCTATATGTTTTGAAGAGTTTATGACCTTATAATATATGAAGTTATAGGGTAGAAGGGTATGTTGCTTATGTGAAGTGCGAAAATATATTAAATAAATGGAGTGCACCTTGACAGACAATTCTCTTTTAAGATAGTATCCCCTTAGGATCATCTCTAGATGATAGATAGTTTTAAGATTACCCTAAAAATACCTACGGTAGGTATAATAAAAAAGAAAAAACCGCAAAAAAGGCGTATCCCACGACCGAAAAGTTAAAAATTAATAAGAGTATAACCAGGATATATAAACATAAACCAAATTAAGAGTGCCAGTTGGATTAAAAAAAGGTAAATTGTATGTATATACATATGTACATATAAACAACAAAACTTAAAAAAATATTTTTATTTTATTTTAACCAACAATACTTAAAAAATGCCGAAAAATATTAAATAAATCGAAAACCACTGGTAATACACCAAGCATAATGATAATAAAAAAATATTAAATAAATATTATTTAAAAATTAATTATTCATGAAACCTTTTCTTCCATTTCTATCTGAATAATCTAAAATGTTAGCAGTACTCTATCAATACACTATCCATAATTTACAATATGTCTGCATGACTTTTTACCTAACTGGTATGTGTACAGGGAATTTCCTAGTCTAACTGGTCCCAAGGTTCTATTTATTTATACATGCTTCAGATGGTAGGATTAAGACCCCCTCTCTGGGGGTTAACTTAAACTAAAGATTACGTTTTTTTACCTAACGACAAATTAATCGTTTTAAGCTACGTCCATGTTCCATCTCAATTCTATTCTTTACACAGAATTATATTCCTCTCACTCATTTGTACGGGGATGGGCTAAATTTTATAATCAGCATTCATCAAGCGTGCGAAACCAGAACCTCTGACGTCAGGCCAAAACAAACTAAAACTAAATCTAAATTATACGACACACGAAACACGGCACCATCAAATACAAGCATACCCATAGGTATAGTATAGTATAACGAGTACATAACACTGGGATGATAACACGTAGAGCAAACATTGAAATTCATACTAGTTCTGTTGACTCATTGACAGGCGGTGCTCCAGCCGTCAGACCACCGCCTGCTTGTCTAACCCCACTACCGGCAAACACCGCCACACACGAGCGGAATTAATATATAGGTCTCAAAATATTGGAGTCTCCAGAGAGCAGCATTCATTAGGTGGTAGGGTAGGCCGGTTTGCCGGTGTCAAGAGCCCCGTTAAATACAAGAAAAAAAACGAATTAATTACTGCCCTATCAACCCACAAGCATCCATAGTCCAAAATCTCTCATTAGTGTTTTGTTTTTGTTTTGCTTTTTTGTTTTAGTATTAAAAAGTCAATGACTATGCACAAAACCCCCCTGAAACTAGAAAAGGCAACGAGATAGAGACTAGTGTCTATTAAGTGGAACACAGTGGGACAAGATCAATGGATATGATTAAAAATTATCTTTGGAAATAGATGAAAAGTATACTTTTCATCTATTTCCAAAAATAATTCTTGTATAGAAAAATATATGTGAAAACAAAATAAATGAAGAAATCAGATGAAAAAATAAATGAAAATAACAGGCATGAGGACTCCAATTTTTATAATTAATAAATTATAGAAAAATTATTTTTCGATTTTTGTGAAATTTTTAACCTTTACTTTAAAAATATTGGTAAAAAAATAAAATAATTAAAAATAATAGGTAAAAATAATAATTAGAGAGAGTAAAAGTCCCATAGAACAGTATAAAATATTATGATATTCAGACAGTAAATTGCCTACTCTATGCCATTCCATCCAATATTTAATTTACGAGACTATCCTCTTATATGGACATTTTATTGCTCCTCTCTTCATTACTTACACACTCTTTATATAGTCAAACAAAAAGGCAAACAACGAAGACCAATTAAAACCCCCAATAAACATAAACTAAAGCACTTTCTGGCAGTTCTATTACCACTGTCCCATCGCCCGCTTGTCGCTCAATGAATTCAGTTTTCATGATGACACCACAGCAGAGCGAGCCCATTTGGAGAGCACAAATTGTCGTAGCAAAACAAAAGCAAAAAGTACCTGCCAAAAACCCAACGACGAACCAAAATTATAAAACGCTGCGTTCTCTGTGGCACTGAAATCAGTCTGAAGCGGCAGGTTAGCGAGAAAGTGTTGCCTGACAAAAAGAAATCTCCAGTGAAAATAGTTTAAAAAGTTTGAAAACAAACAGAAGCGAAACCTCTCGAAATGGTGATCATAAATAACGAGCAAAAGATTTCGGTGCCCGAGTACTTGAACGAACAGTTCTTCACGGAAACGCTGGAAGAGGGTCTGCGGGAGACGAAGGTTACCTTAAAGCAAATCAACTTTGAGTGGGGCAGCAATCCGGGGGACAACTACTGCTCGGCCATCTATCGCGTTCAGGTGACATTCGCCAAATGGTCGGATGGCAAGGAGTCCGCCAAGACGGAGCAGCTTTCGCTGATTGTCAAGACCATTCCGATCACAGAGGCCACACAGTTCCTCGAGGATGTCAGTGTTTTCATCAAGGAGAAGCAGACCTACACAGACATTCTGCCACGATTGGACATACTCAGTCGCGGCGACAAGTTTGGTGCCAAGTGAGTGAAAGTTTTGTCCACTGCCAGAAAGTTCGCCCAATTAATGTTCTGAATCCTCTCCGTAGATACTATTATTCTGTTAAGGGGCCCGTGCAGACGATTGTCTTTAGCGACCTGAAAGTGGAGGGCTTCAAGGTGGCCTCACGCGAGTCAGGACTCGACTGGCATCATGCCTCGCTCATTCTGCAGCAGCTGGGTAGATTCCATGCCACTTCCATGGTGCTGGCCAAGAAGGATCCAGAGATCGTGAAGCAGTACACACGTGGCATGCTCAGCGAGGACATCCTCATGAAGAGCGACACCTTTGAGAATATGTTTGGGGGCTTCCTCAAGGGTCTCATCAAGAGCTCTGCCGGGTGGGCCGGCTACAAGCACATCAGCGCACATCTCCAGCGTTTGAGTGACAATTTCCGGGATGTGTGTGTAGCGGCTCCGAAGCCCAAGGCGGGCGATCGTTATGTGGTGCTCAATCACGGCGACATGTGGACCAACAACTTCATGTATGGCTATGACAATGCCGCCCAGCCCGAGGTACCCACGCGCGCCATCTTCGTGGACTTTCAGCTGTCGTTTTATGGCAGTCCTGCCTGCGATCTGAACTTCTTCCTGAATACCAGCCTCAAGTTCGAGTTGGTGCAAGAGCGTCGCGAGGAGCTCATCGAGGTGTACTATAAGGCCTTCAGGGATGCCCTGGAGTACGCACGCTTTGAGAATATTCCCACCTACGAGGACCTGCTCTATGAGCTGCGTAGCCGCGAAACCTATGGCCTGTTTGGCCTGTTTGCCTTCCTGCCCATGATCACCATGCCCAAGGAGCTGTCGGCGGACAACAGCATCGACAACATGCAGGACGAGGCCTTCAAGCAGAAGAAACTGGACGCCATCTTTGCGCAAAAGTCTCTCAATGATTACCAGAAATGGGCCCTCAAGCGTTTCGATACGCTCGGCGTCTTTGGCGATTACTAGCCGCTGCAGTTCGCTTCCTATTGGGGTTGGGGATTCACCAACCTTTGTGATAAAATATATACAAAAGATGATGGATGGCAACGAGCACCACATCTGTGCAACGGAGCAGCCTACTTATTGTAGATTTTGTGTACAGTTTTCTGCCACAGGTTTCTGTATTGTAGAAATGGAGTTTAATTAAAAGAATGCAATCCAATGAAATTGGATTTTGTAATGGATTTTAAATAATTGTTTTAATGGGGAGGCGACTGGGTTGGCTGGGTTTCTTATCAGCAGATATCAGTGGTAATATTTGAAAATGTTTCTTGTCCCATTATCACGATAAAGCGAATGATATGCAGTGGAAAATCAAAAGATAGCAACAAACCGATAAAATAAGTCACAAAGTCAGGCTTAAAACTCAATTAAGCTTAAAGAAAAAGGAGTACATTTTTATATTTTAGTCATGTCAAATCTCAGAAAATCGTTTTCTGAGAATTATAATCAAAGACACATCTATTTTACTGCGCCCAATGCTACGTCCTTGCTGCCAACTGCTAACATCGCTCGACACAGGCACAGGCGAATTTATACAAGAGAGAATGCCCGACAATAGCATAAAAACAAATTACATGTCGTGTACATGACGCATAATATTGTTGCTCAAATCGAAGCGCAGTAGTGAAGCCTGCAAAAGGCATACAAAAACCAATTACATGTCGTGTACATGACGAGGCAGATTGAGGCTCAACTGTTTTTCTTCTGCTGTTGGTATTCGACTTCAAAAATCATAAATAAATCGAGCTCCCCCAAATGCTAAATCATAAATTTGGTTCATGAAAATTAAATTTCAATCATTAAGCGAAACAGAAATATTAATCCGACTCTGGTCGGAAGAACAAAAGAATTTTGACTACGAAAAGGAACAAAATACTCAACAGGTAAAGCTATTCCCAGTATAATCGAAGCTCTAAGTGATGGGAAATGCTTCCTAAATCAAATAAAAATTAAAAAACAAAAAGAGGCAAGTTCCCCACTCTCAATAGTATACTTTTCTAGTTGTCTAGACTTGAACGCTGTCGTATTCTAATTTTAGAGAGTGCAAAACAATTAAATAACATAAATATAACTCTTTGTGGTACATCAGTAGCGTTTCCCCAGACATTTGCATTATGTCTTCATTTGATCAAAAGCCCACACCGCTAATCCCCACTGAGAATGCACTTCCATTAAGGCAATTGACGGCAGGTCCAGTGCCCCAATGCCCCGAACCCATTAAGATCAATTAGAAGAAACAGAAATCAGTTGGAAACATCGACGAGATTTCACATATAAATGCACCGAATAATGCACCAATCAATGGCATATTGAAGCACCATGTCGGACACAACGGAGGAGCAGCTGCCGCTGTATCTAACGCCGCAGTTCTTTAAGCGAACTCTCGAGCACGGCCTGCAGCAGCAGGATCTAAAGGTGCTCGAAGTTCAGCTGACGAATCTGACGCGTGGCGGCGAGAACTATTGCAGCAACATTTACAGGGCCAACATTCAGTATCGGAATGCGGAGGGCAGACATGTGGAGACCTCGCTGATTGTCAAATCCATGCCGGACGAGAAGCAGGCCATTCTGGCCAGGCTGCACATCTACAACAAGGAGAGCATCTTCTATATGCACATCAAGCCAAAGTTGGAGGCGCTCATGTGGGGCAGAAACGATGCCACAGAACCCTGGACATTGGGTGCCAGGTAAGCCATGACACAGAGGCTTCCATGCTCCTTTTCGCTGTATCTTATCCCTCTTTTGGGCAGACACTACTACTCCACCGCACAGCCAGAGCAGACCATTATCTTTGAGGACCTCTGCTGCGAGGGATACCAATTGAAATGCCGTCAACTCGGTCTGGACATGGATCATGCGACGCTTTTGATGCGAAAACTGGCCGAATATCATGCCCTAACCATGGTAATGGCCGAGCACGAGCCAGAGATCATCATCGATCGCTATCCCTTCGGACTGCTGCACATGGATGCCATCAAATCGGAGCCCTTCAAGCTGCTCTTTGGCACACAGCTCCTGAAACTGGCAGCTCTGGTGGGCGATAGCGAGGGTTTTGGTGCAATAACCTCGAAGCTTTATCGCTACCACGAGCATTTCACAGAGCGTATCCTAAAGGCGGTGTATCCATTGAGGGGAAATCTGAATGTACTCAACCATGGCGATCTGTGGGTGAACAATATATTCTTTAAGTACAATCAGGACTACAAAGTGGAGCAGGTGAAGATTGTGAGTGCAACCATACACAGAGGAGTTACCAGCGGGAGAGAGTCACTCTCTATATATGTACATATTTAAATGCCTCTTGCAGATCGACTTTCAGCTGTGTTTCTATGGCAGCCTGGGCTTTGACATCAACTACTTCCTGAACACCAGCCTGGAGCTGGATGTGCTACGTAGCCAGCGGCAGCGCCTCATTGACATCTACTACGAGGCATTGGTGGCGTGTCTGGAGCAGTTGCCTTGGTCCAAGCCGCTGCCCACGTATGATGCCGTTATGGCGGAGATAAAGGCACGCGAGGCTTACGGCTTCTTTGTGGCCTTTGGCTTCTTTCCGCTGATGAGCATGATTGGTGTCGATTCGGAGGATAACTCATTGAAGAACTTTCACGACGAGACCTTTGCCCGCCAGAAGGTGCAGCTGATGTTCGAGGGAAATGCACGAACGCTGGAGAGCCTAAAGTGCACGCTGAAGCGTCTGGATGAGATGCATCTGTTCGAGTGAGCGTTCGTAAATTGTTTCTAAAATATATTGTACTGCCGCCACCCTTCGGAAATTGAATAAAGCATTCCGACAGACACGACTTGATTGCCCTCCCCATCCCCCGCTCCATTCCCATTGGAAGTTTTGCTGTCGCTTGACGCTTTAACTAAATTGTTATGTTATATACGAGATCATGTAGGAATTAAAAGCAAATATCACTAGCGAAAATAACGTGTTGGCAGCCCCCACATTAGCCCCACATTGCATGCAGATAATGGCAATAAATTGATAAGATAAATACACGATAATAACAACAAATTGTTAAATGGAATATGAAATATAGATATTAGTTGGTATTTAATTTAGAATCAACAGAATTTCACATGGTTTCACATGAGGGGAGGATAATTACCACAAAAACTCTCAATAAATTTGCATATACTTATTTTTAGAAATACACAAGCCACAAATTATTGTGAATTTATTTTGAATGGTAAAAAAAATACTCTTTCAGAACGGGGAGTTGTAGGAAATAATTTTAAAATATAGGGCCTATAAATAATGCAATTTTTAAATAAGAGCTAAAAGTGTTGAAGAATTTATTATTTAATTTTCCCAGTTAAAAACTAATAACAAGTAAAGTAAAACTCATTGAATTTTTTACTCCTTGGTAAAAAAAGTCTCGCATCAAAACTGACAACCAACTATCGTAATAAAATCGTCTAAAGAATAAAAATGCTAGCATATAAATCATGGGGAAAGATTGCTACCTTTGTACCAGTAAATGTAATACAAAGTATCGTCTAATATAAATCGAGAGAAATTCGTGCAGGCATTTATCCGCAGACCGCACCCTACGTTCATATAATATATATGAACATATATAATACCGATTAAAATAATGCAAATACACAGCTATAAAGCTTGATAAGATAATCGGCTGTCAATCAGTTCGACTGAAAGCCTACAGCCAGCATTCGGTCAGAGCGCGGGAGATGATATTTAACGAAAACTGAATACAGGAAATCGAATTACTGGCACCAAAATTGTATGAAAAAGGCCGCCTGCGCGTCTCATTCGAGTGTGTTGCGTGTTTTGAGCATATCGAAAATTAGACAGCAAGTTTACGCCTATTAAGAGAATTTATACTATCGTCTAAAAAAAAGCATATAACTATAATTAATTGGCAAATGGAAACAGTCGCTGGGACTGTGTGTGTCTCGTGTCGCATATAAAATAGAGGGGCACTCGCTCCACGCTTTTCAAACGATCACAAAATGTGCAGCATTGTGTATGATGCGGATGTGGCCGCTCCGCCGAAGCATCTGGATGTGGCTTTCTTTGAGGAGGTGCTAGAGACGGCCCTGCGAACGGCCAGGGTCCAGCTGCTGACAATTCACATTAAGATGGGCAGCAGCACCGGCGAGAACTACTGCAGTCAGATCTATCGGGCAAAGGTGGCGTATCGGCTGCCCGGCCAAGTGGACCAGCACATGATGTTCATTGTGAAGAGCATACCGCGCTTGGAGTCCGTGGAGTTCATTGAGGATCTGCAGGTGTACTTGAAGGAGAAGATTACCTATCACGATGTGCTGCCCCGCCTCGAGCTGCTCATGCAATGCAAGCGGCGCTTTGGACCCAAGTAAGAAGGGTTCGGAGTAGAAGGACACATTTCCGTATTTAATTCCGACTTTTTGCAGACTCTTTCACTGCCTTAAGCAGCCGGAGAACACGCTGGTGTTTGAGGATCTCGGCCATTTAGGCTTTGTGATGGCCTCGCGCGAAGCGGGTTTGAACGAGGAACACTGCCGTTTGGTTATGGAACGTCTGGGCGAGTTCCATGCCACCTCCATGGCCCTGGCAGTGCTCGATCCGCACCTCTTTGAGTCCTACAGCGATGGCATGCTGTCGCCCACTGGCCTGGCCAAGGCCGATGGCCTGCTGATGCGCTTCTTTGCGGGCAACGGAGAGGAGCTGCACACCGTGGTGAGCACTTGGCCGGGATACGAGCGAATTGCCGAAAAGATTGGCAAATACATGAAGAATCAGCGCACGAATCTGGTGCGCAGCCAGGCGCCGCAGCCGAAGGAGATCAGGGTGCTCAACCACGGCGACCTGTGGGTCAATAATCTGCTCTTCAAATACGACAACGCCAAGCGGCCCCAGGACCTGATCTTGATCGACTTCCAGCTGAGCATCTGGGGCAGTCCGGGCATCGATCTGAACTACTTTTTCTACACCAGCCTCAGCCTGGACGTGCTGCGAGACAAGCGACCCCAGCTGCTGCGTATCTACCACACGCGGATGTCAGAGACGCTGCTAAACCTGGACCTGGGCATCCCGGTGCCCAGCTACGAGCAAATACTGGAGGAGGTGCACCGCCGCGAGTGCTACGGTTTTTTTGCCAGCTATGGCATATTCCCCACCGTCAGCCAGGACAAGTCCCAGACCGCCGACAACAATCTGGAGAATTTCACCGACGCCGACTTTGCCAAGCAGAAGGTCAGACAAATGTTCGAGTCCCCGCGTCTGCGGGAGACTTTGCGCCACACTTTGCCGCATTTCGAGCGGGCTGGGGTCTTAGATTAAGGTAATAATATCACTTACTTGTTACAAAATACGTTTAACGGTTGCGCAAAGCTTAAATTGTAGTTAAAACACTTTAAATATCACTTTTTGCACACTTGCAATGTTTTGCCACCAAATTTTCCATTTACCGTTTACCGTTATGGCCATTAACAGCACTTTGTGTGCATTAACAGCGCGCACTTGTGAGTCAGTGAACGCACTTAACCCACTTCAGCCACCCTTAATTAAACAGTTGAACAACTTGTGTTAAATTGCTGTAAATACTACTGTTTGTAAATTCTCTTTGTTGATCCATATATCCTCTTTATTTAGAAAATAAAAATGTTCACGTTATACTTCAACTGAACTGTGCTTCAAGTTTCATAATTTACGTGGGAATATTTATTACCCACTGGCTGACAATGGGCTAATATCCTGTTTTCGGAATCATATTTCGCGATTTTGAAATTCGGCTTAATATTACCAGCTAGCGAGGACTTTCAGCATTAGAAATATAATTTCACCCGATAGATTAAACGATTTCAGCTATGACTATGGACATTTTCATAAACTTGTTATTTTAATTAATGATAAATTTCTGTTTTTAAAGCTGCTGTGAAAATTATGAAGCACTTTGTGCAGTAACATTGTGCTGTTCCCTTAACAGCGCTTGTACGCTCTAAAAATTCAACTCTGACTAATCGATTAGGCTTGCTATCGAAGCAAGGCGCGTATTTTAAATGGATGCTTAAAAAAAGGCATATATTTTGTAAAAATATCTATATATTTGACTTGTTTATGTTTTGTGTTTATTTGTTAAAATACAATTTCAGTGTCATTGTTAAAATTGCACAACATGTCTCGTATTTGTTTTGAAATCACCAAGAGAATACAAAATAAAATGCTTGTAAAAATGTGTTTTAAATTAATAATCGCACACACATACAAAACTACTTAAAACAACAACTTGATTACGCGCTCATGTGCATTAAACAATGTGAAAACATTGCGTCTCGCTTCACAATCCGAAGGCACAAACATTTATAATCATTTTTTGTTTAAACTAGATGTACATACACATAATAATCATTACTACTCATTCACTGTTTGTTGAACCGCAGAAGGAGTTCCCAAACCAAAAATTATTACGCCTATTTACGCTTAACAAACTAGACAACTTTAAGCTTATCGTGTGGCCTATTTATGGTGTTTTCCATTGTGTGTGTTTTCATTTTCTATGCGTGTTTCGACTCTCATTTGCTTTTGTGTGGAAAGGAAAGAAGAGGACGCCGCTCCGATTAGCTCCAGACATCGGCGGAGTAGCGCTTCTGGGCCTCCATCTTCTTGATATACTGCACGGCATCGGCCTCGCTCATGTTACCCTTGGTGGACAAAATTTTCACTAAAATGTTCCTAACGTCCACGGCCATGTTCTTGGCGTCACTGCGGGCGGGGGGGAGACAAAGACAATGAAAGGTCAAAAGTCAGTTCAAGGATTTCCCTTGGCAGCAGCAGCCGCAACTCACCCGCATATGTAAAAGTGTCCCTTGTTCTCGCCAATCGCATTCCATATCAGATCCGCATCCTGCTCCAGCAGATGCTGCACATAGACCTTCTTGCCGGAGTCCCGGGAGAAGGCCGCCTTGAGATTGAGCGTGCCCTTCTTGACCCATTCCTCCAGCTCGGACTCGTAGATGTAGTCCTCGCTGCGCTTGCGGCAGCCGAAATAGAGCACCGATTCGCCCACTGTCTTGCCCTCATCGCGCAGGAACTGTCGCTCCTGGATGAAGCCGCGGAAGGGCGCCAGACCCGTGCCCGGTCCCACCATGATAATGGGCGTCTCTGGCTTCGTGGGCAGCCTAAATTGCGACTTGCGAATGAAGACGGGCACCTTCACTTCGTCGCTGCCGCTGGGCACCTTGTTCTTCAGGTAGGTGGTGGCCACACCCTTGTTCGTACGGCCCGTGGGCGTTTTGTACTCGACCAGAACGGCCGTCACATGGACATCGGTGGGATGCAGCTTGGCCGACGATGAGATCGAGTAGTAGCGTGGCTGCAGGCGCGGCAGCAGCTCGCAAACATGATCGATGGGCGGCCTGCAGGACTTGATGTCCTCCAGAATGTGGACAACATTGCGACAGGCATCCTGGATCCAGCTCTGGTACTTCTCCTTGCCCTCCGGACTAATGGAGGCCATGCTGCGCAGCAGCTCCTTCTCCTTCTCGTCCGTGCAGTACTCGGCCAGTTCCTTGAGTATGTGGGTGCGCGGAATGGCGGTGATCTCCAAGTAGTGGGTCAGGGCCGTGCGATAGGTGGTGGGGCAGGGGAACGGATGCTTCTTGCTGCTGTCCGTGTCCGTGTTGATCAGTGAGAAGACCGTGTCCAGATCGGCATTGCACAGCTGTCCCAGCTTCTCCACGAGACTCTTGTCGTTGATCGGATACATGGCCACATGATCACCGGCATCGTAGCGCATCTTGGAGCCCTCGATGCTCAGCTCGATGTGCATGCACGACCGTCCGCCGCCCTTGTGCAGCTCCCGATTGACCTTGATGGGCGCCAGGAACGGATTCTTGGCATCGAAGGGCGGCCGCTGGTTCTGCATCGAGTGCAGGCGTGCAATCTCGCCCGTATAGATCCTATCTGGCTGCACATCCGGCTGTTCCAGCAGACGGTACTGGCGTATCAGCACCTCCTCGCCGCCGCCCTCAATGCCAAAGTGATCGCAAACGGCTGGCCAGAAGCGATCCTTCCACGTGATGAAGTCATCCTCAATGCTGCAGGGGTAAGGGGGTAAATAATGCTGTGAGTATAACCCAAAAAAGTGTGGACTTTGCTTCCGGTTAGCACTTACTTGGCATCGTCATCGCCCAGTCCCAGCTCAAAGACACGATTGGCGCCCAGCTCCTCCAGCCGCTTGTCCACATAGATGGCCACCTTGTTGTAGTGCTCGTAGGTTTTGTTGCCCAGCCCGAAGACCTAGGGATTCACGAGAGTAAAACACCAGCAATTATTGTAGATTGTGTGCGGGCAGCAATGGGCGCGAGCAGTGTATGTACTTGGGCGATTAGGTATTACCGCATATTGCGTCTGTCTGTGAAGCCTTTTTGTCTTGTTACATAAACTATAAAGTAGGCCGCGCAAAGGTCGCAGCCTCTGGGGCCGGCACGTGCCAAGGCCCCCAGCGGCTCCTACGGCTGCCAACGTGTTTAGCATGTGGATCGCTTCAACAGGTGGATGGGGGGAGGCGTTACATTATTAACAATTATTAACCGCCATTGCAACTTTTAATTAAACTTTTTCAAAAACAATTCATGTCAACCGAATGGGCGGTGGGCGGCGTGCTGACCATATGACCGGCGGTTTTATTTTTCGTTTTAATTCGCTTTTTGTAACTCTTCTTTGAAAATTGAAACGAGCCGCTGATTGGAAATTCTCATGTTTCTCAATTGTAGGCTGGGATTTTTCCCAATTGTTGCTATTGGAGTTACACAAATCTAATTGGAGCTCATTTTAGAACGCAAAAATGAGATTGTGGCCAAAAATGCCCGAAAAGTATTCACTAACAATAGCTGACTGCTACAATAGCGCCACTACAATGAGCCCCGATAACGAGTTCATGGACATCGATAACTAGTTGGCGGTTCTATTCGGGTTTTAAATTAATTTTGATTAGAATGTTTCTATACAACTGGTACTGATAAGTTATTTAAAGACTGCAAATAATCTCACACGTATTGAAAGATTATTTCATAGCTAAACACATGCTAGACTTTAGTCGTCACATAACAGAATTTCTTGTGGGAAGAGCAATCTGCTACAAAAAAAAGGGGGCCTGATAGTGCTTGATACAGTGCGTTTCAGCAAGATAATTCGAAATTCAGTATTCTGTATGTTATTGAACATTTTGTATAGTTTTCTGTAGCCTAAAATTATGGTAATTTCAGTATAAAGAAAATTTAGAGGTTATTTATAATTTTTTGATACTATAATTCACCACAAAAAGATAATTTTATGAGTGAAATCAGTCGCCTAATGGACATGAATCATACGATTAAGGAATAAAATCAATCAAGGTGATGAAAAGTCTACGAAATTCGCACTTCCTAACGTAATTAAATGATTCGCATTGTGATAATCATTGAACAAACAAGTTTAGCCGCTTGAGGCAAAGCTTGACACATCATCTGGTAGTCTGATAATCCAAAAATACTTTCCACGAATCGAATGACACGGAAATGCCATTAGGAAAGTTATTCCGGCGCTTACATCAGGCTGTGTATCGCGCGGAGATCAACAAACAAAACACTCGGCGGACATACAAACGAAAATAGACACCAAATTGTAGTTGGGGCTGGTGGCCACCTTATCAGCAGGGGTGGGGGCACTGTTCGATAACCCGCCCAGCAGTTGACTGGCGATTGCTGGCCCCATTTGAAGGCCAGGCAGGCGACTCATGTAATCGGCGTTTTGTTTAGATAGCCGCTGGCTGGCTGGGTGCTGTTTTTCTTTTATCTGTACTCAACTCACCGCATAATTGAGACCGGTTAGATCGACATCGCCGTTGGTGATCCACTCGTAGAACTCCATGGCATTGTCCGTGGGATCGCCCTCGCCATAGGTGGCCAGGGCGAACACGGCCAGCGAGTTGGAGATGTCCTTCAGCTGCAGCAGCTCCTCCATATCACATTCCTCGGGATCGGCCACCATGCCCTTGAGGCGATAGCGAATGCCCTCCTTGGCCAGACGGCCGGCAAACTCCTCGCCAGTGCCGGTCTGAGAGCCATAGAAGACCACCAGGCTGCGTCCCGAGGCCTTCAGCTTCTTGATGAACGAATTATCGGCAGCACTGGTCGTGCACACTGTTGTGGGTCTGCAAAGGAGGAGCGAGGCAAGAGATTTGAAATTAGCATTTAATATGTGAATAAAGACTGCTCCAAATACTCGACTCACTGTATGGAATAGCTGCGTGTGGGCTCCTCCTCCTTCTTGCGGCTGCGTAGAAAGTAAAAGGCTGCTCCTCCGATCAGGACCGCGAGCAGTGCCACATCGAGGAGTCCCAGAAAGGGTTCGTCTCCGGCAGCGACGGCATCGGCGGCGGCTGCTGCTGCTCCCTCCATTGTCTGCTCACTAGCCATTTAGGTGACACAAGTCCGACTGCAAAAAGGGCACAACATTCACGGCGTTTAGTTTAGTTTTTCTTTTTGGTTTTCAGCTGCTGTCGCTGCTGACGCTGCTGCTGCTGTTGTTCTGCGAATCGACGCGGGGCTTAGGTTTAGTTCGCTTTGCATAACATTTGTTGTGGCTGTGATTTGCATGTGCCGCCGCACTTTGGACACGCATTTTAATGTATGCCACGTAACCCACGAAACACTATACACATCGGCCATAGACACACACACACACACACACACCACAGCAAAGCGTAAAAATTAAACGGATTGGAGCGATTCGATTCTACAGGCTGGACTGGCTGCTGTTTTGCATCTAACGGTACGCTGCTTCCGCACTTGTTTTAACGGTACTCGCCCTCGCTCTCTCTTTATCTATCCTCTCTCCTCTCTGTGTCTCTATCTCTTTCTTGCGCTTCGATGACATTGAAAACGTATCGCAAAATGTGATTTTAATCGATTGCACCTTGAAATACAATTTTGTACCTGTTTTTATTTACTATTATTATTATTTGTATTGCAGCACTGCCCCAGACACGTCTAACACAATTTGCAGTTATTGCAATTAAAAAATTACTAATTTCATTTGGGGCTTTGTGTAGCAAACGACAATCGTACGCGACGCTTAACAGTGAACTCTTAACTGTTTGTCGGCATTCGGCCAGCAACAGGTTTTTATTCACAATATTGCTTATCGCCCAGCCCGGTGAGGAAAGCGAAGCGAAGCGAAAGATATGATGAAAACGACAAATGTTTCTTGCAATCGAAACTTTGGCAAACATTTACAACCTTCATAAAGTGGTTTATATTCAAAAAAAATGTTCGTCAGACACCTGTATCTAGGGGCAGATCTTTGCTTGAAGATTTCTGAGATGAAAAGCTAAATTATTTTTGTTTGAAATTTATGCCATGCCTTGTGAAACACCCAAGAAACGGGAAGGAGTTGTGTGTTTTGATGGCTAATTTATTTATTTATTTTAAAAGTATTTATTAAGCTTTGATTGATATTTTTATGTTAATAATTTACTTTATGTCATAGAAAACTTCTTCTATAAAGCATAAGAAACCTGCATAAAAGAGTGATATCTGGTAGATAATTAAATATATCTATTATCTACCACATACCAACACCATCATTTCCAACAGTCCAACCAAAACAAGGAAGTATCTGCCCTGCTATACGGCTTTCCGCTTCTTAAATACCAAAATAAATCGAAGAAAAACATTTTCCTACATGTTCTTATGTATATGGCCCACGTTTGTAACTAAAGTCTGACCCGATTTGACCCGATCTTTTGTATATATGTACCTAGTGTTATATTTCGAGCATATATTGTGCAGTCGCTGCTGCTGTCGTCGAAGTGGACGTAAAACCTAAACTGTTGGTTGGTTGGGCACCTTGAATTCGAAATTGACTTAATACTTTAATGTTACTACTAATGCGACGCCGCCGCCAGTCAACAGTTTCACTCGGTACTCGGTTCGGGTCGGGGGGGCGTCGCGTCGCGTATACGACGTGTATTCCTCCACTTTGCATAGAGAAGCAAGCAGCAGTGCTCGCGCGTAATACTTTTAGCGCATGCAGCGTATATAGTTCTCGTTGTTCTTGTTGCTGTGGTCAGCAAATGGCAAAAAAATAAATATTAAACATGTGCCAGACAGACAGTCGAAGCCCCTTAGGCGACTAGGCGGCAGTGCCCCACACATGCAAATCAGACAGCGTAATAGTAGTGTCGTCGTTGCCGTTGTCGTCGTCACAGTCACCATCCGATTTCGAGCTTTTGATTTGGTGTAGCCGAAAGGTGCCCCTGTGCGGCTTCAATCAAATTGAAGCAAAATTCAAGCAGCAAGTGTGCTAGGGAAACTGTTTGATTTTTATAGGTCAGACCCCATAGACATAGTGTGACGATTGCAGGGGGTTGGAAGTGGCAATGCTTAAGAGGGATTTTTGTTAAGAAAAAGACTTTAAAAGAGAACCAAAGCTGCCATGAAGACGATAATATGATTTATTATTTAATATTTTAAATGAAAGTGAAGATTGGATGGAACAACAGAATGAAAATATATCCAGAAATTAAATAAAACTAAAAGATAACACAGCAGGCTATAATTTAACATACGACTTACAGAAGAAAGCGAAGATACAAAAAAAAAACACTCTTTAAGTGTCATTTCAGATAAAATTAGCAATTTAGATGCGATGAAAGTGAAGATGGGAAAGAATATACCATGTAAGAATGAATGAATATATGAATAAAACTCAATACAGCGGAGCTACAGGGAGAATGAGTGTTACGAGATGTTGACCTGAAGATGAAGAAGAATGTTCTTCTTAGCCCTAAAAGGAAGTGAACTTATTAACAGATAAACAAGGGAAAATAAACAGCAAAAAATAGAAGGAAGTGTAGCTTGGAGGCTCTACTTTACGTATAGTAGTATATAATTTTTAAAATTTTTAATTTAAAAATAAAAAAAATTTTTAAATTTAAATTTAAATTAAAAAAAAAAAAAAAAAAAAAAAAAAATAAAAAAAAAAAAAAAAAAAAAATAAAAATAAAAAAAAAGGGGGGGGGGGGGGGGGGGGGGGGGGGGGGGGGGGGGGGGGGGGAAAAATAATTTTAAAAATTTAAAAAAATTAAAAAAATTTTTTTTTTTTTTTTTTAAAAAAAAAAATTTTTGGGGGGGGGGGGGGGGGGGGAAAAAAAAAAAAAAAATAAAAAAAAAGAAAAAAAAAAAAAAAAAAAAAAAAAAAAAAAAAAAAAAAAAAAAAAAAAAAAAATTTTTTTTTAAAAAAAAAAAAAATTTTTTTTTTTTAAAATTTTTTTTTTTTTTTTTATTATAAAATTTTTATAAAAAAATAAAAAAAAAATTAAAATTTTTTTTTTAAAAAAAAAAAAAAAAAAAAAAAAAAGAACTAAAAGAACCAGCCTTAAAAAGACTTCCCTTAGAGAAAAATCAAAGAAAACTAACATTAAAATATATACATAGGTATATTCTATCTTTATTTAAAGCTTGAGTGAAACTTTAAATTTGTTGCTAGTTTATGTAGTTTAAAAAAACAGCTATTAGAACTAATCGACAAGCTGGAATCTGTACAAACATATGTACATATAGCTAGTCAATTGCCCATCAATCAATCATAAGTATGACTGAATAAAAACAACATTTGTAGCTGAAAATTGAAGTCGCAAAATACACGTGCCAATAAATGTTTTCCTTCACGGAGAACGTGTGAGCGAACATCAGAAATTGATGCATCAGAACTATAAAAAGTAACTTAAGCAGAGTAACTTTATGCGCAGAAATCAATTTAAGAAATCTACCAAAATATTTATAGAGCTATAGAGAACTTCAAAACTGTGATTTACAGAGCGGAAATCGAATACTAATTGAATCTTCAATGCATTAAAGGCCATGCTAATTTAATCTTTAATGCCATTTCCACACAATTTAGTTCGAGTCATAGACAAATAGTTATGCTAATCAACCCAACAAACCATTGCAAATATCATTACGTTCTGAACAAAAACAAAAGATAATCGCTTCAATGGATAAACGAAAAGATAAACAAACTACGGTTCCCGCTCCGTCACTTGCCCAAACAATAATTGCACAGTCCAAACAAATGCATTGATAACGCCAGTCATACTTACTAGCAGTTAGTTGGTACTAGTAGTAGTAGTAGTAAGTAGCTTCAGATACAGTTCTCAGTATTCCCGCGATAATGCTGAGTAGGCGTGGCACGGAATAAATCCCTTAGCCAGCATTACACTCGCAGTTTGTTCGGGCACGTACCCGATCTTCCATTCGGTTCGGATCCGAGGCCTACACGATCTACCATTCCGATCGGCCACCAAAAAACGTTTGCAGTAAGCATGAGTCAGCAGTTTTGAGCATACATATAAAAACCAGTGGATCTGATCAAGTCTTATCAGTATCAAAATTTTGTGGTCACATTTAGAGTTAAATTGGGCATTACTTTAGCCAAGCAAAAAGTTTATTCACCTAAAGAGAACGCCCATATAGCACTTAAAGTGGGAAAGATAAACCCCATTTCTGGCGAACGACCTCCTATTAGCCTATTTAATTTCAATGTCAAGTGCAGTGCTAATTAATGTTCAGAGCTAAAAAACTGACCTCAAATGATGTCAAAATTATTAATATATCATTAGCAGGGAACTTTCCATATGATTGCCGTATCATTTAAGAGCATAATCAAGTGTAATTAGATTTCTGGTTTTAAAGGGGGTGTGACTTAGCTGGCAGATAGCTGCAACTGGCCCAGAAATGTCTTAATTAATTGATATATTGATATGCATATTTGTAAAAGCAGTATATGATATGTAGAACCCCTACGAAATGTGTACCAAGCTGTCCCAGAAATAAGTAACATTCCATATCTATTCCTTATCGACATCAACAGACGATCCAGTCCTTTATCTTTGCGTCGTCTAAACTCTATCTGAGATAAGTAATCTTCCGACTTGAAAGACTTGTACATCCCATCACTTCCCATCCCCTCTCTGTCGAGAGCACACTGTATCACAGATCCCTGGTGGTAGGTACATCTTATCTACAGCTGTTTTTTTCCTCAATGGCAACAGCTGACAAGATTGAATTGATTTCGCCTCTAGGGTTACGTAATTGCCGCTTCAATTAATGCGGAATTGATGCGTAAAACCTCGTGTAATGTCAAAATGGGCACAAAAACAATATCAACAGCGTAATAACAAAATTATTAGAGAGAATTACACGCGATATTTCGAAGCGCCATGCAGTGCACCAGAGCGAGAGGGTGAGGGACAGAGAGCGACGTGTAAGCCTGGCTGGACAGCGCGCGTCAGAGCGAGAACGAACTAGTAACAGATTTTGGGCAACGCAACAGATGTCCGATAGAGGGAGAGAGAGCGATTGAAGCAACAGGTAGTGAACTTTAAACTCTCTTTCTCTCCTACTGCTCTGGCTCGTGTGTGTGTGTGTGCGTTGTAACCTTGACCATCAATGCGTCGGCGCTCATGGCGTGTATAAAATATCAATTAATTTATGGATTTGGGCTGCGCGTGGCCTGGCATTGGCCCCAAAAATTCCACTGTTCGGGTGGGGCAATGGAAGGAAAACTCTTACTCTTACCGTGCAACGGATGTGAGGTTGTAACGATTATACACACGATCGGATTTACAGATGCGCCTCTTCCTGTTTTCGCCTCTTCTCTCTTTGGTTTATTTTCTGTACACGTTTTCTCGCTTGCTGTTTTACATGCACCGCGAAGTGGACGACGACAACGACTGCGCGGCCAGCGCTTAATTTGTTTTATTTAGTTAAAGTGGAAGCCACGGCGGCAGCGACGTTAGCTGCGCGCACATATGTATATATATGTATTAGAGGTGTCAAACCATCGATATTTTACTGCTAGCCTTTACTATCGACGGTTTAGCGACTATCATGATAGTATCGAGCTCAGTCGTTGTGCTTTTGATATGTTTGGATTGTCTGCTATAAAATACGAAGACAAATTTGTAAACAAATTGACAGGTGGCATCTAATTTTTACAATGGACAAGTTCCTAAAAGGTTTCAATGGTTTTTTAATAACAAGAGCAATCACGATAGTATCGATTGTTTTTTCAAAACATTCAACGTTGATATTCCTCGATTTTGATATTCCGTTTAATATTACTAGCTAGCTGGGACTCTCAGCCCTAAAAAAATTATTTAATCCGATAGACACATAAATTTTCTACAAGATTGCTAAGTTTTTAGAAGTCCTTTTTATTGTATTATTTACATATTAAGGTTCAAACAAAAACAACATAAAACGAATGTGTCGTCGTTTGCGGCGTTGCCAGACTCGTGTGATATTTTGTGATTTGAAATTCGTCAATTTTGATATTCAGTTTAATATTACTTACCAGCTAGTGTACTCAGCACTAAACATATACTTTTATCAGTTTAATGAATGAATTTTCTACAAGATTATTTAACCTTTAGCACTCTAGTTTATTGCGTTCTATATCAAACTCGTTTAATCAAAAAAAGGCAACACAATTTTTCGCTAAATAAAGTCTTTACATGGTAACTACACGTTAACTACACATCTACACCGGTGTGTTAGAACAACGAGGTGAGTCCATAGCCAACAGATGCTGCAGGGTGTGTGACCTGGAGAGGGTAACACTTGTCATTCGTTCATTTTCGCCAAACAAAACAAAACAAATAATATTGTAAACCCACCAATTTCTCGATTTGGCTGCTTGTGTGTTTGCTATTCCATTCAATTATATGTACATTGTTGTATTCCGTTCATTAAGATTCATTTGCTTGCAGGAAAATGGAGGAAATATGCAGAGTTTGCATGGAAACGTCTGGAGGATTCACAAACATTTTCGATGAGACGCAAAAATGGGACACTCGCATTGCTGACATGATATCGGAGTTTACGGGGTACGTGGTCAGGCGAGGAGACACGCTATCTGAAAAAATATGTCCGACGTGCCTGGAGGATGCAGTGAGTGCCTTCAATCTGAAGAAAACCTGTGAGCAGAGCCATACACTATTTTTCACACTGATTGAGGAGGATAACGAAGCAGAAGACGCGGACTGGCCACAGTCGGATAATCAGAGCCAATTTGACACCGATCAAGCCGAAGATCGACCCTATCAATGCGATCACTGTCCAAAGGCATTTAAGGTGAATAGCCTGCTCATTAAGCACATCCGTACACACACTGGCGAGCGACCGTTTCAGTGCTCCTACTGCTCCAAGTCATTTAGGGATCGCGGCAATCTGACCACACACACACGCTCCCACACAGGGGAAAGACCCTTCAAGTGCACTTTCTGCCCAAAAGGCTTCCCACGAGCAACCGACCTTACGGTACACATGCGTACGCACACGGATGAACGGCCCTACCAATGCCCCGAGTGTACAAAATCCTTTAAACAAAAAGGCCAGCTCGACGAACACCGCCGTTCGCACACTCGTGAGCAACCATTCAAGTGTACGCAGTGCGGAAAGGCTTTTCGAAGAAAGGATACTCTTCAAGAACATGCCCGTGCACACACGGGGCCATATCAATGTTCCCAATGCCCTATGGCCTTTGGAGCGCAATCACCTCTGCAGTATCATCTGTTTACGCACATGGGCGAAGGACCCTATCCATGCTCCGAATGCTCAAAGTCGTTTCCTACAACATTGAAACTAGTAAGACATATCCGTAGGCACAACCGATCTGTAGAATCAACCGTTGCCTTCTGATCAGACACAGGAGTATTCGCAAGACCGAACCAAATGAGGACCGAAAGGAAGCGCTTGAATCTGGGGAGCAAACGTATCAGAATACTTTTATAAATTATGTATATTAATGATAAATGTTAATCTGACGTTCTTAAGTTCTACAACGATTTGCCAGTGAAAATGAAACCACAGCGACACACACATTTTTGTTTTTTAATGAATACATACCAACCATGATCGATATAAATACCCTGTAGAACCAAAGGGAAACCAATTGACCCTTTCGAACAAACTCCGCGCCTATTTCACACGACAAAACTGAACTCTTTTTTCCGCTTCGAACCAAAGCGACTTTTTCTCATGGATTGGGAGCAGTACATTTTTTGAAGATTGATGGTTTTTTTCTATGGCAAAATTTTTTCTTAAATTAAAAATTGAAAAAAGTTATATCATGTGTCCTTATATTTTTGGCGTATAGGTGCATAAATTAGGCGTCGTTTAAGGTATTACTCATTAAAGTCTATTGAGAAACGGCTGAGCTAAAATTGGTTAACCAAACCTCTGAAAATCCGTTTGGAACGTTGAATATAAAATATGGTTTTATTGTCCGCTAAATAAATGACTTTACATGGTAACTACACGGATGTGTTGTTACATCTACATCGGTGTGTTAGAACAACGAGGTGAGGCCATAGCCAACCGATGCTGCAGGGTGTGTGACCTGGAGAGGGTAACACTTGTCATTCGTTCATTTTCGCCAAACAAAACAAAACAAATAATATTGTAAGCCCGTCAATTTCTCGATTTGGCTGCTTGTGTGTTTGCTATTCCATTCAATTATATGTACACTGTTGTATTCCGTTCATTAAGATTCATTTGCTTGCAGGAAAATGGAGGAAATATGCAGAGTTTGCATGGAAACGTCTGGAGGATTCACAAACATTTTCGATGAGACGCAAAAATGGGACACTCGCATTGCTGACATGATATCGGAGTTTACGGGGTACGTGGTGAGGCGAGGAGACACGCTATCTGAAAAAATATGTCCGACATGCCTGGAGGATGCAGTGAGTGCCTTCAATCTGAAGAAAACCTGTGAGCAGAGCCATACACTGTTTTCCACACTGATTGAGGAGGATACAGAAGCAGAAGACGAGGACTGGCAACAGTCGGATAGTCAGAGCCAATTTGACACCGATGAAGAGGAGCATTCAGATGATTGTGAGCTTCCCTTCAAATGCTCCTTCTGTACAAAATCCTTTGCAAGAAAATCGGCCCTCAGGGGACATACCCGTACTCACACGGGGGAGCTGCCATATCAGTGCTCCCACTGCTCCAAGTCATTTCAGGATCGCGCCCATCTGATCACACACATACGCTCCCACACTGGGGAAAGACCCTTCAAGTGCACTGTCTGCCCAAAAGGCTTCACACAAAGACCCAATCTCACAATGCACATGCGTACGCACACGGGGGAACGGCCCTACCAATGCACCGAGTGTACAAAATCGTTTCTACAAAAATCCCATCTTAACGAACACTCCCGCAGGCACAATGGCGAGCGGCCATACAAGTGTACCCAGTGCGAAAAGTCATTTCTGAGTACTGCCATTCTTCGAAAACATGCTCGTACACACACGGGGCCGTATAAATGTTCCCAATGCCCGAGGGCCTTTAAAAAGCAATCGTCTCTGCAGACTCACCTGTTAACGCACATGGGTGAAGGACCCTACACGTGCCCCAAATGCCCAAAGTCGTTTCCTACAACATTCAAACTAGCAAGACACATCCGTACGCACTCAGAGGATCGACGCTTCCAGTGCTCTCATTGCTCGACTGCATTTAAGCAAAGTTCCCATCTGATCAGTCACATGCGAACTCACACTGAAAAAGAAAAGACCGAACGAATTAAACACCGAAAGGAAGAGAAGAACGAAACTGTGAAGCGATCCTACAAATGCCCTTACTGCTCGAAGTCATTTAAGGGCGAGTCGTTTCTGCAAAAACACATTCGTTGTCACACGGGAGACCGACCGTTTAAGTGTTCCCACTGCTCGATGTCGTTCAAACAATCCACACATCTTAAAATCCACACACGTATCCACACAGGGGAAAGACCCCACCAATGCGGCCAGTGCCCAAAAGCCTTCCGAGAAGAATCCAATCTTAAAAAACACATGCGTATGCACACAGGTGAACGACCGCACGAATGCACCGAATGCCCAATGACTTTTATAAGAAAAGCCTGTCTGGAAAGGCACATCCAACGTTCACACTCGGAGGAATACAAAGCGGCCCAAGCTGGAGACAACGACTGAAATTATATTATTTATTTATACGGTGGGCTATCTCCATGAACACGTAAGTATACATTACACTGCACATATACTTATATTATATTAAATTGTAACTTATTTCTTACAGGATCAGAATAAACGAGGCAGTATGAAGGCAGGACTTACGCTGGATAATTTATTGGACGTAGCTCTATGATTATATTTAGAATTAATTCTGGAAAAATGTTAATTTGAACCATTGTTGTGGTTAAGTTACACTTATCGCATAGAACTATCGATTCACTCTAAATATATCACAAATTTTGTCGACTAAAACATACTTCATCTGAGTACTGTGGGGGGGGATGTATATTTAATGACAATTTACAAGCAGTATTATTTTTCGCGGCTTAACTCAAGTCACTAACCATACAGTGGTGCTTGGACTAACCATACAGTGGTGCTTGGACTAACCATACAGTGGTGCTTGGACTAACCATACAGTGGTTAGTGCTTAGACTTAGTTCGTATATTTACGGTATATATTGAAAATGAGTATATTTCGGGTATATTTCGGATGGTCAGAGGGTATATTTGATCGAAAATCCGCGGTCACACTGACCACCTACTCGTTTTTAGTTTTTGTTAACAACTTTTATTTATTTTATTTAGCACGGGCTCCGGGGCTGGTTTTGGCCAATTATTTAACGGACGTGACGCGTGTGCCATTGTGCACCAGCCGCAGTGCCTTAGCAGCTGTTCGCGGACAGCCTGCAGAACGAACGAAAACGTTCCAATTGTGTAATTTACATGCAAATTCCTGTGAAGCGCTGAAAGAAAGACTATCCTCCCCCGTGTAGACCAGGTCTTCGTTCCCTCCCCCCGCCCTCGCCCGTGAAGCAAGAGAGCCCCAAGCGAGGCTTCGAGCACGGCACGGAAATGCCATTTAAATTCTTGAAAAAGTGTCGCCAATATAATGTGACGTCTAAAAGTTTATTTGTTATATCAGTGCATCATTTGTTGGGTGAGTAAACGTAAAGCCCTTACAGAACCAGGAAGGGGGCGTAGCACCCACCTATCAGCTACATATGTATATAATATCTATGAGTCGTCGTCGTTGTTGTCGTCTATCCATAAAACAGCTGCCATTACACTTGTTGATTTATTTAATTGCAAATCTGCACATAATTTGTACATTTTTGTGCTTTTATGGCCACAGCCACATGATAAGCATTGGGTTTATCATGGCCTGATGCGAGTGTTACCAGTTTTTCGTTTTTTGTTTGTTTGTCTGTCTTGTTGTAATTGGCCAACATTTGAGGCCTTAAAAAATACGACAACAACAACATGAAAACCTGTTGCAGCTGTTATCCTGCCTTAACAGGGGCACAGTCTAACAGTGCGATAACAGAGGATAACTTTTCAGAGTGCTCTCTGTTAGGGGACCATTACCATTGGAAAACCATTAAGAAACATAAAAAACCTCGACAATTTCCGTTTTTTAAGCAAATAAGGTCTCCCAAGAGATTAGAAAAAAGACAGTAAGTCTTAAACTTTGCGGTGTCGACTGGTTGGATACCCTTTTTATCAACAGAGTCATAAAATCGTGATAAAATCATTTGATTTGCATATATATAGTTTGATTTGCGTATTTCTGGATATATTTGGCAAAGAGTAGGGTATTTTCGCAAAGAAAATCTCTTGTAGAAAAATCTTCCACCATCGCTTGACAAAACATCTGCCGAACCCATCATACTCTCGCTGTAAAGGGCATTTAAAATGTATTAACATATTTGCGCGTGCTGTGGGCCAGGCCCAGAGAGCCAAACATTTTTGTATATTTTTTCTGAGCACGTTTTTAATCGCGCAACCTCTCTCTCTCTCCCTCTCCCTCTCTCTCTGTGTTTTTTAGACACCTCCAGCACCGTCGATTGCACCATCAGTTCGGAGAGCAAGGGCCAGGAGTGCTTGGACAATGTCTGCCAGCGGTTGCTCATCCAGCAGCCAGAGTTCTTTGGACTGCGTTACCTGGTCCGAGGCAAGGAGGATGAGTACAAATGGATCGATCTGGAGCGATCGCTGAGCCGGCAGCTGGAAAAGTATGCGGCGGGGCCAAAGATCTATCTGCGTGTGCGGCACTATGTGACGACGGGTGTGCGGCACCTGAGCGATGAGGCCACCAGATTCTACTACTTTCTGCAGCTAAAGAGCGACATTTATGAGGGGAAGATCGCCTGCGATATACGTACAGCCATCCTGTTGGCGCTGTACTGCCGGCAGGCGGAGTACGACAGCTACCAGGGGGACAAGCAGAGCAAGGATTACCTAAAGAAGTCGCTGGTGCTGCCGCGCAATATGCAAGGACTGGCCAACGATGACAGCATGCTGGAGGGCCTCGTTATGGAGGTGCTGCAGCAGCAGGCCACCCTCGCGCATCTCACCCAGAGCCAGGCGGAGGAGATGTACATTCAGTGCTGCCAGCAGCTAGATGGCTATGGGGAGGAACGCTTCTCCGCCAAGGATACGCTCGGGAACGATCTACTGCTGGGTCTGGCCATCAACGGGATGGTGGTGAATGCCGACAACGGGCGGCAATACTTTCCCTGGAAGGACTTTCACACGGTGACCATCGACAAGCGCACCATCAAGATCGAACAGAACAAGCTCGATGGCGATGGCAGCATTGTGGGCAGCTTCATCTTCGGGGAGGCGGACACCGCACGCTACTTCTGGAAGCTGTGCATCAGCCAGCACAAGTTCTTCAAGCGCTACATCGACACGGCCACGCCCTCGAGCATGGGCAGTGCCGCGGACGTAGAGAGCAGCGGTCACATTGGAGGCGACAGCGTCGGCTATGTGGATTATGACTATGGAGAGGCGGCAGCCGTCGAACAACTCCAGCAGCAGCAACACCAACAGATGCAACAGCAGCAGCAGCAGCAGCTACAACAGCAGCAGCAACAGATGCAGCAGCAACATCAACTGCAGCAGCAGCAGCAGCAACAGCAACATCAGATGCTATCCTCCAATATGTCCCTCACGACCAGCGCCAATCACAGCCACAGCCAGCTGTTGGGGCAGAGCAGCTCCTGCCTCGATTTGAGCAACAATAATCTGCACAGCAGCAATGGAATGCTCCACCACAACAACAACAACGAGGAAAGGGAGCGCCTCAAGGCCATGCTGCCCACCTATAGACCCGCACCGGACTACGAGACAGCCGTCCAGCTGAAATATCGCACTCCCTCCGCCGAGCTGCATAACGTGACGCTGGCATTGGCCGCCCCGGGAACTGCCTACTATGCGGGCTCCCAGCCGGATGTCCACAATCCGGGCGGATACAATGAGAACGTAGTCTTTGGCCACCTGACGGCGCATCGGTATCCGGATGTGGCCCAGCCAGCCGCTGCCCTGCATCATCACATCAATCTCTACCAGACCCAGCAGCAGCAGCAGCAACAACAGCAGCAGCAACAGCCAGCTGTGGGCACGGCCCAAGCGTATCTGGAGCTATCGCAGCGGATGCACATGATGCGGCACAAGGCACCGCCGCCATATCCCGTCAATCGATTGAGCTCCTCGTCGACGCCCGATCTGGCTGTGGCCACGCCCCGACCGCTGCAGGGCTACCGCAACTATGTGAGCGGTTCATCGCCAGATCTAGTCTCCAATCGCACGCTCCTCAATGGCGGACAGTTTGTGGCATTGGCAGCGGGCGGGCATGGCGGCAATATGCCCACATCCTCGGGTGCCACCATGCTGCACCACTATATAGGACACATGGGACACTCGCAGCCGTATTTGCCGCCGCACGGCACCTTCGAGAACCTCAATATGATCGAGGAGCAGCCGTCCATTATGTCGCAGCTGCGGCAATCGGCCATGAGTCAGGCGGCGGCCCAAGCAGCCACACAGAGGTACGTTTTATAGAAGGCAAAGAAAAAGGTGTACCAGCAACGATTAAGGGGCTGCACAAACGAATTATTAAGCAGAACTCACGATATCAAAACGTTTTCTATGGAAATGCTGGCTTAAGGCAGCAGAAACTTGAGATATCTGACGGATTGTGGGGGGTCTTTATGGCTTTTTTTTGGAGGGAAGTCTGTGCTGCACAGCTGTGATAACAATTTCCCCATAAAAAGAAAGGAAAACTTTGGATATACAACAGATTTCTAGATCTTTAGATCATATATATGCCAGGCTGGCTTCGCTTTGCTAATGTAACTCCGTTTGCCCTTTGCAGTTCACCGACACTGCCGCCGAGTGGCTATCGCAGCTCTGCACCACCGCCAGCCAGCAGTCCACAGCCACCGACCGTGGTGGTGCCACCACAGAAATCCAGCACGCCCACGCCCTTGCAGCGGAGCGTAATTAACGGTTCGATTGAGCCAATCTACGAGAATGTGCCACTGCCACAGAGGGCCTCGGGTGGCAGCGGTGGAGCGGCAGCTGCCCACGCCGAGGCAATGCGTCAGCGTGCCTCCTCCATACAGTCGGCGCCGCCAGGGGTGGTGCCCGTGCCGGCAGTGCGTCATGCCAGCAGCAATAACGTGGTCACCGTGACGGTGAATGCCCAGCCGCCGAATGATGAGCTTACGCGCAATATACAGAAGTTTGCCGCAGATCGGGCGGTGAGCAGCGAGATGCAGTTCCTGGAGCCGCAGGCACCGCAGAGGGCGGCACGGGCGGCCAGTGCTGCGCCGGCTATAGGGGCAACAGCGCCACCGCGTCAGCATAGGTCCACGGCGAGCCTCAATAAATCCACGACAGTGGATGTCATTTCACCCGCAGGCGATTCGCTTCATCAACAATTTAGTGCCATGAATCTGTCAGCCAATACATCAGCATCCACCTCATCCATGTTCAATTCGACGCTGGACACCACCTCCTCGTCAGCGGCCAGCAAAGACGGCAAGCGGAAGAAGCGCTGGAATTTTCTGGCGCGCAGCAAAACCCCCGACAAGCAGAAGGCGGCCACGCTGGGCAGAGAGAAGGCCACCTCCTCCAATCAGCACGCTAAGTTGGCGGCGAAAATGAAGCTGGCCCAAGACGATCTCAATCTGCCCAATCGCTGGTCAACGGGAGTGAGCAAACCGCAGCCCATATCGGGCCAATATTCCAAGGATAAACTGGTAAAATTATATCACATAAATACTGTGGATAGTTTCCAATTATATTTATATATTTCAGTGCCAGATTCTCAATGAGAAACTACAGGATACGCAGCTATTTATGGAGTTTGAGCGCATACCGAAGCGACGTGAGCATGCGCTGTACGATTGCGCCTTGCTGGAGGAGAACGAACCGAAGAATCATGATCCCAATTTTCTGCCCTACGACGACAATCGTGTGAGACTGACGCCCTCGATGGACAATCGCCATGGCTATGTGAATGCCTCCTATATATCGGTATAGCTTTACTTTACTCTTTACTAGAGCTTTCGTATTGATAATTTGCTTCGTTTTGTTAGGCCACTGTGGGCACTAAGCAGCGCTTTTATATTGTGGCACAGTCCCCGCAAGAGTCACAAACGATGCGCATCTTCTGGCAGTGTGTGTGGGAGGCCGATGTCTATTTGGTGGTGCAGCTAACCGAAGATATGAGCTACATTCCACTGAGCAGCCAGCAGCGTTTGGAGTTTGGCCAGGTACGACTCGACAGGCATTCCGCTCAGCCGACAGGGGTATCTAATGGAATTCCCTTTTGCAGTTTCAAGTATATCAGGAGTTCTCGCAGACCACCGATCGTTGCACCACCAGCAAGCTGCGTCTGTATCATGCACCCTCGCGCCGCTATCGTTCTGTGTGGCACTTGCAGTACGCCGACTGGGCGGAACAGAATTGTCCGCGTGATGTCAATCATTTTCTTGATTTTCTCGAGGAGCTCAACTCTGTGAGATTGGCCTCGACGCATGAGGTGCCGCCAGGACACAACACGAATCCGCCGGTGCTCATCCACTGCCTGGAGGGTGGTGGGAGGTCTGGTGTAACCCTAACAGCGGATCTGTTGCTTTATACCTTAGATCACAATGAGGTAAGGCAGATAACTTACCCTTGATTGGGATATTCATTATATTTCTTTGATATCTAAAGGACTTGGACATACCACGGGTCATTGGACAGCTGCGTCATCAGCGGGACAGCATTATACCGTCCCTGGCGCAATACAAATTCATATACAATCTGCTCATCACGTATCTGAAGCGCACGAGATTGATTTAGTAGCGAAACAGGGACATGAGGTCAGTGGGCAGAGTGCTTCCCCAAAAAGTATTTTTCATCCTTTAAGATTTACACATACGACAAAAGCGAACAATTTTACTTAAGACTTTGTCCACATACAGCACGTGTACAGTGCGTGCCATGGCTATCGCGGGCAGCTATTTTTAACAGTTTTAAGTTTGTTAGTTGTGCAGAATTTTTGTTACCAAAACTAGAAACACAATCAAATTTTGTTAAATATACGACTAACGCGTAGTAGTGCCTAGGTTTAAAGCCAAATTATTTATACATATAGTACATATATTTAAACAACAAATTAGCAACAACAAAAGCAATTAAAACAAAAACCAATTAACGAATTGATATATCCCACAGAGAGCAATAAAAATTATATATACATTTTATACATGGTATATATTTCATTTATTTATCGACTGATGTTCCAATACACATATCTGTATACATATAGAATTTTTCAATGAATTACAAAATACAATTCAAATACTGTTTCGTGTAAATATTAATGGTTTTTTCTTTTGTTTTTTAACTCTGCAAAAAGTTATGTTTAATATTTTTGTTTGATTGAAGACGGACGGGGAATCGTATTAGTTAGGACTTGCCACACGGATCGGGCAGAATTGTGCTGGAAATTTGTGAGGGAAAAGGTTTAAGACAGTTCTGAAATGGTGGACATTTTTTTGTTGTCCTAGAAATATTGCTATATAGAATGGATATAATAATCCTCAAAATAGTTAGACATTTTTGGCACTTCTCTCAAATCTAAATATTCATGCAGAAATTAGCCAGTTTAAAATGCTTTACAAAAACGCATATTAAATTTTAAATTAATTATCTTTTACAACCCATGATATTCATTACAAAAAACAACCATTGAAAACTTGGTAAAACTGGGAATCAAAAATAGGCTACGCATACCCTCAAATTTTAATGGAATATCATTCTTCGTTCTTCATTCTCCCCGTTGCAAAAAAAAAAAACCCTTCTAAAAAGTTTTGTACTTTCATTACTGCCTCGTTCTGGGTATATTTTGGGTTGTAAATTTAAGCAAAATGCACAATTTGTTTTTATTTTTTGTGTGTTGTTTTTTATTACAATATTCGAGTTTTGTTTGTTAACCTTTCTGTGAGGTTCTTAAACAAGCAAAATGGAGATTGGCTTTAATACCCGATACTCAACGAATACAAGGGTATATTCAATTTTAGACTTAATTCAAGTTACAAAGAGCACGATGCATGCATTTATTATATTTCTGTCTTTAGCTAAATATTTACTTTGTTTATACGAACCATTTTTTGGACATCAACAATGGGGCAACAAATTCATGAAATTAATAGAGCAAAAGTGTTAGACTTGGATTACTTGGGCTTCCTTTTCTACACCATCAAATGGCCCATGCAACACCAAGACCGAGGGGCGTTGCTGCATTACGCAATTTCGGAAGGAAGGTTTAGGATGGCAAGGAAGGAAGTAAGTTTAAGAAAAGATTTCGCTATGGAACCCTCGCTAAGCCGAATCGCCTGAAAGCTTTTACAAAATGTGCATCGTATAAACAAAGTAAATATTTCTTAAAAGTATTTCTGGTTCGAATTTCTTTCGTGTTGGTTTAGCAAAACAAAAGTTGATTTTTGCATTGGAATTCAGGCTAGTTTTTTTTGTTCAGGTTTTGTGTTTGTGTTTTTGTATACATAAATATAGTATAGAGATTTCTTGTATATAGGTTTTGTATATATATTTTATATATTCTATGTATATAACGGCAATCATGCACACACCAAAAATATATATTAGTATATACATATATATTGTAGATTTATATTGGAGTCAAAAAATGATTCGGTTACACTCGGTTATGTTGCTTTCAAGTCTCAGGGGTTTTTGTTTTTTTTTGTTTTTGTCTTTTATATAAACTTTTGTTGCTGGTTGGTTTTTTTTTTTTGTTGAGTGTAATTGTACTTTGATGTTCTCATTTATCGTGTGTGTAGGGTGTTGGGCTAGAGTCTAGGTCGGTATTGCATTTTGTCTTTCATTACATTTCATTTTGTATCCTAACCTTCGCTAAAACAAATACGCATAAATACAACGAATGATTGCAAAAAATATTCGAAATCGGTTTCCTCTCTCTCTTTGTCTCTCACTTTTGGGCTTACAAACTAAATATTTGGAATTGGAGCGAATGTTTTTTTTTTTTGTTTTTGTTTTCAGCGTGTGTATATAGTATATCTCGTATATATAAGTAGTATATGTATATAGTATAACTAACTTGTACATAAGCATAAAAAAGAAGTATACATTAATGGAATTCACAAGAGAGCCTGTGCTGTGTGTGTGTGTGTGTGGGGTTTGGAGTAAATGCTCTCTAGTCCGTCCTTATTTTCAGTGTAGATCGTCTGGGAAAAATTCTGTTCTGTTTCGTCTGTAAATGCCGACGTGTAGTAAGTCTTCAGAAAGTGTTTAGTTTTGGATTTCTGCTTGCTGTGGGTGGGGGTCTGCCTGCAGACGTCGTTTTCTTCTACAAGAAAAGGCAACTACTAAGCGCTCGTAGGCGGTGAATGTTTTTTGTTTTGTTTTGTTTTTCCTGTCTGTTTTTGGGGGTGTGGGAGCTGGGACTTTGTGTACAAAGAATTTAGCTAAATTAAATTATAAATCGTAAGCCACTAAGAGCAACTAAAAATTAAACTGTAAGACACTTAAGCTACATTCTAAATTATATACGCGACACAATTGGGTTCCAGTTACTCGTCTCTCTCTCTCACTTTTGGGCTGCTTCTCCTTATCCTCCTTCGGCGATGAAGGGCATTAATGCAGGTGTGGGCCAGGGGGGAGGGGGCGTCTCTGCTTGTCTTTCATACTTGGGTTTTTTTGCTGGCGAAATGGAAACCACACAACCATTAACAAATTTTGGCAACTCTACTATATGCTGCAAGAAGAAAAATATATTTGATTTAGTTTTGGCTTTGGGGATATATATCGATGGTGCAGTGCGTTTTGGAATAAAATATTAGAGCACGTCTTAGTTTCCACACAGCGCTCGACTCGAGTTGCACAAGCGAAGGCTTTGAAAGAGAATGCCCGAGAATAATATAAATTTAAATTCAAAATTCGCTGATAAGTGGATTTGGTTTTGGTTTGACTGCTCCCAAATCCTCTCCTATATTAGAGAACTTTGCTGAGAAAATTTTCAATTGAAAACCAATCTAAATATTTCCACTTCCAAAACACACTGTACAAAAATAAATATTTTAAATACTCACAACTAATTAAATTAACATTTTAGTAGTTAAAACAGCACAATTTGATTTGATTTCATTATTGATTCATGGGTGGCATGGGGCATATGGTACACTTGGTGCTATCCATAAAATTTGGCGGGCCACCTGCGAAAAAGAACGAACACAAATTAGTTATTTTATAGCGATGCGGCGTTCCTAAAGACTCAATAGTTTTTATGGTTTAACTCATCTATTTTCTAAACACAGAAAAGACCTGACAGACTCGAGACTCAACTCCTCTGCTTTGCATTGGTTCTGTGGTTGTTCTTGGTGGTTTATTTTTTGGGTGAGTGGTTGCTGCTGCCCTTTGGATCTGCTGATCTGTTGATCTCTGCTTACCATGCATGTGGTTGAGGTGCCTACTGGCCGCCGCATTGCTATGATGATGATTGTATAGACTGGCCAGCGGTGGCACATTGTACGGCGGTGGTGGCGGCGGTGGCATGGCCAGAGATTGTTGCTGTTGGAGCTGTTGCTGCTGCTGTTGACTCCGCATGTGCATGTAGGCCGCAGCGGTTGGTGGTGCAGAAAGCTGTATGGTGGGTGTGGCGCCTGCAATTGCTGCCTGAGACGTTGTTTGTTGTGTTGGTTGTGTTGGTGGTGGTGTGGGCGTGCTGGGTGGTGTGTGGTTTGTGCTCTGGCAAGGACTGTTCAGATTGCGGGTGACCGCATTATTCGATATCTGCTGTAAGAGACGGCAATCGGCTGCCGTGTAAACCGGAGGCGATGGCTCGTGTGTGTTGTGTGTTGTTGTTGTTGTTGGTATTGTAAGTGGTGCTGTTGTTGGTGGTGGTGCACCTGCTGTTGCTGCTGTTGCTGCTGATGCACATAGCCGCTGTCACATGACGATATGGAACCTGTTGGATGTGTGTGAAAGTAGGCGTAAAGAAAATGTTTTGGTCTACCATTGAAAGGGATATCCATTCAAGGTGTGTGTGTGTGTGTGTGTCTATACGTGTGTGTGTGTGTGTAGTGTAGTGTAAGCCACAACCAAATCCATCATAAATCCAAAACCAACCACCAAAAATATATGTGGGGAAAATCAAATGCAAGCAGGGGGAACCAGAGTCTAAAGCGCAAAATCTAACAATTTTTGTTTGTCCACTAAATGGCAACTAAATTTAAGCTACAGTTTATATATAGTATAAATAGCTAATGATATGGGGGAGATGCGGAATAGATACATATATATATATATTTTATACCTAGAATTATCTATATAAAGTGCGTTTGAAACTTTTGATTTTCTTTGGGCAGCAATTACATTGAATGAAGCTGATTTTTGGTATAAAATTTATCCTAAGTGAAAGGACACTTTTTATTTGGAATGATGCGAATAGAGAAGGCAGTCGCCAGGCATGACACAGACACAATTCGGTAGTTCATACAGTTTCTCAGGCTGTAAAAATGTCCCATAAATGAAAGGCTACATTCGCTGCGAATAACTCAAACAGAAACCATTCACCACGAATGTCACCAATAGGATGATTCAATGCAAGACTTTCCAATAAACGATTGGAAACATTCACTTTAAATGGCTCAAATGCTACAAATGCCAGAAAACAGATGAATAAATGCGCGAAAATTGTTTTAAATTGGTTTGTTCGATTTTTGGGATATATATTATAGATTGCAAATGCTCAAAACTGATAGGAACTGGAAGAATAGTAATAATCAGCAGATGCAATACGATTTTTAGCAGTAATATTATCTATTTCTTGTGGCTATAATAATATATCAAATATCATAAATAAATCTGCTCATAGAATTCTGTCATTAATTTAAAGCACTTTATATGGTATGTACTCATATATATATATATATCTGTATCTATCTATCGGTTTTTAGTAGCATCTAAAAGCATTTGTTTTTAGTCCATCAATCAGCTTTTGAGGATCTACGGAGTCTCAACAACTCACCGGAAGTCACGGATTTGCGCAAGGGTAAATCACGAAAGGTAGTCACACTACTGCTCTCCAGCGATAGATCCACCGATGGCAGCGGCGGCGGCGGTGCCGGTGTGTCCGAGTGCGAACGCTCATGTATGGCCCGAACGGGCATTATGTTACCTGAAAACCATACGAAAACCATTAGATAAACACGCGATAGATAATCCCCCCGGATCGCTAGGATTACAGAAATTTGCATTGTCTGTTTGTTTGCCGTACCTGCCGAAGCCAGACGTCGATGCGAACAGGGACTAGGACTGGGTGTGCATTGAGAGGCGGCCACCACGCCAGCAGCTGTGGCTGGCGATGTGCCGCCGACCGTTCCTACGCCCGTACTCCCGGCCACAGGCGTCGCAAAGCCATGCGCCGCATGCAAATGATGTAGGGGTGGGATGACGCCAGGCAGCGCTGAGTTGTGGCGCGGTATGAATGGCTGGTGCGGCCGTATCTTGGATGATTCCGAGAGCGAGAGCATCTTCTTGACGGCCTGCGGCGAGGCTGTGCCGAATTTGGGCCCGTTGTTGTGCAGCTGCTGGCGCCGCTGGTTGTCGCTGGTGGAGCTCGTCGAGCTGGTGGTGGATAGGGTGGGCGAACTGGGATGCCGCTTGCGCAGGGACAGCGATGAGTTGGGCGCCGAACTGGAGCTGGTGTGCGAGTAAATGCTGAGCTGGTCGCCGGCATTCAGACTAGAGCTGCCGGCGCCCATGCTCCCAGCGATGCTAACGCCCCCAGCGCCGCCACTGGAGCTGCCTCCGCCACCGCTGCGATGCGAAGTGTTGCCATGCGAAATGCTGCCCGAGTAGGTGGACCCATGCGAGGGCTCGCACTCCAGCGAAAACTTGTGCAGCAGATCCTCGTCGCTGAGTATCTTGAGGCTGTTGAGATACGCCTTCACGCGGCGCACCATTTGTGCCTCCTCGAACATCTTCTTGGGATTCGGTGCGGCCGTAGATTTCTTACGTCGCTTGATTGTCGCCTGTCCCGCATTGGCGGCTATCACCGTGCCAGCGGCCGCGTTGCTCTGCGAGGCGGACATCTGATTGAGCGAGAAGAGCGCATTCGAGGGCGACTGCCCCTTGAGCTCCAGAATGGCCAGCAGATCGTAGGGCGAGCTGCACATGTGCGTCAGCAGGCGCACCTCCTTGGACAGCATGCGCAGCTTCTCAAAGTTGATCAAACCATCGACGCGCGTATCGTTGCCCAGGTGTATGAATGTCAGATCCTTCTTCACAATCGGATAGAACGGTATGATGGGATGCTGGGCCAGTAGCTCCGCAGACACAAGCTGGCGATATTTGCTCATATTGCGCGAGGGATCCATGAGGTCCTGCAGATCGTTGAACAGCCGCTGATACTTCGAGGGCAGCTTCTCCCACGTGAGTCGCAGCCGCGAGACGGCGCCATGTCCCAGTCCCGAGATGATGGCGAACATGGAGTTGAAGTTCCGACACTCCTTGCAGTGCCTGGCAATCTTGATGAACTGCTTGACGATCTTCATGCGTCGCACAATGTTGTGCTCCGCGCAGATCTCGCTGACAACCCAGAACATTTCGCGATTCACCAGCTCGGAGAATTTGCTGAGCATTGGCACGCCATACTTGGACTGCAGCTCGAACAGCTCATCCACGTATTCGGTGGACTCGATCTGACGGAAGTTGGCAAAGTCCTGCAGCGTCAGTTGAATGGCCAATTCGTAGGCATTCAATTGTAGGAAATTCACGCCCGATTCGCGCACCAATTCCAGGGCCAATTCATCGGGCACCAGCGGCTCCGTGCTGTCGTTCAGCTTGAGATAGTAGCGGGCCGCAAAGCTAATCCTTTCGGCGAGATTCTGCAGCTGATCGGGCAGGCGTCGCTGCTTAACCATGCCACCCTCGCCCACGCTCACCTCGCACAGCGAGAAATTCGAACTGGGATCGTGTATGCCAAATTCCTGGAGTGTCAGCATCACCACCTCATGGGCGGTGGTCTCCTTGTAGATGAGCACGTACTTGCATGTCTGGTCCGACTTGTACACCTTCAGCACATGCTCCGGATAGTCGGGCAGCATGTGCGACTGCGTTGAGGTCGTCGTAAGCGTTGAGGCTGCCGAGGGGCGATGGTGCAGATGTGCACCCAGATAGTTAACCTGCAGCATGGCCGCACCATCGCTGCCGCCATCGTAATTGAGGCTCGTCAGATCCGGATTCGATTGCGATTGATACAATCTGCCGCCGCCACCGCCGCCGATGCTGCTGCCGGCCACACAGCCATTGATCGAGGATTGCGTGGAGCTGCTGCCCGAACTGGCGGACGATATCTTGCCCTTGGGCCCCGTCTGGCTGGAGACTGGCTCGTTCAGCAGCGTGTCCGAGGAGTCGTTGAGGCTGCCCACATGATGCTGCTGCTTGTTCAGTAGATTCATCTTGGCCAGAGCCTTCTGCAGGCGCCGCTTGGGCGCCAGCGTCATGAAGCCTCCCTTTGTGTCCTGCTGATCGGCATTGGAGCCCTTCTTGGCCGAACTATTGTTGACGCTCTGCAGCAGCTGGGCCATGAAATTGGAGGCCATGCTGCCGCCGCCGCCACCACTCACTGGCGGCGTCTGTGGCGGTGCACAATCGGGCTGATCGAGCAGCATATCCACGGAGCTGAGCCGCACCATGTGAGTGCGATTGCTGGCATTCCTTAGCTCTTCCGTGGTGCTGTCGGACCGGCCGTGCAGCTTGGCAATGTCATTGGCGCAGATGCGTCGCGGGCTGCGCAGTACTTTGAAGCTGCCGCTGCCCGAGGACACACCGCCAGCGCCGGAGGCACTGCCGCCGCCATGTTCGAGGGCCTGCATGATCTCCTTGAAGCCCAGCAGATTGCTCTTCACATTGATGCTCAAGTGGGTGGTGCCCGTGAGTATCTCATGCGCTCGCTTGCTGGTCACATGATCCAGGGATTGGCCGTTCACTTCGTGGATCTGATCGCCACGCTTGAGGCCCACATCCTGGGCCTTGGAGCCCGGCTCCACGTGCGAGATGTAGATGCCAACGGCGGCATTGCCAGTGGCCGCTGCCACGCCCCGCAGCTCGTAGCCGCCAATGATCTGGAAATTGAGGGCCTCGTCGCGGGAGGAGCGCGTCAAAGTGCAGCTCCGCATGCGGGCCTTTGCGGCACAGGCAATGTGCAGCAGCCGCAGCTGACTGAGCAGCTTCTTGCGCTCCAGCAGCGCCTCAAAGATCTCCAGGAACTCCATCATCTCGTGGTCGGCCTCGAAGTCCGTAAAGTGATTGTTCACCCAAAGGAGAACGACGCGCGTGACCCGATCCCGCAGCTCCTGCGTCTTGTGCGAGTCCATTTGCTCGAGGTCGAACCAGTGCAGCAGCTTGGCGGTCACTTCCTGCTGATTGTGGATGAAAATGCGATGCGTGAGCAGGAAATCCTCCACATAAGTGGGATCCGTCATGGAGTTCTCCTCGACAAGCTGTTGCAGCAGGCGTTCGGGTGTGCCGCGAATGACCACATGGCCGCGTTTCATGTTCAGCGAGGCAGCCGCACTGGATACAGATCCGCTGGTTGCCTCTGCACCGCTGCCACCAATGGAACGCAGCTCCGTGACCATCACCACGCGTCCCTGCTCATCCTCGTGGCGGCGTGTGTTCTCCTCACCCTGATGCTGGATGCGATAGTAGTCCGTTTGCGTGATGCACACAAACTGGCAATCGTCGCACTTGGTGCGCATCACTCCGCGATGATAGAGCTTGTCCATCGTGGGTAGGATGCCAAAGGAGTCGCCCATCTGCAGCTCCTCCCGGTTGCCATTCGCATGCTCGATCTCCACGGCTCCATTGATCAGCACCGACCACGAATCGAGCTCCTCGCCATCCGACATGACCACAGTGCCGGCTTTATCCACCACAGCAAAGACCATCACGGAGCACAGAGCACGCCGCACGGCCAAGGTGATGTTGGTGAAGGCCTTCAAGCCTTGGGTAAACTCCAACAGAATCTCCACATCGTCTTCGCTGCGCTCCGAGGGATCCTTTTCCAAACAGTCGCGCACAGCATCCCGCACATTTAGACTCTGAATGAAAGCAGCAGCAAAAAGAGAGTAAATTAGAGAGCGAATCGAATGAAACGAAATTTATAGGATTTTCACTTCAATTTATGATATGACCATCACTCACATCCATGCTCTCTGCGAGATCCTCCTCGTCCGAGTCCACAACGGACTCCACCAGGCCGGAGAGATCGATCTCCTCGGCCTCCAGCGATGAGGCATAGTTTGAGGCCATCGTATCGCTGCCGCTGTACGCCGAACTAGTGTCACTCGAATGCGATCCTCGGTTGCATTTTTGATGCAACTCCGGACGATTGATGGCTGCCGTGCTACCCACAACCCCCCCTCCCGATGTGGCTGTGGTGCTTGTGGGTGGATACTGCGCAATGGAAGGAGACTTGTAAGTTAATCGATGCACAATAGGGCAGACACAGACACGACGACCACTCACATGATGTCTGATATGATGATATGGATCCATGAGGCGCGTTGCTGCTGCTGCTAGTGCGGGCCGCAGACGATGCTACGGCATGCCACCACCTCCCGCCGGATATGTGATATGTGGATGTGGACTCTAGACCCAACGTTTAGCTGTAAGTAAAGTTTAAGTTTATAATTAGTATATAATGTGCGGGTGATTATATTATTTATGTTCTTAATGGGGAGAATAAAAGAATTCAATCTGAAGTTCATGAGGGGAAAAGCTGAAAGATACTTAAGAAGCTATGAGGGAATCGTAAAAGTGGAAATCTAAAAGAGAAGTCCTCTTGTGGCCGAGCCATCTACTTCCCTTCAATAGATAACTGTATGCAAAAATCGATTTTCGATTAATAATCGCAGGCAAAATAGGAATATCTTCGATTGGTGACTTACAATTAATCTATAATAATCAATTTAATGATAATTCACATTCGATAGAAGACTTTTTCGGGTGCTATTTCGGTTCAAAAACAATAATTCATCATAATCGAATGCAACAATCGAAATCAATGGCTGGAAAGCTATAGTCCGACAAGCGCCCAAATGTTGTAAGCCTCTTATAATATTTTAAAATAAAGATCCCCAACAAATATCACAATGTCCAACGTTTTTAGCTGGGAAGCAAAAATAAATAGACCGGCAAGAGTCCAATTTTAAACCAATTTTCACATCCATCCAGATCCACAAAAGATATCATAAATCTCTGGCATAGTAAAACAAAGCCCCACAAAAAGAGAGTACGAAATCTTTTAGCTAAAACAAAACAAAAAATTGCTGTGAGATTTTGTTGGTCAATTTTTAGTAAGTTTTTTTTTTTTTTGTGTGTGTTTTACGTTTTTTGTTTCAAGTCTTTTGTTGCGGCTTTTTGTGCTACTTTTTTTGGGCTTTGGCTATTTATAGGGTATCAGGTAAGGGTAATATAATTTTCAGCAGATGTTTGGAATCTGAGAGACACTCAATGATGCTGACTTGAAAAATAAGCTTGTGTATGACAATATTAGATATTTAATTTGGAACTTAAAAATATGTATAGATGTAGCATGTAGTATAGATGTAGATGTAGTTCCGCTCAATTGGTCCATAATAAGAACAAAACTTGTTGAATTCTATAGATAAGCCAAACGGTTATCAAAATGCATCTCTTATGTGTTTCTGTATATTTCCACAAATGTTGAACAAAATAGGAACATTATATTATTCACTACATCATATAATTTTAATGGAAATAATCTCCCCGAAAGGGTATCAAAAACATCGAACACCTGAAGCTAATCTCTTTTTCCACCTTTGTTTTTTTTGTTGCTTTTGTACCAGTTGTTTTGTTGCTTTTGTTTCCCGTACCCGTGCACACACTTTCATTTTCTGCAACAACAAAAACTAAAACAAAAAACACAACACAAAAACAATGTTGCTAATAAATTGAGTCAAGTGAGTGAAAGAGAGGGCAATAAAATTCTCATGCAATTGAGTCTGCGACGTTGACTGCGACAGAGAGCTGCGCTGCTCGTAGGTATGTTTCTATGCCCGTGTGTGTGTGTGTGTGTGTGGGAGCTAAAGCAGCTGCACTATGGTCCCAACGACCACTTTTGTTGGCCAGAATTACCAAAATTAACTTGTAAAAACTCAATTTTCATTAAAAATGGGCTCAAGTTAAGCGACTCATTTTAAAATACAATTACGAAGACATCACAACTACTATATGCAGTTAACATTATAAAAAAGGTATTCAAAATCCGACAGCTTAACATTAAATTAATTAAATTGACACTTTTTCACTGCGCGTTCTTTTCAGTAACAACAGCAATTTCTGGTACCCAACTTAGTTGGTGATCAAAACGACGGTTCTTTTTTTTTAACTTTTGAAAAGTGTTTGTTTGGCCCATAGTGCGCTGCTGCTACTGTAAACGTGCGTGTGTGTTAGTGGGCTTGATTGTTCGCGAGCTGTGTGTGGGGGCGAAGAGCGACACAGAAAAATAATAAAACCAAATAAATTGTAGGCGACGACTTCCGTTCGTTCGGCGGGGGATAAGAGCAATAATAAGAGCAGTTGCAAAATCAAAGTGTAATAAATAAAACAAAACACACTTTGCACCACGCACACAAACACAAACACAGCTGCACAAGGGGCTCACACACAGACACTAAATATGGGCGTGTTTTTGTACAGTTCAATGGTTTTGATACGACGGGGGAGAGCGCGACCATCCGTAAGACTTTTGAAGATACATCTTTTTATACATATTTGTACATATATTGCACTATCCTGCACTGTCTATAATTATACGCACATTTCTCTTTTTTACCTTCCTCCGCTCTTTCTCTTTTGCCCTTTGCGTGTCTTTGGCATAAAGAAATTTCAGGCAGCAGTAGCAGCAGCACCACAACCGTGTGTATGTATTGGTATTGTGCTGCGCATTGTTGGAATTTTTTTTTGTATGATTTCCACTGGAGTTTGTTTACGAAAATGCTTTTGATTTTTGTCGATTTTCCGATTGCAGCTCGTTGGCTGATGGTTTATAATATGATATTGCACTTCAAATGATATTAAATAGGTTTAGAAATTGCCATTTTAATTTAGAAAAAAACTAAAAGTCCGACGCTAGAGGTGTCAATCGAGGTTACTATCGATAGTATAGAATAGATGTTTTGCTGCTATTCCCTACTATCGACAGTTTTGGGGGTATTATGATAGTTTGGATTGGCTGCTCTAAAATACGAAGACAAATTTGCAAACAAATCGACAGGGTGGCATCTAATTTTTATAATGGACAAGTTCCGAGGAGGTTTCAGTGGTTTTTTCATAACTATTTGAGCCCGATACTATAACGATAGTATCGTTTGCTTTTTCAAAGCAAAGCAAGAGAGCAAAATTTGAAAAACCACCACCATATCGATATTTTTGTACGATAAGTGGAGTTTGGCGGTCATTTTGAAAAGTATCTTAACATATTGAAAAATAAATGTTTGATTTGATTTGTTTTGTCGGTGTGTAACTATCACTATTTTAATTTTTACTCGACTTTGACATACATTTTTACAAGTGTTTTTAATTTAACATAACTATGACCGAATTGTACGCACAGCGAATAAGTGATTCCCATTTTAATTTTATCTTCAAACGATGTCCGCGAACATAAAATATAAAAAAAATACTAGATAGTGTTTGGTATTTAAAAGTCTGCCCCCTTATGTAAATACAGAAAAAACCGTTATATTCAAATTTCTACTTGATTTCTACATGCAAGACAAAACGGTACATGTCCAACTATTTCCATTCATGTCCGATTAAAAAATCAACAAATGTCTAGACCAATTTTAAATAACGACTGGGCGCCAACCGCTTTTGGTGCTGCCAACTTATGTAAACTAGTTAAATTCAAACACAAAATTGTCTCTTTCAATTTACATTAGCAAAAAAAAAGGTAAAATCCACTTAATCCACACCAACAAAAAGTGTCCCCCCAATCACAAAGCAAATTTTTATTGAAAGTAGTGACCCCCCTGGGATGTGGGCACACAAAAAAAAAGGGGATTCAAAGGGGGGTTGTGTACCAATTTCAATAAGCCGCCTCATCCTAATGCAAAAGCAAGCGACCTAAGTGCATGTTTGCGCCATTATTGATGACCCAAGGACCGGCCGAAGAACATCCCCCTTTCCATTCGCTGCTCTGGTCTCTGGTAAGCCACAAAAAAACAGACGGAAAGCAACATGTTTCGGTTGCGGCTGCGGGGCTATGCGTTTCTTGAGGGGTTCGCATTCCATCCCCTCCACCCTTGGTGCGGCGGCTCACAAGGGTGTGAAACTAGCGCAACGAATCGTCGAAGGGTGCCGCCGGGGCACGTGGCTGAAACACACACACACACAGAGAAATAGACGCCAGACGTGGCATAGCAAAGAAAATAATAAACATAAAAAAAGGGCAAATCCTCGAGGCGCCCATGGGCATACCGGGGATCATGTGGGGGTGTTCTACTTGATGACTTTATGTCCCCAAGGTGTGCAGCAGCAGCAGCAGCCGCACGCAGTGCAGTGACAGGTCCTGCCCCGGTCTGAGCCCCGGGCTTTATCAGTGGCCTCTTTGGAATATAAAAAAGTTAAATTTATGTGTGTCAATAGTAAAGATTCGAAATTGAAGGAAATTGATGATTAGCTAAAGTTTTTTATGGGTCAAAATAAAGTGTAGGCAGTGGTTTTTTTTTCTCGCTAGACATGTGGTTCAGGTGGAAGTAGTGTGCTTCCAAATTCGCAAAAGTTCAATTTTATTCAAGAGAAATAAATACAAATTATACTTGTAGCATATGTAGATAAATATACGACAATGATTCTAATATTTATAAGTATATTTGTAGCGCCAAGTTCTGGCAAATTCTTCATTGGGATGGTTTCGATCAGTTCCCAAGTTAGTTTCTACGAGATTGTCTATATCCATAATCCGCCTCTTTGCCAACTAGCATATGTGGACATTTTCTAAACTCAATAAATGGCCAAATTAATAAATTAAATTCTCTCTCACACTCACACACTCTCCCACTTGATACTTACGTGTCCTGAAGTTTCTTGATCATTCCTGCTTTTGATGTGTTTTTTTTTTTGAGATAGATAATACATTCGTCTCGCAGCATTCTATTGTATTGATAGCAGAATCCCCTAATCTTCCATTGGAGATCATTGCATTGCGCAAGCAGTGTAGTCTCCAGCTCCAATCTTTCCTTGTTATACTTTTGGAATGTTTGTAGATTCGCCATCTTCTCTTGATTTTGTGCGGAGCTCAGATGTAGTGAATCCATTAGAAATTTATGCCAACCCATGAACTCCTCATTGCCGTTAGCAAACCCTCTGATACTTTCCAATTCAGCTCTGATCTGAACATCGACTTCAAGTGCCTGCTGCACTTCTGCTACGGACGTACTGCTCGCTAGCTCCAAGCAAAGGACTAAAATAATGAAACAAATTGTAGACTAAAAGAACTTTTAAATGGATATTTTGCACTTGCCTAAAATTAACGTAAATAAGAGTTTCATTCTACAGCACAGGTGCTCCATTATTAGACTAAATTTCTAGCCAGCGGGCAACTTAATAAAGGGAACACACAACGAAATCGATTCGTTACCATCTAATTGTAAAAGTTGCCATGATAATTATAGTTATGTATATATCGCAGAACCGGAACTGTAACTCTTATGCATTATAATTAATAACACTGGTCAACACGATTTTTCCTCAAGCAACAAAACCAACTTTTTATTAAAGATTTGGGGCTTAGAAATGGTTTGATGATATTTTTTTTTTTCTATGGCAGAACTTTTTTTTGAATAATTTTTAAAAACTGTTTTTTTTTTTAAGCTTTTTTCAGAGGTAGCGCTTGTTTTTTTCACATAACTCTAGTATCTTTCATCTGGTTGTTAAGAACTTTAATATTTTGAAAAGATAATTAAAACAGCTAGAAGATAAGTCCAAACCACTTTGGGCCCGCAGCCTTCAAAAAGGTATTTTTTGTTAATTTTTTCCATTTTTTAGGTTTGGTTAACGAATTTTAGCTCCAAAGTCTCTCCATAGATTTTAATGCGCGATACCTTAAACGACACCAAATTAATGCACCTCTACACAAAAAATAGAGAACACAGGATATATTTTTTCGACTTTTCCTGAGTTTTTAAAGTCAAAATTTCGTAAATAATACCGCACAAAAATCATCATTTTTGCATTTCAATGTTTTATTTTTCCCAGACGGTAAGCTGAAATCACAAAGTGTTTAGGCTTATCTTCTAGTTGTTTTAAATATCTTTTCAAAATAGCAAAGTTCTTAGCAACCAGATGAAAGATACTAGAGTTATGTGAAAAAAAAGCGCTACCTCTGAAAAAGTTAGTTAAAAAAATACCAGTTTTCGAAAATTCTTTAAAAAAGTTCTTTTCAAAATAGAAAGTTCACCAGATGAAGAGGTTTGGAAAAATACCTCTGAAAAAGCTTTAAAAAAAGACTTCGAAAATTCTTCAAAAAAAGTTCTGCCATAGAAAAAAAACCATAATTCTTAAAAAAAATTTAAAGCCCCATATCTATCAGAAAAAGTCGGTTTGGATCCCTGAGGAAAAAAAGTTCGGTTTTGTCGAGTAGTGTAATGAATGAATTGAATAATTAAAAATGGCCATTTTTAATTCATAAAATCATTTATATTTTCACAAGAAAATATTGTGTAATGAATATTTATTAATATTAATAATTAATTATTTAAATATTATAAAATACTAATTTTTAAATTAGTAATTTGCACAACAATTTTTATTAGTTTAATTATATTTTCACAATAAAATAATTGAAAATATTGTATAATGATCCTGATATTTATAAGTCTGCTTTAAAGTCAGTGGATGCTGGGTGGGTGGGACTCTTCTTCAGCATTATTAAGGCCTGATCAAGGTCTGGTCATCAATCAACACCTAGACTTAGCATTATTTCCCAAAATGATAGTCCTCGGATTTACCTAATACCATAAGGGTACATTTCCTAGAAAATAAATCATAATCTTATAAATTATTTCTCTTTCTGTCTGTCTGTCCCTCTCATGTGATACTCACAAAATCGTCAATTTTTGAATAAAGTCGGCTTTTGCTTTGTTGCTCTTCGTGAGAGTATTGACACACTCTATACGCAGTTTTCTAAAGACGTTATGACATTTTCCCCTAATTGCCTTTTGCATTTCTTCGCAATAGTCCAAGAGCTGCTTCTCCAGGGCCAGTCTTTCCACGTTAAACTTTTGATAATCTTGCAGAGCCTTTAGCTTCTTAGCATTTTTTTTGGCACCGTACTTGCGTGCTGACTTCATTTCTTTATGATATTTCTTGAACTCCTTATTGCAAAATGCGAAGCCTTTCACATTCTCAAATTCGATCTTGATCATCGCATCGATTTCAAGGGCCTGCTTTATTTCATCAGCCGTTAAACTAGAGCACAGCACTGAGTTCATGCAAAGATCTGTAAAATTATTGATTAAAATTATAGCTCTGCAGCATTTTTGTTTCACTCACATATTAAAAAAGTAAATGTGAACTTCATCTTCCCGCAAAGGCGTCTTTACTGAGACTAAATTTCTAGTCATCAGTAAATTCTAAAGAGAAACTATGACGATATCGATTCGAAACGCATAAATACAATCTGCGAGTATTTGCTGAAATTACCATGAAATATTTCAGAACTGGTACCCCACTCCCCATGATCATGGAATGCGACTTGAAAGGTATTTGAAAGTATTTAAATGATTTAAAAAATTATTTAATAATAGTATAAAGGCGTATAATTATTGGGTACTTAATATATTTTATTTTCATTAATTTAAGGCTAATATAAAATATCAATTTAATTTCCTATGTGAGCACTAGCTACTGGGGCCTTCAGCTCTGCTGTTAATAGCAGCTGTTAGATAAATTCGTTAATTGAATTTATGTTTTCTTAATTTGTGTGCTTAAAATATTCTAAGGGTTTTTTTTATCCTAAAAAAATTCATTTCTTTTCCTTAACCATTTTTTACATTTATCTAATAGGTGATCCAAAGAGAGAGAGTGTCCCCACAGTAACAGCGTTGAGCGATTGTACCAGTTAGCAGGTGTTTTTAGATTTTCAGGAGTTTTTTTTGGTTCCAATTAAACCAGTCAAGGTCTGGTCATCGATCAACACAAGTTTCCAGCGCTATTTCCCAAAATGATAGTCCTCGGATTTACCTAATACCATCAGGGCACATTCGCTGGCAAATAAATGATAAATTTATAAATTATGTCTCTCTCACTATCTCTCCCTCTCATGTGATACTTACAAAATCGACAATTTTTGAATAAAGTTGGCTTTTGCTTTGTTTCCCTCCTTAAGGGTCTTCACACACTTTATACGCAATTTTCTAAAGATGCTATGATATTTTCCCCTAATTGCCCTTTGGAGATTTTCGCAATAGTCCAGGAGCTGCTTCTCCAGAGCCAGTCTTTCCACGTTATACGTTTGATATGCTTGCAGATTTTGCAGCTTCAATTGATTGTTATCGGCACCCAACTTGCATGTTTTGCGCAGAAATTTATGCCATGCCTTGAACTCCTTATTGCAAAATGCAAAGCCTTGCACATTTTCAAACTCAGCCTTGATCATCACATCGATTTCAAGCGCCTGTTTTATGCCATCAGCCGTTAAAGCCGGAGAATCATTTGAAGGTGGTGGAAATTCTGGCGGCCTTATTATCCCACACCGCACTGGGTTCAGCCAGAGATCTGTTACATTATTAATTAAAATATAATAGCTCTGCTTTGTGGCTTTTTTGTCGCTTACATGTAATAAATGTGAATGATAACTTCATCGTCCAGCGAGGGCGTCTTAACTGAGCGTAACATCAGTAAATTCCAAAGAGAAACAGCGATGAAATCGATTCGAATCGCATACGTAAAATCTGCGAGTATTTACTGAAATTACCATGAAATATAATGCATAAATATTATTATTATTAAATTATTTAATTGATTATGTTGAACTTTTCTTGCTGTATTTTCTGTTAAGCGAGAAAACTGCTCTTTCTTTCAGTATTTTTTTTTACCATGGGGCTAATTTTTGTATATATAGTTATACTCTTCTATTTACAGCTCAAATTTTTTTATATATAACTAAATTTGACTTCTCTTTTCAGTTCTAAAGAATGTACGCGCCATAGCTATCAATTATGAATGCCACAGATTTTTGTTTGCTGGTGAGTGTATGAAATAATCGTTTAAACAATATTTGATGACCGTTCTTAATGATTTTCGATATGTAGAAAAAGATATCATTGATTTATACACTATAAGAAATATGTACGATATTCTTTCTCAGATTTAGACACAGATTTTTGGATAAATGGGTAGATTTTAGGTTTCTTTTTTATACTACCAAATGGGTACCATATTAAAGCTTTAAAACTAAGCAAAAGCTCAGAATTTTCTCTGTTTCCAGTGGCTATCCCCAGTGCAATCTTTCTGAGAAACCCACAGACGCAACCTTTTTCCATTTGTCCCACTTACCCCCCACAATCACACACACTCATATACACATTCATATATTTACACGCCCCCCGTCCACATTGTTTTTTCAGTCCTAACCTAAATCTCTGAGCGCATTTGTTGCTCCCGGCACTTTTCTCTTACGGTTTCTTCCTTGCTTCCTTCTCTCTCTGTCCGTTACTGTTACTGTTCGTTTCCTTTTTGCTCTTTTCGCCCTTTGCTGTTTTCGTTTACTCACAATAAAATCAAAGATTGCGTCTGGGATTTTGTTTTCGCAAAACCTTAAAAGAAAACCAAGTCAAATAAGCATCCAAAACCCTCCAGGGATCTCCATCTGCGTGTGCCCAGAGTTGCTGGGATGGGGGGCCGAGTGGCCGTCCGAGTGTGTGCCAAATAATAACTTATTGATTTAGATTGCAACTTTAACTCGAGCTTAAAGATTGGCGTATAAAATATATAGCAAATATATATAGACAGTGGGCTGGCTACTGCAGGACTCAGGTCTCCTTACTGCGGGCACTTTTTCCAATTAGCAACAAAACAAAGGCAAATCAAATCCCAATCCCAGTCCCAATCCGGAGCCCAGAGAAAAAAAAACCGCACAAATAATTACATTGGCTGCCAAACGCAGCTGGAGGGCACAGGAAAAGCAGCAGCAGCAGCAGCAGAGTACACAGGCTAACAGGAAAAACAAAATGCGAGTGGAGCAGGAGCGAGCAGCAGGCAGGACTCCTGGCAGGCGAAACAGTAGCCAGAAAGGAGAGCATCGGAAGCAGCAGCTTTAGATACTCTTACAGACTGGTTGTTGCGCATTATGTTAGGGTGGGGATTTTAATTTAAATGATCTATAAATAAACGACAGCTTCTACTATATACAGTTTTAGATGGAATATATTTGATTTTTGCTGTGCTGAAACTCTCCAAAGAAATCAAAATATATTTACACACAAAAACGCCAAAAAGATCGCTGGTTTCTTTGGCTGATAAATAAATTAATGATTCTTTATCTATATAAAATATCTATATTATCTTTATAAAATATATTTATGATATATATGTATGATTCAAGGCTTTAGCATATTTAGCATTTTTTACGCTTTCATTTTATGCCTCAAAACTGAGGTTACTTTCTTCAGTCACAAATATTCCCTGCTCCGCTTCACACACCCTAGTTACAAATGCCAAATACCCTCTGTTAAAGAGCATCCAAAAGATGTGTAACTTCCGGTTAGAGGATTAACTCTGGCTGTGTGTGTTTCTCTATCTGTGGATGTCAAATTGGCACCGGCAAAAGCAAAACCAGACACAGAATCAGCAGCAAAAACAACGCAAAGAACATAACGCTGGGTTCGGTGCTGGGGGCAAGGGGCTTTGGGGTGTGGGGCGTATTCTGGAAAATCTGTCTGTAATTGAGCTTGAGAGTCGCAGCTGTTTTGGCGGATTTAACAATGCGTTGATGATGAGCCCCCATCCCGTTCTGGCTTCGTCCCATTCTGTGCACGGTACCCGACTCGCTCTGTTCTGTTGGGTTCTTCTTCTGCTCTGCTCCACCAATGTCAGATTTTCTTAGTGGACACCCAGGCGATCCTTTGTGGCACTGTGGGACGAGAGTGATTTGAATTTAGGTCTGCGAAAGATAGAAATTGGGTTTCTGCATGATTTTCATGGTTTTTTAATGAGAATTGGATTTAGATTTTATATAAATATGAGATGTTCTTAATAGATTTATAATTTAATTGAGGAGCTATCCGTAGAGTAGATTTTTGCATTTTTATTGTCAGTTGGGAACTTGTTTTCTTTATTTTATTTATTTATTTTTCCTGAGATATTTGACTCATTGACTGATGATTGCACTGCACAAAAAGGCATGAAATATCACTGCTTCTGTTTGACATGGATATTTATAGGATAAAGAGGTTTCAATATGGGATATAGGAGAAGGAATCTAGTGAAAAAATCCGCACATTTGGAGCAGTAGACCCAGAAGAGTTATGTCGCGCACTGGCTAAGGCACTCCCCTACCGATTGGCACATTTATTTCAATGCAAAACTATGATCAAGCAGATTTTTGTTAAGTTCCAAAACATTTCCCAAAACACTTCAACTCCCTTTTAATCGCCCGTCAACCACTGTGCCGTCCTGTCTACCCTCCAGCACAGAAACATTTCCCCAGCAATTTGAATTAATAAGTTTATTATTTTCCATTTTTCCCTCTGGTTCTAGTCCTGCGCTTCTCTCTGTGGCTCCTCTCCTGCAGCGACTTAAGCAGCGGATTTGTATTTTATGTTATTTAATTTGCTCGGGGAGGCTAGTTGGGTGTGGGTTGTGGGTGGTGGGGGATTGACAGAGAGTCAGGTGCAAGTGTTATTGGGGCCAAGGATTTGTACTGCTCTTAGGATGAGGATGCGGACGCGGCGGCCTCAGCTGTGGGCCCAGCACACAGCGGCTCAAAGTCTCATTTAGTTTTTGGGAGCTTTGGGCTGCCACTTAAGACCCCATTCCCCCTCCACTTCCCCAGTCCATTGAATTTCAAGATGGCCATTTTCCTCTCTATTTTTTCTCAGTGTTTTTCTGTTTATTTCCGCTGAAATTTCTTAAGCTTAAGTATTTAATATTTAATTGTTGTTTACACATAATTTGTCAGTGTTTCTTTTTCTGTTTTAATGCGCTTACAATAGAATAGTTTTTCTTGTTTAATTTAATTTTCTTGTTTAATTTTTCAACATGATTGTGCTCAACGATTCTCTGTTTTCCTCTGTTTTCCATTTTCCCATTAGGTATATGTTTTTCTTACATTTTTGTTTTGTTGATTCGAAATGAAGTGTTGCAAAATTTAAGTTCGTTGTGTGTATGTTTTTTTTTTTGTTTTTGTATGTATTTTATAATTAATTAAAAGAGCGTGTAATTTATAATTTATTGTTTTTTTTTAAACATTCATTTTTTTAGCATATTTAACAATGCAAAATCAGTACTTATGATTGATATATTCTAAGAAATTAGAGTGGAATTTTGCGTTGAATGCAATTTTCAAGTGGCAATTAGGGTTATTTTAGAATTAGAAAAAGAGATCGTCATCTAAGCTGTGAAATGAATGGAGATCGTCCCCAAGGGAGTCCCATAATAAATCCACAAATAAGAAATAATTGTAGTAGAATCTCTCAAGTGAAAATTCACACCTTGAAAGCTCTAGAAAAAGTGCCTTTGGAGTCCAAAAGTCACAAAATACAAATGATGGAGATCTCCAAATTTCTTTAGAAGCTCAAACTAGGCCATCGACAATGAAGATTTTCTTTATTTAGTGTTAGATGCCAAAAGCTGGGAATAGAGTCTTTAAAATGTAGCTTTAGTTCATTAGCGCCTAAGCTTTGGCTCAATAAAAGAGTCTTTGCAGTCTAATAGCAATGGAATTAAGTCAATGAAGATCTCTTTAGAAAAGCGGAAGACTCCTAAGGATACAAAATAGAGTAAACTCTTCCAATGAAGCTTCAGTGATCTTCTAAGTGACTATGGAATAGACTAGAGAACTTCTCAGTGAACAATCAGCAAAGATCGCTTTGGAAATGGAATATAAATTAGATCTCCTAAATGCAACGTTAGACACTCAAACACTTTTGAATAGAGTCTGTGGGTATCTGTTGAATATAACATAAGGCATAGCATTTATAGATCTCTATAGATCATCTAGAAACAGCTTTGGGTCACATGAACTAACGAAAAAAGTCTATCAAAATCTTCCTAGTGAAGCTTTACAGACCTTTCAAATCATCCAAATTAAACCCTTTATTTACAGCACATGAAATTTGCATTGCATTCTCGACAGGCCGAGCTTATTTGTTTTAATTGAAATTCAATAATGTCTTTTTTAATTCCTCATATTATTAGCTTTTTTTACTACAGCGAAACCTGGTTAAAGCTTTTCATATAATGATAGAAATAATGATAGATACATACATATGTAGATACAAAGATTTTACATGTACAATAAATATGATTAATAATATTTGATTTTTTTTCCTGGCTCTTGAGAAAAAACACAAAACCGAAAGCAGGGACAAAGGCACAGGGGAAATTTGATTAAAGGAAAGATATCATTTGTGGTTTTTGTTTTTTTCTTTTCTTGATATGCTAGACGTCTAATTGACTTTTGTTTAGACTTTTAGATTGAGTGTGGGAGGAGGGGGGGCGAGTGAGAAATATGTGTGCATCTCTGAGATTAGCCTAGGATACTTGTAGAGCTCTTTCCTACAAAGCATTTTGCATAAAAGTTCATTTTTTATTGTCAAAATTATATGCAGGTTTTCCATATAATCATCGAGTAGATTTCCATCATCAAAATTCAATTTTGAGCTGAGATAGAGTGTCATTCTTTTTGTTTAGGGGTCAGGGGAATGATACGGTTAGTGGGGGCATAGCATCACATATAAATATAGATTCATTTCGATATATACATTTTGAACAGGTTAAGCGAAAATGATTTAGACACGAGATATAGAGATAGTTGGAGAGAGAGAGCATTCAGGTGGAGGAGCGATAGGTACACACATATGTCAATGGTTTCGATCTTTTACATTCTATTTGATAGAATACAGAGTGTTTTTTTTTTGTATTTTACTACGCTTACTTATACATATAGATTCATTCATTATTTAATTGATTTTTCATTGTATATTATTTACATTTATTCTTAAGTATTTTATTCCTTTTTATTTTGTTTCGTGCTGCTGCTTTTAAGTGGGTTTTTAGTTTTAGTTTTGTATAAGCTATTGACTCGATTGTGTTCTTAAACTTAGGCTATGACTAAGCGATACCTGTGTTTTACCAGAAACAAAAAAATATAAGAGTACCATTCCGATATATTTTAGGTTTATTTTTTAGAGAGGAATGCCATAGGGAGGGGGAATTTACATGGAAATTGCTGAAACATCGAACTATGCTTCCTTTTTCTTGAGTTTTTTTTTGAAGCATGGGAAATCGTAGTAGATCTGTTAGCTTTATACGAGCTTTATTATGGAGCTGTCTTTAAAAATGATTGGAAAACCTATACTGGGAATTTCTTTTCCACATTTCTGTTGTAATAATTATTCTGCACAAAGGATTTTTGGCGCAGGATAAATATTATCTGTAGCAGATTAATATTTTATAATTAAACAAAATTAATTTTTGAAATTTTAAATCAACCTTGAAACTATTTTAAAACATTATAAATGAAACCATAAATATAAAAATCCAACAATAACTTGAACTACTCAAAACAGAACTATATTCCATATAAGCCGTATTGATTTCCCCCGCTCTTAAGGCATCCCTAACTACGACTTGCCGTAGTTTTTTTTTCTTTTTACATTCAAAAACATTTATCTTTTATATGCATTTCTCATTCAACTTTTTAAATGCATTCAAAAATTTGCATGGAATATTCGAAATATTTATGTAGATTTATTTGATGTGCTAAAAATTGCATTTAGTTTTGAGTTTTTTTGTTTTAGTGTTGTTGTTGTTGTGATTCAATACATGAGCGTTTGGGACTGGGGCTTAAAACCAAGATTCTTGCGCTGCAAAAACAAATGTATCTCCCGGAAATTGGGTCGACTCGATTCGTTGCGCTGCCAGCACTCGCACATGAGATCATAAATTTCACGCGGACAGTTGACGGGCATGGGCAGCAGTTCCTGCAAAACAAAACAAAAAATATACAAAAATTCAGTTGGTGCGTGGGTTTTACAATCACTTTTAAGCATGGTACTCACATGCATTTTATCATCCTGATAGATGTGTCCAATGTTCTCAATAACATTCTCGTCTGTCATATGCTCGTAGGGCTGTTCCCGCGCAAATGTTAATATCTCCCACAGGGCCACAGCAAACGACCAGACATCGGATTTTGTGGTGAATTTACCCTGTAAGTGGTTTATAGGTAGCGATTAGTATATGAATTAGGCTAGAATATATTTTTTTTTATGGTAAAAAGTTTGCTTTTTATTTACTCAATTAAATAGTCTTTGGAATTAAAAGAGAATTTAAAATTATGGGAAGGGAAAAGGCAGTGGTGGGAGTGCCTGATGCAAGCAGAAGGATATGGTTGATGTTCTTTAGCTTCTGTAATTATCTGTAATTATCTCTGTAGGTTTTATATTAATTTACAGACGTATGCTTTACATATTTAGTCATGAATATCGTCACGAAAATACACCCTTAGATGCTCAGTTACTCTGGAAGAGAATGGCAGCCTCGACAGGGATTTTTTTTAATATTTTGTGTGTAAAATGTATCTGAGGTGCTTTGGAATTTTTGTAGAAAAGGTAGACATAACCTCTGGGTACTTTGCTTGAAAGTCAATGGAGGGGCATTATTTATTATTTTTTAATGTAAAAATCACCTTGAGTTTTGGTGCATTAATGGATATATTTAAAACAACGTGCAGTCAAATATCTTCGTATTTGTCTACAGCTCAGCTTCTTATTTATGGCTTATTTTTCTGAGCAATCTTCTGTCGATACACACCTCAATTTGTGTTTTATATTCCCGTAGATCTACCTGAAATATCTCTCCCATATCCCAACAATAAAATGCCCCAAAAATCTCTATCCATCAAAAATGTTATGTTCAACAAATTTGACTTTATTTTCGAGCAGTCTACACTATAATCCCCCCACCCTACCCTACCCTTAATCCTGGTAACCGAATACATTTTGCTATGAAAATAGAAATCCTCTTCATTGCCAAAAGGCCTTTTGATTTTGTTTACATGCTTTTTGGCTTAAGGATTATGCGGTTCCTGTGCCACAGAACAGAACAGAACAGAGCACGAACCGAACCGAACCTATTCATGTGCACAAATATCCTGTAACGCAACTTTTGCGCTTTTTAATATACACAGAGAGCCGTCGCACCCATACCCATACCCATACCATGGGGTTATATCCTTACTGGCAGCCCCTGCCTTTGCCGCTTGGGGGGAAGCAGCCAGAGGCACTCTCTAAAAGCAGCTTCTAAAAACCAGACACACAGACACACATAAACGAGTGTCTACACATCTATGGATACCTCTCTGCTCTCCTCACCTCTCACTGATCCCATATCATGTGGGGCCCTATATCCAGTATCTCTTGATGGAAACTTTATACATGTCGCTCCGTTTGGGTTTGTTTTAGCCCATCCTTTGCCTCTGTTTGTGCCGCTGGCGCTGCCTCTACCTCTCTCTCCTTTCTCTGCGCTTTTCGTGTAGTTAATTAATTTATTTAGTGCGGTTTTTCGCTGGGGGATTTATAAAATATTTTACTCGGTTTTTGGTTTCCTTTTCCACTTTCCACTTTCCTATTTTTTGTATATTTCGTTGTATTCTTAGCCGCAGTTTTTTTCTGTTCGGTTTTTTGGTTGGGTTGGGTTTTGTTTTCGTTCATTCGTTTGGGGAATAAAATTCTGTGAAGTTGTGGCTGCTGGCAGGAGGTTAATGCACTCGAAACATGTGCCGGTTAATTGGGGGTAACTGTCAGTCAGAGTCAGAGATAACTGACAGAAGCTAAATGGTGGCAAAAGATATTTTATCTAGTTTGGTTTTATTTTTTCTAGTGGATTATTCAATTTGTGCGAACGTTTTAAAGTTGTTTTTAGATGACTTTGGGGCTTTGTTTTTTATATATTTTTGTACTTACCAATAGCACACTCTCCCAGGACATCCAGCGTATGGGCATTGGCTGTGTCTGCCTGCCAGTGGTGCCCTCCAATTGGCAATAGTCCGACATATAGGCCGATCGATTTATCACAGTGCCAATGGAGCAGACCTTGACGCTCAGCTCGGGGCCAATAATGCAGCTCCTGCAAAAAGGGATACAAAAAGAAACCAGAGGGTAGAGCGCAGTCGACATTGAAAATTCAATTAAAAATACCAGAAATTAAATAAGCAAACACTTCCGCAGGCCAAAAAGCCAAAACACCAACCCACACCACACCACACCACACATCAGAGTGTGGGTCGGGTCGAGTCGAGTCGAGAGTCAAGGAGTCAGCATAACGGATTCAGGATATGCTCCTTTTTGGCCAACAACACGAAGTTGATTGCTTCGCCAGAGTTGTCGTTGTCGTTGTCGTCGCACATGCATTTCAAATGAGGCAATGGCAACGGCAACGGCAACTTCCCCCCAGGCTGTCGCGTTGGCCGCCCCACCGCCACCATTCAACGGATTTACGGATCTACTTTGCGCCCAAAAAGGGGTTGATAGATGTTGTTTTCTTTTCGAGTAAATACCCTAAGTGAAAGGGTATGTAAAGTTGGTAGAGAACAGAAATCAAGCAGATTTTATTTTTAAAACTTTAATTTTCGCTTTATTGGATGCCAAAAATGCATTAAATTATCTAGAATACTGATGGATTATATGAAAATTAAGTTTTATGGCTAATTTTGTATTGTTAGAGCACTTAAAAATATAATTTTCAGACCCAAAAAGGTGCTCCTTGGAAATCTACACATAAGCTTCGTTGTCTCCGTACTCCACAGGGTACACAACCTTCTTATATGCCCACTGTGGCTTCCGTTTGGCTGCCAAGCAGATTTCACATTACGTTTCTGTGAAGCTGCCAAGTGGTCAGTGGCTGCCCGATGCCCGTTGCCCGTTGCACTGCGCAACGCCCGCCTGAGGGCAACAGCAGCCGTTTGGCAGCTTTATATTTTTCTCCCCTGTTCATGCGCCCCCATATTATTGTTTCACCCACACCCCAAGAGAACTGAGAAGAAGCTGACAGGAGGGGGGGTACAAATGCCACAGAAAAAGATGGAATGAGTCGGAGGCAGGCAGCTCGGAGGGGGATCAAAAAACGTTCAAGCATCAGTGAAAATGACAATACAAGCGGAACGGGAAGTGGGTAAGAGTGGGCAGTGGATGGAAGAACGCAGGAGGGTATGGGAGAGCGCAGTGGAGAGCACTGAATGGTAGTAGGAGGACTCTGCCAGTAAATGAAACCATGAAATGGTAAACACAATCAACATTTGATATTTGATGTCACAAAAAACAAACAAAACCCAAACAAAAAGAACGAGTAAAAAGGAGTAAAAGTCACGAGTGAAAAGCAAATACGAGGACAGTTTCGTGGTTATGACTGATGACACATACCTTCGAGGACAATTGAATACGCCATTGCGCCACAGGGGGTGGGGAAGAATGTAATAAAATAAATATCAAAGGGGTGCACAAATTTAAAGAATTTAAAAGGAATTCAAATAGAATGAACACAAATGAAGGTTTAGCCTTAGAGTGCAAAGTGGTGACTGTACTGGGTATTAATTGGTGCAAAGAGTAAGAGCATGAAAATTAATTAATATCGTTATGACTTTATAAAACTATGTGCGAATTTTTATATATAAAAATCTACAAAGAAATTGATTTAGAACAGTAGAAATATAGCCTACAGAAAAAATAGTTCTTACAGTGCCCATCGATAAGTTCCTTATCCATTATTTTATTAGGTTCTTGCTGGTATATTTCTCTAGATTTCCCTAACATCTTTGATTATGCCACACGAACTGTTGTCTATGGACCTAATCTATCTCTAATTTAATTCTATTTACCCTACCGCTATGCCAATCATCCATCTGCTTCCTACATTAAACATCATCTTCCATCAAATTTTCATTGATTTAACTTCAGCGCCCATCAAAATTTATTTAATTTCAATTATTTCAGTTGCCTTTTTCGTTGAGTTCCCTTCACTTGTAATCAATTTTCCCTGCATTTTACTCTGTACCTCAATCAAGGATGCCAAGGAAATGGTCTTGGCCACATGTTTAGTTTTCCATGCAAATCAATGTCCAAATGTTCAGGGCGTAACCGATGGTACGATTATCTGACAAACTCATTAACTGACGAATGGAATCAAATATGCAAAGACCAAACACATGACCGGAGTGTGGTGTGACCCACCCACAAAAGGACCAAAATTCATCTCATTTCATACCGGGTGGGGGGGGCGGCTTCATGCTGTGGGCTGTGGACTGTGTGTGTGTGGCATGTGGTATGTGCATCCCCCGTATGATCTGATCTGTGGACGGGGCATTAGACATAAGCAGACAGGTCCTGACGTGCATAATTTCCTGCCTCTCTCAATATTGAAAAAGGATATGGAAGTGCTGTCATATTACAAATAAAATGTAAGCTTCGAGTGCTGTCTGAGTGACTGAGCGACGAACGGTCGGACGTGGGGGGGAGGCCCTTGTCTCGACGATGTAATGCGTTTAGGCCGGCCCCCTGCCCCACGGAATCATAAACCACATGAAGGGGAGCCGGGATATGGCAGGATATTACTGTCGAAAGAGTGGGGGGTGTGGGGGGGTGGTGCAAAACATTTTCTGATTTTCGTTGCGTTATAGATTTCGATTGCCACGAAGACGTGGCAACAACAGTTTGAGTCTGCCTTTGGATTTCAGTTGAGTGAAAGGTTTAATTTTCACAAAACATGCAATGAGGTTGGGGGAGAGCTCTCTCTTCGCTATACCTATGCTATATCCGCTATATAGAGCTCTCCGTGCTCTCTACCAGATCGAGTGTCGGTCGTCCGTTGCTTGCCGAGTGAGTAGTTAAGTAGGCTTGTCGCTGCGTTGTTTATGGATTGGCTAGGGTTGTCATTCTTGTGCTTTTGACATCCATTGACAGTGACGTCTCGACACGTGTCGACCGTCGAGGCCTTCTATTCTCCCCCAGGGTTCAGTGCCGGGGTTGGATGGTAAAGTGAGAAGCGAAACACATCCCAAAGAGTCCAACACTTAAGTGAGGAATTGTCTGTTTGCTGTCTTTAAGTTGTTTCGAGTGGGAATTTCATATTTCATTAGCCATTTAAGAAGGAATCCCTGAAAATAGCCAGGATTCCGATTGAATTTCATCCAATTTCGATTGCAATTTTATTGGAATTTTGGTATGATCTGGAGAACTCGTAGCTAAGAAGGAGTCACTTGGGCAAAAGATAAGAAATTGAAATTGATTGCAAAGCAGTTCTCATCAACGCACGCACTGCGTTACCCTCCCACGCTTATTCACATTTACATTGCAAAAGCACAGCCTCTCTGAGATCCTCTCAGCAAAGCTGCGCTCTTTCAAGGAATTCTTAACTTTTCGCACCCGCTTCAAGTCATTGCATAGCAACAAGTGTGAAGAGAGAATAAAAGATAATTACTCTTCAACGAAACTCTTGCTGCCAAAAGCAACAACATAAACACATTGCAAAGGCAAAATCACTCTCAAATGCTCTCACCGCCTACGCTCGTTCACCTTCCGAACCGAATGCTGTGGGAAGAGAGAGCTAAGTCAAATTTAAGCTCCCGACGCAGATGCACGTGTAAGGGAGTCGAAAAGTGTTTAAAAAACAAAGAAAATGTCAGCAAATGTGTGTGGAGAGCCAAGAAATCAGGAACAATTCAAAAAAGATCGCAGAAAGTGTGAAAACAATTCATTTCATTGTGAAAATAGGCGCCGTAAAATGGCAATTGCGTCGCAGTTTCAGCGCTGCTTCCCACGCTCGTTTCCAGTGAACAGAAGGCGAAGTAAAACAACGGGACCAGCTTGAGTTTTTTTTGAGAGAGTGAGAGTGCGTGCATGTGCAAGGCGGCAAGCAGTACAAGTGGCAAAAAGTGAGTGAAAGTGTTAAAGTGAGTGAAAACTAAAAACAATAAAATGTTCCGCAAAACTGTTGAAAGAGCGGAATAGAAATCTCACTCTTTGATAAGGACAAGTGCAAGTGCAGGATGGTCTTTAAGACGCCAAGGGGTGCCAGGCGGTTTCGGCAAAAAGTGAGTGAATATTTTAAAGCGAGTGAAAAGTAAAAACAATAATATTTCGCGCAGATTTTTAGAAAGGCGGTAATTAATACAAGACTATATGTCCAAAAAGATGGCAAGAGGTGTCAGGCACCAAGCAGTGCACTGCAGTGCACTCTGTTCATTTTTCGATATGTCTTGATCATTTAAAACGTAAGGTAAATCTACACTATTTTTACTCTTTATTTATTTTTTATTTTTTGATTTTCGGGAACCTTTAATGGGGGTCCATTAAAACAATTTCTGAGCATTTTTTGTCTGTTGTTGGATAGTTGTTAAGCTGCTCTAAATATAAAGCCAAAAAGCAAACAATGGTCAGAATCTAGTGGCGAAACATTTCTACATTCTGCGCGTCCTTGGTCCTCGCTTTCAACTTTCACTAACAAGATACTCGTACTGTGGCTGTGTGCCAGATACAGATACGAGTGCGAGTACACGAGTGCTACACAAAAAACAACAACCAGAGAGCATTTTCATTGTTCTGCAAAGTATTGTTGTTGGTTTTTTTTTGTTTGTCTTTTTTTTTTTGGTACTGTTTTATATGTTGTTTTTCTGGGCAGATATCCCGGCCAGATGGCAATTACAAGCATATTAGGTTAACACAAATGCACAACAAAATGTCCTTGGATTTGTGTGTGTGGCAAAAAAAAAAAAAAAAATAAGGGGACAAAAAATAAAGCAAGAAAAAAAGGATACGAAAGTGCGCGTACAAAACGCAATAACAATAAATTTCAACAGCAACTTGCGGAGGAGCACTTTTAAAATGTGTCAGTAAAACATATAGTTATGGGTTTCTAGTTGTCCTCCCACCCGCGCTCTACCCCTGAAGGATCCCAGGATATCGTTCCTCCACAAAGGATATAAATAAAGTGAAAGAGCGCGCGCCAGAGAGAGAGAGAGAGAGCGAGTCCCCCGGAGCAAATGAACGACTTTTGTGGATTTGCTTTGGTGTTTGCTTGCTGTCCATCTCCATTCAGCTGGACGGACACTCGACGGACAGACGGACGTTTATAAATTGGTTGAACGTGCCAGCCGTTGGCCGGGACAGGAGGCTTTAGCGGGTTAATTAAGGCGACAGCAACTTCAGACTTCAGACAGCATGAAAGGCCATTACGGACACGCCACCGACATTACGGACATTAAGTGCATCGAGCATCTAGAGCCGGAGCTGGAGCTGAAGTGCTGCTCCAACGGCCCGATGGTCAGTCGTTCAGTCAATAAGCAAGAAATACAAACAATTAAACACGAGTTGGGGTTAACCGGGCCGGCAGCCAAAGTGGAATGCGATTAGGGGTTAAGAATGCCACCCTTAAGAAAAGGACGGATTTCAGCGAGAGATTTAAAAGCGATGTGAAGATGGAAATCGCCTCAGAAGTGTACTTGAAAGGCCATTAAAATGTGTAATTATAAAGAAATACTTGTTTCAAGAGATTATTTGTTTGTTTCTGATATTTCTTATTATGATTGGAGTATTATTATTCATTGTATGGATTTAGAATGAAAAATATTGCTGATAATGCTACATTTCTAATATCTAATATATTTCTAGTCTTCGCTTATCTATAAGGAACTCTTTCCCCTTATCCCCTTATGAATATCCAGGAGGATTTGTCTTCAATTAAAGTAATTGTTCAAGAAATGTAAATATTTGAGAAAAAAGTTTATAAAATGTGGGAATTTTGGTGGCAAAAACCTCCCTAATATTGTAAAAAAAAAAAATTATTTATTTATTTAATTAATCTCTCAACCAATATCTATGTCTATCTATTTAAAAAATTAAAGAGTTAACCACACTTTAAAAAACCAAACTGAAAAAAGAGTTAACCAAAGAGTAGTTTAATGAAGTCTGAATAACCACAGAAAAAAGGCAACAAAAATTGAGTTCCCCGCCACAATTGAAGCCGGAAAAACCACACACATACACAGACAATAACAAACTGAAATCAGTTTTAGGGAAGAGGGGGTGTATGGGGAGAAAACAGGACCCCAAGCGAAGCACCAAACAAAGTGTCCTTGCCCCAGTATCCTTCAGTATCCATCCACTCTGTATCGTTCTCATCAGCATTCTCATCCTCTGCCACAAACGCCAAACTCTGGGATATTACACGCTGCCGCCGCTGTCCGTTTTCTGGCCCCGTTCTCTGTGGCGGACTTTTGCCGGACAGGACATATTGTCAAAGGACATCATCAACATAATGGACATGTTGTAGCCACAAAAACGGATGTTAAATTGAAAAAAAAGGGGGAAAAAAGCGGAGCAGAGAACCGAAACTATGAGTTGGAAATACACATGGAAACGGACAAGGCCGAAACGAGCTTATAAGCTTATGAGTGGAGCAGAGAGAGGGGTAGCTCCACGAACGTGAAATGGGACACTGGACTCCTAAGGACTCTGATGTAGGATGCAGGAGCCGGACTTCGCGTATATCCGACTTTTCCGCACAATTGAAACGCTTGAATGAAGGGAACCAATGAGCGAGGGACGACTGAAGGGACCCAACGCGAAAGGAAGTACAATGAAATGCATGGGCCTGGAGATGAGTTTTCTCTTGGTATACACTATAAAAAGTAAGTGGCGGATATGGATTATGAGGTGTGGAATGTCTAGAAAAAGAAGAAAGCACGTTTTTTGGGTTGGAAGTTGTGGAAAATCGTTAAAGAAAATATGATGAGAATTATGTGTAATTATAGATGAAGAATGTTTAAAAATTAATTATGAGAATGAAATAAGTGAAATTTTATATAAAGCCTGATAGAGCATTATCTTTGGGAATTATTTACATAAACAAATCATTTGTCAGGGCATAAAAAACACGTGAAATGTATAGAACTCGAACCATAAATAATACACAGAGTAAATCTACTACTCAAAAAGTAAAAGGGGCATTAAAACGGGTACAGATTCTCTCAGTAAGAAAAGCTAGGGGGAAATACTTTAAATATGCTGCAAAAAAGAAATCCTTACCCTGTCCCTTACGTAGTTAAATTTCCAGATATTCTTCTCGATTTCTGGATTTGTTTTCCCCCGTAAACTCACACAGAAAGAGCATCCAAGTATCAGTATGCCATGAAATATTCTTTCCGTAGCTTTTTATCTGTTGTACAGCCTCATCATTGTAGTGGCAGGGTGACCCTTGTGTCTGTATATGGGATATGTGCTTGGGAGTCATCCTACAACAACTATTATCATTTTGCCAGGACAAAGCGACAGAGAGAGAAAGAGTCCTGTAGAAAGAGGGGGGTGGGAAGAGAGTGACCCTTGCTCGGGGACAGTGGAACGTAGAGAGATCCTTGGACAAAAAGACAAACGAGCGGGTGGTAGGGAGCGGGGGATGGGGAAGCCAATAGAGCAACCGAACGAAAGCACATAATAGGCCATTGGGTAAGCACTTGAGGGTCAAGCCCGTAAATGTATGCTAATGATTATGATGAAGAGTGTGCTTGTCCCTCCGCTTTCCTCCATCTCTCTCTCTTTCACTCAATCCTTATCTGATGTTTGACTTTTGGGGTTAAAGGTTATGATGGCCTCCCATTTCTCATTTATGGCTTGTTGTTTGATTTTGGTTTTGGCTTTCCCTTTTCGTTTTTCCCCCACATTTGCCGATTGATTTTGTGCCTCTAAATAGATGAAATATTTATCTTCTTTGGGATTTGAGGTCAAACTTGATTTGGGATTTGAGATTTCTGCATAAAAAGTGGATGCTATTGGGATGTTTAGCCCACTGAGAGAGGCTGCAAGTGCGGAAAATCTTTAAAAATATTATGATTTTTTTGGTTTTTAATTGAAGAAATTATGTTTAGAATTTATTTTTTTTCGACTTTTTGTTGCTGTTAGAACGTGATAAAATCTACAGAAATATCCAACATTTTGGGGATTGGATACAAGTTATAGCAAGATTGAAGAAAAGAAAAGTTGAGATTTTAAACCCTAAATAAAGTACAGAAAAACCCTTTGCTCATTCCCAACAATTTTATAGATCGTAAAAATATACTTTTAAAGTAATCAAGAAACATACAATTTTTACAACGAATCTTTGTATTTTAATTATGACTGATTTTTACATTAAAATTTTTAATTTTTACATAAATACTTCAAGTGATTTCCTAGACTTTTCACATATTTTAGGTGATTTTTGATACCCCCATAAATTTCCAAAATGTTCTGATACTTCTATACATTTTCAGAGATTTTTGGAATCTTTGTATATTTTCAGAGACTTCCAAAATCTTTATATCTTTCATCTGCCTTTCAAAAACAATCACTTCTAAATTACTTGAAGCACAGCAAAATACTCGCATTTGAATCGTGCATTCAATTATTGCGTTTAATCATTGCTGGCCCAAGTGGCATGTTATATTGTGCAACAACTTTTGCTGGCACTGGCTGCCATTTGCTGCCACAGCCACTGTCACACTTTTATCTTAATTTCCATTGGGAGATTGGCAGCCATTTAACCTATTTGAATGCAGTTGACATATTGGCCATTAATTAAAACATCAACACCCCCAGTCCCACACCCCTTCGTGCCACCCTTGCTGCCCGAATGCTGGCAGGACACATCACATCCTCCCCTTACAAACATCAGAGCAAACATCGCCTGGAGACTTGTGCAACAATTTCACATGTCAACGCATGCAACGCAAAAAAAAAAAGAAAAGGGAAATGGAACTAGGGGGGGAAGCGTTCTCCCCTGTGAAATGTGATCAGAGGTGGAATGTGACACAGCAGCGGGGTTGGGGTGGGGGTGCAAGAGAAGAGGATGTTGCAAGGTAACGAACGCCAATAAAGGTCAAATTAAGGAGTGGGCGGAGTGGCTGCAGGTTGCAGGTGCATCCATTTAACCCTTGACATCGCGATGCGAGCAAATAAAATGGGGGGAATAACGTCGGTACTGCTTCGCCGTACTTCAGCATCAGCTTCCACCATCAGAGCGCGCGCATCAGCATCCACACATCCGCTTTCATATCAGTGGCAGGAGCTCCTGCTGCTGCTCCACAGGACATGACGTTGCCATGACACTGTCGTATAGCAGGACGGACCTTCTCTTCTCTCTCTCTGTTCGGAGGGGGGGCCATCGGAGCGGATAGCAGGAAATAATGTGCAGCCATCCGGAAGTAGTTTCTCTATCAAAACGTATTGATTGACTTTGGGAATGTGCATTCCCCTACGATGCCCCCTAATGGGGCAAGGTTGCTGGCCAGGCAGGACATTCGTTGCTTTGATGGAAATTGGAATTAAAGTTTGCCATAAACATAAATGTCGTAATCCGCATCGGCATCACGTAACATAATCAAGTCTTAATGGAGATGGAAGGGGAGACTTTTTTTCATTTATTTATATCTGCAAGAAATCCACGAGCCAGAGATACGAGTTGGAGATACGAGTATGCCACTTAGCTTCGAAATGAAAACCACATTTTCCTTATGAGTTTTTGCTCGCTGTTGAATATTCAGACCAGATCCTGATTATCTATCTCTCTCTCCCGCTCGCTCTGCCCAAGATCTGCATCTAAATGCCCAACGGAACTCGAAATTGTCCCGCTCAAACGCCCACTTCTGGCTGCCACGCCTTCTTAGTTACTTCATTAGTGCACAGTGCAGCGGGCGGGGCGGGGGTGTGTGCTGGCTTAGCTTGGCTTTGGGTTTTTCCGTGTGAGTGAGTGATGAACCCCGGCTCGGGTCTCGTTTCTCCTTCTTTGCCACAGGTGAAAATTTCCATTTATGCAAATTCACAACGCTTTCACTTTAACTACTTTCCGCGTAGAAAGTGCTTTAGGTGACACCCCCCCCATCCCTGCTCCATACCCGCACTTCTGCTTCTCACTGGATCGCTGCATTTTCCAAGTTTTTGCGCTTAATTTATGCGCATTTTTCGTGTACACTTAGTATATTTTTCGAGACTTCTTTTTTGTTGGAAAATTTATTGCTCATCCGCCTGCGTTGCAGCAGTTTTCCAGTTTTCATTTTCCAAATATTTAGTGACTTTCACTTCTTTCCAGAGCAGCTCCTTACCCCATCCCCTGCCCACCAATCCCAAATCCCCTTTGGAAAAATGTTGTGCATGTTGTGTTGCAATTTTCGCTGCAAATTTTTAATTAAAATTTCTGCCCGTAGGTGTGGAAGGAGGTCGCCAAGGGGCCGCCAATGGGCTTTTTGGCGGGGGGCAGCCGACATTTTAATGTTGATTTTATGCAAATGACAATTGATTGAAAACAGAAGGGAGAAGAGTGAAGAACATGCCCGCAGAGAGAGGGCTGGGGCGGGACTGATTGAAGGCATATTAAAATAAATGAAAGCCGCTTCCATAATGGCCATAATATGCCATTAACAATTACAATTTAATAAATTATTGCCATGTAAATAGGGTACTTGAGGGGTGTGGTAGGAGACATTGAAATGGAAATGGCAGTCTCCGTCACTACTTAATTCTGATATAAAATTTTGCATATTTATGAAACAATAAACTAGATTACCGATGGTGGAGTATAATAAGCTATAGTGTAGAATGGCAGGAAGGGGCGCGGGTGGGCAGAAAGTTTTTAAATAGAATACCTCTGTGGCCAACCTCTATGATTTCTGATATAACTTTGAATATTAATATCTCATGCATTTATAAACAAATTATTTCGATTGCTAACGGAGCGTGTAAAACTGTATGCAAGAAAAAGGGGCAAGGGGAAAGCAGCTGAAAAAATAAGCTGTGGGAAAACAAAAATAACAGAACAGGAGAGCACAAAGCAGTGGCGTGGCAGTTGCTTAATTACTGGGGGGGGACGAATGGGTTCGATTTAATAGGTTCTTCTTATCTCTTCATCAAACCCCGCTAATGTTTTGCTTTGTTTTTCTTTATTACAGTTATTTAAAATAACAAACCACGCCCCCTGCACACTGCTTTGCCCCATATGCTCGCCACGGTTTGTAATTTATCTCTGTCATTGTTTGATTAAATCAATTATATTTATAACCCATACACAATGGCATGGCCAGGCACAATGGGTCCATCGATATCCTTACGCTGCTGTGCACGCCCTGTAAAGCTCCCTCCGCCTCCCCCCACTCTGCAATACATACATTAATAATTATGCCGTTATCCGTTCCACTAATTGCGCTGGTCATTTAAACGTAAATCCATGGCGCCTAAAAACGGGGCACTGGACAGCGGGCAAAAGGCTTTTTGTCAAATTACTAAAATCGAAACCAATTGAAATTTCGAAAACGCGTTCTGTTGCCGGCGTTTGTGGATATGGCAGCTGGTGGCAGAGAGCCGGCAACGGGTAGTCGGGTGTTGGATTGTGGCCGTTTGAATTGAATTTCTACTCCGTCATTGATTTGCAATTATGACTAAAAGCCCCCAGCCCCCGAATGGGCAGGGGCAGCAGCTGTTCCCTCGGTGCGCTGTGGCAGCTAATCTACACACAAATCTAACAATGCTGCCCGTCCGACCACTCGGTCCAACGATCCCCACGGATACCACCAATCGTAGCTAGAGATGGCTGAGTGAAAGTCGTGAGAGAGCAGCCATTGGTTATTAGTTTCTTTTGTTGTTCCATGTGCCAGATTAATTTCCATTTCTATTTCCACTCTAAAACTATTTGTCTTTCCGTTTCGTGACACGCTACCATCTCTAATCAATGCAACAACCATGACAGTAGCCCCATCTCTCTACCCCTTGGAAATCCTAGTCCTGTTGACTTTGACTTGTCGCGCGACATGAAACGATTAAGCCAGAAAACGCTTTTAGCCAACGCCAACACCCAAAGCCATTGGCTTTAGACAGCCTTCGGGTCCGAGGTGTTTGTTGGTTTTAGCTTCTGTTTGGGGTGGGCAGAAAAGGGAACAGTGGAGCACGGGGTTTGCTGGCAGGGTGGACACACATTTATATTATCGTATGATTGATCACAATTTTCCAAAGTAATTAGGGGCCACCCACGAAACCCCAGCACTCCTCTACGCCCTCTCAGAGTATATGCCTGGCAGCACAGAGCGTGGGCGACCAGGCTTTAAGCGTAATTGCTTTGTAAATAATTCTCTGGCCACAAAATGTCACTGGCCCTGCTTTCTGCACTCATTAAAAGGTGCAAAAGAACGAATTTTTCTGTCCATCGAGAGGGATTTTAATAGCAAGCAAAATCCTAGAATAAAATGATTATCAATCTTATGGCTGTACAAAATCCAATTGAAATCGGTAAACCATTTGCTTTGGCCATAAATCAAGTTTTATTCTTCAGATCTTGAATCGAGATGCGTGCCCTTAAACCCTAAAAACTATTCACTATGATTCCTCGGACTCTTTTGGGTCTTTGCACATTCAGCATTCAGCATCGCATTAAATTTAATTAACCTTCGCCCTAAGAGGTTTTCGTTCACCCCCCACGAAAATCCCTGGCATCAACGACTGCCATTACAAACCACATGAAAATACACACGCGTGCTCGCTCGTGCCACACGAGGCCGCAGCCGGAGGATTGCCAGAGCAACGGCGCGACGTCTTCTCTGACGGCCAACATATTGCAGTGCCCTGCCCTGAAGCAGGAGAAGGACAATAATCAAGTCCAGAACTTAACGACAACTAAATCCAATTATTCCAGCGATTCCGGGAGGCAGAGCAGGCGGCCGCGGCGGCGGCGGCGCAACAGGAGAAGCCAGGAATATGCCAGCGATATGGCTCAGAAATGGTTGAATATGCAGAATGATGCACATGGAACACGTGCGCGCAACGAATTTTTCCAATGGTTGAGGGAGTGGGTGGGCAGAGTGTGTGGCAGACTGGGTGCTGCTGCTGCTGCTGCTGCTGGGGGGTTACTTGGGTGGCTTTATGGGTGGCTTGATGGGTCGCTGGCAGATTGCATGCCGCCCGCAGCGTTGCATAAAGGTTTACTTTTCATTTACGCGCCAACCACCCCCCACCTACCACCCCCACTACCACCCCCACCACCAGCCCACCTATACCACGAAACGGGGACAAAAGGGAACAACCCTTACAAATGCAATGCACACACGCATGTCAAGAGCCACGGAGAAGGGGTAGGGTAGGGGGTAGATCCTTTGTGAGGACTACCTACCCCTCCTCACCCTCATAGCACCACCGAAAAATTGTAATTAAATATAATCCGCTCAATTTGAAACGCACACCGAAGGAGAGGCAGTGGCAGTGGCACTGGCAGTGGCAGAGGCGAGGCAATGAGCGGCCAAAAGTGAGGCACTTCTCCGCCACTCACTACCTCTATCTCTCTCTTCCTATACCACTGAATCTTGCATTAATGCATATTCATGAAGGGTATTCTGATTAATAGAAAAACATTTTCAAATAAAGAAAATACAAAATTTAATTGAACAAAACATTAAATCACAAAAGGTTCCAAATGTTTTTTTTTTAATTATATTTTTCCTCAAATTTTATATATTTCTGACCTTGCAGGGCAAACTAAATTCGTTGCAGAAATTGCAAAAATTTAAATTTTAATTAAATTCATGGAAAAAAGGATTTCAGAATCCTTGCAAGTGGCTGCCCGCTGATCTGCCCTGTGGCCCTCTCTTGTCCAGTGACCGATGCGTTCATGCATTCAAAAATGTGCATAAATTATTGAATTAGTGCGCCCCCCCCTCCCCAGCCCTATCCTTTTTCATTGCCTTCACGCAATTTTCACGCTTTTCGTTATTAACAAAATAAAAGTAGCAGCAGCAGCAGCAGCCGAAAAAAAGAGGAACATTTTTTAGAGCATAAATTAAGGCGACAGTCGCACACTTGTTAATAATTTATGCATGATGCTGATGCTGGAATTTGAATTTAGAATCTGATGGTGAAGTATACAAAATTCTGTACTTGCTTGTGGACGCTTGACTTTGGTTTCGTTTTCGCTTTTTGCGTTTTTCGGGCTGCCCTTTCATTTATTTATTTATTTATAACACTCGCAATCGGGGAGGGCGAGTGGCGGGCACACCCGGCAATTAGTTCATTCCAGATCCTTGGGGATGTTTTAATTATCGTATTGTATAAAAATATGGCCACCCTTTTGTGTCTCTGCGATTTATGCAACCGATTTAATAATGCAAATTAATTCGGTTCTTTTTTTGTGCTGCTAACTGTGTGGTCTTTTATTTTGTTTTTTTTTTGTTTTATTGCTGCGAGAGTTTATGGGGGCAGAGATTTTATTTATATTATAAATTAGGAATGAAATTATGAGAGGTGATGTGGGGAGTTCATGTGGGGTTTCCCATATGAGGCAGCTGTAATCTGTTGCACAATTTGTGGCTTTTATTACAAGGAAACAAAGAGAGATTTATATTTATTTCTCCACCATTATCTGTGCAGATAATGTAGAAATTTAAGGGGCACACATAACCCGTGTCGAAACTTTATTCAAATATAAATGGAAGCCAAAAGGTGATGCACATTCAGTAGCCTTAACAGCAGTTTGGAAAAATGAATCCAAACACCAAAGACGGCAGCACCATACGAACGATGACCCTAAAGGATTATGCGACAGTGAAACCCTTCATGAAGGCACAGTTCTACACAGGCGAACCCCTGGACAGCTCCACAGGAGAGGCAGTGCATCTGCAGAACGAGCAAGATAATGATGAATATCACCCATCGATGATCCGGCAGGACACGTGCCTGTTGGCTCTTGATGGCAGGCGCCCAGTACCCCGAGGATGTGCAGAAGCATCGACTGGAAGCGGAACGGATAGAGGAGCATGTCTGGGGTCGTATCTGCCGCCAAAGTCGAAGGCGATGTGAATCTCTACGAGCGCTATGGCATCTGCCGTGCCCTCTACTCGCACATCACCAATGTGGTTGCCTCGATGAGGGGCAAGGGTCTGGGCGCCCGTATCGCTGCCGCCCTTATGGAGGTGGGTCGCGCCAAGTGCTTCCCCCTGCTGGTTGCCTACCGCACGAGTTTCCACTCTGCGCGGCAGGAGAAGGCCCTGGGCATGGAGTGCATCTGCTCGTTACCCTACAAGGATTACAAGGATAATGCAGGAAGAGCGATATTCAGGCCAGCGCCATCGCATACTCACTTTCGGGTGATGGTTATTAAATTGTGAAGGGTTTTTGGAATTTCCATGAATATTTACAAATTTCTAGGATTTTCTCTTCTCGTTTTTTAATTGTAAAAGCCCGAAATTTTCTTTGTATTTTGCTCTTTCTATTACCCCCACTTGCACGGCACACTCCTCTCTATAAATTTGAAATGTGTAACAAATTGCCACAACAAACAATCAAGTCACTGGATTTTTCCACTAGCTTTTCTTTTGACTTCTCGTCTGCCTTCCCTGCAGCACAATTTTTCGCCTCTTGGGCCACTTTACACGTTCCAACAACAAGAGAATGGCCGTCTCCCCCCTCTTGCTCTGCTCTTGCAGCGTCCTGCAGTGATTTCATTAAAATTTTACTGTCATAGTAAAAGTTTTATTATAAACTCGAGAAATGCTCTTTGCTGTTGCTGCAAACGTGAGACAAAAATAACACCAAAGGGGAGTAAATACAAAGGGAGCGAGAGGGGAATGCAACCCCAAAATAAAATGGCTACGAATACGAGAACTCTGTACAAATCTCCCATCAAAAGTCAGCTCTCGCTTCAGCTTATATAGTAATTATGCTCCTCTCTGGTCTGGTCTGGTCTGGTCTGTCCAGACTTCACGCATTACAGACCCCCAGACACATGCATATGCAACAAGCGGTGGCAGTGGCAGTAGCAGCAGCAGCAGCAGGCAGCAAAAGCAGCAACAAAGGGTAGTGCAAATCTAGCAGGAAACTGTCTATGATGGTGACGTAGCGACTAGGGGACACCCAAAAGTGAAGGAAATTTTATTTAAAAGGAAAATTAAAAGGAAAGTTACATCGGCGGGGGTCTATGAATTTTCAAGAATTTTTCGCTTAAAAATTGCTGTTTCCTTGACATCTCATTTTTATTAATAATTATTATTGATTTAAAATTAATAGTTATTATTATTTATATTGTATTATTATTATTTTGTATATTTAAAATTATATTTCGTTAAAATCTTTCGTAATTCTTTGCTTTTAAATTTTTTTAAATTATATTTCCACCCTTAAAATTGAATAATAATATATAAAGTTTTTATTTTTTTATGTGTGCATAATTTTTATTAGTTTAAATTTAACTATTTATTTTAGTGTCTGCTTATCTGTGGAGTGGAAGTTCGGGTAAAATATTTTGTTTTCCATTTTTATTGCAGTAATTTTTGAGGTTGGATACAGTTTTGTGTGTTACTTTAGCAGCAGAAAAGTTTATCCGTTGGCTTCACCCTATAGTCAGATATACCCATGGCTACCCTCTACCTTTGTGGGACCTGCACACAGTTGGGGAGCTACTGGGGACCTCCCATTCTTCGTCATTCTCTCTGTCTTCCTCCATCATCTTTACACAGTCTGACACCTTCTTGACTCTCTTTCGCCTCTCCTTTCTTGGTCTGCACTTCCCCCTCTCTACCACTCTACCTCTCTTCCTGTCTCTCATTCTCTCTTGGCATTTGCACAGTTTATGTGCTGCTGGCTGCTGCCTCTGCTTTTAGGGCTAATGTGCTCATTTTATGCAAAAGTCTGTCCTGCAACTCACGTACCCCCCTCCCCCTTTGCACCACCTTATCCTCTCCGCCATCATGCACTGGAAAAAGTGTGCAAGAAGATTTTTTTATGCGCCCAACGGCAACATCTTTTCATTGTTTGCTGCTTTTTTTTTATTTTTTGTTTTTTGTTGCTTTTTCCTGGTGTTGAGGCGACGGCAACGGGTAGTGGAAAATGCAACAGCTTGTGTTTATAATTGAAATAATTGCAGAAAGCAGACATAATTATATTTTCATCGTTGTTGTTGTTATTTGTTGCTGCTGCTGTTGCTGTTGGCGATGTTGCATCCACACAGTCATTGTCCCTAAGAAGAGAGAGAAGAGATCCTGGCAGCAGACTGAATCTGAAGTTGGCTGGAGAACCTGGCGGAGTCCCCTGCCCCCTGCCCGCCTGGAACCCTGGGGTTCATTTGTTTTCTGTTGTGTGTTTGGCTCAGTTAAAGGAATAGTTTTGGGTGGAAACTAAAGGAATTTAATGTTGGGAAATGAAAGAATTTCCAGTAGTTTATAAAGAAAGGGAAAAAAAGGAAGTAGAGCCATTTATGAACACTGAAAAGTCTGTAATTTGTTTGGAATTGTGAGCATAATCCTTTCGGGACATTAGATTACGGATTAAGGGTTGCAAAGCAACTAAAATTTCACTATTACAAGCATCTTTTTGTTGCGATAAAAACAAGGCTCGTAAATCGAAGTAAATCCGCTCTAAAATCTGCATTTAAGGGCTTGAAATTATCCTAATTTCTATCGTTGTGTAATGCATATTTTCGACCCAATGACCTGAGATTCGAGATTGTTTTTTGGGTATGAAATTGTTAATAAAATTAATTTTATTACGTTTCTATTATTAATTTTAAATTTTTTTGGAATTATCTGATAAACAAAGAACTCTTAAAATGATTTCAAAATATATAAAAATATGAAATTTTGCAGTTTATTCCATGCAAAGAATAATGGAACAATAATGTTAATATTTCATAGTTACCCTGCAACTGAAATGGAAGCCTCTTGCTGCTCAGCATATTCCCAATATAATTTGTACGTTCTTTGTTCTCTAAGATGCTGTTGTGGTACACCTCTCTGGTGCCTTTGGCTACCATGCAACCAGTGGAGGGGCTTAGGCTTATGTCTCCTTGAGGGGCAGCGAGCGCTATTCGTGCAAATAATTTTGCGTTTACTATGTACCAGCACCCAAGACTTAAGCCCGAAGCTGTATTGCCCCTGACAACGTGGCTAAAGTTTACCATCGTTATGGTGGGGAAGGGTAAGGGAAGGGGGTAAAGATTGCTGCAGAGGAACTTTGCTCCAAAGACGCTGTCAGGAGGACAGAGTGGAGCACAGGGCCATGTGGCTGGTCGCTTGCGCAATTTAACTAAAAGCTCAATCAATCATCTCTTGGACGTGTAGGCGGGGGGAGGCACGGGCATGGGCATGGGCATCACCTCCATGGCAATGCTTAATTTGTGCTCATCCTGCCTCATCCGCGGGCTCTTTTGTCAATGTTGTCATAGAGTTTCCTTCACGTCCTGCCCATGAACCCTAGAGGTTCCAGCAGAGCGAAGTTTTAAGCCGCTTTTCGGTCGCCTTTTGAAGTTTATCTGTATCTCTCTGAGCTCTCTCCACCTGATTGCGGCAATGTGTTGCATGCATTTAGGGCGGCCTGTGCACATATTTGTACTGCCAGCCGGGCAGTCCAAAAGGGTTGGTTGGTTGTGTGATTATTTGGTGGAGGACACAACACCAAACCCACTCCGAGGGTCTGTAGTAGGAGCTTAGGAAATTGTTGCAGCTAATACGCCGAAAGAAGGATTACGTAGGATCGTAAGAAACGAAGCGGAGGCGGCGTGGCTGCCATCAATATCAAAGTGATTCCGTGTTTAAGGTAATTGCTTGGAAATTGGAGACCAGCGAGGGATGTTGGGCCTTAATTTGGAGCGACGGAGAGGAACACTTGAATAGATGGGAACCTTTTCCTTGGATTTATGTGTCGATTTCCCTCAGAAAGTAGCTGAGAAAGTGTAGAAAACTTCACAGATGCGTTGAATCTCTGGCATCAGAGGAATAACCAAACTAACAACAGTACAAAATCTGTATAAAACATACCAATTCCCTTAGAAAATAATGCGTTATAATTTAAGAAAGAACATAGGCTTAAAAAATGTTTTTTTCTACCATAAAAATACCTTTAAGATTGCTTAAACTTTAAGAAAACATGCGCCAAACATTTTCTAATTTATTTCGTCTATATTTTCAGCATCTACAAGCTGGAAACTTGCCATAACACAGGGCCAAGAATAATAGCCAGGCCTAGATTTATCTCAGAGCCTGCAGGATCTGCTTATTCCAGCGTTACTCTGCCTCTACCTCTGACAGCTGTGTTTACGCGTGAGTTTTCATGATTATCAAAAGTTTTTCCATGTGTTTGTTGAGGTTGCCACACCATGCCACATGCCACAGCATTATACACTGCCATCCTCCCGCTCTCTCTCTCTCTCTCGCTTTGTCCCTGGCTGACAAATCTATTAGTGCATTGCTCTCTTGGCGGCGGCTGGTGGCTCAGAAACAAAAAAAACGCTGAAAGAACAAACATTAGCGTCTAATTCCCACTCGCGCAACAAATTCATCAACTGCCACATAATCCAGCAAATTTTTCAGCACTTAAATTTTTGGACATGACCTGAAACTTTGCCCTCGTCCGTTGGTCCGTTGCTCGCTCGTTCTCTCCTACGTTTTGGGTCGCCTCCTAATCCCTAAACTGTCGCAAAACTTTTGGCCCCACAAGAAGGAAAATGGCCCCAAACACACACAAAGTAGAGGAAAATGCCTCAAACACAGCCGGGTGGGGGAAGGGTAGGAGGAGTAGGAGAAGAGGCCCGCCGCCACACAACAGAGAAAAACGCTGAGGAGAATGTTCTAGAAAACAGCAAGAAAAAAACGTGAAGGAAAATGAGAGGAAAAAGTCCAACAAAAGTTTTTGCAACAGATAAAAGTGCAAAGTTTTAGAGAGAGAGAAAGAGAGGAAGAGAGCCACAGAGAGAGAGAGAGCTCGAAAGAAAGGACAGTGAAAATTACAAACATTTTCAATTATCACAAGCCAACAAACAACAAACAACTGAAAGGAGCAGGAAGATGGACCTCAACATGGCTGCCCTGCCCTGCCCTGCCTGCCTGCCTACCTCTCGGCTGATGTATTGTGTCTGTGGCACTCATTATAAGGACATCATCTACCGTCATATAATTACCGACTTACCGCCTGCTTGCCTGCCTGCCTGATGATTGTTTATTAAGTTACTCGTCAAATGGCGCTTACTCGTACCTCCCGGCATTTGCCTGATGAATGGACACACAGCTTTTGAGGGTGCTGTACCGCTGGCCTGTCACCTGTTTCTTCAGTCATTTTTCAAAGGGTTTTTCGGCCCACACACAAAACAAAGACAAGACTTTGCTGGCATGGCGGGAGGGGAGTATCTCTATATCTTTTTGGGGCTGAATTTTATGTTCATTTTTCATAAGTTCTTGCGGTAGCAGGAGCCTACTTGTATCTTTCTATCTCTTCATATTTTTTCCTGTTTTTGTTGTTTTTTTGGTGGACATTTTTCAAGTGTCACTGTCAACGGGTGCGCCTTGACGTGGCGGAGGTCCCTGCCCTTTTGGCGACACTTGATTGAAGGCAATTAGTGGAGGAGCAGGCAAATGTTTTCCCCAGTTTTTTTCCAGCGCAACAACATTATTAACATTAATAATACCTGCCTGATGGTGGGTGTAGAGGGGAATGCAGGTGGGAATGTTGTTTTCATGGCAATTTATGCTGCCGGAATTCTAAAGAAGATTTTCAAAATGTTAAGTTCATGGCAGTATTCAGTGGACATTCTAAGAACTGTTCCTGATTTATATTCTTAATAAATATCAAGAAATAAATAGACGTAGTCATTAAGTTGGATTTATGATGATTATTTCAATTGGAAGAAAGTAAAAATCAATAAATAAATTTTAAAGGAAATGGAACTCAATTTTTGTTTCAACTTTCAATATTTAATATAAGATATAAGAAATTAAGTAATGAAGTTCCCAGAAGAGGCCGAATCTCTCATTCTTTCCTTCTCTATCTTAGAAAAGCGATGCATTTAAGATTTATGATTTAAATATGGTTTAAAACCGACTAAAACATTCGTAGCATCCTTTTAATCTTATTTTTATTAAGAAAGAAATTCTCTCCTGAGGGTCCATAGTTTACTGATTTTAATTACCAGGGTATGCTCAATGTCGATTCATTCGAACACTCAGTTCTTTTTTTCCAGAGAATTTCAGGGAAGAATCCTCTTTACTCTCCACTCCACTCCCTGGAGGCCACAACTTTAAATTAATTAATCACATTAAATGCTTTGCGCGGGACTCCCAATCCCTCTCCCCATTCACCATACCCCCCCTACTTTGCGCTTAAAGTAAAAATTGTCAAAGCAAACTACTATTAAGATCAAAGATATGCCACACACAAAAATAATGATGCCAAATGTTGTTGGCATAATTATGCTCCACTGACTGCTAATGGATGAGAGAGGTTCTGCTTAGAAGAGAGCGGGGCAATGGGCAAAGGGAATGAAATTAAAAGAAATGGGAATGGAGGGCGGGGAAATGGGAATTAGGGATTGGTATGGCGATAAGTAGGCCTCCTTTTTCTGCCTGTCAAGACGAAAGCATTTCAATTAATTAAATCATTTCTCTCTGTTGCAGGGCAAAGCGATGACTCTGATGTACGAGAAATCGTAATTCTGATGGTAAGCTCCTTTTTAATGATTCCATTTATTGGATAAACATATTATCGATGAATATAGAGGAGTAAATATTTATTTTCAAGCCAATTTGCTTTTTCACACATTAAAAATCTGTTTAGGGATTTCAATAGATTTATTTTGGGTTTTTGAAGATATTTTACATGGCTAAAAGGTTTTCCGATAAGTTATATTATATATTATAGTTAGATATTCTGAAAATGTTATTAGAAAGTTTATATTTTATGGCGAAATAAAACTCAAAATCGATGAAAAAAATTTCAATACAAGCAAATTAATTCAGCAAATTATTATAGAGCTTTGCCTTCCAAAAACTCTCTACAAAATAATTACTGGAATATTTTTAAATTCCAAATCCAATTAGAGCATCAAAAACTGGCCGAACAACCCTCGTTTTAGGTATTTACATGAATGGAGGCCTTTGGCCGCCTGTCATTTCCATTTCGATTTAGTCGTGCAGAATTTCCTTTTGAATATCAAAACAACAAATGAACAGAACAGAGGAGTAGCAAAAACATTTTACAAAACTTTATCTCAAGTGGAGAAAGTCCCCCCTTTTGCCCCGCCACAGTCCCCATGAAACACAAACTGAGCAAAAGAAAATGTTTTTACAACTTTTCCCATACAGAAAGGAAAGGAAATTCAGTCGAGTGTTAACAAAAACCTGAATAAGAGATGCGCTACGATACGATACCCCTTTTATTTATTCAGAGAATTCAGGACTCAGGATTTCTTTTCAATGATTTAATTTCAGGTTTTCAAAAGGGGAAAAATGCGTGAAAAATTATCTGTAGAGATAATGCATTATGGCTTTTACCTTTTACCCTCCCAGTGTGGCCCTTCAATTAGCGTTAATCAAATAAATGATGATACGAGTGAGGTTTTTCCTTTCCACATTTTCACATTTAACTTTTCTGACAGCTTTTCTGATGCGGGTACAAGGGAGTGTCAGAGTCAGAGTCAGAGCCAGGCCGCCAAATGGCCAAATGGCTAATTGACACTGTGATTGGGCCGCCAGGAGAGAGACAGGTGAACCCGAGCTCCACATTCAGCTCTTGGCTCTGTTGGCTCTTTCACTGAGCCTCAATCTCTCATTTCTCATCTGTTGGCTTCATTCTCTTGCTCTGCGTCGGAGAATTCTCTCCTCGGTTTTCTGTTTTTTTTTTATTATATTTTATTTAATGGCTTTGCTTGTTCTTTTTGTTGTTGTTGAACCGCATGCAAAAATTTCTGCCGAGTTGACAGAAAAAACAGCAAGAGAAAAGTTATATTGTATTTACATATCCATATATCTAGCTGTCTGTCTGTATATATGCACACATGTATATGCATCTCTAAAAGTAAGTTAATTGTAATCAAAGGACATCACTATCACTCTACAGTGGTTTCAGGAATGAAAATATTAATTTTTGGCACTGATTTGTTATGGAAGCAGGGACTTTCTATCATGATGTTTAGGGAGCATCTAGTAATCGTAGAGTGCAAGTGGCATATGGTTTATGTGCAGCTTTGAAAAAATGTATAAGCCATGAGCATTGTTGAATATTAAAAGGGAATCAATCAGAAGAATCAATTTAGCACTATTCAGCTTTAAAATCACAGATTTCATGTGTATTATCCGCAGAACTTTCTCCGTTGCACTTTCAGAACATATTTCAATTTAATCTTTGCACCTATTTAATCTGTAGATCAATCAAATCTGTGCTACAATCAAAAAATTCATGAGTAGTGGGAAAAAAAGTATGTTATGGTCAACCTAACAATAAATGTAGTTTTTTTAAAATGGTTAATCTATAGTATATAATATAGAATAGTCCTGCATGGAATGCAGTCGAAAATAATCCTTCAAACAAATTATTTTGCAAATTGAATCATTAATTCAAAGAGCGTATTTGTGGATATAATACATTTTTCATTTAAGTTGCAGCTAAAAATTGAAAATATTTTTTTGTGGCTTTTATTCAGTTGTATGTATTATTTGAATATTATAAGCATTTACTATGCATTTAATTTCGTAAGCTGCTTTAGCGTCAAATTCATATTCAATGCAAAAAACTTCATACTATACATACGAGTATCTATGGGTGTATATGTATATAGATATGTATATTGTATCCATCCACCATATGTTTGCATTTCCCATCCATATGCCCATTGTTTTTACACCACTGTTTCCAAACACACAGACACAGACACAGAAAATATGTGAACTCTTCTGTCGAATTGCGAACTGTAACCAAAAAGGAAGGACTCTCTATAGGACTCTCTCTGCGCTGTGCTGGCAAATGAAAACTAAACACAATTAAAACTAACGAACCTGGCAAAATTTACACAAAATAAATTTTGTTTTAAATGTTATGAGGCTCATCATATTGGAGCGGGGAAAAGCATAGTGTGAGAGGTGGAAGCAGGGATAGAGGCTGTATGGTGTGTGGGAGAGTGCTGTTGTTGCATTTTCCTGCCGCTGATGCTGCTGCTGCTGCTGTTGCTGCTGTTGGTTCTAGTTGATTTAATTAAATGCATTTGAATGCAAAATGCCTGTGCAATGCGTGTACGTACGTACGTATACGCCGGGGCTTTCTCTCTCAAAAACCATCAGCATATGTGTGGTTTACACATACATAGATACATTCCCACACACACACAAATGCACACATGCAGAGTTATGCACTCTTGTTTTGATACATGCATGCGTATGCGCCCCGTCATTCTAGCGTTAGTTTTGTAACTAAAAACAAAAACAAAAAGCGGAAATAGGAAGCTTATGGCTGGCTGGTGCTGCTGCTGCTGACAGCGCCCTCTGGTGTTATTTTATGGCACAAAATATGTGAAAGTCATCTAAGGGTTAACAGGGGTATACAATGCTGAGTGGACGGGTTGCGGGGGGTGTGTGGTAAAAAGAGCTCCTGGATATACATTTTCATAATCTAAAATGGAACACACAAACGCAGCAAAAGCAGCAACAGTAGAAACGGCAGCAGCATGCAGTGCCAGTGGATTTCCCAGTGCTTCTTCTCTCACAAATAGCTGCGGGTTAAATTTAATCAAAAAGTGCATACACTACGTAACATATCACATTTGCAGTTATATCCAATTGTTGCCATAGTGTGCCAGCGAGAGGGGAGAGGGTTACTTTGGGGAGAGGCTTCTATGCAGAGGATAGGCTTAAAGTCAATTAAAATGTGAATATTCCCCCCAATGTTGAGTGCAGTGGCTGTGAGGAGTAAAGGATTGTGTCCCCAAATCCTTAGTGGAGTGGAAAAATATTATGTACTAGTGGATATACCGTCGGCCGATTGATCTTTGGGGATATTCAAGATGAAAAATTAATGAAAATGAATGGAATTAAAGTGGATTTCTTGTGGATTAAAGTTTGAAAAAAATTAGCACAAATATAAGATATTGCTAGAATCTTTTGTTAGGGATTTACAATTCAATTAAATTTGATTGGCAAAAAACCAGTGAATTATTGAATATTAAAAGAAATCAGCTATTCTAAGATAGTTGCATAAAAATTGAAGAAAAATATATATTTCAAGGATTAAGTTTGGTTGGAAAATGAATGCAACTATAGAAAATTAATAGAATTTTTAAAGAAATATTAAGAAATTATTAAAGAAGTATTTAAGGTACATTAAAAAGGAATTCGGAAGGAATGCCATAGTTCAGCCTTTATTTTATCTAACTAAAAATGGGTCTTTCCATTAAAAGGGTTCCAATTCTTTGAATTATTCCATCCGTTAAAATCGAAAATTGAACGTAAAACCCGCCCATAAATAGCGCCATAATTTGCATAAACAAATATGATGCCAGGAAACATACTTTGATGTTGCAATGCCCTTTGTTTCAATTAAAATCTTAATACAATTACGAAATTAACTATTCTGCTTTCCATCTTGCAAAGGGCTTGACTTACAAATTAAGCGCCTTTTATGAGTTAATTTAACACGAGAATGCCTTTTGACAGAAGACCAAATTTAAGTAGAAAATGCCATAGAAAGTGCCACAGAAAATACCTGAGAAACTGCTAGAGAATGTCTAACTAAAAGGCCTCATTACAAAATCATTGGAAAAGTTTACGATTATGGCAGTAATCGTACACCTGGTGGGATACACCTGATGGATGGCACTGGCACTGGCACTGCTGACTGCAGAAATATGATAAACGGATAAACTGGAGCAAATTTTGCATGACTGAGTGAACAGGAGTATCCTGCAGCTGACAATAAGATTATTAGCCATAGCAAGGACTCGAAGGAGGGAGTCATAACAATATTCAAAATTTAATTGAAGATAGTTGGAAGTGGAGTTTTCTCTGTCTCTCTCTCTCTCTTCTCTCTCTCTGTCTGACCCTCTCTGTAAATGGCATTTAGGGGCAGTCTGGCATAACTAATTGAATGCATAATTTACAATTAAGTACGTAAGCTACTTTAATATTTATGTCTATAAAATACAGACACACACACACACAACGAGTGAGAGGCCCCAGCAGAGAGAGACCTGGGAGAGAGAGCGCCCAGTGGAGGAGCAGAGCAGATCCATTCCGCCTTCTGGCGTCCCTCCATTATCGACCATCATTTGTGCCAACTGCAATAAATGTCAATTATTCATGAATTTTCAATAACTTCAGAGTCCAGCGCAGGCAAAATAGAAAAGTTTACTTTTCATCGCTCTTTTTTCAAGGGGTAGTGAGAGGGTATGAAGGGTATGCTGTAGTTGGGAGAGTGTGTTATGCAGAGAAAGGAAAAGTGAGTTTGCGAATCAAAAACATATAATGTCCAGATCTAAATATGTTCCAAAAATGTTAGAAATCAGTTTTACAATTGCCAGTGGAATGAGATTCAGAGGTAAGGGATTCAGAGTTATTTAAAATATGAGAGAACTGCTCTTCACTTCTATAAATAGTGCCATAGAATCCTCCACTAGCCATAGGATATCTCTATGTCGAGTGACTTTTGATGTCTTTAGTCTACGCTTTTTCTCTGTTTTTTTAATGTTGTCTGAGCTTCGGAAAACTTTTTAATAATATGTAAATATGACCAAGAGAAAGAGGGAGATAGTTGTAGCGAAAGAGAAACAGACAAAAAGCGAGAGAGAGAGAGAGAGCGTGGGTAAGACATCGACATCGACATTGGCGTTAACTAAGGAGCACATAAAATATGATGCCCAAACAATATGAAAGAAGAGAATTACTCGAGCGGCAGTGACAGAGTGAGAAGGAGAGAGTGCAAAAAAAAAGAGAAAGAGAGAGAGAGAGACAGAGACAGACAGAGGCAGAGAGTGAGAGAGAAGATGCTAGTACATATAGTGGGAAAAATGGAGATGGAGTGGGCACAGAGACCCGCCATAAGCAAACAAGTTTCGAAACGTGCTCGAAACGTTGCCTCGTCGTAGAACAGTGAACGGAGGGGGAGAAGGGCGGGCGGCATAGAGTAGTTATATAATGGTGAATAATTAACAGTTATTAATAATGACAAAAGCAGCTGCTGCCGTATTTTCGACATCGAAAGCAGCTTACAAAATGTATAGCATACTTTTTCGGGGGAATGGCCGTCATTCGGTAGGGAGGCAGCAGAGAGCCGCCTTCCGGAGAGAAAGAGAGAGCGCTTTTTGATTTAAAATTCACCGCCAATAATAATAAAAATAAATCATTCTCTACCCCGAACTTGCCCTCCCTGTCGCGTACACCAAGCCCAAGCCCCCCTCGTATACGCAATGTTTTGGTAGGACTTTCATTTTTCGACGGCCGCGTAGAGTGGCGCGTGCGGTGGCAAAAGTTTTTCTGTTTTTGGTGACTTTTGCTTAATAATTTGCCATAATTTATGAGAGCACTGGGCTGCATCGTCTTTATTATTGGATTTTTCCCCCCCTCGAAAAGCGAAAATCCAGAATGGCAGACCCCGAACCACACCACTGCGAACCCGCAGCTATGCTTTTGCCACTGCCATGCCCCGTGGATCCAGCCAATTTCAACTTTATGCCAAAACGTTTTTGAATGCTTAATTAGTTGGTGGAAAATACGAATAGGAGAACGAGTGGGGCAGTAGGGGAGACCAGAATAGTTGCTGGCACTGAATGGAGTCTATTTTTCATTCAGGGATGAGGTTGAAGCGAATATAACGGGGGACTAACGATTTAATGTGTGTGTTGTGCTTGAAGAACATATTTCATTTAATTGACCTTATTAATTTTAATGGTGAGCACTTTATCAGGGATGGAATTGGAGTCTGCGATGGAACTGCGAACATTCGTAGCTGGCAGATTCCCGTTTGCCTTCGTTCTTTGCGAATCGTTCTCTGCGATTTTAATCTGTTACATCAAAGAAGAATTCCTAGACTTAAAATAACAGTATATTTAAACGAAATGATCATTTTTAGATTTTATTTCGAGGGATTTAAGGTTTCTTTATTACGTATATCGTACTTTTGGACTTTTGAAAACCAGAAAAAATCAGAAATAAATGTTCCACCATAGCTATGATTTTATTCTTCAACTACAATTCCATACAGTCGCTCGATCAATGTTTTCCGACACTACAGCTACTACTACTACTTCCTAAAATGGTTCCTGGAATCCTTTTCCGTCCAAATGAGGTTCCAATTTATTGAAGTGCATGGAACCGAAGGAAACCCGAACGAAGCCTCATCCCTGAATTGTTGTGCGCTGATGTAATACATTTTCTCAGGCAGAACAAAGCCTTCAAATGGTTACCCATTTGCCCCCATCCTCAATCTGCCCTTCAAACCCACAGACATTTCTCCGCCCACTCACTCTACCCCTCCCTCTGTCTGTGTGAGCGACCTTTCCACCTTTCCGAAATGGCGATGGCAGCAGCAGCAGTGGCAGCGGCTGGAACAACTGTGCCCACATTAAACTCAATAAAATAAATGTGCAGCCATAAATTATACAAAGTGCGTCACTTACATACACCCACACAAAGGCACACACACATATACACCCGACCCACCAGACACATTTGGAGGAGTATTTTCAAGCAGCAGCCCCAAAAGCAGACTATGCAAAAATTCGACAAGTGCCACAATTTTTTATGCAAAATAATCCTTTCTGCCAGGCTGCCATTCAGCCGCCTCTGCCTTTGCCTTGCCTTTTCTCTCGCCTTTCCTTTTGCGCCATTGATGAATTATAGCAAATTAATTTTCCACTAAAAAGGCGACAAAGCCATAGGCATATAGCAACGCCCACCTCCCTACCCAACGCTGCTCTCTGGAGCTGCTGCTCTTATCAGAACATTTGCATGGCTGACGTCGTCGTCGTCGTCGTCGCAGTCGTTGCCTAGGCAAACAGTTTAAACCATATCAAATTCGAGTTCGCATAAATTTCCCAGCGTCTGAGCGAGCGAGAGAAATCGATTCCCCGCAGGAAGTGCATACCCTCCCCCCTCCACCAGGAGTTGCTCCATTTTTCCACGTCTAGGGGGGGAAAGAGAGAGATTCTCTGGCAGATGAGTTGTGGGTCTGTGCCGCCCCAAAACTCTAACCAAAGTCTAAATCGATTATTATTTTATCGTCTATGATGGGGTCTGACTGCACGTGGGGTCCACGCGCACGTCCCTGTCCTTTGTGGGGTTGTAAAAATAAATTTAAATGTACCGGCAAAATGTATCCAAAAATTGAATATTTCACGTACTTTCAGGCCTTTCATTTTTTGTTGTTTTGCTTTTTTTTTTTTGGCCAAAAAGTAAACCGTCAGAAATGGTACGTGACTGTTGATTGTTTGAACTGTTGCTAGTCTGCCGCTTTAGAGGGGCAGGCAGTGGGGGGGCCAGAGTCCATTGAGTGGGTGTCAGTGCAGGGTACGAGGGCTGCTGCATGATAAGTTCTTGATAAATGGCGTTCGAAAAGTGTGGGGCTGGCAGATGCTTGCATGAATTTGGTTAAAGAATTTGAAATATGGCGGAAAAAAAGGGCCACAGCATGGAAATGTAGAAATGGAGAGTTATTGGATGGAATGGAAGGTAGGGGAAAACTATGCGAGGGAAAAACTCATTTGAAGAGCAAGAGCAACCGGTAAAGGTTAGCGATTTTAGTTCAGTTAATCGACTATTATAACATTTTTATAAAATATTTAACGAATAAGTTCGATGAGCCAAAGCAAATTGAAACAACTTAAATATTAAATTCGCCCAGAACTTGGTTTTATTTATGAAAATATTTGAATACTTATTGTTAATTTCCGCCTACTTATGCGTTGCACACTCATTGATGGGATAGTCCCCGCACGATAGGGAATATTGGACAAGAGACAACGCTGTGAGGATGGCTGTGAAAAGATAATCAAAGGCAAACTCCCGGTCACAGGTGGTGCCCAAAATAATTAAATTCTGCAGCGGTTCCAACTTCTGATGGATGATCAATGAGGTGTGCTATGGAAAGCCAATTAAATTAGTGAGATTTAAAGGCTACAACCCGACGGAACTCACCTCATTGTAGAGGACCTTTATGGCTTGAGTGCGGGTGGGCGCTTTCCGGATGTACAGCCCGTGAATGATGACAATCTGCTGCTGCAGCATGAGCTCAGCATCGCGCAAACGATCTGTGCAGAGGCCTATTAGCAGGACATACAGAAGGGGAATGAGAACGGGACCCAGACACCCATCGGCAATGATGTAGAGCTTGTTCTCCAGCTCATCCTCCCCGAACATGATGCACTCGATGATCAGCTCCAGTCTGAAGCTGCACACAAAGATCATCAGATAGATGGAGGTGGACAGCCACGAGAGGCTGTCGTTGATGCTCCTATGCAGATTATTGATACGCAAATGGAGCTCGAAGAGCCAGAACAGACGGCGATGATAGCGACCCATAATTCTCTCCCTCTCCCTATGATCATCGATGAAACGCTGCAGGAATGTGGTGATATTTTGATACCAGTTGAGCAGCAGCTGCTGGTAGAGGAACCAACCCATGAAGCAGTACTCGAGGAGCAGCCAATAGAGCAGATTGATGAGCAGAAAGTACGACTTGTACCAGTACGAACTCACGTACACGTAGAGCAGGAACAGCTTCAAGAAGTACAGACCCAAAAGACTCACATCGCAGTGATAGATGAGCCCGAACTTTTGCTCAATCTCCTCCGAGATCTGTAGGATCTCATTCACCGTCTGCCTCACGAATATGCGATCCTGTTTCAGATGCAAAAAGATGACCAATCGCCGAAAGACATTGCACTCGATGCCCTGTGAAAAGAGGCCCATCACAAAATTCTGGGCACTGCTCTTCTCCACGAGCGAATAAAAAATGTAGACGGCCACAAACATCACAAAATACATCAGATATTGGCTCGCAACGAGAACTATCTTCAGGATAATTAACAGTTTGTACACTATCCGATTATATTGTCGTTCCTCGATGCGTCTCTCAACGGGATTCCACTTTGCTTTGAAGAACTTGAAGCCCCAGGCGATGCCATAGAGAAACCAAGCGGTGGATTGCAGGAAAATTCGATAGCCCACATGTGTAGGACTTTTCCGCTGTCGTTGATATTCCACTTTATTCCACATGGCCACATTGCTGTTGACTGGCGGGAATGACGGAGTTTTCCCCAGGGGTTTTGTGGTTAGAGTATTGGCGGGTATCTATAGGGAATGATGGGTCATTAGGGAAGTCATTTTCCTTAATTAAGGCATTAGCTCTGTGCGGTCTACAGAAAGGTTTTGAATGGAAAGTTTTGGAAGGAAAAACTGGTCGAATAATGGAGATATGTAGTGGGAAAACAATAGAAATGAAGGGAAAATGTAAAACATTTTATAGATTCGACATTCAGAAGGCTTTTGCTTTAGGAATTCTATAAAAAAAGAGAAATAGTTGACAGATTCCACCTTTTATAGTTAAGTTTCTTCATTGTGGAGTCTTTTTCTTTGAGATTTACATTAACAAAAATAAAAATAAATACAAAAAAATACAAAATAAAATTAAAATAAAAGGAAAATATAGACTTTATATATTTTTTCCCAGTAAGTTTGCTCGTAGAACTTTCTTAAAAAAATAACTTTTGGGGATTTCAGAGTATCCTATACTCGTATCAGATATTCGAAAGATTCAAAGTCATCCAAGCTGGAGCACAGATACTTCTCCAAAATCAAGTGTCCACTTATCCGCTGATAGTTCTGTTCGCTCCACAGGCAAACATTAAATGAATTCCAGCCATGGAATATTGAGCCTTATGGCTTTAATTATGAGTGGAAATTACACTAATTTTACTAATTACAGGGTAATTTCTTTAATTAAAAGGAGCACCAAAAAGTTTCGGTTACTTTGAAATTTCACGAATTAAATAACAAAAATCCCCAAGAAGACCAAAAAAAAAAAGAGCAAATGAACTGCAGGCACCACCAGAGAGAGAGAGAGCTGCTCAAAACGAGATGGAAAGTTCAATGCACCGCAAGGTCCTGCTCGGAAGAGACTAAAAGACAGACGGGCAGACAAATAGACAGACAGGAGGATGCGCGAGAGGCGCAATCCAGCCCAGAGGTTGGGTGCAAAATGAGTGCCCGGAAAATGCAACCAACGCCATGGATTGCATATGGAAAAATGTGCGCTGAAGCGTTGCCTAGACAACACACACAAAAACCACCAAACAACAACAACAACAACAACATGCGCTGGGAATCCATCTCAAAAATCCCCATTCGCAATGGCATCCACTCAGCCAGGAGGCAGAAGAGCCAGGAGAGCCCGGAGCCACACCCCCATTCATCTCTAAGCCTCGGCAGCATCATTACGCACGTCACGGGCGAAAAATTGTAAATATATTTCTATGGCAGCAGCAGCAGCAGCAACGTCGACGACGGCGGCCACGGCACTCGTATTCTCTATGATATGATGGCAAAATTCTGCTCAAAATCCTCATGTTTCAATGAAATGAAAAATCTTAATGAATCCGCGCCACCACACACACACACACACACACACACAAATGGAATGGCGGTAGCGACTGACAAGTGAAGAGATTTTATATTTCTATGGGGTTATGACCAAAATATACCCAGAAATACACAGAAAGGGTTAAGACATGCAAGGGGTAAATCGATTTCAGTGATAGATGAAGGGAATGGTAAGGCAAATAAAGGGTTCGGGAGATTAATATAAACACACCCTTTTTGGTGGGTTCTTCTTTTGATTGATTCACGGGGTGCAGCCATATTCGCATACACTTTTCGCTACAGCGGCTTTCTTTGCGTTATTTATGTATCCATTAAGGCACGTACCCTATACAGACCCCTCAACACTTGCCCTTAGCAAGTGGCGGGGTCAAAGTGCATTTCTAAAAGTTTTTTTGTCGGCGTGGTGCTGCCTGCATTTACCCAAAAATTTGACACGGCATCGTTCCAGTTCCAAGTCTCATTCACAGCTGTTTTCTGTCTCGCCTGCGATTATTGTGGTGGGGTGGGGTGGGGTGGAACTGGGACCCATGACTAGATTGCAGTTATGGCTGCGCCCTAAGCGCCTTTTGGGGTGCCACCCACCCCCCACCCGCATTGCAGCAGCATTGCAGCACCACCCTCTTAAGCAGCCCAGCTTAAGCTGTGCATTCAGTGGCGCCACCCACTAAATGAATTATGCGACGGCTTCGGCCTAAGTGGGGTGGGTTGGGGGGTGGGGTGTATGTGTGTGTGCGGTATGGGTACTGGGATTGGTGATTAAATGCCCTCATCCCTCGCACCACACCACACCCACACACTTTTGTCTTTCATTCATTTGCCATTCATTCGGGCTACAGCAGATTCTCTTTCAATTTTCTGCGACGGGCAATATGATGGAACTGCTGCCCTGTCTTTCACTAGGGGGGCTTCTTCCATTCCATTCCTACGCCGTTACTCTTCTGTGCCCGCGCTTCCATTTCTACTCCACCTCTTCTGCCTTTATGCCTCCTCCTGCCATTGCATTGAAATACATTTTTTTGCAATTATAACTCGCTCTCCGAAAAGAAGAATAAACAACAAAAAATACAAGAGATAGAGGCCAGTTGTTGAGGGAAACGACTGGGGGATACCCTGGTGCGACATGAAAATATATTTTGCTGCTATTTAAATGAGTTTTAATTTGAAAACTAAGGCGAAGTAAAAGGGGCTAGACCTTTGCGATTTTTTAATTGATTTATAGAGTTTGTAAATGATGCAATTACAGGGATTCAGAATGCAAACCAGCTGGAGAAACCTTCAATTATGCGTTTAATCGCCTCTAAAAGAGAAGAGAAGAAGCATTGCTACGCTCAAGATTTGATAGAAAGTTCGATTCGACTGTCACAAGAGCAACGTACTTTAAACAATTTTTCTTTAATTATTATTATTATTATTATATAAAGAAATAGGAACTCTTTATACGTGTGCAAAGGCGGAGTATCGTACAAGTATTTTCCTACCCTTAGACACCAGCTACTTACAGGGTATGCAGAAAGGGGCATGGTGAGGGTGGCAGGTGGGCAGTGGGGTTTACTCGCAACTGAGTTTCTGTTTCTGAAATGTTTTAAGCATTCGCTCAAGTGGTTGGGTTGGGTTGGGTTGGAAAACGGCTTGCGGCTTTGCCTCAGAACTAGACAATGCCTGAGGGTGGTGGGAGGGGAACGTTAAAAAACAATGAGAGTATCCAACCAAAGGAAAAAGAGATAGAACGAGAGAGGGAGAGAGAGGGACTGCAACGTTGCCAAATTGTTGAAAGTAGGCTAATAACTGCGGGTAACACAGTGTCTTGAATGGAAAAGGAGTCTCTTCTGTCAAGTGAAGTGAAGAGGCACACAATGCAGTCGAAGCGAAGCGAAGCCTAGGACTGAGTACTGTGGGGAAAGGACTCTGACTCTGTGCAGGTTTCTCTTGGGAAAGTGAAAATGATATTGGCTAGCGAATAAAAGCATAGAAATGGTTTTTACTTCCTTTTTTGGGAAGGGTTTCTGTCTGAGATGCAAAGGAAAGCCACATCGATGCATAGCGACGCTTCTGAGCTGATTTTCAACTGCAATGCATTAATTCCAATCATGATTCTAAGCAAAAGCAATCACATGACTAATAAACTCCCAATAAAAAACCCATAATAACCCGTCAATATTATTCTTTTGAATGCTGTTTATTTTGTCTTCTGCTGTACCGCCCTTTGAATTTTTTTTTTGAATTTTGAGAGAGAGAGCCGCGTCCGCTGCCGCTGTAGTGTCATCTGTTTTTAGTCGTCCTTCTTCTTGGAGGGACCTTCTTGTACGTAAACTAGCTCCAAATTGGGTGCTTGTTCCTTGGGTTCATCTTTCAAAGTGCTCTTGTACCAGATCACCGATATGATGCTGAAGATGAGACCCAAGAGGATGCCAATGACTGCCAGACCCGACAGAAAGGCCAAATAGTGCACATCCATGAGATAGCCCAGCAAGTCAATGATGGGCTGCACCACATAGACGCAGACAATTTCAATGGGATTCAGGATAACCATTTTGCTTGTCTTGCTGCTTGAATGTAGATCAGAAAAATTCGTTCAACTGTTTTGGAATACTTTTGGAACTAAAGGAAATGTCGAGGAATCTTTGATCTAAGCTAAGGCTCAGGGAAAACTTTATGCTGAAACGATTTCTCATGGAAAATGTTGATCTGAGTTGCCTTTTGCTTTGCTTTCATCATTCGTCTACCACAATTCTGTTCAAGTAAATTCTACAAAAAATGGATTATTTGGAATATGTGACGAAACGTATGGTCTGCTTCCTCTGCGAACTTCAATCGATCTTTGGATACTTCATCAAGGCCGCCACATGCATAGCCTCTGTTGTGATCCTGGGACGGATCATGAGTCTCGTCGCATTTTGCATCTATAAGTTAGCTCTGTTATTGGGCGACGATGACGAAGATGATGACGAAGACGATGAGGATGAGGACATGGAACTGCTGGAAGGGTATTGGCTAGTGGATCTCAGGGAATGGCTGCGTGATGCATGGCTGGTGCGTATTCGGAGGCACGGCAGCACCATCAGAATCTTCTGCGAGCCTTGGCAGCACTGAACCAATCAACCTTGGCGGCCACTTGAAAGTATCTTTCATGCTCGTCGCTCCTCTCCAGACAGTCTCGAGTGGCATACACAAAAAACGCGCAACAGAGACTTTCTTTCCTTTGTTCCATGCTGCAAGAAGACACCAGCAGCGAAATCATTAGCACAATTTTTGCACCATCGCACTATGGGAACTTTGACCACTTTTTCTGGCCAAAACTCATTTTTCGAAAGTAGTTAAAATAATATATTTGTTAACCTGATATATCCGAATAACATTGATCTTTAATGTTATGCAAAAAAAGTTACGCGCGCTCCACTGTTAATTAACAGCTGTTAAAGTCAGCTGTTTGCTATCGATAGGCGAATGTTGGTGGAAAAATTTGTTTTTTCGTCTTATAAAAAGGGCTAAAAAGTTATAAATTCATTAATTTAATTGATTTCTTTACAATGGGTTCGATTCAGACAGGTATGTAATATATGTTTATGTATTTGAACTGTTAAAATTGTGCTCATAATTATGTTTAATGACTCATTTTTTAACAAGTCTAAATTTGTGACAAAAATGTGTCTTTGAAGAGGCGTACAAAAAAAGTGACGTCTCTTGGAAGCATAGGACTTAATGCATCTTGTAGAAAATTAAATTCTTGTTCAAATGTTCATAGTGGTAATCCGCGACTCGTCGCGTCTTCTATGCAATCTTGATTCTTAGACAAAACCATTAGGACTGCAGTAACGATTTAAACGACAAAATGTGATTTTTGGAGGTTTGGTCAACCAATTTTAGTTGAGTTATTTCTCCATCGATTTGTATAAGCAATGCTTCGATCGACGCCTAATTGATCCATCTCCACACAAAAAATATAAGAGCAAAGGGTAATGTTGTTTTCGACTTTTCTTGAGTTTTTAAAATCAAAATTTTGAAATAAGTACTGAGCAAAACCGATCAATTTTGCATTTGAAATCTTAATATTTTGCAAACGGTAAGCTGAAGCTGCAAGGTGCTCAGGTCATTTTAATAGATGGATTTATCATCTTTTCGGAATGTCAAAGTTTATTACAACCAAATGTAAGATACTTGAGTAATGTGAAAATAAAGAGCTACCTCTGATAAAAGTATTACAAAAATACCAAAAAGTTTGATTGTGTCAGTAGTGATATTGACCGATATCCTTGGTTGTCAATGACTGCGACAGTTCAAAAAATCCTAGTGCATTCAAGCGATATAAAAGAAAACAAGATTCTTCCTGTGGGGGTATTTTGCAGAAGAGGGTGCCAAGTTTCGAAATAAAATGTTTAAAATTTTAGATTTAAAATGAGGCCGAAAAGAAAATTTCACGGAGGGGTTCGTACTGCAGATACTATTATCTCATCTGTTAACTTTGATAGGAGCATAAAAATGCAAAAATAGCCCCTTCCAACTCAGGTTTTCCTTCTTTTATCAAACGAGTTCAATCGTTCAGGCAGAGATCCACCGGAGCAGATTAGTTTCGATTAGCCGGCTGAAGATCAACACGAATTCTCGAGAATAATGGAGCTCGAAAACGAACTCCATGAGGATTAACAAAAGGTGTGAAAGGAAACCTATTATTTACAATAACATTGTGTTCTTTTATATTTCTGGTCTCCTGATTAAAATTTTTTGTGAAAAAGCTACCAGAAATAATAATTTTCACTTATTTAAAATTTTTTTTAAGGCGTGCCACGCCCTCTGGAATAAAATAAAATATTCTCAACATGTTTAAAAAGTAATTTTTGCATCTTGAGCAAAAAAAAATGATTTCTTTATAAAAAGGAGTTGCCACGCCCATTTTTCAAAAACCTTCATTTTACTATTATAAACTCATATCAAAAACTAAACCAAAAAATATCGTTTCGTTTGGAAGTTATTAATTATTGCCACAAAAAGTGGTCAAAGTTCCCATAGTGCATCGATGCGATGCGATGTCTTGCGATGGCTTCAAAATTCAATTACCCTTCGAGGCACTCTGTGCCCCCCACCGCCAACCCACCCACCCCTCTTTATATAATATATCTCTACACCCACCGTGTGGTCGTGTGGGACGACGACCGCGGGCTTCAAATATTTAATAAACCATATCGCTGCTTTTTTCTTCCTTATTTTATTCCTGGCTCTGTGTTTGATTTTCACACACAAATAACTGGAGGCTATTTTCTGCATAACATTTTATATAAATTGTGGTTTTGGGAAAGTTGCTGGGGAAAGAGGCACACGGATTGAAGGTCATGACTTGAATTTGAATTTGAGCTCAATTTTTCAGAGAGCGAATCTTGCTGCAGGCTAAATAGGACTTCAAATGTAAAGAGATACATACATACGAAGTTTGTTTCATTTCAATGAAAATTGCAGACAAAAATGAGCAAAACAAGTTCGCAGAAGAGAAAATGGTTGGAATTGAATTTTGTGAAATTTTTTCCTTATTTTATTTGTGAAATGAGAATTAGTTTTGTTTATTTTTGAGTGCTTTGGATCTGAAATCGAATTTTAATTTATTGCTATTAATATTTATTTTTTATATATTTTTTTTATCTATTTTATTTTTATTTTATATATTTCCATAATTTTGAGTTTTTTATAGTGCATACATATATTATAATTTAAGTTTATTTTTAACACATTTGTGATTATTTTTTATAGAATATTCAAATATTTTAGCATATAAATCAAGGAATAGGGAAAAGAGAATGCACCCCACTTATAGCTTTGATTCTTCAGCATTTACTTAAGAAAAATGTCCGAATAATTAAATTTTCTTTTATATATTATTTTTTCAATTATTTACTTTTATTATTTTTTTATTTTTAGTTGATCTGTTATTTTTTTTTGCCCCAAATTGTTCTTAGTTCTTCCTCTTAAAATTCTTGTGAACTATCCATTCGCAGGGGTCAAAATGCTTCCTCTCTATTTATAACAAACCCCAGCACAAATGCAATATACCCTTGAACTCGAACGATTACCGCATGCAGCACAAAAATATTGATTGATAAAAGGATACTTGTAAATCTTTGCAGTTGAATGACATGCACTCAAGACGACACCCATGAATGCATTCAACTTGCAAACGAGTCATTGAACCCTCAACGAATCCCCCATGCATCTCCCCTTCCCCTTAAGCACTTCATTAGCATTGCGAAAGGCGCAGCGAATCGAATGTAAGGGCGGAACAGAGCAGAGCAGAGCAGAGAGTGATACTTGTACAACAAGCCCCAAATCAATGGGAATGCCAGACGACATGAACGATGGATAGCGATTGGTTTTCTCCCTCCGGCCCTGCTTTTTCCCCCTTTTGTCAATATATGCACTCGAATAACATAGCGCCCCTAGAGCGCGAAAAATTGCAAAAGCAAATGAAATAATATTTGTGATGCTCAAACAGAGACACACACAAAAAAAAACCATAAAGAAGTGCAGCAGAAGGTAGAGAAAAGGGTTGGGCTTCTGGGCTACGAAAAAAATGTATAGGAGAGCTAAGAATACTGGAAATTGAGGTGAAAAAATGCTCCCAAAATCAAAGAATAAGGAGAATATAATGGAGAATACGCCCCACAGCTAAATCGTAATCTTCAGAATTCAGTAAAGTCTAAGATCCCAAATTAGAAATATTTTTAGCTCCCACAATCGAGAAATATGAAATTGCAGAAATTCCCCAAAAGTATCAACTTTTACCTTTCTCAATGTCAAAGTTTGCACCCCTCCTTAAAGCATCTACCCCCCACCAGACTGTTTCTGGTTCGGTTATTTACTCCGTTAAGCACATTTTAATTTCCCCCAGGAAACGGCGGCTAAGTACGCAATCAGAAGGGCAAAAAACTAACCATAAACTGAATTTAGCCAAAAAGATTCCCTCACCCAAAGGGATGTCATTTTGGCAACACGCAAAATATTTGCCAAAAAAGAAGCAAGACAGCCGCCATTGGCAGGGAGAGCGAGTGCAGGTCCAGGAATGGGGCTAGGACCAGGACCAAAGGTTGAGTCAAAGGACAACGTCTTAAGTAGCAGGAGATGCGGTTATGCCCCCAACGGCATAGAGTCAATTTACAGGGGGGCGCGAGCAACAGAGTTGCCAGGGTTCATAAACAGCATGAAACGCTCGATGAAATGAGAAATGATGAAGCGATAAAGGTGGCACATAAACAGTGGGTTATTTGCCGATGGTGCTTTAATAGGAATTAACTATGCTCTTAAAAAAACCGAAAGACCGACGCTTAAAGGTAAAAGTATTTTAGTATTTTTTGGAAATTTATACAAGCCAAAAATATTTATATTTTGGGACCTTAGTCTTTACTGAATTCTGAAAATTACGATATATATGTGGGGCGTATTCTCCATTATATTCTCCTTATTCTTTGATTTTGGGAGAATTTTCTCAACACAATTTCTAGTATTCTTAGATCACCTATTAATTTTTTTCGTAGCCCAAAAGTAAACTAGTAGAAATCTATTAAAAATGATTAGAAGTACTGAAACACTAAAATACTATTAAAAATACCAAACTGACCCAAAATATTAAAAATAAATAAATAAAGAAAAACATCTGAAATATATTAATATATCAAATATATCCAAATATATCTCCTTCGGTAAAAAAACTATCGTATAACCCGCCGCTTTCGCTGTAAAAAAAAAACCCAATAAAATAAAATTTATATTGGTAACAAAATTGCTTGACATGGCCAAGGATGGGGCGGGCTGTACCTTAAGTCTAGGTCTGCGGAAGAGGCTAAGGATGGGAAGCCTCAGTAAATGGCAGTCGGCCAATGTGGCCGTCGCATTTGTCGACTATATTAAAATTTTGTCATCCCAAAACACAAGCTCCACGGGCAAAAGGGGGAATGGCAGACCTAGGGACAGGGACAGGGACAGGGAGCAAAGGGATAGATTGGTTTTGTCGTCATCGTCGTCTGGCGCAGCGAAGCAACAAATAGCCAACAAAAACAACAAGAAAATGGCCAAAGTTTCAGCAAGTGGCGGGAAAGTCGAAAGTTTTTGCCTGCGCTGCCAATGCAAAAACGGGAAAAAAAAACAGCAACAACTAGCGACGGTGGAAAATTAAGTTTCTGCGCCGCTGCTTTGGCAAAGGAAAGGCCTTTCGCCAAGCGGCGGCGACATCGCAGTCTCGCAGTCAGACGCGGTCAAATTAAAAGCGCATTGCAAATAGCAGTGCAAAGGAGCAGAAAGAGTGTGGAATTTAAAAGTACCCTGCAGGAAGCCCAAGGGTGCAGAAAATATATTTTCTTTGATAGAGAATTTTAAATTAATTACTCACTCTCTTTCTTTCAGATTTATGTGTGATTTATCCGAAGAAAAATTATGTTTATGCATTCAAAAACTCACCTGTAAGTAGAAGAAAATATAAATATAGATTAGCATTTTGAATATATGCCATAGCTTAATTATAATAGATAAGACTACCATCTTCCACTTAAATATTTTAATTTATAGATATTTAAAAATTTGTATTTTAAATTTATTTTCCATGTAAACACAACTTGGTTGGACCTCTTAATTACACACACATCTCCCCCTTTAAGAACAGGGCATCAATGGCAGTGTAGCAAAAGCAAAGTTGTCGTTTTTTTTTTGTGCGGGGGTTACGGGTGCCTAATGCAAAGCGGCGACTCCATCCAACGATGTCTCTGCACTTTTATTGCTTACACGTCGGCCTCAGGGCAAAAGGTGTAGAAGCAGCAGAAGGACTTGGAAGCAGGTGAACGAAGCAGCAGAAGGACTTGTAAACAGGTGCAAGAAACAGAAATGGAAGCAGGAGAAGCAGCAGGAGCAAGAGCAGGCACGGAAGTAGAAGCAGCAGGAGCAGGAGCAGACGCAGCAAAAGAAGTTCTCGAATCAACTAGCAGCAGAGCAGGCCTTCCAGTATTTGTGCCATTTGTTTGACAACGTCGTCCATAAAGCGACATTCTCTCCACGTCTCTCCTACCCTTTCGTTTCTCTTTTCCTCAAGTCACTGGTCTGCCGTTTTTATTGCTTTTCCCGCTCCCGCTCCTGCTCCTGCTCCCGCTCCCTCTCCAGCCCCTTCACCGACTGTCAACCACTGCGTATGCGTGTTTTTTCATTCGTATTTTGTGTATCTTTGCATTAATTTTCAAATATTTCCACCGTTTGTCTGCCTCTGCTTGGGCCCTGTTTTTCCCCTTTGTGACTCTTGCAAATGGCAAATTTATTTATAGGTCTCTCCGATAGGCATCGGCTCTCAACTTTAGTGGTGGCAGGAGGTAAGGGTTGCATTTTGCACTCTGTGATGGGTTGGGGTGTGCTTATGGAGTTTGCTTTGGCTGTAAGCCAACGTTTTTGGTGCCATTATGAAGCTAAGGACTCCGGGAGTAGGTCTTATTGGTAGGGGACTAAGCATGTAAAAGAATGGGGTTAAATATTAGCAAAATATCAGCTAAATATCGCAGAAGAATAAAATCTATCTTAAAGATTTATTGCAAGAAGATCTAGCTAACGTTAAGGTGCTACCCTGATCATTTTTGGGCAGCTCTTATTTTTATTCTCGCTCTTCCATTGTCCCTTTATTTTATTTCCCATTATTTCCTCTTTTAAATGTTGATAATATTTTCCCGATATTTCCATATATTCATGCTCATCTTTCGCCCTACCAATCACTCCATCAATTTGTGTCTCTGACTCTTTTGGGCGTTTGGCAGAGTTCAAAAATGACAGTGAAACAGTCGCCTCCATTGCCAATGCCACAATCCATCACAATCACAAAGCCAAATGCGGCCGGGCAGAAACATTGGAGCAGAAGATACTCTCACACACACAAACACAAACACATACTGGCATATAAATGCACACAGCTATAGAAGGCAGCAGCAGCAGGCGTACGTACAACGAGAGTCAGTCATTCATTCAGTCAGTTGGTGGAGGGACTGTCTGTCATTCAGCAATAATACCACGAAACCACGAAAACGCCTCACAACTTCGCCGCCCCGAAAATGTGTCCATATAAATGAATGTATGGATGCGATCTCTGGGGCATGAGGCAGAAGGCAGAAGGAGGTAGGTGGCAAGAGGCAAGAGGAGTAGCTGCCACCATGGAGGAAGCTCGCGGGCCCAGACGTCGGCTTACCAACCACATTTGTCATTTAAGCTCAAACCAAATGTAATATGAAAATCGGCTGCATGAGTGGGGAAATGCCAACGGACATTCTGTGCAGTGTGTGGTAGTGCCAGTGGCAGTGGCAGCAGAGTCGCACAGTTCCTAGGGGATTGTAGGGGGGTGTGGGGCGTAGGGATGTGGCATGTGGCATGGCGGTTTTTGGGTGGCTGTGTGTGGTGGCTTTTGATGGTTTTTCCCTCTGTATTGTGTGGAATTTCCTGTCAAGCTAATTTCCTTTGGGTGCCTGCTGCTGCCTGCCTGCCTGCCTGCTGCTGGTGCTGCTGTTTGGCAGCCCATTGAATCAATTCACCTGCATGCATAAAATATATATACTCCCCCAGCCACCCCCTCTCACTATACCGCGCTGAAAAAAATAAGTAAAAACTTGTCTGCATATCGTGTATGTTTATATATACCTACGATATATACTATATAGTGGCAAATGTTGGCCGGCATGTGCAAAATATTCCAAACATTGCATATTTTATAGTTTATTGACTGCAGTTTGTGGCCCCCAAACGTACAACAGCGTGGGGGAGTTGCTCTATGCCCTTACATTTTGGTGTTGTCAGCGAAGCTTCGGTTTCTTTTTTTTTTTTGGAAAGGTTGCTGGCCTTTTTAGCAGCTATTTTGTAGGTTAAAAGAGTAGACTGTATTCTGCACTGAATGTTTGAGAGTTGGAATCCCATTTGAACTTATAAAGTGTGAAAGATGGGCGATATATTCTGTATTTTTATACAGAACTACGAATGGCTGATGTTTTCCCAACACGTAGGGGTAATTTGTGGGCTATTTTAAAAGCCAGATCAATTCGTTTTGGACTTAAAGTAAAAATACTAGCATATACCTGGTGTTATATCGTTTAATTGGAGGTTCTATTTATTATTTTGTGGCTAAAAAAAAGCAATGACAAGCCTCTTGCCGGTAGAAAACATATCAAATATGCTGAAAATTCTATGCTCAATCGTTCCGCATCGAAATTTAAATGTTTAAGTCTAACTTCGTCTTAGAGATTTCCCTTTAGCCGTTGATATGATAAGACGAGTTCTTGAATGTCGAAAATTCATAATATTATAGATTATATATTACCGATATAATCAGCTATGTATTATATTCATACATATATATATTTTAAATCTATGAAAATCTACGCAAATTTCAAGTATCAACACGATCTGGTGAATATTTCACTCAGATACACAAAACCAAATTTAATTAGCCGTAAGCAAACTGTTTACAGAGTATCTTTTAGTCGTGCCTGCAGCGTTGCCACGCTGTTTTATTTTTTGTCGCATAGTTGACATAAAATGAGCGCCATGTAGGTCGTTCCCAGTGGAGTACATACCCCCCAACTGAACGGGGTATGACCCTGCTGCTCCTCCTCCTTAATCCACTCCCTCTGCTGTGTGTGTGTGTGTACTCCGTATACTATTTGTTCCATTTGCCATTTACCACCTTGACTTGTTTGCCAATTGCAGCAGAAACTCTGCCACTCGTTGGGGCAACGGTAACGTGTCGCTACATTTGGGAATTGTTTTGTATTGCAGCAACACGCCCAGCCACCAGCCATACAGACGCCGCCCCCCCATAATATCCATTCAGATATATACATATGTGTGTGTGAAATTTACATGCATTGGTAGGGGAAAGAGCGGAGATCCGCTGGCTAGTGGAATGGGAGAAGGGACAGGGGCTGCTCCTATTGCCACGGGAATGGGCAGGGTAGGATTCCGCCTCCTGCCACTGGAGTGGGGCTGCTCCTGTGGCATGTGTTATTAAAATTTATGTGCGAAAAAGGTGTTGAAAACCGGACATGGGACATGGGTCATGGCACATGGGGACTGACTGTGTCTGAAAGCATCTCAAAAATACACAACAGAAAAAAAGCTTTTTGCACAAAGGAAATGTTTTGTTTGTCTTTTAGCCGAACAAAATATAATTGATAGGTTTAATATCGAAGAAAAATCATTAAGTTAACTTGGAAAATATATTTGAAAATAATGAAAATCGGCCAGTAAATTACAATTTTATTAAATTAAATTAAATTTATTAAAATAATTAATTAAAGATAAATTTAATTAAATACAAATAAATCGAAATATAAAGCTCATGCAGAAACTAAATCAGATTTAAATTATTTCCAGCTGTGTGTGTTTTTTTTTAAAGGCAACAAAGTGGGGTGTCCTTGCTGCAGGAGCCCTTTCCCCGCGACACGCTTGCTTCGTTTCTCAAGTTCTGTGTTTGGTTTTGGCATACAACAAGGGGGCAGTGGGGTAAAAAAAAAACACAAAAGCAAAGAACAGGAAAAAAGGAAAAGCTTAAAGCAAATATGACCGCCTGTAAAGCCAGTGTAAATATGGTCAAGGATGTGTTTTTTTTTCCACGAGTACATGCGCTATGCTGGATTCAAAAAGAAGCCCCCATACACTCGTAGGCAGCGCCAAGGCTGAAGTTGTGTGCCCAGAAAGGGGGCTCAAAAGGGGGTGGACTTGTACTCTTTAGTGGGAGATTGCGCTGGTAGTACATCACTAGAAAAGGCAAGCGATTAGGTAGAAGAGTTGAAAACAGAAGAGCGGAATTTATTTCAAGTGTAATGCCATTAAATCATTGGTTTTTCAGGATTTATAGAGCAAAAGATATACAAGAGAATATAACTTTCGCTTTGGGTATTCCATTTAAAGGTTATGCCAATTTATACCTTAGAGTCTCAGCCATTTATGCATAGAGTATCCAGGCATCATGCTAGCCCGGCTATAGCCATGCCCACTCGTTGCATTTGCCTGGCAGGGTCGGGGGCCTACGAGTATTTGCATGTCTGCAATTTGTTGCATAGCTGCATTTTTGAGTCATTTCTGCAGCTGCCTTTCGAGTGGGGGTAATTAAGAAAGCAGAAAAGCGAAACCAGCCCCTGGGAGCCCATGAAAATAGCCAAAAGAAGCCGAAGCAAAATGTCACTCGAGGCCTAAGCCTGGAGGCAGCACAAGCAGAGAGCCCCAAAGAGAGGCAAAATACAGCGCAGAAGGAGGTGTGTTTGTTGCTGGCACAGCCACTGCTGTGGCAGAGGTTTATTTAAAACAAAAAATCCCATTAGCTGGACAGAAATTTAAAGATGCCGGAGACTCAACTGCAATGTGGTTTTCTTTCTCTTTTCCAATTTCTCGTTTTATCAGTAGACAAACAGCAGACAGGCGACTTTTTCAGCTCAGTTTTGCCCTTTGTTGGTCAGAAAGATAAGCCAGAAATAGACACGAAAACAGGGTATGTGCGGGGAGAGAGAGGGAGTGTGTGTGTGTGAGAGCTTTATCCAGTGCTGTTTACACCTGCTGCACATTTTGGGTTTTGATGTTCTCAACTTTTCAGTTTACTTTTTGGATATATTTTTGGATATTATAAACCCTTTGACATCCACTGGCTGCTGTTGCTGTGTTGTCATGCTGCTGCTGCCAGAAGGCAGCCAGGATACAGCAGGCAGGCAGACTTCCAACTTTATCTACCATGCCATGCAACGCTCTCTGTGTGGCACACTGCTTCCTAGTTTTCGCTGGGTTTTAGCAGCAGCAGCAGCAACAGCAGCAGCAACAGCAGAGAGCTGTCACTGTCAAAGTGACTGTCAACATGTCATTCAAAATGAAAATTAATAACAAAATATGCAAACGGGCAACAGGGCAAACAGGGGCCAACACTTCCATGGCCAACACTTGCCACACACACACACACACAGGGATATATGTGTAGGTACCCTTTGACCCCTTAGCCATGCAGTTGTGGAAATTTTGAGGGCAGACAGCAGGCGCCACTAATCAATAGATCATGGGGGGAAATTTAATGGAAATTATGATATTTAAATTGGGAAAAAAAATACCCAAGTGGACAGATTACTGAGGAGATTAATGAGGAAATTGTGGAAGTACTTTAGGAAGATAAGCTGTAGCCTTCTGTGAGTTTAGAAATATGGAAACGATGGATAAAGTCAAATATTTAAATACTGATGAAGGGCTCCGTAGATTTAGCTATTTAGCTATGAATTCTATGAACTTCTGTAATTTGTCATTTAATTTTTGCTTACATTTTACGATTAATAGGAAAATATGGGATTTTAATATGTTTCAATGTTAAATTAAATATTTTAATAATTAAATTAAATATTTTCAAAATTAAATTAAATATTTTCAAAATTAAATTAAATATTTTCATAGTAAACTTCAATATATTTGCTACAAATTTAACATACTAAATTCTAGTTTCATGTGTGGTGTATTTGTAGATTTATTTATGGGCGAGTAAGGGCAGTATATAAAAATATTTTTCATACACTTATGTTCAAGTATTAAATTTAATATTTTCTCTGAGTGTCGTAAAGTATGTAAAGGAGCTGCTCCCTTTCAGGAATTTCGTATGCACACATCTCTACCTTTTGTGGCACCTTTCAATTTGTAACTGAATTTACCTGAACAATCACCATCCTTAAGTGTTGTTGGCCAAGATGCCACATTGCGAGAGGAGGGAGCGAAGAATTCGAAGGGCATATGGAGACAGAGAGAATGTGTGGAAGAGTGGTCGAAGTGCCGGGAAGAATGGGTGGGCGAGTGGGACGGGGGACGGTTCTTACATAAACCATAAATGATTTACATGCAGCGTCGCCGTCGTCGTTGTTGCAGCTGGCAGCACTTTTATCAACATTTCCTGCCAACAAACAGTGAAATGGAGAAGCACAGTGAAATGGTGACAAGGGAGAACAAGTGGGGGGGCATAGAAGAAACTGAGAAACCGGATGAACGGAGATGCGGAGAAATGCTTCCATGTGGAGGATGTTGAGGGAACCACAGGATATGGAAATACTCGTAAAACAGGAATGGATATCACGGAATCCTTACACAGAGCGGAGAGAATACTCACTTAAAATTTGAGGGCAGAGCATGACGAGTCCTTGGGCCCAAAAAAAAAGGAGAAATGCATTTTTCAGTTCCTGGCCTCAAAAAAAGTGTTCGCCTACACTGAGGTAAAAAGTGGATACTTTTAGGATGATTCTCAGTTGGAATTCCACCTTCGAGCACTTTTGAAAGTTTTTAAATATTTTTAAAAATATTTTCTGTACATTTTTAAAGCATTTTTTTAATTTATTCAATTTTTTTTTTATAGGAATGAAATGGGTCTTTACTTTTTATGAAGGCTGCAGCGAAGAAATGACAGATATAATGCTCCACCTCTGTGACCCCAGGCTTCTATCCTATTCCCATTTCCCCCCTCCACTCACAGCCTTCTCTAAGTGCCTCTTCTCTCCTGCTCAGTGTCTATGTGGGGGCGTGTTAGTTTACACTGTCCAAATATGCAGAAACCCAATACACTCTTCAGAATACCCATTGGATACCCATGCCCTCTTTCCCTCTACATATTGTATAACGATGCAGTTTCCTTTTTTTTTTTTCGTCGCTTCTTGGCCTTTTTTTCTGGCGTTGCTACCAAACAAAACCCCTTATCAGCGAGCCATTTCCGTTCTTCTTTTGGCCATGAGTGTGGTAGGGGTGATGACGGGAGAGGGATGGGCTGGGGGATGGGCGAAAGGCGAATGGGAGACGTTGCGTGGCAGCAGAAATTGTTTAAAAATAGTTCTGGCAAGTGGAAAACCCCCAAGAAAAAGATGTGGCAAAAGCGAAATAACTGACGAATCCATAGAGAAAATTATGGACAGGATTGGTACCCTAGGAATGGAGGAAGTTATGAATTTATTTTGAAGATATATTTGAGAAGATGTTGAGCGAGGAAAAACTTGGCAGAAGTATCGGAATATTATACAGACCTGCCCATATACCCTGCCATCTCTTCTCTCTACCCCTCGTTTCTCACCCTTTTACAGGGTAGCTCAACCAGAAACCAAAACCATTCAAAGTGAAAGCTCCCCCGCAGTCCACAAAAAAAAGATATGAAATTTTCTGCTTGTGCTGCTGTTTCTGCTTTTCGGTTTCTTGCTGCTTGAGGAGAGCTTCAGCGCGGGGTGGGGGAAGAAAATGTCATCGAGTGCGAGGTGAAGATGTGTGGGTGGGTGTGGGTGTGGGGGTGTGTGCTGCCATACGCTGTTGTCATTTATTGCCATTTGCTCCTCAGTGCAGTTTTCATGTAATTTTCAAGTATTTTTTTTTCAACACCCCGCCCACACACACACACACACACAGAGAGATCTCTCGATATGTGTCTCTCGGTCTCTACTGGCAGCCGCAATGCAGCAAAGTTTTCGGTCGTCTGCTCGTATCTGTGTTGCATGTGTATTCCCATTGCTGCAACACACTCCCACACACACATACACACATGCTGCCACATCCCTGGCGCTGCCGTGCCATCCCAGAGCTCACATCAGTTAAGTAAATAACATTTTTCGCACTCTTAGTCACGTTCCTAATCATTTTTATTTGGTAACTGTTTGGAAAATGTTTGCACTGGCAGCACAGGAGAAGCTGCCAGGACTGTCACACACACACACACACACAGATGCAACAGCAGACACACATACACATGCACAGATACCCTGACAATATTTGTTGAAATGAGCTTTGGCACTAATATCGTTTATTAGCTTGGCACTTGAGTGTTTAAATGCTGAAAAATTGCTCGTGATAGTGGTAGTAGCAGCAGCAGCAGCAGTAGTCCTTCGCTTGCAGGACACGGCCATCGAGAGTGTAGTGGTGGAAGGGTTTTGCGGGGGGCATGCCACGTCGCGTCGTTGAGTTTAATTTGAAATTAGTTGAACACTTGCTAGTGGTGCTCCGTTTCCTTCGTTCCACTTCTCTTTTTCTGCTAACCAAGCATTTTCTTTTTAGCTCAAACAAGGATTTCCACAGCCCCCACCACGCCACCGCTTGCAATCCGCTTTTGCACTCTTTTTCTGGCTGTTGTAATAGGTCGTGGGTTTTAGGTACCAAAATAGAACAGGCACTGAGGCTGGGTAAGGGATTTTTGGCCTGCAGTAATGTGGGCTCTAAATGGGAAACAATTTTTGGGGCTCTTGTGGGAAGGTTAGCGGATTTCAGAGCTCTCTCTGAATGAGTGGTATTTACAGTTGTTTTGCAAGAACTTTTCACACTTTTCCATCTCCAAAAACCAAATGCATAACCAGGCGAAACAATTTCCTTGCTTTGAAAATACGTAAATTCCTTGACATACGAATTTCCTAACCAAAACTCAACGTTGAATGACAGACAGGCTGGAAAACAGAGGCGCTGCCAACATCTGTTTGTGGTCAATAAATGCCAGGCAACCCGTTGCAGCCCCCCTGCAATTTTAAGAAATTATTTCCGCCTCTTGTAAGCCAAAAAGTATCTTAAACAATTGCAATCTGGACAAAAATCTGCACAAAAAATTATAAAATCAATGAGAAAAGCAGTCCGGGGCAGAGGCTGCTCCAAGCCACATTCTGGAGTCTCCTGCAGTGTCTGCAGCTTTGCTCAACCAAAAAGTCCTAGAAACAAACCACAGAAATCCTAAAAGGATTTTCACATTTCAAGCCGACACTCGGAATGGCAACGGAGGGAGGGAGGGGAGGTATGGAGAATGCGAAAAACATTTTCACAATATTTACAGGCAGCAATAAACTCATTTCCCTTTTCCCTAAGTAGAATTTACAACCGAAAGACAATGCCACTTCCACTGCCACTGCCACTTCCTGTTTTGACCAAAAGGATACAGACACACACACACATACACATATTGGGGGCGTGTGGGTTAGGTCTGTATTGCCTGTCTTTTTTTTTTTCCTCTTTATCTTTCGACACCCAAAGCATCTGTGAGGGAAGAGCAGCAGCAGCAGCAGCAGCACATTAGTTAAGTATAAAATTTTAATTGTGAGTCCGAGAGTACTTTAGGTGGAGGTCTTTTCCCCCCCGCTGAACCAACAATTTGTTGGCTGATGTCGAGGGGGCATCACGGAGGCAAGTCCACCCGACGAATGACTGGAAAATTGGAGCAAATTTGGCTTGTGGCCAAAACTACTTTATAGCCATGCAGGCGGGTGGAAGAAAGTGGCTCGGAAAAGTGTGAAAATATGTGGAAAAATGTGGTGTTTGCAGAGGAACGTTACTAATTTTCTGGGACATTTCAGCAGCATTTTAAGCTTCAGAATGGCTGGGAAAAAACCCACACACACACATCATATTTTACCTGTCCCACTGTTCAAATATCATTCAATGTGGTGGTTTTTGCAACTCTTGTGGTTTGCATTTAGCTGAGGGAAGCCCTCAGACAAGAGAGCCCCGGATTCGTTCACCTTTGCTGTCTGTGAAATCAAACAATGCTCGCTGGAAGCTCTCTCGATGCATGCCAAGTGTGTGTCTGTCTGTCTATCTCGCTCCTTCATATTTATCCATGGCTTACAGTCGCTCTCTTGCTCTTACTTATATATACTCATATCCTGGGGGGTCCTTGCTTTGTTTGCCTGCTGGCAAATGTAGCAGAAATCTTGTTTAAGTGAATTCAGGCTGAAATCTTAGTTAATTTTTATGGCAAATAGGAGAAGTCTCTACCCTGCAGAGCAGCCTCGAGGGTTTAGTGGCTTTTGCTTGGACTTGCAAATGCTAATTGCTGCTGTAAATTGGCCCTGCTAAAAGGATAATAGGCAGGCTTTGGGTCGGAGCCACACAGAATCTGGAATGTCTCTGCAATTATGCATACAATTATTGTATGCCACAGATGAAGGTGTCATGCATTTGAATGAGGGGTTTTGTGGTGACTGGAATAGTTGATTGAAATGCCAGCATTCATATTGATGGAAGCTTAATTGTCTGATTGGAAAATGAACTTTGATATGAGAGATATTTTTAGCCAGAAGTAGAGCTACCAGAAAATGCGAAATTTGTTTGCCACAGATTTTACAACGAGTGTTAATAAGCTCCAAAATTTGTATAATTACTTTAAGCTTTAGAAATTTTTTGCTTCGGGAGTGGAAATCATGAAACAGAAAGTGTTTTCACTTAATTTTGACATTAATAGGATTTAATTTGAATATATTTCATTTTTAAAATAAACTTATTTCATATTTGAATTAAATATATATATTTAAAATTTATCTGTGTTTCGTTTAAATATATGTTTAAATTGAAGTATTTAATATAATTTTGTTTTGGTTTAAAACCGGAATATTTAATTTGAATTTTGGTATCCTTTTCCGATGCCAATTCTCTGTGAGTTTATGCACACCAAAGAGTGGGAAAATGAGGCACTATTAAGGTCATTCTGTGTGGCAAAGTCAGCTCCTAAATTATATATTTATTTCCAAAAATTCATAGAATTTCAATAATTAAGTAAACGAAATTTGTTTATGGGAATACAGAAAATAAATGTTATACGAGTAAAATCCTATCAAGTATCAGCCGCTGGTATTATCCACTCCAATCAATTGGGATAATCATTGCCAGCAAGCAGCTGGTCCAGCCAATAAGTGTATCAACTTTCATGGAAATTCAATTTGCAGCCACACATAACAATTCTCAAGAAGGTCCTGCTCAGGTGTCTTTAATGACAAAATTAAATGAATAAAACCCAGGAAGAAGTCCCAGAAGTGTGCGTAGAGTGTTGCCAAGTTAAATATACCCGTACATACATATATATATATATTTCTATATATAACACTAAATTGGTAATTTAATATATTGGCAGCCAGCACCGCAACGGCAGACGCTACAGAAGCTGTTGCTGTTGCTGTGGCTGCTGCTGCTGCTTTCGCATAAAATGTAATCAATTAAAATTAATTTGCTAATGAAAATGTCAACGAGAAAAATGCCAGAAAGGGAACAACAAAGGCAGTTGGCTCGTCCCCCCGCCCCCGACCATCACCCACTGGCCCCATTTATGAGCGTATTTTTCCCCACAATTTTCCCTTACTTTTCTGTTGCCTTTTTCCCATGCTTTGCAGCTTATATAAATGAATGATAGACATTGTTGTTATAGCAGCAGCAAAAGTCGAAGGGGAATCAATAGACGACGTGTATGGCATGTGGCATGTTGCCCCACCGCCCCCCGCCAATGTTACCTTTAGAAACGAAAATGTCTTTTCTGTTTTTTTTTTTTTGTATTTTCTGTTCAAATCCAATAAGAAAATTTGTGCTATTTTTGGGGCACGCAATTGTCAAATGCTACCTGTGTGCGGCAGGTATCCTTGGATATCGAAGGATACGATTGCATAACCAATGAATGCAATAAGAAAATGAATGCTCGCATGTTGCCAATGTGAATGCTCGAATAAGTCGAAAGCAATATGCCATTTGACAGCAATTGGCCCACGGAAATGGCCAACGTGACGTATGAGTGTTTGTTCTCCTCGTTCTGTCGTTCTATCGTTCTATCCTGCTGTTGTATCTGTATGTCTGTATTTTGTATCTCGTACTAGCCGAAAATTTGTTTCTCAGAGCCATATGCATGGCCATAAATTTTGCTTTTTGCGGTTCTGTACGCAATAAGCGGCATAAATATTGCACAAATGTCGCTCGCTTTCTCTTTGTTTTTTTTTGTTTTTTATTTAAGGGGACATGTCCCGATTGTTTATTTATGATTTTGATGAAGGAGCCAGGCAGGCAAAAGGGGGATAAAATGGTATCTCTGATTAATAGTTTTTGGTAGCTATAAAATCGGTAGAAGATGTGCCACAATTTTAAGCAGACTTAAAGTTTTTTTTTAAAGCTAAGCAGAAAAAATGTAATGCCCGCTTTGGCGGTATAGCAGCAGGCGGATGTCAACGCCATTGCCGTGTGCCCCCTGCTCCAATTGGCTGGCTCTCGCTCTCGCTGTTATCTGTGTGTGTGGGTGGGTGGGTGAATGGTGCCAGCACTTACCTTGTTGCCAGATCCCGATGTACGAAATTCATTTGCTCCAAATGCTTCATGCCCGATGCAATTTGTGTGGCAATGTAGACTAAGCAGCCATAGCTGTGTGTGCGTGTGTGTGTGTGTGCAGCGGAAGAGATGGCGCGGGCATCAAATGAGAATTTCGCAAAAGTTTTTCCACAGCGACAACGAGGCAAAAGTCGTACCGCAGCGCAGCGCGAGGGCGGGAATGAGCCCCAAGTTAACGAAGTTTTTACATCCGTTTTCGCATGTTGCACGATGATGGTGGTGCGGTGGTGATGCGGCGGTTTTGGTGGTGCGTCGTTCGGTGGCGGATCGTTGTAATCATTGAACACGAGACCGGAAGAGTAGCAGCGTCGTCGTCGTCGGTACAGGAAGTGCGATAAAAGACGCACACAACGCAGCAGCAGAAAAAGTAAAACGAAAGAAAAAAATAGAAACCCCAAAAGAGAGACCGAAAAACATTAGTTACAAAGTAGATCCTTAAAGGATGATTGCTTCCTCCGTCGCTGCTTACCTCAAACTTTTGTTGGCCATCAGGCCGCTGGTTTCGGCCACATGCTCCTGCAGGAACTGATTCAAGTCGCCCAAACAATTCGAATAGTCCTGCACAATGCAAATGGGTTCATCGCGCAGACAGGCGCCCACCAAACGCGCCACATTTGGATCCGATAGACGCGCCAGCTGCTTGGCCTTGCAGCGGAACTCCTTGCGCAGATGATCGCTGGCTCCCGGGCGCAGTGTGGCCACAGCGACAAGAGTGGCACTAAAACAGAGCAACGGATTAGTGGAAGGTTTCGCTGAGAGAATTTTCTCTCTCCCAAAGGTAGATTTGTAATTTTAAAAGCCCCCTGCTGGGGCTGCACGTATTTCCAGCTGTCAAAAAAAAATCATTTCATTTCATTGCTGAATGAAAACCGCAGAGAAATTCACAGACAGAAACAGGCAGAGGCGGTGGGGAGCAGCAGCAGACAAAGAGCAAATTTGTCGCCTATGCTGGGGCCATCAGACAGGGTGAGCAGGGGGAATACGAGTGGAATTTCGAGTCGAAATCAAAAATTCGCATAACAATAGTTGACAATGATGAAAAACCGCAATCCGCAATACTTTAATGCGGCACACAGGTGGAGCGACAAAAGAGACAGACAGACAGGCAGACAGGACAGATATCCTGGCAGACAGAGGAAAACAGATATCCCAGCGAGAGAGAGAGAGAGAGACACACACAGAGAGGAAGGAAAGACATCAAAAATGGTTAGATGAAATGGCATAAAGCAAAGTGAAAACGATATGAATATGATGTGTGTCCCACGTTCTCTCTCTCTCTGCCAGGATGGAGTTACTCCTTTGACGACTGCTGTGGCTGTTGCTGCTGCTGGTTGGGGCTCTGCCACTCCTTCCTCCCATTGTTGCCACAAATAATGCCATGTCTGCGGTAACAGCAATAACAAGAATGGACAATGGCGGAAAGCCCAGCTGGAATATAGCACGCAGCTGAGGATACACTTAAAGCTGGCTGTTTTCTAGTAAAAAGACAGCGGATATCTCTGCAGGAACATATAAAACTACTACTTGTAGAGTTTTTTTTGGAAAATCTTAGGAATGAAATCCGTTTTTCTATCAATTATTTGTTTTTCGAACGATTTATCATGAAAAAATAATAGAATTTTGGATATTTTATTATTTAAGCTATGCTTTTGCAGACGAAACTGCTATAGCTATTTTTTCGCTTCATTTTCTAAGGAAACAATAAAATTTATTCATACAACAATTATTTTTCACAAATATTTGCCATGAAAGCCATAAATTATAATGACTTTCATACTTTTTGGCATCCAAAAGAAAGATTTCCGCCAATTTGCAGCTAGATAATTAAGCCCCACTTTAGCTAAAAAAAAAACTATGTTTTTCTGCGCATCTCAAACTCATTAACATTATCAAAATACCCTGCGAAAGGGTGCGAAAACAATTGCTGAGGCACATGCTCTCTGGCCACAAAAAAGCTTATCAGAAATTCCATTATGAAAACTTGAAACACACAGAAAAAAAAGAGAAGAAACGAATGGCAGTGGAAAGAAAAATCCAGCAGTTAACGTCAACAGCCAGAGACCATGTCCCGGGAGTTCACATCCACAGGACATCCCAGGACGTGAGATGAGTTTTTTGAGTGGCCGCAGTGAGAAAGCGAATTGTTGTTACCTTTGATTTCGTTTTGTGTTCCGTTTAATTGAAGCTTTTTATTGCACATTATGCATGACAGCGAGGGAATATACAGGGACTCACGAGAGGGTCATGAAAGGGTCAGAAGGATATTCTCGGCTGTTTGATGCTTGATTTCTCCAGAATTTTTGGTACACAAATTTCTACCAGAAATATATTTAAATAATACATAAAAAGAACGAAAAATAACAAGCAAATTATAACAGATATATGGATAGTCAAAATATATCAGAAACTTTTCCAGAAATATACTAAAAATATACAAGAAATTATTTCAGTAAAATATTAAACGAAAAAACTCCAAAAAAATACCCGAAATTTCTTCAGTAATATACCAGAGATATACCAAAAGCTACACAAATATATAAAAAAAACTATTCCAGAAATATACAAAAGAAAAACCCTAATATCTGTGAAAATCTCAGAATTCTGGAATAAAATATACCCAAGGTGTTGCAGCAGCATTGTGTCAGGATCGACAGATGCAAATGATGCTTCAAACTCAAAACTGAACGCTTGGTTAATTCTTTTCAGCCCCTGAAAAATTAAAGTTTGGTTTGTTGAAATTATCCTGACTGAAACCTGAACGTTTTGTTCATTCGTTTCCCTTCAAAGGCAAACGATCAAACAGTCCGCGGCTGAAACCTAAAGCTTTGGTTCGCTTTTCGATTTAGAAGCAGAGCATGAATGAAATGCGTGAATGGCAAAAGGATGAAACATGTTTGAATGAATCTGTAAGCAGCAAAAGTGTTTCAAGAGTAGTCCCATCCATATTGTGCACACCTTTTCCAACGAACACTCTTTGGCAAGTGCTTTGGACTGCAATCAAATAGCCAAGTGCTCTGGCTTTCCATTCTGGCCTTGCCACAATTTCCTTTTTCGCTTGCGATGTGCGTGAATTGTGGCTTTGATTTTCGAGCTCGGAAAATGTCTATTATAATTTTCATCTGTGGTCCTGTGGACAATAAAGTCCATCTGTTGTCTGATAACTGTCTATCCAGCTGTCTATTAATATTTTATGCAGCCATGTAGCCATGCCTACCCCCAGGAGTGCCACTCGAAGAGTGCCAATACGTACTCTGGCTGTGCCAGGAGAGCAACTATCTCTGTGTGTGTGAGTGTTAATTATTTTGCATACATCTATCTATCTATCCATTGGTCTGGTCTGGTATGGGTTTGGTTTGGTTTGGTCTGCGTCTGTCTGGGTATCTGTGAGGTTTCTCTGCTGGTATTTGCAGCCACTGCAGTGGTCTACTGGCAGCCTCCTACCGCCCCTACCCCCCACGAACCCTGCTGCACACACACACACACACACACACTCTCTTGTGGCATCCTCTGTGCATCTGCTGGTGCAATATTACGTATACGTAATACGTTTTGTGGCTTTCCAACCGCAAAACTATTAAAGCAAGCAGGCAAATCGAATTGTAACGTTGAGTAACATATTAAAATGTGCCAGTAGACGGGACAGGCGACAGGCGGGAGAGAGAGAGAGCGAGCGAGAGAGAATATTGGCCAGAAACACTAGGACATTGTTCCCCAAGCCTTGGACTCTAATTGATTTTTGCATTGCAAAACCAATAGAAACGCAACCAGGAATCAGAGGTAGCAATTGTCATGGGAATATATATTTCAATTGAAATGGACAGAGTAGGCAGTCCGCTGCAGTGTAGGCAGGGGCGAGGGCGTGGGCGGGGCGTCAGAGTGGAGTGGAGGATTCTTGAGTGTAATTGGATTGCAAAGAGAGCAAAGGTTTTGTGGTTAAAAGAAAATGACAGGGTTAGAGGGGCATCAAAGCTGTCAGAGATGATTATATTCTAGTAGAATTATAGTTCTTGGAAGGATTTAGCAATAAATATAATGAATATCTGCTTGAATATTTCTTTGCATTTACTTGGGTTTATTAAAGAATATTAATGGCTGAAGAATCACGAACTATTCGCCAACAGAAACTCTGTTAATCTCAGCTTCATTTTGCCCCTGTAAAATCCCTCATTTCAACTGCAGCTGCAGTCCACCAGCAGCTGTGTGTGTGTGTGTGTGTGCCCCACAAACAGCAACTCGATTAGGCCAGGAAAATGAACTGGCTGGGGGGTACGCGTACGAGTACGTGTACTGGCAGTGGCTGCTGTTGCTGGGTTCCAATGGCTTTCGTTTCCCCATTTTCCCTGCCCGTTTGTGTACGAATACTTACTTCAGGACATTTGTTTCGCACAAATGCAGTTCCCCGAAAACGCCAGAGCCCAGCTTCTCGACGATGACCAGGGACTGACGTGGAAACTCCTGCACTTGGCAATTGGCCTGCTCTTCGTTAATGTCGGCGAAATTAGCGCTCATATCCAAATTGTAATGATGCGGTTTGATGCCACAGCCCCCACCGCCACCACCCACAATGGTGGCATTGCCGCCCAGTCCAATGCCACTGCCAATGCCCATGCCCATGCTGCCGCCACCCCCACCAACAGTGATGCCCGTGGGCGTGGTCGCTGCCGTTGTCGAGGAGCTGAGACTCAACGAGCCACTGCTCTGGGAGCCCGGTGGCGGCACGGACATGGGTTTGCTGCAAATTGGTGTGGCTGCATAATATTTCTCCGGCGGCGGCGGCACTGGCGGCGGTGGTGGCAGCAGCGGCAGGGTTCCAACAGGCAATGCCACGGGCCGTGGCAGTGGCAGAGGCACCGACAGCGGCAGCGGCAGCGGGAGTGTGGCAGCATTAAGAGAGTTGCGTGCACTGGTGGTTACGACAACGACGCCAGCGGCGGAGGGTCCATTGCTGCCAGCGGGCGGCGGCGGAGGTGGAGGTGCACCATTGGGCAGCAGCTGCTGCATGTGCGGCACCGCATAGTCCTGGCACCCAATGTCCGGCACATCTGAAAGAGACAGCACAACAAGTGCCAGAGAAAGAGCAGGAGAAGGAGAAAGAGAGTGTTAATTTTTGACCGTAAAAATGGATAGAAATTGTCGGAAAATTGTAGCCAGCGGAAAGCGGAAACTCTGGCAAAACTTAACCTCACTAAACAATAAAACTTTTTTAAGCGCCAGACGAATAAAAGTTGCCACCCAAAAAAAAATGGGGGATTATACAAATGAGAAAGGGAATCGGAAAGATAGAGGCAGAGACAGTGAGAGGGCTGGGGAAATGCAAGACTTTTCTTTCGACTCTCATAAAATAAGGTTAAGTTTTGCAGAGAGTTATAAAGTCTGGTAAAAAGAGAGACAAAGAGAGAGGGAGAGAGAGAGTGTGAGAGAGGTTTGTATTTTGGGCTATTCCAAGTATACCTAAAATTAAAGTAAAAAGACGTTTTCGTGGAATTGAAGTTTTTAGAAATAGTTTGCGTAACATTTTCGGGTTGAAAACTTTCAAGAAAGATCTTAAAATGTGCTCAAAATTACAGGAAATAAGAATTTGTGCACTAAAGTATAGATTTTATATACCCGAAGCAACTTTTGTGACTTCCCTAGAGTGGAATGTTTTGGGGTAATTTGTGCAGGCACTTGGGCAGGTGAAATTCTTAATGAAAATAATTTTAAATATATTTGGAATTATTGGACTTGAGAAATTGCAACTTAAAATATCGTTGAATCAAGCTGGTATATTCTCTGGTAAATAGAATATCACTTTTATATGGAAGTACAGTGGAAATTCATCAGTTGCAGGGATTTATTGTTTCTTTTCATAGTTTTAATTTATTTGTTAGGGTAAAGCTTTTTTTTTAGGGAATATAACTTTTTATAGCTAAAAAATACTGTAAACTATGGATCCACTCAGTGCAAATTTCTCTGTAACGTAGCCCTCCATTGATTTGGGGTTTTTGATGAATTTTGATTTAGGCATATTGTCTATGTATATTTAATTTTAAATTTTCTTAATATTTTTCTTAATATTTTCCCATTTTTGAACTATTTTCCAATTTGGGTATGCAGCTGTGACTTCTTGTATGTACTTTATCCACCACTTATATGTCTACAATGCTTTCAATATTTAATATGTCTATATCTCTTTTTATTTCAGGTAAGTTTAAGCCTAAATTCCATCATTATTCAGCCATATTTGTGTCTATAAATATCTAAGGGTAAGTGCCTCCCTCTTTCTCTTTTACAACTGTTCCCTTTCGCTCTCCCTCACTCTTAGAGATCTACCACATATGCTGTTTGAGTACATTTGTGTGTGTGTCCACACCTCACTCCCTCCCGAGCCAATAAATTCAGACGACAGGCCACAAAGTGCAATGGTTTGCATTTTGTGAACATTTTTGCATTTGCCATTTCCTTAACATTTCCTTCGGCTGGAACATTTATCCCTCCCACCCCTCCCCACCTATCCCTTTTGCTTGGTTTTCATTTGTCTTGTCCCGAAAGTCCGAGAGACTTTTCTGCCTTCCACTTCAAACTTTTCCCATTTAGACCCCAACATAAAAAGAAGAAGAACGAAAACCCCAAGACCTCGGAAGGAGAGAACCAGGAAGGAAAATCTTGGATGAGTGGGAATCTCAAAGGTGGGCAGGGGAATCGAGGGGCGAAAATGGCGTGTGGCGAAAAACTAAATGAAATTAATTGCAACTTGGTCGAAAGAGAGAGAGAGAGAGAGAGGAGGCGGCACCCAAAGAGGGAGAACTTTTAATTTTATTGTTGTTGTAATAATATTATTTAGTTTTGGTCTTCGTGTGTGTGTGTGTGTGTGCCAGTGTTGCCCCATTGTCTCGTTTTTGCAGGGGGGGACGGGAGTTCTGCCTGCTGTCATTTTTGCATTCGTTTTTGTGTCCAAAAAGTACCAGAAAAACATAAAATAACAGACAGGGAATGAAGGAAATAGAGGGTCATAGAGTGCCAAAGAAAAGAAGGAGAGGTAGCTAGAGACGAGTCTGCAGTGTGCAGAAGGAGAGACAGAGAGAGGAGCCATAGTTTGGATGATAGAGACAGCGACAGACAGCAGACAGACACTCAACGAACGTTAATGACAAAACTTTTCGACGACTGAGCGAAATTCGTATGCAAGTTTTCTACATCCAAATGTACGAGTATGCCGACGTATATGTATGTGTATCTCTAGCTGTATCTGCATCTGTGTGTCTAGCTGTGTATCTGTAGCTCTGTGTCTCGTCCATGTGTCTGTGCAATCAGTGCCCTCTCAGTTCTTGAAGTTGCACTAAAGTTCTGTGGCCTTCCTCTCTCTGGGTACGAGTTATTCGCATGCCACAACTTGCAGAACATTTGGCACAACAACATTTCAGCAATTACCCTACGATTTTGCAGAAGGTACGAGTATTTATGGGATTTTCAGAGGCTTAAAGAAAGATTTGAGTGGGAATATAAAAGATGTGATATTTTCTGTAAATTTTTGGATGCTAAAATCTGTCAAGAACTGGCATTTTGATCAGTTTTAGCGCCTTTCTTTAGCCTTAAATCTTACAAAATAAAATAGATTTGCTGTGCACCCATGACCCTAGCAATAAGTCAATAACTTATGCCCAATAGCAGCCCTAATTCTGCTCTAATCTAAGTACTTTCTGCCATCGCATCAGCCTGCAACTTGTGCAGCTCGCAAATGAAGTCATTTCCCAGCCGATTTATAAATTGAATTTCAATTTGAATGTGGCTTTTACCAGAGTATACGAGCGACGCTGGCCCGTGCATGGGTCGACCTGCTTTCAAGCGACTTTCGTGCCTGGCCTCTGCTCATGCGACTTCGTTCCTCGTTTCTTCATTGCCATGTTTATTTGCATGCAATGTTATTAAGTTTGTGGCATTCTCCGGCTCTCTCACTCGCTTTCTGGTCGTGCAAATTGGCAGTTGACTTCAAAAATAGACTTTAATTTGAGTGAGTCGTGGCATGGACTCGCTGAAAGTTTTCCCACAGCTAGCGTAAAGAGAGAGAAGTAAGAGAGAAGTTTGAAGCACTCAATTTTGTGGCGCGTGCGATGTGCGCGCGCGAGACTGTGACGAGGTCTGTGGGGGTCCCTCAAACTTATAATTTATTTGAGCTAAATTAAATTATTATAGCAAGCAGGCAACCAGCCAGCCAGCCAGCCAGCCAGACATCCTTGCCGAATACAGGAGGCAGCAGGCAGAGAGAGAGAGAGCTATGACAAATATTTGCTGGCCAGTTATAAAATGCACCCAAAGGCAACATCAGAAAACTTTTTGGCAAATGACTCGAGCGCATGAAAGGCGTGCCATAAACGTTTATGATGAGCAGCAGCAGCAGCAGCCGTAGATCCGGGCGGCAGAACATGAGACGGGCAACAGGATGAGCTACAGATGAGGCAGGATTCCGAATCAGCAGACAAACGGATGAGCTGCCAAAAGCTGAGGTGGTGGTGCTGGCTATGCCCATGGAATGTTCATAAAACAATGTGGACTGTGACTGCATCTCCCCGTTGCTTGGTTGCTTGGTTGCTTGTCGCAACGAAGCAACCCGTAACGTAACCCAAAACCCAAAGAGACCCCAAAAAACAAAAAAAAACTTGCCCCTTAGGCGTCTCCATGTGAAATGTGAGCGAGCGAACGAACGAGCCGGACAGAAGACATTAGAATTCATTACAATTTACGTAGCAGAGGTCGTAAACTCCTAACTGCAGCTCCCTGCAGTCCATCTGGCAATTAAAACACATGTGCCATACATGGCATCCCATGTCCCATCCCATGCCCTGTGGGGCAGTAGGAAAAAAAAGGAAACATGCTGAAAAAATTGAGTACTACAGGAGCATGATGAAAAGTGTGGATACTCTTTGGGGATTGCCATGAATGAGGGGATTTTCTGGCAATTCTTAGAGATTTTTAGAGCTCAAGCGGAATGCGGGCAGAATTTGTACTGGTTTATTAGGATTTTGTAAGAGGATTGCAATTTGCAACTACTAGGAATTATAGACCTCTAGAGAAGTCTATGAACTATCCAGGGCAGGAAAACTGAAGAAGGAATACGGTGAAGAGAATAGAATTAGCCACAGAATACAAATTTAAAAGATCGAAAATATTGAACAAAAAAAAATCATATTTGTAGTCCTGGCATTTAATTAAATTATTCAGTATGTCTTGCAGTATTTTTTATTAATTTTGCTTTAAGTTTTTTTTTTTATTCCAATATTTTAGTAAAATGTAGTACTTTTATTTAGTATTCGTTTTGGTATTTATAGTATTTTTGAGTATTTTGTATTACGATTTAGTAAATTTTAATTTGACTATACATTTTATTTTCTGGAATTATTTTGTTAATTTTAATTATATTATTCCCTTTTTTACTTCAAATATTTAATAAAAAATGTACACAAAATTCCCTCATAGCCTCATACTCAGATTGAGTACCCTGGCTGCTGCTGCTGCTGCCAGAGTAACTGAAAACTACCGTCTGACCGTCTGACTCAGCAATTCAAAAATTATGTCCTGCGGTGCGCACAGCGCGCGTACCCCCAAAAGTTCTTTTCTTCTCCGTCATTTCTTTTTTTTTTTTGTTGGTGTCCAGTTTCTTTGTTGTGCTACTGCCGCTTGCCACCCTGCCAACCTGCCGCACCTGGTGGCAACTGCCAGCGAACTTTCAGGATCCATGTTGTGCGCTAAATTAAGCATTGCTTTCTCAGAGGGGGGTTTATTCTTTTTCGTTCTGTGCCCTGGCATCCCAACATGGCCTGCAGGATGAACATTTGCATGTCCTGTCACAGACAGGACGCAAAACATCAAACTCATCAAGAGGCGACACCATCAGGGGCAGCCATACGAACAGGTGCGAGAGAGAGAGAGAGGGAGAGAGAGTCAAGTGCCACGGCGCCCGAGTTTTATGGCTGATGGGCAAAGCGGCAGCGACAGTGGCAGTGGCAGAGGCCCACACATCATTGTCATAGACGGTGCATCTCGTCGTACCCCATCATCATCATCATCATCATCTCTACGTAGTAGGTTCTATATATGAATATATACAGAGTGGTGTGGTGTGGTGTGGTGTGTGTGGAGGGGGTAGCAACTCACCTGTATAGTCCGGCGTTACATGCTGACGCTGCAGGTCATTCATGGAGCATCCACTGGCCGCACTGGTGTACATGTTCACATTGAAGGGCTCATGGTACAGACTGTTCTTGTCAATGGACGACTCATTGTCATCCATTGTTGTGACCACCTGAGGGGGGGCAAGAACACGGGGGTCAGAGCGGCGGTGAGTGAGTAAAAAATTGCACACCAGATAGTGAGTGAGTGGAGAAAAGTGAGAAAAAGTGTTCTGTTCAGTTTTCTTTTTTTTTTTGTGTGTGCGCCTGCCTGTGTGCTGGAATGCCAGTTACTACAGTTTTTAATCATGATTTCTGGTGGAATATGTGCTGCTGCTGCTGCTGCTGCTGCTGTGTGCTTCGGCGTTAAGGTTTTATATTTTTTTTTTGTTCTGTTCTGTTGCCTCAATGTTTGACATGCATTCTGGGTGGTCCAACCATCCATCCCTACGCTACCCATACAACAGATGGGGCCATGCCCCGCAGCCAGGATATGTGCATCAGCAGCAGGAGCAGCATCAATTTATGCACTTTGCATGTAGAACCCATTCGTAGCTGTTTTTTTTTGTTGTTTGTAGATTTTTAGGCAGCTTACCTTTAGGACATTGCCGTTGCCGGTGTGGCAGAGTCGCTTATCGATGCCACCGAGCGTGTCCGGATTGAAATTATGCTGAAATGCATCCAACACATTGCCCCTGCCACGTCCCCGCTTATTCCGGGCCACAATCAGCAATATAATGGCGACAAGCAGGAGAATAATTGTGGCCAGCACTGTGATTATGACGCCCACAAAGCTAGCCGCTTCCGCTTCCTGATGGTCAATGGGTTTCGGGGAGATAACTTAAGAGAAAGAGAAAAGAGAGAGTTGCAGTTACAAAAGATATATATATATATATAGATACAGATATAGGAATGAAAAGAATTGTTGCTATATTAATAAATTGTAGCCAGGCCTTTTTTGCTGTATAGACTTGCAGCTCTCTCCCGCTGTTTTATTGTCTGATATTTTCAATTGCCTCTAAAGCCCCCAGAGCCCCAGAGGCCCAGAGCCCGAGAGCTTTTGTCTGCTGCAAATGATGTGCCTTGGCGCCGCTTCTGTGTGCTAATGAGAGTGCGGCGGCTATAAGTAGTAATCTTTGTGTGAAAACTTTACAGGCGGCTGCTAAACTTTTATTGCGAATTAAAAGGTAGTTTAAATAGAGGAAAATAATTAAAGGTGTTGCTGGTTTGCGGCTTAGTTGTTTAGTTGAAGATTTGTTTACAGTTTTCGGCAAGGAATTCGATTAGGTGAGGTTTGGTTAACCATTGAAGGAGTTTGTCTGGGTTTTATGTAGTCGTTTCAGCTATGCTTTGTAGGCACCTAATCAGGCAGCTTCCATTTAAAGCCTTATTGAATAGCAGCTACCCCTATTATGCGTGTAAAGTTCCTGTTCCCTTCGCTAATTCAGTTACAGCGAATACCTCTTGCCCACATTGATAGCTGAAACCACAATTAATCAGCAAATGCCCGGTAGATATTGTACTATGGGGGAATCCATCAAATCAAATCAGTTCAGAGCCCACTTACCTTGTGTGGTATGTTGGCTCCTTTCGCCGCTGCTGACCGCTCGACCGACTTCATCGCGCTGCAGCGGATACTCCGATGTGTCCGACGGCTGTCTGATGCCATTGAGCAGGCCCTCATCCGTGAAATTGCCGACCACGGGCACTGCAAAAACATAACGGCACAGCAGAGAAGAGATGAAAGAGAGCCAAAGAATGTAGGTTAAGACTGCGGTTGGCTAAGGATTGTATCTTACAGTACTGAGGGAGATATAAAGGAGGATGAAATTTGCAAGCCAAGTGGCAAAATGCAGCAGAAGGACGACAGCAGCCGCCAGGTGGCATGATGATGATGATGATGAGGATGGTGGATAATAATGGTGGAGGCGTGACAGTGGCTGTGGCTGTGTGACAGCTGCCCCTCTGCCTTGATATACTGGCACGGCTAATGGGTCTCCACCAGCAATTAGGGGGTGGCGGTGGGTGCCATGGAGAGCGATTATTATGATGATAAATGAGCAAGCTCTTTATGTCATATCAGCGCCTGGCTGGGACGACGACGACGACGAAGACGAAGACGAGGACCATGTCGACGTTGATGAGTGGCAATGGATGGGACAGGATGAAGACGGAAAAAAAACGCAGCAAAGAGTCGTGGTGCAACGACTCTGGAGATACCCAAGGATACTATTTAACTATTTTCTTTTAAGGCAATCTGGAACAGTTCTCTACAGTTTTGTGAGTCGTCTCCATAACGATGGGAACCCATTTTTATTGCATTAACAGAAATACACAAAGGAAAGTTTTTTATTTTGAGTGCTATTTAGTATTTTCCAGTATATTTCCGTAAGATTTCTAGTATCTAAAATATTTATATTGTCAATTTTTCTTTTGAAAATAAAAATATAGTATTTAAAGTATTTATTTAGTATTTTATCAGTGCGTTTCTATGAGATACTCAATTTGAAATTGACGTTGAAATTTTTGTTTGTTATTATAACTATAAGTATTTTATTTGGTATTAATTTGTTAGTATTTTTATGGTATACATTTATTTTGATTCTCAAAGTATAAAAAAAAATGTTTTATCATTTATGATGGTATTTTTGAAATATTAAATTTTTATCTCTTGGCGTTCCCGAGATCCCTATTGGCCTTTAAAATTCGATTTACGGAAAGATGAACACAAATCACCGATTCCAAAATGCCACTAACCGCGCACTGAACACATCATACCCAATGCGCAAGCACCACGGATTAATGGGTGTGACAAAAGCAGAAACAAGTTGAGTGCCAATTAGTGCTGCATACTTTTAGGTGCAGCGTTGGCAGCGGCAGCCGCCAGCCGCCATGGCGGAAACGTTGCGATACTCCAACTTTAAGGCGTTGAAGCGTATGGCCATCGGATTGTTTGCCATTGGTGTTGACATTTTGCTCTCCGACGCAGACAAAAACAGAAAAACAGAACGAGCAAATCCATCGGAAAAATGCCAGACAGTCGTCAATAACAGCATATCGATAGGAGAGGATATCCCCGGAATTGTTTACCCATCGAGAGGACTCTGTTGACTCTGTTTTTCTATATCCTTTCTCCGCTCGCTACGGACAGCCGAGCCGAGCCGGTTCGGACAGCATTTCCGCCTCGAGTGTTTGTTGAACTTTCTCCCAAAAAAATACTCCGCTCCGCTCCATCCCACCCAATCCTCTGATATTTAAAAACAAAACCAGAAAACGGACAATTTTTAGTATAAATTCGGACAGCAAAAAAAAACTCTTAAGGGAAATGCAAATTTTTCCAGCTCTTGGCATTGATTTTGAGTTTGCTTTTTTTTTGTCTGGAACAACAGCAATACCACCCCACCCCACCACCCACACTTTTTTTTTTTTTTGGTCGTCTATTTTCTTGGGCAACAAAAGTTTTTGTTTTTCGTTTACTTTTGTGTGTGTGTTTGAATTTGCTATGCAAATAGCGACGACGGTGGAAAATGTTTTGTTTTCCCCCGCCCCAGACAAGTGTCTGGCAAAATGGGAACATTTTTAGGAAGGGATCCAGCAGCATCCTACGGCATTAGTTAACCAAATTTAAAGCAGAGCGTCATATGTTGGATGAAGCAAACCGTGAGCATATGTTAATGTGTGGCCCCTCGAGGGAAATATTTTAATGTTAAGAAAACTATGAAATGCCAGAGGAATGATTAAAAGTGCTAATCATTTTTGAGGAAATGTAAGCAAAAGTCAGGGGGAAAGCAAATTCTACACAAAATATATTCTTCATTCTATTTGGTTTACATTTGAATGAATTTATTAGGCAAGTAGAGCTGCAGGCCACACTATTATAAATTGTGGTGCCACAAAATGACGAAAAAAGATAATGATTCCATGAATATAAAGAAAACTAGAACCTTTCTTTTCAAATAATTTATAAAAACTTTTCTGTAAACAGGCAAAACAATATTAACAATGAAGAAAATAAGTTGTTCCTGTTCTTCAAACGTACTTATTAATATTTATAATTACTTTCTGAGTGCCAAACAATTTTTTAATTCAAATCTAGAATGATGAAAAATCTTTCTCAGAACTTCAAGCCTACCACTCTCCTCACTTTCTCTTAACTAAAACATTGAGAGCTGCTAATTAAATCAATATAAAGCTTATAAAAGCATAAATTGTTCTTTTTTTTTTTTATTTTCTACCTAATTTATAAAAATTCTAGAAATCAGATAACTCTAAAATCCAGAAAGTAAAAGTACAAATAACGAGTGCCTTTTATTTTTTAGAGCATAATTTCAGTGCATCCTCATTGCCCTTTTCTTTAAACCACCTTTTCTCTAGCCAGCAAAATTATTCTAGCAAAAATCTATTCTAATTGAGAGATAACCCTTGAAGATAATCTCCACTATAACCTCTCATTTGTGGCACATTGTCTTGCAAGTCCTGGGCCTCTTTGAACCACTTGAAAATTATACATTTTGCAGCCTTAATGCTGATGCTTTTTCAATATCAAATGCAGTGCTGCCGCTGCTGTTGTTGCTGCTGCCATTAAGCAAATTACGAGACGCAATTCTATTCGTAAAACGCCAAAATGCTGCTCCAATGCTCTCAAGGGCAGAGATGATGATGAAGGAGAAGCGGCAGCAGCAGGAGCATCAATTGAATTGAGTTGAGCAGAAGAGCAGTGCGCGAGGGGGGGGAGTGGTTTTCTATAGAGATATCTCTGCATCGGATATGACACACAAAGCACTCGTCCATATCGCACTCACATTCGCATACAAAGCGATTTTCAATTAGAAAGGATTAAGCGAGGCAAATTGCACAAGGACTTAAAGCGGAATTGCAGCGGGAGGAGCGAAGTTATTGAAATGAATCCCTGCACGAATGACTGACTGAATGACTGACTGACTGACTGAATGCCAAATGCATCAAAATCCCAAAGAGGGAAAACAAACAAACAAACAAACAAAACGAATCCAAGCAGGAAATAAGACACACAGATACAGATACAAGCGTTACATATATGCAGATACATATATGTACGAGTAGATTGCAATGTTATTGATTTATAAAGGCAGAAGCACTTGCCATGGCTTAAATACGCTAAGAGAGAGAAAACAAAAAGAGAGCCACACAGAGCGAAAACGCCATGGAAAATGGGAAAAATCTGTAAGAAGAAACTGATGAAGGTTTTGTAAAATGCAGAGCACTAATTTGGGGAATACCCTTTTTAATAAATAATAATAATAATCATTTTTAATAATAAGAATAAACCTTTTTTGGGCTGTAAATTCCAGTCCCCAAAAAGTACACCCAATTATCTAAAAACTTCTTTAAATTCCTGAAAAAACCTCATCCACAGATGCAAATTTATTTGCTGTACCCAAAAATTGTGTGTGTGTGTGTGTGTGTGTGTGTGTTATGTGCATCAACCTCATTATCGAGCATCAAACTATTTCGAAATGTACCCATAGAGCAGAGCCAGCAGCCAGCAGCAAGCAGCAGCAAAAAGGGAATGCATTGCTTTATTATGCAACGTGCAACAAAAAGAAAAGGAAAGGGAAAGAGAAAAGAAAAGAGGAAAATAGGAAAAGCAGGAAGCCAGGAAGCCAGGAAAGCACGATGTACTCTCGAGCGATTTACCCTGCCCCTCAATCCTCAATCCACAATCCCCAATCCTCCTTCAGAGGCTCTCGGCACTGCACGGCACTGCACTGCTCATTGAGTTGCAAATTTCAAATGCACAAAAGTAATGCAACTCATTTAATTTTCACAATATCCTTGTGCTTTGGTGCTGTTTCTACTGCCACTGCCACTGCTACAACTGCTGCTGCTACTGGGTTCTGTTGCTAGTGAAGCATATGCGTGGCAAAGTCGAAGCTGCTGCTCGTACGAGCTCTTCCGTTTCCTCTCTGCCCCCACCCTGCTACAATGGAGCAGCAGTGCACATTCCTTTTCCTCCCTTTGGAGTCCTTCGCCTGCTTTGTATCACTATATGCACAATTGCACACGGCATACGGCACACGGCAGAGCAGGGAAAACAAAGCTACCAGCAGCTCCCCCCCCACCATCGCCTTGTACTCAGACTCGTACAAGTACTCATCCCAGAGTTAAGTAAAAATTGGTTCATAGCCTACACACACACAGACACACATTTCAGACATAGTTATTTCTATGTGAATGCACTGAGGGAAAATGTGGTGGGTTATTCGAGTTAATGAATAATGAACTTAAAATTCTGTGAAGTTTTATAGTTTAAATTACAGTTCCCTTTTAAGTTGAAGCTAATAGAATCTATATAAGTTTATAAGTATACTAAGTATTTTTTCGGAATGTTTTAAGTATATTATATTTTTTTATATTTCCCAACATCTTGTCAGTATTTTTTATTAGTTATTTAATTTGTTTAGAATTTATTTCACTAATTTTGCAGCATATTAGTATTTTAAAAGTAATTATTTAATTATTTTTTTTACTAATTAGAGCATTTGCTTCAGAATCTAGACGATATTTAGATGTTATTATTTTTAAGTAAATTTACAAAAATTTTTAAATTATTTTTTCCATATTTGTTTGGTATGTTTGCAGTATATTTTCAATATCTGTTAATTTTGTAAGTATTTATATTACTATTTATTGCATTTTGTTTCTGAATCTAGACTTTATTTAAGAGTTATTTTCTTTAGTAAATTTTCAAAAATTTAAAATAATTTGTTCATTATTTGTTTGGTATGCTTGCAGTATATTTTCAATATCTGTTATGTATATGATCTCTACTTTTTTCTACAAACAATATTTGCCCACAAATATTTTAAATTTTTAAAGTCCATTCCTTATACTTATGTATGTGTGAAGAACCCTTACTTTCTTTCAGTGTGGCAATATATTTTGCACCATCGACTGAGAGACCGAGGACTCCCAGAGTTCTAGTTAGAGTCTGGAAGCTCTATGTGCTGGTTTTCCTTTTTTTTTTTGTGTTTTTAATGAAATGCGCAACGAATTTTTAGTGTCAGTGGGAATTTTCAATTGCTCAAAGTTGTTCTCGTTGTTGTTGCAGTTGTTGCAATTGCAGTTTATGTTTGAAGAGCTTGGCCCCCGAACTGAGAAGAGTCTGTCCCTCTGTCTGTTGTTTTTGCAGTTTGCCTGGCTAAATTATGTTTACTGTTCGTTCGGGCTTGGATTCGAAATGGATGAGAGGAGAGAGTTGCTCCACAAAAATCGTACATGTGCATTGCAAAAAGGGTTAAAGGGTAATGCAGGCAAATGCCGTAAATTGTACGCTGCCCAGAGGAAAGGGGATTATTTTCAAGTAGAAAAGGGAATTGATGATCCTTTAGGATGCTAACGGTTTTAGGAATGCAAATAACTAGCAAGGAAAATCGGCTGCTACTGCTACACATAACTCGTACTTTAAAGGCATTTCCTAGCACACATTCGAACTGTGCCCGCTGTTTGAGCTTTAATCACGCACAGCCTGGGGGCGATTCCAGCACTAACAAGTCAACAACACGGACATAAAAATTAATTTAAACTACAAACAATAAACCGCTCACTGTGGGACCCATATTCCCATTCGCATTCCCATTCCCATTCGCTCCTGCTGCTGCTGCCTGCTGCCACACACCTCTGCTGCTGGTCTCGCTGTCTAGATGGCAGAAATGTCGCACCATGTGGCCTGCAACAGGAGGACGCACATTTAAAGATTGCTCGACTCTGATATAACCAGTAATCGGATGGAGAATGGAGCACGTGCGATGCAAGATGCAGCAAGCAGCATGTGGAAATGCTGTAAATGAGCAGCTTTGATGGGTTTCCAGAGCTCCAGGAGATGTCTAATTGAGCGATAGATTCACGAACAAATATCCCCCAATGGCTGCGCGGTATCCAAAGGGAGTGGGGTGGGGGGGCTGGCAACCCAGTTAACCCTTTTATCTGCTGGTTGATTCCTCGTTTATTTTTTGCGTGCCAGTGTTACATTTTTTAATAAAACAATTTCTCTGAGCAGAGGCAGCAGCAGCATCTGCAGAGAGGGGAACACGATGGCGATGGCGATGGCTCTCTGTGGGTCGTGGCTGTAGGGGCCAGTTGGTTGCGTGAAGGAGGGAACGGCTGGGGCGTGGTGTGGCATGGCACTTACCTGATATAAATGTAATCTCGCTGAGCATCATCCAGCGGGCGGCGAAATACAAATGCAACTGCAGATAACGCCCCAGGCGATGATGTAATTTGATTGTCACGTCGCGTGCATGATCCAGCGCCAGGTCGGGCATATATGAGAATTGTACGGGCTCCCCGCCAAACTGCTGTCCCCCAATGCTGAAGAAGACTTTGGCATGGACAAACACCTGCAAACGAAAGTGCCAGAGAGCGGGAGAGCGGGGGTAAACACACGATGAATGAGTAACTGTTTGCTTCTTTCATATTTATGCACATTGTTTGTTGTTGCATGTGTCTGCTGTTTGTTCTGTCTCTGTGTGTGTGGGTGTGTGTGTGTGGGGCACTGTGAGTGGCATAATAATTAAAGTAATCATTAAATTAAATATACACTTTACAGAGAGGGGCATGCCCATTGTAAGGGTAATTTTTAGACAAAAATATAAAACACTTATTCTACTATTTATAGAAATGATTCTCTCTTCTACTCTATTTCCAGTCCCGCCTACAGCGCACCCGAAACTTCTTTAAGGTAAGAGTATCCCCATCTCATCATATTCCAAAGTTTTTCCTTATTTTCTGTATGCAGCAAGCGCCTGCCTGCCTGCCTGCTTTCCTGACACTTTTGGTCAGTGCCAAAGTTCAGTTATGGCCCCCAGACCACGGAAGTTGTTTGTAATAAAAAAAACAGAGGGGGGCAGCAAAAGCGGCAAAAGTAGGGGGCAAAAGAGGGGAGTAATCCACGACAATTCAATTTTGGTCAGTGGCTGGCACTCTTTTTGCTGGACTGCCGGCCGCTGCCAGCCGGATGTGTAAGTGTTGTCTGCGTTTGGGCAAAGGGGAAAGGGGAAATGGAACGTGTACGGGTACGGATACTTCATGGCTAATGAGTTGTCGTTGGATACCAAAAGGTGTGAGTGTGTGGGGCTCTGTTGTACGAAAGGTGTTAACCGAAAAGGTGATGGGATGTCTGACAGACAAAAATCGATTGAGAGTGATTTTTGGTGCGTCTGCTATGAAAAGATTGTGATTTGAATGGGAAGTTCAATGCGATTGGAATGATTGTATTCGATGGGAATTTAATAAAACGTTTGTCTGCATTCCACTATAACGGAATTACTTTTGATTTGAATGTTAGATAATAACTGCAGGGGAATGCGGTATTAATTCGGAATATGGATTGGGATAATAGCTGTAAATTAAATAAATATTAAATATACATAAGTACATTTTCTGGCTAGTTCAAACTGTAGCAGAAAATGCTATAGAAGCTCTACAAAGGGGGGTGAAATAAAATAAATAAATAAAATAAAATATATTCAGTAGATATTGAAGTTAAAAATTTAACTTGGAAAGAGTTCTATAGAAAGTGCTATAGAAGCTCAACTATAGCAAGCTCATATTGAAGTTACAAAATTTAGCTTAGAAAAAGTTAGGCATTTAGGAGCCTTTTTTGTGACTTTGATAGGAGAACCCCTTCAAAGAGAATATATCTGTAGTGAACCTGCCAAGAAAACACAGTCGAGAGATAAGTCTGTGACTTTGTTCTATTAGAAAACTATTTACTTTAGAGCTCTGGAGATAACTAATATCTATCCAAATGAACTCGCTTGAGTTGATTTTCAGTATTTTATTTCAAGGAAAAAAATAGACAAGGACGTCTTCAGAAAAATTCAGGAAAGTAAGGGCATTGTCAGCCATTAAAATTGTCACTTTAAATACATAATGTCTGTTTGGTAAAGTTGCTTCCCGCTAAAAGATGTTCCTTCAATTCAAGAAAATCTGATAAAAAATCAATCAATGGAAATTCTACATTTTTTAATTTAAATTGACTGTACGAAGGAATGAACCTAAAAATTATATGTTCAGGTGAAGATAAATCAGAAATTCCCATGAATCATGGTAGTTATCATCACCATCAGGTATAAATTCGTATAAATGTTATGATGCATTTAGCCTGCAGCTTTCCTCTTTTCGTGTGCACATTCAAACCATATCAACGTCAATCTTCAACCATTAACCAACTTTAGTGGCATCAAATGTACATATGTACATACATGCATACATACATATCTACTGTATGTTGTATCTTTATTCATAATTTAACTTTGAAACAGGCTCCGCAAGACATTTCCTGAAGCTGCTTTAATGTTTGTTCATTTAGGAAGCGCCTTTTGCCATGTCTTGAGGCACTTATGGGAGTCGTTAAAAACGATGTCCACTCCAGATAATGCTTATTAGACACACACACACACACACACACACAGTCCATGATCTGCGCCCATGCCCCGCCGCTGATCTGCCTCTTGCTGCGGCTCCTTCTCGCTCGCTAATTAACCACAAAGTCCACAAACCAATTGGCAGCAGCTTCACAAACGGCACATAAAATTTCAATTACCACAAATTTTCTTGCGAGGGGCTTTGATTTGTGGCCGCCATTTGGAGTGGCGTTGGAGGTGGAGTGGAGGTGGAGGTGGTGTGGCGGAGCTCTCTACCTGGTCTCTGGAACACACACTACACACACACACACACGCACACTTCGCACTCGCTGATGGGCTCTCTGACCATTCGGTTTATGGCCTATGCCATGGCCATTGCCCCATAATTTACAACAGCAGCGGCAGCATCGTCTCCACATCGTGGAGCTCGTGGAGCTCTGTGTCGTCGCTTGCTATAATTCTTATTTTTATGATTTTTCATTACCATTCGCTTGCGCAGAGACTTTTTCCTCACGAAATGAACCATAAGTCATCAAATTACTTCCACGGGAGGGAAGGCGCACAAAACAGGAAGATCTGTGGATGCTGCGGCTGAAAAATGCCGTTTATGATGCATTTGATAAGCTTTAGAATTATGCTAATTGTGTTTTAATTATGTGAGATGCGTGTGGGCACCTGTCTGGGGCGCACCACACTCCACACCACACACCACACCAGAAACTCGTTGCATGTCAGAGATGTACTCGATAAGCCCCCCACTAAAGAGACCTTCTGTTTGTTTGTCTGTTTGACTTTGTCTTTAGCATTCCTAATGAGCGGTCGTCTTCAATCGCCCCATCGCCCCAGCGCTCCATCGTTGTGTTTTTGTTTGTTCGTTAAAATGCATGCCCCCTGATTTATCATCACGATTAAGGCCATCAAATACGTGTGGTCCTCTTAATTATTATTGGGCATGGGTTGCGTGTGTGTGGTTGGGAGAGACTTCTGTTTGGGCATGATTAGGGCATGGGTTCTCATGGGATTTTCTATACTAATTTCTAGCTCTAGCTGGGGGATATGTGTCCTGCCCTATTTTACCTAAATTTCACGTTGCAAACATATAAACCTATAAAACCTATGAAAATCACATGCCCCAACATAGTTTTACCATTTTATTTAACAATCGGCACGACTTTGATGTGGAAATGTATCCCAAAAAATAGGGAAAAACTATGGCATTAGAGCAAGTATATAAAAGGGTAAAACAGGGCTCAAACTGGGGTAACTCTGATAAAACTTCTATATAATTATGATGGAGCTACCACCTACCGTCTGTTATTAGACGACCTAGATATCCAGACACAGAGTTTTCGCCCCCCTCCCCGAGAAAAAACGTTGATTAATTTGACACAAATTTGACAAGCCTATTGCCATGGAGAGTGCTTTCCAAGGGGGGCTACAGCTACACACCATATATCACCTCTATTCAATAATAAACCCAAAGAGAGAAGGAATAAGAGAGTGTATTGTATGAGGGAGAGAGATAACATCGAATGGATGGGGGAGGTGTGTGTTTGTGTCTGGGAGGAGGGTGCTACGTGAGTACATAGGAAATTATTAAACTGTCAAACGATACTCGAGACTGTCAGTGGAAGGAAATTTACAACAAAATTATGACAGCAGTGTGTGGTTTGGAAAAGTGGCAGGGAAAGATCTTTAAAAAGATTAAAGAAAAGTGGAAAAAACTAAGAAAATTAATCGAAGATTTGAGGGGGAACAGCAGAGTTAAAACTACAGGAAACTATAGACATAAATATATTTCAACTGTTTTAAGATTGAATTTAATTTCTGTATATGAAAATTAATTAAGGTTTATTTTTATTTTCAATGGAGGAAATCTTTAGAAGTTCTTTTTATGCGAAAAATCTATGAATTGCTCTCAAATAATTTATTTGTGCCCCCAGTAATCCTAGGAATAGAAAATTCCAAGACTTATTGTAATTTTTTCACATTTTCTGGGGCAACCACTTTCTGAAACATTTTTTTGCCTATATTCCCATTAGTTGTAGTGTACAAAATCTGGCAACAAATTGCCTTAGATTACACTTAAAATAGATATCAGAAATCTGTCTGCAAAATTGGAACATTTCAAAGACTAGACGTAGTCATTATTCCCCAACAAATAGTCCAATAAATTCGAGTGTGAAAAAGAGTTTTAGTGTGGTTTAAGATGCCTACCTTCAACAATAAAGATCTCTAGATCTCCCCCTTTTATATACCTTTCCTAATTGTTTGAACACTCCCCCGACCCGCCACTTCCTTTGACTTTCAACTAATTTCTTCAATTCTTATCTGTCATTGTGGCCATAGCTCTGCCTCCAATACCGATTTTGTAGCCGATTCTGAATGTTAACACATTGCCACTCAACTTACTATATAGCCCATGGTGCTCGTACGTCGCGTAATTTGGGTCAATGGACTTGAAAATTGTGTGTTCTGTTTCAAGTTCTGTTGCCAGATTGTACTATGGCACTATGCGGCATGCGGGGGAGGTTGCAGTCTGTAGTGGGGGGTTAAATACTCTGTACAAAGAAATAAACATGCTCCAATCATTTTTTATATGCTCATATAAACAGATATACTCGTACTCCCTCTGTGTGTGTGTGTGTGCGCACTCAAATGGTTTGTTTACTTTCGATAAAGACCGACAATGCGCGAGTAAGGAAATTGACTCGATAATGGTAGTGCAGCGCCCAACCTCCTGCACTGCTGCACTCTGTACGCCCCCCTGCCATACCAGCACCAGCCATGCTCGCTCCTCATCCCCGCTCCCACTCTACTATTACATTCAAGTGCCACCTGAGGTCTACTCCATACCCTAACCCCTGCCCCTAGCCACTCCCTCTCCACCACTCACGTTCTCTTCCTATCAATTACGGTTTGTTTAGGTTCGATTTCGTATTTGCTTTGTTTATAAAATAGCGTTCCTTTTTTTTTGTAGATTTTTATTTTATTATTGCATTTGCTCTGTGGCTGTGGCATTTATTTGCTTCGCTTTTTTTTCTTGCCGCCAGTTTGTCTGGCAATGGAATTGTATCGGAATCGTTCGGGTTCTGTGCTATTACATTTTACGATTTACAAACACTGGAGGAACGAGAACGAGCGCAGTGTTTACAGAATTTATTGTGCATAGAGAATTTAAACAGGGCAAACCATCAGTAAATGATGGTACACATTTTTTTATGATTTCTGTTCTTGTTTTCTTAGATTTTAATCTTACCTGCACATCTTTGGAGAACATATTATTCGTGTGTATAATGACAGCACTGAAATTTCGTACAGTTTCAAATTCAAAGGTAATTTCCACGGGGCGACCCAAGAGCGTGTCGTTACGCCAACCAATCCATTCGTAACCTGTGGGGAAAATATTAAACAAAAATCAAAGATTAAATAGGAATAAAATGGGGCAAAAATACAGCTAACAGAAAACTATGCAAATCCCTGAACTCAAACGGTTCTGTCTGGCATTTATCAATGCATTTAGTAGCCTGCTTAGTGCCCTAGAGGATTGGCACACCTCCAAATGCCACAGCAACAGAGTACGAAGTATTATTGTGGAGTACTCGAGAGCCAGCATTAGTTATGCGGTCTATGGTCTAGTTGTTGGCCATTTTATGTGACATTTATGCACAAGGCAGTGGTCTACAAACTCCACTGCACATAGAGTGGGGATGGCATGGAACTTCACGTGTAGAGTGGGGACTAAATGGAACTACTCTGGAGAGTGGGGACTAGCTGAAAGTCCCCTACAGTGTGCGGACTCTACTCCGACTGCAGATTGGACAACAGGCTAGTTTATGTGACAATTACATGGACTACCTTTCGTGCAATTTATACACTCGTATGCGGGGGAGACAGACGCTCTTACTGCCTCTTACCGCCTCAGATCTAAAGCCGACACAAATCACACACACGAAACACGACACGACGTCGAAGACGAAGGCTTACCTTTGCCAAAGCCATTGATATCATTGCGAAAGTTATCCTTGCCCCGCTGTCCATCCACCAGTTGGCCGAGACCATTCACATAGCGATCGGCCTCCTCTTGGCCATCGTAGGTCTTGTCCGACAGATCGATTTCCATGCCCCGCTGCATGCCCTTGGGTATGCTGTACGAGACGATGCCCTCTGCAAAAAGTACATAGGAGAGAGAGAGAGAGAAAGGTAAAGGAAAATGAATCTAGAGTTCAGTTTAAGGCGATTTGTGGGGTCATATTTTCACTGGCACATCCTCCCTCTGCCACTGCCACATACTGCCCTACCACTGCCACTTCCACTCTTAATTTTAAGTCCATTTTTTATGAGTATTTTTGCTGGGTATTCGGAGGAGTTACAGGGGGGAAAATGTGTGTGTATAACTGCCATGGAAAACTGTAAATTAAATAGTCGCCTCCTGCCACATTGCAATCTTTAATAAAACAATAAAAGAAAAACCAACTAAAGTTTCGTGCTTTGGGGGCTCCCCCAATCGACAGCCAAAGCGAAACAAAGTCATCAAGCCATAACCGGTCCCATGGCTGATTGCATGCTTGCAGATATTTGTAATACACTTTCGGTTTAGAGGGTACATCGACTTATCGGAAATGTTCAAAGTGGAATTTTCAGTGATTTTTCGGTGTCTGAATAATATTTCATAGAATTTTGTTTTTCAATTTAAAAAATAAAAATAAAATAAATGAAAGTAAAAAAAAAATAAAATAAAGATAAAATAATAAAAAAAATCAAATAATATTTAATTTAAAAAAGTATTTTTTATATTAATATTTTTTTTTAATATTCCATTATTTTAGCATTTATTTTAGTTAAAACTTTAGGGAATTTTTTATATATATAAAATTTATTTGTAGGTTTTCCTACAGCTACTTCTTGTTTAGGGTATTGCCCATTTGACTATTTTTAAATTTAAATTTCCCCGCCTGTTTTTGCAGCTAAAAAGATACTTTTTCTTGTTGTTGTTTGCCTGCCCCAAGACACGGAACAAGTGCGAAATGCTGAATGACAAAGGGGGAGGGAGAGACTTTGCTGATCAGAGAGGGAGAGGATCATTCCTCCCAAGGGATAGCGTTGTGTGAGAGCATAACTCATGCGGCATGTGGCATGGGGCAGGCAGGGGACTGTTTCACTTACCTTCCCAGGCACAGCCGACGATCTCAGCGCGCAGACAGACAGTCCGATCGTACTGACTGTAGGGATAGATGCGCACCTTCGATGCAAAGATGCTTGGCTGCAGCACGTTCTCCACCTCGCTGTAGGTGTTTATATTCCCCGGTAAAACCTGCAACAACAACACAGAGAGGTAGAGAGGGAGATTATAAATGGGGTCTCATGAGGCAGGAAATATTCGTACGTTACGTAGGTGGGAATCTGAGCGATCAACAAAAAAAAAACAACAAAAAGCAGATACAAAAACAAAAGCGTTAAAATTGATTTTCCATTGCTTGCACACAATAAATCGATGCAGCCAACGATAAAGCGCGGTGAAGGGGGGAGCGTTGGATTTCGTGGAACACCTACGCAATTTTCGCCTCTCTTTTTGTGGGGCGATAGTTCGCACGTAAATTGTTTGGCTAAAAGATGCAATATCTTGCAGGCACCCAGAGGCTATTAAGATTCGTATCTGTTGGTTTGGGGGAATGGGGAATGCTGCCTGGGCCTGGCCTCGTGATTAATGTGTGAATGGTGCACAGAGAAAGGGAGAGAGACACTGGAGAACGTCTTTGGATATGAGAGCGTGAAAGGGTAAATATTTTAGAGTGTAAATATGAGACTTGTGGGAGACTGGGGTCTATTAATGCGGATTTTTAAATATTTTTTTTGGCTGAGAAAAAGCTATAATTTAGAGTAAAAATTTCTGCTGTTATTAGACTTTCCTGCTATATAGCAGGGTAGATACAAGTTATGTGCTTTAAGCTTTCAAGAGTCTTGAATCAAGACACAAAATTCTACTGCTCAGATTTATTTGCTAGAAGTGGTACAGCATTAAAATAATAGTTTTGAAGCGATTAAATCTTTTCCAAAAGAAATTTGGTGCCAATTTATGTGTTTCAACTTTTTTGTTTGTTTTTTGCACGCGAATCCCTCACGGTTCCATCACGCACTCATCTCTAATGCGCGCTTCTTACCTCTTTCCCTTGAATGCTCTTCCAGCGTATCCATTTCTCAAAGCCTGGCCGCCAATATTCCACCACATAGGCCTCGGTGTACTCCTGGCCCTGACCTTTGCCAAAGCGACCCTGGGTGCGTATGGCGCTCACCAAATGCACCTGCAGCAGATCAATCTGTAGATATTCCTGCAGGCCGCGCGATACCATATGCTTGGGACACCAGGCACCACCATTATTATCCACCTTGAGTCTGCAATGATACGACAAAAAAAAGATACAGAAATACAACACATTTAATTAATGGGGTGTGGCGCAGTCCAAAGGAATGCAGTAATCATGGATCTAAATGTATGAAAAATTCATTAAATGTAAACCTTTTTTGTTTGGTTGTTAATATTAATTACAAAATGTTTATTAACATTTTAAACCATTTTTTAGGCATTTTTCTAGTGGGCTTTATGTACCTTTACAATCATTTAATGCCAACCCAAAGCTTGCACTGATTGAGTGGTTCCGCAGTAAAAAAAAAAGAGTTCGTTCTGGTCCACCACGCCCCTTTCTGGTTTTTATTCACGTTTTTTTGCTGCCTTTCATTGGTTTTTAATTTTTTTTTGTCATTGTTTGCTGTCATTTGCATTCGGCGTTAATTATTTAATTAAATTTACGTAGGCATTTTTTTTTCTTCGATTAACAGATGAAAATTGTAATCGAGATGAACATTTGAGTGGGCTGAGAGTCTGTAATTAAATGATTGGCAACAACACGGCAGGCAGTGCAGGGGTTTCAGTGGCATTCTTCATCGAGAACAAAAAAATAAATACATATACTGATTGCCACTTCATTGCTGTTGCAATTGTCGTTGGGGGCGCTCTCATTTGCTTTATGTGGCAAAGGTTTATTGGAAATTAAATAAGAGTTGCTCTGTAGCTGAGTTTTGTTTCAAAAGGGCGTTTCTAATGCTTCAAATAATCAACCTTTTTTTGTGAATTTATAAAACATTTTTACAGAACTCGATTTATTTGTACCGAGATGTTTTTTATAATTTTTAGCTTAAATTAGTAAAGGAGAAATTATTTTAATGCTTCAGCTTAGTAATCTCTGTAAAATTCTTTTAGAAAAAAGGGCTGCTAGATATTTAAGCAAATGAAAAATATCTTTGCTGAAGAGCTTTTCTTCATCCAAAAAATGTGCAAAGAAAAGTTTCTTTAAATTTATCCCTTCACCCTTAAGCAACAATATTCATTCAAGTGTCATGTAGTCTTAAGGATATTTCGAGTCTTTTCTTTTACTTTCTTTAACTTTAGACCTGTCAGACCAACCACATTAGGAGCTCTAAAACACCAGGAACATCTTGTTATAGGCAATAACCCGATTTCGTTTCAATATTTCAATCATTCGCTCCATTTTCTACTTCCCTTTAAAAGAGGGTTCTACCAACTTTCTTAACCCCACATTAACCTGCAGTTCACAAACAGATTTTACCGGCTCCATGGCTAATAGCAACATATTTTCGCAGTGCCACAGGTTGCATGGTATTCCCACCCATAAATATGCAAAAAAATCCCCATATGGCAGAGCGCCCTTTACCCTCATTCCCTTTCCTGGCATATGTATATGTGTGTATTATGATTCTGCAGTTCATGTGGGAAAAATGTTGTGAAAATTGTTGCAAAAGGGTCAATAAAATTGCATGATTTAGTAGAGTTTTGTGCCAGGGACTAGAAAACTAGATAAAATATGGACTATGTGTGTGTGTGTAGCACAGTGTACACTGTACTTCAGCTAGGCATACTCATGTGTGTGTGTGTGTGTGCTGCTGCCACACAAAAGGAAATTGTCGCAATGCAGTTGCAGGTTGCAGTTTGAGTTTTTGAAAGTTTGTTTTTGGTTGTCCCGTGGCCGTGTGCCCCTTCTGTCAAGTGACGCGGTGTGTGGTTAACTTTTCTGTCGCTTCTGCTCCGTTTTTCGTTCGGGGGATTCAAAAATTGAAAGTGAAAAGTGCCACAAAATGCAGCAGCAGCAGCAGCAACAGCAGCGGGTAAACAGGAGCACCAGCAGCAGCTGCTGCGGCGAAAAAAGTAGCAAACGTCATTCAGAGCCATTCAATTGTTGATTATGCAAATTGGCATTCACCTTGACACGCAAACATCATTCACAAAAATATATATGCAATTTCGCAGCAATCAATGGAAAAACTATGGAAAAATTGATGGTGAAAATTCGTTTTATATTTTCCAATAAAAGTTTGAGTTGTTTTTGCTGATTTGTTGTATACTTTTAAAATACTTTTAAAAGTCGACGAACGAGCGCGTGGCAAGAGGCTTTCTTTTTCCTTCTCCTTATGGGAAAAACTCTTAAACCAATGCAGGGAAAATTGAGTAGGAAACATGACATGGAGATTGGGAGGCAGGCGGCCTGTTTGTATATCCTCCAGCCCATATGCAACCCATCCATGACCTACATTCAGGCTATCCTTTCTCCTCCTCTTTGGATGTGTGTGTGTGTGTGCTTGCCACATATGGTGGGGGGTGCCACACTGGGTGGCAACGTTTTTTTTTTGTTTTGTTTTTTATGCTATTTACGTTAATCGCGGTTTACAACGCGCCCCAGACAGTGGCACCGACAGGATCTACGCCACGATATATGCAAAGCAGTCGGAAAAACAGAGGAGCAGGAACAGCGGCAGCAGCAGCAGCAACAGCAGCAGCAGGCTATGTGGTAGAGTCATGGGGAATATGCTACCAAGTTAACTCGGATGCCAAGCTGCCATATTGTGTCCTTGCCCCACGAAACCCCACAAATCTCCATCTACCCGTTGCTCCATATCTCCCCCCTCTGCGCTTCATGCCACAGTTTTTCTGTGGGCCAATGCCTACATTTGCGCACTCTTATTTTTTGTTTTGTTTTTTTTTGTAAAGCGCGTCGAGTTTTTCAACATTAATATCAATTTGGTTGTCATAAATCCAATGAGACGTGTATCCTGGGAAAAGCCACAGTGGGAGAGGGAAAGAGAGAGTGCGTGAAAGTAGGAGAAGGGAGAGGGAAAGAGGGAGTGCCTGAAAGTGGGAGAAATGGTAAGGGAAGGAACCGACATTTGTCGCTGACTTTTACTTTTTTTTTACACCCTGGAGCTGAATGGTACCTGGCACCAGTAATTGGGGATATATTTGTATTAAATAATTAAGGAATTGAGGGATTTGTTGTCTTTTTGATGGTTCCATCAAATGATTACTTTAAGCGGCTTTTATTGGAGTATAAGTATTATTGTAATTTCATATTAAACATTTTTTTCAGTGGAAATTTCTCTTGTTAAAGCAACAGCTTCTTTTTATAAAAAATAAGAATTTATTACTTAACGTTTTATTGATTATTTTTGTAGATTTAAAAGAAAATCAACTAAAGGAAAAAAGAATTTTAAGCACTTTCCGATTGTCGTTTTGATTGAAATGCATCACAAGCAACATCCTCGAGCCGTTGTCTTGTCAAAGCGCAGCAACGACCCGAGGAAGTTTGCTCTGATAGATCTCCAGCTTAGTAAACCACACTCCATCACGAATATTCGATTTATTTCCCATTAATACAATGAAAAATGCGTAAAGAAAATTAAAATTCTGTAAGAATTAAAAAGGGAAGTCTGATCCCATTTACCGAGATAAATCTTTGCGAAGAAGAGCTGCATCACAGGCAACATCCTCGGGCCATTGGGTTTCAAGATTACAGCAATGACCCGAGGAAGTTTGCTGTCATAGAACTCCAGCTTAAAACTCGATTTAGGTATAAATTCGATTGAATTAAAACTTTTTTTATGACAAATGTATAAACAAAATTTAAATTAAATATTTTTCAGAAATAAAAAAGCGGAAACACGATCAATGTCACGGTGAAAATGGAGATATACGTCACTTTTTTCGATGAACGTTTTTCGTTGTGTTTGAGTTGCATCACAGGCAACATCCTCGGGCCATTGGGTTTTACAAGATTACAGCAATGACCCGAGGAAGTTTGCTGTGATAGAACTCAAATATGATGAATATCAATTTTAAGTTTTGTAGATGTTCCATAGATTTTTTACAGAAAATGTCCTCAATCTTTTTTTTTTCAAGGATATTTAAATGAATTTATTACCCCATAATAGTCCAACGAGCTTAACCTGCCCTCTTTGCCACTTTTCCCTTCCCACTGCTGCTGCTGTTTATTACGGTTAACATATGGGTCACCTGGGAGCTGGCAACTGGAAGCTGGGACTGTACTTTTGGCATAATTTGCATGACACCAAAGGCTCTGCTCTCCTTGCATATAAAAATGTATTCTCAAAGCGCATACAGAAAATTGGCCAAATAATGTAAGACGACGATGACGACGAAACTGGAGCTGCTCCTCCTTCTGCTCCACTTACATAATGCAGGAATGAAGGCAGGAAAAGGTGCCACTGCTGCTGCTGCTGCTGCTGCTGCTGCTTCTGCTGTGTCGCTTGTTAGGCGCTGCAGCTGGCAGCCTCTTCAAATTCCATGCCAGATTCGTTTAGAATCATTTTACAGGCAACCAGAAGAGATCTGCCTTTCATTAGCATCGTTTTGCTGGGCAGTAGAAAGCACTAACGAGGCGTGCAGGTTATATAATACCCGAAAAACTATTTGCTTGCCATGCCTGGGGGGGTGTGGGAGGTGCTGCCATGCCGTGCGAAAATTGTATAATATTCTTCCTGCTTTTTGAGGGGGGTTTGTCCTCCTATTTTTGGGTTTGTATTTTCCTTGGCTGCTGGAGGTTCTGTGGTTTCGTTTTATGGCAAATTGTTGCATACTTTGCGGGGCCTTAGCCATTTCCATTGCATACTTTGCAGCGTTATGGGTCAGCAGCAGAGCAGGAGCAGCAGTGCAGGAACCATGGAAGGAGGCGCAGTGGGACACCAGTGGCACCTCCTAACAGCCAAGGTTTTATTTTAAAGCAAAAGCCACTAAAATATGCCATAAAAGGTTCTCCAGCTATCGCATAACTGCAGCACACGATGTTACGTGCCTTCGTTTCCGCTTTCCACTGCCTAACCCCCACCACTCTCTCGCCATCCCAGCCTGTTGTTGCCACAAAGCACACAACTAAGTGGCGGCTGTAATGTTGCATTTTCACACACACACACACACACACACACACAGACGCATACGGACACGCTTTCAGGGACCCTCTGCCGCTGCCACACACGCTAACTGGGTCTTGTGTTACTTTATGCGACCACCAGGCGACGCCAGAAATTAGAACCGAAACACAGACACAGAGTCGCACACACACACACACACACGCATATGCAGATACACAGATACACTTAGGGCTATCCTTTGGGGTAAGGGTAATGGCAGAATTCAGCTCGTTTTTAATATAAATTCATGTCGCTTTCACTTGCTCCACTCTTCCGCTTTCTTTCTCCTCTCTCTCTGGGTTACACATTTATTTAGTTAATTATGAAAATATATGAGATTGTGTGTGTGTGTGTGTGTGTGTGGGGGGCACCTCTGGCGCCATATGGCATTGTGGGCAATGCGAGTATGGAGAGTGGAAGTGACAGAACGACCTTCCATTTCTCTGCGTCCCTACCACCATCCTCCATCCGCCCTGCCTACAGCAGATAACTAGTGAAAGTTTTTTGCATTCCATTTACTGGTTTTATCAATGCAAAAATATTTGCAAAAGTTTTGTTGCTGTGTGGTTATAAGCAGGAAATGTTAACAAATGTTTACACAAAATAAAAAGGAAGGAAAGCAAGAAAAGGAAGGATGCAACGAAAGCAAAGAAAAAGTAGTAGTAATGGATGGAACGACAGGATAATGGGTTCGAAAATGGTTGAATGTGTATTGTGCATATTAGAAAAAATATAATACAAATATAATAATAATACAAAATACAAAAAAAATACGAACAAAATTTATAGAAATTAGAATGAATTAAATTTGTATTCAAGAAATAATTCACAATATTTAATTTAATTTATTTTAATATAATTTAAATTCACAATTAAATATTAATATTTTTTCATATCTTACAAATGTTTATTCAAGAAAGATTTCACTATATTTATTCCATTTATATGATTAACATACTCAATTTTTTTCATACCTTACAAATAAGATAGATTATTTTGCTATCTACTTGCTTCTCTCTGCCCTAAAATCAATTTAAATTAAATTATTTGTAACATTATACTGCTGTACCCAACGTGTTCCTCTAGCAAGCTCAAACTGCTCCTATCTTAACCCAAGAGCAACTGCCCCAGCCACCACCTTTGACCCACTTTCCATACGTATATTCTACTTATATGTAGAAGCCTCCACATGCCCGTTTGCTCCCTATTAAGGGGCATGCTAATTTGATCATTTATTTCATTTCTATGCAGTGGAAATTTCTATGCTCATTAGTTATTTAGATTCACCTTAGGGCTGCTCGTATATGCACGTATTGTATGGTACTTTGGTACCTTTGTACTTATTTAGGATTCCTTTTAGAGCGGATGGTACTTATGTATGTCCCCCCCATTGATCCCATTCCAATACCCCACTTTTATCTCCAGTTCTTCCGCATTCTCTTTCCCAAGCTCTGCCTTATTCCCATCCCCCACTTTCGGCCCCCATTCGGTTCCACTTTTGCCTGCTCCCTAATTTATTTCATTTCGCTTTATGCAAAATCGAATTTGCATATGTTTCTAGCTGCTCTACTTAAAGGATAGCGCAGGCAGGACCCCTCCATATATCGGGGCTCTCACTCACTCAATTGGCTTGTTTATCCACAGGACAATGCAAACATCCTTGTCTGTGACCCTTTTTTTTTCTTTTTTTGTATAGATTTTCCTTCGTTTCTTTTCCTTTCCTTTTTTTTGGGTGATTTTCTAGCTCACTTTTTGCAGATTTTCTATTTTTTGAGTGTGGGGAAAATCTTTATTAAATTTCCTCTATTTTGTATTTGTATCTTTTTGGTTTGTATTTTATTTTTTTAATGAGTCTCGAGATATGCAGCAGCAGCAGAAGAGGATTTAAAGTTTGCGCCTAGAAGTGGACTACAGTTTCTGCTGTGCGACACAAAAAGTTAAGCTGATTTTCAGCAGAAGTCGAGAGTGGCTCCTTGCCCGAAGAAGTTTCGCTTGGTTGCCTGGTCGCTTGTCCCCTTGGCAACATAACTTTTGCTTCGAGCAGGACCACACAAAAAACTTAAGCGGCTTAAATTTTGGGGCAGGCATAGGGGGGGAGGGAGGGACAGCTTCTAACATATGTTGGAGAGCACACACATCAGAGCCTGTCTAATAGCAGAAGGGGTGCTGGCATTGTTTGTGGAAGGGTTTGCTGCAGCTTCATTGTTACATTTGTATTTTACCTGAAAGCTCAACGCTTTCTGCGGGGCTGAGCAGCTTGTAAAATATTTGCCTTACCAATTTGGCCCACTCAACATACGAGTGTCTATAAGATGCTTAAAGGGTGCTCTTCGCCCCTCTCCCACTCCCTTTCCTATATTTATTTTCCATTTTCTTGCTAGAATTTTTTTAATGCCACTTGATGCAATTAAAATGCCAAGGCAACAGTTCCTTTTCCTTTCGTACGTTTTCTTTTATTTTCCAGCCAGCGGCTTGTCTCGTAAGCTACTAAAAATTATTTTTTACGATTGTCATAAAGACGGCGGTGCACCCTCCAACCGCTTGCCGCCTGCTCCCACGCCCATGGCACCCTCCAATCGACCCCCTTGGCCCAAAAACACTGAGGCCTTGCCTTTGTTCCGTGACGTTCTCCGACGCCAGAGTTTTTAATTAAAAATTCCCTCTGTGCGCCGCTCCCTCCGCTTTGCCCAACGCTTTTTCTGCTCTCTGTTCTTTTTGCCAAAATATTTTCGTAAGCTCTCGCCGCTCGTCTCTCTCGTGAAGGGCGGGGAAGGCGTTGCCCAATCCTTTAACAAATTAATTTTTAGCCTCAAAATGAGGCGGCAGCTGGCTTTAATTGGTTGTTGCCACGTACCTTGGCGGCAGCCCCCCCATCGTGCGCCTGTCATTCAGGCGATAGATTGACATTGAATTGAGTTTCTTACGAAAGGAAAAGACAGTTCAACTGCTTAAGGTAAATGGCTGCATTAAACATTAATGAAAGGAGCTTCAAGTGGAAAGAGATTTCTTGCGCGTAGTTGAATGTAATGGCAGATAATTGATGTTGGATTCCATTTAAATGGAGGAGCAGTGTACAGATTTAAAATGAGTTTCAGGCAAGTCTGAACTTGCGCTTGAAATTTGCTCCTTTTTTTTGTGTGAGAAAACTAAAGTTGCTGGCAATTTCCTTTGATTTTTCTGCACCATCTTTAAAGAATGTCATAAAGAAAAATCTTTCTCTGACAGGCTTCTTTCCCTCTTTCTCCCTCTCTCTCTCTCTCTCTGTCTAATGCTGTCTGTTTCGCATAACCCACATTAGAAGTGAAGCATAACCTCTATATGTGTCTCTCCTTCTGCTCTCACTCTGCTCCTGCCTGCTGCTCCTCCTCCTGCTGCTGCTGCTCCTTCATCCTTCTTGCACCTCTCTACCTTCTGCTGCTGCTGCTTCTTCTTTGGCAAAAGCATAATGGCTTTTGTGTTATGCTTTTATGATTGAAGGCGAAAAACAAAGAGTGCCAAGGGGGCGGGCAAAGCGGGGAAAGCGGCGATGTGCCCTCAACCCTTGCACGTCACACAAATTGCAAACGGAACGGACGACAAACATGTGGCGAATGTGTGTGCATGAGCGAGTGTGTGTGTGTGTATCGATTTTCCTTTTGGCCATAAAACGCTAATGGTCGGACCCAAAACGTCTTTTGTTCCTCGCTCTCACACGCTTTCTCTTTCGCATTCGCTGTCTCTGTCTCGTTCTACAGAAACAGAAGCTGACGGTCGCTGTCGCCATTTTGCTTTTCATATTTTCCATTGAACTTTAAGCCGACATCTCTCTGTTTTTTTCTACAGGGTATGCCAAAGCCGGGAGAGGTATTATCGCTATGCCAAGCGGCAAAGTAAGGATTAGGAATCTTGGATTTATAGAGAGTATATTTTGGGGTTTTTACTTCATACAAAGTAAGAGCAGAGGCGATTTATCGATGTACTACCGCATATTGTCTGTTGCTATGCCGAAATGTATGAAAAGAAAAATATTTGAAGGCAATTATTGAGCGTGTTCATCAGTCCTAGCGACTGTAGATAGATCAGAACGTAGAGTAACACCTTTTTTATGGTGTATACGAATGCCGAATCTATAGATCGCGGTATTGGCGATCAAAAACAGGGAAAATATGGGTTACAAAATTTTATTTCTTCTCCTGACTTTACAATTTCAAAAGCAACCGCAAACAAAACTTAAGAATTTTTAACTTAATGCAACAGGAAACATTTCTATAATCGTTTCAACTAAATCGATTGTATAATAAACTTGAAAAATAATTTTTAAATGCCAATTTTAAAGAATTTTTTGTTTGTTTATTTTTTATATTTTTGTATTTTTTTAAGACCTGCATAAATCATTTAAAAGCTTGCAGACACTGCTGCTCTGTTGCCCTGCATCCCAAAGGGTATCTGCACTTCGTATACCCGTTTGATTGTCATGCTGTCATGCATTTTTTATTGTTGCTTCTTCGCCTAAGCCTTAGCCGCCATTTTTATTGTCATCTTTTCCGCTGTCGTCGTCGGTCGTTGCTGGTCGTCGCTCTGCTCTGCGTGTTTGCCATTTCATTTTTTTCCACCATTTCTGCCCCTCACTGTTTCCCATTCATTCTTTCTGGGTTTTGCGCCTTGCAATTTCCACTTGACACAATGGCACACAAAATGCAAAACTCTTTCTCCGCTCACCGTTGCTGCATGCCCCCGCATGCCACTGCCCCAGCCACACGTTCCGCTTCTGTTGTCTGTTTGGCTTCTAAAGTGTTGCCGGCAAAATGCATTTGTGTACGAGTGTATTTTCCCTCGTCTTTGGATTTTCTTTTTCCTTGTTTTTGCTTTCTTTTTTTCCCTTTTGGCTTCTGTTTTTTCCCATTCTTGTGTGTCATTTTCCATTTTACTTGCTGCCCTACCCCAACACCCCCACCCCATTTTTGGCAGCTGTTTTCCTTGCGTTGGCAGTCGGCTTTAGCCGCCGCCGCCGCCGCCTGTCTCTTTCACGCTTAGGATTTTACTCCTGCTTGTGGTTTCTGCCTTGCACTTTCTTCTACGTTTCTTCTGCTGTGCCTCCCCCTTCGGCTGCTGCTGCTGCTGCTCTCTGGCTTAGGCTCTTTGCCGCTGCTTGTCCTTCCATTTGTTGCTACTTTCTCGTGTCATTATTGTCATGGCGCAATAACTGTGACAAAGTCATCCTCTTTTTTTTTGTATCCTTGCGACTTGCATTATGTCAGATGTTGCCTCCTGCCTCCGGCATTATCCTCCCCTCTATGGTTGCTGCTTGCAACACTTTTGCTTTGACTATTTGTCGCTTTTTCGGTGCGACTGGGGCGTGACTTTTGTTTTAATGGTTTTTGACAGATTTTTGAAACGGTTTTTGGTTTTTTTTTTTTGTATTTTTGGGGATAATAGCGAGAAGCGAGTAGGGAATGGGAATGAAAGAAAAATAGGGCTGAAAGAGATCTAAAAACTGTTTATTGTCTGCTGGAAAAAAGAGTGGAATTTACCAGCTGTTGGGAGCTATATTCTGGTAAAAGATTAACCCAGGGTTCTGTCTGCTATCTGCTGATCTTCTGTAGTGTTTGCTATAATTTGGAAACTCTCATTAGCTGTCTGCTGAATGGATATTGTGCCCACAATAATATATAGTGACATTAATATTCATATCTTTCCACCATATAATGAAAATAATTAAGAAGAAATTATTCTTTAATCCTCCAAAATCTTTTTTATACCTGAAGTAAGGAACTTTGTGAAGATATCTCTTAAATTTTATGTAGAATTTTCTCCTCTTCTGCATATCTACTGCAATGGAATAACCATTTCCGACTTTATTTGTATGTATTTGCTTCATTGTTACATCTGCATTTTACCTTAAAGCGTGGCAGTTTGCAGGAATAACCACTTCCGACTCTGTAAAACCACAACTTTATCACACTTCAGAAGGCAAGGCATTATTCTTTACTCCCTAATTTATTTTCTTTATTCCCTAATTACTATACAAACATTTAAAAATCTAAAAGAATCAGCAAACAAATTGAGCAGCAGATCATATGCCTTGCCTTCTGGAAGCTGTATTTTTGCTATGCTAATTAATCCACGTAGTTATCGTCTCTCTTTTCTCCCTTCTCACACTCAAATCTCCACTTAATTAGAGCTATTTTCTCCACCAGCAAACACGTAGATATCTAGATATCTTGGCTTCATAGCCCCTTCCTCGGGCAGCTTAATTTCATAACAAACTGACACATACCCATGCCACACAATTTGCATGCGACAGCGAAAGACCCCAAAGACTCAACCCAATTGAGGGGCATTCAGGCAGCAAATTGTTGTCTGGTTTTGTGGCGCGCATGCGTAACCAACAGCAGCAGCAGCAGCAGCAGAGGCAGCCACAAAGGAGGCGCATTCGTCGCTTAGTTAAATTTAAATAGCCGCCAAGCAAATAGCAAAAGGCCAATGTTTGCCAGCGGTAATTGAAAGGCAAACACAGCAGACGGAGAGAAGAGGCCAGAGAAGACCGCCAGATGACTGAAAGACTGCGCATGTGCAACGTAATGGATCCATTGGACAACTCAATCGAGGGGGAATGGTGCCCAGAGGGTGGGCTATATTTGCCTTGGCTGTTGTTGGCTCTTTCGACTGCTGCTTTGGCCTGGCCTGCCCTGGCCTGGCCTGGCCTCTGTCTGTTTGTAGAAGACGTTTTCACTCTTTCAACTACTTGCAACTGCAACTGCAACATCTTGTGATAGAGAGAGAGAAGGGTTACAGGCAAACAGTTACAGCTTCTTGTCTATTTTTATTTGGTCAAGAGCAATGTTCGAGCCAAGCGAAAGAAAGCCCTATTTAAACAGCTGCAGGTGCAGCTCACAGAAAAAGTTGTGAGAGTTTCGGTTTTTTTTGAGTTGAGAATTCATTGAGTTAAAAACAGAAAGCAAAGATATTTGTTGCTTTTCGTTGGTGGAAAATAGTGCAGTTTTTGGGCATTTTTTGCACCGCTTGAAGCAACTTGATTCAAATATAAATCGAAACAAATTCCCATATTTCCTTAGAAAATAGTTCTAGAAACAAATTAAATTTGCCTTCAGCTCATTTATTTATTTTTATTTTATTTATTTTTTCCACTTTAATTCCGCTTGAATGAAATTCCCATACTTTTGGACTGCCAACATTCTTGAGTCAATTTTCTGCTTAAAGCTGTGTCCTGGCATTCAGGCATTGAAGGGCCTGTAGGGGCGAACGCCTTCAGCATCTTCGTGTCACTTTCTTGGAATTTTTCTTCAACTTAAGAGGCAGCAGGGCAGCTCTCTGGCTGTGCCTGCCTGTCCTCCTACCTCTACCATTTGTTTACCTGCACAACGAAGCGAAGCCAAGAATTCCTGGCAAAATATAATAATGAAAATAACCCGCACACAGTGTGTGCGTTTTTAATAAATGAAATTAATAAAACATGTTGTCGCTGGAGTACTCGCACGCTCCTACCCTCACTCCTTACTCAGAGCGTTGCGTTCTTTATTAAATAAAAGTTGAAGCAAATTTGCTTTCATTCAATTAACTCGAGAGTCGTGCAGTGGCGCAAAGATTTAAACTCCTGTCCTGCTGGCTCTTGGCTCTGCTGCCATATCGTTTTAAGGATGCCAACCCCAGTCAATGCCCCACCCAAAAATGGATGTTCAATGTGTGGCAAATGAAGAAATTCAATAAAATGTTATAAATAATTCAATAAGCAATGAGGAAAACCCAAACCAAAAGACACGCTCCAAGTGAAAGTTTTCTTTCTCCCCCTCTCTCGCTCTCTCTCTCTGTGTGTCTCTCTCTCCTGTTTTTGCCATAATCAGTGGAAGAGAAATGCCAAACCGTTATCAAAATTCGAATTCCATGACGCCAAATGGCCGAATACCCCACAGCATTAAATCATAAAAATTGACTCATTTGTAACATAAAAAGCACATTAACACATTAGGGGGATGCTCCCCCCCCTGTCACTGCCCACGCAGAGGGGGGTGGAGGAGCACTGCTGACAGCTGAAGCGAAACAAAAGTCGAAATCGTTGGCACTGGAGCGCCGCCATCAAATATTCCCAGGGCCAAGTGGCACAGCGAGGAGAGTGAGAGAACTACGCTGAGAGAGCAGCGGCAATAACACGAGCAAAGTATAGTCAAGGATATACACAAAGGGAAATGCGAATGGGATAAGGATACCAGCGATGGAGATGGAACGTCTCTGGCTAGGAGGGGTAGGAGCAGGATTGGGAGAATGTGTCGTGATTTTGTGGATTTGTTAGAGTTGTATTAAGATACAAGATAGAATCAAGGCACTATAGGTTACTACTAGCGGGTCGAATCTTTCACCAATATATATCCATTTTAGTTTTCTTATTCGTAATAATATAATTATAATAATTATAAGGTTTTTCCAATACTAATCGATTTTTTTGATAATTTATTTACCAACATTTATTGACACAAATTATTTTAATCTGTTCTATTCTCATATTTTTCCCCAAATATAACCCTAAAACTATAAATTGATTTTTTCTTTTAATTTTATTAATTTTGTATTTATATTTTTACATTTATCTTTTTTTTGAAATCTATATTAAACGATTCTTACCGATGGCTTATGTAGTTGGATCCCCAAATTAAGTGCAAAAACAGAAAATCAAAGACTTTCCTCTGCTTGCTGCCCATGTCGTTCATCCCTACTCACGCATCACGCTGCCATCTCTAAGGCACACACACACACACAGCTCCCAGGCCCCCACTCCGCGTTGGCAATCAATTCAATCGGGCAGACATTAAGCGCTGAAACGTAGAACATTGCTGCCCCCGCAAAAGGCGCAAAACCAAATCAAACATTAATGCAATAAAATGGAAAACGCGTTAACAACAATTGCCTCAGTGGCCAGAGCAACGAGCTCCAATGGCAGTGGCAGGCGGCAGAAGGCATTGGCAGCACATGGCAATCAGTGCAGAGAGCGCAGAGGAGTCCAACCCAAAAGGATCTGCCATGGCATCCGGCTGCTGCCTAAAAGTAGAATATGCCAAAAGCGAAAATCAATGCCACTGACAGGCCGACGCTCCCCCCAACAACAGCAACAACAACAAGAGAGACTAAGTGAGCGACAGCCACAGAAGCGTCAGCCAGTGAGAGTTAACAATGGAAGGTAGCCGAGCAGCTGATGCGTGTCTGTGTGGGAGCAAGGGGGGAGTGGGTGGGTGGGACCGCCTCTGCATGTTTTGTGGCAACATGGGAACAGGTCCTGCTCCTCCCTCTGACTTTAACAGCAAAGGCAAATGCAGGCAGCAGCGTCTAATGCGCCAATTAAGGAGTGGGGAATTAAGAAGGCGGGAAACCGATGAGCTCATGACATGGATGGCAGCTGTAAGAAGGTGGCAGCAAGGGACTACAGCGGCTTTGATGGCAAAGGTAATGTATTGCTGATTTGAGACTTTGTAGAAGCGAAAAGATTGCAGGCAGGCATGAGAGCAAACGAAATGTTGGCTAATGCTGCGAGAGCTCCATGAATAAAAAATGCAAATGAAAGTCTTGAATGGTGGCTGATTCGTAGAGTTTTTCCAAGAAATTGGGTATAAAATATGATTTAATCAGCCCAGATGTTTTTCCAAAAAAGAGCCTGTTGTCAGCGAGCTTTATAACTCCGAACCTTCAGCCTAAAAATTCCACAAACACTTCAAATCTTAGAGTGCTAAAAAAGCGACTATATCACCCTCTTTTCCATATCCAAATCTGCTCCAATCCAAGCCCAGACCCACAAGAGCTTCCATTTACATATATATCTACCAAACTCTTTTCTATATAAATCTATTAAGCTCTGCGGCTCAGCAATCTGCCAGTGCAGAGGTAGAGAATACTCTACCCAAATCTCTCTCAAATCAAACCCAAATCTCCAACAATCCCTAAGCAAATCCCACGCCTAATGCCCGACATCTATTGACCTCTGTATTGACCCACAGGAGTGACCTCTCCACCAGCGACTGGGCATCGGGGGCATCAGCCAAGCGGCACTGATTAATAAAGTTAAATGACTTATAAGTCCATTAAACAAACTTCTCCATTCGGGCGTTAAGGAAAAATGCCAAAGAAATTAGCGAGCGAGCAGCCAACGGCAGGGAAATAAAGAAAATGCTAAAAGAAAAACACAAAAAAAACCAACAAAAAAAAAAAGGAAACCAAAGAAAAAGCGTCTGCAACTGATTGAAATACACAGCAGCAAAAAAAAACATACACGGCAGCGGGGATGGGAAAACAATTGCAAACACACAATTTTTGGGGGAGAAAAATCGAACGGAAAACTAAGGAAAAACTAAAGAAAAACTGGGAGTACGAGTACATCAAATTGTGATGGCAGCCGTGTGGCATGCAATAAGCAGAAATCAATTGACCCATTTGCTATATGTGCCGTGAAGAGAGAGCGCAAATCAAAGGGAAATGAACCCCCCAAAGGCAACCCCAAAAGGCAGCCCCAGCAGCAACCCCAAAGGAACTCTTCAAAAGCGAGTAAAAAACCAAAGCAAATATTGGATTGTTTCCCCCCCGCCCACACATTTCTAATGACAGCGTGAAAATCGACAAATCAATGCATTTTCCTTTATTGAAGTTGCTGCTGTGGGAAAATGAAAAGCTGCATTTTCATATGCGCCAGTGCACACAGCAAAACCACAGGAAAAACAAAAGAAGAAGTAAACTTTTTGCCAGGCCCTAGAATTTACAACGTTTTTCAATCAATTCGAAATCGGAATAGGAATTGGCATAGGAATCGATGCGTTGGCGGTGCGTTGCCCCTGGAGCAGGGGCAGGGGCAGTGGCAGACGTGGGGGGCGGCGGTTAAGGTTTCTGAAGTTAGTGTCAAAGTCAATGCGAATGAAAATGTGAATGTGAATGCGACCAAATGTCAATGTCGTCTCACAGATAATATCGTTTGTGTCTGACTGTCTGTCTGTCTGTCAGTAGGGTATCGAATGGGGGAAGGATGTGTGTGTGTGGCTCTTGGATGTGGCAAGGAGTTCGCTGCGTGTGTGGGGGGGCCACGCTGCGTATGATTTAAAGCAGTAAAGTACATTACGAAAACTTCTGTTTAAACTTGATTTTGATTGAGGCTTTTAAAAGGCATTTTATTCCGATATTTATTATGATTTATAGAGAAGGAATTTGCAGTTGCAAAAATGTGTAAATGGGTTTTAAAAACTACTTTATTTTTGAACATTTATTCTGGGCAGAACTTAGTTTTAAATAGTAGTATTTGTTTAAATCAATTTTAAAATACATTTTTGATTTTTTGCATGCGATGAATTACTTTTTGAGCCATACATAACCTTTTCTAAAATGTATTAAATGTACTGCCACACTGTTTGAACTTCTTCATAAGCGTATCATAATTGGCCAAGATTTTTAAGAAATATATTCTTTTAGCAGAAAAAATAATATAAAAACTTTAAAATTTTAAGGAATTTTCCAAACATTTTGTTTAACCCAAAAATGTGGTTTTTCTTGCTTGTTTCCTATACTATTTTAGCAGAAAAAAATGCCTTAAAAGGTCTTAAAAACATTTATATTTTAATACTATTTTTAAGATACTTTTTCTATAATTTTATACCAGTTTTTCTATGGAACATTTAAATTATTTTCTAACAAAATTCTAGGCAATTAAATGCTATATTATACTCTTCTTAAAAAAGCCGCAATTCTGAGGAACATGTAGTTAAGCCTGCATATATTTATAGGAAAGACATTAATATTAATTTCCAGCAGAGAAAAAACTTTCTATGAAATTTATTTCCTATTCTAAAGTATTTTTCACTCAATTGTGTGTTCCTTATATTCCCTTATGAAACATCAAACAATCTTTTGCACCTTTTTTTTGTATAGCATAGATTATTTTATGCAACACATTAGCCTTAAATTGCTTCAATTATCCCCGAAACAGAAAAAAAACAGCAGCAGCAGCTAACATTTCCCACATGTATAGCTGCTTCCTACTACTGCCTTTCGGCCGGTTAATATTTATGGGTAGCCTACATTTAGGCGCTTGGCAGTGGCCCCTGTCGAAAATAACTCAACTGTCAAAAATGTATGCCAAACACATACGCGATGGGGCCAACGGGCAGGAAAATGGTTCGTGATGCGTGAGACTGAACGGGCCATAGAGAGCGAGTGAGAGAAAGCGAGGGACAGTAGGTAGTAAAATGATAGACAGAGAGAGAATGATGGGAAATGCCATGAGTGAGTCGCATATTTTCATTAAAAGACATCCATCAAAATTCACGCATGAATACTATGAACTTTCTCCCACACACACACACACACACACACACGCACACGCACAAGTGACATGGCAACCGAAATAACGCAATAAATACGCACCCACACACACGCACATTGTCATTTTCCAGCTATGAAAAAAGGTGAAAATAAAGAAAGTTTGTGCCGCAAAATATTTATAGAGTAAACCCGCTACCGAAATCCTGATAGAGAGCCGTCAGTCTCAGCCCCCCCAAAAATCTTTATAGAACCCCTTGCAAAAAAAAGAAAGTAAAAATCCCAACAACAACAGCAACAAAAATAGGCAAAGAGTTTTTGGTCACGTAAGGAGCTCATAAAGAATGGCGGGGCGATGGCATAATTTGCACTCTACTGTTCTTGGCTTTCTCCGCTTTTGTTTTGCACCCTGCCACACCCCCCTCCACAAACCACTGCAATTTGGGGCGCCAGAAAGTAGGCTATATTCCACATTTTGGTAATAAGTTTTGCACCGCTGCCAAGTGGCCTAAAAGCATGCCATAAATCGTTGCAAAATATAGAAATTTAAGCAAGGCGAAAGAAACGAACTTTCCCACTGTCTGTGGTGTGTGTGTGTGTGTGTGTGTGGCTTTAACCCCTTCCTCAAGAACGAGAAGGAGAATGAATATACGAAACTTTTGCATTTCCATCACATGAGAGAAAGTGAATTTCACTCAATCTTTTTGTGACTTTCATTTCTCTTCTGTTGCTCCGCTCTGTTCCCTGCAACTCTGCCCCGCTTTAACCCATATCTCTGGCTTCTTCTTCTTCTTCGGGTTCTTCCCTCTCTGTATCTCCGGCAACCTCTTTTCATTTGTAATAAAATTCATATGACTTTGGCGCATGTTTAACGTTAAACTCCAGGTCCGTGCTGCCTCCACTGCCTCCTCTGTCCCGCGCTAACGTATGTGTGGTGGCGGGCAGGAGGCCCATCATTAGGCCCGGGCACGCACATTTATGTTACGAGTACTGCCGCCGCCGCCGCCGACCGGCAGTCACTGGGCGCCACATGCAAAACGCCATGTGTGACATTTTTAGTACCAAACATTTGTTTTGCGCACCGGAGACGCCACTGAGAGCGGCAGAGCGAGGTATCCACAGCGAAAGGTAGAGGGGCCAGCAGGCTAAGGGGCAGGGGCAAAGAGAGTGGTGTGCCCCCAGGAGAACGGGCCAGGGGGTTGTGCAGAGGAGGGGGCCCAGTACTCAACACGTACCAGGGCACGGGCATGGACGCGGACGCTTGCCTGTCGCCCTGTCGTTCGTTCTTGACTGTCGTTTGGTCGCTTTTTCTGTTGACTTTGCATAATTTTATTGCTTTTCTTTTATTTTTATGCGAGTGTTTGCCACTGCGCGCCCCCTTTTCCCACCCCATGTCCACCCTTGGGGCGACATTGACATTATAATCAATATTTCTGTTACTCCAGTTAAACATTTTTCTTCGTGTGTGTGTTGCAGGTTTTTGCCAGGGGAAAGATTCTTTTGCTTGGGAAGGGAAAGGAGTCTTTGCTTGGGAGGGAAAAGGAGTCTCTCCTTGGCAAAAGAAAAGCAGTCTTTTGCTTACATTTTGCCTGCTATTTGTGCATTTCATTAGGGGTATGCCTGCCCTCTTTAAGCAGCTTTATTCGACAGTGGGTAAACGGAAAGGTAACTAATTTCTATGGGTAGTGTTTAGGGCAAAGGTTTCCATAGTTTTTACTAGATATTACTCTGGTCCCGTTCACTTTAAATGTATAGTAAAAATCATAGAGAAAAGTAAACCCATTTCTCTGTGTTATCACAACTAATATTTTCATAAAATTTTCATAATTTTTGCAGCTCCACTCTTCTTCCATCCAACTTCCTGCGGTCATTTGGTTAACTTTTCAATTTTTATCGCATATTTTCCATCACATATTATACCAAAAAGTTCTATATTTTATGGCTTGTTTTGTTTCCGGCTAACGTTAACGCAATGTATGATGGGGCAGAAAAAAAAAGGGGGAAAACTTTTAGCCAAAGTTGTTTGTTTTTTGTGTGTGTGACAATATTCGGTGCTGTGTTTGCTTTGTGGCACATTTTGAAAATGATTTTAGTGCCTCGTAAAAATGTTTATAGAGAGAAAGAGCAAGAGAGAGAGAGAGACAGTGGGAGAGTGGAAGGGAGAGTTTATTACAGAATGTATGATGTTGGCATTATGCATTATATATTCATGATCTGTTATGCTGTGTCTGGTCAGTCCTTGACTTCGCGAATAATTACCCATGAAAATTCGTGCTTCCCTTTTTTTTATTCCCCTGCTCTGATGATAAATCGTGAAGTGTGCCCTGCCACCCTGCGGCTCCTCCTCTTTTTCTGTGTGGAATGACAAATAAATGTCAGCAAAATATACATAATGTCGCCCCCATAAGTTGTATCATTATTTCTCCCGCTTTGATGGTGGCTGTAAAATCATTTTGCATGTGCTGTTTTGTTGTTGTTTCTGCTGTTGTTTTGCTCTGTGCTTTAATTTATGTCATTTGTGTGTTTTCACTGTTTCTCTGTGTTTCTACTTTTCTCTCTCTCTCTCCTCTCTCTCACATTTGTGACATAAAGGCTTTTAAACACGCCATAAAATAATTCATAATAATAATAATTTTCATGTACCAGGCAGGAAACAAGACACAGTCATCTGCCCCGTATCCCACTGCTCCCCTGCCGTACCCCATTCTCGCACATACATGCTCGTACATTATCCTCATATAACGAGTCAAAATTTTAATGGATCATTGCTGTTTATCAGACATTTACAGTTATCACATGTGACAGGTTTTTTTGTGTGTACGGAAAGAATTTTTTTAATGTTCTTTAGGGTTTTAGGGTATTTATAGGGGCACGAACTAGATGTACATATTTTCAAATAAATATAAATAAATATAAATAAAAATATATAATTATAATATATATATATAAATATAATCTCTTTTAATTTCAGTGTAACTTAGCAAATAATAGATAATATTGCTACCAGCAACTACAATTTGGTGGATAACTGACGTCAAAGAGGTAATGAATTTTGGTTTTATTTATAAAATATAAGCACAACAATTACTAAGAAAAAATCACTTAGTGCCCAAAGGTTTAACTGATAGACATTAGAGATATGCAGTATATATATTTTATTATTATATATATATATATATATTATTATTATTATATATTATATTTTTATTATATTTAAATTCAAAGTAGTAGCATAGTTTTAATTTTTATATGTTATATTATTTATTATTTAATTATGAGTAGATTCAATATTGTCTGTTTCGATAATATTTAAATACTATAAAACCCCATAAAAGGCTACAAAATAGCTTATGGTTTTTATATCTGATATAAAAAAAATATTTAAATTTTATTATTATTATTTTTATTATTTATATTTTCAGCTGTCTGTCGTAGCACTATTTCTATTATATTTTCAATATTTTAAATTCTCTTAATCATAGTAAAAAATCTGTTGTCTTTTACCTGGCATGTTGTGGCCCCACATTTCCCATATCATGGGCCGAACTGGCGCTTATTTGAAAATCAGCAATGGCGCCAGATTCCATGCCCAAAGGTTGCTTGCAGGTGCCTAAAAGAGGAAGAAAAAAACAAAATAAAATATCAGATATAAGCTGATGTAATGATGAAAAATCTGGTATAATTATAATGATATATGGGAACCACATAGAAAACAACAACAAAAACCCAAAGAAAAAGCTCAAAAAATTATTAGAGATAAAATCATAGAAAAATCATAGAAAACAAAAATGATTCGCTCCATTCACCTGTCGAAATTGAATGCATAAATTAATTAAACCCAGAGACAAAAGGGCAGGCCACAAATTGGAAAGAAGCGATACACAGATAGAAAGATACATTGCCCGCTGTATCTGGGACTTTCAGCAACTCAATTTCCATTTGCCATCAATCTGTTGGAGTGGAGAATGCATGAAAAGCGCAATTATCATTTCCATTCCACTTGAAGAATGGTTGGGGGGAATGGGCTCCCACCAGCCTCTCGCATCTCGTATACAGCCCCAAGAGAGACCGCGAAAGGGTCATGAATAGGTCGTTGAGACATTGCCATCATCATCATCATCATCATTGTTTCTGCTGCCTGCCTGCCTGCCTGCTGCTTCCACAAATATTCTTCTTCTGCTTCAAGAATATTATCATTCAGTGAATAATTAGATGCAATCAGTCAGTGCTTAAGCACCATAAGTCAAAGCCATAGCCCATAGTGGAGAGGAGAAACTAGACAAAGGTCAGGGCCCCTCCCACAGACAGGCAGACAGCGGGCGCAGCAGAGAGAGATAGCGAGAGATACTTGACAGTCCAATCGCGCCATCTGCAGATATGGATACTTGCTCCCACAGAGACCCTACTCTAGCCAGCCCCCAGCCGCCAGACCCTTCCTTCTTCATCTTCTTGTAGTTTCATTTTACAAAACCATCGAAGATCTCTCAAGCTTTCGTCTCTTTGCGCTTTTGGCAGAGTGGCTTTTGAACAGCGAGGGCTGCTTGAGCAGTTTCTGTGAGAGAATTAGACGAGATTTGTTGTTTTGGAAGTGGGGGGAATAAGAACACTAAGCCAAGGGCTCATTCATTAATTAAATTAATTCCACTCAAGGCTAGTGCTGCCAAAATGTACGAATATATTCAGATATTAATGCAAGAATGATCCTAAGCAGATCTTCCCAAAGAGAATGTATTCAGCGATCATTAAGGCAATGTATCTAGAGTATCATTTAGCTATAGAAAACTAATGAAACTAATGGAATATTACAAGATTAATTTATCAGCCCATTTCAAAGACTGAATTTAAAGATCAGTATCGGAATATATGCTCGGATCATTATCACTAATACCACTGGAATTTTATATTTAATTTTTTAATGTCATCTGAAAGAAATTTCTCTCTTCCTTGTACAGATCCTAAGATGAGTTTAGGAACGCTTAGAATTATCACTCTGTATAGCACTAAATAAATAGGATCACTGTAGAAATGGATTTAAAATCATACAAAATTTAAAAATATTAATTTAATATTTATTAATTATTAATTAATTTAATTAATACAACATGATTAAAATTTAATTAATTTATTAAATTTTATTTAATTTATTTTATTTTATTTAATTAATTATTTAATTAAATTAATTTAATATTAATTTTAATTTTTTTTTTATTTAATTAATAATTTCTATAATTGACATTCCTTCAGAAATTAAAGTTTTCTGAATAAAAAGCAAAAATAAATAAACCACTTAATAGCCATTGTATAATGCCAAGAATGTGCTGCAAGATCTCCCCTATCACCATGCTCTATTTGTATGTGCCCAAGGCTCCTCCCACTGCCCTTTTGACCCACAGTTTTACGCACTGTTTGCTGTTTTGGCCATTCTTTGCCTGTCTGTCTGTTTGTCTGTCTGTCTGAAGTTGTGAAAACTCATTTGGCCAGAAAAAGGGGGGGAGCAAACGCAATTGCTTAATTATCGACAGACACAACGACAGCTGAAGAAAGCAACTTTGGCAGTAAATTGTTGCAATCACTCAAACGCCCCCTCCTGGGAGGGGGAAACCCCACTCCCAGCATCGTTATGTCTATGACATATTGCAGCTCATAAATTATTTTTAATTATTGGAAAAACAAAACGAGAAACTAAGCACGAAAATGGGGCAAGAAAACTGCTATAAAAAGGGGAAAAAATGTGTGTGGAAAATACTTCTCTATATAAAGGAAATTGATGAATATGCCAGCGCGCTTTTCAATTATGAGGATCGGCTGCCATCCATTCCGATTGAGAGATGGGAAAAATCAAAGGAAAGCTAAACAAATATGCCAGCGAGAGCGTAGAACACATCTCCTTCGGTAGGGAAAACAAATAGTTTTGTATGGGGTGTGTGGGGGGGGGAGCGAAAAACTTTCAACGGTGGAAAATGCAAAACTACAAAGTGAAAAGTAAACAACGCACGCGGTCGGCAGGGAGAACTCCACCAATTGTTGCTGCTGTTGCTGCTGCTGCTGCTGTTGGCGCAAAGTTTTTGCACAAAATAAATTGCGCAAAATTTAATTAACTGCCACTTGAGTGCATGGTGGAGGATCCTGGTGGGAGGGGTGGGGTACTGTTCTGTTCTGTCCGCTGCAGCCTGGCAAACCCCAACCCCTCCATCCATGCCCCGCGCGAGTGTGTGCGATAATCATAATTCAAAGTTCTCCCTCACTCTCTCCACCCCTCTCTGACTCCTCAGTTGTGTGTGTAAAACACAAACAAAATGTTGTGGAGAAAACACCGCGAAACTTTATGAAAATTGAAAATTGCACAATTTTACAGTTCAATGCTGCAGCGGTTGGGTGCCCCGCCCCATAAGCCATGCGAAAATTGTTAACAAACATTTCACGGTATACACTTTCATATGCAGAAGATAACTTGATGAAGCGGTTAGAAAATAATCACACACACACAAGAGAAAGAGGGAGAGAGAGAGTGAGATTTGCCCCTGGAGGGATTATCCAAGTTAATTAAGCGCTTAACCACAGGGCCAAAAACAGGCGGAGGAGCTGCAGCAGCGTTGGCAGTCTCTGAATATCGTAAGAAATTATGCCTTAGAGTATGTGTAACTGACAGATAACCTTTTGAGGCAGAAGAATAAGTCTAGAAGTGCGTACATGTACAAACAGTGCCCGTGGTTTTTCTACCTCTGGCAAAGGGATATATAAATCCATAGAAAGAAGTCAAGGGTCTAGCTGGAGAAGCGCCACAAAATACCCGATATTTGCTCAGAGTATCTGCCATTTAACCAATATGTAATGCAGACTCTCCTACACTTTCTGAGCTATAAAGAGGAGCGCAAGCACAAAGGAAGCAGCAGCAGCGGCGCGCTGTAGCGGGAAAAAAAGTTTCGCGAGCGACCGAAACAGCGTGCGAGCGAAACAAAAACGCGCCAGAAACGCGCTTAATGACGCGTATCTGCTGGCGCTCATAAACAACAAAAGCAACAAGGCGTACTTTATGGGCAGGGCGCCCCCGCCCCAGCCACCGCCAGTGCCCCCCTCCCTGCTCCTGCTCCTGCTCTTGGCCAAGAACGAACGAACTTTTCGGCCATGGTTCGTTGAGGCTGAAAGTAAGCGGTGGTCCGGCAAAGGGATACCCCCATATACCCCGCTACCCGTTCTGCGATTGTGTTAACAAATTACGCACGCATTTTAATTTCCCCCTCGAAATGGGCTGGAGTGTTGTGTGTATCTCACGGATGCAATTAAAAAAGTAGCTGTCGGACCACACAACCACCGACCAAAGCGAATGAACTGCGTGTGGAAAGGAGCTCTCTCCAGCTCCGCTGACGTGACAAACATCTAACATGCAACATTAAACATTCAAATACCCGATAGATACAGATGTTCGATGGTGTAAATGGGAAATTTGTTAGGGAGGAGTGCGTGAGCAGGCGTCGAAAAATATAAATAAAATAATTAGAAATTTTTGAAAATTAGAAAAGGTTTAACAAGTAATTAATTTAAGGATTCCGAATAATTAAAGTACTTTATCGATTCTCATTGCGATTCTGTTTAATTAATTCACTTTTTATTGGTTCTGTTAGTTGATTTATGAAAATTCAACCACAAATTATGAAAATCAACTAAAGGAAAAAATAATTGTAAGCACTTTCCGATTGTCGTTGTGATTGAAATGCATCACAAGCAACATCCTCGAGCCGTTGTCTTGTCAAAGCGCAGCAACGACCCGAGGAAGTTTGCTCTGATAGATCTCCAGCTTAGTAAACGCGAACACCATCACGAATATTCGATTTAATTCCCACTTTTACAATGAAAAATGTGTAAAGAAAATTAAAATGTTTTAGAATTAAAAAGGGAAATCTGATCCCATTTACCGAGATAAATCTTTGCGATGAACGTTTGTCGCCGTTGTGTTTGAGTTGCATCACAGGCAACATCCTCGGGCCATTGGGTTTTTTTTAAAAGTACAGCAATGACCCGAGGAAGTTTGCTGTCATAGAACTCCAGCTTAAAAACACTCGATTTAGGTATAAATTCGATTGAATTAAAACTTGTATGATGAAAAATGTATAAACAAAATTTTAAATAATTTTTTTTTTGAGAAAGAAATGTGAAACACGATCAAAATCACGGTAAAAAAATAGAGATATACGGAACTTTTTTCGATGAACGTTTGTCGTTGTATTTGAGATGCATCACAGGCAACATCCTCGGGCCATTGGGTTTTTCAAGATTACAGCAATGACCCGAGGAAGTTTGCTGTGAGAGAACTCCATATTAAAAAACTGCACTCGATGTATTCACGAATATTTTATTCACTTTATGGCACATTTACCCTACAAAATTTTAGTTATAGTCGAGTTTCCATGACAAGCAACATCCTCGTGCCGTCATTTTTGAAGAGAAAAACATTGACGACCCGAGCATTAAAAACAATAAAAAAATATAAATAAAACAATGATATATGCGTGATTAAAACCCCTCCAAACACTTGTCACGCGTCCATCCCTAGACCCAAATGCAGAGGCCACTGTTGATATGGTAATAAATTAACATAATTTACAACCACGGGAGTATCTTAAATGCATGTCACCACCAGCCAGCAACCAGCCAGCCAACAGCCACATTGCGAGCAAGCGCATTCACTTTTACGCCGCTCTATCGGCGCAAACATAAATCCACTCCACTCCACTCCACTGGCACTCCGAATGAGGGAAACCAAAACATGTTCGATGTCTCCACTGGGCTCTAATCGTCGCCAAGTTATCAGAAAAGTTCAGGGGACGCGACAGAAACTTTTTAATTTATCGTCCAAGAGACGAGAGTCCAGAGAGTGGCTTTGGCTTTGTTTTTGGCTTGCGGCAGTTGGTGGGTGCTAAGCTATTAATTGTTATTTAATTTTTGTTTTCCAAGCGGCGACACGGCCTGTCACATGACTGCATCGTGGCGAATCTTATCGGATGCCAGCGATCATCGACAGTGTTGCAGCTGCACCCCGAAGGCAAAGCAAAGCAAAGCCTCAAGCCCCCAAAGCCTGCAGCCTGGGGCCAGCAAAATTTATAGATCACTCGATCTATTGGCGCTGTAAAAAATGTATATCGCTGGAAAAAATGCAGTCATGTTTTTATGGCCAAAGCGCTAAAATGCCAAATGTTGTCGCTGGTCGAGAGAGAGAGAGAGAGAGAGAGAGACTAACTTTAAAGCAATGTTTTTATGCACTTAATGTGCGGGCTGGAGGAGTTTCTGGGGGAGCTCTTGGCGCCTGCAGAACTTAACTTTTGATGCAAAAAGGTTGGCATTTATTTAAAATATTTTTTGTTTCTTATTTTAGGAAGGGAACAAATATTTATTTCGTTTTTTCCCTTCTTTTTCGTCTCCTAAAAAAGAGCATTCCCATATTCGATGTGAACTGCACCACCTGCTCTCCATTTCATGCATTTTTCAAACAGCCTGCAAATAACACCAAACACAAAAAAATGCCCCACAAGTTGCTGCTGCCGCATGGCAGCGGACGGACGGGACGGGACGCCTTAAGTGCCGCTACTAACTACAGCTTCACCTACATAAACCGTTGCGATCCACTTCGCTGGCTGCTGCTGCTGCTGCTGGCCAAGCGGCATGCGGCAGCTGGGAGTTTAGTGTCGCATTTACTTTTGATTGCCACCGAGTGGTGCCCACCGGCAGGCAGGCACATGGAGATTTCCATGGTGCAGCACCAGCACCAGCAGCAGCTCCCAAATTACATGCATTGCTGCAGTTTTGGTGTTTGGTTTATCGTGTGTTGTGTGCTGGCCACTGTTTTCGGGCCAAGACAACATCTAATAGCAAATCCATATCAGGTTTTTCCTTCAGCGCGCTCTGAAAGTGGCTGGCAATGTGTGTGTGGGACTGTGAGATATTTCTGGTGCTAGAAAGTAAAAGTGAGCCACGCATTGTGGGGGATATTGTGTAAATCGATGCATAAGCCAGCCAAGCCGAGCAATTAGTTTGGGAAATTGGTTTTGGAGAGTCCGGAGAGTCGCCGCTGTTGGTGGGTTGATGATTTCCATAAATTTCACAGAGGTAAATATAGAGATTAGAGGCGTATAACTCTCATGGCAAGCAATTGGATAATGGAAAACTAGTTGGGAAATGGCTGTATAAACATTAGCTCGTAATATAATTGCTGGAAAAATTACATATTCGAATTTGGATTGAAAGATTAAATTTAAGTAGCAAGTTAGGAAATACTCTATTTATTGTAGCAGAATGGTTTTCCTTGTTATGAAATCATTTTATTACATTTCCACATCGGAACATAACTAAATTTCGCAAACGATTCCCCTCTCAACACAATCGATAAAGCAGTGCATTGGCATTGCAATGGTGTACGTGATCTTCTTACAATTTGAGTGTAATCCATTACCATTCTCACTGTCTTTCTCACTCACTCTCGCTTTCACTCCCTCTCTTCGAGTGCCAACGGCTGTCAATAAGAATGTCTGCGTGGGAGAGCAGAGCATAGAATTAGCAAGGGCCAAGCTGTCATTCACCTATGTTACCACTGAACAGTTTAACAGAAGAGTAGAGGGCAGCTCATTTAGCAGTGCTGTAAATGATCTTTGCATAGATGATTGCCGAAACTGCGCTTCGTCTTTAACTCTCACTCTCATTCTCTCTGAGGGCAATAACCGAAAATTTGGTGGAACTTCTATGTGTGTGTGTGAGAATGTTATTTCTTTTGCCGATGCTCGGTAGTTGACAGCTTCCTCTCCCGCTCATGCCCATCACCTTTATGGATTCTCTTTCTGTGAATGTTGTCTCTGGCTGTGGAAGCTCATGCTGTTGTTGCTGCACCCCTCCACCTGATTACTGATTCCATAACATTTCCTAATACAAAGCAGCACTCTTCTGTGCCGTCTATAAACCATTCCAAAACGCATTTCCTTCGTCTGGTTCTCCCACCATCTCATTCAGGCATTCAATTTTTCATCCACTACTATATTGCATCCACACCTACTTAACCCGAACCCGAGCCATCCATTCTCTCTATAGGCATCCCATCCCCCCCCGACGACTGCATTCAAACTCGCATGTTTCCCAATCAGATCGGAGCAGAGCCAGAGCCCCAGACACCACTTGACCTCCAATTGTTGACTGTCGCACATTTATCAAGCGAACCCCCAGACCCAGAGAGCCACAGAGAGGGAGTCTGGGGTCTTACCTGATCTCTGGGCCACTTTTCAACGCATATTTCAGACAATTTATACGACCATTTAAACGGACCGAGCTTTAACATTATCAATTTAAATACAGGCCTGCCAGAGAGCTGGGAGCTGGTTGGTGGAGCTGTGGACCGTGGTGTGGCATGGCATGGGAGAGAGTGGCAGGGAGTAATTTTTTATTTGGTCGCCGCAAAGCAATTCGAGCAACATTTCAACGCGCCTACGGTCAAATGAAATATGGCAGACGCATGCAGATATTTACGCATTTAAATAAATACAGATACATTCGTACGAGTGTTCACATTCGCATATTGGAATAAACAGCTGAACCATAAGACAGAAGGCAGCCCAGACCAACATCAACATGGTTTTCATTCAGCTTCCATTCATTTCCTGCTACCGTCGTGGCCTGGTTTTGCCCTCACTCTCTTGAACACACCAAAGAAAAGATGATTGGCTTTGTTAAACAGTTTGTTGCAACGGGAGTTGAGTGCGCTCTCTGTGTGCTCCAGTTTTGTTTCATTTCAAAAGGCAGAACTCTATGCTTTTGGTGGAAATAATTTAACCAATTTTCGGTTATGTGGAACATATACCATAAGGATGTTGAAATTGAAAAATAATAAATAGATTCACAGCTTCACATACACCCTCGCAAATTCACAGGCTGAGTAAAATAATGAGATCATTGCACTGCCAGAAAGAGAGCATGAAAGCGAGAGTGTAAAAAGATGAAGCGCAGTTTCGGCAAGCAGTTAAGCTCAGATCATTTACAGTACTGCTAAATGAGCTGCCCTCTACTCTTCTGTTAATATGTTAAGTGAGAGCATAGGTGAATGACAGCTTGGCTCTTGCTAATTCTATGCTCTGCTCTCCCACGCAGACATTCTTATTGACAGCCGACTGCAATCCCAGAGAGAGACTGTACGCGAGAGTGGGAGAACAATTGAGTGACAACCAAACACACATAGGTTCGGCACATGCAAATCTGGTGACAGCTCTCATTTTTTCGGCAGCCATCGGACCCATGTGGTCATTTAGAGAAAAGTGATTAAAAACATTAGAAAAATGCAATAAAAATTGCCACAAATAGTAGGAACGATATTAAGCGATCGTATTTCGGGTTTAACAAAAGAAAAGTGCGGGTTTTCTTTGCGTTTTCGTGTGCAATATGCATTTTGTACGTTTTAAGCTGCGGCGCAATGACTTGTAACTCTTCGCAAACCTTTCCCACGATCGTGGATGAGTGGAAGTGACTTTTCCTTGCACAGGTATGTGGTTTTTCACTCATTTTTACTGCGGTACTCCTTAGCCATTGAATTTGAGCACTTTTAAGCGTATTTCCCTATTCGATGTTTGAAAATATTGCTGCCATTTCTTCAGAGGTTCGAAAACAAGTTGGTGGCTAACGAGCCAGCGTCTCTGACAACAACAACAACAAAAAAAAAACCTCTCTGGCCAACAAGATAATTTGTTATGCTCGGCAGACGAATATAAAATAACAACAAAGCCAGTGGAAACCATTGGAGGAGCCACCAGCTGTGATGGACGGGACCACACATGGACACGTGAGGCGGCGGCTGTTGGGAGCCCCAGCCAGTCCGGCCAATCAGCAATGGTAATGAGGAGCAGCACCAAAGCACAGAACAGCGAAGGCAGCAGCAGCGGCAGAGGCAGAGGAAGAGGCAGGCAGCAGCGGAAGAGGCAGCCAAGACGCAGTCATCTATCAAAAGAGCCGCTGAGCTGCTGCTGCCTTCGATTTTGTATATTCACACATACAAACACACGCATACAATATATCTATCTATCTGTATGTCAGAGACAGAGCCAGAGCCAGAGCCACCCACTTGTACTACCTTATACCGATTCCGAGCCATTCCGCCCATCATTTTTCCACACCGCACCATCTCTGCAGTTTATGCCTAACCTCATGTTTATTAATGACGTCCGATGGAGGGGGTGGGATCTGCTGGGATCTGGGCTTAGGGTTCGATGAGGGATCCTTGGCGCTTTGCGTAAATTTTCCGTAATTGGTTGTGGTTGAGTGCGTGCCGGGGCCGTAACCTGGGCCGGTAAACCCAACCCCAACCCCAGCCCCGACCCCGACCCCTCCTCCATCCACCAGTTATTAGTTACGGTTTTGTGTTATTGGTAAATACTTGAACAGGAGACGCTGGCCAAGACCCTGGAGCAGCGGCAGGACCAGAGCCAGAGCCAGCACCAGAGCCAGAACCAAAATGAGGGCCAAGAATCCATGGCTAGGGGTTAGGACCCTCATTCCTGTTTGCGGTTGATTGATTTCCATGTTGATTGCTGAATGCAAATGCAAATTCCCTGCGTGTGTGCCGCCTCGACTATTTAGTGCAATTCAGAATTAAGTGCATCGGGGGATGTGGCTACTGCTGCCTGCTGCCTGCCCCAAACTGTTGCATCGTTGCATGTGTGCAATGATGCATGGACTTTGGGAAGTTTACTCCTGAGCGACTCCCGATCCCACGATGGCTCCTGCCCCCATACCTCCTACCTCATGCCGATCCATTCGTCCGTGAACCAGACACAGAATTTTGGTTCCACATTTTCTCTCTCTCCACCGATTGGCGATTGGCTTTGTTACAGAATTCGGAATTGTGCAGAAATGTTGTATACAAAATACTCTCGTATTTTCCATAATATTTCTTTGTATCCGCTTTTTGTACCTTTTTATTTTCTTTCTTGTTTTCCTGTTGTACCTCGAAAAATGCATAAATTTTATTTCATGGGAAATGAACATATGGAATTTTTCCACATCGTTTCGAGGGGGGTATCGGAAAATGTTTTGTAAACATTTTTTATTGAGAAAAGAAAAAACAAAAACTTTTTAGGTTCTATTCGAAAATGTGCAAAACTGTGAATATGAATATTTAATGCACAAAACGGAATTTGTATTCGATTTCATGATGCATTTTGAATAAACATGAATAATTATACAAGTTTTTTCTTTTGTTTTCTTTTTTTTTTGGTTGGTGAAAAAATGTGTACACAAATACAAATGAAATCAAGGGCAGGGTTTCCACATTAAATGTACAAATCTGGCGGGGAAATTATTATCGTTTAGTTTACTTTTCTATAAATTGGAAGAAATTTGTATTAGCTACAAATATCATTCTTAGAGGAAATATGATTTAGTTATTAATGAATAAAAAAAACACTTGAATGTGAGCAAATATATTAGTAAAATAAGTTCGAAGATCAATATGTCAAATATATTTTTAAAATCTTAATCTCAGAGAACTTTTTCTAGCAGAAATTGAATTTTTTTTTTTTTGGAGTAAAACACTTGTTAGATAACTTAAACAACGAAAACCGAAGGCAACAAGAGCACATAAACTGAAATAACTTTATTTACCCATACAATCGTCATAACAAAAGTCTTTTATTTAATCAAAATTTTAATCAAAAATGCACATGCATAAGTAAAACACACCACAAGCAAACACCTTTATCCATTCGATTACTTACCAATTTCCAATGCTGCCACGCCTCCAGATGTGGCACCGCCGACAGCTGGTGCTGCTGCTGCTGCCACTGCTGCTGCTTGTGCTGCTCCTTCCGTGGCAGTGGCAGTCGCAATTGCCGTTCGTGCGCTCAATAAAATCAAAGTCAGTGTCAGCCAACATAAAGTTTTATTGTTATTAACACCATGACGCTTAATGTGGCAATAACTTTTTAAATAATTTGTTGCAAAATGCCAGCACCCGCACCAGTACCAGCACCAGGAGCAGCTGAACGCCCAGACGTTGTATCGGTGTCCAGGTCCAGGTCGAGGTCCTTCCTTCTTGCCTTCTTGTGAATGAATTGAATTCAATTGTTGTAATTTTATTGCTGGCATTTTGATTTTCGTTTCGTTTATTTCTCTCTGTTTTTCTATCGGTCCTTTTCGCTGCCTGTTCCCAGTTCCTTTTGAGTAATGCCTCACGTACATTTGCTGCTACATTTTACACTCTGCAAAAAAAAGAAAAGAAAATAAATAAAAGCACCAGCGAAATTAAGAAAAATTGTCAAGGGATTTTTGCAACAGTAAGAATTATTCGCTTGTAGCCTTAATTGGCGGCATGGCTTTAAGAATGTCGCGAGACCGACCGACCACCCTACCCTCAGAGGAGTGGGAATTGGTCTCGTCTCTCTTCCCCTAAATACATCATTGTCAGCAAATTAATGTGACGTGACCTTGCAAACTGTCGCGTTTTTGTCACATGACAGCAAAGTCATGGCAGGCGGAGGGCACTCTGCTGTCACAGTGCGATGGTGCGGTGGGTTGGGGTGTGGTAGGGAGTCGCTCTATAGTCCCCGTCACGATTTTCCAGAGCTGAGCAAGCAGAAATTTATGTAAAATGTCAGAGACATACGACACACAGCGCTGCTAAATTTCCCCTTCCCATTGCAGGGCACCTCCCTCGGCGACATGCCAAAACGTGTCAAAATACAAAAATATAAACAGCGCGAAAAACGTTGAACGCGGCAGAAAGGAGACGATTTCGGTGGTGTTTTAGGGGTGGTCTAGGGGGCGGCAGCTGAGGAGAGTTTTAGGGGGGAGTGTCGGGTTGATGGTTGCCCTTTTTTGGCAGCCGGAAATGCGACAACGACAGCATAGAGCAGCGACACCAGGGCAGGGCAGGGCCTCTGCTCTGAAATTTAAACAATATACAAAACTTAAAGGCTACAATCCACAAGCACACAAAAAACTAACAGTTAAAACTAACAGTTTAGCCAAGCTAGATTTATGACTCGTGAAGAGTGCTGTAGGAGAGTGTAGGAAAGTGCTCTAGGGAAGTGTATGGTACAGCTGTACGGGTGGTAAATGGGTGAAAGTTTGACTTGAAGAAAATGAGAATTTAGCTGATTGATGAATGGATTTGCATACTCACAAGTTGAGTTTGCGGAATTTTACAGCTGGAAAAAAAAGTTGGGGAAACGGGAATTTAAGGAATGGAAGAGTGGAAGAATAGGGGAAGAAGGAACTTAAAGAATGCTTGTCAGACATTTTAGATTGTATCTGTGATCTATGGTTGTGAAATTATAATAAGTGGAGTGTTTAATACGCATTCTGTATGATGTTTTTATTGAAGAAAATTAATTTATAGAACTTAATCATTTATTTGTGTATTTATTTGAGGCTCTGTGGGGGACTGTGAAGGGTCTGGAAATCTTCGCTTTTGCCAATAATTACGCTCTATGAATAAAGAAGCACACTGAGAAGGGGCTTAGACGGAGTTGGAGCAATAGATATCCTTCCCATTTACCCATAAAACCTGCCTAGTAACACCATCTGCCATCTGCTTCTAGCTACCAGAAGTTCCTTCACTTCCCTCGAGCCCCGCACCCTGATAGTTTTTCATCTGTTAAAAGTGTCCCTCCCGAGAAGAAGGAAAAGATCAAAAGACTTCGCCCAACAACACAAACACAAGGCAACATTTTCACAGGCATTTTGCCAATGCAAAAATTCACTCGAGCAATTAATAAAAATGTGGAAAAAAAAACAGAAAAGAAAAGAGGAAAAACCAAACGATAAACGAAGTGAGGGTGGAGTGGCAGTGGCAGTGTCAGGCTCTGTTCTGTTATGTTCTGTGGCGCCCACACTTCCTTTCATATGCGAAATGGCGAAATTTTACGCCAACTTCACAGTGGAAGTGGCACAAAAGTTGCAAATGTGCCGCATTTTCCCTTATAGTTTTGCCCGCTGTAGTTGTTGTTGTTGTCACTATTATTAATGTTGTTGTTGTTGTTGCTGCTGCTGCTGCTGTTATTGCCGTTGTTGTTTTTGTTGTCGTCGGCAAAAGTCGCCAAAAATAAAAGGCATACAAATTTGTGTAGCAACAACAAAGCGCACACTGAAAAACACTTGAATGCACAGAAGAGAGAGAGAGAATGGCAGTGAAGTGCGTGCACTGCGCGAAATAAGGATACTTTTCGATGTTTTTATAAATTTTAAAGATTTTTGTGGGTGAAGAACAGTTTCCAATAAAAACAAAACATTTTAAATATTAAAAATTTTGTAAATACATTTTAATATTCAATTTTTAGTTTTCAAGTTGATTTTTAGATTTAATCAGAATAAAGAAGGGCATAATAAAATGATTTTGGAATTAAAAGCCATATACAATTTTTAATTAATTGTTTTTTTTATTTATTTATTTTTATCGTATCGTATTCATTATTTTCTGAAAATTTGCAGCGCTCTAAAATGTTCTCTCAAATGCAATGCAAATGGTATTTATATTTCTCACAGTGTAGGAATAGAGCTACTCCCATAGCAGTCGCGAATAGTTTTTATGGGCCTTATGGCTGGGCCTCCTTTTTATGCCGCAGCTCTGCAACGGAGTTGCAATGAGGCAACAGCAGCAGCTGGTGGGGATTCACGGAGTCCGGAGTTGCAGTTGCATTTGCAGATGGAAATGGAAATGAAGCCACAGTCGGTGTCGGTGTTTGTGTCTGTGTCTATGGCCTATGGCCTATGGGGTCTGGCGAGAACATTTTACTTTTTATCCGGTAGCCGGTGCTGGTGCCGGTGCCGGTGCCGCCTCCACCGTCAGACAGAATGCAAATTTTATATGTGACGAAAGCAATGGAAAAACAGTTGCGTGAAAAGCGCACCCATTTTCCAGCAAGGGCCTGTAACCTGTGCAACTGAAATGTGCAAGAGGACTGTGATGGGCAAAAAGGTGGAAGGAGGGCGGGCGGCCTAAATGGCCTAATCGATTCGAGTCATATGCAAAAGCGTTTGATGGTTCGATTTATGTCTGATACAAATTACAGTCTTGCAGATTTATTGAATACTCGATTCATGCCACAATAAAAGATTTTCTCAATTAAATTCTGAAGCGAAATAAAGTCCATTTATATGTGATTATATTGCCATTTACCAACAATTTATAAACCAATTCATAAACCATTTCATAAGCCATTTATAGCTCATTCAATTTCAGCCACAAAGTGCTACCAACAAAATTAATTTTTTATTTTAAAAGTATCTCTCTCGTACTCCACACCCCTCCCCCACTTGCTTTCATTATATTTAACAAATAAATTGCCAACATCCAACATTTTATACACTCTTCTTTCTACTGCCCTTCATCTCCCTTTCGTTCCCTGGCATTCTTTACCATCTCCCTATCTCTTTGGGGAACGGTGCGAAGTACTTCTCTTTCCCACAGTAAAATATCCATAACATTAACCACAATTACCATGAAATTTCATACCAAAATTGCAGCGAAAAAAAAAGAAGAGTGCGCCATCTCTCTCTGTTCCTGCTCTCCTCTCTGTCTCTTCTCACTCCGCTGTCCTGTCACCTCTCGTGTCCAACAACACCCACAAAGCCGAAATTAAAAATGGTTTAAAAAATATTTTTCTATTAATTTTTCCAAGCTGTCCTTTTTTTCTGCTGCCGCCACAGCGGCGTTGGCGTTGGCAACATGTGTTGCATGTGGCAATTAAATGCCAGCAGCAACAGCAACATGGCAAATAAAAAAGAAGAAAGCCCCAAATGAAATGGCAAAAGTAAAATAAGAAATAAAAAGTAGGATAGAAAGGCTTGTGTCTTTGAAGTGTAGAAGATTTAGATACCCTGGAATGTTGGGATTTTTATGAAAAATATGGCCACATAAAAGATTTAAATACAATTTGATGAGAACTTAAAATAAATAATTTTAAATAAAATATATTTTGAAATAACAAAATTTACTCTACGCAAGATTTATTTCTGATCATCGTTTCTGTATGCAAGGTGTAAAATGAGAGTGAAAAATTACATAAAATTGACTTTATAGTATAAGAAAAATCGTACAATTTTATTGATCAAACAATTTTTACTCCCAAATAATTTCCCATTGTGATTTAGAATTTCTATCTTATATAGCACCGAAAAATCTTTTTTTAAAGCATTTGTAAAATCATTATACCCTTTTTTATAGCACAAAGCTGGTAACACACTCCCTGTCAAGCAAGAGAGGGAAAGATAGAGAGAGAGTGTAATAATTTTTGGCGTTGGGTCTTGAAGAGCAAATAAAATGCAACTTTTTAGTAACTCAGTTGGGGTGTAGCAGCAACAACAACCACAGGCAGTGGCAGTGGCAACATGCAACAAAAGTCGGCAGTTGGCAATTTTTTTGGAGTTTGGTTGAGTGCGAAAATAATACGAACAAAACGGTGCCTGCCTGTAACGAGGGGCAGAGTAGAGGAAGCGTGGGGAACATGGCTGAGTGTTGGTGAATGGGGGGAACCATGCGGCATAGAAAACCAAATGAATGACATGCCACAACGTCGTCGTCGTCGTCGTCGTCTCTGCAGCAATGCCTTTGTCTGGTGTGTGGCAGACGACTTGTGGTCCATTCTGCGTTAACCCATGCTGCTTCCCCGTTCCCGTCGCCGTCTGCGTCTGCGTCTGTAGCACTGGCTTCAATTAATTTCCAGCTTCGGTTATTGTTTGCGGGTGTTAATGGTTCCCCCTTCTTATCAATGGAGTGGGGATACAGATGAGGGCAGATGATGCAGCAAAAGAGGCAACTAGAGCAGGGGGTAATGGGTCTGCTGTTGCTGCTGTTGACATTGCAGGAAGATTGCAGGTATTTTATTTCCTCTAATGAGCGTCATCTATTGGGGCTATAGAAGCTGCAGCTTCGTGGAGGAAGGGCAACTATGTTCCTGCAGCAAAAGATTCCTATTGTTATAGGATCTACATTCAGGAGAATTCCAAAAATTAATTATAATCTTCCTTATACTTTTCTCCATTCCCATAGATATTTATCCATTTTCATTCATAAACTAAATCTTTCATCCAATATTACCCCATAAAAAATCCACATATACATATGTAAATACCCCCATAGCCTCTCTAGCTTCTCTTAATCCTCTTGCTTGGTCTATCCACATATTTCGTGCCTAATCATCAACCCTGCACAGACGGAGGACAGAAAGAAAAGAGAATTATAGTCGTAAAAACCCAAGTCCTGGGAGCTTCGCTTCGCCACGCCATTTACATGGCCATAAAATATAATTCAGACTGCAGACCAAGGGAATGAGGAAGGAGGCAGCAAGGCAGTAGAAGAGGGTCCAACTTTCGCTTTAGGAAAACGAGAAAATTCCCAGAGCCATAATTCTTTCACGTCTCCGTTGCGACGCCGCATAATTGCAGCGTAATTTCTGCGCATTTAATTTCAATGTCTGGACAGGCGGCAGCGCGCAACCTTAACCTTAGACAAAAAAAAAACGAGAGCAAAAAAAAAGAAGTCCCACAACAGCAAAAACAACAATAGCAGAAAAAAAGAACAAAAAGCGGAAATGCAGAAGGTGCAGAGACGTCCGAAACTCGAAGGCGTGAAAAATGTAGCGTTGGCATTGGCATTGCATGTGACGATTATTTTTGTGGGTTTTTTTTGTGCTTTTTGGGACCCCAGCGACCCCTGGAGGATTTTTTTTTGGGCATGCAATTAATAAAAACAAAGCAAAAAGAGAAGAATGAGAAAAAACAGACACGCACGCGCTTTGTGCAGAAAAATTTGCAAATACAACACTTTGCACTTTTCGACATGTCGTTGTCCGTACCCGTGCCCGCCCCTTGCAACCTGCTGTCATTGACCATGATTTTTTTTGTCGGACCGTGGAATGGATGTTAATGTTATACCGGTACGACATGGTGGATTACTTTCGGATTTTCGCTGTTTTTCGAAATGCATCCAAGGAAAACTACTCGGATCAATGTTTTTTATTTACTGCAACAGAACTTTAATCGTAGAATTTGCTACAATTAAAACACGCGATTGAAACAGTTTTTCGGTAAACGATTCTCGTTGTGATTGAGTTCCATCACAGGCAACATCCTCGGGCCATTGGGTTTATCAAAGAGTACAGCAATGACCCGAGGAAGTTTGCTGCGATAGAACTCCGCTCCTAATTCATTTTTTTTCTCCCAAAATAAAAGTATTTTTTAATCAAGGAGATTCTTCCTTAACTTTTTCTGCCAATTGTTTCTGTTCTCATAAGTTATTTTCTCTTATAAAGCAAAACCCTCAACGATCCCAATTATATCTGGAAATCATTATACAAATTAAATATACAAAAAGTTGACAATAAATGGTTTTAAAATTAACTAACATAAATCTTCCGCGATTCTCGTTGTGATTGAGTTGCATCACAGGCAACATCCTCGGGCCATTGGTTTTTTCAAGAGTACAGCAATGACCCGAGGAAGTTTGCTGCGATAGAACTCCGCTTTTAAATCATTTTTTTTTATAAAATAAAAAGTATTTTTTAATCAAGCAGATTTTCCTTTAACGTTTCTTCCAATCGTTTCTGTTCTCTTTTAAAGCAAAGCCCTCAATGATCTCAATTATTTCTGGCAATCATTATAAAAATAAAAAATTATACAAAATTTGACAATAAATGGTTTAAATTAACTAACACAAATCTTCCGCGACTCTCGTTGTGATTAAGTTGCATCTCAGGCAACATCCTCGGGCCATTGGGTTTCAAAAAGTACAGCAATGACCCGAGGAAGTTTGCTGCGATAGAACTCGCTCTTAATTCATTTTTAACACAAATTAAAAAATATTTTTTAATCAAGCAGATTCATCTTTAACGTTTTCTGCCAAATTTGTCTGTTCTCCTAAGGTATTTTTCTTTTAGAGCAAAGCCCTCAACGATCCCAATTATTTCTGGAAATCATTATAAAAATTAAATATTATAAAATAATTTAAAAATAATTATCTAACATAAATATCCTGCAATTAAAACACTTTTTCGATTTTCGTTGTGATTGAGTTGCATCACAGGCAACATCCTCGGGCCATTGGGTTTCAAGAAGTTCAGCAATGACCCGAGGAAGTTTGCTGCGATAGAACTCGCCCTTAATTCATTTTTTCCCAGAATAAGAAGTAATTTTTAACCAAGCAGATTTTTTTGTTTACGTTTTCTACCAATTGTTTCTGTTCTCCTAAGAACCTCAACGATCCCAGTAAATTCTGGCAATCTTTTAAAAATGAAAAATTACACAAAATTTGACAAGAAATGGTTTAAAAATTAACTAACATAAATCTCCTACGATTAAAGTACTTTTTCGATTTTCGTTGTGATTGAGTTGCATCACAGACAACATCCTCGGGCCATTGGTTTTATCTAGAGTACAGCAATGACCCGAGGAAGTTTGCTGCGATAGAACTCCGCTCTTAATTAAATAATTTTTTTTTTTTTTTAATAAAAAGTTTTTTTTAATCGAGCAGATTTGCTTTTAACGTTTTCTTCCAATTGTTTCTGTTCTCTTTTAAAGCAAAGCCCTCAATGGTCTCAATTATTTCTGGCAGTCATTATAAAAATTAAAAATTATACAAAATTTGACAATAAATGGTTTAAATTAACTAACATAATTTTTCCGCGATTCTCGTTGTGATTGAGTTGCATCACAGGCAACATCCTCGGGCCATGGGGTTTTTCAAGAGTACAGCAATGACCCGAGGAAGTTTGCTGTCATAATACTCCAGCATAGAATGCGAAAAAAGAGCATTCCAAATTCACGTTTACTTCAACTTAAAAACTTCTTTCAATTTGTATTATGTGGTATTTTTTACTTGACCGAAACCCCTCGCCTCGCCCTCACCAGACGGTCGTTCAGCCTCTTGTCGTCATCCGCAGTAGAATTTCTATGATAAAGTGTTTTTCGTGTTGCAAAAAAAATAATATTAAAAATATTACTACAAAAAAAATGAAGAAGTCTACAAAAAATGGTTCTTCTATTGTTATGCGGTCGCTCCGCCAAGCAGCAGCAGGCGGAAAAAAGTGCAAAAAGAATAAAAGTTTATTAGGTTTTTTTTTCGCAGCCATTGGATGGGTGGAAAATTTATGCTCTGACATTGAATGGAATGCGACAGGGGTGGGGTCCGCGGCGACTGTCGGCAACTGGTAACCGAAGGCCAAGGGCAACCTCCATTCTTGGCCCTGGCCAACACGCGTCGGTCTGCTCTAAATTATGGAATATTTTTGCAAAGGCAGCAGACGAATGGCATTGAACCTTCTTCATTCTGTGGCATGAATGGCAGGAAGTGATGGAAATGGGCAGACAAAATTCCAATATCGATATTTCTTTATATCTTATTTTATATTTTTATTAGAGTTTTGCTTTATGCAATTATAAATATCTTTTCGTACGTTTAGTATTTTGTATTACAATTTGCTTTGTTCCCTCCAAAACTTTTCCCATTCGCACACACCAAAACTTTCCTCAATGACCTTTACCCCTTTTCGAGATACAATTCCTACTATCTGTTGCCAGCGATCATATCCACAGCGCAACGCAACGCAGCGCAGCGATTTTCCATGCTCTGCAAGAGACCTGTGCAAGAGTCGTAAAAGGCAAGCAGAAAACCTTTGGCCCTAACAGTCGTAAAAGGCAAATGATTCCAACGCCATAGCGCAGCGGATGAGCTTCGAAGAGCTGTCAAAATGGCCCAAAGAAGGCGGAACGGGACGCACCTCCTCCTCGTCGCACACGCCCACACAGAGACGACGGGCACGCACCAGAAAAAAAAAAAAAAAAAGAAGAAAAACACATGTCCATGGAGGGAAAACTCTTCCTGCCTTATGGAGTAGGTGGAGCTCTCCATCGGTCTGTCTGTCTGTCCGTCTGTCTGGTTGCGCTTCCCATGGAAAGGAAAGGCAAAGAAATGAAAAGGCCAAGTGCCAGTCGAAATTAAAATAAAAATGCATAAATATGAATGATGAAGACATAAAGGAGGGTCCCCCCCGCACACACTCTGCTTTATGGCTAGACTAGATCTAGGTAGTGGGAGAATGCAAGCTTTAGATGCCCTTAGATATATATTTTCCATCATGTAAATAAGCAGATAAATCTTTAGCTGCATTAAATAATATTTGAGTGGACTTTTTTTAGATTTTCTTTCTGTTTCGATTTTTTTATATCCGAGAAGGAGGATCTCTAAAAACTCTTAAAGACTCGGTAAAGCTTCCTCTCTTAACCAACTTCTTGTTCATTTTATAATACCCCTTTTTACAGGGTATCAAAATGCACTGAACTGCATCTAAAAGTGTTTTCAATTTCCAGCATGAATGAGAATGAATTCTCTCGTGCGGTTCGTAACTTTAAACGACCGACTGGTCGTCATAATATTTTGAAATCAAAGAACTGCAACATAAACTTGAATGCTAAATGGAGTTTCAGGCAGCGAGGAAACCAAGCAGAGGATAGATAAAGAGAGGTAGAGATGGAGAGTGGGTGAGATATAGAGTTGGGGGAGATCGAGCAGATAGAGTGGGAGATGTGTAGTATCTCACAGATACAGATACAGATAGAAGCAAAAGCAAAGGCGTTGGTGAAGGTGGCAAAACATTTCTACGGCCAAAAGACGCAGCTGCCGTTGACAGTCCCCACAACCAACGCCTATCCCCCTCGCCACGATTGTCTTTACGTTTGTCTCTGCCATTTAATGGGTTTTCTTCTTATTTCAGTTTTCGGGGGGGACACGGACACGCCCCCACTCTGTTGGGGCAGTTGCCGTTGTTGTTGTTGTGCTGGTAACACGCCTATCTAATCATTTTGGTGTTGACACTTGACACTCGTGAAAAATAAACGGAGACGAAAATTGCAATGTCTTTGTCTTGACTGGGGGAGGGGGGGCCCTGCCCGCCCCACTACAGCATTCAACATGCGACATAGAAGACTTGATTTAAATTTCATGCCACACTTGCTGCCACAAACTGCTTGTTGAAGCCAGTGTCTCTGTAATTTGCGTGTTTTCTGTGGCTCTTTCGAAGATTTCTGTTTTTTTTTTTTTGGTGGGAGGATCATTGATAAATGGCAGATTTTTTCATAGAAAAGTTTTTGCTAATTGGGGGAAAATTTATACATTTTATAGATAATAAATGTACGCTGGAATTTATTTTCTATATATGAGAAATTGTAAGAAATTCTAGGGAAAAAAAATCGGGATCATAGATTTAATTTATTTTGTAACCCCCGAAGTTCCTACTTATTGAATGTATCTTCAATGAAGAGAGGACGAACAAAGAGGCGCATCTAGGGCTACAAATTAACACCTATAAATAAATGAAAGGCGATTCCATTATCTCAAGTCTCAGAACCCCCCCACAGACAAACCATGATTTGTGGCACTTAAATGTTGTCCGTTTTCCCACGATCTTTGACCGTCGCGGATAATAAATTATGAAAATTTCCATAAAAAAAATGGTCATCTTCCATAAGTAGGCGTTGAGGCGTGGCATGCAAAACAATGTCGCCGGAGCGCGCGAGAGCAAATGGTGCATGAAAGCAAAATCAATAAGAGAAAAGCCAAAGAAAGACAGAGATGGAGATAGAGAGAGAGAAAGAGAAATGCCAACTCAGGCAATTTTTGTGGTCGGTTCATTTCACAGCCATCCGTCCGTCTGTCCGTTCGTCTGTCCGTACTGTACGTCCATTACCCGGGAAAACACGCTTATTTAAGCAATAATTTCCTTTGGCTCTCACTCTGTCTCCACTCCACTCCCCCCTCTTTTACTTTTCCTTTGGCTTTTCTTTCTGCTTGGCCTTTTCCTTTGGCTTTTCTTCCACCATGGCCTTTGCCTTTGGCTTTTCTTAGCCTCTGCCGCTGCCGCTGCCTTTTCGCTTCTTTTTGTTTTTTGATTAATGGTCGTGTTCATAAAGTGACACATTGAAAATTGGAAACCAAATCAAGCACAAAAAGCAACAGCAAACGCATGAAATCAGCAAAAAACCCACGAAAAATCAAAGATTAAAATAAGGAGACGAAACTTTGCATACCCTGGGAATCGAATATATGAGAATTTTAGGCAGAGATACGGGAACACTTTTCGTTGTCTGATTTTTTTGGTATTTTGTAGTCGAAACCGCAGGAACATTTCTCGGGAAATTTGATCCGCGGAAAGACTCGGCGGCGCTCCCACAGATCATGTTAGGAAAGTACACACATACACACACACACTTTATTCACGAATATTTGATCGATTTTAACACTTTTTCGATGAACAATGAACGATTGTCGTTGCAGTCGAGTTTCCATCACAGGCAACATCCTCGGGCCATTGGTTTTCAAGAAGTACAGCAATGACCCGAGGAAGTTTGCTGCGAGAGAACTCCACCATTAAGTCATGTTTTACCTGCAAATAAATATTTTTTATTCTAGCAGATTGTCTGCCTCTTCTTTAAAATTGCCTTCCATTTCTTTCTGTTCCTCCTTTTTTAAGCAAAGCCCCCAGCAAGCGATCCCAACTAGTAGGGGCAATCATTTCAAGGGTATCAAAAGTAGAAATATATAAATAATACAATCCTAAAGAGGGTGTGAGGCGAGTGGCAGGGACTAAGGAAATTGCTGCTAAAAGTGTAAAAAGTTGAGCCTCGAGGCCTAAAGGTCGTCAAAGTGAAAAATTCGATAAATGAAAATGGACACGACGGAGAGAGCCTCGGAGAGCGCGCAGAGAGCTGTAGCGGTGGAGGCGGCGCACGAATTGAAACGGAAATCCTTATTGAACTAGAGTGAGAGGTGGCAGGATGGCGGTGGTGGGGGGGACTCCTAGGGGCAGTGACAGCGACTGTGGCAAGGATAAGGAGTCGGCTGCTGCTGCGTTGGCAAACCGGAAAAGCATGCTGCCGAAAATTTGTGCTGTTGAGTGGCAATGGAGAGTGCTCTCCCCTGCTGCCCCCTGCCACCATTGAGTACACTGTGAGAAAGCTCAGAAGGAGCATCAGGGATACGAAATAATGAAGAAATTGGCCTTCGCCCAGTGTAGCTCTGAGGGCTGCTGTCCAGCAGCGGATGCGAAATGGCAGCGCGACACACACGAGAGATGAGCGGCAGCAGAGCGCAGGAAATGGCTGGCAATGCCTTTTTGCGATGTGGGATCTGAGAAGGAAGTAGAAGATGGGTGGGAGGATGTGGGTGGAGAAGTGGACGGCAACGGCAACAGCAACGGGAATTAGGAGCCCCAAAAGCTGGAGCCAAAGGAAGCAGCAAATGTCAAGATGCCAGAAGCCAGAGCCCCAAATGTGCCACTGCCGCTACCGGCGCTGTGTCCCCTCCGCTCTGAGAGTTTGGGGAATTTTAAATGATAATGATGGACGGACGGTACATGGAGCGGCCACCAGGGGAAAAGCTTAACGAATGCGTGCGAATTTCTAGGAGTAAGTATGTACCCTGCGAAGGGATTAAGGCATACCTGAAAATAAGCGGAAAAAGCTTTGAAGTTGAAAGAATGTCGAGAATATGAGATCAGAATATGAAGGACTTACGTAGGAAATGGAAGAGGTAGAGAGATTTAAAGTAGAGAAAGGAATACGACTAAAGTAGGGAATGGAAGGGTTAAGGTAATTCGAAGATTGGATATAATAATCTAATTTAATAACAAATATTAAATAATTCTTTAGATTCACTTGGTATCTTTACTTTTTTGTTTGAATTAATTTAATTTAAAATTTTAAATATTTTTGTATTTTTGTATTAATAAATTAAAGTTTCAATTTAAGTTATTTTATAAAATTTTTATTTTTGGTGTTCTGTTTTTCTATGTTTCAATCTCCGATTATTAATTTTGTAAATTTTTGAGTTGCATCACAGGCAACATCCTCGGGCCATGGGGTTTTTCAAGAGTACAGCAATGACCCGAGGAAGTTTGCTGTCATGGAACTCCATCATAGAAAAACACTAACTCGACATATTCACAAATACTTTATTAATTTTTCGCAAATTTCCGCTTAAAGATTGTCGTTTTAGTCGAGTTTCCATCACAAGCAACATCCTCGAGCCGTCAGCTTTGAAGAGAAAAAACATTGACGACCCGAGGAAGTTTGCTGTGATAGAACTCAATTTTCTACACTTTATAGGGTGAAAAATAAAACAAAAAATTAATAATCTAATTAAAAATAAAAACATGCACTTTTGTTTACGAATATACTATCGATTGAACTCGAATTTTCGATGAACGTTTGTCGCTGTAATCGATTTCCATCACAGGCAACATCCTCGGGCCATTGGTTTTCAAGAAGTACAGCAATGACCCGAGGAAGTTTGCTGCCATAGAACTCCGTTTTCCGAATTCCGCACTTTATAGGCATTGCAAAATATCTTAATTTATCGATTTTGGTCATCAATAATCACAGTAAAGATCGATTATGCCATAAAATGACATTCCTTAACCCTTGCATTTTTCTTAGCGAATCTTTGCACTTATTAAAGACAAAAACCTCTTGGATTCATCTGCCATCGAAATTATTCATTAACCGTATAATGGCCCCATAGCCAAGCGCACTTGATTTGCCCCAGTTAACCCATCAAATGGTTGCATGCCCCCCATCATGATGTCAGTGAAGCGTAGCGCCGCTTGAGACTCAACAGATTGCTGGGCACATTTTGAACATCCTTCAGTCTCTCTCTCTCTCTTCTGTCTCTGGCTGCCTGCCGTCGAATCTGCATCTGGAACCATTGGAGCATTCGGCAGATTAACACGTTCCTTTGGTTACTACAGCGGAGGAGGGAGGCGGAGGCTGGGTCAAACTGGTGGGGTAGGGGTGGGGTGGTGGCCCGAAAGCCACAACAACTTTAATTAAGCCTTGGTCTGAGGGTGGACTCTGGCCGAGAGTTCTTCTAACTATTCGAATTGCACAAAAACAGGCAAACTTGAATGGGCCACAGAGAGAGGCACTGAATGAACAGAAGGGTGGGTCAGTCGTCCTGTATGTATGTCCTGTCTGTCAGGTCTGTCCTAACTGCCAATTTACGTAAAAATGCTGTGGAACAGGATGCAAATTTTAGGCCAGAGTCCGTCGTCCAGGTGCTGTGCCGTATGTTGCTGATTTTTCATTTATATCTGCTCAAAAAAGGGAACACCAATCCGCACCGCACCGCACCTCTGGGAGTGGACTGGACTGCTTCTGCTCCGCCTTTCTCTGAACCTCTGGGAGTGCCTGCTCCTACTACTCCTCCTTCTGCTCTGGGGACTCTGCTTCGGCGCCTCTGAAGCTCTGTATCGCTTTGGCGCAGGTGTACAGATGGACCCGTAGTTTTAAGCATAACGAATTGGATTGTCATGGCAATCGATAGATACGATGTTTGCACACACACACACAAACACAGGGAGAGGATGGCCCCACGTCCAAGGCAGTGTCCTAATGTAGGCTAAGTGGCCGGACATGTGCATATGGCGACGTGAAGACGACAGGGTGGGATGTATGAAGGTGAAACGATAAGCGAAACTGTTACTTCGGACATCACACAGTTTCTGAACGAACACTGATTAGAACGTGAGGGAGGGGACTGTGTAGGCAGAGTGTGAAAAGAGTTAGCTATGACACGATGTGTGGGTTTAATTCTCGAAAGTGGTAGAGGATTCTGGGACTTATGGGGCTTGCCAAAGAGAACAACAGGGTAGCCAGGTAAATAATGAGAGCAACGAATAAGTAATCTATTTGATTCACGATTTTTATTATATTTTTCTGTTCATTTTTATATGGTGGTTTTTTTTTTTGCTATTTTTTAAATAATTTTTGATGCACTTTGTGGCAATTTTAAAAGAATTTTCTTGTTTGAATTTTTTAAATGTTTAAATTAATTAATTTTTTTATTTTTTTTCATTTCCAGTATTTATCTAATATATTTTTAAGGAGATAAATAATGAGCCTAATTCGATTTTATTCACAATTTTTATTTTCTTTCTAGGATTTTCCAATACAATTTTGCAAGTAAATCTTCTGGAACTTTGAAAAAAATCGTTTTAAATCAATTGTTCCCTGGATTCTTTGACGACGTAAATTTCTTTCTGTAAGTTTTACTTGTTAATTAATTTTAATAATATTTAATTATATAAATACTTATATTTTGAAAAAAGCTAAAAGAAATACCCTTTACTCTACCATAATATTGATAGCACCTTAAGAAACCCATCATTTTGCAGCACTTCCTCTCAGCTACGGCAGAGGGCATTAAGACAAAAGAATGCAAATCTCTGTCCTACGCACGAGGCCCTTCCGTTGGTCAATATTAGATGACAGCTTTCCGAAAGCGTTGAGAAGGCGTGCGGGCTGGTCACAAAAAAAAGGAAAATAATAGTAAAAGAAAAGAGACCCCCATTGCTCACACTATTCGGGAGCCCTCTTTCAATCCCACTTCCTTTTAGACCCATCCCCCCTTACACCAATCTCACTAGTAGCAGACCCTTATCTCCATTGCTCAACCTATGGCCTCCTCAACTCCTATTGCTCTCTCCATCAAGTTCGTTGCTCTATCAGAAGGCTCACTGCTCCCTTGCTCCTTCTCCGCCTCTCCCCTTTGCCAAATAGAATTTAAATCTGTTAAATCCCCGTACATGACAGTTTTCGGTGTGTTGAATTTTTGGTATGTCTTCCTGTTGCTGTTTGCCATTGCCTGCTGCCTGCTGTTGCTGCTGGCTTTGCTGTTGCCTTTGGTTCCTATCTTCCTGTGCTCTCTCTCTCTTATTTATTTCTTACTTATGGCTCAGCTCTGCCTCGTTCCATCGCATGTAATGCGGGATTTCATCTCTGGATCTCTTTTTGTAGAGTGTGTGTGGAGAGTGTTCGTAGTGTTCTGTGCGCGTGTGTGTGTGTGGTGGATGGATGGCTGCTTGAGGTGATTTTGATTGAGTGCGATTTGTACTTTGTGTTTCGCCTACGTGTTTCGGTTTTTTAAATAATATTTACCTCCCTCTCCAGTGTGTGTGTGTGCGGAGGGGACTTTTGTTGTCTTTGGTTTCTGATTGCACAAGGATAGATGAAGAAAGTGGCTGAGTGGACTTTTACTTTCCTTTCGATACGATTCGATTGTAACGGATATAACATTTCGATATTGTTTGCTGTGTTTTTGCCAATTTTATATTTAAGTTGCCTTGGAACAGCCTTTGGGCGTGTGCACTGTACTTATTTACTTGGCAGGAAATGTGTTTTGTTTGAGGGATTTTCCGAGGAAAGTTATTTTGGGAAACGTAGGGGCTGGAGGTAGACTTGCAGGCAGTCATTTGTGGGGCTTAAACTTAAAGCAAAACTTAAGTTTTTAATGCCAGAATTAATTTTAAATGTAAGTTTAATAAAGGTGAAGATTTTACACTTAGAAATATTTTTATTTAAGATTTTATTTACTAAAAACACTTTTAAAGTGGTGCTTAATACCCCCTAAAAAAATTCAAAAGTACAGAAACATCCACAAAAATATTCCCAACTAAAAGTTTGCTCCCAGAAAAAATTTTAGATTGGGGTTTTACCCATTTTACCACTCTTAAATGAAAGTCTTCCCAAGCATCTTCCATCTTCCAATTGCCAAAAAAATAGGCCTCTAAAAACCAATTAAAAACTTAAACCAGGTCATGGATTCACAGCCAAAACCTTTCTAAAATTCACCCAAAAAAAACCTGTACTAAAAATTAGTATCTCAAGTTCAATGAAACGACGATGAGGCGGGTTAATGTACTGCAAATTATCCGGGTCTGCAGATCTGCGGAACCTGTGTACACAGATCATAAATAAAGTAGCTGCGCCATAAACTAAACACATTAGAGCACGCGCGAGGGAGCAGAGGGTCCGTAGCTGTAGCTGTAGCTAGGGGCGGCTGTGTATCTGTGAGCAATCTGTAAGTGCTTAATGCTAAATCGATCATGAAAGAGCGGACACCCAGGGCACACATAAAGTCGGTCAAAGAGTGAGATTTTACGAGGGCCGAGTGCCATAAAACGAAAGGCGAAACAATGCTGCGAATTGGAAATTGATTTACGAGGCGATACGAATAAAAGAAAAATATACAGCTAAATAGATCAACTGTGAAATTAACACCTGACGCATGCCACAAAGAATCGAATGGGGATGGGCATGAGCATGGCACTGGGGACTTACTTGGGCAGCTATAAAAGTCACTAGAATCTGCAATTTGAGGCACAGTCAACCACTGAAGCTATCAACGACGACAACCATGAGGGTTCTAAGCATTTGTGTAGTACTTGCAGCCTGTGTGGCCTTTAAGTGCAGCCGAACCGGGCGCTGGCACGAAGAATCGCAAGGAGAGTGGTAAGAAAAGAGTCAAGCAATGATTTGAGTATCCTTTTCTGAACTGTTTCCTGCTGCCTTTAGCGCTGGAAAAGATCATGCCACGTCTGTTGTTTAACCTGCGACGAGGAGACAACAGCAACCAGGAGAGCGCAAAGCAGCCCCAGCCCATCATCTACTATGTGACGCAGCCTGCATCGAATTCGGACTCTGACAGGCATCATCATCACCATCAGAATCATGATTATCATGAGCATCCGCATTATCCGTATTATCCGTACTATCCACCACCACCACAGACACGCCCGCCGCAGCCACAGTATCCAGGCATGGAGTATCTGGGCACTGGTACTGGCGGAGGACCCACCTTCCTGATTGTCAACCCCAACAACATGCAGGGCATCTATCTGCCCAGTTCGAGCAACAGCTCCAACAGCACGGGTACCAGGCGGAGTGCCCATGTCCCCACGATTGGTGATCTTTTGCAGGGTTTGGACTTAAATGATCTGCTGGATGGAAGTCTCTTCGAAGACGACTCTGAGGTGGTGGAGGCTGCCGAGGCAGGCAATGTGCAGGTCCCTGCGCTTGAGAATGAGCGTCCCGGAAGCGTGCAGGCGGCTACTGCCCAGGAGGATGACAACGATGTGGATCTACTCAGCGAAGACGAAATCGAGGCCTTGGACCGTCAGAACAATCGTGGCCTGAGCCCCAAGCATCTGTTCTCCATGCTCATGCAGGATAAGCGTCGCAGGCGCATCCAGGAGGTCCTGGCCGGCATTTACTTGAGGAACACTCAACTGAATAGAAAGTGAGCCGTCGAGTGAATCGAACAAATTGAAATATTTTTGCGAGGCAGAGAATAAACAGAGAAAAAGGAGAATAATAATAAAAAAATAAAGAACCTTCGCCCAAAACCAAACAGACACGAAAAGTTTCCCTCCTTTCTCTTCATTATGGGGCCTCCACTTTATCATAGTTCCCTGGAGAAATCTAAGCTGAAACTATCATTCGGAAGGACCCAGCGCCAGCTCCTTGTCTCAGCAGTTTTCTGGCTCTTTGTTTGCCTCTGTTGCTGCAACCATTTTCCCGTGGATTGTTACGACTTTCAGGAGTTTCGGACTAGCACTAAAATAATCTGCAACTGCAGTTGAAATATTTATTTGCAATTCCCCAAACTAACGTGTGCTGCTACAATCCTCAGGACAGAGCGGAGCATAAAAAAGGGAATTGTTGCCACCGCACGACAGGTGGGACAGGGGGAAAGGTGGAGCTATGGCTCTGGCTGTGTGGCAGGCAGCCAGCAGACAGTAAAAGTTCTACACGAGAGATGAGGCAGGCAGCAGTAGCAGCAGCAGCAGCAGCTGCAGTTATTGTTTTAAGGCGAGGCAACTTTTCCAATGAGCAAAAACCCAGGGACTATGGAACTTTACAAATGTTTGTCGAGGCACAGGACTCCTGGCAAGAGCGCTGCTGTAGCATATAATTAGTGTTGCAGGTTGCTTTCGGTATAAAAAATTGGAATGGAGAAAGTATTTCAATGAAAGCAAATGATAAATGTTGCTTTACTGCTCTCCAAAAGGTGAATTTTACACACAAATTTGTGAACCCGAACCTATGAAATAACTACCAGAAGAAGATCGCTCTATTAATATTTTCCGTTCTAATTTTTAAGGTTTATTTCTGCAAATCAACGACAATTTTCATACCACAATTTGTGACCCCGACTCTGCAAAAAAATTTAAAATTTATTGCATTTATTTGGCATTTCGATTAGGCAGAAGACTTTATTGATGAATAATAATAATAACCTAAGCTCATAAATTTATTCAAAAATCATTTAATTTTTCATATCGAAAACTGATTTATTTCTTAATTGGTGACCCCGATGCCGCATAACACCTCCAAATGGGTAGTTTTTAGTTTTTGCTGTTTCTCCAAAAATAGCTTTAATTTTTTGTTCTTAATCATTATTTATTTATTTAAATAATTAAACATATTTTGGTTTTTTTTTTATTCATGAAAATTCTTTATTTTATTTTCTTTAAGAAATTTTTTTTCCTTTCTTTGACGCTTTAAAAACTCAACTAAATCAGCTGCCTGTCGGAAGCCTCAGCCTTGTGCCTCAGCTATGCGCACTGCAAAACCTGAAACCCAAAAATCCCTTTTGCCTTCAAACCTCAGGAGTTGGCTGCCGTTTTCATTGTTGCTGCCCGGCCAACAGCTCCGGCTGCAGCTACAGCTAAAGCCTCAGACCCAACTCCGTCTTTAGACCCGCCGCCGCTGCAGCCATGAAATAAGATAGAAAGCTGGAAAAGTGCAGACGAAAAAAGATGCTGCCAGGTGCTGGCGGAGCAAACTATTCGGTTCCCGTTCCAGGAGTCGTTTTTCGTTATTCGGAAGGAGTCGGCGACTCCTATGGCTGGCTCCAGGCTCCTATATATTGTTTGTTGCCAGGTTGTCTGGGTGGTTGCATGTCCTGCGGCAGGCAGGGGCAAATTGTTTGAAATTTGACGTGGTGTGTGTGTGTGTGTGTGTAGTTTGTGCTGACCAGAAGGCGAGAGAGGAGGCGGTGGCTGTCGGTGGGGTGTGGGGCGGAAACCCTGGCCAAAAGGTATGCCAGGCGCCTGCACTTATTTTTGCAAATTTATATGCAAGCTGCCGTTGCAGCAGCAGCAGCTCCAAAAATGTTCGTTTCAATTTCTCTTTTCTCGGCTTTCTTCCTCTCTTTTTTTTCTCTACTGCTGCACGGCTTCCCCTTAACAAATTGATGAATGTCTCGGTCTCTGGTGCTGCCGGGGACTGGGGAACGGGGGCGACTAGGGGTAAGGTTTTGGCACGGGACAGGACTTCTGGACAAACTTTAGTAAGATGAATGTTTGCCCAGGCAAATGACAGGCAGCCAGCAAACGAGTGGCTTCCATCTTGATTTTTGAGTCCATAATGACAGGAGGCGAGTGCCACGAGACTGAGAGGACGCGCTCTGGGCCTCGTAGGCCATGTAATTGGTTAGCACTAGGAGGAGCTCAAGAGCTGACAAGGAGTGGCCAGTGGCCACACTCGAGACTGCCAGACAAAAGAACAGTTTTTGCGGGTTAGAGGTGGATGCGTGAGAACTCAGAGAGAAACACACAGAAATTATGGGAGATTTTTGTACTTATGGAAATCAATACAGAAATTTATGCGTTGCTATTTTTTGTTCATTTAAAATTCAGCTCTTACGTCTAGACATTGATTTCAGTCTGCGCACTTGTTATTAATCGTATTTTCAACCATCAAATGTCTATAAAAACTATGAAAATTGAGCAGAAAACATTGAAAATTATATTAAACAGCTTGGAGTGTAATTTCTAAGCTCACAAAACGACACTGTAATGGGTCCATTGAAGGTAATACTCCTTGCATTCTATTAATTTTCCAAACCACTGATAGACGATATTTATATTATTTACTCCTATGCTAATGCATGCTCAAACCTTCTACGACACTCTTTGTATTCCCAGAACCCATTCTCAGGCCAAAACACCATCAAACTTTCGCCACAGGCAGATAGATCCACCTGCCAGTCGCGCTCAACCCCTTTGAGATCACTCCAAAGATCTGCTGCGATATTCATCGCTCACCATAAGCCCATACCTAATCCTCAGACATCCCGCAAAAGGAAAAAAAGAGCGACCGAAAAAAGGGCCATCAAAGGCAACGTCCAGGATAAGCGTAGGAAGGGGAACGAGCTGAGAGCGCAGCTAAGCGGAGGAGTAGAGAGGTGTACACCGGTACGGGTGCCTCTCTGCTGCACGGTTTCGGTTTGCAATTTTACAAATGGATTTGTTGTAATTTCTTTTGCCACAGCACCTGATGCTCACATAGTACGAGGAGTAGTAGTGCAAACAGAGCGGAGGGACAGGACACACACACAAAAAGGAAGCGTAAAAGGAATGGGAATGTGGCAGAGAGCAGAGCCAAAACAGCAAGCAAACAAAGTGGAATAGAAAACAGAAAACACTAAAAATGAAGGAGGAGAGGCACAAGCCATGAGCCGGCAGCTGGGCGGCTGGGTGCTGGGAGCTGCAAGGGGAGCCCGCCACAGAGCGAACAACTTTTACACTTTACACATTTTCACATATGAAAATATTTTTTTGTGTGCAAGTTTTTATCACTAAACCTACGACTCTGCCAGCATCTCTCTCTCTCTCATAGGAGGTACCCCCATCTACGCCCATCTGCTCTGCTCCCCCATTGAGAGAGGAGCACAAAACATTTATGGGATTTGTGTTTGCCAGACATGTTTGCATTTTGTATATGCGATATGTTTGAAATATTCTCTACGTTCGTGTGGGCAAAGCCAAAGGATACACGAGACACAGGCAGCCAGAGGATGGGACTCTTTTCTTTATTTTTACACATTTTATTTTCCATCTATTTGCTCTGAGGTAAGCGCATGGGTGTGTCCTGTGTCCTGTGTCTGTCTGCGTCTGCTCTGAGGTTTGCTAAAGTTTCCATTCCACCCCCCACCCCATAAATTAGTATGGGGGAAAATGTTTGCTCACATAGGCAGCAGGCAGGAAGTTAATGTGGAATATGATTAGCATTTCAGGCAGAATGGTATGCCATGAATATTCTGCACAGGCAATATGGACTCCCTTTGGTGAGTGAATCACGGTGTTGAATTTGGGTGAATTTTAGAATGAATTAAGTTGGAAATTTGAACTGCTTTTCGACTTGAAATGAAGTGCAGATTCAAGATAATTAATTTCTGGTGTGGAATTATGATCTTCAAAGATTTATATTTATTTTTTAAATAATTTAAAATACATTTAAGGAACTTCATGGCATTGAAACCCTGTCAAAACTCTTGATTAAATATGATCTACGATCTATACGATCTATCTATGATCAAATGGCCCTCCATTAATGGCTTCATCTGCATAATTCTAACCCTTTAACTATTTTCCAATGAATTCTCTTTAAAAATCCTCACCCTTACCCCCTTTTTCGTTGAGCCTCCCTGCCGCTCCGTTCTACCATTTAAAAACTTCTGTCTGTCTGGCCGTAAGGCCTTGGCCCCGTGATGACAAATTAGCACTTTGCGTGTCACTTTTATTGCGCTCCCTTTCAGCAGCTGCTGCAGCTAGCTCCAAGCCAAACCGAACCGTACCGAAAGTTCTTTATATCTACCAGAGGAATATTCATTATTAATATCCAACGACTCGACGACTCGACCCCAAGAGCCCACCATAATGACCGCAAAACACTGACTCTGACTCTGACCATTGGTCGCCGGCTGCCTGCCTGACCCTCTGGGGAGCTGTTTGTTGTTGTTTTTGTTGTGTCGTCTGGCGGTTGGCGCTTTACAAATGACTTTTATTCACGTTAGCGGCGGCGGCGTGCGCGTTCCGTTCGTCGCCAACTTAAGTCATAATTTTCCATCATAATTTTCATATATATATAATTTTTTTCTTTTCTATTTATTATTTTGTTTGTTTCTTGTGTCCTGCGCTTTCATGTCCTTGTTCTGCTTGATTAGTTCTATGTATTTTTTTTGTTGTTGTTGCTGTTTCTTGAATTCTCTTTTCTTCTTCTTTGGACTTCTACCCTTAGGAATGTCCTTTTCATATTTAACTTGGCCCATAAGCAAATCGAGGTTATGTTGACTTTGTTTTTAGTGCCAGGGACTGTGCTTTTGTTTGCGATTTATGTTGGGATTTCTTTATTTTCCCACCCATTTGATTGATGTGCCTCGATAGATTGTTGATTTCGTGTTAAATGCTACAGCTTTTGGCTGAGTAAATGAGGGGAGTTTTATGATATATTGGTCAGAAGATCTTAAGACAATTTGTGGTGCAATTTAGTCTCAAAATATCTTCAAGTAACCATAAAAAAACTCTTTCGTTTCGCCATACCCACACACGAAATAAAAACCCAAAAACTCAACAAATAAATGAACAAAAAAAAAATAGAAAAAAAAAACCTGTTCGCCCCACATCCGAGGCGGTAATAAAATTATATAAAAATCGCTGACGTCCCACAATAAATTCCGACTTGCAACACAGCGGCGACCGCGGCGACACCTGCAGCACACACAGAAAAATCATAGGAAATGAGAGCAAAAAATATAAATAAAAGAAGAAAAAAATACAACGGAAGCAATGCATTTTCGATGGATATATTTTGAGGAGCTTTTTTTTCTGCGATTTATTTTTGTGGGTGGTTCCGTTCTGTTCCATACCGTTCCCTTTGTAGACCGCTCCGATTACAGAGACAGGGCCGAATCCGAATGTTTAGTGCACCCTCATAGCCAAGAACCTATGGGCACTGTCGAAAGACCATTCCATTCCACAGAATATGGTTTCTTTTGCCTTTATTTTCTTTATTTTTTTGCGCTATTTTTACACAGCAGGTGGCGGCATGGGCCCTGTGAAGTGGCACCGAACGACAACGACATATAACGACAGAGAGCGAAAAGAACGTGACCAAGGCCTGACATATGTACAATACTACGTTGGGTACCCAAGCCCGTTCCCTCCCGTTTCCCCTGCCTTTCCTTCACTTGAGTCTGTCAATAAATCAGTGAACATTTGTCATGCACACGCCCGCTGCTCTGCTTCGCTGCTCTGCCCAAAGATCAATACTCCACAGTGCCACTCTGCCCGCAGAGTCTTTCTTTTGTCTCGTTCTTTTGGATTTTCGTTGTTTCGTTTTTACCTGTTGCGCAGGCGCCGCATTGCAATGTTTTTTTTTATGAGGGTCTCCTCGCAGTTCCAGTTCTTCTCAGCGCCTAACCCAATGATTAGATTAACGAGATAACAAACACACACAGCAACAGCAACAACAATAAAACTGAGCAAAAATAACAGCTACAGTTAGTGAGTGACCATTGGATAGTGGTTGGGTAGGGGTGGAAGGGGCTCGGGGGTCTTGCACTGCACTGCAGCAGACACATAAATCATTTTTGTTTATTAATATCTTTCCTCTCTTGTTTTTTGTTTTGTTTTGCGTCTTTCCTTTACTTTTGTTGCTGTTTTTCGCAACTTTGTTTTTGTTAGTTTTATGAAAATCGATTTACAAATTTATATGCAGGCCGCTGGCTGGCTGGCTGGCTGGTCGGTGCTCTTTGGGAATTGGTTTTGTGGTGCCTCAGATGGAGAATTTTTATTGTATTTAGAGGGTAAAAAATATAGTCCAAAGATTGTATAGAGAATTGAGGGATCTGTTTTTTTAAGTAGAATTATTTCTTAGTGATATTTCAAGCCAAATTTATGAAACATTTTTCATATTTCTTAATTAAAATTATGACCAGAAATCATGAGATCAGAAAAAAAAATGATAAATTAACTCTGAAATGAAAAAAAGTAAACTTAGTGAAATAATTAAATATAACATAACAAATAAATAAATAAATAATATGAAGAAATAAATCTTAAAAACATTTTTTTTTTTTGGTGCTTAACTACACAAAAAGTAAAAATCGTAATAAATGAAAATTATATTTATTTTTCAAATAAAATTCTTAGATAAAATCTTTACAGTCCAATATTCAATATTCCTTTTCTTGAAAGACTGAAAATATTCAATTTAAACTTCCTTTTCTTCAAAGACTGAAAATATTCAATTAAAACTACACATTCAATGGAAATCCAAACATTCTACAAGTATTTCCCTAAAGCACAACGTACTTTGCTCTCGAAAAACACCTGAAATTCTTTATACTTCTTACAGTTCCCAAATGGCTTGTACATTATTCTAATTTGTTTAATAAATCATTTAAAAAGCAGCTGAAATTCAGTAAAGCAAACAAACTGTTTCGAACATTTCGTTAATGGCAACACAAAAATGTTAATTGAAAGGTAGAAAAAAATAGGGCCGAAACAGACGAACTAAATTTCCAAAATAAATATTCATAGAAAAGACAGCGAGAGGCGGAGGGGAAAGAGAGACAGCAGACAAAAGGCAAAAAGCAAAAAGCCGGTCCGGTTCGGTCCGAGAAACCACTTGAAGGGAAAATCAGATAAACGAAATTTGAATTGAATTGAATTTAGTTTAGTTGGAAGATGATGGTCTCGAGAGTTTAGGAATGGAAATTATTATAATGCGTTACACATTGTGTAGGCAGCCGAAGCGAAATCTTGTAATCGGTATCAAAATCGGAGGAATATCTCTTTTGAATAGCGTTAAATTATGCATCAATTTTTCACTGTGTGTTCCCTCTTGGAAGTTTTAAAATTCCGTTTGTTATTTTTCACTAATTAACAAAACACAGAAATTTGTAGAGAGCGCCGCCACCGCCGCCTGGCCTTTAGGGTGGATCCATGCGCGTACCCCCTGGTGCGCATTGCATATGAAAATTGTTTAATAAATTAATTACCTTCAAAGATAAAATCGAAAAAGAGACAAGTAGCTAGATGTTCCCCAGTCGTAAAACTATTTAATTTTGGGCTCCCTTGATTGCAGGTTCATGGGTTTAAATTTGGTGGCAGGTTTTTACCTTTAGTTGGAGTTTATTCTCTTACTTTTTTGAGTTTTCAGAGGTGGTATTTTGGAATGAAAGTGGTGAATGCAATCGTTTTGGAGATTTTACCTGGAAATAAAATATATTAAATTTAATTATTATGTGGGAGATTTAGATGCATAAATTTAGAGCTGTACAGATCCTATAGCACATTGGATAGAATTATTTATTATTATTTATTTGGAATTTATTATTATTAATAATAATATTATAGTATTATATAATATATAAATATATATTATTTATGAATTAAAATATCATAAAATATGTCTGAAGTTATACAAAAAACATTTTTTAAACAAATTTCTATCATCTATATATATATCTATATCTATCTATTATTGAAATCCTATAAATCGCACGTATTTGTACGTTCCATATATCTGTTTCCTCTTATTTATAGAGCATTCCCCAGTCGTTATTCCTGCTTCTACTCCCTCTCTTCCACTTATCTAACATATTTTATCGTTAGATCTCTCTCTATTCCTAGCTCTTTGGCCCTTTTCGGCACTGTCTATCTTCCATATCTTCCCAAACAAAATCTAAATCAATGAAAATGATTTGATTAAATTGTTTTCTCTGTTTCGTTTCTGGTGTGGTCATATCTTCATTATGGGATCTACTTAGTGGGGGATATTTGTATTATTTGGGTGCGTCATAAAACTCAGCAGCAGCATTCTATTTTGTTCAGTATTTCTCTTTAGAATTCTATCTTTTTAATAGACAATCAGCCGCAAATAAACACAGCCACTGGCACAGGCACTGGCACGCAACAGAGTAGCAGCAGCAGTAGCACTTGTTCTAAATTAATCTTCATTAGGGTCACTTAGACAATAACAAAAAGCAGAGTGTGGAGGTCGTCCATCGCTTCGGGCGTACCGTACTACGTACAATATGTTGCAAGCGCTATACTCTGCCCCCACCTCCCCTACCCATCCCTTCCTTCCTCGAATGAGTGGCGCAAACTTTGATTGAATTTTCATTAAATTTTTGCGCTGCGGTTGCCATAAATCAAATATTCCAGCTAGAGAGAGAATGTTGTCAACTTTTCACTTTTAATTAGTTTGGCAGTTGGGTGGAAAAAAATATTTTTTAGGTCACGCCCCACACACACACACACACACACAGAGCCGTGCCCCATCGTGTGGCATGCGGCATAAATCACAAATTCACTTGCGCAAATATTTGGAGAACATTTTTCCACCTTCACCTGTGTGGGTGTGTGCGTGTGTGTGTGTGTGTGTGTGTGATGGGCGACCAAAAGTTGCAAAAATATTCTGTCATAGCTGCAGTGCACTGTACTGTACAGTGGAGCAGGAGAGTTCTGTGGCTTTGGAGGCCTGCGGCTGGCTTTTGTTTTTTTTTCTTTCCTTTTTTTTCGTAACAATTTTTGCTGCATAATTTTGGGCGCTTTGACAAGGCTGGAATTTCCTTAACAAATTTGATCAATATTTAATGGATAAAAACTCTGTCAAAATTCATTTAAATATTTAATCAAATTCTTGGTGAAAGAGTTTAAAATATAAGAATAAATTCTATAAGAAATTTAAGAATTTAAACAGAGGAAGAATAACAACTGTTGCAAGTGCCCGGCTGGCTGACTGGCTGTCTGGCGGCACAAACATGCTAAACAGACGCTCTGTGCGCAGTCCTCCTGGGCCGCGTTGCTCTTTCCTCTTCCTGCCTCACTGTCGATTTTCTACTGCAGACATGTAAATTATGTTGGTTTTTGGTCAGTTTTCAGGGGAATTTGCAAGCGGTGTCTGCTGGTCAGGCAGTCCGGCAGACAGAGTCCACAGACCAGTGCTTGGGAGTGGTTCTCTTTGCCACCTTTTTCGCATTTTTAGGGGGGGAGTATGGTCCCCTCTGTCTCACCTCTCTTTTAGGGGGAGTTACTGCTGTCCCCTCTCACTCACTTTCTGTGGCTTCTCTTTGTCTCTGCTGCCTTTCAGGGAGAATCCCTTTCTGTTTTTCGTAGTCTGTTATTGTTTCTACTTTAAGCGTTTCTAATTTTTGGCATTCCTATTTCTGGTTATAAATCTATGTAACAGCCAGCAGCAGGCTCTCTCACTCTGTCTCTCCTTCCATTGGTATACACATATGATCATAATAATAGGTACACGTTGAAAATTTTCAACTAAAATCTGTTTATATCGTACTTTATGTCTTCCAGTTAAAATCGTACATACATTATTTTTTTTTTAAATTTATGTTGCAGCTTTATCTGTAATTTTAAATTTAATTTCATCTGAAATATAAAAACTTTCATATTTAGTGGAACTAAGCTTTAATTTTCTTTATTTGCTGCAGTTCTTTATATGTAATTTTATCTGGAAACCAAAATTGCATATAGTATTTAGTATGTTCCACTGTGCCATTCCTAAATTAATCGTTGGAGCCCAATTTATTGTTTTATTTGTAGCAGAAAGCTTGCGATAAGCTTTCTTCGTTCTGTAAACGTGAATCATGCTCATTGCATGATATTTTAATCATAATTGACCCGTCGGCATTGAGTCATTCGCGAATTGAAAGAGCTACTGACGAGACGTTCCATTTTGTTGCGCAGAAAATACTGTAAAAAAAAAAGAACCCATCCTCAAACCGGCATTGAACATGAAACCGAACACTAAGGATGGCATTACCATACGCATCATGACCCTGGCGGACTATGAGACCATCAAACACATTTTCGAGGAGCAGTTCATCAATGGCGAACCCCTCTTCAATTCGATTACCGGACCAATAGATCCCGAATTGTGGAATCTTTATGATGAATATCATCAATCGATGATAGCTGCCGGAACCAGCGTGGTGGCCATCGATGAGGAGAAGGATGGACGCGTTGTGGGCTTTGTGCTGGCTGAAGGACAGAGCATTGAAGATGTGGAGACGCACCGCCAAGAGGCCGAAGGCATACCGGACACAGACATCATCGGTCACATAAAGCGTATAATCTACAAAGTGGAAGTCGAGGCGAATATCTACGAGCGGTATGGAGTATCCAGACTGCTGTACTCCCATTTGACGTCTGTGGATGTATCGATGCGTGGCAAGGGATTGGGTTCGCGTCTTGCCACCAGCGCCATGGATCTGGGACGATCCAAGGGTTATCCCCTGATGACGGCTTTCTGTTCGAGTTTTTATTCTGCGCAACAGAAGGAGGCATTGGGAATGGAATGCATCTATTCGTTGAAGTTTGAGGACTACAAGGATACAGAGGGTAAAGTGGTCTTTACACCGCCCGAGCCTCATAAGGAGATACGCGTAGTGGCCATAAAATTATAAGAGATCCCCGATCCCCTGCAAGACTTTATTCTGTAATAATATATTAATTTTGTACATATTTTTCAACCCCTGGAACCAGAAACATTATGAATAATAAGCAACTGAAAAACAAAGCTCCATTTTTGTTCCACTATGCCAATCTAATATACGACTAAACATCCAATTTCCGACTTTATTGTATTGATAACATGAATCTTCAGGTCATATAGATAGATAAGAATAACACTTATCATTATTGCCACGCCCAGCAGCAATTGTGTTGCTGTACAGTCGTGGCATTTAGTTTCCGGGAATTTAATATCGAACAGACCACAAAGGATCCCATTACAATACGCTCCATGACCCTAGACCCTGGAAGACCATGAGACCTTTAGACATGTTTTCAAAGAACAGTTCCTCAATGGCGAACCTCTCTTCAATCTCATTGCTTAACCAACTGATCCAAAACGATGAATATTAGGTTATAGATAAGATTATATCAGATTATAAATTATATAAAATTATAAAAAATCCACTAAGTATTTCAAAGAATATCCAAGACTTTAATCAGTAATAAAATGTAGCTGTAAACTGTCCCGAATGTTGCGAAGTTAGAACTGAAAGATAGTGCTGAAAACTTTCCCAGAGCTTTCCTATCGTACGATCAGCTGATTCCTCATTGGGGTAGTCCACACATGAGTGGGTCAAATGTGGGCCACACCAAAGTAGAGCCCCAAAACCACACGCACACACACACACACACAGACAGAAACTGTTACGTAATCAACGCGAAACAAAAGCAAAGTCAATGTCGCAATGGGCAGAGTGGCTATTGGGGGTTGTGGGCCAGTGGGAGGGAGTACGCATGTGTGTGGGTGTTTGTGTGTGTATCTTTTAGATACTTTTTCGCATGTATCGCATTGCCATGGCATCGCATCGCGTCGCATGTGGTTAGCGTTACGCCGCCCGCCATTGGATTGGATTACAAACACAATAAAATAACAATTAGTCTTAGTGCGAAGCAGAGAAGAAGTAGAACAACAAAAAACCAAAGTGAGGAAAAAAGGAAAAACCCCGAGAAAAAGCAGCAGCCAGCCAGCCAGCCAGCGTTTGCCTTGTAATAGTAGAAGATGGCAAATGGAAGATGTTGGAGCGGAGCGAGGGGAACACGAAGAAAAGTTTTTGGGTGATGTGTGGAGAAGCGAGAATAAACGAGGGTACTTTAAGAATTAAAGCCCTGGGGCAGAGCGGGAAATATGTCACACAATTATAGTTGGGGAGGGAAATATGTATGTTGGAAACGATTGAGGAAAACCATCGAGAAATATGTTTAAATCATTGTAATAGGTATAAACCAGACAAATAATAGGTATAATCGATGGAAATAGGTATAATTCCAAGAATTAGGTTAAATTTATAGAATTAGGAATAATTCAAACAATAATACAAAAATGGTATAAATTATGGAAATAGGTATAAACCATAGAAATAGGTATAAACCATAGAAATAGGTATAAACCATAGAAATAGGTATAAACCATAGAAATAGGTATAAACCATAGAAATAGGTATAATTTCTGAAATTAGACATAAATTATAGCATCAAGTATTATTTATAATGGATACAGGAATAAACTATAGAAATAGGTATACAAAATACAAAAGCGTAAAATTTGAACTATCGAAATATATAAACGATAAAAATCGATGATTTGCAAAGGGAAACAAGCGTTGATTATGGCTTTCAAGCAGAATTTTCCTCACATTAATCGCTATCATAACAAAAATTACAAAAATTGAAACTTTCCTTCGAGTGTTTTTTTTTTGCTGTTAGGAATTTTAATGCGTTATTTTATTTACCCAAAAATTGAGCTAAAAATTCTTGATACCTCCACTTTTGCACGCCTTATGAGAAAGCTTTCTTGCTTGCGATAGCATTGCCAACGATCTCGCACGTACAAAACTCACTCACAAATGTTTCGAACCATAAAATAGGTCTAACTAAGCTTTATTTCCACTCACAGTGCTCTCTAAACTATTAATTTGTGTATAAAATACATGTGTTTTAGGTGTATACATTCTTTGGTACCCTGCCATCACTCGCTCGACTCCGCTAGAGGCGTATGCCCATGACACTGCCCACCGTGTGCGGTGCTGGCGGTCGTAGCACCACTCGGCCCTGATCGTCTTTGTAGTCCGCATAGATCTGCGAGTGAATGCACTCCATTTGCAGGGTGGACATGAGCCGCGTGGAGTGCTGGTTGGTGCAGGTGGAGACCATTGCGGGAAAGCCCTGCTTGCGTCCCAAATCGATGAGAGCGGAGACCAGACGAGAGCCCAGGCCCTGGCGACGCACCGACGAGTCGACGCCAAGAATATACAGATACAGGGCCCTCTCCACGCCGTAGTGCTCAAAGTAGTTGGCGCTCTTTTCGATGCCCGAGAGAAATTTGTGTATGTGATGCAGCAGACAGGTGGGTTCCAGCTGCTGGGCCTCCGCGTAGTGCTGGTCCACTTCCTCGGGCTTTTGGGCGCCTGCCAAAATAACGCCAACAATGCGATTGCCGTTCGCCTCATCGATGGCCACCAGCGAGAGGCCCTGCGGGATGAGCGATAAGTGTAGTTCCGATTCCTCGGGTATGACTGCCGCGGCAGCCTGATCCTCCTGTGGGGTGAGCATCAGGGGCTCCTCTTTGAAGAAATGCTGCGCGAGAAATGCCTCCACCTCCTCGAAATCCTCCAAGCGCATGCCACGTATGCTGATGATCGGTGACGACATCTTTTCAAGTGCCTTCGCGCGCACGAACTGAGAGAAATTTAACGCAATTTACTTGCTTTATATGCCGAGAATCAGAGAATGCGAGCAACAAAATTCACTCACACTCATTGCATATACTCGCATGGAGAGCGTTTTGCTCGGAGCTTTTTTTTGTGCGGCGAGGCGACCTTCGCCACACCACCCACCAAACCTAACGGCGTTGTTCTTATCACGAAGCTTTATTAATATATATATGTTTTGTATATTCTATATGTATGCACGACATTTGTTTGTTTTCTTGCTTGCTTTTTGTTTGCGGTTGAATAAGGTTGAATGACCGCCCCCAGCGCCCCAGCAGCGAACATGTGCCTGCCCCAAGAACATGAATAATACACACAAAGTGATGCTACATTCGTTACGGGTTCATTTCTATATGTTTTTTGGGAGCTTGAAATTAACCGAAAGTATCGCAAAGTTCAGTCAATGCGGAACAAGGAAAGGGGCTACGCAATTATATCATTTCAAAGATCTCAAAAGATAGCGAAAGTTGAGTTTATGGCACACAAATCATAACCTTTAGTGTGCCCATTTATATAGTAGATTATTCAGATATTTTTAGATGTTTTACCGCGTAGATAAGTGAAGTGTATGAAGTTAGTCTTGTCTGTTGTTTAATACGCAAAAATGTACTCAAAAATACGAGTACGTTCCTCCCTAACGGATTTGAGTTTTTTTTTGTTAGCTGTTAAGATCCAGTTAGCCAAAAAAATATGCATATGAACCAGATAAGAAAGTAGGGGAAGAACAGCTGCGCTGGTACTTAATAAATTAATTAATAAACATATTTAATTAGGATTTAATATTTTCTGAAGGTTAAACGGTTTTTCAAGAATCTTTTGTTGTGTCTAAGGTTTTTTGGGATTTTGAAAGATTGGATAAAGTCTTTTTTGTGAAATTTGTAAATTTTAAATATTTTTCTGATGTTGTTTTTCGTGTATCTAAGAGAATATAGTACAAAATATTTTTAAGAATCACGAAAACTAAATTTTTTGTTGAATTTGTTTGTCTGCTTGGAGGAAATTTGAAATTTGAAAAAGATTTCTTTTTATAAATAAAAAATGTATTTAAGATAAAATGAAAAGTGATGTTTATATTTTATATTTATATTTTATATTTACTTATATTTTATATTTATATTTTAATCGAAAAGTGATAATAATTGTTACTTTTAGCTTTCTATAATATTATGCTGATGATTTTATATGTGCAAATACATATATTAAGATCGCCGTAAACTATTAAAAGCTCACATGCTTTTCCGTATCTGATAATATTCCTAGACTCTGCAGAACTTCAATTCAATTCCATTCCGTGCATTAATTACTATAAAACAATCCAAAAACCAGCTGTTGTATATGTTTAACAGGTAGCTTTAGTTCCAAACATCTCAGTCTTTCGTTTGTCATTCAAATGACAAGCAAACAAATTTATTTTTTAGCTGAACAGATGAACCATAATTTTGAACAGGTTTCAGATTTTAATAGAGAAAGAGAGAGATAGAGTGAGAGGGAGAGAGAGCTTTACTTTGGGTATCGCATCGCGTGATTCGATATGCAAAATGTCAGGTTGTTGCGTTCCCAGCAGAAGCCTCTCCTACCCCTCACCCCCACACACACACACACACACACACACAGTGCACCCTTGGTGGAATCCTTCAAATAAATTATGAATCGCTTCGGTGCTTAAAATGCAAAAATGCAATGCAAAATGCAGGTCATTAGTGCAATTTAACCCCCTGTCAACCCAGCCCGCAATGCAATCATCGCTAGCCCTCGCACTCCCTTCCACCCTCTCCCAATCTTTCCCACACTCCCTCTCCAACTCGTTCACCACCCCTCTCACTCTCACTGCCTGAGGCACACTCGCACGCACTCATTAACCCTTTGTCGCCGTCTGTTGGCAGTTTTGCATCTCCCCCCTTGCCTGACAGCCCTCACGAGGCAACGGCGGAGGCTACTTTGTTGTCTGCTTTGTTTGTTGCTTTATCGCGTTATTTCAGCGTTTCGTTTGACCCCCTGCCCCCGCCCATACAATTTCTTCGCTGATTTGCAGTTGTCTTCCCACCCCCCTCTTTCAACACTCTTTTAGCCCTTCCCCCTCGCTCCACCCTGCTTTCTGTTTGAGTCTTCCCCCTTCTCTATTTTCTGTCTGTCCCACTCCATCTCCTCATTCTCGTATCTCATTCGTTTATGGCATTTTGTTCTCGTTTTAAACAAAATCCAATTTTTTATTTTATTCCTTTTCTTTTTTTATGGGAATTTAATTAGATTTAAAAGCCATAAACAAAATTCATTCTCTAACTGACATTGAAGATCGGGTTTTTGTGTTGTGAAAGATTCGTTCGTTATTTATACACTATTTTAAGTAAGGGTATTGTTGGATTTAGGAGGAGACTCTACGATACCCGATCAACATCAAGATCTAAGGCGACATATCTGTCCATGAAAGTGCGCGTCTCTGTTTAAAAATTAATTTAGAATTATTATATAAATATATCTAATTTATATTTATATTTATTTATAATTTATTTAGTCCTAAAAAGCTTTTTTCTTATTCATATAAATATTAGATGACTTTTATCTTATATTCTCCATAGAAACAATCAATCTGAAAGGGTAACTAAACCTTCGACTGCCCTTTATCTATTTCCTTTCTCCTATTTTCTATTACTTTTTTTTCGTGCGGCGTTCCCTTTTTGGTAATTGTTTTTAAATTATTGGCATTTAATTGTGTACGCATTGACGTCATTTTCAAGGTTTTAAATTGATGAAACTGAAACTCTGCGTTTGCCCTTCCAAAAGAAAACAAATTAAAGTTTATTGAAATCGATTTTCACTAAAGAAAATGGCAGAGCGATGGCAAAGCGGGAGGGAAAATTTGTTGCCATTTTTTGTGTGTTCCAAACGTTTCAAGTTTAATTTTCGATTTTTATTTTCGTGTTGATGACAAACACACACACACACACACACAGGAAGATCGTGGGCAAGGGAGAGAGGATTGTAGTACGTGACCCGCTTAACAAATTTGTGCGTGTTTCGAGCCACCACCCTCCCGCCACATGCCACTTAGCCCATGAAAACTCAACCGCCCCACCCACCGCTTTAACCCAGCGCTCAACCTCCTTTATAGTTATTGCAGTTTTATCTCCAGTTTCGGACCATTTCAAAAGTCACTTTTACCGATAGATACTGCTCGACGGACGGTTCGTAGTACTCTCTCCTTTAATTAAAAGCAAATGCATTTAAGAGTTTCAATGTTATTTCGGGGAGTGGTTTAATGGCTGATGATGGGCATTTCCCACGCTCCACACAGTTGGCGCTGCCCAGTTGCGCGCGCCCCTCGCTCTATTGACTCAATGAATATTCAAAAGAAATACTTCGTACCCATTTCATAGATAGATTTTCATGCCCATTTGTTTGCAGTTGGCGCTTAAATTGTCTGTTTGACTGCTCAGGCATTTTGGTGGTAGTCAGTCACTTAATTTTCAAGGTTTTAATTAGCATCTTTTGGGGGTCTTTTCACGCTTAACTCCACGCGCTTGGTGACTGCCTCTAACTAATGAGAGTTATTTTGTGTGTTTGTGTGTTCAAAATACGACTGAATGATGGGCTTTAAGCCCTATAATAACTTCATCAGCCGAAAAGCCACCAAAGTGGCTGTCGATAAAAGGTGTAAACTTGTGGCATTATGTGACAGATTGGAGCGTGTGTTGGGGAGAGACTCCAGCGGAGTTGATTGAGGATTAGGTGGAAGTTTGGGGTTTCGAAATGGAGTTACTCTTGCAGCTATAGGGTGGGATGTAGGATTAGGAGCGGGCATACAACTTCTAACTTGTGGTAGGTCACAGAAAATATATTATTTTCCTTTTAGTTGTATAGTTAAATTTAATAGTTTTTTATAGTTTAAGCCGTAGAACTGTTTGTGGCACGTCTTTGAATGTATTTCTAAAGAAATAAAAAAGTTTAAGAGATTTTCTACCCATATACTATATAGTTTTCCATTGATTTATTTTACATAAAAACTTGCAGATGATTATTTTATCCCATAAAGTATTATTTATCATCTTTATAGAGCGCATGTATCATTATCATTAATTGTGTCTACCTTTTTAATACGAACTTAGCTTCAATTATAATTAAATAATTAATAATTAGTCCAATAATTATTGGAAATTTGTTAACTATCCTCCCAGCAACATTTTTACATCAACATATCAACATTTTCTTAGTTTAAAGCATAATCTTCATTGAATTGCCGCTCCATAAAACTCAGTGCTCTAATTTCATGGATAACCGCTACAAAAAAAACTTCTTGTAACCCCAGAAACATCTAATTTACCGCGTACTGCCACTCCTCGACTCCGTCGCCTACTTTCCCACCGTTTTCATTACAATCCTCACAACCCCTCACGAATCAGTTGCAATTTGTACTTAATTTGTGCCTTAAAAGTTTTCATTTAATCTACACCCGCACACCACCACACCGACCCACACACACACACCCACACACAGACACTAACCATTTGCCAAATAAAGATAAACTTTTCCGGAAAATGCCCAATAAGTGGAAAACCGAAAAAGCGTGATACTTCGCCCACAGAACTTTGTTTTTTTTTGTTGTTGTATATTTATTTTCACATAATTAAATTGACATTAGACATCGTTTAACTTTTATCTAACTGCCGGTTAAAAAAAGGGAGGAAAATGTTAACTTTAATGGGGTAGGGGGTTGGAAAATTAGATGGTATAATTCTTACCTGTTTTGGGTGGGGGGATTCTGCCTTTTAGATGGTTATACTTTTGGTTAGACTGTTGCATATGGAGTGAGACTCCATCACGCCTCCTCCGCCCACACCTGTTCCTTCCACACACGCTCACACACACACACACACGAGCACACGAACACGAAAACTGAATACGAGACGAGATTTACGATTGACGATTGCCGATAACCGACAGGCGATGAGACGATGGGTACGATGGACGATTGCCGTCGATGGGAATGAATGGCCAGAAAATTGCGACGCCAATTGCGCGACACGTTACTCCAGCAAAAGTTTCGCAACGACTACTGGCCCGACAATTGGAGCTGCCTCAACGAGCGCCACAATGTCATCCACATGCCACACAGACACAAGGGGCAAGCAGACACACACACACACACAAACGGGGGGGATAAATGGACGTAGAACATTTGCGATTTCCTCCTTGCTGCGTGACGTTTCCTGCTGGCTGCCGTGAAAGAGAGAAAGAAGAGCGAGAGCCAGGAGAGAGTTTTATCAATCCATCCTCGTGTGTGTGCACCTGTAAGCGGCAGCGGTGGCGGCATTGAGTACCGTTAGCGCAACTCAACGAAGCCAAAGAGAGGACACAGCAGCAGCAGCAGCAGAAGCAGCAACAGCATAGGTAGCCGCAGAGAGTGGGAGAGCAAAATGCATGTGTGGATGGCATGTGGATCGTAATGCCAGAGAGCGAGAGTGTGGGCCGAAATGCAGTTGCTGTTGGGGGGAACAGGTGAGCGGCAACTGCTACCTATGGGAGGCATTCTTGAGGTATATTTTGTATATTAATTCAATATATTTCTATGTTAAAACAACATTTAAATAGTTTGTACATTTTTGTATATTTTCGCATATTTTTCTTATATTTTTTGCACCCTAATTCCCTGTTTATATTTCTGCTACCTGCCCCATTAAATATTTAAAATTATTGATTACATTTCTGGACTCTGCCACACTCCGCCCACACAAACAAAACACAGAACTTAACGTTACTTTGTATTTACTTCAAAACGTGTGACAAGAGAGAGGCCGGTGAAAGAGAGACCAGTCAGGGGCAGAAACTCTCTTGAATTGCCCACTCTTTGTGCTGTTGTGGTACGCGTATAAGACGGAACGTTTTGGCAAATGGAACATGCATTTATGTTTGTTCTGCTGCTAAGAGAACGTTTTGTGACGAGCTGGTAGAGTGTAAGAGAGAGAGCTGCCTGTTGATAAGCATTTTTATTTACCGTACCATGATATGGAACATAAGGTACTCCAGTGGGGGGTAGCCACTCAGAGGGGGGTGCTCCCTGTAACACGAAAAATATTGTAGGCAATTTTTTATTTTTATACTTTACACATCTTCATGAAATTTGAATTTTTTTGGTTTAATTCGTATGTAAATCGAGCATTTTTTGAGCAAGTATTCAGAATTCGTTTTTCTATTGGTTTTCCAATGCAATGATTCAATTTTCTTAGATTTATTCAAGTAGCCTGATTAATGAGTAAATGAATAGAATAGAATAAAATCTACGCGCATGTTGGACTCATACTGCATAAGAAAAACGATTCAAAATTAATGAAATATTCAGAATTTTTTTTGAATATTCAATTAAATTTAACAATTAATTAAATAATTTCTAAATATTAGTTTTCTATGGTAATAATTTAATAACGAAGCAGAGCAAGGCAAATTTGAATTTCTAGGAAAAAGTACTCATGGAAATTTTAAACCCAAAGAACCAAATAATGCCCCTCACACACGTTCCACAGTCAAGACACTTTCAACGCAGACGACACTTTGCTCCCCACAGCACAGCACACCCCAACAAACCCCCTTTCTACGCCTTACCCAACCATCCATCTATCCAACAGGTTCCAAAATGTTCACTTCCAATTAGGGCCAACTGTGACCGTCTCGCTGTGCTCCCGCAGCAGACTTTCCCCCAGCAGAGCCCAGCAGACAGCCCAGACAACCTATAGATAACTGAACAGCATAGTTAATCCCCTCGATGTCGTTGCCAAACATTCAATCAAATTCTGTCAAAAGTTGCAGCGCCAAAAAGCTTAGCGCAACTTTACAAACAAAAAAAAACAACAAAAAAGACAAAAGTAATGTCTAAACAAAAACAAGAAAATGCATATCAAATTGTTGACTTAATAAACGACGAGGGGGGTGGGAGTTAGAAATGAGAGATAGACAGATTGGTGGTGGTGGGGTGGTCATAGGTTTCTTATCAATTTGAGAAGTTTTTCCTTTTCTTTACTTTTTTGTTCTTCTTTTGGTTTTTTGGGTATTTTGTCACTTGGGATTTGGAAAGATTTTTCGGTTTTTTTTGTTTTACTTTTGCACCTTTTTGGGAACGATTTAATGTCTGCAAAGTTTTTCCCAACTGTTGATATCAGTTTGGGAATTTTGAAATTGAAGAGGCACCAAGAACTTTTCGCCTACAGCCACAGGATATGTGTGGAGCAGGGGATTAAATCTGTGATATCAGTGGGATATATTTGGGAATATTTTTAAGGGGAAAGGAGCATAGAAAAACGGGATATCTGAGAGGCAAGTTCTTTGAATTTTTTGAAAATTTAAATCATTTGCTAGTTTTTAAAATGATTTTTAATACAACTTTTGAAGTTATTGGCTTTTATTTATACGTTTTATATTTTGTTTATGCATTTAAAATTAATTTTATTCTCTAAAAATAGCCAATTTTTCCATTTAATTTCTGTTTAAAAATGTAAAAATAAAAATATTTCTGCATATTTTTAAGCAGGTTCTCATTTTTTTTGTACGCATTATCTACTCCATATTTCTTTGAATTTATTTTGATTCAGACTGTCTGACGAGTAATTGGGTTAGGATGTCTATAAATATCGCTAAGAAGGTTAGCAGCAAATCCCAAAGTTAGCCACGACTTTCGAGAGGCAACTGACCTTGTCCTGGGATTCAAGGATAATCCAGGAATAGAACTCTGGTCATCTCAAAAAGGGATTTGCAAAGACACAGCCAAAGCAATTAGACAAAATGATTTGTGAAATGAGAGAAACGAAGGCGACACCTTGCCACCTGGCACCTCTAAGGGGCAGACAGTCAGGGACAGGGACCGGGACCGGGCCCATGACATGACACAAAATCCAAGCGTAGGCCACATCAAAAGTCAGAGACGGGGGGGCAGAGGCATGTTGCACGAGGAGGTGGCAAATAAAAATATTGGAAAAAAAGAATTGAAAAAGCAAAAGAAAAGGAATGAAATCTTTGTGTGTGGGTTGTGGGTTTCGTTTCATTTCGTTCTTAAAGTCAAGACATCAAAGTGATTTTCTCTGACATTTATGAAGAAGCAGAAGCTGAAAAAGTGTTGGAAAATCAATAGGAAAAAGGCAACAGCGAAAGAAAAAAAAGAGAGACGAGGTGGAGGTGGAGGGAAAACCGAACTGAAAAACGCCGCTGTGTGACGTGGCAAAACTATTTTACACCTGAACTGTCTGACCTGTCAAAAGTGAAGGCCGGGAAAAGCGGCCGGCAGCAGGCAGGCAAGTGGAAAAAAAGGTTTTGAAAAAACAAATAGAAAATCGCTTAAAGAAAGGTGAGAGCCACGGCAAAAGTGCGCTCGCTCGATTGGGCAGGGGAAAACAGTACAATGCGGGCGTAATGAAGATATTCGTGAGGGAAAGAGAGCGCGTGCAGAGCGGGTGTAGCGAGGGGTATCTCTCTGACAGCCATGACAGTCATAATAAGGCAGGGGCTGTCATAAGCTGTTGAGAGTCGATTGAAAAGGTCGAAGACAAAGCCTGAAATTCACCTCCAACCTACTCCACCCACCCACTCCGCCTGGCTTGTGGCACCTCTGGGCAAAAGTTTTCACCACATTGCACCTGGAGCAGCAGCAGCAGAGGCAGAGGACAGTGAAGGGGCAGGCAGCACAGGCGGCAGGCCTTGGGGCACAAGTTATAGCCAAACTATGCAAAAATTGCCATCAATATTTCAATCAAAACTGACGCAGTCTTCTGTCTGGCTGTTTGCCTGAACTGGGTTTTCCTTGCGGGAAAAGGAAATCTATATCGAGGGGTGAGTTTAGATATTCTATGGGGAATATTTAAGGGGATTTATTTAGTTTTTAGTTTTCATAGAAGAAGCAGCGGAGGTGCGACAATATATAAATATAAAATATAGATTAAAATAAATATAAAACATAAATAAAAAATATTTCTTTTAGAATGTTAATATTTTTTATTTTTAAATTTCTAATTTAATTTACTTAAATTAATTTAAGAAGATAATTTTTAAAGTAATATAAAGATATATATTTTTTTAAACTAAATATTTATGTTTATTTTGTTTTAATTTTAATTTTCATACCCGATTAGATATAAAAACTTTAATATCCGTTTTTCGAGGCACACTCTTGAGTATTTTTCTTCCACTATTTAAGGTGCAAAATCTTCACAAATCTTGCATGCAACCCTCGCGCAAACTATTGTAGGTTCGCCCCCCTTAAAGACCCTACCACACACCTTCAGCCTCTCTCCACCTGCCAAACAGAACCGCACGGGGAAAAAAAAAAGAGTCAGGGAGAAATACCCGGAGAGCCGAGAACCCGACAACAACAACAGAGTTGCCAACTTGTCAGCTGACAGGCAGCGGGCAGGGTAGGCGCCAAGACTTAGGGACCTGAGCTGCCACCTCCCTACCACCACACAGGCTACCCCACCCCCTGCATGTCAAGCAGGTTAAAAAAATCGTTGAACAGGGAGGGAGTGCGGGAATGGAGGGAGTGGGTAAGGCAGAAAGTGAGGGAAATTCAAAGGCTGCCAATTGCCAATTGAAGCCGTAAAGTATGCTAAGCAATTTGCGTCGTGTGTGATGGGTGGAAAGGGGGGCGTAGAGTGGGCGTGGCAATAGGTAGGGTGTAAAGGGTACACATATATGTGTGTGTGCTGTGTGTGTTTGTGTGTCTGCGTGTGATATTTATTGTTGTTTTTTGCCAAATTGTCGGAAAGGAAACGGAGAGGAAGAAGTTCCAGTTTGAAGTCAGAGCAAGGAACCGAGCACCTGTCCGTACACCCCGTACCACATCCAACAGCCTGTCCTGCTGCTGCTACCCCTCCTTCTCCTAACAGCCTGTCGTGCGCCACCCTTTCCCCTCCCACTCCTAACAGCCTGCACCCCTTGACGCCTGTCGAGTGGACCCTTCATAAGTCGAACGAACTGCAGTGTGATTTTGATTTTTCGGTATTTTCGGGGGGCCTTCGTTTCCAGCGACTCTTGAGGCCGCTGGCAGAGGCGTAACAATTTTTGTGCCGCTCGCCGCCTTTCCATCTTGGGGTCTTGGGGGTTTAATGAGTTTTGTGGCAACTCTGCCTGTGCAATGGCTTTCAAATGATTATTGTGGAATGATATAATGGAAGGGAAAGGCTGTAAGGTTTTCAAAATGGCTCTAAAGTGGTTTTTGGATTGGATATTACAAGGAACTTGGCGTGAAATATGATTTAAGGAGGTTTTTGTGTGAGAACTGCAAAGGTTTTCATCGTTTAAGATTATTAGAAATCAATAGGTAATTGAAGGAAGGACATTTTTTGTTAAGAAATCAAAGTTTTCTTATGATTTTTTGGTGTTTAAGGATATTGCTACCATAAATTCGATCAAAATTAAATAAATTAAAAATTAAATTAAATTTGCTTAAATTAATATAAGAAGATAATTTTTAAAGTAAAATAAAGATACAAAATATTTTTTTAAGAACTGAATATTTATGTTTTTTATTTTACTTTATTTGAATTTTCTTGATTTATATTTTAATATATAAATTTTCCTTATTCTGTATTTTAATATATATAAAGATTCCTGGTATTTAAAATTAAGCTTCTAACCAATGCCATAATTCATTAATGAATAAAAAAATGTTACCTGACTTAAAAACATTTATGAGAAACTCGTAATTAAACAGGAGAAACTACTTAAAAATATATAAAAATTCAAGAAATAAAACGTTTCTCTAGATCTAATATATTTTCAGTTATTATTATTATTTAGTTAGTTATTTAGTTTAGTTAGTTATTATTTTCAGTTTCAGTTTTCAGTCTTTCACTTTTATTAAAAATCACATAAAATCTTTGGGAAAACAAAATCTTTTCCCCATTTAACTTGCATTTACAGGGTATACTGCTATGCCCATCAATGGCATATTAATTGCTTCTTTCGGAAATACACAAATTTTTGTTGTATGTATTGCCATTTCCGGCAGACGGACGTCCACTCGTCACAAAGCTAATCAAAATGTCCAACACACACACTCGCCCCCACACTTACACACTTCTGCTGCTCCTCCTTCCCCTTTTCGAGTGCAAACTTTGACTCTTGGAGAGTGTGGAGTGCTGTTGTTGTTGTTGTTTCTGCCAGGAGGAGGTGGTGGTGGATGGTTCGATGAAGAGCCGTCCTTTGATTTGGCTGGAGAAGGGGCAGGCAGCCGCCTCGAAGGACACTTTAGTGGGTGTCCAGCGGAAGGAGACACAAACTGGACACTGGACACACAGCACACACTCATTATTATTATTATTAATATTTTATGTGCCGCTATTGCTGCCATTAGCTGTAACCACTTTTTGTGCACATTTCCGTTTCCGCAGACAGCAAAAAAAAAGAAGAAATTTCCTTGTGATAAATGGGAAAATCAATGAACGAAAAAAAATAGGAAATAGAATATGATAGAGTGGGTTGTAGAGGGGGCTGCGTTGTGGCGTTTGCTGCACTGAAAGATAAAGAAAATAAAAGACAAACAATATGTTAATGCACGTGGAAGGAAAAGGTGGAAAAGCAGCAACCCAAACACCACCACCCCCGCCCGTTGGATGGAAGGGTGCATTATGCACAAGTTTTCGAGTGTTTTCCCCCAGAAAGATTACGCCGAATTGAGATTTATGGGACAAAATGATTGTGTCTTGTGGCTCTCTCCTTTGGCTTAATGGCAGTTTTATGATGGCTCGCTGCCTGCCTGCGCCTTCGCCTTTCTCTTTACTTTCTCTAGTGATTGATAGACCAAAAGGAGGTGGAAAAAACTAAACGCAGGAGGAGTAGCAGGAGCACTGGCTGAGTGGAAGGACGAGGGCAATTGGTCTCAGCTGTTTGCTGTCGGAAAAGATACACCCATCGATGGGGAAAAACTTGAGACGGCGGGCGCAGCAGCTTACACATGTAATCGAATATGTCCCACGCTTTGCCAATGCATTCAATCCATCAATAGAGTAGGTGGGGGGCAGGCGATGCATCTCTCGAATTACCCAAAAAAAAAGTACAAGGAACAATGGAGAGAGCATCTACAGCCACCCTCTCTGCCACTTCCACTCCCACTCCCACTCCCACTCTGGATGGGTCACATGTGTCGGTGTGCCGCCTACCCCTTGGTTACAGTAACAGGAGGCTAAGTCACGAGAGGAAAAGTGTTTTTCTCGACTTGTGGCTGTGTGTGTGTGTGTGATCTGCTGCAGATGTTTGCATTTATTTTGTAATTACTGTCACGCAATGTGACCATCAAATCAAATAAAACGAAGCTCCCATTTGTGCCCAGAAAGAGTAAAGAGAATAAACAGAGAGATGCGATACCATTTCCCCGAGTGGAAGGAGTGGCACTTTCCTGGCATGCCAGGCACTTCCTTTCCGCCCAAAAGTTCTGCTTCAACTTCTTGTATTACAAATCTCTCGTGAAAGTTGTTGCCCCTTTAAAGTTTCCACCCCTTTTGGAAATTAATGAATAAATAGAGTGGAGAAGAGCAGAGTACTTTGCTACCATTCAGGCCTTTACGTTTCCACAGATAATGAATAAATAATAAACCAGTGACACAAAGCAAAAATGCCAAGGAAAATGCTTAGGAAAATGGCAATACGGTGGGCGTAATTATTGCCGACTTGGCGGCTAATTATCGTAATCAATATTTGATTAGCATTTCGAGAAGTGGCGGTGGCAGTAATTTGAATGTTTAATTTTTAATAATTATGGGAACTAAGGAATGGTCAAAAGATAATGGCGCTCATTATTATAGTGTTTTGTTGTATAGAATTAAAGCCGAGAAGAGTTTTGGGATGGAAGGCCGCATAGGTCTTGATATTTAGGTATTTATTGCACACATGGAGAGCTTATAGAAATGGAAAAAATAATAAAGAAACTTTATTTCCATTTAATTTTCATGGAAAATAAAATATAATAAAAATAAAAATTAAATAATTTTTAGAACAATTTTCATGACTCAAAATACTCACATATCTGAAGATCAAAGTGTCTCTACCCCATAACAAACGAACAGAATCGATTAATTTCCATAATTCCAAGCGATTTTTTCCTCTAATTTATTTTTTAACGAACCCAAAGCAACCATAAAACTGGCGCTTAATGCACAAAATAATATTTGATGACTTTTATTGATGTCTTTTCGATGGCTTTTGGCGAAGTTCCAATTGCAGAAAGCACCTACACCCAACCACACAGCTATACACAGCCAGACTTACGCCCGTACACACACCTATCCACAGTCAGACCTACAACCAAACTCACACCCATCCACAGTCAGACCTACACCCTAGCCCCGATGTGATGGCGCCCTCAAAAAAAGCTCCCTTGAACCATTGAACTAATAAACTAAGCCAAAAATGCACGAGACAGCAGCAGCACAGAACACAGACTACAGACTACAGACATTGACTAATAACTTATTTATGAACCGATTTTATTGTTATGACTATGACTACATCTACGACTACGACTATGGCTATGGCTATGGCTCTGGGAATGACTGTATTGGTATCTCCATCATCTATCTGTGACCCCCAAAAAACAAGAACCGAGAACCGAAAAGCGATCAACCGACAGGCAATAATAAATACACGCTAAAACTTTTCAATATTGATAAACTTTTGCCGTGCACTTTGCTGCTGCGGGAAAGCCCGAAACAAGAGCCAGAAAGAAAGCAGCGAAAGCCGGAAGCGACAGTCATAACACCGGAAATGGCTTAAGCACAAGAGAGACAGCGAGAGAGCGAGAGAGAAGAAGATAAAGAGGGAAACTAGAGAAATAGATAAGGGGGAAAAGAGAGAAAGAGATACAAATGGCATTTACAATTTTTGTACATAAAAGCCGCTTAAACAGCAGCACTCTCTCTCCCTCTCTCTCTGCTCCTTCGTGGCACTTCCATTGGCTACTGTCCCACTGCTGCCTCCTGCTTGTTGCCCCTTCTTTGTGTCCCCACGCGACATGTAATTTGTTTTTATGTCTGTGCCCCAATACGTGAGATAACGCCAGCCGAAAAACTGAGCAAATTTTTTTTTGCGCCTGCACACAACTTCGATTAACATTGGCAACACAGCGAAAGGAAAGGAAAGGAAAGGCAAGGAAAGGAAAGAAAGAAAAAGAAAAGCAGGAAGGATACGGGACTACACACAGGACTCGGCTCTGGTGGGAATCTGTCTGTGGGACTCCTGACTCTGGCCAACAAGTGGCGTCGCGTCGTGTCTCGGCCATGGCCGTGAATTCCATATATAATTTCCGTTCCTTTTGGGGGCTGTCATGTGAGCTTCTGACGGTTCTTTTCCCATTTTTGTTCGCTGTCTTTTTTGTCTGCTTACTTCCTTTACTGAGTTTTTTTCGACTTTGTTCTCCGCTTTTCCCTCCACCCTTTTCCTGATTTTTTTTCCCCTTTTTGCCCCTTTCTGTCTTATTTTGCACTCATTTCTCTTATTTTTTGTTGCTGTGTGTGTGTGGCAAAAGTAAAGTGAAAAATATCCTTGCCGTCTGGCGTTGCATTCGAAATTTTTGCAGCCAAAAAATATTTGGCTAACCGGTTGTCTGTCGGGTGGATTTTCTTTCACAGCAGTTCCCCCAACTGCTGTACGTATTTGCCCGTTAAGATTCTGAGGAATTGTTTCTGTTTTCGTCTGTTTTTTCTTTCTGCAGTTTGGGTAATTGCTGTGGAGTTTGCTTGGTTTTTTCTTTGGTAATATTTTGATGGAAATGTGCTTCATTTTGACATTAATTGAAGTTATATTCTTAGACGAATGTTTACTTTTTTGGGGAGATTTATCAAGACATTGACATGCAGACGTGACTGCAGCTTAAGGGGCACTTCAAGCGACTTTTTATTACAGTAAAAAATGCAGTAAGCGGTGGAGGGGTGCTGCTGTATGACGCGATGATAGGCGATTAGGTCATATTTATTTAAAATCAATGTTTTTAATTAATAAATTAAATATTTAACATTTGACGGATTTTGGTTGCTCCTCGAGAAAATTTTGTATTCTTTTTTAATTCTATGTGTGACAAATAATAATAATACAAATTATGATCAATTTTACCTTAATTTAACGGTTTTAATTAAATGCAGAGAAAATGTATTATATTTATGGAATTTACGATGAAATTCTTTAAACAAAATGCACTAAACCCGCTCTGCATTTTCCAAAATCCAGAGAAATCCTTAAATAGAAATAAATAAACCAGCTTAAATTCTCATAAAATACACTATCTATTTATACCCTACCTACCTACCCCTTTCCGCATTTCACTCTCCATTTTCAGCATTTTCCCTCCTTAGCCATAGCAAAATGTTTCTCCAAAATGTTGTCAGACTTTGGCGATACTTTGTCATTTTTTTGGGGACATGGATATGGATGCTATTAACTCTTCTCACTTAGCGGAGGGCAATTAAAGTCATTACCCGACTATCATCCTGATAGGGATAGTTCCCAGACATTACCCCTGCCCCACAACGAAGCCCCCCGCCGCCACTAACCCACGCAGCAGAGTGTCTCATGTGTCCCTTTCGCTGGCTGTGGCTGTGGCTGTGTCGCTGGCTGTTTTGGGTCTCTGTGGCACCGAAAACTCTGCCGAAAAGTGCCACAAAAACTTTGACTCAAACCCCCATGGCCGTCGCGCCCACAAATCCCCATAACCCTATACTACCGCCTCCCTGCTGCCCCCTCCCGAAACGTTTAGCATACAATTAGCTCGGGAAAAAGGCAGAGAAGGAGAAGGGTGTGGATGCGGGGCTATGGGGGGAAAGTTGAAGCCCGGCGAAAACTTCAGTGAAAATTATTAAAATTTTCTCGTTTGGGTTCGTTGCCTTTTTGAAAGGGTTGACCATATGGAAATTAGCATACGACAGGGCGGAGCGGGCTGGCGGTCTCACGGCATGGAGGAGGCTTTAAATTTTAAGTCCCCCACTGCCACCCTGTAACCAGAGAGTGAGAGAGGACGTTGTGTCTAGTCATGTGGCAGGAAGGCAGAGCAGCAGCAGAGCCTCAGAGCAGGAGGCAGGCAATCGGTGAAGCTCTTTGCAGGCGGAGGAGCACTGGTTTCTGGGCTTAGAGGAAGGGGGAGAGGCAGGGCCCAAAGAACTGGGTGACGAGTTATGATTTTCCATTTTCCAGAGTCAGTTTTCTAGCTTTTTATTTTTTTTTTTTTATTTATTTTTTTTTTTAATATTTTCCTGTCGATGGTTTGACTCAGTTTTCAGTTATTTTCTATTGGTTTTTTGGAAAGGGTATATGGATTTTTTTAAAAGCTTAGTGGAAATCGATGAAAATCAATGCAAAAAAAACTATGAAAATTGTGTGAACATTTTAAAATCAATAATTTATTAATTAAGGTACAATATTAGTCTTTTATTTAAATAAAGATTTATTAATAAAAATTAAATTAAAGTTTAAATTAACTACCAGTAGTAATCATTTTATTATTGCTTTTTTTATAATGGAAAATGTGTAAAAAAAGATCTAGAGAATGTAGAGGAATATTTTCAAACCAAATGCGCAGAAATCTACAATAATATTTTGCATATATTCCCTGAGAAGTCACCCCAAAGTGTAAGTGCCAAAATTTCCAAAATATCCGAAAAAATATTCAAAAAATTCCCATAGAAAAATTTACCCCAAAGCGTATCCACACTTCTTTATGGTTTTTGTTTTTTATTGGTCTTGTTTTTTTTTTTTGCGCAGTTGTGCTCTTCGGCGTAAATTTTCCACCTTTTACACATTTTACTTCCATTTGATTAGATCGGTCTTTTTAAGGGCGACACGTGGCATGTGGCAGCGGCAGAGGCAACGCATCCTGTTTTGTTTTTCCCCAGAAACGCCTCACGGTTATGCCTCACGCTTTTTCCTTTTCCATCTCCGCTTCACACACTTTTGCCCTTCCCCTACCATTTTTTGGGTTGTGTTGTTTTTTTTTTTTTTTTAGAAATTTGCACGCTCATCGCTTGAGAGTTTTCCGCCTTGGTTTTTTTTTTTTCTATGGTTGAGGCTTATCTGGCGGCAACAACTTTTGTCATAATCAACATCAAACAGCACTCGAGCGTCGGGGCAACATCATGAGCAGCAGCAGCAGCAGCTATTATTATCCCCTGCCATCTCCATCTCCTCTCTGAAGCTATAATCAATGAAGGACTCAACGTGATGTTTGCCACAAAAAGGATGTCATCAGGAGCAGGCAAGGCAGCAGCAGCAGCAGAGCATCTCTACGTTTCGACAGCTGCGCTGCGGCTTGTGTTGTATGCTGATTAAAATTTGTTTTGTCATATCGATAAGGTATGACTTTTTACAGTCCGCCCAACCCTCGCGCTTGAGTCCTGGCTCCCCTGAAGCTCTCGCGTTGCCCCTTCGAACCCTGTGTGGCCTCGCTTCTATCCATACTTTTAGAGGCAGTTCAATAACCGCAACGCATCTCATCACGTTGTGCTCTATCAGTTTTTCCAAGTGCCAGCCATCGCTCTCACTCACTCCAGCAAGAAGGCCTAAAAATGCGTCTCTACTTCTTTTGGGCCTTTGTTGATTTCTGGTTTATTCTTTTTCCATTCTTTCGTTTTGTAGTAATTTTTTGTAAAATCATGTTTTCACTTGGCTTTAATTTGGCACCGTTTTTGTATGGGCCCAGGCCCAGGGATTGGGGGATTTTTGGAGCCACATCATTAGACATCCACTTTTGTGGGGGATTTAATGGCATGAATGGGGTTGGGGTGTGTCAGGGGGATGCTTAATTTGTATTTCTTTTGTGTGTACAATGGGATGGATAAATGTTTCTTAAAATGCGTGATTCGAAGTAGGTTTATGGGGTTGATTGGAGGAGGTGCGGAGGCTGGCAGATTGAAAGATAAATAATGGGTGTGGGGCGGTGTGTGTAATAATTAAATTGATGCTAAGATAAATGGGAATTATGGCAGACAAATGTATTTTATTATGCAAAATGCATGAGAAAATGTTTTGGAAATTATAATATTCGAGAAATTGGGAAGTTCTTGTTATTTTGTGACTTTAAGTGATGGTTAAAATTTAACTATTAGCTTTTTACCAAACATGGAACAAAACACGAAAATGTAAGCTGTTTTTCCTTTGGGGATTAATTATTATTTTATTTCAAGCAAACTTTTTTTTATTTAAGCGTTTAAAATGTCTGTTGAGAGTTTATTTTTAATTATAAAATGGTTAAATAAGTTTCACTTGCTGGAATATGTTTTTCTTGGACAAATGGTGCTAGCTGGGGGGCTTAAAAAATCACTTTTTGAGTTATTTCATTTGAATGCTTGAAATAAATAACAAATTTATTTGTACAGAATATAAATCGTCTCAAAATTTGTTCAAAATATACTAGAATATTTACTCACGAGTATATCGCAGCTTTTACTTATTCCAACTGCATTTTAATATAAAATGAAAATTATCATAGCTACAAATGCCTCAAAGGCCTCAAAGTTCCGCACTCAATCGATGTCAAAGAATTCATTAGACTTTCCAATAGCTACCCCAGCTCTCACACCAGCTCTCTAAAGTACCCCCAACCCCTCCCTTTGCTTTATAATGTATTTGCGATTTTTGCTTACCTCTCAAATACCTAAATAAATATATTCCTTTTTATTATTTCTTATTTTTAGCTGAATATTCTGCTTCATCTGGTATTATTTTTCTTTTTCGTTCTTTCTGTTTTTGTTGTTGTTGTTGTTGCTGCTGCTGCTGCTACTGTTCCTCCTGTTGTTGTCTCCTGCGAAAGCGTTTAGCATATTCCCTTTGTGAGATGCGCATTTAATGGTCGCTGCGCTGCGCTGCCTTGTGTCTCGTAGTATTTGTGGGATGTGTTTTTTTGGTGGTTGCTACCGGTACCGGTCCTGGTCCTGGTCCTGGTTCCTGCTCCTGCTTTTGGTTCCTTTCCCCGTGTCTGAGTTCTGCTGCCAGGTTCCTTTCCACGAGTCTGAGTCCTGCTCCCCGTATCTATTTTTTTAAGTTCAAAACACAGCAGAAGAATGAGACGAATCACAGTCGTGGGGATAATAACCGCTGCTGGCAGATTTTTGCTTCTCTCCATTAACAAAAACAACAACAGCAGCAGCAGCAGCAGCAACAAATGATGGGGAACAGCAGCAACAAACGAGGAGCAGCAGCAGAAGGAGCAGCAGCAGCAGCAGGAGGCGGCAAATGAAAGCCAGAAGGGAAGCGAAGCTCCTCTGCGCATAATTTCATGTAGACTTTTGATAGAGGATTCAGTGTCGGGGGGTTTATAATGCGAGTCTCGTCGTTGCTTCACTACGCTTATTATTTGTAGCATACTTATTGGGGGCGCGCTGCTTATTCTTTCTCTCTTTTAAATATGCATAAAAAACAAGCAAGAGACGGGGCTGGGGGGAGGCACATACCAACTGGAGCTCTCTCCTGTCTCCTGTGTTGAAAGTTCTACCTCCCTCTGTCTGCTGCTGCTGCTCACTTTTACGTGCTGGTTGTGATTTCCTTTCACCTGATTTCACCTCGGTTTGGCTTTTCTTTATTTGGCTTATTAAAATTTCCCCTGGCAGCAGAGCAATAATAATTATGTGTGTACTTTTTTTGGTTGCTTTTCTGATTGATTTTAAGGCATGGATTTTGATATATGAAAGGTGGATTAGTGTTTAAGCAGAGATTTGGTTATTTAGCAAAGGAGATTCAGCGAAGGGCAGGCAGATCTCCGTTGCTTAATTTTCTTTCCTTTATGGTGGAAATTTCCCCTCTTTTTATAGTAAATTTTCTCATATTTTTCCATGTGCTGCATAATTAGACAGGGGTCGGGGCGGGGTCTCTCTCGTGCCACAAGTAAATGCCATAATTATCGAAGGCCATTCAAAAAAAAAAAGAATAAAGAAGAGAGACAAAAAAACCCGCTTTTCAAGAGCAGCAGCAGGAACATGCAACACAACCGCAGCAGCAGGAGCAGCAGCAGCAGCCACACATGTGTCAAGGTCTGCTGGAAGAAGGCGGCGGGGTTGGCTGCGCTGTAGGCGTGACAGGATATATGAAACATGAAAAAACAAATTGAAGAGCCAACATCCGTGACCAAAACCCAATGATGCCTCAGTGGCAGTGCCACAGCCACTGTTCGCTGCCCGCTGCTGTATGCTTGCCTCCTGTTGATGACGTCTGTCCTTGTCAATGTGCAACAATGACGACAATCAAATGACGTTTGCATCAATGAGCAATTGGCAAGCAGGCAGCGACGCAGGACGCAGGACGCGAACCGATAAAAAGTAGCAGGGGGGTTGGAGGGAGGGAAAATGATAGCGTGGATTAAACGATTTTTAATGAAAAGCCTTCAGACGGCCCCCGATGCCTGAATGAATGACAGACAGACAGGCAGACAGACAGACTGAGAAGAACGCAGAGCAGGACATGCTCTGAGGGCAGGGCACAAGGACACACACACACAAAAGAGACACGGACACGGACACACGCACACGTACGGCATGATGGAACGTTGTTTTGTTTGTGTGCGGGAGGACACACAGGACACAGCTGCAAAAAGGGAAATTGCATGATTGAAAATTGCACTTGAGGCTGCTGCTGGGGCTGCTGATCGCGACAGGGGAAAAAATGGGAGATGGCAGAATGGCAGAATGGGCGAATGACTGAATCGTTTTTCCACGCTAAAGTTGCTTCCTTGTCGGTTTCCTTATCAGGGGAGCAACTGCTGCCTGCCCAGGAGGAACTCTGCTGCTGCTGCTCCTTCTGCATCCCCTAAGCGGCTGGTGGGGGGAGGGTCCTTTTGTATGCCAACGATTATATTGGGCGGACCGTTCTGCTGCTGTTTGTCCATCTTCCATCTTCAAAGTACTCGCTCACGCGCTTCCTCGCTCCTTTTGTGTGCGGGTGCCCCCACCCCATCGGAAAATCGAGTGGAAAAGGGTGCAGGATATATCTGTTATGCTCGATTGTTGGTCAGCCAGCCAGCCTGTAAGTGGCGCCTGCATTGAGCATTGAATGAGAGTTTCACCCACCCCAATCCCCCCCACTACGCACCCAAAGCAAAGGGTTTTTGCTGCTCTCCTTTGAAGTGGACTCGTGGCCTCGTGTTTTGTGTTGTGGCCAACTTAATGAAGTGGACATATCAGTTAACAGTTAAACGAAGAAAGCAAAAAGGGAAAGTGAACTTTCTAGCTCCCAACTCACACTCCCACTGCCCCCCTGCTACTACAAATAAAGTCCTTTTTCGAGAGAATAGTCTTCAAAAGATGAGAAGTCAAATGCAGAGAATCAGAAGATATGGCAACAGAAAGCAAGGAAAGAGTGGCTGAGCAGTGGGAGCAAGGGAGAAACAGAGTGGCCCAAAAGTGAGAGAAATGGAAGCGGAAAAAGTGCCCAAATAAATGTAGAAATTGCCAAGCGAAAGACTGGGGTAGGTGGCCATAGATACGGCATACGAAACTCCGCTGGAAAAAGATCCTTAAACGGAACATCACAGGCATTTAAAGTCAAGTAAACTTCTTCAATTGCGCGTGCAAAAAGAGTTCGTTTATTCATTTAAATGGTTTATGATTGATCCCATCAAATGGCTGCCAAGGAGATGGAACAAAGAAAATGCTTAGAAAATGTAGAAATAAAAATAAAAAAATGCCAAAAAGATTATGAGTGTTAGAGTTAAAGGACTTTGGCTGCATGTGTGCCCTAGGGATAAAATTTAGATAAGATCTACACAAGAATATAATTAAATGCAAGCCCAGATGCAGCACCCCAAAAGTATTTGTGAGATATGAAAGGGACAACCCTATGAGACCTAGGAAAAGGTATGTAAAAGGCCAAAGATCTCAAGTGCCTACACAAAAAACCAAGAACCTTTCATAAACCAAAAACCACTTGAACTTATCGCTGCAGAGCCCAGAAAACTATCCCTACTATCATTTCATTAGACTTTCCCTTTTTCGTTCACTGAGCAAACACAACATCGGGTCGTGGGTACTTTCAGCGTGTGGCACGTTTTATCGATGATGTGATTGCTGCTGCCACATATGGTGCTGGTTCCCATATGCAAACACAGCTGATAACAGAATGAGCGTAGAGCGACTCCATTTACCATAAACAGCAGCAGCCTCCGCAATCGTAGTCACAGTCGGTACTTGGTCCTTCCAAGGATTCCCGCTGTGTGACTGTGCGCGGACCCTGAAATAAATAACCAAAAAAAAAAAAAAATGTCGACAGCACATTACACGCACCCGCAACGCTGCGTGGCTGTGGCAGGGTCAGAGGCAGCGGGGGCAACGGTTGGTGTCTAATTATGCAGCGTTGACAAAAACAAAAACCCGAAAAGGACATAGGCGCCACACAGGACACACAGGACACAGCCAGACACAAAATGGAAACTATTAAGAAAACATATTTGGAAACGACGCTCGCGGCGCATTTAACACTAATCATTGTCATTATTATCGTTTTATGGGTGTGGGGGTTCCATTTGGGTGCCATTTCCATGTTCTGGCCATTGGCTGTGTGCCAGGAGAGACCTCCGGGCAGAGCAGCAGCCGGTAGACGGCATTAGAAATTCATGATTTTCAAGTGGTTTTTGCCCTCGCGAGTCTTTCGTTTTTCAAGTATTTTTCTGGCGTCTTTTCTGTTTGTTTCGGTGACAGATTTCAGTAGCCTTTTGGTGCGGATTTCGAGTGGTGGAACCTCTAGATATTATCTTTCTTCTGGCTCCTCTCCACTCTTCTCTTTTTGCCCTTTCTTCCCTTTCTACCCGATCTAATCAAATAATCAATAAAACGCCAATTAACATTAAATTTTCACACACACAACAAATGATGGAAGGGTTAACTCTGCTCCTTCATTTGTTCATTCGTTCAATTTGTCAACTAATGTGAACGCACAATGAAACAATTACCAAAAATTCTCTCGCTTGTAATTGGAGACCTTTTGTTGTTTTGCTGTCCCGGGAAAAACGATTAAAATTTAAGACAGCAAAGTACTCGGGGTACACTTGGAGACAATTTTCGGGGGGGTTTTTCCTCGGAAAAATGTCTGTGAAGAGAAGAGGATGGGGCAGCGATATGTTTGAATCCCCCAAATGGGAATAGTGCAACAACAAAATGATGCATGGCTGCCTAATGCAGCAGATGCAGCAGCGACTCTAGTTAATGGTACGGGGGAATGTGGGAAGGCGATGGGAAAACATATGGCATGTGATCTATTTTGACTTATAAATCAAAACAATGACTTCTATTTGGATGGGAAAACAAATTACGAGTAGTTTATTATCCCTAATAAGGGAAGTTGCTACAACAGAAATGCCCAAAGAAAAAGGAATCAAACTTGAGGAAAAAAATCTACTCAAAAATCTACTGGGATGTAAAAATAAAGTTTAAAAAATTACAAAATTACTCAACTAACAAATAATTTGTAATTTTTGATCTTAAAGATAATTATCTGGCATTGGAAAACAATTTTTTAATTTATTTTTATATATTTAAAAAAATTTATGCTATTAAAAGTTAGTATCAGAGAGGCTTTTTCCACCATAAAGTGTGATAAAGTAAACCATAAAAGAAATAATCCAAATATAATATAATATAATAATATTATATATAGTAATAATTATTTCCGCTCCTTTATTTCAGGTAAATTAAGTCTTAAAACCAATAAATATTATGGGTAAGCAAAAAAAAAAAGCAAAATTTTATAAATCACAGAAGAATTTACAATCTGGGGAACTTCTCTGTTTATTTCACATTTTATCAGACTAAAAATTGAGATACTTTTACTCCATCCTCCCTCTGCCTCTTTAAATTCACTAAAAATTGTTATTGAAAATTGATTATCCTGATATCCCTGCTATCCCCTAATAGACTCGATTTTATCTGTACCTTCCATCCGATATTCTTGCAATTTGCTGCCAGCAGCCAGAACCCATTTTCCTGTCACAGCTGCCGCTGCAACCCTTTCTTACGCCCACTTTCCACTCCTCCGCTGGTACACATCTGCGTTTAATGCATTTTCGTGTGAGTGGAGAAGGATGAAGCAGTGGCAGGAATGAAACTGCTGCTGCTAACTGGAAAACTTACTAATTTTAAGCACCCATCCAACATTTAGCTTCCCTTTAGCCCCTCAGACTTTTGCCAATGCCAATGCCAAAGTCATTCTCCTTTCTACTGTCTGCCAATGCCAATGCCGTTGCCACTGCCAATGCCACTGCTGGCTGGTTGCATGTCGCGTGAATCTGCTGCCAAAGTCAGTTGCAGTGTTCCCTGCTGTTGTTGTTGTTGTCTGGCGCTTTTCAGCGATGGGGTTGTGGCTCGTTATTGGGCGTTGGGAGCTCCCGTTCGAGCTGCCAGCCAACTGCTGATAATTAATATTTTATGCACACGTCTGCGTTGATTTCTATCTTTATTGTTGTTTGTCTGCCTGCCAGCCAGCCAGCCTGCATGCCAGACGCGGTGAGGGGAGAGGAGAGAAGAGAGTGCGACTGACTGACGGGGGAGTTAGCCTTGATTCGAACCCACAGTTTAACTCTTTAGTGTGCGTGAGTTCAAAGGGTAGCAGCAGCTATTGGGGGCTATGATCCATTAGCAAGATATTTGGAATAAAAGAAAAGTTGTTTTTGCTGTGGGGAATATTTATAAAATTAACTAAGATTAAATTACACAAAAATCAACTTAAAAATTACTTTGAATAGGTGAAAATTAATTTATTTTGGGATGATTTTTACAGATTCTTTCGTACTAAATCTTATATTAAAATACTTGCATAAAAATTAAATTTTCCTGTAATTTCCTGAACCTTTTTTCTCTTTCTTTATCAATTTTTTATCACTTCTTTGCCCATAAAACAACTCCCTGCCCGCCAATGCCTCTGCCAAAGGGTATCTTCGACGCGACAGCCTCTCACACTTTAAATTCTCGCACTCTGCGCTCTCCCTCCAACTTTTTCCAGCAGCTTTTCTTTCCACAGCGTTCCATTGTTTGGCCATTGTCGAACGCCTTTGAATGGCTTTTCATTCGGAAAATGTCTGCACAATGTGTGTGTCCTGCGGTTCATTACACTTTCTGTTTAGCTGCCATTTCAGCAACCCCCAAAAGGGGGCGCAGGTGGCAGAGTCGTCCCATCCCAGCGCATATCTATGGATTATTAAAAGTCCATTAAAAATTTCCCACCAAATGGTGCACCCACATCTACAATTTTATGTGGCAGGAGTCAGTCCTTTCTGCTTCCATCTATATTTGCCATAAATTAAGTGGAAAATCGAAGCTACTGCTGGCTATATATATATGTATGTATGTATTTGTGGGTTCACTAGCATTAAATGTTTTTTTTTTCCTGGTATTTTCGCCTGTGTGTGTGTGGGGGTTTTTTTTCTGCTGCTCCTCGTATCGCACTCTTAGCAGCACTTTGTTTGGCTTTGGGCTCATTCGTGCCGTATCTGTATCTGTAGCTGAAAAACTTCCTGGATAATGTACCCCACCCCTCCGTTGTATAGTTTTTAATTTCCATTTTTTGTTTTGTTTTTTTTTTTGTGGAACGTGTGTGCCCTTTTTTGCTGTCACTTGAGCCCGTCGCTCCACCTGAAATTTCCACTGAAACTTCAACTGAAAATCTAAACCTAATACTCAACCAGAAACTCGTGCCACACGCTGCTCTAATTGCTTGTGGCAAGTGGATTTTTCACATTAGCCTCTGTACTGCCTTTGGCATTTTTTTACGATTTCTCGTTTGACATTTTTATGTTGTGAACATTTCCGCATTTTATTTGTACTTTGGGGTTCTTGTCAGTGAGGGTATAACTGTCATTCTTCCATGTGGAAAGTGCATGTGGTGCAACATCAAGCCTGATTGATTGATTGATTCATGGCTGGAGAAAGATTATAATTCTCTCTCTCTCACCCTCTCTCTCTCTGCGTGTCTCTCTGTCTCTCTCTCAATTATTGTTCATATGCAAAGTGGCTTAAAAGTGAGTTGGGAAGACAGTCGACGAGGCGGATTACAATGGTGAACCGATCTCTGTAGCATTTTAATCTTTATGTTTTCTATGAATGGAAATATTTTGAGAATTTTTTTCGGTTAGAAAAGTATGGAAAATCACAGCCAACAGAATTTACTTTATTTTTTTTCATGTTTTTTGAAGAATTTTTGATAAATTATACCTTTAAAAAAAACGGTAATAAAAGCAGCGATAATATACATTCATTCTATATAGAATATATAAATTTTTCGATTTCTTAAAGCCTTTAAATTATAATTTAAAATATAAAATTATTCAGCCTTTGTTTTGACTATATTTTGAAATAAATTTCGATCAGAAATGCTAAAAAAACCTTTTTCAAGATTTTTTTGCATTGGAAATCCTCATAAATTCTAGCGTTTTATGAATATTTTTTTATGGAAAGTCTCCTTAATTCTAGTGTTTTCTGAATAATTTTTTAATGCTCTTTATGGCTGGAACAGTTTTGGCAATATTTCATAGCTTTTTCAACTGCCAATCTTCTCCTTTTTTTGAGTGGCATAAAACTTCCTCATTTCAAACACTTTAATACGGAATGGAACCATACTCAAGCAGCATAATTCTGGACAGGACACACCTCCCATGCTGGTTCTTCCCGCATTGCTTGCTGGTTTCACTGATTTGCGGTGTTCGTCATTCATCTCATCTCCACTGCTTTTGCTGTGGCTGCTTCCACTCATAACAAGCTGCTTAATTAATTTTTTCTTTTGGCGTAATAAGGCCGGGGGGGCAAGAACAGGGGCAGGGTACAGAGAGGCCTATGGGATAAAGAGCTCTCTGGACGTAGCAGCAGCAGCAGCAGAACAGAGCAAAGTGGAGGAGGACCATCATTATAATCATCATTGGTGGATGGTGGCACGATGGACAAACATGGAAATCATGCGTGAACATTAATTCGATTTGCACAGATGTTTTCGGCCAAAACGAGTGAGCCAAGGGACCCACCAAAGGACAGACAAAAGGGACAAAGGCAGAATGGATGGGTGCATTGGCGAGTGGTTCAGCTTTAATTTTTGGCACATTATACGATGAACTGTTGACAGGCGATAGATACGCCAGCCGATACCTGTGTCCTTTTCTCGCTAATTGTTGCCTGTTCTTGATTTTGGTCTCCTTCCTTTTCTCCTGCTCTTGGTTTTTGTCTCTCTTTCTGTCTGGTTTCCCTGCTTACTTGGTCCCAACCCGGTTCTCGCCCTCTTCTTTCTTGCAGGCGCTGGTTTTATTTTTGTATACCCCGTACTTGTGGTGCTGTGCAGGGTATGCTGGTTTGTTATAGATATTCGTAGCTGGGAGATTAATGTATTTTATATGCAATATACTGGGTAATTAACTGCCTGGAGAGCTGCTGTGCTCTCCGCTTTGCTCTCCAGGAATCTGGGAACTTTTAAAGATATAAGTAACTAATTTTGAAATGAAGAAATATTTAATTTCTATATATTTTGTACATGAAAATGTCTCTTAAGCTTTTTACCAAGCATTTTTTCGATGCATAGAAATATCCCCTGTTTTTCAGAATTTTTAATAAATTGTGCTGAAATTTAATCTAATGGTGTAAGTTGGCATTATATTGATATTGATATCTAAAAAATCATAATGATCGGAGATGTATTAAAGATTGAATCACATTATAGCAGAGTTTTTTCCCATAATCTAACATTATTTATTTCGCCATTTCAATATATTTCTCTCTCGTAGTTTTTGGGAAGCATTTTGACATATTTCTGCATTCAAAAGACAGTCTTAAAACAGAGTACAGGGTATACCTGAGTCTCAATCACTTTTATTGTTGTGTATTTGTGTCTGTCTTTTGATCTGTTGGCATTGGTCATTGGTCACTGCTCGCTGGTCGGTCGTACCTCTGCGGGGGGTTGATTTTATTTCTGCTATTTTTTTCGTCCTGCTATTTCTGATGTGTGCGGTCTGTGTGTGTGTGTGGGTGTGTGTGCTTGTGCCGGTTTGTTCCGTTGTAATGCAATTAATGTGATTTTTGGTTGCAAATTAAATGTATTTATCAGCGTTTATCAATTAATTTTCATTTTCATTTACGGTCAACCGTACAGCTACTACACTCGCCGGCTACACTCTCCCACTCTTTTTTTTTTCACCATATAAATACTCGTATAACCCCACACCCCGCCCGCTAGTATCACTTTGTATTTGCCGAAGGGGCAGGGCGGAGGACAGAGCTTGACAAATTATCAAACAATGATTAAACATGGCACTTTGAGTGCGTCCGTATCCTGTCGTATCGTGGGGCCATTGAATTTAATTAAATATTTCCCTATACATCATCTCTTCAGGTGGATTTTTCGATTTTTCGATTTTGGTTTCGTTTCATTTTTCATATGATCAAAAAAACTAAACAATCAATCTGCTGCCTCAACTTTCCACGTACTACGAGTCCTGCAGGATACACACACACACACACACACACACACACACACACACACACACTTCCCCCACCTTTTGCACTTTTGCTAATTTATACGACATGCCACGCCCCCTGCGCGGCACATCCCTCAATGTCGCTGTCCCTCGATGTCCAATTTCCGGATGTCCGTCCCCCTATGCTAATAATGTCTCGTAATTTATTTTCAACATGTTGACAGTCGATGGAGCGGAGCGGAGCGCATTCCTGTTGGTTGCCCCCGTAAATTTGTTGCATGTTTCGCCCTCGGATCATTATTATTTCTGCCACATATACTATTCGTACATTCTATTGTTGTTGTTGCTGTTGTTGTTGCTACACATAATTGATTATGGGATATTGCATTAAAGGTGCTAAACTGTTGTCGGCTTTCAATTCGGTTCGTTTCTGTGTGTGCAGAGAGGGGTGCAGGGGCTCTTTCCGTGATGCATCTGCAGTTTTTGCCAAATATTTCAAAAGGTTTTGTCCAGGGACTCTACGCGTATTTTTGTAGGCGCGTGACAGAAATTAACTCGAGGGAGGATAGGGGACAAATGAATGCATAGACAATCCATAGGGGAATATATTCAGTTTGGGTTTTTGCATAGAATGAATCTATAGAGAACATATAAAAGAATCTAGTGCTGTGAAGAGAAGAATATCAAGAGTATGGAATGTGTAATGATATATACTGAAAGATATATTGGATAAATAGAGTAAATTTTGATCTAGTTTGCCTTCTTTGATAAAAAAAATTAATTTTTTAATATATTTTGATATTATTAATTTAATTAACTAATTTAATTATTGATTTATTTAACAGTTATTTAATATTTATTTATTTATGTATAATTTATTATATTTTTTAAATTAGGTGTTTTATATTTATTTATATTTGAATATTTGAATTTATTTTATCACTTTATTAATAAATAATATTCAAAGTAATTAATGATAAAATATACATGTACATGTAAATATGGATGTACTGTATGTACTTATGTACTTTGGAAGGAATCTGCCAGAATTGTCTGAATTCTCTTTAATGTATCGACTAAAACATATCGATTATTGCTCGATAATGGTATACATTTTCATCCCACATATGTATCCAATGTAGTTCCAAGCCCCATTCTCACTCTACCCATCCACAGAGGCATTCCACTCCTGAAATCGCTTCCCCCTGGCATTCCCCCCTCTTACACTTCACTGAAAGAGGAGGAATCTCGTCTCAATTTACCGATACAAGCTTTTTCCAAACGACAATTTAAATGAAATAAAATCAAAAAAAAAAAACTAAACCAAACAAAAGGCCCAAAGAAAAATGTGTTTTGTCATAAAAACTTCAAATCGAATACCCAGAAAAATTCAGATAGAAATTTGAACAATTTCGTCGCCTCTCTCCAGCCCCCCTCAACGCACAAAGCGTGCGGTAAAGGAAACTCAAACAAACACACAAAACAGAAAAAAATAAGAAGAGAAAAATTAAATTAAGTTTATTGACATATTGCTAATTAGACAGAACATGACAGCGTATCAAGATTTATAGCGAGCGATAAGGGCCAGCAGCCACACACACACACACACACACAGAAGCACAGCACTCCCTCTCGTCTGCCCCTCTCTCTGTGCGCTTTATATCTCCCCCTCTCACTATATGCGCTTTATATCTGCCCCTCCTCCCGCACGCTTCCAATAAGCATAACGTAACGGAATCGCTGGAGAACGGAACGGAGCGGAATGGATGGGGGAGGGAGGTAGGGCGACTGCAAGTCGGATCAATGAACGCATTCATTTTAATTGGTAGACATGGAAAATATGCCAAACAAAAGAAGAAACCAGAGACAAGAGAAACACACAGGGAAAGAGTCAAAGGGGGAGAGGGAGAAGTGGGACAGGGAGAGAAAGAGCGAAAGAAAACTCCGCTCTAGGCAGAAGTCGCAGTCGTCGCAGTCGCTCTAATTAAATGCACTTGAGAATGTCAAAGCAACAAAAACTATAGCCCATGGATGTGTGTCCGTCCGTCTGTCTGTCTGTCTGCCTCTCTTTCCTTCCTACTCTCTTACTACAGCCATCTCGTTCACTCTTATAGCGGTGACTAGGGGACTAGTACGGTTCATTGGAATTTATGTGATGTCTCGTAAATCTCGCATCCAAAAAACAACTAAAAACCTTGTCTGCAAAAAATGCATAAAAATTTTCAACATTTGTTTTCAAACAATTTTTGATTCGTTTTTTTTCTGTGTGTTGTTGTTGTTTATGTTTTATGAGCATGGAGTAGTAGTAGTAGTATTGTTGGTGTTTGCTTGGGTAATATTTACCTTTTAATAATGCTTCATGTCTCGTCGACACTCGGGGGCACACAGTTTGTTAAGAGCGCTGAGGGTAGCAGGGGCTGGGGGGACTGCGGAGTGTGGGGTATTGATTGCATGGCAGGGGCCACGCAATCGCTGTGAGGGGGGAACAAAACCAAAAAAAAAAAAAAAACACAGAAACAGAAAACAGAAATGGAAATGGAAATACAGGAAAAATTTCTATACGAAACACAGAAATTGCTGTCGTGTGTCATAAATTTTCGCCTGTGCAATGTGCATAGGATATGAGTAGGGGACGGGGTGGGGGTTGGGGAAAAACTACTGAAATAATAACTGAATATACGCTACACACACACACAGACACCAAGGCAATTGTAGGAAAGCAGAGGCGGGGGCAGATTTTGGTTTCAGTTTTCAAAAAATACAAGCCATAGAAAAAGAGAGGACATTTTTCCGTGTGGATCTCATATTTTATGTACGATAGAACTCGGTGTGCAGTAAATTTCACGACTCACACACACAGACACATGCAACAAGGGACACGGCACGGCAATGGGTGACCATAACTCTGTAAAATATGTGGAGAAAATGTGCATGCAAAAATATCATCCAAAAATTAACTGTTGAATGGGAAAATGGTAGCAGGTTCTGCGATGGTTGGGGTTTTATTTTGCAAAGAATATTATGATTGGAAATACTGGATTTTCTATTTGCACTGAAAATATGAAGATTTCTACAGGTTAGTCTTAAATATCTTTCATCTACAAGTAATTCTTACCTATGAAAGAAAGTATCAAAGCTTTGTAGACTCGGAGTCCAACTTTTGGCAGCATACCATTTTTTCCAACAGATCCATCATGCTGGAAGCAAAAATACTCAAATTTATAATGGGTACTGAAGGAATTAATATTTTAGAATTTAATTCTGAAAGATTTCGAATGATAAGTAAAGTAGAAAATAATAAAAGTATTTACGAAACTATAAAGGGAGTTTTTGCAATAAAATTAAAGTAAATTAACTAATATATAAGAAATTACAAATTCAAATGTTGAGAGTTGCTTTATCCAGCACTGACTTACAATAGATTTAGGGATATTTCTTTTACACCAGAATTGTGTATAATCTTCATTTTTAATCCGACTTTAAAGAGTTCCCCTGGTATATGTAATAAATTAAAAAAATAAATAAATATATTTTGTATCTCAAATTCATCGAGAAAATGTATTCCACCCAATAGAATCTTCATGGCTTTTCTCATCTTCAATTTTCATTTAATTTGAATTGATTTAATCCTGATATGCAACCTTATCTCCATTTTCCATGAGATTTTTCGTAGAATTAATTTTACATGCTCTGGATTTATGGATAGTACTCGCATTCCCTATTCCCCCGCTTGCGACTTTTATGTCCATGACATTACGTTTTACCTTCTGTGACAATAATACTGCCAGGCCAAATGTGAAATGTAAACTGTAAAAATTTTTGTTTTGTCAGTCATAAACTAAAATATGCATTAAAAAGCGACAACGACAGCCTCTGGCCATGCAACCACAACATTTGGACACGGATTATTTGTTGTTTGTCGTTGGTTGTTGTTGTTGTTATTCTGTGGTTTTTTGAAGGGACATAAAACGTTGCTACTTAATGCACTTTTCATGTCGTGATCTGACTTACAGTCAACCCTCCATCCCCACATCGCCCCGCACTCCATTGCCACCGTGCAACCTGTCGCACAATTAAAATGAGAAAACCATCCATTGATTTATTTGGCCTCTGGTTTCGTCTCTGGCCTCTGGTCGCTGGTCGCTCATCGCTCGTCGCTGGATTGGGTTGGGTTGGGTTGTAAATTCTCCTAATGGCGCATAAACATATAAATTTATATTAATAAATAGTTGTCTGTTTATTTGTACGTTAAGTTTTGTATTTGTTATGCTTACAATATGCTCCCAAAAAACAGAGAGAGGAAGAGAGAATGAGAAATAATCAGTAAGCTTTGCATTTGAATTGATTTATGGCCAACGAAACGAACACTTTGTCTGCTCTGCGGCTCATAAATTATTGTTGGTGTAGAAAAACAGTCCACAGAGCCATGGTAGAAATGTCTTAATTTGTGTGTTTGATAAGGGTTAATGGTATGGGAAAGTGTGCAATGGAATATCAAAGGGAATTATAGATATTTCTAAAGAGCTTCCCAAACTGATCTACCTTTTGAAATCTGATCTGAGCATCCTCCAATGCTCAGCAAAGAAGCTGTGAATAATCTGTCAGTTGTGATCTCCTAAAAGTCTCTTCAAAGAGATCTCTTTTAAAGCCATTGAGCATCCCTTCAATAATGATGAGAGAATGTTATGTGCCACCTTTGATCTTCTGTGTTAGCTCAAAGATCTGTTCAAAATCCCTGAGTAATCGCTCAAAAAACAATGCCAAAAATCAACCAAAACTGATCCTACTTCGGACCAGCAAATCTGCTTATCCTTTGGCCGAAACTGCTGCCCGGAATTAACCCCTAGTAATCCGCTTCGTCACACTTATAATTCCTGGCAAAAAGGCAAACCAATTAAGACATATCGGCGCAAAAAAAAAGGTTCTGGAATCCAGAGGAATATCCTATTTAGAGTGAAACCTAAGCCGCTTGCAACTGCAACTGCAGCCAATTTCCGCATTTTTCATGTTGCGAAATGTGTCAACTTTGGCACAGGATTACAAACGCACACACACACACACACAGGACACACAGGAGCAGGACTCTTTTGCTAGATTGCCTGCCCCTTTATTAGTTGTTGTGCTGCCTGCCTGGCTGCCTGGCCTGCCTGCCAACCGGAAATTTTTCCAACGCATATGCCAATTTTGCTGTCAAGTTTCTGCGTTCCTTTGACTGACTCCTGGCACGCCCCTTGGCATGGCATGCGCCTCTATTTGAAAATTGTCAATCAAAGCGGGTTGCGGGGCACAAGCAGTAATTGTGGGAGGTCCATGGCCTGGACATGACTCAGGAAGAGCGGAACCCTCTTGAAGGGTTATTTGGTATTTTGCATGTGGGAAAAATGTGCAGCAGTTGGTGTTCTAATTATGAGTACTCCGTAGCACTTTTGTTTCCTTGTACGATAGGCACGATAGGATCCCTCTAGGGGTTGATTTTACACCCCATTGAGGGATTCGTGGCTTTGATTGAACTATAATTGTTATGCAACAGGAGCTAAAGGGTGGCTATTAGCGTTTGCGGTTATAAAGTAATCAATGCAATGCAGAAAAAGGAAAATGATTGGCACAGCCATAGGAAAATATATTCGTGCATTGAAAATGCATGGAAATGGAGTTATTATCTAGGAATAAAAATATGGAGGCAGAAGGATATTTAATATTAAATAACTTATTCAAGTGCTGAAGAGTTCTCTAAATGAGGAATTGATTGGCGTGACAGATGTTCTACGGAATAAATGGAACGCTTTTAACGCTTTAGGGATGAATAGTTCTTGGGAATAATTACAAATAATTACTGACTTTGATTTCGTATGCAATCGGTAGTTGGGTGATTTTCAGATGATTTTCCATGATAAATGGGCATTTTAAATTAAAAAAAGGATAAGGGAATTATAGAAAATTATATAAATTAATGAACGGAACATTTTTTTTAAATAAATGTTCCTAAGTACTCTGTTTCTTACATGCATATTTTTATTTGTGTGTTTTTTTTTCATTTTTATTTTAATTTTTTTTGTATTTAATTTTTTTTTAATTAAATTTTTTTTAATTTAATATTTTTACTTGATTTATTTTATTTTTGATTGGTTTATTTGATTTTTATTTGTTTTATTTTGTTTTTTATATTTAAATGACGGTAAAGTGTTAATTCAACGACTTTTCGTATTAATTCTCTTTGTATAAGCTTCAGCATTGTACTTAAGTACAGATCAAACAAAATTCCACAGAATTAATCGAGGATTCCCCATTGCTAAATTCCCAAAACGCTTGTTGGACTGGACACACCTGTTTCAGTTGCAGCAGTAACAATACATGGAAATTCGGGTGTTTTCCACCTTTGATTTACCCTCATTATGGGCCCATTATGATGGGTACAGTCTGCCCCCAAAATACACTCACTAATTTTCCAGAGAGCGGGTGGGAGGGAGGCCATTCCTAGCCCTTTTGTACTTTTGGATGCATTGCATTTTTGGCATTCAACGTGCACCAAAGGGGGTGGGCTGGGGGAATGCAGCCAACATTATTGCAATGCCGCCACTGGGGGCGTGGAACATGCACTGCCATGCATGGGTGGGGGGCATGACTCTGCATCAAAGCGACCACAGAACTGAGGCTGGGAGTCCCCCTCAACGCCATGCTGGAAAAGAGGCACAAAAGTATGTTGCTGGCTGCCTCTGCCGCTGCCTCTTCGGTGCTTGCTGCTTATTAAGTTTGTTGATTTTTTGATTAAGCGAATTTACGGTCTGGCATGTGGCACGTGCAACCTGCTGCTGCAACAACAGCAGCGGCAGCCAGCTTGAAAAATATTTATTCAAAAAATATCAAAAACCTTTGCCATCCGCCGCACTGCTTGAAAAATGATTTTTGGCAATTAGCAGGCGACGGTCGTTCGACTCGACGTTCGGCGGCAAGAAAAGAAAACGGGAAATATATGATGGGTTTTCGTATACCACCCCCCCTAGCCCATCCTCCATTCATTCGCTCTTTTCTGCAGCCAAAAGGACACGCGTACGCTTTATTATCCGGCTGCAACCCGGTGGGATACGGGGCGAATAAATTATCTACTGGCTGCATATTGTTTTCCCCCTTTTGCACGGTGCCCGCGCGTGCTGGTGCGTGCGTTGACGCCCACCTGGCCACGCCCTTCAGTGGAGCGGCAGCAGCAGCGGCATAATAATGTTATTAAATTAAATATTTGCTTCGGGGTATAAAATTTCATAATTTAATTAATTTTTTACATGAGCGTCTTGGAAGGGAAAAGCGGAAAGGTCGAACAAAAAAAAAAAAAAAAAAAACGCAGTCGGTAGGGCAAGGAAAAATATTGAATTTTCACGTAGCTTGTTGTTTGATGAATGATTGCCATGGTTGCAATCTGAGGGTGGAGCTGGGCGGAAGGTGGGTGTGGGTGCTGCTGGTGCCACGGGACTGCTGGGCTGGTGCTACCGGAGCTACTCCCTGGGCTGGCTGCTGGTCGAATGAGTAAGTGAGTGCTGATGACGGCGGCGACTGCTGCTGCTGCTGCCACGATTGACTTACCGGATGCAGGCGGCAGGCATATTTTGAAGATTTTGTATTTTAAAGCCAAAAAAATGTTTGCTTAAAGCTTTAGGGGTAGCTTGAGGGAATTTTAAAGGGAAATCTAGCAAGGGAAATGAGTTTAAGATTGATGGAAGATGGTAGATGGTAGATTGTGGGCTCTTTATGGAATGTTTCCTGCTGGAAATTGCTAAATATTTTGGGGCTTTATATTATGCAGCTAGAAAAATTGATACTTAATATTGCTACCATTTTAACGTCCACGAACTGCTGATATTTGCCTTGCAGCCTTAAGTGCGCGCTGCCTGTGGCATTACTGTACTCTGATATAGTCACCTCCATTGCCGAGCCAAACCCAATGATAGTTTTTTTTTTCCAATAATTTTCGACTATAAATCATAGTAAGCAAACATTAAACGAAGTGCAGAACGGGGAAACACACAGACTCCCAGCCGCAGGGCGCTGCCACTGCCACTGCCTCTGCCTTCAGCCACTCCCACACTCCCACACCCACACCCACTCCTACTCTTCTGAGCACTGAATACTGTGAATATTGTGAATGCAGCTACCATTCAAAAACCAATACTTCACTAATTGCTAGGCTTAATAGGCATTAAAAGCAAAATGCCCAGCAGCAGCAGCAGCATCGGGCAACGGGCAACGGCAGCAGTGGCCATCCTGGGACAGGACAATGCCCAGCTGAGGCAACAACAGTGCTTCATTCGTCCTAAGGGGGTTGGGCGCTGCCATTCCGTGGGCTGGCAGTGGAATGGGCGAGTGCAGGAGAGAGCACGCACAGGATAATAAGCGCACGCCAGGATGCTTTTGTATAGTTGCTGCGCTGCGCTGCGCTGAGCTGAGCTGCCTGGCTCTGCTCTGCAAATAAAATTAGAAATTTTACGTTTTCCCAAAAAACCAACAACCCACCGAAACGTTGAATGGCAAAATCCAGCCACCCAGCCAGCCACCCTGCAGCCCACCCGCTCCCTTTTCATGGGGTTCTTCCTCGCGCTTTAAATATGAATGAGAATTGTTGGACTGGGGCGGGGGCCGTGGCTTGCGGGGGTTTTTCAGGGCAGAAGTTGGATGAAATGTGAGCCATGGCAAATTGCATAGAATGTATGTAAAAGTTGCAGTTGCAGCTGCTGCTGCTGCCAGAGAGCTTCCCCTGGCCCTGCCCCAGTCCCGCTGTGGGCGCCACCAAACAATTCCATGAAATTAGCTAAAAGTTCTTCCCATTTTTAGGCTCAAGCCGCGGGCAGCAGGCCTTCAATGCTCGCAAATTGTACAAGAGATGAGTTTCTGAATAGTCCCTCCACAGGAAGGATCCTCCAGCCATGGCACAAAAAGAAACCAGCAGAAGGAGGAGCTCCTAGAGAGCAGTGGCTGGAGTAACAGCTCCAGGAGCTGTTCAAGAGGAAGCAGCTGTCAAGATTTAAGGGGATGGGGAAGGGGAAGGGGCAGCAGGAAGTAGCACCAAGCTGTAGGCGAAACGCAAAACCCTCGATTCTATGCCTGAGTTTTAATTGACTGCAGGAAGGGAGAGGCACAGAAACACGGCACAGAACACAGAACACAAAACACGGCATAAGAACAGAAGTTAATAAGTGGAGCAAAATGAGCATCAAAAGTGGAGGACAAAACGATGGAAACAGTGAGGCAAACAGTCGGTCGGTCGGTCGTCTATTTATGTAGAACAATTGTTAATAATTAAAAAGGTGCGTTTCGCAACAAAATTAGTTTTGAGGAACAACTTGAATATCAAAAGAGAACAGAGCTAGAAGATCTTTAAGTTTCGGTGGAGATTATTTCTAAAGAATATTTCAGAGAGAAGAATATGAAATGGTACACCCGAAAAGGAGCAGAAAATGAGACCAAAAATTTAGATCAAAGGAGTTAAGTTCTAGGATTGTACCCAGACGAAGGTGTCCTAAGAATTATTTGAAATTAGATTGTTCCAAAATTATAGAAATTTTCAACACTTAAATAACTCTGAGAATAGTTTTGCTGCAAAAAAAGAATTTGTTTGAGGTAAAAGGCGGGGCTTTTATTATTGTTATAGTCATTTTTGGACGTTTTCAACGTTGTGGCTAGTTATTCTGAAAAATGTGGAGGGCACATTTCCTGACTATTTCTGCTTTTTGTCCAAGATTCTGTGTGGGTGAGGGGAAACGGCATCGGATCACTTTAAATTATTATTTACATAACGTACATATATGTATACCTTTTCTCTGCTCATAATCTCCTCTCCCTCACGGCTCTTCCCATCCACTCCCCTTCTGCTACAACAACAACTACGATACATAAAGCAAATCAAGAAGAGCAAAATCTGCACGGTGTTGCAGAAAAGTGATGTCATCGGGTACGGCCCACGAGCCACTCTCAGCTCTCGGTCTCGGTTCCAGTCATTGCACTCGCGCCTACCTGCATTAGCTAGAGAGAATCGTAGATAAGACTTCGCGATGATCTCATCTCAGCGCCAGTTGCTTAAAACTTTGTCCGAAATCCCAACGCACGCACACACTCACACTGTAATAGTAAAGCCACGCTCGGCAATGCTCTCTTTACTTTGCGCCCACGCAATGCACTCCGCTACCGGCAGTGGGAGATAAGACATCGGATGATCTCATAGCAGCGCCCTTTGCTTAAAACTTTGTCCGAAATCGGACCGCAGCAGCCACCTTTGATTCATAAATAGGTCGCAAAATGAAGAACACACACACACATTGGAATAGCAAAGCCACTCTCATAATTGCTCTCTTTACTTTCAGGCACCGCATTGCACTCCGCTACCAGCACTCGGAGAGAGAGAGACTCAAAGTTAAGGCGTCGCGATGATCTCATCGCAGCGAGCTTTGCATACACTTTTGTCCAAAAATCACAGCGCAGAAGCACGTTCGATCGCGTCGCAAAACTAAATATACGAAAAAATCGGGAAAAACTTCGCAAAATGTCACTAAAAACCCGTAGAAGTCTCGCGTAATAACTATTGCTAATATGCAAAGTGAAAATTGCCCAAAAAAGCCTGAACAATTTTTTTTTTTTGTGTGTAAAGCCCGAATAGTGCCTGGGGAGAGTCAAATGAGAAGCTAAAAGTTAGAAAATGATTGCAGCATTAGTGAAAAAGCTAAAATTCAGTGTTTTTGTAGCAGCGCAAAATGGAAAAAACGCCGGCCAGCAAAAATTCTATTGCGTTGCAGCTGTCGCGCTGCGTCCAGGGCTTATTTCCAGTTCTTGGAATGTCGATGGAAACGCAGGAATAGCAAAATCATGTTTTACTGTTGTCGTACAGGATGGTCACCGGACGGCAAGGAGGGAATGGAGGCAAGGAAGGCGAAAAGTGAGTGAAAGTGAGTGAAAAGTGAAAGCGCATGTTAATAAATACAGTTGAATGTACCGCAAGGACTGAAGAAAGGAGCGGAATAAGAAATTAAGCGCAAGTGAGTGAAAAAAGTGAGTGAAAAGTGTAAGCTCATGTGAAAAAAAAACAGTTGAATGTACCGCAAGGACTGAAGAAAGGAGCGGAATAAGAAATTGAGCAAGTGAGTGAAAAGTGCAAAGTGAAAAGTGAAAGCAAAGCGCATGTAAATAAAGACAATAAAATGTACCGCAAGGACTAAAGAAAGGAGCGGCCTAAGACATTGAGCGCAAGTGAGTGAAAAAAGTGAGTGAAATGCTGCGATCAAGTGAGTGCAAGAGCGGGAGGGAGTGAATGAGGCGAAATGGGCAATAAGTGAGTGTTAAAGCGCGAGTGATAAACGGAATTCGGAATGTAAACTTCAAGTAAAGAGAAAGAGAACACTAACTTAACTCAGCGACATTTAAGAGCGGAGGAGCATAGCACTGCTTGTTTTTTCTCTTGAGCATTAGTAATATGCAAGGTAATTGTACACAAGACTTCAATATTATATTATATATTAGTTTATACACTATATTATACAATAATTTATAAATTTTTATTCATGAAATATTTCTAAAATTTGTTTTCTAAGCTATCAGAGCGTATGATCGTACATAGAGAAGAGAAGACCGAAAGAGAAGTCATTTTATTCTCGGTACTTGTTTTTGCTTTTGAGCATTAGTAAAATTAAGGTAACAAATTCTACACATTATATTTTATTTTTTTGTTCATGCTATATTCTTCCCAAATATCCGTAAAAACTATCACTGCCAATACGCTTTGAATTCAAGACTTTGATCTTTAGCCCTGCTACCATTCTAAAAATCCCTCAACGATCAAAACTGTAAAAGTCATAAGAAAATCGTGAAAACATTGGCGAAAAACCTGCCTCATAAAACGTATTTAAACTGTCTCTTTCTGGAACGTCAAAATCGCTTGGGCAAAATGCCAAAAAGCTGCGGGCGAAAACTTCATTTTTATTCAAATTAATTTCATTTAATTTAATTTCCAACGAAAAAAAGTGAGCGGCAGCAAAAAAAAAGAGGGAGAGAAAGAAAAACTGTTGCCCTAAAGCACAATTGGAAAATCACTGACAGGAAAGAGGAACCAGAAGCTGGAAGAGGAAGGGGAAGGGGAGTAGAGCCAAGAGCTGGAAGAGTAGAAAGAGTAGAGGAGTGAGTAGAGTAGCAGGGAAAGAGGAGAAAGAACAGTAGCAGAAGCAGAAGTATCATTCTGAAGCATTAGGACTCTCGGACTCGTCCTGGAATCTGGAACAGAGACCCCGGAAATGTCTTTCTCCCTCTCTCTCTTTGTCTCCCGGGGAGTGGGAGCATCTCCTGTGTTTGTCTGGATGCCGCGGGGTCATGCGATTTAAAAATGTCGCCAGTGCCCTGCGTACCCACACCAAAAAACGCGAAACTGAAATTGAAATGCAAATCTCAAATCGCGCGGACCCTCTGGAAGGATCCGGCGACGCGGCTCATCTCATGCCGGTCACGTCTCTCGCTTTGTAATCGAAACGAATCTTATGGTCTTGACAGTAGATTCTTTTCCTTTTTGGTTTTTTGCAAAGAAATGAAGGGAATTTTCAGGGGGGAAAATCAGGAGGGAATGTCAGAGAAAGAAGCAACAGTTTTGGCATGTGATTTGGGACAGTGGGGGAGAGAGACTTAGTTGAGTCGAAGTTTAACTGAAGGGTAAAGTTGAGGCTAAATTTACTTTGGAAAGAAAATAAAACTCTGTTGCGAATAAATAAGTCCAAATAAATAAAAACAAATCAATATAAACTTTGAAAAAAATTAAAAAAATATATATATAAAAACTAAATAAATATACCAAAAACCCTCCCAAAAAACCATCTAAAACTTATACTTAAAGCTATATGTCTACTAATAATACACACTCATTTATTCACTCATTCATTCACACATTTCATTTCTTTCATCGATTAGTGATTGCCATTTGCCCATTTGCAACTTTTGCTGCCATTTTCTTTCAAATTACAAAATTTCTGCAATTAGGATTTTGCCCTGCAATGATTTCTAATTATGACTTTTCATCGAGGAAAAGGCCAAAGTTCAAGGCATTTACGTCCCTTCCCAACCTACCCCCACACTCCCAGAAGAACTCTTCTATCGTTCGATAACAATTAAAAGTTTCTCGCATTTGTAGAAATTAATTTAAAACAATTCAAGAGCAGAGCTGCAGCCGAGCAACCGAGCAGCAGCAGCAGCCGAACAGAGGCTGCATTTTGTTGTCATTGAATGCCAGGGAATTCTGTAAATACTTGTCCTTCGGTTGCGGGCCCCCTTTTTCTTTTATTCGCATTAAGGTCTTTCGATTCTCGACCCCCACTGCCCCCACTGGGAGTGCCACATTGCAACTGCAACTGTTTTTGTGTGTCAAGTTTCCCCATTGCATTGCTGGGGCGCTCTGTGACCCAATTTTGAGTGGCTGACTCTTCATTTTCGCCCACTTTCTAGGGGTCGTCCGTGTCATGCCATAAAACCAGGGAACACAAACCAAGAACGCAGCCCAAACCCCCATCCCCATCCCCAGCCCGAGGACAATGTCGAATGTTCAATGCTGATGCGGCAGGTTTATCAGAGAGAGAGAGAGAGAGCGACAGACAGGGACAGCCAGAGAGTGCAACATAGTGAAAAATCAGCGTTTTTCCTATCGTTTTGAAAATCAAATCAATTATCGCCAAAATCAATTACAAGCCAAGTGACACGCGAGGAGGAAAGGGAACGGAGGATGACAGTGAATTTTCTTTTCTACTTTTGCTATGAAGGGAAATGCGTGGCAGGACTTGGCAGGGGTTCAAGGAATGCAGGCAAATTATTGTTCAAGGCTGAAATGGGGTTCGTTTCATTTGACTGAAAGTTGGGCGGAAAATTTGGTTTCTTTTTGGTTGGGCTTTAGGTGTTAGCATAAAAGGAATTAATGATTTAAGACTCTCTTAAAGAGAGTTCTCGGTTGGATGTTGTGCTGGACGAAGGGAATATCTAAGCATTCAACGGCATTACAATAAATAAAAAATATAATAATAATAAATAATAATATTTTGGGATTTTAAGGAATCTTCTGTACACCAAAAGTAATCAAATTCACTCTGGAAATGAATGCTAGATCTTCAAAATTTATTCTGCTATAGAACTCTAAAAATTAGGAAGGTTTTGGAATGGAATTCTAGAAAAGGTTTTCATTGCAAATCGTTTCTCTTTGAACAGGAAAATATCTAACGATCCAGTGGTATAGGAAAATACTAAAAATCTTACTGTTTCTAGCAGTTATTTATTAAATTTCCAAAAATTGGAAAATTCTGCCCAAAAGACCTTTAATTTTCCTTTTCTGTGTCCAGAACTTTAATCTGTGAAGTGCCGAGTTTCCTTATGGTTTTTCTGCCGCTTCACCACTTTAACCCGCCCACCGTCTGCGGAACTTCCCTTCAATTCGTTTCATTTTGGCTGCTTGGCTACACGAGAAATGCATCCATCACGTGACTTGTTAGGTTTGACATTTGATTTTTGCATGGTGCGGAGCAGGGTGTGCGGGGGCGATGGGTACGCTGATGTGGGGCTGCACGACTCTGCTGGCAAATCACCCAAAACGAGCGTGTCCAACTTAGACCACTTTGTGGGTGGTAGAGATGCCACAGTGCCACGCTTGGCAGTGGCTGTGCCCCAGTACCTAGATGGGGATGGGATGCCGCCAGTTGGTGGGACGGGAATCCCAGTGGAAGTGGTGCATGTGTGGGGTGGCTGTTGCATGATTTGCAACAAGCCCCAGACACACACACACACAAATCCATACACTCAGCTTGCTTTTGGGGATTGTCGTTATCGTCCTCGTGGCAGTGGTGTAATTGAGCTTGTGTCTGTGTGTGTGTGTGTGTGTGTGCCACAGATGGTGGCATCGTTTTGGGTGGTAAAGGGTTTCCCAGGTTGAAGTTTCTTGTTGGGTTTTTTTTTTGGCAGCTTTTGCTGCAGAGACTTTTGGCCTAAAATTGAGTGAACTTTTCATCAATATTGAAATGATTAAAGGGAGAAATAGCACCCACAAAACGGGGGAACCAGGAACATGATCTTTCAGTTCTGTGGATGGGCGCTAAACAGCTCTCCCAGCCCCTCCCCATTATCTCGTACTCCTTCATCACAGAATCTTTCATCAGCACAGACCACAACAAGCAATAAAACTGTTGTTGGGTAGCTGTGTCTCCCCCCATCGTATGTCTAACATGGAGTGCCACAAATCTTGCCACTCGTAAAAGACGACTCCTCACGGCACAAACAAAAGGCAGCACAGATCAATGGAAGAAACCCTGACGTCTGAATGGCTTTCTGGCCTTGTGGCCGACTGTTACGTTAATTAAAAAAAAAAAAACCAAAACAGAATTTTTTGTTAAGGCACCGGGCCATAAAAAATGAACCAAGAATTAACAGGAGGAATGGGGCGGGCATCAAGGAGTTGCACTCGATTGGGTGAGGAGAGGGGTGGAGGGAAGTGGAGTTTTATGGATGAGGCCTTGCTCTTCATATGTGTCTGCCTGCCTGCCTGCCCGCCTTGCATTCTGTCTGGTATTTTGGAGTGGATTTATTAGCTCATTAGGCTTTATAGTTGTGGCCGACGTTAACATGTTTCTGCGGCCCAGGCACCGTCCCCCACTTCCCCCAAAACCCCCTTTGAATGCACCCTCTCTAGCGCTCCTGCCAGAAGTTTTTCCTACTTTAATTTTTTTTTTTTTTTTTTGTTTGGTCGCCCAACTTCATGAATTCTCCATTTGCACTTTCACTTAACCCAAATTATTCTCTTCGGTTTTTCGTTTCTTTTTTACTCCTTTTTGCTGTGCAGAGCAATGGTTTTATTCAAGTGGCTAAAATAATGTTTAAGCGAAACAAATTTGAAAGTAGTAAAACATTTTTAATAGATTTTCACAACGAATGCGGATTGCTTTTCCTTTGGGAAAATTAAGGAAAACTTGCAGTTGAAACTGTAGCTTAAGAAGAAAAAATCTTCAAAAAGGTTTTGCTACATAAATAAATAAATCCTTCAGCTGTTTATTAGTATTATTATTTGTATTATTTTTTAGTTAGTATATTTATTAGTATTTTTAATTGTTAGTATTGCTTAAGGCAGCTAATGTGATTATCTGTATTTACGAATAAATCAAATAGAAGTCTGTAATTATAGTTCATTATATTTAAATTTTTATTTATTTTCGGCTTAAGCATTCGGTTTTAAAATAATTAATCCGTTAAAAAGTTTAAATTTCATTTAAATTTAATTTAAATTTAAATTTAATTTTAAAATAAAAATTAAATGAAATTTAAATCTAAGTGAAAATATAACAATCATTTTGATTTCCAAAATAATCACCATGCACCTCTTCTCTATCAAAGAGTATCTCTTCAAAATTTTAGTGTAGTGGAGCGGGGGTGGAGAAAACTTTCAACAACTCGCCCAAAACATTGCCCAGGCAAATCAAGTAGATTTTCAGCATATTCATTTCTTTTCCATGGCTTTTCCATGGCTACCCAGCTAGGGTTCGGCTCCTTCTCCTATTTCAGCCCCAGCAGCTATCGGGCTACCGCGTCTGCCTGTAGCTCCTGCCACTGCTCCCCACTCCTCCCTCTAAAGCTGCTGCTGCTTCTGCACCTCCTACCTCTGAAGCTCCGGTGCCTGCTGCTTCTCCTGCTCCTGCTGTAGATTCTCCAAAGTCTTCATTAAAAGTTGTTCCTGCGCTGCTTGGCGCAGTTTTCAATTAAGCCAAAAAGCGCCTCGGGCTATGCAATGCATTGATTTCATTTCAGTTTTCTTTTGGCCTAATTGCAAATTAGCTTGCCGATTCTCTGCACAGCTGCCTAGCTGCTACCTCCCTGGTGCTCCCACTCCGCCCCTTGATTCTCTATCTATATCTGTGCGCTTCCCTCTCTTGATACTCTCCATAGCCCCTCCAGAGTACACTCTCCTCTGTATACCCTCTCTGGATACACTCTCCATATCCCCTCTGTATAGTCTCTGCTTTTCCCTCTTGAAAAAACTCCTGACTCTATTTTTTTGATGGACAGGAAATCGCTTGGCCAGAAGCAATTAGAAAAACTGTCATAAAATAAACCTACCCCCCCACCGCACCGCTCCAAACGAAAATCGAAAAACTCTTTAACAAATGAACAATTTTCCATGTCAATTTGCCATCAAATGTCAATCTAGCCCGGGTTGAAGGGGGAAATGTGTAGATATTGTAGAAGTGCATGAACGGGGTTGGGGGGTCTCTAAAGGTGGCGGAGGTGTGCACCCATGTCTGCTGACAGCTTAGCGCATAATTTAATAACAATAACACCTTCACGTCTCCCCCCCTCCATCACTCAGTCGTACTTCTCTGTGTTCTTTTCTGTTCCCCTGCTCCATCCCTTGCGTTGTTGATCTTTTGACATTTTTGTTGCCTTGTTTTAGATGTCAAATGCAAGAGCAAATGGTTTTTAAATCGATTTAAAGTTTGTGTTGTTTTTTTTTCTTTGCTCGAAAAGTATCGACTTACAAATGAGGCGGAAGCAGTGTTCGGGGGGGAACAGGGTATTAAGTATCGTCGAGCAGATGTGTGCGGGAGGGGGTACTGTATGGCATTCAGAACGGCATTCAAATTACATTAAAACAAAAAAAGTTAACCCTTGGATGAATCATTCCTAAAACTCTGTGGGGAAGTATAAAATTGATGACAAAAAATGAATGCATGAATTTTATATTTAATAAAGAATTGCCAACGAAAAGTTCTTTGAGAGGCATTTTCTCCCACGCACCTTTTCCCCGAAGATAAATGGCTGCCGGGCACTTGTGACATTTTCTGGCTGTTGCCCCATGGAAGGTCCTGCCACAGCCAAGGGCAATCTTGCGCTAGCATCGCCAGCTATGTCCATCCAATGAACCATTAAATAATTGCTAATGTGTTCACATCACACAATTTATGACCAGAAAGAAGATGCTCCTGTAGCTCCTCGGTGGCGGCTTCTCCACATCCAAAATGTCATAATCTGCGACACATGTCGCAGGCCAAAAAGGAAAAGCCGAAAAAGGAAAAACACTGTGGCGTGAGGGCTAACAAATGAAAGGCGGAAGGAAGCTGACAATTGACGGCCAAAAAGTCGTTGGAACAATAAAAAACAAAAAACGACCCGCACCACACCAGAAGGACACTGACAGAATGCCTTTTGAGAAATGAAAGAACAACGACTGAGCCGCCGCCGACTGACGGACTGATGATGGCGCCCCAAGGCGACCTTCAGAGCGGGTTTCCCCCTACACTAGCCCTGCAGTTGCCGCAAAAGTCAATTACATAATTACTTTCAAGCAATTTCCCAAGAAAAAGAATAAGAAAAGATAAATAAAATAAAAAAGGAAGCATCAGGTAGGGAACTGCCTGCTGGTGTCCTTTTTTTCACATGTGCCGCCACCCTGACCCTTGACCCTCGAACGGCCGACCCTGTGCTGTGCTGTGTGTGGGCCTAAGGCTGCCGCTTGGCTTGTCTCTGCCCCCTTCCAGTGGCTCGACCGCACCTCAACCGCACCACAACCGCACACCACACAATCTGCTTCTCTCACAGCTAATGATGCCTAATGTGGAACCTTTTTCCTACTCCTCTCTCAATGGGAAAATGGGAAAATTTATGCGGCCAAAAACGCATTGGAGTAGAATTTGTCTCGTTTGAAAATTACGGCCTAGACCGTCGTCGTTGTGTATTTTTTTTTTATAGTTCTAACCAAAAGCAGGAGGGAGGATTCCTAAAGATGGGATGGGAATAAAAAGACCACAGGTGCGGCCTGCTGTTCTGTTGCCCTGGGAAACAGCAGCAGCAACATTTGGTAGGGAGAGAATGAGAATGCTCTCACAGAAGGGTATACCGCTGTACTTCGATGACTTTGGGAGATTGCCTCGTGAAGATTGTCTAAGAGATGATAGAATATCTTATGATATGAATCTTTGTCGTGTAATGGAGTCATTTTTAAGTGCTTATAGATTGTGCCTGTTCATTTTGGTAGATCCTAAATGAGAGATTCCCTTTGATGGAAGCGATTTACGTTCATTAGATTAAAAATTATGTGTTAATTTATTGAAATTCTGGAAGATTTTAATCATTGATGAGAAAGAAATGAAAGAAATTATAGATGATATTTTCCACAAAAAGAATATCATTTAATTGGGTTTCTGTTAGATTTATGCATAGTTTTTCTTAATTTTATTAGAGAAATAATATTTTATCTACTGCCTTTACGCATTCTAAAACCTAAATACTTGAATGTATTTCCATGTAGACCCAAGAAAAGTCTACCGAAACTGGGGATTATCTGCTCAAAATCGTATTCATAAATACGAGTATTTCCAATTTCAGAGCATCCCAATGTCGCTTTATCCACCCATATACAAGCATGATTTTTATCTCCCGCTCCTTCTGTGTTCGTTTTTTTTTCGATCCATTTTTTATTCTTCTCGTTATTTTTTAATGTTCATTTTGTTTGGCCACAAAACTTTCAACTTTTAGCGCCACAAGTTGTCACCATTTGGTTTTTTGGAAAAGTCATAAAATCATTTGAATAAACAAACCCCATGCATGGTGCATGCGGGGCGGAGGCGGGGCAAGTCCGCTCTCTGAATATCCGACTACGGGGGTCCTGAATCCAGAGTTAAGCGGCAGTTTTTCCCGCGACCCTTTTTGGCTTTTTCTCTTTGGCCCTGACGCTGGCTCTGGTCCTGGCCCTCGGCTTTGGTCAGTTTTTTTTGCTGCTGCCCTTTGAAGGGGGTATATAGATTTTTATTGGGCCTTGTGGATGCAATTCTGAAGAGCTTGTATTAGTCGAAATTGCTAAGGCAAGGCAAAGGGAAGAGTTAAAAATTTGTTCTAAAATTACAAGCTAAACTCAAATAATTCGTGTATTTGTTGTTAGCTTTAGGTTAAATTTCTTATAAAAATAAGATATTAAAAATGATTCGTTAAGGGTATCCACTGCCTCGGCACCCCGAAAACTATTTTGCCATACCCTCTTTTTTTGTATATTTTTTTTTAACAGCTTTTATTGTTATTGGCCGGTTTTCAGTCAGTCGCTGGGCGTTGACACGCCCCCCTGCTACGTTGCAACCTCCTACGTGCAGTAACATATAAAATTTGCATTAAAATTACTTTGATTACAAATTGGTCGTCGTTCGGGCTCACCCGTCGATTCTGCTGCCGCTCGCCATGCAAAGTCGCTGCGCAGCGCGTCGGGGGCGACAAAAAACGCACCGTACGCAAATCCCTGGCGCGCTTTTTGTCGCGCTCAATGCATTTGCAGTCGCAGTCGCTGGCAGTTAACAAAAAAAAACTCTGTATTTATGCGCAAAATATTGTATTTTTAAGGATTATTGATTTTATTTGAGCAACACGGAAGTGCAGCCAGCAGATTGCCAGCCATTTTCATCTGTTTTTGGTGCGAAGTGGTGGAAAAACAAAACAGAAAACACAGGGGGAAAATGGCATTTGGGGAAAAGTGTTGGCGAAACACACACAGACAAACACGCACACACACACAGCAAATGTGCATTTTGTGCATTGTTTAATTATGTAAAATGTCGACAAATTCTTGTCACAACAAAAGCTTAGTGAAGTGAATCTGAAGTTAAGGTAAAAAGTGCCCAACCGAATAAATATCCAATGCCAAAAAGTTTATAAAAGTTGCAAAATGGAAAATAGTTGAAATTCGACTAGGCCCCCAAATCGATGTTTGATTCAGAGAAATTAATGATTGTTAAATGGGAATTCTAATGGAAGATATGAGCCTCAATGGAGAGCTTCTCTGGAGAGTTGTAAAGGGAGAATAATGTTAAGGGGAAATGCAGAGATTTATTCATAATTTATGATTTAAACAGCTTAAATATTCGAAAATATATAAAATGAATTATATTGAACTTATAATTGGAGAGAAAACATTTGTTCTTAAGAGAAATATAGGAAAAGCGTAACATTTTCTATTTAAAATAATATACCATGAATTTTTATAGGCCTTGGGTTCTGGGATTTCAGCTACAAAATACTTTCCGAAGATGTTTTCATCAAGAAAAACTCTTGCCAAGAATAAACATGACCATAACAACCTAATAATAATTTATCCCTAGTTTTATTAAGTTTATTCCACACACAACTTGATCCACTCGAAAAAGAAGTAGGAATAGTAGCATAAATAGTAGTAGTAGTAGTAATAATAGTAGACAGTAGTAAGGAGTATTCAGATGGGAAAATTAATATCATAATTTTGAATAAATTACTCATCAATATGCCGCACACCACCCCCACACACACCCCCTGCAGGCCGCAGCCCACAGCCCACACACACAGAGAGAATGTGCTGCATATTTGTGCTTTAACTTAACCCCAATACCCCCACACTTCCCCACTCTCACACTGCACCCCATGAATCAATCCACCCAGCAGCCAAACGAAAACGATGCAATTTTCAATGCATAATTCATTTGCCGAAACAAATTGATTGGAATGTGTTTATGGGCTCCACTCTTCCCGCTCCCACTGCCACTCCCACTCCCTTTCCCTTTGCACATTTCAATTTTCGTGCAGCCAACAAACCAAAACAAATTTGTGTATTACCTATAGGGATACCCCCCTGCCCCTGCCCCTACCCCTACTACTCAAACCACAGGGAAAAACAAAACAAAACAAAATGAAATGCAATGGAAAAACAATGCGAAAATTGAAAATTCTCCATAAAACGCAAAAGGGAGAATGCACTTAGGCGGGGTGGTGGGGGGGGGAGGGATGTGCACACGTCGCGTTGCGTTTGTCGCCATAATTCACCGCAAATGCCGCAGCGTTTAAAAGTAATTGAAAATCGTAGGAATAGAAGAAGCGAACAGCCAGCCCAACCCACTGGAAAAAAGCCCAGTGCATTTCTGACCACGCCCACAGACCATACGCACAGATCAAAGGGGGGGGAGAGAGTAGGCTGCACAGAAATTGAGAGATCAAAGAGTGGGTGAAGCCGTTACGCTGCGAGGCAGGGCTTCCCTTCCTGAAGGACACAACCAAAAAAAAAAAAAAAAAGTTGAAGGCAACCGAAAAACCGCAACCGATTTTCCCACGCAACGCATAGAAAAACTTTGATGAGCAGCGCTCATTGCAATTGCATTTTCTGTCGACCGACCGAGGCCAAGTGTTTTCCCATCGTTAAATTTGTCGTGTCCTGAAAGTAATTGCAGGGGGCACGTGCTGTGAGCAAATTGCAGGGAATGGCAGACAACAGGCAGAACCCTAGAGAACAGCCAACTGATTGAGACATATCCATTGCAAAGGACACTGTACCTACGGGATAGGGTAGGTTATGAAACAGGAATCGAATTCTGCACTCTACTGTGTGTATGAATGTCTCCCCTGCGGCTTTATGAATTATGCGACTTCAACTACGGCGTAGAAAATGTTGTTCCCTTTCCACACGAAATGGATGGAGTTTTTTTTTTTTTTTCTGTATTGTCAGGCACTTGAAAATGGTAATGGAGTTTCCAGGGAACTGCTGTTTACAGAGGATCGCTTCTCGCTTTTTGTTATTCCAAATTTAATTAAACAAAACTGACAACAAAAGAGCGCGCAGAATGGCAGCACATAAATGCTGTTCCCATTTCGAGGGTTCAGCTAAAAAAAAAAAAAAAAGGAAACTGGTTTGTTGAGAGCAGAAAATTAGTTTGAATAGGGATTCCGAATCCCCGTATGCTTGAGGTGCCACTCAAGTGCTGCATTATGCAATTAAATCAGCTAAAAGTAGATAAATATTTAACAAAAGCCAAACGGAACCCTCGAGAGCTTGAGTGCTGCCATGACATATGAAAGAAGACCAGTTTGGGCAGCTACCAGGGAGAGAACGGATAGAACATGAGCAGAAGGGAATGCATAAATTCGATAAAGAGTTTCAGGTAAATTTACGATTAAAACCACACAAAATATTTCCTTATCATCCTTAAACATTTTATGGAGATTTTTTCCCAAAATTTCATTAAATCATTGGACACTCAAAAACACCTACGCCCCCCCACCCTTGCCACACGCCCCCCAACCACTATTTGTTGTACATTTTTGTACATTATTTGAACACAGGATATGTTGGCCAAAAAAATTTCATTAAATGTGGAAAAATGTTGATACAATTTCGTGCAATTTTCTTGATTCTATTTTTGGCAACCAAATCCCTCATGAAACATATTTGTAAAGTAATAAATATTTTAGATATGTGCCTTGCCTTTTTTTGTTTGCGGTGTGTGAGGGGATTTGGATAAAATGTACAACACTCTATCCAATTTGTAAACTCTGCTACGCTTGTTGTTTACCTGCAAAAACAATATTAATTAATGAAATACTTGACGCGCGTTTTTCAGCTAGTTTTTTTCTCTTTTTTAGTTAAGAATATAGCATCTCTCTTTACTCTCTTTTTCTCCGTTGTTTGTTTCCATTGGTATTTTCATATATCCATCCATCCATCCATCTACACTCTATACCGCCCCCGAAAAAAAAGAGAGAGAAACACAACAATTGCAGAGATTTCTGAAATACTTTTTCGTTGCTGCATGGGATGTACACAGAGCCCCCCAGACCAGACCACGTTATGTATGGGATGTGGGGAGTGCAGGCCAGGGCCAGGGCCAGGGCTGCTCTGCTCTGCTCTCCCATGCTCAACGTCTGAATGCCTTTTCCGTTTGCTATTTCAATTGAAATTTGCTTATTGCAAAATGTTGTTCTCCATGTTGTTATCCCCCCACCCCTCACCCGAACCCAAAACCTTCGCGCACCCAAAACATTCAACTCTAAAGAATTTCTAGTGCATTGCAAATTGGCATTGAAGTGCAAAAACCATCCGTAGAGACTACAACAATGAGACGGCGATGCGCTCAAGTATTCTGCGAATTTTTGTAATAAAGTTGCCAACACAGAGAAGTTTTTCCCTACCCAGTGGAAAGCTATTGTGGGGGGTGTGTGGGGGAAGCAGCAAGAACAGCTTTGGGGTAGCCAAAGTTGCACAGAAATCAACATCAACATAAAGGTGGTTAAGCAGTCTATCAAGGCATCAAGCGCGAGAAAACGGAAGTGCGCAAAAGTTTCATTCGAATCGATTTGTAAGCGGGGGAGGGAATATGTATCAGAATTATACGATTTTAGAGGGTTTTAATTGGAAGAAATACCCAGAAATAGAAACGGTATTAACCCTTGGAAAATGTGCTCGGTTATTTATTATTTATTTATTTATTCCCACAGTAGTATTGATGATCCAACTAGTTTGATTTCGAATTCAGTTAGTTTCAAGCCTGAGATAGTCGGTCCTTTCTTCGATCAGGTTACAAGCAAAGCGTTTATCTCACATTTGTCGCAGCTCTCTGATGCCTTGTAATAAATATAAATCTCTAGCATTTCTCCATAATCAAGAATTTTTTAGGAACTTATTGGTCATGCAATACATTCAAGAAAATACAAATTTCGCATCGAATTACTCTATAATAAATAGATGGTAAAAGATAAATAGAAATTGTCTGAATATTCTATTAAAACAAAATTGGGCTTTGGATGTTTTAGTACTTCAATAAATGTTTTCTATGCTGTCAGAAAAGGTTTAGAATTTGTAAGCATAATAAAAATAAATATTTTTCGGATATTGTCAAATAGGTTATTAATATTAATAGGTAATTAACCTATTAAAAAATCTGTAAAATTTGTTGTATAGGTCTCATATTCTAATATCATATTTTAATTGTTTAAGAAATTATCTCCTGCTCTCCGCAGTAGTTTAATAATCTCCTACCTGTCAGACACCTTTCAGCAGCCCAATCAGTGCCCCAACAACAGGGAAACACTGTTTCCACTGAGTATCACATTTGTAATCATTCAAATGGCCTTTGCTGATAAGAATCCCGCCCAAAACCACTTGAAAGCACCGAAATGTCTAGCCAGACTATTTAGTCAGAGCAGATGACACAAATATTTCAATTTCTTATCCAAAACCTTCGATTGCCGAATGACTTTATTGATTTTTTCGCTTTTTTGGTTTTGTTTTTTGAATTGCTCTTCGTTTTTTTGTGCCAAATTTTCTACAAATGGCACAAAGCAAACGCTTGCTAATCCAATAAACAATGAATAGAAAGCCCAAAAGCAAGGCGTAAATGTCCAAATTATGGGCTGCTATGAGGCTCATGTGCACCACGGGACTCTGCAGATGTGGCGCACCGTGATGCCGGATGACATAGTCCACCCAATAGAGTAGCGTTTGACGAGCGCTCAGCGGACGATCGCGGTAGAGCGAGGAAAAGGCCTTCACCGCTTGACTGTACTTGGGATTGTCGAGAATTTCGAGTATAGTGTCGCGGAAGGACTGCTCCTCGAGGGTCAGGAGGCTGAGAGACAGACCAAAACCCTGACCGACCATGGCATCAGCATTGCCCGGCTGATCGCCGAACACTGGGAGGGCTAGCATGGGTTTGCCATGGTACTGGGCCTCGGTGACGCCGCCCTTGCCCGCGTGGGTAATGAACAGCCGGATCTTGGGGTGGGCCAGGATGTCGTCCTGTGGCAGCCACTTGGCGTAGAGGATATTCTCCGATTTGCCTGGCGTATTCTCGAGGTCATCCCATTTCCAGATGACTTTTTGCTTTAGTTTCGAGATGACATTGAACATCTTTTGCACGGTGTCGGCTTGGATGTGTTCCGCCTTCACATTGGAGCCCAGACTGAGCAGAATGGCGCCCTGTCCCTCTGTGGCGCCGTTGAGAAACTCTTCTATATCCTGGGGCAGAGGATCGGGTTGATCCTTGACCTGTATGCCACCCACTTCGATCACAGCGGGCACATTGGGTCGAATGGGCCCCTCACTGATGCCATGTGAAGCAAAGAAAATGAGCGAAATGTTCTTATACAGATCCTCATAGCGTGGCATCGTGGGATCATCGCCATAGAGGTCTCTAGGGGGAATGGTATTCGATAAGTATTTCTCTTGATTTTTTTCTGGACTTTTACTCACTTGTAAACTTTGTCATTATTATGCTCGATCGCCAGCATAAATATCCAGTGTCCCACGTTGGCAATTATGTTCGCCAAACGCTGCAAAATGCTCATCGTTTGACCCTTTTCCACGGCCACATTGATGGATGGCACATAGGAGACTTCACTGGGATTGCCCAGGACAGCGCCCAGCATTGCGGGCGGATTGGAGAGTGCCACTATTTGCGGCACCTTCAGCTTGTGGGCCACCGACAGCTGCAGGCTGTTCATGAAGTAACCCAAGATGACCAAATCAAAGTGATTGTCGGGCTGCTCGTAGAGATCCTGCACCTTCTGGTGCCTCAAGACATCCTCCATTTTGCCAAAGAGCGAGAGCATGGAGCCCATGGCCAAGAGCATGGAAATCATCGGATTGCTGGTATCCCGCTTGGCCATGCCCGCGACAAGGGCGCCAAAGGCCTGCCCATCCGACTCATTGAGCGGCACTTGAATGTGATTGATGGATGGATGCAGAAACGGCGGCTTCAGGGCCGTCACCACCGTCACATTGTGTCCACTCTCGGCCAGTATCTTGGCCATGGACATCTGAATGACCAAATGCGAGGGACTCAAACTGGTGAAGAGTCCCAGAATATTGGCAGCCTGACTGCCGCCCGCCAACAAGGCCAGCAGCAGCAGGGGAATGTTCGATTTAATGCCCATCTGATCACGCGAGCAACTGACAGTCAACTGATCGCGGGGCGCTGGCCACAGGTGCTGGTGCTGGCTGCTCCCTTTAACAGAAATCCCTTTGATAAGCGTTATCAGCTCGAGCGGCTATCAGGCAGTCGCCTGCTACGACTCTTAATAGTTTCTTAATCTCTTGAGTGCCTCAAACATCTGCTGTACGAAGAAACTAATGCAAAAACTTGCTGCTGCTGGGTAGTAGAATTCCAAGCAAATGGAAATCACGATGATAAGCATTATCTGTCATTGAATTGAGCAACAATTTCGCTCTCCACAAATTCTCACGCTCTGAGAATTGAACTTTAAATGGAATGGAATGAATATTTATATTTATTTATATATTTATATATTATATTTATATTTAACAATGAGAGGCGCATAGGTTTTATTACTTTTTTGTCCGCCTCCAGAAAGAAAACATTTATATTTTCCACTTATTATTATTATTATTATTTTTATTATTATATTAAGGCAGCCTTTCGATCAGCCAATCTTTGCTGCTATCATACGAGTCATACTAGTAGAGATATTCCAAATTATTTACAATCTTTCGGACTCTACTTTAATCATCACATTGATAACATAATCAATGGGACGCCTTAACATGTGGCACCCTGAAGCGGTAGTTTGATTAGTTTTATACTAGAGAACCGCCTAATCATTATAGCATTGCAACAATGAGGAACTATTGGAACTACATATACTTGGGAGTATTTCCTTGATTTCTATGTGTACTGTGGCTTGGTAACAATATTTTATTGGCTGGCTGGTTCTGCGAAAAAGAATATTTTTGCTTGTAGCTTATCTGTGAATATCTTCCACAGGTTTTTTTAACACATTGCTGCAATTTATAGAATGCTTAAAGTAGAGGCTGAATCAGCGTGGATTTTGGCTCTTAGAAATTTCATTAATTCATGCAAGAAATTTATGGGCTGCGGTAAAGATAAGGGGAACCCAAGAGATAAATCTGAATGGGGCCATCAAATATGTTTGATCTTGGCGAAGGCTGGCTGTGGAGCTGCTCTCGGACTCGAGCTCGAACACATTGCTGTATATGCTGAGGTGTAAAGGGAAAAGGAGTTTGATCAAACACAATTTATATTTGCAATTACACTTTTCGCATAATAAAGTTCGTTTCTTATCGCTTGGAACAACCAAAACTGTGCAAAGCTACGTAGAAAAGAGTAGAATGGAATTTTTGTTACCGTGTTTGATCAAACTTAATGCTTAATGCTGCTATAATTACTACTTTTGATTATTTGTTATCTTATCTCTTGTTTGCTGCATTTTCATGGTCTTTTTTTCGTTCCAAATCTATTTATATTTCAACTCTAAATACACGATAATATTTGCTTATTCGAACTTAAATTTACTGGCACAACGACACTCAAGGTACTGATGGAGTAATTTCACTAGCAGTTTGGCGGTGGAATGTCGAATCCTTCCGCTTCTGCTCGTCACATTTTACTGCTTCTTGACCTTCTTGGCCTTCGAGCAGAGCTTCCTGCAGACGAACTTGATGACAGCCTTCGTGAGCAGCAGCAGAACAACTGCAATGACGGCCAACAGAGCGTAGATATCCAAGTTGTTGGCTGCCACGAAGCTCATGTGCATGAGGGGACTCTGCAGGTGGGCGGCGCCGCGGTGGCGGATGACGTACTCGGACCAGTAGATGACCGTTTCCCGGGCAGTGAGTGGACGATCGCGGTAGAGCTGGGAGAAGGTGGACACCGTCTGGAAGTACTTGGGGTTCGAGAGGACCTCCTCGATGGCCTCGCGGAAGGGCTGCTCCTCGAGGGTCAGGAGATTGAGCGTGAGGCCGAAGCCCTTCTTGACCATCCCATCGGCGTTGGCGGGCTGGTCCCCAAAGACGGGGAGGGAGAGCATGGGCTTGCCGTGGTACTGGGCCTCGGTGAGGCCTCCCTTGCCGGCGTGATTGATGAACAGTTTGATCTTGGGATGGGCCAGGATGTCGTCCTGTGGCAGCCACTTGGAGTAGAGGATGTTGTCCGACTTGCCGGGGGTCTTGTCCAGGTCCTCCCACTTCCAGATGACCCGCTGCTTCAGCTGCGAGAGGACATTGAACATCTTCTGGACGGTGTCGGGGCTGAGGTGCTTGCCCTGCACGTTGGAGCCCAGGCTGAGGAGGATTGCCCCGTCCGTGGCATTGCCCAGGAACTGCTCCATGTTGGCGGGCAGTGGGGCGGGCGTATCCTTGATCTGAATGCCACCGATCTCAATCACACCGGGAACATTGGGCCGCACGGGTCCCTCGCTCAGGGCGTGCGAGGCGAAGAACACGAGGGAGGTGTTCCTCATCATCTCCGAGTACTCGGGCATGTTGGGATCATCCCCAAAGAGTTCTCTGTTTAGAGTTTAGAGGGAGATGAGTATCCAGGCAGGGGGTTTCTGTGGATCTACTCACTTGTATGTATTTCTGTTGCGGTGTTCTGTTATCTTGGCAAAGACCCCAAAGCCAGCGGTCATAATGAAGCATTTGATGCGCTGCTTGAACGACATGCCCTGTCCCTTTTCCACGGCATCATTTATGCTCGGGACGTACGCGATTTCGTTGGGGTTGCCCACCAGGGGATTCAGCAACATGTTCGGCGGCATGGTGGCCAGCACGATCAGGGGGGCGTTCACCTTCTGGGCAAAGCCCATTTGGTAGTCGTTCATGAAGAAACCCGACAGCACCAGATCGAATCGGTTGTCCTTGTTCAGGTAGAGATCCCGCACTCGCGGATCCCGCAGGGCATCGGCCATTTTGCGGAACATAAACTCCATCTGTCCGATCATGCGGAACATGGAAACGAGCATATTTTTGTTCTCGTTCTTCGACATTTTCTCTATGATGGCGCTCATCTGTGCCGCCTCCTCCGTGCTCAGGGGCACGCGTATCACGTTGATGTCCTTGTGGGTGACTGCCGGCTTCAGCACAGTCACCACAGTGACGTTGTGCCCGCGCTCGGCGAGCGCCTTCACAGCCGACATTTGTATGATCAAATGGGAGGGACTCAAACTGGGAAATAAACCCAGAATATTCGCGCCCCGACTGCCATCGATAAGCGCGACGGCGGCCACGGCCAGCAGCAAAATTCGCGTAGTGTTCAGCAGCATGGCGACGTTCGGACGTTTGTAAGGCAACCGGCGGACTGTTGATAAAGCGCCGCACTGGCACAGCTTTATAGTGGAAACAATTTTGTCGCTGACATTGGATGACTAATCAGGTTTGCCTAAAGGGGTCCCTGATAACGGGCTGCCAGTCCCCCTCCTCTCTCTGTGTGAGTGCGATTGTGCGCCAATGTTGTGCTAGGTAATGATAAACCATTTCGCAATTATTTTTGGCCATTTCGTGCGTGAAATGCACTCAAAAATGCCGATAAGAAAATGTGTGCCTCTTATCGGCCTAAACATTATGCTTATCTGTGGATTTTGTTCGTGTAAAACGAGCAGCAACCCGAAGCCTATTTATGTGTGCTCGCTACGTGACGATTCGGGGCACGAATCACTCCGTTATGTTTGATAACAGCCAAAATCGAAATGTAAACGAAATTATTAAACACGAAAGGGACAAACTCTATGGCGAAATGGTAGCGTACACGCCTTATCGCGGCAAACCCCAAGAGTCTGCTGCCAAATTCGTTTGATATATAAACCGCGAGCTGGCAGTTGGCTAGCCAGTGGTACGCTGCCTGCCCCCGCGACACGCACACACCACGAAATGGTGCGAATTTGGTTGCTAGCGGTAGCTGCCGTCGCCGCACTTATCGGTGGCAGTCAGGGCGCCAACATTCTGGGCCTCTTCACCGGCTTAAGTCCCTCGCATTTGATCATACAAATGTCGGCGGCCAGGGCGCTCGCCGAGCGCGGGCACAATGTCACGGTGGTGACTGTGCTGCAGTCAGCGGTCAGCCACAAGGACATCCGTGTGATTGAGGTGCCACTCAGTGAGGAGGAGAGCCAATACCTGAGCGATCTGTTTGCGGAAGCATCGAAGAACGATGACAAAAATATGCTCGTTTCCATGTTCCGCATGTTCGGCCGGATGGGATTTATGCTGCAGAAAATGGCCGATGCACTGAAGGATCCGCGAGTGCGGGATCTCTACCTGAACAGGGACAACAGCTTTGATCTGGTGCTCTCAGGCTTTTCCTTGAACGACTACCAAATGGGCTTTGCCAGGAAGGTGCAGGCCCCCCTGATCGTGGTGGCCACCATGCCGCCGGGCCTGCTGCTCAACTACCTGATTGGCAACCCGGAAGAGCTGTCATATGTGCCCGGCATAAATGATGCGGTGGAAAAGGGAAAGGGCATGACCTTCAAACAGCGCCTCAGTGGATACGTGATGGGCCTCGGCTATAAGGTATTTTCAAAAATGATTGAGAGCCGCAGCAGAAATACATACAAGTGAGTAAAGGAACAGAAATCCCCCAGAAAGGGAACTCATCCCCCTCTTAACTCCACACAGAGAACTCTTTGGGGATGACCCCAACATGCCCGAGTACTCGGAGATGATGAGGAACACCTCCCTCGTGTTCTTCGCCTCGCACGCCCTGAGCGAGGGACCCGTGCGGCCCAATGTTCCCGGTGTGATTGAGATCGGTGGCATTCAGATCAAGGATACGCCCGCCCCACTGCCCGCCAACATGGAGCAGTTCCTGGGCAATGCCACGGACGGGGCAATCCTCCTCAGCCTGGGCTCCAATGTGCAGGGCAAGCACCTCAGCCCCGACACCGTCCAGAAGATGTTCAATGTCCTCTCGCAGCTGAAGCAGCGGGTCATCTGGAAGTGGGAGGACCTGGACAAGACCCCCGGCAAGTCGGACAACATCCTCTACTCCAAGTGGCTGCCACAGGACGACATCCTGGCCCATCCCAAGATCAAGCTGTTCATCAATCACGCCGGAAAGGGAGGCCTCACCGAGGCCCAGTACCACGGCAAGCCGATGCTCTCCCTCCCCGTCTTTGGGGACCAGCCCGCCAACGCCGATGGGATGGTCAAGAAGGGCTTCGGCCTCACCCTCAATCTCCTGACCCTCGAGGAGCAGCCGTTCCGCGAGGCCATCGAGGAGGTCCTCTCGAACCCCAAGTACTTCCAGACGGTGTCCACCTTCTCCCAGCTCTACCGCGATCGTCCACTCACTGCCCGGGAAACGGTCATCTACTGGTCCGAGTACGTCATCCGCCACCGCGGCGCCGCCCACCTGCAGAGTCCCCTCATGCACATGAGCTTCGTGGCAGCCAACAACTTGGATATCTACGCTCTGCTGGCCGTCATTGCAGTTGTTCTCCTGCTGCTCACGAAGGCCGTCATCAAGTTCGTCTGCAGGAAGCTCTGCTCGAAGGCCAAGAAGGTCAAGAAGCAGTAAACTGTGAGGCGCAGAAGCGGAGGGATGCGACATTCCACCGCCAAACTGCTAGTGAAATTACTCCATCAGTACCTTGAGTGTCATGCCAGTAAATTTAAGTACGAATAAGCAAATAAATTGCCTTTGGTGGTGAAATAGAAATACATAGACCAGGAAAAGAACAACCAAAAAGTGAATATTGTAACTAAAATGCTTGATTATGAACTACTGTGAATCTCTTTAGTTTTGCAGTATTTAAAGTTCCGCAACGTTTGCCCGATTACCACTGACTCATATAATTCTTATCGAAGCGCTCCCAAGAACTCGCTTATCTTGGCAGACCCCAGAACGCTTTTTCCCCTACCGCCAAAGGGATGTAAACAGATTTATCAGCATGAATCAATATATATTTCATTTTGGGCGCATACCATTAATTTATTCGATTATCTGCCGCTTAAAACCCTTTCCGTGCCCCGTTCCCACCTACCCACCGCTACAGCACATTATCATCATATGTATGTGTGTGTGCCATCCCCCTGGCAGCGCTTTTCCTTCAGAACTAATGGTTTTCCATGTGCGTGACGCCGAAGAAGAAGGAGGGAGCAGCAGCAGCAGCAGCAAGTAGGGGAGGATGCCCCTGAAGGGCGTGTGCACATTTTCATACACATTTAATCGTCTGTCTGCCCTGCAAATTCTTAATTAACACGCACAGGGCACACAACCACAGCCACACAGGGCGCACACAGGGCACACACATGCAAATAAATATTTATCGGCTCTGTGGCGCGTAACTCACATCATTCCCGACGCGTCGGCAGCGGCCTCGCCCCATTGTGTGTTGGTCACTCAGTTGTTGTCCTGTCCGAAAGAAGTCCCATCCCATACCATACCATACCATCCACCCCACCCACCCATTCCCTAACCATTCCCCCCATCCATCCACATGAACTCTGGACTGGACCCTCTGTCCGCAGACCATTCATCGTGGATGTCGTCGTCGCTGTAAACCAAAGCCCGCATTCAGCATTTCCGCAGCCAGTGTCCTTTGTCTCTGCTCGTTTGGTTTAATTTTTGCCATTGAACCTGGAATATAGCCACCACATGTACGGGTGTACATGTCCATCTCCCTCATATTCTGTTATTGTTTTGATCTGTGCATCAATTTGGATTTGATCTGTAAAGAGTTTGCCTTTATTCGATTGATTTCAACACAGTTTTACATGGCATGGATGGATGGATGGATGCAGAAAGAGAGCTAGGGATATAGCAACAGAAAACTATTGTTGTCTGGCTTTTTGTTTGAAGATTTAACGCGCTGAAAGGTTACATTTAATGTAAATATATTCTTTTATGGGTGATCTTCTGTTGATATGTAGATGAATAATGTTTGAGGATTATTTAGAAATATAAAGAAAAAGAAAAAGTTATTTAGAAATATAAAGAAATTAAAAAAATTAATAAATATATACAAAAATATATTAATAAATTGTATCAACAAAATACGTTTCAATCAATTTGTTTATTATCTGTATCGATTAATTTAATCATATATTCAGTTTTATATAGATTTTTCAATGATATAATCAAAAATCATTATAAAAATCGTATAAAATAGTTTATTTTGTGCATTAAATGAATAAATCTTATTAATTATGAAAAGTTTAATCATTTTTAAAAACCTTCAACGGTGCTCAATGAAACATCGCCTATAATATCAATTTTTAAGTTACATAAATTGAATCACCATGCGATTTAGTTCCACATATCATTCCAATATGAATGAATCTTTTACTAAATATTTTAAAAAAAAAAAAAAGAGTTTAATTTTAGCTTTCTTTTATGGTTAAATAGGCATGGTTAAAATACTTCAATATATCGATAATTCCCCATCCCCCCACCCATACAAATACTTATAGTTTTCTTTGCATTTGAAGGTCTTTTGGCTCCTCCAGCTCCCTCACTGACCAATTCAAGCAGCTACCCCTTAAATACAGCCATAATTTAGGGTCTAGAAAATATATTTAGGTATAAGTATGTATGTATGTATTTTCCATGTAAACAAGTGTTGGATCTCCAATCTAGCCGCACCGCCTGCTCCACCATACGATATATGTATGTATGTATGTATGTGTCGGTGGATGGAATGTTTACAAAATTCCAACAACACTTCAATTTTAATGAAGAAAACGTTGGCTGGTAGTATAGCCCGGACAGCCCCACCGAAAGTAAATGTCAAATATTTGATTAGCCCCATTAGAAGGGTGCCCCACGGGAGAGGAAGGGGCCACCACCACTGACCCACATGCGACGGCGATGGCAGCAGCGATGGTGCCCGCAAGGGTTGTTCTGGTTCTTCCCCACCAAGAATACTTCATTATAATTCTCGCTCATTAACCCATGTTTTCCATGTGCGTTTTCCGTCCCCACTTTCGTTGCTGCTGCTGCTGCTGCTCCCCACATTTCCAGGACTGGCTAGAACAAAAAAAAAACGGGAGAAAAACACTTTTCATAATTAAGCATTGTAATTTTTGTTTGTTTCGCCATCAGTTTTTCCTTGGGGGGTTTTTCCGCGGTAAAGGCTTCATTTTCACTTTGGTTTCCGATTACAATTTTTGCCTTCCATTCTTTTCCCTGCCTGCCCACCCTTTTTTTCTGCTTCTGTTTTTGGCAGAAAAATAAAAGTTTTCCCTGTGATGGACACATGATTGCTGTCGGTCCTCGCTCTATTCATATTTCATTAACATCCAACTCGAAAACTCATTCATATTTGCTAACGTTTTATTTGGGTGGTTTCTTGGGGGGGGGTTTCCAGGAAGCGAGAGAGAGAGCGGGTGGTCCTGCCCAATCGATTGACATTATTTATTAATCGTGGCGTATAATTTAGACACTGGGAAAATGTTTGAGAAACTTGTCAGCTGTAGGAAAGGGCACAAGAGACTCGACTCCTACCCGCCCCACCCACTGTTGAGGAATTTTCAATTAGTGCAACCGAAAAATGTCAACTTAGTTCCTACCACCCGCCACCCTCCACCCACTAACCAACACCCTTTCTAAAAGACAGGAATTTTCATAATTATGCATTGGGTGAGAAATTTGTTGAATTTTACATTCATTTTGCAGTAAATTTAATTAGAAAACAAAAAACAAAAAACTTTTTCTGCACACACACACACACACACAGCCAGTGAGCTTATGTCATGTACCAGAAATTTACTCTGAAGTGCCCCCCTCCCTTACCCTATATCCTTATTAAAGGGTAGCAGCAGCTAAATACAAGTTTCACAACAGAGAAAATGTCTATAATTTTCCGTATGTGTGTGTACATGGCCACCAAAAGCTGTCGTTCCCACTCTCCCTCTGTCTCTGCTGCCACTCTCTGGTCTGAGCATTAGTTATTACAACCCAACTATAATTTAAAATAAATGCCAAAGTAGCCGAGGTCTAAACCGCAGAACATCGCAGGCCCTGAGCACCATAGAAAGCTGGCTATTAAGCCCCCACACAGCCCGAAGGCAGCCGCTTCCAGGAGTAGTCACAGAGCTTCAGAGCTCTAGCTCCCACTTCTGTTGCTGCTGCTGCTGCTGTTGGCTTTATAATAAATTTATAAATGAAAATATGAAAAATGGTCGCTGCGTGTTTTTGCCAAACTAAGCAAAAAAAAAAACACCAAAAATATTAAAAAAACTAAAAAAGAAGCAACGAAAACACTCTGAAAATTCGCTCTAAGAGCGGAGAAAAGCTGCAAAAAAACACGGATGACAAAAAGGTTAAATTTGAGGTCGAAGACGAAGATACTCTACAGGAATGATTTTGGCTATGATAAGTACATTATTTCATAGTGAGAGTTGCAATAAATGAAGCAAGTTTAAAAGAAATAACTAGTATAATTACATATATAAGAAGGGAAGGCTTGGAAGCCCTTGAAAAATGATCTCTGTTATAACAAGTTGATGATATCATTTCCATTCCATTTTCCACAGTTCCATTAAATTAATTAAATATAGTAAAATATTGGATGACCATTTGTAATTTTTAGGATTTGTATTAAATGATTTTTCACCTTCTTGAATCTGCTCAGCCAATACCTGTGTCTCCAACGATTAGTACTATTTTAACTCTATTTTATAGCGATTTGCTTCCAGCTACGGCAGCACGAGAGATGGATTTATAATCTTCTTCGCTTTTCTCTTTGTTTTTTATGCTCAGCAATAATATATGACACACTTTATTAGCTCTCAACTGCTTTATTTCAAAGTCATGAAACCCTTTTGCGAGGGCATCAAAAACTACCAAAAGTTGTACTAAGAAAAGTGGGTGCATTGGGATTGGCTGCACAGGGTTTGGTGGGTGGTGGGGGGGTGTGGGGATGTGGGATGGCGCTAGAGGGCTGGATGTGGATTTTGTGGATAGGTCATCAGTGTCCTGTGGTCGAGTGGCTGAAGTTAACGTTAAAGCAGCGCGGCCAAGCGCTTCGAGTCGGTTGTAAAATGTTTAAGGATTTTCCCGTTGATGGCATGGCCAAAAGGCAATCAGAGTTTAAGCGTTTCAATTTACATGCAAGTCATCAGGGGCAATAATTGCAGCCATAGAAAATATAGTTTCAATATAATTTCTGCTACTCTTTTTTTTCTTAGATTTTTGGATCAGCACTGAGAGTCCCCCTATTTATGTTCCATTAACCTCAAAAAATGCTCATGACATTTCAATTTTAATGTCTGCAACAGGCAACTTTACGAAACCCAAAACTGCTTACCCAAACTGACCTTTCACCTAACGACGCTACACTGTACAGTGTGCACTCTCCTCTCCCATAAATAGAGCAGATATATAGCTAAAAAAGACCAAAAAAATATATGACACATTTTAAACTTTTTGACTTGCGGGCAACAGGCACAAATGCAGCGCAGGAACAGCAGCAGGAAAGGCAGATAGAGAGAGAGAGAGCGACAAAAATGAAATAAACTTTCACTAGAAAAGTCCTCCAATGATGCTCCCCACTGCTAGGATATGAGAGGATGGCGGGGCAGGGCAGGGCAGGGCAGGTTGGGGAGTGCAAACTAGAAAAGAGCAAATGGCCAAGAGCATCAGCAGAACAAACAAACCAAAAAACAAACAAAACAAACACATCCTCGCATCCTCATCCACATCCTGGTTCCACATCCTGTTTAAAGGACGCATGGTCCGCCATTCTGATTAGTTTTTCGGCTTCATATCGTATCTGTAAATATAAGTTATGGCTTGCACTGGCTGCTGCTTGTTGTGCGGCAGGAAAGTAAAGTAAGGGAAAGGTCACTCAATACCTTGGGGAAAGCGAACAGAACATCGCCTATCGCTTCAGGAAACGTTCCACAACAAAAAGTTGGTGGCAAAAATGAATTTCAATGCGGGTCATATATGGGAATATAACTTTGGGGTACGTAGTGGAAATTCTGTAGAAAAAAGTTGCAAGGAGAAACGAAAGTGAAAGGGCCACCAAAATGGGAGAACTTTGTGACATCTAGGGAGTATCTTTCGAATTGAATATTTGTGTTGAAATATGTGAAATTATGTGCGTTCCATTATGTGTAAATATCCGCCATAGATGTACAAAATTGTATATATTTTCATTTTTATTTATTTGTATGAATTTTATGCATTAAAAAAAAATAAAAGGAAATTTTAAAAGAATTAATTCGAGAATTTACTGAAATATTAAACAATTTTTTAGGTAAGTTAGATACTCCCAAAATTCAAATTTTATTAAAAATATAAAGATTTCTGGCACTTGGGGATTTAGTAGATCATTTATAATACATTTTAGTGACTTTTTTGGGATAATAATTTCTGTAGATTAGCCTACCATAATTCTTCCGATTTCCCCTTTCCACAGAAACTCCCTGGCTATAATTGCATTTCCTGCAAAGCATTTCCCCGCTGCCAAATTGATACTTAAACGATCTATTAGAGCGTAACACTTTTCCTTCGTTTTCCCAGCATTTTTCTTTTGCCCTGGCCATGGGCATTGTCGACTTTTGGCTTTATGCAGTGTCGCACCCTTTCTCCCACTTTCTCCGGCCGCTGTCCCATCCACTTAGGGAAGAAGGATATAAAATACAAGAGAGTGTAAAAACTTTCGCCATTTTCTTTGCCAACTTTCGTACTTCGCGTTGCATTTGCAGAGCAGCAGGAAAATGTCTTTTTTTTCTTGCCAAGTAGTCAGCGGTGCATATAACTCAACAGAGATAGAGAGAGAGCCCCCACCAGACTCAGACTCAGACCCAGAACCACTCTATATGTATGTGTATATCCAACAGGCAACTATATATCTTGGCAGGCGCCCTCTGGCGGCAACAGCTGCAACTACCGCTGCTGCTGGACGTGAAGCTGAAGCGTGAAAAAGAAACATTTGCATATCCTGTGACCCACTTATAATCATTTTTCATGGCACGGGCACGGGCACGGGCACTGGCACGGCTGTGCTGCAACAAAGACAACAACAAAAGCGAACGCGAACGCCATCTAGCGTACAATATTAGCTAAGAAGGCAGATGTTGAATGAGGTTATGTTTGCTCTTTAGAATAAACGCGCCCCAACCCCACTCCAGCAGCACAAACCACACTTTAGCATCATTTGCATAAATTGTGTGTGAGTGCATGTGCATGTCAAGGTGCTAGATGGGGGGGTGCCTCCACACGCCCCTAAAATAAAGAGAAAGTCAGCTACTATATCTACTATATATATATATATACATATATATATCATATCTCACTCTCTCATACTTTATAGAGAGCCAAATTATGGACATGAGATTCTATTTTGGTGCTCATTAGCGTAGGCACAAAAGTGTCGCTGTAATTAATAATCAAAACATAAAGACAACGAAAATGAATTGTGTGAGGCAGTCGAGTGCTAAGTATTTTTATCGCAGCCGCATGCCACACGCCACAGGGACAGCGACAGAGAGAGAGAGTGGAGACTGGAATTATTTATATGTCTGTAATTAATCAGGGAAAAGCAGGAGAACGAGTGGAGGGACGGGGCGGGGCAACAGACTAGACCTGAGGCATATCTTTGCCAGTGCACTTTACCATGTGCCAGATTGCATCAGAGAGATGCCCACAGATAAAACAATTGCATTAAATGCTTAAATAATTGTAAAATTAATCAAAAATTGTGCACAATTTCTATGGCAACACACAAATTGGGTCAACAAATGCCATGCAATCTGCATGTGCAAAATAATCAGCTTTTGATCAACATTTATTTCGTTTTGTGATTTGCACACACTGCACTTTTGCTTACATGTATGAGTTTGTATGATGGCTATTTGCTTTTGGCCTTTATGCAGATTTGCACAAATTTCAATTACAGGCAATGGGCAAGGGATGGGAAGGGAAGGTTTTCTGCTAAAATGTGTTTCAAAATAGTTTAATATTATTTTACATAAATATATACACTTTAAATGTTTAAAGCAGCGCAAAATATTTTACAAAATTAATTTAAAGAAAAGTAATTTAATATGGAAAATATATTCGAAATTTATTTGGTGAACCGAAATGGTTAATTCCATTCCCCAATCTATTTTATATTTCATATAATTTTTATTGCATTTTCTGCTTCCATCTTTTATTGCATTTTCTCACTTTCCTATGCCCAAAATCTGATTAGCATTAAAAATTCAAAAATAAATGTCGAGAAAATGTGTTGCAAATTATTTAAATATTGTTTTAGATAAATATATACATTTAAAATGTTTAAGGCAACGGAAAAATATTATATTTTTTTTATTCTTTTTCTTTTATTTAATGATAAGTCATTTTAAATGGAATATATATTAGAAATTTATTTGTTGAACCGAAATTGTTAATTCCATTCCCCAATCTATTTTATATTTCATATAATTTTTATTGCATTTTCTGCTTCCATCTTTTATTGTATTTTCTCATTTTCCTATACCCAAAAATCTGATTAACATTAAAAATGCAAAAATAAATGCCGAGAAAATTCGAGCAAATAAATTGGTAAAAACTCAATTAATGTGGAAATTTTCTTCTGAATATTAATTGCTCGGGCAATTATACAAACATTGGCTGCTGCGCCTTCCAATCGAAACCTTGACCCACAAAAAGCACATCAACGGAAAAGTTTGAGGCTCAGAGAGAAAAAACAACAACAACAACAAAAACCAGTTCATTTTATGCAAATTTTCACTTGAAGCCCCTCGACTTTATTGAACTTTTTGGGCCAAAACGACCCACCATTTGTGGGTCGAGTTCATTTATCTTGCAACCTAAAATACACACACACACACACACACATAGAGAGAGAGAGAGAGAGAGAGGAAGGATAGAACATCGCATATATCAATCGGTTGTAAGTTTTCGGTTGGCCTGAACCGAACCGTTGAACGTGACATGAATCGGACCTAAGTGATTTTAATAGTTCACGTGCTGCTTTTGACAAAACGCCGCAACCAGGATGCAGCAGGAAGGAGCAGCAGCAGCAGCAGTAGCAGCAGGAAGGAGGAAGAGGCACTTTTAGGCCAGCCAGCCAGCAGCAACTCTCGTCGCGCTTCCGGCTTCCTCTCTCTCCCTAGAGTTCGAGTTCCAGTTACAGTCCTTTCGGTACATAGACAATGGGAACCGTACCCAGCGACCACAATTTCCGCGCCGCTTGGCCTCGATTTTCGGGCGGTCTAAGCAAATTCAGTTGAATGATTTGATTTGTTTATATGCAAGGCACACCCGGCAAGGCGGGCAGAAGGAAGCGTGCCTCAAAACTGTCAGTTTGGGCCGTGGAATACGAGACGAGTACGCGAGTACGAGTGTGTGTGTCCGTCCATGGCCTTGTCTTGCCATGATTGGCGATGGGAGTGCGCTTGGATCGTGAGAGTGGAGATCGCACAGCCATGATCATTGGCTGCAAGAAAATTAAGCAATAAATACGGAAAAAAATAAATACGAAAAAAAACATAGCCAAAACATGAACCAAAGCAGAAGTTATGCGATCAAATAAATTCCATGGCATAGATCGTGAGTGCCTTTAGAATTATTTAATTTAATTCTGATGAACACCCATTTTTCCTTTGTATTCTCCTGTGAATCTCAAGTCTCTTGCCCTTGGGCATATATATGTAGATATTTTCTATCGCCAACGATTTCTAAGCTCTATCGTTTTCCTTCCATTATTCAACTTTGAAATAATTTAATTACATTTTCATTAATTTTTTTAAAATTATTTGTAACACATATTTTTCTAGCATTAATTTTTAGAGCCATAATTACCTTTCTTTACGCTTTCTTTTTCGATTAAAAAAACAATCTTTAAGGATCTTCAGCGATCTCCCATCGGAGATTCCCATCGGCTCATACGCTGCCATCCCTAATTCCATTCCCTCTCTGCCTCTCTGCCATCCATCAACCTCTCCCTTTCTGGCTGCAATGCGTGTAATGGACACGCGCCACCTGACTTAATATCAATTTCGACCGCTCCCCCACCACACCTTCGTCTCATGTTCATTTTGGGGTTTCTTTCTTTTTTCTCGGCTACCTCTTGTCTCTGGAAAAAAGTTTTTTCAAGTCGAATGAATTTTTTATGGCACCAGAGAGCGAGGCGCTCAGGTGTGGTTTTTGTTGTTGTTGTTTGTGTTGGTTAAAGCTTCGATTCGACCTGCCGCCTGCTGCCGTGCCGACTGCCTTACGTGTTTGGAGTTTTAAAATCATTTTTGGAATAAATGGTTTTAAAATACTTTCCAGCAGCCAGCAGCCAGCAGCTAGCAGCCAGCAGCGTGGGGCAGCAACAATTTGCAAATTGAACGCTGACGGGGGAAGGGGAAAAACTCTTTTTGAGCTTGCCTGGGCAGGTAATGAAAGGTGTTAATGGGATTATGAGGGGAAATGGAATCTAAAGAGGAATATCATCGATTGTACAAGGGAATAGAAAGCAGCCACTGCCACAGCCAATCGCAAAATGACATCCTTTCGACCGCAATCTAATTGATTCTGAATGCTGGCTGGCATTCTGCCCCATAAGAATTTTGCAATCTATTTAAACGAGGACACACATCATATCCCTGCACATATCTTTGGCCACAAACCTCAGGAATTAGATTGCTAATAATTTCTCAACATAATTGTTGTATCAATAATTCAGTTATAGCACCCTTAACCAACACCAGCCCCCAACCGAAAGTTATGTCAGTTTATTAAATGTTTCTCGAGGGGCCTTAAGGAGAGACCACAACTGTTGGTTAAACGTGTGGCAAAACGCTGCAACTTCAAGCACTGAAGTTTGATTAAAGTTGTAGGCCACAGAAATTTATGCCTACTATGTACTAAATGCCGTTCGATTGGTGTCTCCTTTTTGGCTGAGTTTGAGGCCAAAAGTAGCTACACTTAACGACCGCCCCGCAACTAATTGAAACTTTGCCTAATTCTTGTTTATGGCACAAACAGAGTGACGTTGGCTCTCCTCTGGCACAGATTATAAACTGCAACCTAAGACTTGGCAATAATTTGATAATTTAATTACACTTAACCTCGTTGAACCTACACCCACCCCTACACTGCCAGGCGGGGGCAATCCTGAGGCCGCCCCCTTTCTGCTGCATAATTTATGCAACTACTGCTAATGTGTGTCGGCTCCGGGTGGGGTCTGCGACTGTGTGTGTGTGTGTCTGTGTGTGTGTGGTTCTTGGCGACATTTTGCCAGTGGGAAACGTATGCATAAATAAGTTGAACATTGAAGCGGCCTCCCCTACCACTGCCACTGCCACTTCGACTTGGACCCTTAACCCCTGGATCCACACACAGGCACACCCCACCCCACCCCTTCGTCTCTTAGCTAACCCCTCGCCTAGTTCTCGCCCCCCTCGCTTCGATATGTTGCGGCATTGCCACATAATTGTCGGCCATGTATCTTACAAATGCAAATTAGATGCAAATGTTAATAATCTGCGTGGATGAATTTTAATGAGGAACCAAAGTGTTTTGGCGACTTGTCGCCCCGACAACGCCTGCTCCCGGAGTCGTCTCCGGATCCGTCGCACCGACGAATGTCTGTGTCCATTGCCCCTCCGTGCCCCTCTTGCCAGAAACTAGACGAGACGACACTTTGAATATGGAAGTGTCTGACATGCTTCAAGGATTAGCCCTGACCAGCTCGCTCGCTCGCTCTCTCTCTCTCTCTCTCTCTCTCTCTCTGTCGCCGTTTGGCTGCAGGGTTTTCCATTGAAAAATGACAGCTGGAAACGCGCCTCATAAATGTTTTGTGAAGAAAGCAAAGGGAAGCCTCTGCCCAAGCAAACCGAATATGAAATGAACTTGGCTGGAGAGTCTCTAGGGAACCCCCCCAACAATGCTCTGCAAGCTAATGTACCCTGTCTCCGCCACTAGCCGAAAGGTGTGCGCCATGGCAATCCCTTCACTTGCCTCACTTTAATTTCCATCTTGTTATGTAGACAATTTGAGATGGGGAATTTTTATGATTCCCTACTTCTGTGGCGAGGCGAGGCGAGGCCTGTGGCAAGGCCAACCCTAGCAGCAGCGGCAGCGGCAGCTGTGTACGCGGCACAGACATCAAGTGGCTGCGGCTAATTAACGCCACTGTAAAGAAGGGCAAAAAAAATGCAGGGAAAAAGGAAAGGAAGGGGCTCAAAGCAAGTGGCAAGTGCCCGTTAAACACACGTGCTCCTGGAGCCTCCGCGCCACACACACACACACACACACACACAGAGATCTCGCGGCAGACCTATCAAAATTATGCTCCCCGACACTTTTTCAATTCCAAATATAGAAGGACGGGGAGCCAAACGTCGTCTGTATCATTTCCTTTTCAATGCCCTTTTGGGCATTTTCGTGAGGCAGCAACACGAGAAAATTCACAAAATGAAAACAGATGTTGAAAATCAGTTGCACATTAAATGCCGCTCATGTGGAAACTTAATTGTTGCCACAGAATCAAACGGAACACGAACCGAAAACCAACCGTTCGTTCGTTCGTCCGATCCATCAACTCGAATGGATGTCGTCGTCTGGGCTGGGGAGCGGGAGGGTGTTTGATATTTCGCCATAATTTGCCGGCTTCTTCTTCATCGTTTATTTGTTTTGGGCCAAAAACTCTGTGGGCGGACAGCAATGGGCAGGACATGCTGCCAAATAAATATATATAGAAATAAATACAAGAATAAGTTTATTTTATGTGTGTATTTTTGGCGACATATGTTCCACTTGGGAACCCGAACCCCTGACGAGCGAGAGCGGCGGTGGTCAATGGCAATCGATTGATTGAGTTAGTCAGCTGGAGGCAATAAGTGCGGTTCATAATGAGAATAACAGTGTGGGGGGCGAGCTTCATAATTGAGAACTGTGCATCAAGTATGAATATCGGTGATTGCTAATGAAGTAAACTTTGAAATTGGATATTGGAGGGTTGAAAAGTTAAGTGGAAAGAGGTGTCCAAAAAGAACACTAAACATAAGGGTTCTTAGACTGCTGTTTTGGGCACTTAATTTGCGCCAAAAAGCTGCTAGAAAGAAGTGTTTAGTTTATTTTATTTGGTTGGGGAACACCCTCCTGATCGACTTCTTCATAAATAGTTCTTTAAGCGAAAACTTTTCCATCTGAAGTGATTTTACAATTTAAAGCATAATTCTTCGGGAAATGTTTCTCTCCCCTGTCCAATGCTCTGCCCGCGTGACGTAGCCACCTACGCGTAGGTGGGTGCTGACGTCGCAGTCGCTGCCTATAGGAGCTTCTGCCGAAGCTTCGTGGACTGCTTCTTGGACTGCTTCGTGGACTGCTGTTTCAGCTCTGCTTAGCTCTCCGGCTTAGCTTCGTGGCTGCCGCTATCTGCGTAGCTTCGCTGCTTCTTGCTCTGTTCCTGTTCGTTTCCCGTTCGGCTACAGCTCTGCTGTGCTCATCGATCCTCTGCCGACTTGGCTGCGTTTGCTCTCTCGGCTGCGCTTTGGTTGTGCCCGCTCTGCGAGCACTGCTGATGCTTCTGCTCTTGGCTCTGCCGATCCTCTGCCTAGCTGTAGTGGGTTCTGCTTTGCATTTGTTGTTCATTTTTCAATGTTGTTTTTATTTCCTTATGCCTAATAATTGATATTTCCTAACTCACTTGAAACCCCCTTGGAACTACTCAAAATAAAACCATTACCACTAACTATAATGCGCTCAAAACCACTTCATTTCTACCCCTAACCTGTCCTCTCTCCCTCTCGCTCTCTCTCTGTCGCACATGGAATCGAACACCACCCCATTAAATTGCATTACATTAATTTAGCAAATTGCAACAACAAATACGCGGAATAACGCATGAAATTTCGACATACGTCGCACACATGATGCATTCCCAGAGACCCATGGATGGTTGGGTTGGGTGTTGGGTGGGGGGGGAGGGCTACAATAAGAATTTTCCTGTGTGCAATAACTGCGCAATATATCAAACAAATTCACCTGGGACGCTACTCTGGTGCTTCGTCGAGGAGGGGATGTTTTGTCCGGGGCGCGTGAAGAACCAAACAGTGAAAATAAAAACACACACACACAGGGTACAGGAGGGAAAACAATGGGAAAACCGAAATGGAAATGGAAAGCGAAATGTGAATGTGAAAAAAAGGAATTTTTATTTATATGCGATTAAACGCAAAAGGCAATACGGTTAGAGGGGTGTGGTAGGGGGGAGGGAATATAAAAATAATGGATTGAATCAAATTTTGGGATGTGAAGGAAAACCCCCGAAAAAACTTTCAACGATGCAACGTCACGGGAAAAACAACAAATGACAACAGCAAATGGAGAGCAAACATTCGAGTGATGGTGGGGGTGGGGTGGGGGAAGGGCAGTAGCAAGGGATGTGACGGAAGGAAGGATAAACATTTGGCAAGTGAAAACCAAAACCGTAGCACAAAAAAATAAAACCTTGTAAAAAACGTAAATGTCAATGCAAAGGACAACATCAGTCGCGTTTCTGCTGCTGCTTCGCAGTGGGTAGGAAGGTCACCCAGAAACCACTTCCGTTTTGTGAACTTTACTGCTGTTCGAATGCTAATCCTGTAACTGAGATCCCAACTTCGAAAATGTAGTGGGCGGGGTGCGGAATTATAGCCGCCGCCGCCACACACATTAGCCGTGTGCGGCCAGCGGCCTGCGCCCCCGGGATATGGGAAACGGGATACGGAAAACGGAATACGGAAAACGGAATACGGAATACGGGTGTGCCGCTCTCTGGGGGGAATCTGTGTTCTGTTTCGCGCTAAGCCGACATGACCAATGGCTGGCACTTGTTAATTTCTCATACTAATTTCTGCCCCTGCCTGCCACACGGGGCATTCCTCCATTTCTCTTGTTGTTTTTTAAGGGGTTGCGCTGCGCTGTGCTGCGCCTCTTCTCTCTTCATTAATCACACTGATCGGTTTTTGAGCACGCACGAAGAGCGGCCAGGCAGGCAGGCATATAACGGCACACACTATTTGCCATCATTTTTTAGGATTTGGCGCAGTTTTCCCAGTGGATCTTTTTTGGGATGCTGCTATGCATCGTTTTTTTTCTCTAAGTAATTGAAATTTCTCTTTCTCCCGCTCGCTCTTCTATATGGATGGTGTGTGTGATAAATTCGTGGGTTAAGCGCATGATTAGCGCATTTGGCTTTGGCCCTTCTCCTGCCCAACGAAACCATCTTCGTGCCTCGTGTGCCAACAATGGCTTCTAATTATTTATTACCCAAATGACTTTTCCTTTTAGTCGTTCGTCCATGTCTTTTTTTTTTTGGTTTTTTTTTCTTTTGGCAAATACTCGTTTCTGACGACTGTGATTGGCATTTTGGGTTTGGGGACAACAATACCAGAGAAAAGTCACGAACCGAAAAGTCAAATGAGTGGGCAGAAAATTAACGTGGCATCAGAGGGAAAGAATTAGTGGGAATATACAAAAAATCGGGGTGGATGGAGTTGGGTAAGAATTCTTGAGTAGAGACCGAACCATGGCTGAGTATTTAGATGTTGATGCAGTCTAAAGGGAGAAGGGTACGGTGATACAGGGTATACATAAAATATTATTATGAATGATTTTTGGCAGCTTCCTCAGGATAAAGCAGCAGAAAATTCTTTAAAAAAGAGAAATTTAAACATTACATTAAATTAAATAAATAATTATTTACAGCAAATATGGAACCATTTTCAATTCCATTTTACTGAAATGCCTATATTTTATTCCAGCCAAAAACAGAATTTTTCGCATAAATAAAACTTTTTGAGTGTAGTCCTGAAGCTTTTGAAGATCAATTATAATTATATTACAAAATAATAGATCGATATTATCTTACCTTTCGTTTATTTCCGCAAACAAATATTCAATTTATTTTTGTAGATAAATTATTGGACTGTCTTAACTTTTTGGACTATTAGTTTTAATTAGTTTTAATGATTAAAATTTCAACTAAAAATTCGACCATTACAGCTGTAGAATACTCAAATATATCTTTGTTTTGCGAATATCTATTGAATTTTAATTCTATTAGTACACAAAATCGATCTCCGAACAGTAGATGCTATAAATCATATAGTTACCATAGAAATAATAACTCAAACAACTCGTCCCTCCCTTTTTTTCTTTATATTAAATCCCATTTCCATCCCCTCCATCCTACTATTCCATTTTCAGTCTTCTTTTTTGTTGCCTTCTGTCATTCTGTGCAAATCTTTTTCCTTCTCGCAAATCCACAACATCAGCTGGTACTGTTCTGTTGTGCCATTATCAAAGTATCATCATAAGCATCCTATTAACTAGATACAGGACTCCTCCTCGGCAGTCGTGTAGCCCGCTGCGGGGTGTGGGGAGGACTGTTACTCCTCACTAAGCCGTCTGGACAAATACTTTAATACCCGGGCAGGGCCATTTCGGAAGGAAAGCCTGCGACGTAAAAATGCAGAAATATGTTTTTTATGCCGCCGGCGCATTCCTTGTGCCCTGTGCGTCCTTTTGGTCCTTGGAAGCAAGGCAGAGGCTGAGGCAGAGGCACTCCAACAACTGTGCAAATAAGTAAAAAGTAATCCTAATTACAATTGCAAGTTATAAATAAACATGGACAAGGGAAAAGTAGCTGGGACAATGCCATGCCCTTCCGAACATCCGAATCTGCGAATGCGTCTACTCGTACTGCCACTGACGACTGCCACTACGATGTCATTGTAATAATGAAAATCCCCAAACAACCCATAAAAGGGATAAACGTAACGTAACGAAACGAAATGAATGAATGAATGAATGAATTTTTCGGCAAGCTGCGAATGGTAGCGAATGGTAACAGAGTAGCAGATTTTCCAGACGGAAGGACAGACATTCGCCAGACATTCGACAGTCAACGACATGTGCGACCTGTGCCTTGTTTGTGCTACCCATTATACCTGGCTATGTGGGGATGGTTGGAGTTGATGAACAGAGTGGAGTGCTAGGGTAAACTATAGAATACGTAGAGATTTATGTCCAATGGGATAAATGTTATTTTACTGATGTTTTATTGGCGATATATGCGATGGCAGAGAAATGGTTATACTGGAGACTCTATTTGGCGTGTTTTTTCTTTAAAGATGATATCTCTTTACGTAGAACATTTCTGATTGTAAAAGAGTTCTCCTCTTTAAATATCTTTTAAGCCATTTATTTTTTTTTCCAATTTTTTTCTTTTTTTCTTTTTTTTTTTTTTAACTTTTATTTTCTATAAGAATTCTTCTTTTAGAATATTGTTAAATCTCTTCTAATCTATTTTATTTTTATTTTTAGAAACGATCGTCAACAATGTATAAACAACAAAAAAAGAAAAGTGAGTCAAATTTTTTAATCCATTAAATCTGATTGTCATAAAATTCTTAAAAATATATGAATATTTTCTGATGATTTTCAGCACTGCCCAGATTTATATTCCTTGAAATAAAACTTCAACATTTTTGCAAATATTTTATTAACAAATATCCTCTTTCACTCTCCACACAGTATCCACTATTCGATTCCCTTACATCATAAAATTCCCCCAAAAATACTTTCTCTAGCGCTGCGACATTCATTCCTGCTAGGGGTTATAATTTTTGGCAAATTTTTTGTTTGCTTTTCTGCTTGTGATTTCGCATAAAGCAAATCGCTTAAATAGCTCAGATCGTTGGATTTCGTTTGGTTTTGCTCCATTCGGGCTCGCATTTCATAATTAGAAACGTCAGGCAGGACAGACAAATGGAATTGTAAAGCCGAACAGCAGCACCCCGCGAACCCTCCGGCACTGAGCCTGTGCCCAATTTTTGACAAGCAATGCACCTTCGAACACAAAGCGCGTAAAACAAATCCGAAAAACCCTTTTTGACTTTTGTAAAGGATCAACTGCATTTCGCTCGAACAACAATGGAACAAATGCGAACAATGGGCGGTGCGTACAGAGGGGGGTTACCTGAAGGTAAAACAAAAAAAAAAAAAACACCGCATAATCATTGAGTGGAGAGAGAGTCTGTCAGTTTAGGCCAGAAACCAACTATCTGTCGGATCTCCTCTCAGTGCTCGAAAAAAGTTCTACCATCCTCCCAGACGATGCACTCCCGAGGGGTAAACGGGTCTTCTATGAAGCGTTAAATTGAAGCAATTTGACAGTTTATCGTTTCAGTCATCGCCACAGCACAATGGGCCCCCGGGAAGAGGATGCTCTCCACCCCCTCTCTCTGCTCGCTGCTCTCTGGTCTGCTCACTCTATATATTTGCATAGGAAAGTTGTTTCCCACCACCCCAAAAAACAATTCCGATTCGGAACCGCCTAAAAACAAAGTAAAATGTCAAGTTTGTACGGCTGTTTGTCCTGCTGTCGGTCTCTCTGTCCGTCTGTGTGGCTGTGTCTCTGTGTCTGTCCTTCTGTCTGTCTGGCTGTGTGTCCTTTCGTCTGTTGGCCAATGCAACTAATGCAATTCATGTGTTGACTATTTCCCTGCGCTCTCTGCTCTCGCTCTCGGCAACCGTGTGCTGTCTCTGTGTCTCCCTTTTGTTGTACTCTTCAAAGAGAGGGTATTACGATTTGTGTGTATGGTTTGTGATGTAGAGAAGATAACTAAAACCTAAAGGTTGTAGATCTCCAAAGGTTGCAGATTTATGAGCAGAAACAACAGAAGAGTCTATTGAGCCCTTTTTATCAAACTGTTTTTCTGTTTCTATGCTTAAGAGCAGCTTTTCTTTAACAGAGATATCTGCCTGTAAATTAGCAAAAAAGAATAAAAAATTGAAGATCAGATCCTCATAACGTAGGGTTACCAGGGGAACAATTGGCAGAGCTACGAATATTTGTAGGAATAACTTTATCTGTGTCGAAACATGCTCAAAATTGCATTATTTTTCATACAATTTTCAAACTTTGATCAGTTGCAGATCCCTATAAAATATTATCCACAATACAAAATATTATATAAAAATAGTGTATGCAGCGCTTCGACTTTTATGGCTACTTTTGGCCTAAACTTGTTTGTGTTTGCTTATGTCCTGACAAACGTCCTGTCTGTCAATTTGCATGTTACCTTGCATTTCCATCGGCATTGAATTGCATGCCACCATAGCGTGGTGTGGAAGGAGTGGAGCGGGGCATATACTATCTGGAGAGCTTATCAGCTGCCTGAGCTCCTTCCTGGGGCACGTCCTTGCCGGCTTCCTTTGTCTATATCCTGTTTAAGGAGTGTGTTTTGTGTGTGTGTGTGTGTGTGTGTGTGTTGTGTTTGTTTATCTAACTATCAAAGTGCTGCGTGCTGCTTGCATAACTCTTGGATTCGAGTGTGTTAATTGCTGATGCTACTCCTTGCTCCGCTCGCTGCAGTCCTTGCCTCCTTGCCTCCCTCCAGTTGGGTGGGGGGAATCCTTTGTTCAGTGTTAATATTTTCATTGCAGTCTTTGGGGTCTTACTAATCCATTATTTAGTTTTACAACTCTGCTAAATGTGCAAAAATCATTGCCCAGAGGCGGCCACAGGACACAGGACGCAGGACACATGCATTTATTTAGATACATTTTACAGTTGGTTTGCTTTTACTCTTTGCAGATTAGAGGTTGTTGCATTTTCCCATTGTGGAGACACACACACACACACACACATTTAAAGGAGATTTTCTTGCTGGTGTATTGAAGTTTGGGAATGGGGAAAAGTAAAGCTGGCTTAAAGACACTTGATTAAGGACTTTTGCTCTATCCTAAGGCTTTTATCTGCCATCAAATGTGTTAGAACTTTGCTAAGATTAAAAATATATTTTCAAGAAATTAGTTTAGCACTTTGATGCATTAATAGCTCACCTAGCCGTGTATAGAATAAGTCTTTCGAGATCTCATTCCACTTTTTCCTATTTTTTATGGGGAATAAATGATTATTTGGAACTAAGTTTATTTTCATTGAAGATTTTTGGGGAAAATATGTTTGGAATAAGGCAAAATATTGGAAAATAATAATAATAAATATAACCATATTAATAATAAAATAATAATATTAATAATAATAATAAAAAAATATAATTATATTTATCATTAGGGCCTTTTTTATAGTGACAAATTCTCATTTGCATTTATTTCAATTGTTGTTAAAGATCTGTCTTTGAGGATGGAAAGCCATATTAACACCGAATTCAAGGCCTTTATTAGAGATGTCTCTTTTATCGCTCTGTATAACCTTTGCCCCTTATCCCCATTAAAATCTGCTATATATGTATATTCAGCGCATTGTTCATCAAAGTCTCCAGAGAGATCGTATCCATGGAAACAATTCCATCAAAGACCCGTCAGTTTATGAATTACCCAGCAGATGTCTCATTTAACACCATAATAACCCTTGAAATCAATTTGCCCTCACACCTTTTGCCGACCGTTCAGCCCACCACTTTAGCCCTTTCGATGCGCTGCTTTTGCCAAAATTTTCGTTGAAACCCTTTGGGGAATTTCGCCAACAGTTTTGTTAATTTTTATCTATAATTATTTCACGCGTTTTTAGCAACGCTTCACGCCCTCTGCGAAAAAGGGAGAGGACACAGAAGACACAAGCGAGCACAGGCCATGGATGGCAGAGAGTGAGAGGCACATCCCATAGATGGATGACAGCCAAAAGGTTCCATTAACTGTCCAAAACACACACAGAAGGCTCACACACTTTCACGCCCAAAGGGTAAAGGGGCAGCGGCGGGTCAAACCCTTTTTTGGCAAATGTTTTTTTTGTCGAATAATGCGATAAATAAAGTCATTCAGTGGGACACAGTGGAACGACAAGCGACAAACGACAAACGACGAAGAGTGTTACAAATTGAAAGCCGAAAGCCTGCAAAGTGAACAGCAAACGGTGGGGGGTGGGGAGCACGGGAGGCAGCCATGAAAAGTGCAATGAAAAAGTAAATAAGTGTGGGCGAAATAAAATCAAATAAAATCGCTTAACACACGGCTGTTTGGTTGGAGCGGGGGGGGGGGATACCCCGAAAAAATGACAGAGTTGACAGACAATGCGACAGACAAATTGGGACGAACTTTTCACGCATTTTCCCCAGCGTCAGAGCATACATGCCCCTCCCCATTGGCTTTCAACTAATTTTCACAGCGATATGTTTGACAGGCGATGGGGAAGGGAAGGCATTGCCGGCTGTCAGTCAGTGCGTCAGGCATTTATCCATTCATTCCATTGAGTCATTCATTGATTTGAAGCAGCGCGAACGAATGGGGCTGCCAAACAATCGAAAGTGTCAATTAAAAGACTGGCAAAGTATTTGCGCTGTTTGCCCCGTCGCGACGGGACTGAAAATGTTGTATTATTTTATTTTATTATATTATTTGATTTAAATGTTAACCCAAAAAGCACTGCCAGTGCCGCCACCAGGACAGGCGCTCTCTCCATCGATTTGCGGTGTGGAATGTAATCGTGTTATTCGTCGATTTTTGCTTTCAATTGGGGCATAATCGAAAATGGAAATTGGCATGGAATTAAAGCAGATGTCATAGGGAACGGTCATTGATCCATTGAATGCAGCAGCAGCGACTGGGGGAGGCATGTCGCAAGTGCTCTGATTAATGCCCCACGGGAACGACCTCATGGCCTCAGGCTGACTATATAAACAGCGACTTATGTTTAACTTCCTGGACCAAAACCAGTTCCCAAAGGACGGTGCATTTCGATCTGCAACCACCCCCCACCCCCTTTCGGATAATGTGTACCCCCGCGGCAGTGGCTTGTTTACTCAGAGGTAGTCTTTGTTTATCTTTGGGCAAGTATTTCTGTTTATTCAAGGGGCTTAAAAATATCCACAGCCTTGACAATGTATTGGATCTTCGATTGCTTTGAAGTATTGAGAGTTGCAGTCCCAGTCGCAGTCCCAGGCGATGAAAACCCCATTGACATCGAGCACTCCTCAGGCAAAAGAAAATACACAAAAGACATGTCTGGGGAAATGTCAGTAGTACTCGCTGTAGTTCCCCTGCTGCCGGTGCCAACTGTAAACAAATTTCAAGATGAGCTGTAGAATGGGCTGTAGAGATCCTGAGATGCCCATCTATGGAAGATCTATCAAAGGCTCGAAAGGTCTCGAAAACTTCTTCTCTATTTAATTTTTTGAATAAATCATTTAGATGTAATACTTTCCACGAGGTATCGTAAATATGAGAATTCTTTCATAGCCCGAAACATCTGCAAACCTTTTTTTAATACAAGAAAAATCCAAATTTTCATTTCTAAAATTTTAGTTTATTCTATTTTTATTGTTTTTCTTTTAATGTGTGTTTGTCCAGAATTATAACTCGTTTTCCAATTAGCTTAACTGCCTTTTTTCTGTATTTCGCTTAATTATTTTTAGATATTTCAATTTATATTTATTGTTAATTCATTTAGCATTTATTTATAGTGTTAAGCCTTTTGTTTTATATAAATTATAACTACATTTTAAGCACGCTGCCATCCAACCCTTTTGGGGGGAATCCTCCCCACCAACCCTGCTGGAAAATCTCTGCAAAACAATTGCAAAATATTTACCCCGTTTGCTGTTCCATAATTAATGTGTAAGAAAAAGAGAAAACAAATGCGTGCTGCTGTTTGTTGCTGTTTAAATAATTGAATACTATATATTTGCCTTCGAAAAATGTACACATAATAAATGCATTTAAATGTAAATTAATTTAAAAATTAAACTAGAAATCTGGAAATCAGGGGACAAGCTCTCATGCGCACCGCAAAAGAACGAACAATATTCCTGTGTATGGGGATTACTAGTACGATATAACTTTTTTTGTTGCCATAATTCCCAAACCAAAATCAAAGGATAACACCACTCATTACATTAGTATCTTTTTTTTTTACAGTGTACTCTTATTAATTTTTACAAAATGTAATTTTAACTTAATCTCTAAATCGTTTAATTTAGCTTTTTACGTTTTTTTTTTATTATTTATATATTCATAATTTATACAAGTCTTGTAGGTAGGTTTCGTGATTTGTTTTTTGCATGATAGTGTGTCTGTAGTACGTAGGGGGGTCGTGTTGCTGCAGTGTTACACAGTGCCTAACAGTGGGTGTGTGTGTGTGTGTGTGTGTGTGTGTGTGTTTGGGGGTTTGAGTGTGCAAATGGAAATTCGTTTGGAAAGTCAAAGAAGTTGTGCAGAAAGTCATTTGAGGAATAGACAATTATTTTTCAGAGCCTAATATTATTTTTTAAATATCTTTAAATATTGTTGTTTCGCTTAACTTTTAGCTTGGGTAATGTATTTTTTTGTTGTTGTTTACTTTTAAAAACTCTTTCTCGAAAAATGTTGCACAAACATTTTGAATATTTTGTTTTTGCTGTTGCTGTTGCTGCTGCTTCTGCTGCTGTGTGGAGTGTCGTTCGTTCTCTTTGAATGTTTTGTGTGGTTTTTTTTTTTACTTTTTTTTTACTACTCTTTTTGTTGTTGTTTGTTGCAGTGTGATGTAATGTTGCCTGTGTGCCTGTGTTTTGTGTGTGTGTGTTTTTTTTAAATGCTATTTTCCAACACTTTCTATGTAATGTTGCCTGTAATTTTTTTTGTTACTGCTGCTGCTACTACGAAGCTACTATTCTTATTAACTCTTAGTACGTTTGTTTTCCTTGGTGAATACTTATACGAGTATGCGCATTAAACTAAAAAGGAACATATACATGATTATTCATTAATATTTAATTATAATATATACGATTTGTGTGTGTGTGTGTAAGTCTGTGTGTTTTGAGTGTGTTTTCGTTTTGTTTTAAATATTTAAATAGTGCTTTCGTTTTTGTTTTTTTTTTTTTTTATAGTCAGAGTCATTTGTTGTTGTTCTTGTTTTTTTTTTGTTGCGGGTTAGAATAAATTAAATGTTAGCATTTAGAACTGAATATTCCATCGTTTCAATCGCATCTCAATCGTTTCTATAAGTAGCTTGAATATATATTCTTCTTGAATCACAAATCATTGATGAAAACTTCATTTTACTTGGGTTTTTGGGCAACGTCGCTCTGCACACGCTCTGCTCTCTTGGTCCGTTAAATTCCGTTACAATTTTTTATCATCATACATACATCATCATCATACATCATACATATATCCCATCTGTATCTCTCGACCTCTTTGCTCACTACATAATTTTTTTCGACGACTTCTCTCTCTCTATAAGTTTTATACACAGAAATTTACAGTGGGGGTTTGAGTGGGGGCGGGGCATACATATATAGATAGTTACAGTCAGAGGGTTAAGGTTTTACAGGTTTGACAGTTGTTCTTGTGGTATTTTTGTTGCAGTGTTTTCTTTCAGTGTTGTGTGTGTTTTTTCCTTTTTTTTTTTTTTTTTGGTTGCTTTCGAAAAGGTACTAAAAATCAGTTGAACTTTTTTATTTATTTATACGCTAGTTTATTTGTTTTTTTAATCATTTTTTAGTCATTTTTTATCATTATTAATCCATTACAATAAAATATTTTCTTTCTGCTGCTTTTCGTTTTATAAACAAATTAATGAATGTCGCTAAATGCTAGACCTTAAATTCGTTTTTATATATTCATTATTCATGTATATTTCATTCATCATTCAAGTGATTTTTTTGTTTCTTCTTGATTTTTCGTTTTCTTTTTCTTTTTGTCCTACGATGCGCATTTTGTTGTTTTAAAATTCAGCTCTATGCAATGTGTGGGGGGGGTTTTTGCTCACTACCGTTTCCTATTTATATTTACAGGGTATTTATTTTTTACCATACCATTCCTTTACCTATTTCGTTGGCATTGCTCCTCGACATCGACATTAACACTACGCTATGATTTTTGTAGGTAGGTCTTGATGATTAACGTATTCATTTCGTTTCGTTTCTTTACGTTTACGTTTCTGTTTCGGTTTTTCGTTTCTGTTTAGCTCAGTGGGTTTAATTGTTTTCGACGCTTTGTGCTGGCTGTCCGCTGCATCAGCCTTTGACCCCTGTCTGTGGGATGCACGCTCCATTTTTCTGTACTTGACTTTGTAACGTTTACTTGCTTGGATTGTTGGATTTTCGTGTAGAGTTTCAGCGCTGTAAATTGAAAGAGCAGACAGCAAGGGCTGGAGGTTAGTCTTGAGAATGCCAAAAAGAGTATTAAATATTCGTATATTAAAATGAAACTTAGCAGAAAAACTTTTAGTTGTATTAGCTATTTATCTACCAAGAATCATCAAGATCCGACAATTATTTTAGACAGAAAAATTTAAAATTAAAGTAGGAAAATATATAATTAATCTAATATTTCAAATTAAAATACTTTTATTATTTTTCTTTAATTTTTAGAGTACTTTTTGCACGATCTAATTTTATTGTTGAACCTTAACTATAATCTTTGATTTATTTATTATTTTTTACTCACCTCAAATCCATTTAATAATGGGGTTTTCATCAATGATACCACAGCCTGTTGTTTTGTGTTCTCACAACACCGTTCGCCATTCCATTTCCACTTGCATTCCCCATCCCTATGCCCATGCCCATTCCCATCGATTTTGTTAGATTAGTTGAAGCTTCTCCGTTGACAGCCGCCAAAGCCAAGGGCTTCATGGCAGCCAGTGTCCTGTTCTGATGGACACCCACCAGATCCTCGCCGGGCGACAGGCCCGTCAGCCCCGTCATGGTCGGTCGCTTGTAGTCCGCATCCCCGCCAGGTGCTGCATCCCGTGTCAGCCGCAATGCCTTGAGGTGCTGCCTCTGATGATGATTGTCGCGCAGTGTGGTTGTTGTTGTTGCTGTTGCTGTTGTCATTGCCTGTGGGTTGTTCTTGTTGCATGTGGCATATTTGCTATTGCTGCCATTGTGCAGGGTCAGACTGTACTTGGGCTTGCTGTTGTTGCTGCTGTTGGCCGTGCTGCTGGCCAGGCTCAAATGTTGCGGCTTCTTCGGCATGGTGCTGGTGCTGGCGACGGTAGCGGCGGCGGCGGCGGCTGGTGCCACATTCGAGCGAGCTGCTGCTGCCCCACCAACGGCTGCCAACTTCAAGGAGGCTTCGAACTAGAGATTATCGGGATAGCTGCGGAAGTTGTAGGTTCTGGCACGCTGAAACTCCGCAGCAGCGGCGGCTGCAGCGGCCGCCGAACTCTGTCCACTGCTGTACGGATTGATCATCGGTGCCGTCGACTGGGAGTTCATGGTGCCCATGCCATCGTCGTAGATGCCATTGTTGTGCTCCTGCTGCTGCTGCTGCTGGTTGGCGCTGCTGCTGCTGTGGCTGTGGCTGCTCTTGCCACCGCCGCTGCTCACAGTGTTTGTGTTGCTGGTGTTGCCGCCGCTGCTCAGGCCAGAGCCAGCGCCCTTGATGGGCTTAAAAATGGCCGTGGTGGCATAATACTTCTCCATGGGCGGCGGCGGCACAGTCGGCGGCCTGGGGAATATGCTGCTCAGCGGTGGTGGCGGTGTTCTCCTCACATTCACATAGCCACCGCCCATGCCCACGCCCACGCCGACGCCGGAGTTGGCCATTTTTGTCGAGGGCATATAGTCCTGCATGTGGGGCACCGCGTAGCCACCTTCCGGTACATCTATGTGAGGGAGAGAGACATGAAAAAAAAAAACGTTGCCTTTAGTCGTTGGGGAAATTGCCACACAAAAATTTATTTGCATTAGTTGCGGGCACGGAACGCGGATTTAGCGCGGTTTTTGGCTGTCTCAGGTCTGAGGGTTCACTGTGGCGGTACACACCTGTATAGTCTGGCGTCATGTTGCACTGTAAGTCATTAACCGCTGCGTAGCCGTTCACACCGCTCGTGTACATGTTGACATTGAAGGGCTCGTGGTAGAGGCTGTTCTTGCCAATGGAATCGCTGTCATCGACGCTGGCCTGCAATAGGGAAGAAATAATAACAAAGGTTTTATGATAGTTGTTAAGGAAAGAGCCTTAATTTCTGGATATAATTTAAGCCCCAAAAACCCGCAACCAATCGATAGTCCAGCACAGTGTTGATCCCGTCGATTAATTGGTAGATTTACACCAAAACAAATGCTGCTTTATCCTGTTGCCTTGCAAATCTTTCTGCTTGAATAGTTTTTCGTTTCTTGTTACAAGTTTTTCCACACACTGCCCTCCACTTGAGGCGGAAAACTTCCTTAATCCAATTTTCTTGCCACCTTCTGTTTTGTACGAAACTTTAAAGTTTTCTTTTTTTCGTTTTGCTGTGCTCAAGCACTTACGCGCTGACCCCCCCCACAAATCAACAGCAGAGGTCCAGAGTCCGGCCAGCCAGCCCGCTGTAAAGTTCTATTAAATAAATGCCGGAAGCGGCAGGGGCAGCAGCAGACTCGCACGTAGAAACGTAAGCAATGTGGAAACTCCACGCTACATTGAACAATTATGTGGAATTTTTCGATGCAAGGCAAGGAATTTGCCAATGATCCACACCCAGACTCCCATAGTGCTGCCCCACTACCCCGCATTTGATGCTGCTGCTCGCTCACCTTAATGCTATTGCCATTCGGCCGATGCTTATCCACATTGCCGCCGAGGGTGTTCGGATTGAAGCTGTATTGGAATGCATCGAGGACGTTGCTGCCGCGGGCGCGTTTGGTGCGCGATACGATGAACAGAATGATGGCCACCAAAAGGATAATTATCGTTGTTAGGACAACAATGACAACGCCAATGAAATTGGCATCGTTCGGCTCCTGATCAATGGGCCGTGGTGCAATTACTGAAGAGAGACAAAAGGTGAAAAAGAGAAAGAGAAAATTGAAATTTTAAATGAACAAACTGCGCGACACGAAATGAAATTAAATGTAAATATTGTTCAACTAAATAATTAGCAAAAAGGCTTTTTCCTTTGCCTTGTTTTTTTTTTTTTTTTGTGTTGTGTTTAAATTGAATTTAATGCTGGCCAATGCTGGCACACACACACACACACACACTTACATTGCGGTCCATTGCTGTACTTGGAGTCGGATGTGGATATGCCACCAGGGCCAGTGTTGCCGCCGCCTCCTGTGCCGGCACCAGTGGCGCCGACATTCATTTTATTTGTGCCATGATTGTGCTGATAGTCGTTGCTCTGCAATGGATATTCGCGTGTATCCTGCGCCTGGCTGGGCGAATTACTGTTGCGCTGCTCCTGTTCGTCTGTGAAATTTCCCATGGCGGGCACTGCAACAAATACAGAGGGGAAATGGAAAAGCAAAATGAGACACAGAACGAGTTACGAGTAGATTGGGTTGGGTTGGAAGTTCATTTCATTTCCATCTTTAGAAGTTTTGCCGCCACCACCGACGCCGTCGCCGCGCACAGCTGCGCTTCAATGATTAGTTTTTCTTCGCTCACTCTCTCTTCTCTCTCTCTCTCTGTCTCTGTCTTTGTCTCTTTCCCTTCGTCTTTCTTTACTGTTCAGAGTCCCTTTCTTTACACCTTTCGTTCTGCTTTAAATTGTTTCGCCTTCGACACGCTTTTCTTTTCGTTTTCGTACAATATATATGACCTCTAACGTGTTCATTTCCTGTCAACTTTTGGGTCTATGGAAAAAAAAGGTCTTGTGTGCAGATGTTTGATTTGATTTTTTTTTTTTTTAAGGGGCGTCACTCGCTCTCCCTTAGTAACTCTCTCTCTCTCTCGTGTCTTATGAATATTTATTTTGTTTTTTTTGTTCCTAATGATTTTGGAATGGTTTCATATATGCAAGAGGAAATCCTACATACATATATCTTGCCGTTTCATTATGAATGTTATGCTTGGAATGCGTTTTGATTGGCGTATGTAACTCTGGGCAGGCACCTAACCATATATCATAAGATATCTTGAGTTTTATCAACTTTTGTTCATGCCTCACTTTAGTGAACAGTTGAGCAATCTATGCGCTTTATAACACTAGCAAAATGGTATGTATAGCTCCACTATATCATGAGTTACTATGGGTTATAATGGATTGGAGTAATCTTGGAACATCTTGCAGCATTTATTTCTGCTTACTTTTTTCCAACTTACTTGCCACCAGAAAACCAAAATCGTAGCTGCCATATATCATGAGTTATCATAGGTTATAATAGCTTACAGAATTCCTAGCTCATCTCTCATTCTGAAATTCTCCATATATTCCTCTAACTTTTCTGCCACATAAACAGCAAAGTCGTATGTGCCATATATCATGAGTTACCTTGGGTTATAATGGACTAGAGCACCCGTCGAACATCTCCCACTGCATATTTCTGCTTATGTTTCTTCTACTTCCTTCACCCACAAACATCAAAGTTGTATCTCTTTTATATCTCGAGTTCTTTGAGTCTGCCATCCTTCTAATTGCCCGCACAGCATACTTCCTTTTCTTAATTATTTCTAATCCATCATATCTATCCATTCCATCAATTTTCATTGCTCCATCAACCCCCGAGGCTCAGTTATCTCACACAAAGCCTTGGCGTTGGTTAATAACTCCCGGGGTTACATAATTCCTAAGGCTTAGGCCTGATTATTAGCTTAGACCCTGCGGACGTAGCACCTGTGCAGGAGTTTCCTTTGATCTCCAAATAATGCCATTGCCCAGGCTTATGTTTTTCGCTCTGGAATCGCTCTTCCCAACTCCGAACAGAATACAGCATATGGCAATGATGATGATGGCGATGCTGCTGCTGCTGCTGCTGTGGCCCCAGAAGTGTTGTCATTTATCTCGCCAACATCTTGAGGGCATAACAAAGCAGAAATGTTTCGTCCTATCTCTCTCTCTGCTCTCTCTCTCTAGCTCTCTTCCAAGAATGCGAGTGCGAGAGGTTTGTTTTTTTGTACGCCCCCAGGGCTGCTGCTGCTGCCCAAAAAAAAAGCGTTTCCTTGAGTGGGTGACCCCGTTTTCTACAGGACAGTAAATGGCGTAATTACTGTGTGAAGTTCTCGTCCTCGTCCCCTGGCTGACTGAGTGGAAAAGTACAGCGGAGGAGTTCAGGAGGAGGAGTAAAGGAGCTGTACAGGAGGAGGAGTAAAGGAGCTGTACAGGAGCAGTACACGAGGAGTAGTAAGGGCTCTGGCTGCTGTTTTGAGTTATGTCGCTTGCGCTCCTTAGACGGGGCAGTCTACTCTCAAGGCATCCCATCCCATCCCCCCATCCCCCCATCCCATCCTCATGCCCAAACCCTGTGTGAAGTTTCGCTGTGTGGTTCCTGCTGGGCTTTTGTTTCGACATTGCCATTGTCCTGCTTGTCGCTTGTGTTTTTTCCTGTGCGCTTCCCTACTTGTGCCATAAAAGGGGAAATATCTCCAGCATCTCTTTGCCTTGCTCTCCCCCGGCCACACCCTCTGCCTCTCTGTGGTCGTCATAAAACGTTTAAAATAATTAAAATATTTCGTGCCACATTTATCACACACACACACACAGACACAGAGGGAGGCAGCCAGGCAGGACCAAGAAATAATGGCAAATATGCCGCATATCCCTTTCTGTTATTTGTTCCCTCGCAACGCATGCCTTTCCTTTCTTTTATAACTAATTCTCTTTGTGTGTCCCCAGGGTCCCCCCCTCTCTCTCTCGTTCTCTTGCTCTTTGTTTTCGTGGTTTTCTTTTGTATTTTTAGAGCCAAAAACCTTTAAATATACTAACTCCAGCGACAGCAAATCACCGCAAGCAAAATCTTCACAAATTGGGGTTAAATCTCTCTGCTGTATACAGTGCCTGATAAAAATATATACGCATTCGTATGAAACACTCGAAAGATACGTGCGTTTCGCTCTTTTGTTTACACCCTATCCGACCCGACCCACCACACCCAACCCCACCCCACCCCCTTATGCTAGTTCGTTCTTTGAGGCCTTTCCTTGAGTGGCATGTAAAAAAAAACAGCTGGTTGCCACTGGGAGGTAGCGTACTGCCTGCAACCTATAGAGATCATCTCTCGCGTCTCTCGCTTTGCTGTCGTTTTTTTGTGTGCGTGACAAATGCTGTTTCTGGTGCATCATGTAATTGCTGCCCCTGCCCCTGCCCCACAGAACGCGCAGCATGCAACTTTTTTCTTTATATTTTTACTTTTTGGTCTTGTGGTTTTTGCTTCTTTTTTTTTTGGCTATCCTTGGCATGGAATTGTGCTGCGTAATGCTTGGCAGGATTACGGATCTTCAAGTGATGCTTTCCCAGTAAATGTTTGGCCCAAGGGGAACATCGGTTCTTGCTTGTGGCATAAAAGGATGATTGTGTTGGAATGATCTTTCAATTTCTGCATTAAGTTTGCTGCCCCTCAGTAAATCCTCGGGGCATATCCACTCAATATAAAATCCATACATCATGCCAGCTTTGTTCTCTGTTCCTTTATGTACTCTCAAAAGATCCGCTTATGGGATTTTAAATTGAAAAGATCTGCTTCCAGATCACTTCGCTCTTCCCCTTCATAAATTCTTTCCTTCTGAAGCTCCTCCAGGTATGCCGTGGCTTTCTTTTCCGTTTCTGTGCCCGTTTTCAATCTGTTTCTCTCTCTCTGCTTATTCCTAATTGAACCATAAAAATCTCACTAGCATGCGATTTATGGGTCAGCTTCCTTTATGCATTTAAAACTATTAGAAAATGCCACCCCTCGCTGGCAAGCGGCGTCGCAGGGCCCTAAATCCCCTAAAACCATCTGGCCGGAAAAAAGATTGTAATATGCCGGAAAGGAGGAAATCCCCATTCATGCGGCACGCTCTATTTGACTCATCAATCAAACTCCCATGGATGGACGGCCTATCCATGGAAATCTATACCCTAGTCGGATTTTCACACCTACTGCCGCCGCCGCTGCACATGGGTTTGGGATTTCCCTAGCTTTACGCTTCGATTTGGCTGCGTTTTGGGGGTGGGTAAAAACCCCCGAAAACTCTGGAATGAATATAAATGATCGCTGGCCTGGCCTGCTCGGACTGGCAGTTCAGTGACCGCTGCCAAAAGCCGAGGATCTACAGCCGGATCGCCCTCTTTCGAGCAATTTGTGCTTCGGGGGGTTGCACTCTGCCGCTCCGATGGCAAATGTGGCATGAAAATATTGTCTAAACATGTCGCCTGGGATTGAGCCTTGCACTTGGTACAATTTAATCAGGACATGCCAGGAAAAATGCCAGGCATTGCACTGGCATTGCACCCTCCCAGAGGCTGAGGCTGATGATGCCGAGGGCTGGGGGGGTGTATGCTACCCCTAAGCCAGCAGTCCAAAAGGAGGGACAGACTCTGCATTGAGAGGGATTTTCTTTTCTCTGCTTCACTTATCTCTCGACTGTTTTCTCCGCCCTGCAGCCAGCTGCTGCTGTCTACCCCTCCAGTCAGCCAGCCTGCTGCTGTCTCCCCCTGCCTGCCTGACTGCCAGCCTGCTGCCCATTGTTGTTAGCCAAAATGTTGGAAAAATGTTTTATCCCCCGTCTGTTAAGTGTAATGCATTGCATTTTCCTCCACTCGAAAGTGAAATGAAGCTGAAAAATGCATTCAGATACAGGTCCCTCTGCCTCTGCCTCTGCCTGTCCCTGTCCCTTCTCCAGCTCCCTGGCAATTTTCTGGCAATTTTTATTCATTTTCATTCGAGTACATCACGTACGAGTGTACGAATACGAGTGTGTGCGAGTGTGCGAGTGTTCAAGTGTACTTACCGGATATAAAACTGATCTCCGATAGCATTATCCATTTGACGGCAAAATACAAATTGATTTTCAAATATTTGCCCACACGATGATGCAGCTTAATGGTCACATCTCGGGCATGATCCATTATGGTATCGGGCATATACGAGAACTGCACGGGTTCGCCGGAGAAGTAACGTCCACCGATGCTAAAGAAGACTTTGGCATGAACAAAGACCTAAACAGAGAGAGAGAGAAAAATGGTTAAAGAAAAGGAATAAATAAAGGGGTTAAAGGGAATCAATAATTTCAGGCGCAGTTATGCCGAGGAAAAGCATTTCTCTAGGTTCAATAAGCGCAGTAAATCGATGAATTTTCCAGCATAAAATAAAGTCGCTTCTGGCGCTCACTGAACCGTGCCACAAAATCGCTTAAATCACTTAAAAATCTCCCCACCCTTAATGCGCCACTTGCGCACCCCTTTTGGTGGGTGGGAGTTGGGGTTTGGGTTCTTGTGTGGTTATGGGACACTCACCTGAACATCCTTGGTGAACATATTGTTTGTGTGCAGGACGATGGCACTGAAATTGCGTACCGTATCGAATTCAAAGACAATTTCAACCGGTTTGCCCATCAGACCGGGCGTATCATTCCGCCAGCCAATCCATTCATAACCTGCAAGAACAAACACAAATAAAAAACCATCAGAAATGTGGGCAGAGAGGCAAATGCGGGGCGGGGGGCGGCAGCTGAAAATCAATAGACCAAACCCCAAAAAAAAGGACTGACATGTAAAGCTATTTAAGCTTTTTTCTGTGGCTCTTTAGGGGCTGAAGTTTTCTGGGCTTCCCCCCCACAAAAAGCAAATAAATGCTCACGAAGGTCTAGCAGGGGGTTGGGGATTGGGAGTTGGGGGTTGGAGGTTGGGGTTAGGGCCCCCACATAACTAGAAATTATGGCCAATGCGACATTTAAGCCATTTTTTTCCCCTGTGTGTGTGCTGGGCTGCTGTTGCCTTTGTTTGCATGGCCCTAATTTCAGCTGGAGACCTACGTGGGGGGCTTAGAGAGCGATAGAGAGAGAGAGAGAGAGGAGAGGGTTCTCCTCTATGCATAAGTCATGCAATATTAACTGCTGCCACTACGAATGGTTACAGGGCTATAAGGTCCACCCAGCAAACAAGCTGTAACCAGAAATTATACGACAAGCAGCAGCAGCGGGATGAGCAGGAGGAGAAGGAGCTTTGTGTGTGGGTCTGCTGTGGGGGGCAATCAATATACATGGGCGGAAGGGCAAGAGGAAAGCCACCATTCAAATTCTCGTATTGATTTCCACTTACAATGCAAATAAGCAAGCAAACAACAACAAATAAAACGAGCAAATAATTCCCCAAAAATAAAGGCAAAACTTTTGTCATGATGCAATGCGAACTCTCATTTTATGGGCGCTACTGTCTCGACGATGTCTCGAATGCCAACTACCAGGGGGAGACTTCTACGCCAACTATCCACCCAAGGGGAGGCTTCGGGCAGCTACAACATCGCTGTGTTCCCAGGGGGTACAGCGACTGCATGTCTAATTGTCTGACCGAAACTTTACTCCTGCGTAAAGTTTTCAATAATTTTCGATTATTGGCCATTTGCCAAAACTATGGCAGGCAGGGGAGGATTCAGAGGAGGTGCCACGGCGACAGTGCCCCCGGCCGGCTGGTCGCCCGACGGGGGCAGTGAAAATGTGCGAAATGGCAAAAAATAAACTTGCGGAGCATTGCGAAAATTCCTCGGCAACTTTTTTGCAGCGCAGCCGCTGGGGCGGAAATGAATGCCAGTGTTGCCATAAATTATCAAATATGCATAATGTTTACATTTTTACAGCCAGGAGAAGGCCGGCAGAGCGGGCTGCAGTAAGGGGAATATCCACAGAGAGAGCAGACTGTGGAGCAGCTCTCGCTCTCTCTCTCTCGTTCTCTCTCTCTGTCGGTGTGGAATATCCGTGCAAGTTTTTGCTGCCATAGCCCCAGCCCAATAGTCGTAGTTCTAGTCCGAAAAACTTACGGCGCCCAGAGTATTATTTATTCCTCGTTTATTGTGTGTTGTGTGTGTGGCAGGCAAATTATTTGCGAAAAGCCAAAAGTTTTCCAGGAATCTCTGCCCCCTGCCCATGCCCCTGCCACCCGCTGTTCAATGAAGTGAGCTTTCAGAATGGCAGGCAGGCGGGCGAATGGGGGGGCGTAGGTCAGACTTTGCCTTATGCTTTTTCTGTCGGTGCAACTTTTGTAATTATTTGATGTTAATCAGTTTTTTCTATTGCCATAAATCTTTTTGTGTTGGTGCACGAGGGGGTGGGGGGTTGCTTTGGCTTTGCCATGAGTTAGGAGCTGTGGACTGGTATATGGCGAAAGTTATTGCCTTGTAGGGGTTGGCAGAGGGAAGCCATTTAGGCGCCAAAAAGTTTGGCTTAATGCAGGAAGCTGCAGGATGCACAGGAAAATCTAGAGGAAAGCTAGTGAGCGGCTTACTGGATAGCTAAAAGGGGGAAACTATTTAGGGACTTACAACTGGAAAGTGTTTTGAAAAAAAAAAAAAAAAAAAAAAAAAAAAATATAAAATATATAAATAAATAAATTTTATATTTTATGCATAAAAATATGCCTTAAGAGCCGATCTGCGATTTTAAAAGCGATTAAAAAATGAAAAGGAATAACTGGATAATGTTGAAAATATTCTTAAAATTCAGAAAAGATTTTTTTGGAGGGATTTACGTGATTAAAAGGCATGTCTAAGGAAGTACCAAACCATGGAAGAGCTCTCCCAGATAAGCGATTTTTTTTAGGAACAGTCAATAAAAGATTTTCCTCACTTTTCAGACCTTTGCTCTCAGTATTTTCCTCTCCAACTGGTTTAAGTGCCCCAACTGGCAGCTAATCGAAGGAATACCCACTCAAAAGTGAACTTCAGCCACTTGCCGCTTAAATTTAAAATGTCCAAATAGGAATTTTCGTTTGCTTACCCTTGCCAAAGCCATGAATATCCGTGCGGAAGTTATCCTTGCCCTTCTGTCCGTCCACCAGCTGGCCGAGACCATCCACATACCGATCGCCCTGCTCATTGCCATCGTACGTCTTGTCGGAGAGATCCACTTCCATGCCGCGCTGCACGCCCTTCGGAATGCTGTACGAGACGATGCCCTCTGCAAAGAAAAGGAAATTTTAAATACTCGAGCTCGAACAGGCCAAAGCGATTCGTGGAAGTGATACCAGAAACCAAAACGTAAAACCCGAAAATAGCGTAACATGAGAAGCAAGGTGTGGGGAGAGACGGGTTAGGTGGTGGGGTGGAGCGGGGGGACATGCACACACGTCATGTCACGTCACGTAGCGTGTCACGTGATGCAGACAAACGACTGACAATGTGTGTGCAGCCCCCCGTTTAGGTGTGTGGGGGAGAGGGATGGATGGGAGGGATGGGTTTTTGTGGCATGGTTTTTAAACTGCGGTAAAAATTTAAAGTTTTCAATGCTCCCCCTAAGCCAAAGGCGGAACTTTTCAACAGAGAGAAGCGGAATGAGAGATGGAGCGGGAAAGAGAATGAGAGAGGGGGTGCACGAAAGAGAGGGAGAGAGAGACAGAGGCAGGATATTGAGTTACTTTTGAAACATAATTTCGTTTTGTGGCCACTCTGCTGCGCTCCTCTCCGCTCCTTCGTTTCGCTCCGTCTGCCATTTGGTTTTTGTGGTTTATTTTTAGCACAAAATTTTCAGAGTGCGGGAAATATGTGGGAAATTGTGTTCGCTGGAAGGGGAGGGGGTTGTGGATTGTGGATTTTCGGTGTGTATAGTTTTTCAATGTCAAAGTCAAATGTTTGAAGCGTGCGAAGCAAAAAGCAGCCAAAAAGCAGAACTGAGTCACAGCCAGAAAACGAAATGTTTTGAATGGTTTTTTGGGGCTAACTTTCTGGAGGGATTTGGGTAACAACACGCTTAAAGGAGATACAAATGGGGTTAGCAATTGCTGTGGGTGGTGGGGGGTAAAGAACAAACACCTGACACTAATTAGCTACGTGGGCAGCGTGGACTTTCATTCGGAAAAAAACCCAGAAAAACAGACAGAAAACAGCAGTTAGGGGTTGCCAGGGCACTCAATATAATTATAGCAAGTAGCCAGGGAAAGCAAGCAGCAGGAAGCAAAATGGGGGGGTGGGGGGTACGTTTAACTAATTTCACTTGAATTTCTATTTACACAAGCCAGGCACGTGGCTGCATACATTACAGACAGACAGACAGACAGGACAAGGACAACAAATGGTGGAAGGAATTTTCCAATAATTACCAAAAAATCACATAATTACACATAATTATAGGTAGCAATAGATAATGCTGTGCGTTCAGGTAGCAAATGACAGTTATTGATCATACATGAGGGCTGTGTGCGGTGTGTGTGGGGCAATAAAAATATTAATTATTATTCAAGGCATTCATTTAATTACAAGAATTATATAGAAGGACACAGGACACTGGACACTGTACACTGGACTGTGGACACGCCATGAGACACACACACACACACAACGAAATTGTATATTTAATTAACTGCCAAGACATTTAAGGCAACGCGCGGTTCACTGTTCACTGTTGTTGCCGCCGCGCGACACACACAACGCGACATTCACGCAGTGGCCACATATGAGCAGAGAGACAGCAGCAGGGGAAGAGGGTACTGCTGCGCCTGCTTTAGCTGGGACTGGCCCTCCTTTGACTGGGGCTGCCCCTGCTCCTGCTGTCTGTCTGTCTGTGTCTGCCTCTGCCTTGTTATTCGCGTGCTTGCATGCGATTCTTATTTGCGTGTCGCCCGCAGCAGCAGCAGCAGCAGATTGTTGCTTGGGGGGGTTTAACAGGAGGATAATACTGCCGAAAAAATGAGCAAAAAAAAAAACAACCAACGACAAGAAGTAAGGAACAAGTCCTTGTTTAAGTGCGTGGAAGATGGCAAATGGCGGGGGCGGACACACTGAAACTGCAATATATAAAATGTAATTTTCCTTCCCTTTTCTTTTTTTTTTTTGGGGCCAACGTCACGCAACCCAACGACAACTACAACGACAACGACAACGTTGATGAGTCAAATTGAGGATATAAGATGGATGGATGAGTGGGTCTCTCAGTGAACTGCAGAGGGAGAGCTACAGCAAGGGGCTGACAGGGAAGAGCGGGAAGCGGAAAGAGCTTTACCCTTTAGACAGAAAGAGAGTCGCTAGCTTCCAAGGGTTTTTTGTTATTTCAGCAAGAAATTGCCCAGAAAATAAAAAGAGCTTTAGGAGGAAAGAAATTTTGTAGAATTTTACAGTTTACGTGTAGGACTTTTATTTGGATATTTCACATATTTTAAAATATTTTCATCATTTTTATAGACGCCTAAAAATGATTAAAATATTTTTGAAAATATGTGAAAACCTTCAATCTGAAATCTCTATATTCTGCAAATTTAAAGCTATGTAGCTTAAAATTGTTGATTAATTAATTATACCAAAAATCGTTATAATCGGAACAATTTTATTGTTAGTGTTTGAGTAAAAAAAAAGTTGTGGTGTTTAAAATTTCCAAGTTATTAAGCTGAAACATGGTTTATTTGTATGAATTGCCATGGCCTACCTATCTGCCAAAATTCATCAAAATCGTACAATGATTACACACAGAATAATAAAGAAATTCATTAAGGTCTTTAGTTAGGGCCTTTTCTTATGTAATTTTTAAATAATTTAAATAGCTTTCGCCTGGCAAGTCCAGCATAAAATACTCCACTGGGCAGCAATGAAATTAAAGATCTCAAACTCATTTCTAAACTGCTCTCCCACTTGAGAGTCGCATAATCTTTAGCTACACCCACTTGTCGTACCCACACACACACACACACACACTCACACGCACTCCTCAGCAACTTCTTCAGTGAGCTTCAAATTTCAACAGCCACCAGAAAAGAGCAGAAAGCACCTCTCAAACCTAATGCCCTTTAAAAGATCCATAAATTATATAGCCATGAATAGGGTAATGGCCTAATGGGTTATGGGTGGCCCATAAATCGCCAGCTTAACGCTAATCAGTTGTTGCATTTATAATGCACTGCAGCAAAACCAAAACCAACCCAAGCTCCAAGCTCCAAGTTCCCCCGTTCCCCAGGTCCCAGTGCCCAAACCAATTCTGATTCCAATTCCAGTTCGATGGCTGCTAAGCAAAGGGCTAAGCTTTGTAACAAATCTGTGTTTAGTGTCGCCTTTTTTTTTGTGTGGCTGTGGCGGGGGGGAAAATCAAAGTTTCGAGATAATCTCTGGGCCATGACGTGACCAAGCTGGGCGGCGGGGGGCTCCGCCTGCTCCCATTTTGTTTGTGTGTGATTTTAGTGTGGCGCTTCCAGGCAGGCGGCAGCCAACAACAACGGCTCTCTGGGTGCGGCCGTTCGAATCGTAGGTGCGGCAGCGAGCATTCGATTTGCATTCGAAATGTTGGCTACCACAAATTTATGGCCACAATTTAATAAACAATTATGATGCATCTTTGGGCGCATAAAAATCGAAATGAAATCGACACAGATATCAAATGAAGGAAATTTATTGATTTTCTTGCCCCCCACCCCCACCCACTCTCTTGCTTGCTTTCCCCCAGCCGCCGACAAATGTCTGGCACTTGTCTAGACCCTCCTTTGGCTCCACTCCACTCGGGTGTTCTCTGTTTGCAGACCCATTTACCCTCCCCATCTTATCTTGTTTAATTTGCATATGAAATGTGCCTGCCCCCCCAACCCCCACCCCCACCAAGCAGTCTTGCCCTCATGGGGGCAAGCGGCAAATCAAATGACATGGCCGCAAAATGTGTGTGGAGCGGTCAGAGGCGATTCGCTTGGATTGCATGTCTGGCCACCTCAAATTCTCATGCCACCCAAAAAAGTGGGCGGGTGTGTGGTGGGGGGGCGTATGCATAGTTTTTGTGGCCAAATGGCGCCACTTATCCAGTGGGGAGCTGCCCCCTTGGAAACGTTGCGTTAATTTACAGAATAATTTTCAACTTCCGCGCCTTTTCCCTGGGGTTACAGGCAGGCAGCACTACAAATTGTCATTAGGCTCTGTGGGCTCCACTCCTCTGTGGCACTCTGCCTCTGCGCCTCTCTCTGTGTAATACCTCTGGAAATTATAGAAAAATTTGTTTGTCCAGACTTTGTGTACTCCGGCGACTCCTCCGTGCACTACTTGACAATTGCGTGCAAACAGCGACAAGACCCAGGTTGCTGTTCTGCTTTTTTCTGCATTTTTTTCTGCGTTTTTTAGCTGGCTGCCTTTTTGGACTTGTCGTCGTCTGGGATTTCGATTTTGCGGCTATGTTTTTCCAATGTCTGCACGCGATATTTTTCAAGTACACATTCACTTCACTCCACACACACTCCCCACACACACTCACACATGGCCCGTTAAAAAGAAAACCCAACAAAAGCCAAGCCAAGCCAAGAGAGAGAGAAAAATGCGCTACAGTTTGGTTCCGCCAATACTACGGGGAGAACCCCTCCTTGGCTCTCTAAATATAGGCGCAGTTCTGGATTGGATTATCGCGGACACTGCACTCGTGGGGCGGTGTGTGGTGTGGGGTTGGGGCGAAAATTCCAGCTAAACTGGGCAGCAGTTACTAGAATTTTCAGGGAAATATCTTTATGATTGTAAGGAGCAGCAGCAGCAGCAGCAGGAGGCAGGAGGAGCAGTTACGCCCACTTTTTGCTTAGTTTCAGGCATTGCTATGCCTTGAATTTCAGTTATTTAGAGTACCCTGACAGCGCAGACCAAATACAGAGCTCTGCTGCGCTTCAGCTGCATGCCACATGCCACACAGCCATACCCCTACATAGAAGAGGCTTCAATCTCTCGCTTACTCTATCTGTTGCCAATGCCATGCTAATGTGAAGACAGACAGACAGACAGAGCGAAGAACACTTAAGCCGCTTTTGGCTGCTGCTCCGCCCGTCCGTCCCGCCCGCCTGTCCTGGCCTGTCGCTTGATAAATTAGCCACTGACACTAAAACTCTGTTAGCCTCTCCACACTTATCCACACATTGCTCATGTCGTATTTTTATCGCACTCGCTTCAATTCTCTGTCGCGCTTACCTTCCCAGGGACAGCCAACGATCTCGGCGCGCAGACAGACTGTACGATCGTACTGGCCGTACGGATAGATGCGTATCTTCGAGGCAAATATAATCGGCTGCAGGGCGTTCTCCACCTCGCTATAAGTGTTGATGTTGCCCGGCAATATCTGTATATATGGAATGGGGAAAGAAAAGGAGTGTTTAGTGTTTTAGCTTTGTGGAAGATCTGGGGTGCTGCGAGTTTCACTTACCTCCTTGCCTTGGGAGTTCTTCCAGCGTTGCCATTTGTCAAAGCCCGGCCGCCAGTACTCGAGGACATAGGCCTCGGTGTACTCCTGGCCCTGACCCTTGCCAAATCTGCCCTGGGTGCGTACGGCGGTTATCACGTGCGTCTGCAGCAGATCGATTTGCAGATACTCCTTGAGCGCATTCGATACCATATGCTTGGGGCACCAGGCACCGCCATTATTATCGGTTTTCAGTCTGCCAAAAACAGGGAGAGAGAGAAGAAGAGACGACTTTATTAATTAGGCATCCACTTCAACGGTAGCGAAAACCAGTTGCATGCCGACAAGCAACCTTGAGGGGGAAATGTTTTTTCTCTTATAAATTAATTGACATTAAGCGTTGCGGCACCACACGGCGAGGAGACGCAGTCTCCAGCCACCACCAAACCATGGACATTTTGTGGTGCCTGGCGGTGCTGTGGGGGGGGGGGGCAGCCAACGTCTGGCAGCTCGTCTGCGTTCGTTAAGCTGTTTGCGGTTTTAGACACACACAAACACACACACGCAGCAGGATGTTGTCCATGTAATTAAGGATTAATTTAAGTTATATCCCAAAAACCCCAAGCAAGCCCCAGCCCCAGTCCCAGTCTCAGTTCGAATCCCTGGCTAAAACTTTAATCAATTTCTAGCTGTTAGCCGCATTGATATGTTAACCACTGCCACAAATGCCTCCTGTACGGCGGGGCTCTCTCTTTTTTTTTTTGGTTTATATTTCAATTAAGTTTTACATGCTTGATTGCATTTTGGGGTCTGCTGACTGCCTGACTGGCTGGCTGGCTGGCTGGCTGGCTGCCTGGTTTAATGCCTGCCTTAATGCCTGGCCATTATTCATGGGCCGCTCTCTAGGCCTAGACCTGGACTCCTGGCTGCCGCAATGGCTCCTGGCTACTGGCAGGCCTCCCTCCTGTCGTCACAAATTGCTTCATTTGGCTGCTGCTGCTGCCTGCCTGCCTGCCCCCTGCCAGCGGGTTTATTGAATTCGAATCTGCGTTGTAGATTTTTTAATGTTTTTTTTCCTTACTTTTTTTTTTTTTTTTCTTTTTCTCTATGCTGGAATTTAGTTATTAATTTTGCATGTCCCTGCGCCATGTGTGTGCCATGTGAGGCGTGCAATTAGTTAGTTGCAGACTTGCGCCAAAATGGATTGAGACATTATCGAAACTGCAGGCGGGCTGGGCTGGGCGGTGACTGGGCTTAAATCCTTGACTATTACTTGGCCAACTTGATGCCAAAGATGTCTGCCAATCTTCAGCACCAAACTGCAATTATTTTCAAGTGCACTGGATCAAAATTGAAGTGGGGGGGAAAGGGCCAAGAAAAAAGGTCAATTTAATCTTCATAAAATTGCTGCTGCTTCAATTTGTTTTGGTAGCAAATATCCTGCAGGCCTGGCCGCACAAAGACGAGGGCCCGGCATAAAACATCATTTAAAATGCTAATATCCTCAGTTATGTGCATTTCAACTTGACTTTAATTATTGTTATTGCCAAAGTTAACAATCTGCTGGATGCTCGTTCGCTCTGCTGTTCATTTCAGTGTCTGCCTCTCTGATGGACTCTGACTAACTGCTGCTGCCGCCGCCGCCTCTTGGCTACAGGGGAATGCCGCATCTAATCAAGAGAAGCAGCAGCCAGCCAGGCAGCCAGCCAGCCCCTCTGCCTGCTCTCAGTATTCTTTTTTTTCTTTTAATATGTAAAAGGTTGTAAATTTAATGGGGGCACTGGAGGAGCAGCAGCGTCTGTGCTGGCTGGCATGGCCATGAGGTAAATGAAAATCAAACAGCGCCAACTGTCATTAAACTAATCTTTGTAATTCAATAGCTTCCCCGTTCATGCCCAGATCTTGGGCTATGCTATCCCTAGGGTTTTTCTTCTTTTTTTTTTTTGTGAGGAATAATTAGATGTTGTGGCGGCGCGCTCTCTTCCTGTCTCTCCTTCTGCCACTGTCTATTCCCGTAATGAATTACTTCACGGAGTAGTTTTTCTTTTGCTGCCTGAAGTCTCTCTCTCTCTCTCTCTCTGACTGGATCTGAGTCTGAGTCTCTTTTGGGTTTAGGTAAGTGCACGGCAGCGCTTCACAAATTATAATGCTGCCTGCACTTTTGAACTTTCCTGGTTAGCCCGCCCGCTGCAACTTTTTCGGGGGGGTTGGGCGGTGGCTAAGCAAATTGCAGTTCGCCTGATTGGACGCTGAGCTTGAAGGGAAAGACAAAAGAAACTTTCAAGTAGAGCGTAGAGTTTTCTGTGGCGCCTCTCTCTCTCCCGCTCTATCGCTGTGTGGTTTAAGGAACTTTCAACAGAGCGGCAAGCAAAACTTGCACTGCATTACTCGGGCAAAGTATCTTTAATTAGTTTGCCCTAAAAGTGAGGGATAAGCAGCAGCAGAAGACTTGATTTAAAAGCCTAAAATATAGGGAATATATTTCCCCCGCTGCCACTGACCATTAACTCTGCAGTCACTTAACCTCGCGCTCCGGCAGAAATCGCAGCCAACAGGCCACAGCCACACATTGCCATTGCCTGTCAATCTGCCAGAGAAGCAGCAGCAGCAACAGAGGCAGGAGCAGCAGCAGCAGGGGCAACAGCAGCAGCAGCAGGGGCAACAGCAGCAGAGTCTACCCCAGCATTCAGTCGAACAGACAGAGAGACAAAAAAACAGACAGAAATCCAACCTGAGCCCCATCCAGATCCACGACAAAAAGCGCCTCTCTTTTCCGCCAGGTGATTCAGTTCAATGCCATTGGCTAACAACAACAGCAGCAACAAAATCAGAGACTTCTTCTTGTGGGCCCGCATCTTGGGGCACATCAAATGCCCATGCCCCATGCCCATGCCGCATGCCGCATGCCCCGCGTCTACAATTTTTTGATGATGCTTGCCTCCCTTTTGTCTTTGGGTTCGAGAGTCCCCACACACAGATCTTTTTAGTACAAATTCCAGTTAATCTCAGCAGACAGACCGACAGACAGACACAGAAAATGTATTTTGTTTATCTGCAACGTGCTCATCACGCGTCGTTTTTGTGGCTTTACTTTAGTGCAGCAACCCACCCCCCCTCACCAGCCACACTGCTTGCCATAAAGGGTTAATGATGCCTGCAGCTCCAGCTCCACCTACTCCACTGTCTCTGTCGATTTGTGGTGCTCTGTGCGGTTCTTTGTGCGGTTCTGTCAGTCAGCGTCATACCACTTGAGTGTTTTTTAAGTGCTGCATGTCCATAAACTCAGACAGCAGACCACAAAAATTATTACACGAAAACCAAAGCGAAAAATACAACAACAAAAAACCGAGGGAAATGCGAAAGCAACTTACAGGTTTGATTTCTGCCACATAACTCAATGGGGAAATTGACATGTTTATGTGTGTGTGTGTGTGTGCTGCATCTGTCTGATATTTTATGCTAATTACAGGGTGCCCCACTGGCCCCTCCACTGCATGGGTGTCATCAATCAATTGGCTTGGGTGCTTGCAAAACTTCCGTTTCAATCGCATTGCCACACACACATCCCTCTCTCCCCATCGAGGCGGCGTACTTCCTGCCCTGCCAGCAAAAAAAAACCCCCCACTAAAAACCCATAAACAAAAGCTGGCAAAGAAAATCAAATAAAACAAAACTTTTTTTTATGGTGAGAGGAAAAACTAGTTTTGTGCATTTCTGAAATGGCATTTAATTAGCTCGCTGGAAGGGCTGCTGCCGCTGCTGTCGCTTGCTGCAGTCCAAGATAACATCTTCATCATCATCATCATCATCTGACTGTCAAAACCATTAAACGGTTGCCAGAGACCATTCCATGCCACTCCACTCTGTGGCTGCCATCAGCTGAAGATCTTTTATCGGCTTAAAAGGCGCTAGCCGAACACCAAAATATTTTCTACACTCTGCTCACCAGATATGCAAAATACTCGACTCGACTCGTCTCGTATTTGTTTTGTTTTCTGTTGTTTTTTTCCTGGCATTTTTGTTGATGAACCAACTGTTTGTGTCATAACATAAATTTCCCACTCTATGACGGCAGTCGGGGGGCTGGGCTGGGGTGGCCAAAAAAAGTTTTTCGATTTTATTGACTTGCCCCGTCTTATCGGCCTCTAATGAAGTTGTCTATAAAATTAGCAATTAAATGAACACGCCGCCACAGAGAGAGAAGCGGCAGCCATTGTAGATAAGCCTCGCGTCGTCGTCGTCGTGGGGCAGCTTTGGGTTAAATGGATAATGAGCTGGAAGCTGTATAAAGACTGGTTGGGGGGAGGGCAGCGCAGGGCTGAGGGTGTAATCTACAAGGCAAATCTCTAGCAGTTATCAATATGCTGGGAGCAGCGGGTTTTCTATGCCTTCTTCTGGTTTCATTTTTGCTTCGAAAAGGGTTTCTGTATCGGCTTTTGGGTTGGTATTTCGCGCTACAAAATGTTGTGCTGCCTTTAGCTTTAAATTTACGAAACTGAAACGTTGTGGAATTGTTTATAGCAGCACTTTTTTATAACTGTGCTCAAAATCATTAAGATTAAATGATTATTAAAACCAATAAAGTTTGGCAAAAATTACTACAAGTTTGGTAAAAAAAAATATGACCCAAATATATATTCATTTATCAGTTATCAAATCATTATAGTGGAAGAATTATTACAGCCAAAATTACTAAGAAAAATAAATAATGGACTTTTTTTAATATAATTTTTAACTTAATTTAAATTTTCAATTAACTTTTTTTATTAGAAATGTACAAGTAATACATTTTAAAAAATTAACATTCATAAAGTACATTTTTTCTTGTCTTAAATCATCCATTTAGACTGCCTTTCAGTTCAATCTTTAAGCCCAAAAACCACTTTCTATGGCTCCACCACGCTGCCATTTATTGCAGTTTTTTTTATGCAGTTCTCAGCCGCAAGAAAAGCATTTTCCCTTAACCCGAACAACCTCTGTAACCTTTCAACCGACTTGCAATCTTGAAGCCCCTTTCACCTCTCACTCCCACGTCTCCCAAGTCTCACTGGGGGACTGGAACTTACCTTGCATGTTGAGGACCAACAAAGCCCGTGTCATGGGCCGAGCTTGCTGTGATTTGAGCATCTGTTATGGCTCCCGACTCCATGCCCAAAGGCACATTGCATGTGGCTGAAAGAAACAAAACCAAAAACGATGAAGATACTTTTTAAATTTAAATTTTTATAAAAAAATCTTTAATTAATGATGATGTTTGGGCGGAGGCATCAGCCATCCATCCATATAAATATAGAATGCACTTGGCAGTCTCCAGCAATCGGCCCCGATGGCAGCGCAGCGCAACGCAACGCCCATCGAATCTATCAAAATAAGTCGAGCGTCACTTTGACTTTTTTGACATTTGCTTTTCTGGTTCTGGGCTGGCAGGGCGGAGATATGGAGGATGGAGGCGTATTTCAGAGGGCCCTATCGCTTTCCCAGGCGGAGATCTCGGGTGCGCTCTCCTTCGACTCATGAATGCATCTCTATACTCATTTTGAATAAACCAAACACTTAATCATTGCCAAAGTCAACTGCTGGTCCAGGGACCTGGATCTGGACCTGTACTGGCTGGCAGAACCGTCAACTACTTTACTTAATTTATTGCCTACCAATTGCATTTGGCAGAGAGTGAGGCATCCTGCTTTCTGCTTTCTGCATTTGCCTTCTGCCTTTGAAGATATCCCCAGTCCAGACCCTCAGACCCCCAGACCCCCAGACCCATCTCCTCACCCATCTCTCGTACTTACGTCTGACAGTCGCCTGCTGACATTTTCGCCAGAATCAACACTGATTTGACATGACTTTTGTTGCCCCGGCCCAGCGGGCGCATGGACCAATCCCACTTTTTGATCTCCTACCCAGCAGCATCAGGCAACAGCCAGCAGCCAGCCAGAGGTGCGTGCATTCGTTTAGAAGTTTATAAATAAACACATGGCACGAGGTGTGCACAGGGGGGCAGGCGGAGGTGTACGTACTGAAGCGTAACAGGAGGGGGCCCATGGAATCAAGCATCCAACGAACGCGTTTGAAGCTTGTGGAGGAGGTTACTGAGAGAAATCTAGTTCGTGGTTGAGCTGATATATTGGGTATTTTTTTTTTTTTAATATGGAGTATTTTCGGACTTTTTACAAGAAATTGAACAAGGCAGTAAGCTGATCTGTTTTTGGTATTTTATTTGTATATATTTATATATTATATATATTTTTTAAATTTTTTATTCTTTATTTTAAATATTTTATTATATCTATTATTATTTATTAAATTATTAAAATTTAAGAATCTAAATTTTTAATTTTTTTATGGAAAGCTCTGTATATTTTGGTATTTTAGTATTTCTAGTATTTCCGGTATTTAATTGAACTTATTTACTTTCTCGCTAGAGCAAAAATATTGTATTGAAGAAATACTTTTTTTTCATTAATGAGCAGTTGCTTTTGGTATTTTTTCCATAGAATCCATAGCAAAGTTTTTAAATTAAAGAAATTAATTTTTTTAGATTTTTTTAGCCTTTTTTGGGTAAAATAAAAATAATAGAAATTCACATGGCAAGCCAAGCACTTGGCAGGGTATTCCTCTACTCTCACCCAACAATCTTTAGTATTTAATGGTATTTTGCCACATTTATTTCTCATCTCTGGTGCTGGTGCATTTGCAGTGCCCAGCATCTGGTGCGGTGCATTCGCACTTGATTGGATTTGATAGCTGGCAATGCTAATGTGTGGCGAAGTGCCTGCCTGGCTGGCTGCCTGCCTGCCTGGGTCGGTTCCCAGGTTGTGAGTGAGGTCAGAAGCCACACTCCCCCGCCTAGGAGAAGGTTCTCCACACACTGAGAGACTTCGACTCTGATGCTGACTCTGACTTTGGGGGCTCTGCGACTCGGTGACTCTGGACTGCATATTGCAAGTGCATTCATTTGGAAAATTGTTGCATGTTTTGCTAACTCAACTCTCGCTTCGAGATGTGTCTAGCCCCAACAACAACAACAACAAAAGCAGCAGCCAAGCAAAAAGCCAGAATAAGGAGCCCAGCCCAGCCCCGAGATTGTGTTTGCTTTATGAGGGAAGGGAATGAGGGAATAGCAAATATTGCAAAAGGCAACAACATTGGTCTAGGGTTTTATATTGAGTTTAGGGGGGGCTGGCAGTACGTACAAAATGAACATGTTTATAAATTTGTATTTATGTATTTGTGTTGCTTGATTAACTATAAATATTATGGCAGAAAATATGTTTCATGTTCGTGCAAAAAACGCAAAGAAGAGAAAGAAGAAATCGTCCATTGTGACAGCAGCCCATGAACCGATGAAGATGGAAGCTGAAATGGCTTTCTATATGTGACTTTTCAGCAAGTTTATTTGGCTCAGTTAAAGGGAGAAATAAAAGGCAGGGTAGCAGTTGCACTTGCTTAACTTTTTCTATTTTTCCCCCATTTTATTGTCGTTTCTGGCTTAATTATTCTAATTGAATTTGGCTGCGAAAATCAATAATCTGCGACTAACATACAAAGTATATGGCCAGTTGAATGCCTCCACTGCTTATGTGTGCCCCATTCTAGTTCCAACCCCCCCTTGTTATGAGCCCCAAAGTTTTGCGACGTCTGCTGAGGCTTTTGTGCCGTCCATTCGATGTCGCCAGAGGAGTAACTGAAAGGAAAGGCAGGGAAGCCTTGAAGCCTCTCGACCATATCATATCGAAAATTTATGAACCGCTGACATGCCATGGCCATTGAAATTGGCCATAATCCTAAGCCACATGTCTGCGCTATGGCTTCATTAAAGCCCGCTCTCGGGGACTGGTACGAGTACTACTGTGTACTGGCAGGAAGAAGCCAAGCTTTTTCCCTCTCTTTCCCTCTTTTTCCCTCTTTTCCTTTTACTTTAAAGACGACATAAAAATGTCAATATGCCTATTAATGAGCAGGAGATGGGAGCAGGAGATGCGCGCAAGTAGATGCTAGGCAGGCCATCCATGACTCCTTATGGGGTATGAATGCATGGATGATGCCTGCTGGTTGCTGGTTGCTGCTGCCTGCCTGCCTGCCTGCTGCCTTGCAGCATGTCCAGTTTTCTGTGAGCGGCACCCCATGGCGCTGGGGGCCGCCGACTGTGCCGCCTGTCCGCCTGGCGGTAGGAAAATGATGAGCCACATAAAAATTGGCTTTCAATGTCAATTAAAATAAATTTTAAGCAAAAGCCAAGAGTCGTGCACGAACCGCTCAGAGGGCAACGCCGCTAAATCTCTTGATTGATTCGTATGAGTGGTGAATAAATGAATAAAGACTAGTACTCACCAATATCGAATGCCTGAATGGTTGGCGTATTGAGCAGCAAGCAGCAGCAGCCAATGGCAATCATTAGGGCCAGGGGGCATCTGCTGGCATTGACTGTTGTGGGGCAGGTTGATGATATTGTGGATTTGGTGGGGGAAAGGCACTGGCGGGAGAACATTTTGCTGCTTTGCTTCATTTTGCGGCGAGAGTGGAGAGCGAGAGAGAGCGTAGAGAGATCTGTAAAGAAATGCAAGACAAAATGTTAGTCCAATTCAATTAATTATTGACTCAAATTTTGTAACCTTTAAACCGGTCTGTTAACCTGCAACATTCGCTCCGTCAGTCTGTCTGTCTGTCTGTCTGTCTGTCTGCCTGTCTGTCAGTTGTCAGTCTTTCAATCTCTCAATCTTTGACTGTTGTCTCTTCAATTAGAAAGCATCACTCGAGTGCTGCTGCTGCTGCTGCTGAATCGGAAACTCAATTGATGGCCAGCAAGAAAAAAAGCTAGCAGCAAAAATCTCTTCCCTCGTCGTCTGCCATTGACTTTTTCTTGGCTCTTCTACGATTTTGACTTGAATGAATGCAAAGTGAATGTGCGTGACGACGACGAGAGCAGGCAGCACAATGTGGCAGCCCCGCCGCCTGCCCCTGCCACCCCACTGCAGCTCTCTCTGGCTTGTAGGATGACTTTGTGCTTTTCATTTAACATTATTTTGCAACAATTTTTGCTGCAAGAGTCAGACATGTGGAGAGCTCACAGCGAGAGAGGGAGAGAGAGAGAGATGCCATAGAAAGCGGGCAAAAGCAAACATGTTCTGCCTGCCACACACTGCCTGCCCCATGCCTGCCCCTGCCACTGCTGGTTATCCCATTCACCGATGTCTAAGCCCGTTTCCGCTTTAATTTAACGCTGGCTGGGCGAAAAAAGGAAAAACCAGAACACCCCGAGACACCCTGCCCCACCCCTGCACCCTGCCACTGCCACTGCCCCATTGCCGCCAGCTGTTGGAGCAATTTAAGAGCAAAAGCTGCTGCAGGCAGGCTCCACCAGCAGCCCTGCCCACCAAGAAATGTATTTAGTTTATGTAAAGCGTGCGGCACAAAACAAAATAAAAAAAAGGGCAAAAGGTAGCGCCAGATGATGAACGTGAGTGTCGCAGGACACCCAGTGCCGTCGGCCCCCGCCCCTGCCTGGCACAGCCAGTGAGCTGGCAAAAAGGACATCATCCCGAGGACCCTACGTTTCTGTTTAGTTTGCAAATTTCTTTTGATGTCTTTTAATTTTAATGAGTTGCAGGCAGCAGGCGACGGCTTTGCCAGAGCAGAGGCAGCTACCCTTAAGTAAAACTAATTAGAAGCGAAAAAGGGGAGCGTAGGAGTCGCCACACCAAAAGGATAGAGAGCATAGAGAGAGAGAGAAGGGTGTGGAGTGTGTGGGGGGGTTGTGGCTTCCATATCCACAGTTTGGATCAGCGCACACTCCATTTGGCCATTGTACATCTGGCCAGGTGGCAGAGAGTGCGCCCCATTCTGCTGTAATGGAAACCACTCGTATTACAAGATGCATGCCACACACTGCCGTGTGTCTCGTTCCTTCTGCTGCCGCCCTGTGTGTGCCTGATTCGTATCTAATAAATGTGCTTGCAGGTTGCTGAATGTATCTGCCTTTGCTTTATCCTTTCCCTTTTTGAGAATGTCTCTGTGGCATGTACTGGACATGCAAAAAATGTCTACGTCATGAGGCAATTTGTCACGCAGCTGCTGCTGCTGCTGGCTGCTGCAGTTGAGATACGGCTACAGACTCCCCCTCAAGTGTGTGTGTGCTGGAGAGAGTCTTGTCAATAACTCAGCGCTTAATTGCTCATCTCTCAACGTCCAGGGATCCAGTCCCAGCCCCAGCCCTATCGAGCGGACTACGGATCTGGTACCGGCAGGCAGGCAGGCAGGCAGGCCAACAAATTAGAAAATACCAGAGAAATGCTGGCTGTCATAGTTTCAACTTGCTGGGGCTGCCGCTGCTGCTGCAACCTGCCACACAATCTAGGTTAAATTAATAGTGACACTCGCCTCGGACTCGCCTCGACTCGCCTCGCCTCGCCACATGCCAGCTGCTGCACCTGGCGGCGATGCTTTGATAACCCCGCCCTCTAGCCTCTGGCGGGTTTGCCTGCTTCTTGGGGGCAACTTCTACTGCCTCTGCCTGCTGCCTCTGCCGCTGTTCCTCTGTTTGTTTGGCTGCATTTTTCGTACGCGAATATTTCATAAATTGAAATGTACAGTTAGTTAATTACACGCTCAATTGGCTCTAAAAGAGTGGCATTAGCCAAACGTCCGCAACGTCCAGACGCTGCGGCCCCACAATTTTTAATGGTTGTCATAAAGAGATTTATCGCCTAATGGCCGAGTACGAGTAGTGCTAATGCTCGAGTGGATCGCTGTGGCATGCAACATGCGGCACTGGGGCGGAGTTTTAGTGCACTTTTCGATGCCAATTCCCAGTGATCATTGGACGCAACAGCGCCAAAGTTGTGTGCGATTGTGAATTGTGATATAATGGTCGGGTTGGCTGGGATGAGCATTTGGGGTAGGGAAAGGGGGTAGGGGGGGTTTGCAATTGAAAGCCATGACTAATGCAGTGGTGGGAGCATAATTATTCACGGGAAGGCATTTGATTGCTTTCGTATTGGAATTTTCACTGAAAAGATTAACTTAATCAATATCCAAATAATCGATAGCTATCGATAACTGTGCTGAAGTTCGATTAAATATTGATGGAGAGGATTTATCGATAGGAAATTCATTGATTGATATTTATTAAATATAATCGATTTCTAGTCTGTAGATATCGATAATTATCGATAGCTTCATTTTCGCTAATATATCGATTAAGTATACCCAGCAAGATAATTAGCTAAAAACCAGTGTTGATGCGTGTGTTGTTTCAATATGAATACCGATACGCCCCCGATTACACGAGATTTTTCGTGACATCTCTGGTCCCTGGCATCGCCACTTAAATCTCACTTAATCACTGCCATACGTACGCGTACTCATACGCACTGCACACACTCTTAAATGTAAGCTAAATCTTTAATTTTCCTTCCCGAAAATCCCCCTCACACACACACAAACACACACAGAGAGACACCCACAAATCCGACGACCAATTTAGCTAACTGGCGCTGTGGACGCGCCATCAACCAGTGGCAGCCATCAATCAAAAAAGTTTCCCATTTTAAATGTCAACACATTCACACACACACACACACACACACAGGGAGCCCCCACGCCACAGAACCCTACCATCATGAACCCCATTCTACACCCTTCTGTAGAGGGAGAGAGAACTTTCCTATGGGTAGAACCCGTAATTTGGGGAACTCGCTCGCTCGCTCTCGCTCTCGAAAAACTAAAACAAATTGCAGCCTGTGCGCCGCTTTGAAAATTTTAACTGCTGGATTTTGGCTGGGGAGGGGGGCGGACGCACTTCCTGATTAACTCGAAAAAAAAAAACAACAAACTAAAATAAAATCGGAGAGGAATAACAACAAAAATTCCAGCCATCGCAGCCATGCAACAAAATTGATTAATTGATGAGGCACACACAAACACACACAAACACACACACACACAGAATTTTCAATGGAATCTGGGAATCTGGAGCAAGCAGATCCAAAGCAGAGCAACAGACATATAAAGATATATGTGTATATAGTAGGCCACATGGCCCAAGTTGAGAGACAATTTGCATAAATCGAAATACAAAAAGCGAGTTGACTGCCTGCCGCTGCTGTGGAAAATCGGGAGCAAAAGATATTTATCTTGTATCCAGTGGCAGTGGCAGTGGCAGGCAGGCAGCCTCTGGCCACTGCGCTCTGTGTGAGCACTGGCAACGCGTCGAGTGTTTGAATGAGTGTCAAATTAAATTGATCAATTAAGCAATTGACGTGGCTCGACATCGACATCAACATCAACCAGCAGCGGCAGCAGCAGCAGCAGCTAGGGATTCGCTTGGATACAGATTCACAGATTCAGATGCAGATTCGTATTTGGATTGGGGAGTGGAGTGTGGAGTGGCAGGGAAGGGAAGGCAATGAATGTTGTTGGGGGTGCTGGCGAGGCTTAAATGCAACATCTGCAGTGCAACACAAAACAAGTGACGCAAATTGTGGAGGGGAAAAAGACTCCACTACACACTCCATCCCACACTCCATCCCACACTCCACTTTCCACTAGTGACAATTTCTGTCAATTCAGCGGCGCTAATCAAGCAAGCGACAGTCAAGCCAAGCCAAGCCAAGCCAAGCATTTAAATAGGGTTGGAGCTGCTGCTGGAACGAACTACTAGACAAATTGGCTGCGATTGCAGTTAGTTAGAGCAGCAGAGAGTGTGCTGTGGTGTGGTGTGGGGTGGTAGTTGTAAGCTTAAAGCCAAACGAACATGCGGGTAGGTGCCTCAGACTCAGAGCACACCCCCCCCAGTAAAAGGAACCCACACAGTCGACAGTCGACAGGCAACGTCATATAATCCATCAACTCCCGCAGACAGACAGCTGCACAGTTACAGCTAGAGCTACAGCTACAGTGACGACTCGAATTTCCCCCACAGTTGTAATCAAATCAAATGACAACGCCAGACAGGAGGAGCAGCAGCAGCAGCACCATCATTGCAGGAGGCAACTTTGTTGGCAAAAACGGAAGGGCAACACACAGAAGCAACAACTCCAAAGAGGGGAGAGTGAGAGCGAGCACCAAAGCTGCAGAAGGAGCAACTACCATAGCCTGAAGGAAGGGGCGAACCATAGCTATAGGAGTCCCAAGCCATAGCCTGTAGTAGGAGCAACCCAATAGCTGCAGAAGGAGAAACTGTGGGAGAACGCAGAGCCAACGTCTGTGGGTGGAAGGTATGGGCTGGCTGGCTGGCTGTCCTGTCCTGTCCTGTCTGTTCCAACTCCATTGTCACATTTGATGGCCAACACTTTTGATGATTTAATAATGGGTTGCTGTCCGCCAGAAAGACAGAAAAGAACACGGGATTTAGTTGCGCGGTATAATGGAATACAATAGAGATTTCCTAATGAAAGAGAAGAGACACGGAGAGAGACAGAGACACAGGCAGAGAGGCAGGGACTGACAGACAGCCAGACAGACAGAAACCTTGACTTTCAAATCTCCACCGGGGAACAATGGTTAACCAGAAATCATCATCGATATTGAGTCTTGCATGAGGTGGGGGATTGAGGCAGCAGCAGCATTCCTTTTCCCTTTCTTTAAAGTTTCCATAGAAAAAAATGTCTGTGGCAGGAGCCATCAAACTCCTGGCCACTGCCGCTCGCCCACTCCCTGATTGTGTTTGTCTAGTATTTGTGACAGGCCTCGGAGACACTGAAGGAAAAACTCTGCGACGCTGTCCCCGTCTACTCGGCAGCACTTGAAGCCCGTACCCAAGTGGTTGCAAAAAGGGCCTGGGGGAAAGTGGCTCCTGGCGCTGTCTCCTGGCTGTGGGCAGCACTTTAAGCCAGTTAAAGCCTCTACATATTGATTTTCGACAGGCGAGGAGACAGACAACCGAGCCCAAGTTCATTAAAGTCACATCAGTGGAGTAGCGCCTAGGAGCGCCCGACAGCCCCCCGCACACAAAACCACAAATAGACACGAGACGAGGAGGAAACAAACAAACAAACGAAGCGCCCACAAATCAACGCCTAACCACAGCGACGGGGTGGGGGCTGCCCCAAAAAAAAAAAAGGAAAAAGCCAAATGCCGCCATTTTGTCTGTCCTTGCGACCGAATGGGGAGGAGGCGAGACCATTAAATATGCAAAAAGCAACATGCGAAAAAAAGAGTGTTGCATACTTTTAGTTGCTGCGTCAAACCGCAAAAAAGGCAGCAGAAAAAGGACGAAAAACAGGACACAAAGTGCCCAAAAATAGAACGAAGCTTTGGATACCTAAACATGCATTAAATATACATATGTATGCTACAGTACTAATACATAGGTATGTATGTGATGTAGGGATTAATTGCTGATCAATTTGGGCTGGAAATCATTAAAGTTCGAAATTAAAAGCGAGCAAATATGCAAAATTAGGTAGACAATTTTGGCACTCTCTAGAATATATTTTAAATACTAGTATAAATATTTGTATACGATTTTGTGGTTACATTTTGATCAAATGCAACTAAGAAATTCACTTGCCCTCGTGCTAAGTTTTATTTTCATGGTGAAATAAAGTTTTTTGCACAGCAAAAAAAGAAACGGCTCCTGATCTCTCTTTGTGTGTCTCTCTCTCTTTAAAAGAAGCTCTCTTTAACCTTGAAACTGGCTTGCCATAAGCAATTGAAAACAAAAACAAATAATCTACGCAGCTAATTCCAAGACCCGTTGGTTACTGCTTGAGCTTCGTTCATGTGTGCATTGTGTGTTTGTGCTGTGAGAGAGAGCGTGTGTGGACTGTGAGAGCATGAGAGAGCGTCTCAGTCGCAGCTTCTGCCGACTGTGTGTTTGGTGCATTGTTGTTGGGAGCTGAGGGCTACTACTGAAGGATAGAAAAAGAATTGCAAGAATGTGTTGCTCGTGAGGGAAAAAAATGACAACGATCGAGATCGCGAGAGAAGAGAACCACAGGCTTATAGCTGCGCCTAGATGCGAGCGAATATAAAATATAAACAATAAAAAATAAATGCGAGAATATAACGAAAATGCAAAAATCAGAGTAGCAGCCTGCTGCACCGCTCTCTGACATATAAATCCACAATACATACATATTTATGGTATATGTACATACCTATGTGCGTGTGTTTTCGATATATTTCAAGTGCTTCAGAATACTTCCAACTCTCTTCTGCAAACACCTTTAAAAATCGTTTAAGCTATTTTTTTGTAGGGTACAAGCAGTTGCAAGCCGAAAAGAGACCGAAGAGCTCCCGAAACAGGAAGCCGGAAAAATAAATAAAAGCAGCGCAAAAGAGAAGACCCGCTTGTCCCCTCTCCCACCCACTCTCTTTCCAACAAGGAGCGTCTTCTCTTTTACTGCCGCTCTCTAGTCCCATTTCGTCGCTCCCTTCCTCCTGCTGCTGGTGGCTCTCCTGGGCGAGCCATTCATTAGCATAGACATAGAGAAGCAATATTGAATTTCTATGTGGAAGCAGTAGCAGGAGCGGTCGGCAGGGGACGGGGGACAAGCGCGTCTGGGAGCGAATGAGTGGGGAGGCGTGTGAGGTCGCAAGGTTGCGAAAAAATGTTTCACGCTTTGGTAAGCTGAGGAAATCACAGCGAGGCACTGGAGTGGAAAGCGCAAGGAGGGGGGGAAGGGGCAGCGAGAGAGTCCCGTGTCCTGGGGACAGGCTCAAGCAGCGCCTGGGGATCAAATTAGTCGAGTTTTTTGTGCAAAGAATGCGGCAAATTCTAGACTTTTATGCATGATAAGTGGTGGGGCTCTCCAGAAAGGGGTTCTCGGGCCTAACGAGTGTGTGTGTGTGTGCTTGGCAGGGGGGAAGGTTGTGGGAGTCAAAATGCTGGGAATATGAGAGGATAAAGTGCGCGAGCAGCGAGTGGGGGAGCGGGAGCAGGCCCTCTGAAGTGGCAGAATGACAGTCGTCACATGTCTGATAGACAAACAGGAAGTGGGGAAGCGAGGAAGCGCAAGGATATTGACAGCCACAAGTCCAAGAGGGGGGGAGGAGCATATATGGAGGATGAAGAATAGAGGAATGATATAGCGCAAGGGAATGTCAGGGATAGAGAGGCGGAAGCAAAAGGGTTGAAGGAGAGAGAGGAGGGTATGGAGGAGGTTTTCATGATATTTGGAAGATTTGCAAAGAAATATCAATTAACAGAGGAAATGGAAGTGGAACTAAACGATCTTTCAGCGAAAATATCAATTATACAATGGGAAAAGTACATAAACAATTCTTCGAAAGAAAGGAAGTGAGCAAAAAACATTCAAAAGAAATTCACTGAAATTTGAGTACTTAATACGGAAAAACGGCTACAATTTCGTGCTATTATTATTCCTAAGAACTTATGGTTTTAATTGTCAAACAGAAATCTCAGCATAAACCTACTTAAACCGCCTTTATCTGCCTCTTCTTTATTTAGCTTCAATTTATACGAAAGAATTCAGGACAAAGGTTTTTAAATCACACAAGAAATAAATCGGAATATTTTTCTTTAAAACTCTGCTTATAAAAAATTATATATCCCCCAAAAAAAAAAAAAAAGTAAATCTGAAGCGAAACCAACGAAAAACGCAGACCCCCAGCCTTCAGCCTCCAGTTGAAAACCCGAAAAAGTTGAAAGGAGATCCCCCAGGGGCTTTGTGTGTGTGAGTGTGTGTGTGGGGGGCAGTGTGGAGCATCAAAGTGGATCTCTGCCCTCATCACCCACTGTCTGTCTGCCTGCTGCGCCTGGCCACTCATCTCCAACGTCAATTGAAGGAACTGCCACACGGCAGGAACATCCTGTTGCCCGCTTTGTCTGTGCGTTTGTCATCATCCATGTGGCAGCCACAAGCGCTGCTCGTCGTCGTCGTCGTCGTGTGTGGCCCTTCTGCACTGGAATTTTTATGAATTATAAGCGGGGCCGAGTGGCTTGGCTGTGCTTGGCTTGTGGCTTGTGGCTTCTTCTTTGCCAACAAAATATGTAAAAATGTTTTCGGAAAAAAAAAACACACAGAATATTTTTTGGGTAAAGGAATGAGGAGGAGCATGACAGCCCAGCGACATTGACAATGAGGCAGAGGCGGTAGTAAGTGGCTGCCACAACTCGGGGCAACAACAAAGCGCTGATTGACAGGAAGGCAGCAGCGGCGGCGGCACACAAACAATGGAAAGGGTGGAAGGGGGCACACAGATGGAACTTTCGGGAGGAGGGGAACAGACAGACAGACAGGACAGTCGTTAGGCCGATCAACGGAGCGTAGCGGGGCCCAGGACATCGCATCACATGTTGTGTGGGACGGGGACGCGTCTCGCTCTCTCAAGCTCACTCTACCCCCCCTCTCTCTGCCCCTCTCTCACCCCTTCACTCTATTGATTTTTGGGCATTAAAAAGGGTTGGGGCTCCAATTGCAGCTGCGACTTGGACGCGGGTTCATTGTTTTTATGGCATTCTCTCGTTCTCTCTCTCTCTCTCTCTCTTGCAGCAGCAGCAGCAGACAAATTAGCAACGCTTGATTAATTTTTATGACGCGCACTGTAAGTGAAAGAAACAACAAAGACACAGATGCAAACCAACTGCAGGTGAGTGAAGCTGCCCTCCACACAGTCTCTGCCATCATTTTCTTTTTGTGTTTTTTTCTGCTTTTTTGTTGGCAAACATTTAAACAAATGGCGCTGCCATCACTCACAAATTACAGTTAGTATTAATAGCTTGAAGATTTATAGTTGCAGCGACTAGAGACGCTGCTTGCAACAGTGTTGCACGTGTGCGTCATTTGTTGCTTATTGAAAATGCTTGCATGTTTTTTCCGTTTTTTCCGTTTGTTTCTGTTGCTACTTGCAACGCAAACAATTGTGTCATACGTTGCCCCATTTGGTGGAGCGGTTCTTTTAATGGCACCCGGAACCAGCCAGGCGGCCTGATGAAAAACAAAGGAAAAGAAGACAAAAAAAAAAAGCGTTTCATTCCGGGCTTCATTCGGGTTTCGTTTTGGCTGCGCTTTTGCGGGTTTTGTGGTCATAAAACGCTGGAAAACGCTTGTTTTTTTGGGGGCTGCTGTTTGTGCCGCCCCCTGCCCCCTGCTACTGCTGCTGCTGTTGCAGGAAGTACACAAAAGCTTTTTATTAGCTTCAGGGCTTAAACCGACAGAGACTCCAATGGACGTAATGGACATTAAACGAATGAGTTGCCAAAGTCATTTACAGCGGGTGGCGGGGCTTACTGGGATCTGAAGTACGAGTCAAATAGAGTTTTGATTGTAGCGGATTAAGGGGGCGAATAAGAAGGCTTTGATAGGGGAAAACTATGGGGGGAATTGATTTTTAGAGGCATTATTCGATGTTTAGGGGAAAGAAAGGAAAGAATATTTGCATTTTAAACTGGTTTTACGCCCAAGAAGACAGCTGGAAGTATCTAACGAATTGTCCTAATTGCTTGTCAGAATTTTAATATTTGTTTTTTAATTTTTAAAATTAAATAAAATCAACGAAGAAAAATCTATTAATTATTGAAACCTTCAGAATATATTATTTTATTAGTAAAAATTCATAAGAGTATCTTTTGAGCCTCTTTTGCTAGCAAAAATTGAGCTGGAAATATTTAAAGATAATTTTTTTGTAACTAAAAACTAAATCTTTGCAACGCAGAATCGAATTTAAATGCCGTAAAACTATCAGTGAATATTGTTTAATGCTTTTACATACATTAAAAAATAATATATTATGATGAGAGCTTCTGCTTTCATTCAAAAACAATGCCAGAAGATACTTTTTCGCACAGCAAATTGAAACTTTGTGAGGGAGAATCATGTTATGGTCTTGGAAAACTATCAGGGAATGGAATATTAGAGTTTTATATTCATTCGAGTACCAGTTCAGCCCTCTCGTTTATGCAAAAACATTGCCTGGAGTAACTTTTCGCTTCCCCAGCCACTTCCCTGAGTGGTTCTTCCTTTAAAAACCCATTTTCCAGCTCGTTTGCCGCACCAATTCCTAGCTTAGCCCCTTGCAACTTGCCTCACAACATTCGGCACTTAACCCGCTCTCTAACAAAAAAAAAACAAGAGCCAGTTCAGCCGGAGCATCAGATGCTCTAATTACGCAAACATGTTGTCCATTTGAAAGGCAAGCAGCAACCCTCGCCAGTGGAAAGGAAACCCTCCATCCGCTCTGCAGTGGAAATCGTCCTGGCAGCAGTGGAAACCCTCCATCTAGCCGGGAAACCCTGCTTCACGCAGTGGAAACCTCTTTAGAGTGGACTCCCCAGCGTATGACACACATTTTCGACACCTGGCGTGTGTCTCTCTGTGTGTGTGTGTGGCATGCCCCAGGGAATCAGGCAGGGAAGGGGAATGGGAATGGGCATGGGCTTGGGTTTATTCGAGTGACTAAATGGGAACACATTTTGTCTGTTGTATCTCTTATCCCGTCGAATAAACTAAACGTGTTGACTGCTGAAGAATTGCATTGCATGTGTGACAGAACTTTGTCAGCCGCAGAAGAGGAGTGGAGAAGGGGAGGAGTGCGATGCGACCTTTGATTAATGATTCAGGCAAATGCATATGTGTGGCCTGGCCTGCAGCCCCGGTCTTTCCTCTGCAGTTTGGCAACTTAGAACTTAATTACCAAACCAAATTTGATGCACAACAAAAAATATTCCCGCATTTTTGATGGATTTGCTGGGCTGGGCAGGGCTTTTTGGTTGTGGGTCTGTGCCTCGGTCTGTGCCTGGGGGCTTGGCTCGCCGACCCTGAGCGTTCGGATCGGGGCTAATGATGCCCCATTGTCTTGTGATGCGTAAAAATGCCTACGATGACGCCGATGATGAGATGCCTCGAAGTCCACTAATTTCTGGCTGTAAGCAGTCGCAGCGACTTGCTTCAATGCATTCTGTGTGTGTAGATCAGACAAAGGAGAGCAGAGCAGAGCACAGAGCGGAGCAGGCAAATGCGGGAAGTCGTCGTCATCATTGCGGCGACGGCAGCGGCGACGACGATTCATTTCCGTTCTGAGGGGCATGCAACAAATTTAATATGTTCTGTGTGTGTGGACGCGTCTTGTTTTTGTTTCCCTGATCGCAATTTGGCGCAGTGAACTGTAACCGGGAGTTAATTAGCTCAACGAAATCGTCGCCGTAATAGGTCGCTTCTAGGGGCCACTCACACATTTACATAAGGAGTATCTGTGGCAGGGCGGAGGCAGAAGGCTGCGCGATGAGGGTCAAGGAAGCCAAGCAGGAAATCTTAATGTGTTTTCGTGTGGTCTTTGCCTTGGGAATAAAAAAGGGTTCCCTGGGTTCTGCGGTTGCTTGAGATCTGAGATTATGCTGGGGAAAAGATACAAACAACAAAGATGTGTGGCAAGATACGGATACGGAAGCGCAGATAGATTTATTGGAAATCACATTTCATTGTAAATTGTTTTGGGGGATTTTTCCTGCATTTAATTTTAAATGTTTGTTCCTCCTGCTACTTTTTTTTTTTGATTATTCTTCTGCTTTTTCTTTCTGCTTATTTTTTCTTCCATTCGAACTTCTTGACAGCTTGAAATATTTGAGATACTTTAACACACAGCTTTTCCTCGCTTTTCTTCGCTTTTCCTCGCATTTCTCCACTTCTTTCCCGGCGCTTTTCCCCGCTATTTCTGCCGCTTTTCTTTCCTCAAACTAATTAAGCTCCGTGGTGGCAGCGCGGTAAAATGGAATGAAAAAGTACTGAGGAAAAACCGTTGAAAACCTCAAGCTTCTAAGCATGTTGTTGCCACCATATAAAAATGTGGGGACCTGGCGCCAAGTCATTACATGAGAAAATACAACACACAGAAAAAAGTTCTCAACAACATGCCAAGTGGCAGATACAGATACATTTCGGGCTACTTTTAAAGCGAATAACACACAGATACAGATACATAGACACATTTCGGGCTACGTTTTCAGGGGCGCCACCACTTGAGGCACATCTTGTTGTTGTTTTTTTCACAAGTACAAAAGCAGCCGCACGGCTCAAAATTATTTTACAATTTAACACAAAAATAAAAAAAAAACAATAAAAACAGCAACAAAATACCAGAAAAACCCCAAAGAAGAAAATAAAAAAAACTAACTAAAGAAAAAATTTGAGGAGGAAAATGTGAAGACGGAAAAACTGCAGCCAGAAGATGCCAGCAGCAGGCAGACGTCCGAAAAATTATTTCACCTTGTGGCACATGACGCTCGAGTGCCGGCCGAGAAGGTCTTTGAGGGAAATTGTGGCACCTGTGCGGTTCTGTGTGCCGCCTGTGTATCTTTAGATGTATCTGTAGCTGTGGCTGCGGCTTTGCCACTGTATCTTTTGCTTGTGGCCCGCTTTGCCGCTGTATCTTTTGCTTGTGCCCCCTCTTTGACACAGTATCTGTGTGTTGCCGCTGCGGTCTCTCTCGGTATTTTTTTTTGTGAGTCAAACAAATAAACTTGCGGCCAAGTTATGACAGTCGACTCCTGCCAGTGCCACAACGGAGCAGCTGGGGGAGCTGGGGCCACAGGAAACATTATTCTTAGTTAGATGCTAATTAATTAGAAGACGTGGAGGAGTAGGAAGGTGCCGCAGCCAGGGGCCAACAATTCGGTGGCAGCAACACTACTGCCAGCAGCCACTGCTTGCGGCATGTGGGTGGAGACACAAGGCGGCAATGTTGTCGAACCAGTAGTCGCACCACTGCCCCTGCCACACGGCCACACGGCCACACCATGCTGTGAATGCAGTCGAGAATGACATTTTTTTTCTTTCTGTTTTTCGAGTGGAAAGAGTGGTACATTTCTTGACAGGTATAAATTTTGTTGATTGTGGTTTTCGTCAGCGCCAGACACTGGGAAAAAAAATGAAGCCAGAGCCAGCGTAGCCACAGAAATGAGGTTACAGCTGGGGAGGAGCAGCAATTCATTGTGCAGGAGAAATTATAAGAAATGTACGAATTTCTATATAAATTTGACCGGAAAATGCATGTTTTATTCGCAATGGAAAACTTGAACATTTAAGCAAGTATTTCCTAGCACAAAACTACAATGGAAACTAAGACTGAACTGGCATTTAATCAAATTATAAATAGAAAAATGCTTTTGACAACGCATTTAATCAAATTGAATATTTGTTTCTCCATCAGAAATACTTCTTTATTCCTTTCTTTCAATTTAAATTTCAAAATGAATTATTCAGCCATAAAAGGAACCATTCAAAACAAAGCCAAAAATCCGGCATTGTTTCATTTGGAAACTATTCTTCTAATCAAAATCCTCTTGCCAAATTGAATTATTTGGTAGCTTCAATTTTTTGGCTAAAGAATTTTGTATAGCAGCATAATTAAATCAATCAAACATCATCAATCATCGGGCCAAACGAAATATTCATACATACATGCCGAATACATGAATAAGCCACAAATTAAAGCTCAACTGGCTGCCACACAAACGACCCACAACTCTTGGACTCAGAAGAATGGAGCTGTTGGTTTTTTGTTTGTTGGTTCGTTTCAAGATTTTATAATAATTATTGGGGGGCGCCCCAAATGCCGCTTGAGGCAGAGCGCACTTCCCCCTCGTTTGGCAGCTTCGCCAACTTGTTTACACAAATTTTAATTGGTGTAATTATGATTTTTACACGAAATTAATTATGCATGCGCGGCTCGCGCGATTGCGGCACTGCATCTTTGCAGATGAACGAACAAGTATCTGGCGGATGCCTCCTGCCACATGCCACATGCCTCAATCTCTCAATTCAGTTTCTAAACAATTTTCAAAGTGAGTGAGGTATAGAGTGTGGGGTGCTCATTAAAGTTATTTACAACAGCAGCGAAGAATAAAGAATGATATCTGGCTGGAATTTTAATTACCTCTCGAATCGAGCAAGGAAAAACAACTGTGGAAATTATGAAATACTTCGTGTACAGAGGGAGATGGAGAGAGAGACACCGCGGAACTGTTAAGTTGCCAAAGAACTGCAACTGGCAGATAACAATCTCGTATCTTTCGGGGGAAAGATCTTTCTCCACTCCACTCCACACACACACAAGAGAAATGACCGAAGATATTCTTTTTCTTTTCTTTTCTTTCTTTTTTTTCTAGCATTTTTATGACCTGCTCGGCTGATGAGGCGCAGGCTGCCGCTTTGTATCTCGCATCTATAAGATACAGCAGGTTATTTTGATTAGCCCGAGATGTTGACAGTTTGACTTTTTCTTAATTTGTGTTTAATTAATGTTTTCTGTGCGGGTGCGGAGAGGCAAACATGGGGAAAAATGGGTTAGCTATGCGGTGGGGAATGTGGGGAATGCCCTGCGATAAGATTTAACCTTTGTGGCGGTGCATGCACCCGCTGCAGATATATGCAGTCTGTTGTGGGGCACAAACATCCGATGTTTACACATTTTTTAATCGTGTAGCGACATTGTTCTCACTTTTTGGGAATTTCCCTGAAAATGTTCTATTTATTTTCCTATTTATTTTGAGAAATTTCAGAGCAGAATTCTTTGCGTAATTTCATTTGCTATTCTTTCTACAATAATTCCATAAAATCTTTTTGCAGATTGAAGAAGTTTCTATCTATTGTGGAAAATTGTTGCAACTTATTATTATTTTTTTTTTTATTATTCGAAAGTTGTGCTAATTTCTTTGACTCTTCCGCAAGAGCTCCACAAAAGTCTGTCACTGAATTCGGATTTTTTTTTTTTTTCACTCACTTATTTATATAACTTCTGCTTTGTTCCTTTGCATGAATACCATAAATACCTGCCCACTGTATTTTCCAAAAACATTTGGAAGCTTTGGAAGTTCTTATCCGAAAGATATTCTGCAGTAAAAACCCCATTACTACTCCGCCTATTCCTGCTGTTTTTCCTTCTTCTTGTGCTGAAAGCAAACAGAAATATGACTCAAAGTTCTGTTTCATTTTGAAAACCAGCAGCAAAAACATTTGTAGCCAGTTTTCTGTTGCTGCTTTTAATTCGCAATCTTTGCGTAATAAATTTAAGCCAATTTGATAAAGAAACTTGTTTCCGTTGCGTCTTTGCCGTTTCCTAATTGATTATTTGCTCGCCTTTATTTATGCACCCGATACTCCGCTTTTATTTATGCAATTGTTTATTTATCTTTTTCACTTTGTGATTTCTCTCTGGTTTATTTACATAATTGGTGTTGCGTTTTGATTTCTACACAAGCAAACAATTGTTTTTAATTGATTTCTGCAGAGATTGATTGCGATGTAATGAGAGGGTAATCTGAGAGATATTCTCAGGAATATTTCACTGCGGCTTCCCCTCTAAGTTTTCTTCATTTGTTTGGTGTTTAATTTGCAGACTTTTCTGCCAGCTGCCACAATGTTTTTTCCCCCAATTTTCTTTGCTTCTGCGACTCACCTTTAAATTTCTGTTATTTCTGTTGAAAGATAAATGTATATCTTTTTAGTTTAATTGTAAGAATATCTGCTGATTGTAATCCTTAGTTTTGCTTGCACAATTTATGTTGGGATTTGATGTTCCCCTTTTGCACTAAAACACTCAAAAATTTAAATGCAAAATAAATGCAATTCACGGCATTTATCACGCGATGCAGCACACTTGAAAGATGTTGCTATCTTTTGAATCTCTGGGTTCAGGTGTTTGCATATGTTAGGGCTTCTGGCCTGCTAGGTGGCACATTTTACACACACTTTGCCCCGCATTGATGGCGACGCCAAAAGCACAGTTGCCGCATTTTTAACACTTATTTATTTCGATATTCTTGCCACCGATTCGTTGCAATTGCTGTGTGCAGACGACACTCGCGATACGCGCGCGATTTTCGCCGTTTTTACCGAAACTACGCTGCGATGATGTGAACCCCCGAGATATATTCGTATATGGCGTACGCGACGACACTGCAAGAAGCGTTGTTGTTGCCACGGGCGCTGGGATGAGTCTGAAACGCGGCGCGACTCTAGACCGCGGCCCGTTCTTCGCTGCCTGCCTCAGCGCTGTCGACGGCGACGTCTACGTCGACTGAGCGGCTCTCTGGGCCTGAGGACTGTGTGTGTGTTTGGAGTGGAGGGTTCGCCGTTCGGTCGGTCGGTGGCTTTCGATTCTTGTAACGCGCCGAGCGAAGGTTGACGAGCGATTGAATGGAACGAGCGATGTAAACCCGCAAAGGAGTCCCGTATCCACGACGACGACGATGTCAGCGACAGCGGCAGCGGCACGACCAAGCCAGTGTGTGTGGTGTGGCATGTGGCATGTAAAAACCGAACGAACGGCAATTGCTCTGTGTGTATTGGTGCTGTAAGTGTGGAACCTAAGAGAGCGTAATGGTGTGGGTAGAAGAGTGGTCAGAGACAGGGAGAGAAAGAGAGTGTGTGAGAGCATTAAAGAGCGGCGTTTCGTTGAGTTTTTTCGTTATCGTGCTCGCTCTCTTTGGAGTTGGCTGGTTCTCTTTTGTGGGTTCCATTTGGCATTGAAGTTCTCTTTTTGGAGTTTCAGGTACCCAAGAGCCTTGCCAATTTTAATCCATTTTATTTTTAATGTATTTTTCTGCATATTTGGGAATATTTTTAATATTTTTTATATTTTTTAATTTTATTCCCATTCTTTTAAACTCCTCCATTCTCACCTTTGTGTTTCCTGTTCATTTCTGGGCAGCACTCCAAAAAACGTCGCAGCATTACCTGCCCCAGCACATACACCTGTGCAACAGCGCTTTGTGCAACTCCAAATTGACAAACATTTTGCAACTCCATTATCTCTTTCCCTGTTGCGCTCTCTTCCCACACAAATTTCTCTTTCAAAATGCTTGTATAAGACTTTTTCATTTCCCCTTACCATCTGTCGGCGGAACATACGAAATTTAAGCGAAACAAAACAAAAGAGCAAACTCTTTTAACTGTTGATTTTGTTTTTACTTTCCTTGAGTTTTTCACATTTTTACAAGTGAATAAATTTTACACAAATTTTTCGTTGAGTTTGTCTGCCTGGCGGCACACGCTGACGCTGATGAATTTCCAATAATTGCCGCTCGCATTAATCAAGATATTCACACACTCGCGACACATGGGAGATGCGAGCCACGAGATACAAGATGCGAGCGTGGAAGCGTCGAAGATAGAGATACATTCGCCCCGTGCGTAACGCGCCGCAACTTGTCATAATGTGGCATTATGGCTGGGCTTTAGACCCGTTGAGATTTTCCACTGGGGAAGAGCGAAGAGAATGCCGATCTTGTCGATGATTTATGGAACGCTTCACTTCGGTTTGTTTGCGCGATATAAAACTCTCCTCCACGATAGAGTCTGCACTGGTAAGCGGCAGGGGGCAGGGGTAGGGGTAGTGGAACGTGGTATGATAGTGAGCGGGGGTGGGGGCGGCACTTGTAGATGGTATCGGTTTATGGTCTCTCGCCTGCCTCGCTTTTTGATTGATTGGTCGGAGCGCACTTTGTGGCCGGGAAGGGGTGGTGCTGGCCGGCTGTTTGCCTCCAGGGGGGGTGGCGGCAGCCGCTACTCGTGTGTCGCGTTACTTTCGAATGTTTTTTCTGACTTGGTGACACAGTTTTCAATGGAGCTGCCATGAATATTTTTCGAGTGTTCCGCGGCTAATCTGCTTAATCCATAGAGCGTTTCCAATGTGCGTGACCTCATAAGCTGTGATCGGAAAGGGTTTCTTCCATCGCTGTGAGCGGAGTTTGGATCTATTGGAAGTGAGTATAAATGGTGGGAGTTGTGTCTATGGAAGACAGCAGCTACTGAACGGGTAAACATGGATTTAGTTTATGGCCATGGGTTATGCTTACCAAAGGCTTAACGCGCGGATAAATATGTACATGGACAAGGGAACACATGATCTGTTTGCTGCAGGGCGGTACATCAAGAGTAAAAGCGTAGGTATGGGTTGACTAAAGAACAACAATTTGTAGGTGCAGTATATAGTATATAGATCCGTTTGCTCCGTATTAAATTCCAGATAAGAGAATGTGAATCTAGGTTCTAAATATTCTTCAGCATTGCTGTGCAGGCTCTTTTTTTTTTTTTACTTTCTTTTTCTTCAATTTTAATTGCAAATGTCCATGCTGCTCTCTTCCTTTCTGGCTCTCTGTCGATCCCTGGACTGCTTTACCTGCACGAGCTTTACCTCTCTCGCACGCAATACAAACTGCCGCAATTTGTTATCCACAACTCTTCCAACAACAACAACAACAACACACACACACTCGGCAGAGGCTGCGACTGAAACGCGCTCTCGCATTCTCTCATAGCAAAACCACACATGAACGAAGCTCAAGCAGTAACCAACGGTACTTGCATTTTGCTGCGTATATTATTTGTTTTTGTTTTCCAATTCTTATTGCAAGCCCGTTTCAAGGTTAAGCGCCGAAAGAGAGACGCAGAGACAGTTTTTGTTACTCTCTGCACAGAAGCTTCTGCTTGTGCTGCTGAGGAACTGAGTGAGAAAAATTCTTTGTAATTTAAAGTGAAAGGGAATTGCAATGTTAATGCAGAGCCACAACAAATGGAATCGAATTCGGAAGGCAATAGAAAACGGAATTACTAACGAATGATATTTTTGCGAAAGGTAATTCAAGTTTCCGCTTTGGCTGCGATTTCCGACAGAACTTTAATGATTTCCAATGTACAGATTTAATCCTTGGAAATGTGCATCCATGCCATATTGAATGCTCTGGTAAACAACGATCGATTTGATATTGCTCAAACAATTCCACATTGTACGAAGCAATTGCTCATCCTACAAACAAATAGCTTCTTCCCTGAACAAACAAACGATCCCATTGCCATGCCATACCGCGACACAATCTTGTCTTGTCTTGTCCCATGGGTCGGCGGCAGGCAAACAACTCAACAGAAACTGACAGCTAAATATGAAGTTCAAACAAATGCTGTGCTAATCGCATATCTGGCTGATAAATTTATCGAATTCTGCTGCTCGAGCGTCGCTGCTGGCTGTGTAAATATTCGTTCATGATAAGACACGACAGAGACACACAGTCGTCTGCAGTCCCGGACTCTGGATCCTCTGTCTGTGCGCTGCCACGACAATTTGTATATTTATCTGCTTGCAGGCTGATTGCATTTTTGTGTAAATTCCCTTGGCCATAACCATTTGTGGACTCTCCTCTACCCGCTCTCTTCCCGCTCTGCACTCGCTGACAGGCAAACATTCCGACAGACAGGCAGCAGCGCGCAGGCGCAACAGTTTTGTTCGGCGAAGAGTTATTGAATGAAGTCGGCTGTCGGCTGTCTACTGTCGGTTGTGTTCGGCTGTTTGTTTGCATAAATGATAAATGGCTAATTGATAAGAATAGACATGGCCAGGCGAAAGAGAGGGAGAGAGAGAGCGAGAGGTAGAGAGAGACATTTTCCCATTTCCTGTACATTGCGCGTAGAATTTCCTAGACAGCTGTAAGTCTTCTCTTAGTTCCAACTCTTCTTTTTTGCCCGCTAAAAACATGTACAAATTTCCCATAAGTGAAAGGACTCATTTCACCCTTTTACCCATCTTCAGCAGCAATTTTATTTCTTCCACTTGTAACTCTTACCCCTGCCACCTCTGGACCTTCACCACTCTCTCGCCCGATCTTTAATACCAACTCAAAAACTAACGAAGTTTTATCCGCATCCCAGCCAGCCAGCCAGCCCGCTGATACATTTTAACAACAACATCTCTGGGAGACCTGACTTTAACGCGTGCCAACTTCAGAAGTTTCCAGAAGTTTGCCCCCGCACCCGAACTGTGGCTACCTTCCGCTTACATCAAATCAATTGCCTCCTCGAATGATGGTGTTGCCCCTGCAGCATTCGCCATTCGCCTCACGTACACGCATATCAATTGTTACTGCTTCGAGGGCTCTGGCAAATGATGGGCCCAGCCACGGCCCGAAGAGCGACAGAGAGAGAGAGCGAGAGAGAGCGAGCGAGCGAGCTTATGAGCCACTGAATGAATGAAATGAATGGCTGGAATGGATGGGATGAATGTGAGTGAGTGACGGGTTGCCAGCTTTGGCTGTAAGGCTGTCTTAACTTCGGCATCGACAGGCAACTGCTGCCTGTCTGTGTATGATATGGATTCTATATATGCATATTGACTGTATTGCCTGCCTGCCTGCCCGCCCGCCATTGGGGGTATCTGTTGCATGGAGAGGGCAGAAAGTTTTGCGCCAGAGCAGAACAAATGAGTGGGAAATCCATTTAATAACTCTCGGCAACTGGAAGGAACTGGATCTAAACTCTGGACTAAACTTACCTTTTTTTTTCTTGCTAATCCTAAACCAATTTGAGACTCAACACACATAACTGACTGACAGGCATAGTTGCTACAGCAAAAAACACTCTCCAATGAATGAACTTTGCTGCAGATCAGATTTTTAAAAGCAATTTTCTACTCATCAAGTGGGGTGGAGTGGTGCCAGCTACAGCCTTCATGCTTCCATCCTTTGGGTAGACAGACATCTCTTGGCCACAAAGCTATACAGCTACACAGCTACACAGCTACAGCCCATGTTTTCTATCTTGCAACTTCAACTCGGAACTCAGTGCTCCCTTTTATAGCCAATGCTCGTTTCGACTACTTGCTAATCCCTCAAGCGCATCAGCAGCAGAAACAGCACCGAACAGAAACAGCAGCAGCAAAATGTTCCAGAAAGTAAGTCAAATTCTCTTCCCTTCTCTTCTCACCCTTTCCGTTGCCGTTTCTGTTTTTCTCTTCCTTTTTTTTTTGTGTTCCGGCTATTTGACTGGGGTTGTGGCTCTGTTCTCGGCTTCTGTTCCTAAGCTCGTTGATGTGTTAATTGACCAAAATTTCGTACACACTAGTAGCTGGAGGGCGACATGGCTTGGCTGTAGCTGAAGAGCGGTGTGCAGTATGCAGCGTGCTGTGGAGGGGGAGCAGCAGGAAGCAGGGAGGCTAACTGTAATGGAAACTGCAGCAGAGATGGTCGATATTAAATCCCTGTAAAACTTAATTAGAAATTCCATTTTTGGCTTTTGAGAGCATTACACGTGACGCGTTACCAATTATCGACTAGACTGCACTCCGGCTCCGGCTCTGGCCCTCGCTCGGGCTCGGACTCGGGCTCTCTGGTTTTTGGCTTTTGGATTTCGATTCGATTCGCTTCGATTCTGATGCTGATGCGAAAACTGTTGCATCTACTGAACGCAACGGCTACGCTACGGTACGGTACGGTACGGTGAGGTCGTCTGTTCCTGAACACGGCCGGCACTGCCAGCCGGCTATCCGGCTGCTATCCGTAGAGCGTTAAGCTGCCGTACACATCGCCAATTAAAAATGCCTTTTGAATGGGGCCAGGCCCGGCAGTCGCAAAAATGATGATGGTAGGAGGCAAAAAAAAAGGCAAATAAAAAAAGAGGAGCAAAAATAGAGCAGCTATAACATTTACCTGGCCTTAACAGGATAACTGCCGGAAAACAGTTATTGTGCAAATGAACGGAGATGGGCATGTGAGTCACGGCGATGTCCCTCCCACCCGACCGTTTATAGATGAAGATTAATTATATATCATGGTTAAATCAGTAGAACTTCTTGCCCCATTTTATAAGTCTATTATTTGCGAAGTTCTCAGCAGCTATCGAATAATTTGCTATCGATAACTTATCGGTATTTTAAAAGAAATATATAGAAGAAAAATAATTTGTTAGAAACAAATTTCATTACAGTTTATTGAGTATTTCTGAAATTATCGATAATTTAAATACTATCGATTATACTTCGATTAATTTTTTCATCGATTTAAAATGCAGGAACTCACCCATACGGTAGTCCGACTTATTTTCCGGATTTTAGCATCGTTTTTCAAGCGATATCCATCTCTCCACATCTCTTTGATTCGGCCAGTAACGCGCTCATCTCTCTCGTTTGGACCACTAACGGTAAACGTTGCACGACTGCACGTACAGCTGCAGCGGAAATGCGTTTGCAAAATGGCGCCGACGTGCGTGCTAATGAACGTTCTACGGGAACGTTTGCACGTCAGATCCTACGACCAGGCTCCGGCATTCAGGCAGGCAGCCAGCCAGCCAGCCAACCAGCCAACCAACCAGTCATCCAGTCAGCAGGAGAGAGCCGGCCAACAAACAAAATGATGGCTCGGCCAGGCACGGCATCAATGTTAATTCGCCAAAGCAGATGCCAGTTGACCCCCAGTCCCCCCAGCCCCAACCCAAATCCAATTCCCCACCCATGGCACAACCCTCATCCAGTTGTCTATTGAAAAATCACAGGCCTGAAATTGAACACATTTTGTCCATTTTGTGGTTTTGTTGCAAGAGCAGCAGCAGCAGCAGCAGCAGAGATGTGGCATCAGGAGGCAACAGGCAACAATTGAAGCCAGTCCACCCAGTCCACTTTTTTGGGTGCCATTTTGGAGGATTTGTTTAGTATGCAAGGCGGCGAAATGTTAACGTAAAACGCAAACGCACTGCAAAATTTGCCTGCGAATGCCACGAAGGGGAGGGGTGGTGGAGCTTACGTGAACCAGTGACTGGGGATGGAATAATGACAGTCAACTGTCAAAACTTCAAATGCATGAGCGGCATGATGAACAGCAGCCGCTCAACATCAGAAGCCATTAGGTGAAAGCCAGCCGAAAATTTGCGGTAAACTGTTGGTGGAGAATTTCGGTTGGGAAATTTCAAAGGAAATTAGTAGAAACAAAAGGAGAGAAAATGGGTAATATATGGCCAGGGAAATATCAATTCAAAATCGGACAAAATCGATACTTTCTACCCATCAAAAAGGGAAGTTTCTTGCAACATTCCCCATCCACATTAATCATCAAAAGATGTTCAATTTCAACTTCCGTTTTGCCTTGAAGACTGTGAAGACTTCTCAACAAAATTTAAATATTATTACAGTAAAGCTTGTAATGTAATGACTTGGCCAACACTTTAGGGGCCAGAGGGTGATGCGTCTCGCTCTAAATGGTCGACAGCTGTCGTAAAATGTCGATGGCATTTAATGCTTATATTTTTTGCAATTAAATAAAAATGTCGTAAAACGGTGCGCCTGAACGGGCCTGGCGGACTTTACGACTTTTCCGTGGTCTTAACCCGTTCGAGACCGAAGAGGTGTCAGAAATGTGCGTTGGAAATTGTCTAATTAGAAATTCATAAAAAGCGACCAGAAGGAAAAGTTCTCCCTCTCACACTCTCTGTCTCTCAGTCTCTGCCACTCTCTGGAAACGCTTTTCGAACGTGACGCTGTAAAAATCGTATAAAATTATTAAAATATTTCTTGAAGCTGTCGGACTATCGTGTCGCATCGTTTCAGATTGGCTTCTATTGCACAATGGCCCATAAATTCGATGAACAAATTGTCACTGCACGTTTCGATAATAACAGAAAATAGAATAATACAAATAAAAAATATGCTACACGCAGGATGTCGGCAATGAGGCGACGATGGCTTCAAGTGGTTGGAGAAGAGCCGGAGAGCCCCCGTTGCTGGAGCGCTCTGCCTTTAAGCTAAATTTTGTTTTGTTTACGAATGCTTGAAAGACATTTCTTTCGAGCATGAAATTTGTGGAAATGCCTCAACCAGTGATAATGTTTTAGGGCTTCTCTAGGAGAGGGTATGTCGAGTTTGAGCAGCATCCAGAGATATATTCAGAGTTTTCTCTGAGAAACGTTGTACAGAAACTTTGGAAGAACGAAGCCCTATGTATAGTTATAATTTTAATGGCAAAGATCTTTCTCTTAGAGTATCTAAATCTTCGAATCGCAGCCCTTGGCATTTCTCTCTTATTTTTGTATAATTTTTCAATTGAAATCACTTTGTTTATGGAATGGTTTGTGGCTCTGTGGCTGTGTGGCTCTATGGCTCAATGGCTGTGGCTGCTATTTCTGCGTGAGGTCGGTCAGTTTTCTATTGAATTGTCAAATGGATACCAAGAGAGAGAGAGAGTCAGAGTCAGACCCCCACACCCCCCACCCACACCCACATCCATCCGCACGCAGGCAGGGCAATGGAACTAGGAAGTCGTCGCTTGTGGTGGCTGTTGTTTGGATAACTGTGGCACAAAAACTTTGAACGAATTCTGAAATAAACACAAGAACTTCTTGCATTGGCAGATTCAGTGATGAGTGGCAAAGTTTGAGGAAAAGTTTTGTGGTTTATAATTTTTCGAATTAATGAATGACTGAGAAATATATGTACATATCTGCAGCGAGGCACTGACGGAAGAGAAATGTAGGCGAAGATCTTCGAGATATAAATAGAAATATAAATCAGAATTGAGTAAAAGTGGGCGGGGGATAGTTGGAATGGTGTGCGCGAAGAGGCATCTTTTATCAACTAATTTGGAAATGATTTAGAACAGAAAGAGAAAGTTTTGACTTGTTTATGCCGTCATTCTTGAAACTAGAAGCAAACAGAGTGGGAAGATCTTTAAATAATCTCGGGGAAACTCTCCTCAAACTATGAAAATTGAAAAAAAAACTATTAATTTCAATCTGCAGGGATCTAGAATCAATTACATAGAATCAATTGAATCTAGTGGCATATTCGAGGCATATTCACATTTTATTATTATTTAACACAAGTGCAACCATCTCCTCTCGCTCTCTGTGCCACAAAATCAGCTAATTAATTAAATAGACTAAACCCAATGGTCAGACAGAGAGGCAGACAGTCATGCAGATCAGCTAGATACCGGGCCAAGGCAGCATGGCATCGGAGGCCCAAAAGTCGGCATTAACAATTTAACAACCCATGTCCTACCGCCGATAGTTTATGCTCTTTATGGCCCAAAGCATCGACAACAACTGGGCACAAATGGAAGTGCAACTGCAACGGCAACGGCAACGGCAACAATGCAACCGCAACAACATAATGTGCAATATGTAAATGCATTGTGCGGCCATTTTCTGTGTAAACTAAACAAATTACAAACTAATTTCCAGTACAGAACAGAACAACAAAAAAAGCTATTGGTGGGTGGGGCGGGAGTGGGTGGAATTTATGGCGGAACTGAAGCGTAGATGCGGAACACAACAATGCAACCTGGAAATCGGAATACCAAAAGCGACCGCGTCAACACGCCATCAACCGCAACAACAACGACAAAGGACCAAAAAAGGACCTGCCCCACTGCTTCTCCTCCTCCTCCTCCTGCTCCTGCTCTAAGCCCTGACCCCTGGACCAACTCTTTGCACTGCGACTGCACTTCATTTATTACATTCCATTTATGCAATTGCACCAAAATCCATGTTTGCGGTTAATGGAAAAATTATTTATTTAAATAAAATTTATTCGACACGCCACTGGGCGCGCCGAGCGGGGAGGGGTAAAAGTCACGCTGGGAATTCGCTTTGGTTGTGGGTGGGCAAATTGTTGCTGACATCGATGCCTTACCATAACATGGGCGTTGGCACGCCTCCCCCACGCCGACATAGTATAGTCCTTTGTCCTCTATGGCGATGGCTGCACGGATTGTTTTGGGTTTTGTATTCTGGTCGTCATGGCTGCTATTTTGGAATTTTTGCAGGGGGTTTTGGCGGGCAGGCGTGTAGGCCAATTTGCTCTAACTGAGTGCTCCATGTGAAATGGGAGCAATAATGATTTTCTAATGGATTTGTTGTAGGAGTTTTGTGAATTTAACTCTTTTTAACTTAATGTTAATGGCATGCAAATTATATACTACTTTATGTCTTTAGAAAACCCTCTAAAAACGATATAAAGATTATTTGATTATTATTAAATGCATAAATAATGATAATTTCCCAGATCTCAAGATTAGAATACGTTTCGTTCGTTCCTCTCGCTCTGGCGGCTGACTCCAGATCAGTCGCTGCCCGCGTGGGTGCCGTGCGAGCTGACGTCGCTGCCTGTACTTCGTGCTTCTGCTCAATCTTCGTGTACTGCTGCTCTGCTCGGCTCTCGGAGCTTCGGCTCTCTGCCTCTGTCCGCTTGGCAAAGCTTCGCTGCTGGCTTGCTCTTTTCTCTGTCTGTGACCTCTGCTATGCTGGACGATTATCTCTTCTGTGCTGGCCGATCCTCTGCCAGCTTGACGCTTTGGTGCATTATTTGTCGCCGCTGCGCGTTGCTTCTGCCCGCTAATCGAGCTTTGCTGTTGGTTTCGCTGCCTTGCTGACGGATCCTCTGCTGGATGCTCTGCTGGATGCTCTGCTAGATCTGCTTTGCATACGTGTGCATGTCGCTGCGTCTTGTTAATTTTTATTTTTTGATGCTCTTTGTGTTTGCTATATAAATTTCGGCATAACACCTTCGGCTGGAGTTGACCAACTTCCCGATCTGACCTCCATTTGAAAGACCTATTTTTTCGGACTTAAATCGAAAAAGAAAAAATTAAATTGCGTACAAGCTCGCCTCAAAACATGAAAAATTTCTGGATAATTTCCTTAACAACCGCTAACTTTTTCCAGCCAGACGACCCCCGAAAAACATTGAGATAATTGCAAAACTTTTCAAAAATAAGCAAGAAAAAACACACCGAAATTTTCATGCATAATCTGCTCCAATTTTCTACCGTTCCCTGGTCATTTAACCGCAAAAATGGCGTGAGAAGAGGAAAAACAGAAGAGAGAAAGGGAGGAAAAGTGAGTAGCATAATTTGGGACGCATTAATAACAAAATGAAGTGAAATTAATTAAATAGCCAAATGAGGGAGAAGCACAAAGATAACAGAACCGAACCAGCGACAAAGACAAAGACAAAAGCATAATGGAAACATATTATTTGACGTTAATTTTTTTGGGTGCTGCCTGCCCAGAAGAGACAAGCACACAACACATATTTCAAATAATGAATAACTAAATGCTGAAAGATGACGACAATAATCATTAGCATATGGATGGGCCACTGGCGGTGCTGGCTGGCAGTGCCCAAGAACATTCATCGCATCCCTAGTGTCCCACTGCCAGGGCCCAAGATGGAGAGGAGACTCATTAAAAATTCCCACAATTTTCTGCGTTTGCCAACTCCATGAAAAGCGAAAGTTTTTCCTTTCCTTCTTTGCTTTGCTTTTCCTTTGTATTGTATCTTTTTGTAGCCCCAGCAACAGCTGTTGCAGCTGCTTTGCCAACTGCCACGCCCACTGACCCTAGATGATGGTTGGGCGGAGGGGTGCGGATGGATAAGGGCGGACGGTTGTCGTGGTCGTCAAATGAAGAGCTTAGTTTTAATTAAATTCTCAGTTGTTTTGGGTAAAAAGTGCTCGCAGATTTATTAGAAAATTCTGCCTTGCCGCTGTCTGGCGGCATCTCCACCCACATCTACCATCTCCCTCCATTATGTCTCTCTCTGTCTCTCTCTGTTTCTCTGCCCCTTTGTCACTGTCAATTGTTGTGTTTGGGATCGTTACTCTTCATATGTTCCGTTCTTCTTGGGCGACTGCGCTTTAATGAATTTGTTGTCTGTAAAAACCAAAAAAGGGAAACCTTCCTTTTCACTTGGCAAATTATAAAAAATTGCCAGTTCGTTGACATTCGCACTGCTGCAGTCTGTCTGTCTGTCTGTCTGCCTGTCTGTCAGAGTGATGGAATTGCGTGGGAAACAGACAATAATGAGGTGGCAAGCAATGTTCAGCAAGAGATTACAGAGGATGCGCGGGTTCTCAGTGCTTCTACATTTGATTCAAGTACTTTTTCCTTGAGGGTTATTGCTCTCTGAAAGGATTAGGAAAACTTTTTCTGCTTTGTATAACTATGAGGAAGAATACAAGACAAAAATCGAATGCAATATTTATTTTATTTGATTTATTTTAAGAACAATTGCACTTTGGTCGGACCATCATTTGAATTGCTTTATGTGGATAGCCATTTCCGCGAAATGTGGTCCACTCTATTCCCTTTCTGTCCATGCCTGACGGTACTTTACCATTTAAATACATGCCGAAAAGGTTACTGAAATTATGCGATTAAAATTATTATTAAATCATTAAAATGGAAAATGTACGGACATACCAGTTCGTGCAACTTTTGTACCACCAGGCGCCCATGCGCTCAGCTGCACAGTTCTCCTTATTCTCATCGTTGTCCCTGTCGTAGGTGGAAAATTTTTCATTCTTGTGATAGCTCAATGAGTCACCCGCATCGCCAGTGAAGGTGCCCAACTTTGACATTCGATATAATTCATTTTCACTTTCGATGTGGAACTCATCGTACTGGGCATATCTCGTGTTCCCCTCGAAGTCCTCCAGGTGTACGTAAAGCTCTTGGGTCTGTGACTTTGTAATGGCATGCAGCTTATCCAATCCTATGAAGAAGTCGCCTGTGATGTCACCAAATCCTCTCTTGTACCCATCCCAGTCGCGGAAGAAATTCAGCTCCTTGTTGGTGCGACGGGCGATCACAGTCCAGCCAGGACCCGCTAGCTGTGCATTGCAGAACACTGGGAAGGGATCTAGTTCCCCTGCCTGTATGGTATATATACCATGGGCATTGTGATAGAAAGGACAGTGGTTATACGGATTATCCAAATATAAGTTTTAAATATCGGCACTGTCCGTTTCGTTTATGACACGCTGTAAGTAGACTTTTTTCGTAGCTATTTCTTAATTCAGGAGAACACATTCGAAACTTTACCACTTTCACATGTGCCACATCTCCCGTGCTGCTTTCGCATAGAAAATACACTAACGACCCGTAGATCCACCACATTGACTGCATTATAAACCACTGACGACTGACTACCGAATTCCCTTCAATTTATTCTATAAATATATATTTCTTATCATCATTTTTCCAAGAAACCAATTTATTGTATTGCAATCTGTTAAATAAGACAATTAAATTCTTTAGTCCCATAGCTGCAAAAAAAGGGCATTGCCCTGCTGTCTTATCAGCAAAGTTATCAGCAAAGTATTTTCGCCACAAAAGAAACAATAATTAAAATATAATTGAATTAATCAATGATTTTTAATTCTTTATTATCGAGAATTATGAATTATGAGAGTAATAAAACAATCATTTAAATATGATAGGCTTGAACTATCGCTTACTGGGAGACATACTTAATCGGTGTCTCGTTTTTCGCATTTGTTTTATGGTTATTGTAGCTTTTTGTATTGCCCAGAGCTGTCAAAGATATCTAAAAAGTGTTGGAAAATTCCATTAGCGGAGATTTCTTTTGTGTGTGGTTTAGTCACTCGAAATTACCTTTAAATACATTTGAGGCCTGCCAGGGCATCTGCTGTGTTGTGCTCCTCTAGCGAAGCCTTCTGGCTTCACGTTCCGACTCCAACAGTGTGAGAATGTCACCCACGCGTATGGGTCCCTTCACATTGCGTATTATCTGACGATTCTGCTCGCCCAGAAACTCCACCCTGACCTGTGTACACTGACCCTGAGAGCCAGTGCGGCCAAGTATTTTAATAACGCGACAATGAACCGCTGGTTTATCCATGATTGTTGGAAAATTTGTAAATTTAACACGCCAACCAAATGGGAAGATTTATTTATTTTTTAAATGGAAGAAGTGACAGCATTAGCAAGGCTTAGTTTCTTTTTGATTAAGAAAATAAAATAATCTACGATCTCTTTAGGAATCAGTGAAGTCTTTGAGGGTACTTCTTCTGTTGTTAAGATCTTCAAGGCAAACAGCATACCCTCTGCACTCCTCATAGCCGTTTGGGTATCAAAAGAATCGAAAGAACAGCAAATAGTTCAGCCAACCGCAAAGCAGCAGCAGCAGCAGAGGCAGCAGCATAAATGTCAGCCAAAACTTCAACATGCCACAAAGGGGTGTGGGGAGGGGGGCTGAAAGAAATTGAGTTGCAACTGTCAAAAATGCAGCATACGAGTAGGAGTATTCCATGCCACTTGTCGGCGGTGGTGCACTTGCACTCCAGTGTTCTCCGGTTGTCGGTTGTCGGATGGTTGTTGGCATTTACATTTCAGGAATGGAATTTACATATTTCACTATGGATTCTTTTTTATTGCTGCACCTCAGGTGGGGTAGAACTATCTAAAAAATTCCATTTAACAGCTTACAATTTCATAGCCATATGCAAATAAATGACGAACGAGTAAGGGCAGGGTGAGCAGGCAGGCAGGCGGGGATGTCATTTCAGCAGTTGAAATGAAATTAGATTTTGATTTGCTCTGGACAAAAAAGTGTTGCATACTTTGACTGCGGTGGGGCGGAGGTGGCAGGGGGTGCATTTTGCATTGTAAATGAGTGGCAGATACTTTTACAGTTGTACAGCAGAATGGGGGAGATGCTCTGTGGAAGCGGGAGATGCAGATGCAGATGGCAGATCCTCCCTTTGGCCAGAGTAAAGTGGTTGCCAGCAGCCTAATAATGCTGGCCACCAGAAGTTAAAGCGTCACTGTACAAAATGTCAATGCTGGAGAATGAAAATTGAGTACGGAAAATGGAAAACTTGCACCAGCGAGCGAGCGAGCGAGCGAGAGAGAGGGAAGAGACGTAGCGCTCGCTCACACAAACACAGACATTTGGGCATAAATATTTAAGCCGAATGCGTTTTCATTCCACAGACATTGGCAAATAAAACAAACTGCCAATGAATTTCGCTCCAACGGGACCTGGAACGGGACGGCAGGAAGTACCGTACGGAAAAGTGAAACAAAGCGACGGCAACGGCAACGGCAACGGCAACAGCAGCGGCGACGTCGGGCTGCCATTTTTGTGTGCTCGGCACACGTTGCGTATGAATAATTTATTTAATGAACTTGTAGCTGGAACCTGCCACTGTTTCTGCTGCTGCTGCTGCTGCTGCTGATTCCTGCTGCTACTGCTGCCGGCCATTGTGTGAAAGTATCTGCGACTACGACTACGAGTACGAGTACGAGTATATATCTTTGTCTCTGCTGCAGACATGTTATAAAGTTCCTTTTTGTTATTTGTGTTTATTTTTTTTTCTTTCGCTTTTCGGGCGATTTGTTGCCGGCGAACGTTTCGTTTCGATAGTTTTTCTTCTTTTTCGTCTTTTTGTTTTGTTTTTGTTTATTTTGCCTTCATTTATTCTCTCACTCTCTTTGTTTCCGCTTTTCTGACAGCCCAAAATATACGAATACTTTTTTTGTTTGGCAACGTGTGTGAACGCAGGGGCGGATATGTAAGTTTTGTAGAGAGTGGAACAACAGGTGATAAATAGAAGAATAAGACGGGGAGGGAGAGGGAGAATAATGTGAAGAGTTTACAGCAGAAAATTCCACTCAAAATTGTTTAATTGTTTCAATTAAGAATTTTAGGTGGATTATAATTAACAGATTTTAAGTGTCTCTTTTTTGCACATTTTTATGCTTAAAATTCATTAGACAGCAAGCGAATGAAACTCTGCGGCATGCAACACACAGATAATTGCTGCCACCAAAAAAGCCTTAAGGGGAAATAAATTCCAAATCCTAAAAAAGTCTTTAAAGAGTTATAAAAATACAGGAAAATGTTCTTTGATATATTTGAGCTCTCAAAAGATTTCTATGCCGCGACTATAAAATGTAGATCACTTTTCCAAGGGAAAAACAAAGCACAGCAGCCCAAAAAGAGCAGTGGAAAAAGTATTTCGAATACTGCAATCGTTTCCACTTGTGATACCTGGTTATACCCTTTTGCTCCTTTCGAATTTCCTGCAACTGCTTGGAGCAACCCTCGCGCTCTGTTGCTCGTTCTGAATGACCTCTGGAACATTGCCGTTTGCTCCGCTCGTTCGCTGGCTCGTTGGTTGTTCTGTTGCTGCCGTTGCCGCTGCCGCTGCCGTTCTTTCTAGCGAGCGAAATTATTTATTTATAGTTCATTTGCGAGTTGGCATTCAAAGTTGTAATGTGCAACGTGAACGTCCCCAGAAATGGGGTCCCCCAGTGCCTGAACTGTGGATCAGGACTTGGGGGGAATTTATGTGTGCGGCTAAGTACAACGACAAATTGACTTTGGCCGGAGGGTCAAGCCCACAACGAGAAGTAGCATCTGATGGATACTTTTTCGGTCATCTGGGAGGTGTGAGTGCAGATTGGTGGGTGGTGGTGGGGAGGTGGGACGAAGGCAATCTTTCAATTAGCACGGCCATTTAGGATGTAACCAAGCATTAAACAATGAGAGCCAAAGAGCAAATTAAGGGAATGGAATGGCATGCCACTTGCTCTCTCGGTGCTGCCACTGGGAGCTGCTCTCAGGCATTAAAATTGCATTTTCGCCAGGGGACTGGGCAACGAATAAACGAACGAACGAACGAACGAACGAACGAACGGATGCGGATGACTGGAGGACAATTATGCAAGCAAACCGCAGGATGTCAGAGACCCAGAGAGTAGAGTCAGTCCTTGGTGCGCTCAAAGCAATGCCACTTAATTTAAAATTTTAAAATCCTCTTAGGCAAATGCCATTGACCACAGTAAAACACACAGCAGCACAGCAGCAAGGCAGAGCCACTTGATATGACAGCTGTAGATACATTTGTATCTTAAGGCAAAAGCACACGCACACACACACACACACACACACATGTACGACAGCTTGTTGTCACATTTTGGGCTATCCTTCAGAATGTACTCAAGCAGACAGCGGGCAGGCAGGCATCTATTAGATATTCTAATGTCCTGCTTGTGGTGGTCCTTTTGTATTTGTGCCTATTTGTTTTCAAGTTTTCACCCTGTCAAATGGATATGTATCTTTGCAGCTGCAGCACTTCATTATCCACACACACACACACACAGACAGTTACGCAGCGCTGCATAGATACATAGATACGGATGCCACTGACAGCCTCAAGTGTCTTGGCAATATTTTGGCATATTCAATTTCATTTGCCAGGCCACACACACACACACACACACACACACACACACCTACACAAAAGTCAAGTGTATCTAACGGATACGTTTGAAGGCTGCACAATTAATCAAGTCTCCACTTTTGTGGGGCCAATGCCACGAACGGAGAGGCATCTCTTTGACAGGCATTAATTTCACAAGAATGCGGACATGCTCGGAGATGTGTAGAGGATCATTCAAACCCTTTGGGACACAGTCACCGGCACCACATTCCCTTTCACAAATAAAATATCACTTTTTTGTTGAATGCCTTCGTGACTGGCAGCAGTGGCAGCACCAAGCCGATCCTCATTGTCTCTTCCGAAGGCTTTGTCTTTGTCGTTGGCCCGCTGTTTGTTTGCCTTTAAGTGCTCCACTTTGGAGCAATGTCATAAATTGAAGAGGAGCCCCCCCGCTGCTGCTGCTGCTGTTCGCGTGCAACCAAAACCTGATCACGAATGATGATTCACGTGAATAGACAGCGCGCAGAGTTTCTTTCTTTCTTCCTTCCTTCTTTTGGCGGTTCATCGAACCTGCAGCAACTCTCCACCAGCGATTGATGCCACTGCCGCTGCCACGGCCGCTGCCACTGCCACTGCCGTCGCCTGGCGTACATGTGGATGCATCTCAGAGCAACAAATCATTAAAAATGTATTTTCAATTTCGTTGCAAACAGCCCGACAACGGCAAAGATTCCAGCAGGGAATGGAGTGGAGACAAAGCCAAGACGAGCGAAACTCGTTTCAGCAGTAATTTTCATTCGGTTGACATTCTGTCTTCTGTCGCAAACACTTTCCACCATTTTCCCAGCAGCTGCAGCTGTCAAAGGGAGTTGCAGAAGTCACACAAGATGAACAGAAATTGTGGAGGTTTTCCGTAGAAGCTAAATAATAAAATTTCAGTAGAATTTCAGCTGAAGAAAAATAAGAAAAAATCTGCAGGTTTAAGAAAAAAAAGTAGAAGGAACGTGTGAGTCGCTTCTGTGGACGCGACTCTACTTATACCCGTACCCGTCCCAAATGTAGATTAAACATCTAAAATGTAGATTCTACATCTGCATAAGGTAGAGTATGTGCGAGCGAGAAAGAGAATAAGCACACATCCACTTTTACCAAAAGTCTAATATACCCCTTAGCTCTTTTTGAGTACGGGTATAAAAAGCTGAAAATTCTGGAGATTTTAGTTGAAGAAAAAGGTAAAAATTTTGTGGAAGTTTCAATAGCAGAAAAAGCTGAAATTTTTAGAGGTTTTAGAGGTAGAAAATTATGAAATTTTCTGGAGGTTTTTCTAGCAGAAAAAGCTGAAATTTTGCCAACTTTGCAGCACAGAAAATGTAGCTGGAGTTTTCCAGCATAGAAATCTCTTTTAAGTGGGTGAATACGGGAAGAGATTCTACAGAATCATGACTGAAGAAAAACCGCATTAAACCCGCCTCACGACTCGTTGAATTTCTCTCTCTCTCTCGCCATTGCTATCTTCCAGCTTATCGGCCGGTTAGATCGGTTCGGGTACAGATTTCTAATTTCCCAAAACCACCTGCAAAAAAAAAACCTCAGACCATATCCATTTCCACGCCCACCTGCAAGCGAGATAGAGATTCCGCTCGCTGGCTGGCTGGCTCGTTGCCGTTGCAGCAATTAATTAACTTGCAGCCTTAACTAAGTCGCTGCACTGCGCTGCTCTGATCTGATCTGCCCTCTTGGCCCCTTGCCACACCGCGCCTCAATCAAACGCATCATCAGCGGAGACGACGAGGCCGCTGTGGAGTGTGTCTTTTGGCTTTGTAATCATGATGATGATCTCTCTCTCGCTCTGCAACCCCCTGCCGCTCTCTGGGGGGGAAGTAAATTGCATGCACGCCTTTTTAACCCAAATATGAAGATTGCTCCTCCCCGCCACGTACGTGCCAGCGCCCCTACTGACGTTCCGCAGATTGTCGCTGGTTGATAAGCGAAGCCAGCCGCGTGCTTTTATTATGGGGCAGAAACAAGCGATGCAACAGCGCAGACTGCAATGAGAGATGGGCGCGTGAGTATCGGTTGGAGCCTCAGGGCAAATTGTGATTTCAATTGGGATGGAAGGGAGCAAAGAACTTAGAGATATTTTAGCAAAAAAGATTACATTGGAAATGATTTAAATGAGCCTTCGAAGCTGGTATCGTGGGCTCATAGATGGTTTAATTGCTAGCAATTTAAATGAGAATCAAAGGATAGTTGAGGGATATATTTATTGCGAAATATATTCCCTAAATTCATTGATATATTCCTGCTATATAGTCCCGATCCCGTTGCCATCTCAATGGTTGCCGCAAGCGATCCGCAAAAAGAGCCTGCCGCAATGGATTAATGAGTCGCGCGATCAGCGATCTTTCGGAGAGCGAGAGAGAGAGAGAGAGAGAACGGCGGCTGGAAAAACGTTTACGTGACTGAATTTTCAATTATTTTTTATTGCACTCGACTGCAGCAGCAGAGGAGTGAAGGAAGAGAAGAAGAACGGGAACGGGAACGGGGTGGGGGAGAGACTTGGCCTTTAATTGCAGGAAGTTGCATTTTGAATGTGCAATTTATTAAGAAATTATTTATTGTTGGTTTAAATTGATTTTGAAAGTCGTGTGACTGCCCCGCCGTGTGGCATTGTGTGTGGCAGGCAGTCCGGCAGTCAGGCATGCAGGAGTGAGGCAACCAAAACAACCGGCTTTCCATGTAATTAGGGCCTGGTCACACTTCGTAAGAGCTGGGAAAACTCTGCTTCTAACACCTTCTGCCTGCCGGCCTGCCTGCCGGCCTGCCTGCCAGGCGTCTGTCTGCTGGGTCCATTTGCACGATCTACGCGAGCGCACTTCGATTTCCTGCCTGCCACACCCCCAGATTGCAGTGGCAGTGGACTGGAGTTCTCGTCTGCAATTAATTTGATGTGTGCTTGGGAGATGCTTCCTTCCCACTGCCACCGATGCGGCGGCTCTCTAGCTCATTGCCAACTCTTTTTTGCAGTGCCCTCGCCTGGCCTGGCCTGGCACTGGCCTGGCACTGGCGTTGAGTAATTGGACTCGCTTTGATCTCCTATAAATAGCAACTAAATGGCACTTTGAAGTGCCATACGGGGGGCTGTTTAATTAAAAACTGCACCTATGAAAATAAACAGAAGGCAAAGTGACAGCACAGCGGGGCACGACTCCCCCACCCGGAACAAAGTTCTTGCCGCACCCCCCCTTTTTTTTGGTAATTTGTGGCTGCAACTTTGCGTGCAACTATTTCTTAGCTTTCGCTCTCTCAAGTAAGAATTGGGTCAGTAAAGTTTCGATTTAAGTTTCCCTGCCCCGCCAAGCAGCTGCTATCTGAGCTCTTGCGCCTCATTAATCAAATTAAATTGCATGAGAAATATATACATATCTGTACACGATATAGGATATATGTACATATACGCACAGCTTCCTTGGGTATGTTGTGTCGGTCAGTGCGCCCGCAAGTAGGCAGCGGTCAGCGTTGCGTGGCCCGATAGCCAATGGAGTGGAGAGAGAGTCCTCCATGGGGATGATGGTGGTACCTTGTGCAGCCAGCCGCAAAGATTCTGCCGCTGCGACAAGAAGTTGTAGCTACACTGCAGAGAACTCTGCATGTGGGCGGGGTGAGGGTAGAAGGTGGAGGTGTCCATTGGTGGGATAGGTTATTGGGTTATGCCAAAGGAGATCTGTAAATGGATTAATCGCATGAAGACATAAATTTCAAATGTTTATGGGAGATTGTTTGTGGGGGGGCCGCATCTTGTGGGGCAGCATTTTGCTTTGTTTTAATATCTGCTTAGTTTTCTGTGTATTTTGTTGTATTTAAATTTGTAATTTTGTGTGAATTGAACTGAGGAGAAACCGTTTGTCACCTTAATTAAATATTTATTTTATTGGATTATTTATAATAATTATAATTCACTATAAAAAACTCTCTAAAAAAATCGTTTCTCAATCCTGCACCCTTTCTCATGGCAAAAAAGCCCAAGAACTACCTTTTGGCACCTACTGTACCAACTAGTCATATCAGTTTTTCTTTATTGAAATTAATTATACTTCCATCTTAAAAAAATTAATTTTTTCGTTAAATTTCCAACTTTAAATTATATTCACTTGCATCAAAAAACGCTCTAGCTATGCCAGAGCTCTAATGGCACACTTTTGTCACCTACTGTACCTGTTTCCCATTAAATATTTAAGATCTCTTTCCGCTGCACAGAAGTGTGTTTGCCCTATAAACACATACATACACTCGTGGACTGAAATATCCTGCGATATCCTTCATTTATAAAATAACCTTCGATTTATCGTGGCCTCCTTGCACAGTTGCAAACTCAAATTGAAGCTTTTGTCACCTACTGTACCTGCTTAAGAGCATTTCACACTCGCTGTCTGTGCTTATTTCTATCTATCTCTCTCTGCCACTGCCACACTGCCACGCTGCCACTTTCATTAATTGCGTTTGTTTGCTTCTTCGGCATTTTCTTCGCTCTTCTGTGCTGCTCCTACTGCTGCTGCTGCTGCTGCTGCTCTAAGCTGCCACCCAAGTGTCAATTGCTAATTGCTTTCCATTCGAGGAGCCTTCCCATCGAGGCTCCTTCTACTTCGCTGAGGAGCTGCTGATGCTGCTGCTGCTGCTGCTGCATCCACGACTCACTCGAGACTTTTAATCAACTTGTGTGAGAGCCGCCGACAAAACTTGGCAATCATTGAGAGCTTTCACTGCAGCACCAGCAGCAGCAGCAACAACATATCATTAATGCAATCAATTTCAAGTATATATCACACACACACACACACACACACACACACGTACAGAGACTGAACTACCGACAGGTGGCGCTAGGCACTAGTCCTTGCCTGACTTCTTACGCTCAATTACGCCTCGTCGCTTCATTTTCTTTTCCCACTCCCCCTGCCTCCAGCCTCCTGCCACCAGCCTCCTGCATCTTGATTGTCTTTCGCTCGTTCGTCTGTCGGGCTCTCTGTCAACGTGTGGCTTGCTTTTTGTGGCGCCTCCTCCACCTCTTCCTGTAGCCACACGGCACGCGCAACACTCATCGATTACGCAGACTGCCAGCCAGCCAGCATATCCCAAGCATCACGGGCCACACGAGCATCTTGGCCTCCCAGCCACAGCCGTCTTGTTGTGTTTTGCATGTAAATACTTGTAATTTGTCATTTAACGCAACCTGTCACGCCCCCAACCGACTGAAAAACCAGGGTGGGAGGGAAGGCAGAAGCGGGCCAGGCCACCGACAACTTTCCATCAAGCGAGAGAGATGGCAAACAGCTTTTCAATGGGTCATTGAGTTGCAAGAATGGAGTGGGGCAACGAGCGATGGGAGGGTGCGTGGATTTGGAGTACAGTTATTAGTGGAAAAATAATTTTGATCGTGGAAGGGGTCTACCATTTTTGGAGGGAGCATTAAAAGCAGAATGTTTGAGGTAATGGAATGGTTTTAAAGGGGGAACTGAAGGTTCCTCAGAGGTACTACTAGGAGAGAAATTTTGAACCAAATGAATTATTTTTAGTGAAGAAATTGTTTAGGGAATGGGTAGGTTGAATTTTTTGATACAGGCATTTTGTTGTATAAAATTCTTTTGGGATATTTTAGTATCATATATTTGTACTAAATATTACTATACATCGTTAAAATATTTGAAATTAATTTACATGCTATTTTGGGTATTAAAAACTAAGATTTAGCGGCTTAATCAATACGATATTATGCATCAAATAATTTGAAATATTCCGTAAAATATTTGAATAATATTTTATAATTATAAATTAAATAATCTATATTAATTACAAATATAGTTCCTAAATTATAATCATATTTTCTTTTATTTATTTCAGATTAAATTGGCGCAAACTGAAGAAATATTGAGGAATAGAAGGTATGTGCTTGTCGACGATAGCTTTTCTTTACATATTTATAAATAGTATTATTATTGAACCGCTTCAATCTATTTCAATTAAAATTTCACCTTCGAAAGATCCCCGCTCCGAATATTTCGCTTAGAGAATTTCAATTAATCAACTAATTAAGTGGGCTAACAAGATCTCCCCCATGATGCTCCTTTAACGATGGCCAGCATACATTGTGCTGAGTACTCGTATCTATCAGATAGTTTTGCGATGCTGGACGCTGGGGCTCAGTTTGGGGGCAGGGCGTGGGGCTGCCTGGTGAGTCGCTTGTTGCACAAAACACACAATCTTTACACACGCCAACTTTTAAATCATTTCGACGCCACGCAACGCGCGCCACATGCGAGTGCGCGAGCGGGCCTGACCCTGCCTGCCCCATGCCCCATGCCACACTCATTCACAGCCAGCCCAGGCAGAGGGGGCATCTGAAGATCGCATGCCATGTCGAGTGTGAACAGCGGGTGCTCCCCTTTTTTGCTCTCTGTCTCTCTCTCTTTCTTTCGCTTTGTATCTCTGTGTGTCTCTGCGTCTCTCGCTTTTCTGCCGGCCTGCAGCAGTGTCAAAACATGCCAAACGGAGGGCGGTGCAGGGGGGAACCACATGCTGACAATGCCATGGGCCTCATAAATTGCCGCTATCTGAGGGGCATTGTATCTGTATCTCACATAGCTTTTGTATCTTGCCAGCAAAATATGCTGCTAATTGAATTGAATTGAACTTTTTGCTCACAGTTCGATGAGTTGCGATTTTTGTGATTTATGCTGACGGAGGAGGGGTGCCCGGGCCAGTGGGGCGTGGGTGGGTGCCAGCTCTGCCATCAAGCAGACAATGCAGGGGCAAGTGCAACAGTCTGTCTCTACCACCCCCCCGCCCCAAAAGAAAGAGGAACAACCCGTCCACGCCTCGTTTCGGTTCTCAACCAATTAAACCAGTTTCCTGTGTCGTCTTCGGTCTTCTTCATTTCGCAGAACTTTAGTTGCGTTTTTGCTTTTTGTTTTTTATACTCTATCAAAAAGGAAGTACTTTTCATTTTTAAGGCAGGAATATAGGTTGGATTGTATGATATTTAAATAAAAATATGCACCTCATTATCATTATTTATTAAATAAAATTAAAAAATTAAATATTGTATGAAAAATTAGCGAAATGAAATTTTAAAAAATTAAATTTATATTTTGGATATTTTCCTAGGGTTGCAGACCATAGCTAAAGAATTTAAGGTGGTACAAACATTCCCAGAAATATTTAAATAATATTTTTAAAATTATGTTGCAGCAAATTCACCCATTTAATGGCTAAATATATTTTAATTCCACTTAGAGCATTCCAACAGTCGCCTTGGCCCCACTGGTGCCTTCTTTATTGCTTCTTTCTTCCATTCATTTGATTGCTGGCCTGATGAAATAACAAGAGCCTGGGCCCCAGCTGCGCGTACATCAGTAACGCCCTCATAATCAAAGGGGGATCCTCTGCACTGCCGCGCGCCACTTATCCCACACTCACCACTGGGAGGCAGATACTAAAAAACAGACAGCAAGACGGACAGAGACTGAGACAGGGAATGAGAACTCTGCGCAGACGCAGCCGTCCGTCCACAATCAAGGCAGCAACCGCAGAAAATAAAAGGCCAGCAGCAAGCAGCAGCAGCAGCACTTAAACGAAAATAATTTAACGCAAAACGTGCGAATGTTTACTTAAAAGCAAAATCCCTAAAGAGCAGACGACAAACGAGAATCTGACAACCGAACAGAACTTCAAGTGGTGCGGCAGGACGGGGCAGGAGGAGCCAAGGGCTCTGACGAGTGTGAGAAGTTGGTAGCTGAAAGGGAAAGAACTTGGGACTGCAGCTTAAAGAGCGCCCAAAAATATGAGGGCTGGGGAACAGGAAAAGGTATAAGAAGGAATTTTATACTGGTACTCCCATTATGGGGCTATTTGATTTGCGATCTTCAGATTTTATTTGAATTTTTTTTTTTGGCATATTTTTATGAGTGAAGAAATCTGAAGAACTCTCAGAAAACTTTTGCATGCCATAGAAAATCTCAAAATGCGCCCAATATACATACATCAAGGCTCGATTGCCCATAGAACTACCCTTCTTCGTACACCCCAGCTGGCAACTGACTATCCAGCAAGTAGCTTTTCTTTGCCACCCCATAAAGTTCTAGCCCACAGAAAAAGGCCAACCTTTGTCCTAAATGTTAACCAAAATTGGCCCAACTGCCTGCTAGCCCCCCACCTGCCCCCTGCTCCCATCCACCCCTGCTGCCGTTTTTTTGCGCTCTCTGCTGTGGGTATTTCAATCAAAATCAAGTGCAGATCTCCCTGCTCCACGCCACTGGGTGAGCACGGGGACGGGGGCTTGCATGAAAATTACACGCACAAAACACACAAACTAATTTTCCAACAAATTAGACGCGCAAGTAGATGCTAAACCATGGCCAGGCCCCCGCTTGTACCCCCCCATTACGCCACTCCTCCTGCATTGTTCATAATTTATTCGCCATTCTTTTGGCTCTCTCACTCTCTTTCGCTTTTTTATTGTCCAGCGCAATTCGTGTGCGTAATTTCCCTGTGTTAAGTTTTTCTTGCTTTCTTTTTTGTGCTGCTGCCTGGGAAAAACTTTACTTTGAACATGCCAAGGGCACAGACGGACGGCCGGACTAGTGTGGTGGGGGGGTGGTGCTGGGAATGCTGATTTAGGCGCATGATAATTGCCCGAGTCAGGGTTGGGTACGGATGGGGGGGAGTGAAATGTCGTCTGTGTTCAAATGTGCGTGAAACATGCGTCGAGAGCTGAGAGGCTGCTGTGCTGACTCGAGTGCCAACAGTTTCGTTTCCTTTTTGGTGGACAAGTCCAAAGAATCCCTGAACCAAACGGCTGCATTTGATGCCCAGAGAAAATTTCGCCAGCCGCATGCATGGCTGCACTTTTCCCCCCAGCAGCAGCAGCAGCAGCACCAGGGAGCAGCTGGAGTCACGTGACCTTAATTAGACCTGCCAAAAATAAAATAAGAAAGGCAGTCAAAAAAGGGAAACCTTCGAGCGGAAGAAACTCTTCTTCTACTGGCATTTCCTTTCTGGCTGTATCGCTGTGTGTTTTCGGCTTTTCTTTGTATATTTTACGATTAAGATTGCCAGAACCAAAGTGTACTGCCGCTGGAAATTGCTTTCAATTATAGTTTTATGCACTCGACTTCTTCAGTGCACGACTATATATATATATATAATCGCATGAGAAGTACCTATCTATGGATGTGGTGCAGGGCAATAAATTTCAATTATTTACTTAAATGCACATTAAACAGAATTGCCACTGAATCGGGCACTCGCTCCCGACTGTCTCTCTGTCTGTCTTTCTGTCTATCCCTACAGTGCCTTTCACCCCCTGTCTCCCTCTCTCGGTCCCTCCTGCCGCTCTCTCGTGGACCCTCCTGTCTGCGTACCATGGAAATCGCCTGATAATGGAAATTGTAAACAGTTCTCTGTCTACAAACTTATTATTAAAAGGTTATTATCATTCTATCTATGGCTTGTGACAGGGGGATCACAGGTAAAGGGGCTAACAGGTGCAGTTTGGCTGCTCCAAAGTTGTCAATTGGGTGAGGAGGCGCTCTGATGGGGAGTATTAATTGGTGTGAGGATAATTTATCAACATTTGCACTTGGCATAATATATTATTATAAATAACTTAATGGAAAGACAATCTAATGCATCAAGGTAGTCTTTACATTGCAGATTAATGTACGTTTATTATTATATTATATTATATTATACTTATATTTATTTTAAATATGAAATAAATTTAAATTAAATATTTGAAATATAAAATATATTTAAATCAAATATTTTGGGTATTTTTATATTTTAAATATGAAATAAATTTTAACTAAATATTTTACAAATGAAATATATTTAAATATAAATATTTATAAATAAATTGAAATGTAAATTTAAATTAAATATTTTGTATATGAAATATTTTTAAATTAAGTATTTCAAATATGAAATATTGAAATTAAATATTTTCAATATGAAATATGTAAATTTTAACTAAATATTTTCAATATGAAATATATTTAAAGTAATTATTTTAAATATTAAATAAATTGAATAAGAAATATATTAAAATTAAATATTTTCAATATGAAATATTTTTAAATTAAATATTTATATTAATTATTTAAATGAATTTTTAATTTGAATGTTTTTTTATATATGAAATATTTTTAAAGTAATTATTTTAAGTTTGAATATAAATTCATATTAAATATTTTGAATATGAAATAAATTTAAATTAAATATCTTTATTATGAAATATTTTTAAATTAAATTAAAATATGATCACTTCTTTTTTTTTGTTTATTTTCTTTGCAAGTACATTTCTTTTGCTTTAACGATGCCAAATCAAGCAGAAGCAAACCTTGCCCCACTCTTTAAACCCCACAACCGGCATTAATTTAGTAACCTTGAGGCACACACAAACGTACAAAAAATTGCACTTAATTTTAAACCATTTCTCTCTCTATGGAGTCCGCTCTCGAGCTTTCGCTGCCTCTCTCTATCTCTCCGTCTCTCTTCTTAGTTGCTCTGCGTAATGCCAAAGACATAAAAGCGGATTTACGCTTAATCACACACGAAGGATGCATATTTTACTGTCCCGGAATGGGGTCGGTTCGGGTGTGTCCGTGTCCGTGTCCGTGTGCACCTGTATTACCTGTATCTGTGTGCCTGGTGTTCTTGGGCTGTTGAATGTTGTTGTATGTTGTGGAAGCTCATTCGCATGCACAAACGCAGACCCAGAATTTTGTTCATTAGAAGCTCCACACGAGCGCGCTGCTTAACCCATGTTTTTGAGGCCCGTCCCACAGTCTTTGCCGCCTCATCTCTGGAACCATCTCTCCCTCCAAAACCCACTCAATCCCTTTCTGTGATGCCCGCACTCAGGCCCCGCTCAGACCATGCTCCAAAGCCCCTCTGATGCCCGTTCTCTCTCTCTCTCTCTCTCTCTTTCTCTCTCTCCATCTCCCTCTCTCGTGCTCTTAACCCTCTCAGACCATCTCAGAGCCCCGCTGATCCCTGCCACTTTCTCTCTCGCTTTGCCCCACCGCTCTTTGTCCTTGCAATGTTTTCAGTTCATTTTGCTTGCCCAGTGTGCCACCTCCCCCCACTGTTTGTGTGTGTGTTTTTTTTTCGGTACAGGACCTCCTGCTGTGAGCACTTGGAGCTTTTCCGAATGCTGTGTGTTCGTGGCCCCCATTAGCCAAAAGGATTTATATTACAAGAGCACACATAAAAAGCACCGCAGGATATTTTGTTTTATGTGAATTTAATTGTAGTTTTAATCCAAAAGGACGAAGGTGGTGGCCACGGCAACCAACCAAACCACTCCCACTTTGCCACTCCTTTTTTGCGCCCCATCAACCGATGGATGCTGGCTGCCTGCTCTCACAGCGTGTGCTATTTTAAATTAATAGCATTGCATTTTTAATAATAGCTGAACGAAAGGACCAACATCAACAGCACACACACACACACACACACACACTGAACCGCCGACAGCCGACGGCCGACACACACGGCGGCTACTTGATTTGGTTATGGCAGCGAGCGGACAAAAGAAAAACTCGGTCAAGCGGCAGAAACCAAAAGGACCAAAGCACCAAACGGGATGCTTGGGGGCTCGTTGGGGCTCCCTACGAAACATCAATAAGCTCCAAAGCAAGATCAAAGCATAATTATGCTATACGTGCTGCTGCTGAACTCCTCTGCTCGCCGCGCTCCTTGAGTGGGAAATATTTGAAATATTTATTTAATATACGAAACTTTTTTACAAGAATTATGAGCCAACAAAGGAACGAAAACCAGAAGTAAAAAGCCAAAAAAAATCAAAACGAAACATGGAGTGCACTTACATACAATCTTAAGAGGAGTTACAGCTTATGAAAATGTACACCAAATCTCTACCTGTGAATTTTTAATCGAATTTCTCTCTCTAGAAGGCATTTTTGGCTAGAGTATTATGGTTCGTTTTTTGGAGAAATATTCAAGTGGTTTTTAAACATTTATGTTACCAAAATAAATATTGTGAAATTAATTTATTATATTTAGATTTTTTTCATAATTATAATTAATATTTTATTCTTTTGCGTTGTAAAATCAGTAATAATATTTCAGAATATTTTTTTATCTTAAAAAACAGTTTTACTTTCTGATTCCCTACTGAGAATTTATTTATTAAAAAATCTACTGTTTTTTTTTAACCAGAATTTTTCAAAAACATTCCCTTATTTCTAAAAAAATCCAAAAAAATGTAATCAATTTCTCAAGAAAATATATGACTCTTCTCCAAAAGCCCCAATAGTTCGATCATACCCCTGATCATTTGATAGAGCATAAATACGAGTATACCAAGCAAAGCGCTGCCACACGAGGCGGCTTCAACAGTTTCATTTTTGGTCTGGAAACAACTTTTCAGAAGAAAGAAAAAACTTGGCCAAGTTTTGAGCAGAAATATCAACGGAAATATGGCAAACAGAATCCTCTGCCACATACACACCCGCACACACTCTCACACACTGCCCGTACATCGAGAAGGAGGCTCAAAAGTGCGCACATCCTGCTTAGCCGGATTTTTGTAATGTGTCCTTGTTGTTGCTTCCTTTCCTCCCTCTCACACCACACACACACACACACACACAGATACAACAAAAAAGGGACAATTTGTTTAAAGGTAACAAAAAGTTTTGGCGCTCTCAATTTTTTTGTCGACAGCAACAGAGGGGCGAGGAATGCTTTTGCATAAACTTGAGCGGCAAAAGTTGAAAAATATATATTGTATTTTTGGTCTGTTGCTGTCTCGAAATATACAAATATATATACAAACAATATTCATAAATATACATATATATATATATAAATATATCCGTATATGGTAACAATACCAAAAGGCAAACAACAAAGACAAAAGTTCAAAGGAAATGTGCCACAGGAAAGACAAACGAAAGAGTAGGAGAGCGGTGGAGCGGCAGAGCGGGAGGCAACAAAATATTAAGAAAGTTATTCCAGTGAAATGAAAGTTGATTTTGTGGTTTTTCTTACAGTTGTTCGACCCCTTGGAAAACCAGAGGAGTATTGCACCTGACTTTAGTCAAATGAGTGGCTCTGTACAGCCCACGAGAGCTTGACTGGTCTCCGGTTTGGTTTTTCTGGCATTAAGCAATTAAAAATGAAACCCAAAATTAACCCCGTAATATTTCCCCTTTCACTACTTTCCTTCAGACAAAGGCTTTGCTTTCTTTTTTCCTTCAGGACTGACTTTTTTCTTTTTCTCTCTCTCTCTCTGAGTAAATAAAAATCGGGCAAACAAAATCATTTGCATAATTTAAGGCATTATTTTTTTTGGCGCCCTGCTTTAAATTGATATTACAAGAGCAATTTGTGTTGACGTGTGGCAGGGGGTTGGCAAAGGGGCTATGCGTGAGAAGTACATGGAAAAACTGTGCCACAAAACTCTATTTGTTGCTTTTGCAACATTTGCCGCTGCTGCTGCTGTTGGATGTTTTTTTTTTGTTGCTTTTCCACTTTTCGTTTCGTTTCCAGTCGCTGGGGCGTGTTCATTCATTTCCTGTTGCGCCCAAAGTTATGCAAAGCGTATGGCAAAGTGAACAAGCGAATGCGAGGGCAGAGGCGGCACTCAGGCAGGATGTGCAGGATTTAGATTGGTTGGTGGGGCAGGGGGCTGGCTGGGAAATGAGATAGAAGCGGAAACGCGTACGATAAGATTCGGTAGATGTGAGTGCTGAGAGCGGATTGCGCGATGAGTGACTGCGATACTGAAAGATTGGTGCAGAGGATCTGTAATGGATTTGATTTCAAATGCAAGAAAAAACCTAAACAGAAGCAAAATAAGTCTAGAAATAATTTTACAAGTATCCACCAAAGAACTTTCAAACTTTATAAATGTATCCATTGGCTTTGGCACAGAGAAAAGCGCATCAGCATTGTAGACTCCAGCATTGGAACCAAAAACATGCCACAAAATCCACACAAAAACAATCGAAACTGATCCATGCCTAAGCCACAGTTTAACAATGAAATATATATTTTAATTATCAATTATTTAGGCTTCCAACAAATTCTCAAGTGTTTCTTATGTAATGTCGCGTCTGTCTGCAGTTACTTCCTCATTCCTTAGCCTGCAGCAAACTGCCATGAGGCGCCAAGGCATTCCGTTTCGCTTCGGCGCGGGCCTATCCATTTCTCATATTTCGCTGGCCGTTGACATCTGCCACCAAGAGGCAGCGGCAGGGCAGGGCTACATGAAAATAAATGTCCGCGTTGATTTGTGTGTGAGTGCGCCAGTCCCCCTCGCCCCCGGCGACCGTTGCAAGTGTATCGTGTAATTGGAAGCAGATGTTGGAAGCTCATTCAAACTCAGCTGGGTTGAGACTGCGGTTATGGTGGACATGCATCAGTTGGTGCTGGTTGCTAGAGGCACGACGACAGGCAGGAACATCAATTTCAGCTGGGATACAATGACAGGATCCAAATGGCATTAGCATACCTGAGAGTCGGATGCTCACACATGTTCTTAGCCATGGTGCGAGCATTAAGATCGCTCAGCACATCATCGGTGCCCTGGCGACGGCAATGGTCGCACTTTCCCTCGTACGGCGGCTCGCCCGACTGTCGCTTGGCCGTGGGCTGCGCGGGAACGCTGCGACTGCGTCGTCGCGGCTGCGAGCTCTGCTGTGCTGCTGCCCATTCGGGCGGATAACGCGGCAAGCGCGGCGCGTACCTGTCGCAGGCGCGTTGCATAGTGCGCGCATTCTGACGCCGCGTCTGATTGATGGTAAACGGACCGTCCAAGCCGAGCTCATTGGCGTCATGCAATTCCTCCTGCTTGGTATGCTTACGTCCCTGCTTGAGGCGTCCATTCATGTTCTCGCTATGGGAGCTGCCCAAATGGGACACCAGACTGTCGCCCAAGTTCCCCACCTCATCCAGCAGACTGGGAAAGCGATCACGCACACAGGCACGGCGATAGTAGGGTCCATTTGGTCCAAATGGATGATTCGTAATAAATTGCATAATGAATGAACGTTTCGAATCACAGAAAAACTTAATTTTTTCTTCTTCACTGAATGACTTGCCAACTTGCTGAAAATGTGACAGAAATGCCCGTCATGGTTAGAAATTATCGATGCATCGAGTTTAGTTTAGTGTTGGAAAAGGTCAGAAAAGTCTATTAAAAATTAATTGGAGTAAAAATTAAAAAATTCCCATTATGATATGAAGAATGGCCGTGTAAAAATTCATATCATATCTACGTCACATATCTGTTCGCATAATAATAACCAACAACAAGCAAAAACATTCCAGCTAGAGGAAATTAAAACCCATTAAAATGAATGCCATAACAATAATTCAAGTCCCAAAAGGCCAGAAAAATATGCTTGACAGACAGAACAGAACCATTCCCCGTATCCGAATCCGAATCCGAAACCGAATCCTGTTGATTAGCATACGGGAGTGAAATCGCAATAAAAGTAATTATTTTGATTACATTTCTAACGGACGTTGTGTCAGGTGGAGAGGATGAGGGGATGTTGTAGAGGATTTGGGTTGTGGGCTATTGCTATGTGAGTTCCGTGGCAGAACCAGCAAAAGTCAAATGAGAGAGCAACGCAGACACATGCATAAATAATAAATACGGCGGCAAAATGAAGGAAAACAAATACAAAATGAAGAAAAATTTCGTCAGTGGTTTGGCATGGGGGTGTGGCAGGACACACAGAGAGAGAGAGAGAGAGAGGTACGCGGGGTACGCTGTGGCACATCAACATTAAAAATGTATTTTAATGTGTCGCCCATTTCGCTGCTTTCGCCCACCCTCCTTCTCACTCGTTAATGTCTTTCATTTTGGCAGGGAAATTTCCCAGCGATGGTGGGCGTGAACCACCCACCTGTCAGGGTGTGGGTGGGGGCAGGGGGTGGGACACAGACAGACAAGACAGTCAGCCCATTAGGCCAACAATTTTCATTGCGTTTGTAAATCATAAAATGCTGTCAAATTCCAGAACAGCCACCAGCGCACCCCCGTGCCGTGTGTTTGCCATGTTTTGGCTTTGACTTTCGTCTAATTACTCGTGATTTAATTTGAAATTGTAATTAGCCAGGAAAATGTCACTTTTGTGACGCCTTTCTGACAGCCGAAGGCAGCGAGCGAGCGATGGGTTAAAGATCTCATGTGTTGCCTGGATTAACGCCTCGAAGTTTTTAATTAGACAAGCGGCAAAGCGTCAAGAAAGGCGGGGGACCAGACAGCCTGGCAAACCCACCCACCCATTGAAAGTCATTCACAAAAGAGCTGCCAACTCCAGCTGTGGCAGCAGGGAGGCAACCCTGTGCTGCCAGTGCTGCCAAGGAACAAAAGACTGGACGTCTGGCAACGCCATGTTGACAAACAGCGCTGCCAGCTGCAGTCAAAGCGTAATCGAAATAAATTTGACTTCCACTACACGAATTCCCCAAAGAGAAATCACTTGAAATCCCACTCCTCACAGAAAAGCACAGCAAGGGGATGGGAAAGGGGACTGGTGGACTGGGGGACGGCCAGTGCTGCCCCCCCACCTGTCATAGTCCATACTCTGTGCAGCTGCTGCTGCTGCATGCCCCATCAACCGAGAAGCGTGTCCAAAGGAGACAGAGTAGACAGTGGAGCCGGCAGAAGTCTGCTATCTAAAGCTGTTGATAAAGCGCACATTAAAATATATACGTATCTAAGTATCTCAAAGATACTGCTGCTGGTGCTGCTGCTGCTGCACTGCTGGAACAGGTGAGGCGAAGCGTCCTTCATCCCAGGGATATGGCCATGTGGCTGGGGGAAGGGGCATTCAAATGAAAAACCGTGAGAATCAAAGCAGCAGACAAGTGGAGCGGAAAGCTTTCAGTGCGTGGCCAAGACGAGAGGGTCGGTCTCTGGGATGGAAGTCTGTCCCAACCGAAAAACTGTGTCGGGGCAGGGGGATGGGGACGGGAACGGGACCCAGTGAAGCAGTCGCTCGCCGATTGTCCGGTGAAGACGAGGCTCCCCTGTCCACCCCCCGGCCCTTCTGTCTTCGTTGAGTTGTTAAGTTTCGTTTGGTTCTTGGGATGGTTTTTCTTCTTTTTTTTTTCTTTTACGTTTCATTTATTACGCAGAGGTTTTCCTTTTCTCTTTTTTTTGCTGCTTTTTTTGTTGTAAATTAAGAATTTCCCTGCAGCTTTTTACAGCTTCTCAATGACTGACTACGTCCTCGAATCCATGCCCCCCGCAATCGCTCCAGTCCCACCCACCACAAAATGCTTCAGTCTCTTAGTCTCCGCTGACTGTTGGCGTTATAAAAGCTCAACGCTTCATTGCACAAACATAGTGAAGAGACCGGAAGGCAGTCAGGCAGTAGAGCCAGTGGAGGCATCGTCAGTTCTAAAGGCCTAAAGGGGAGAGAGGTGGGGGAGGCAGCAATCTGGAGCAGCAACAGCAGCAGCCGAAGTAGATTGAGTGAGGGGCAGTAGTCGAGTATTGGGGCAGGCATTCCACCACTTAACAGAGCACACAACTTGGCTTGCGGTCGACGCGTCGACAAAGTCGGCTTCGGTGGTGAATGCTTCCACAGCTCCCACCCAACGACGACGACGATGGCGACACGATATCGTTTCTGCATACGTGAGCATAAAATATGCCAAAGGGGGGTGGGGAGACGGACGAGGCTGCGTCGCCTCCGGAGCGGTGTCTGTGGCAAAGACAAGAACTCAAAATTAAATTAATTAAAACAATATAAACAATAAGCGAACGACATGCGAGGGAACACCTACGAGAGAAAGCAACGATAAAGCAGGATGCAGGCTAGGGTACAGTGAAGACTCCCGCTATGAGTTGAAGGCAAATAAATTCTGGGCAAGATAAAGGCAAAGTCAGCCATTAAATTGGCTGATATTTCTCTGGGCAGGATGGAAATTCTCCAAGCATAGAATAATGATAACATTTTCTGTGCCAGATCCACACTTCCTTTCCGTATAGCCAGTGACCACTGTAGCCAGTCCTTTGCTTCCACAGCACACACACACTCAATGTGGGCAAAACCCTTTTCTTTGTAGTTTTATGCGTGACATCACCCATTCATATGCCAGGCAGCTCACAGTTTAAGCTTATTGTTTACTTGTTGAAAGATGCCCCCAAAAAAAAGCCAACCAACCAACCAAACAAACAAACAAGAAAATGGCTTAAAAATGGGAAATCTTTTAGAAGAAAAATATCCAAGCATCTCTGACAGATAAAAAGTGCAAGCATTTTTCGTTTCAGACATTTTGGAGAGGTTCGGCGCTGTGCTGTTCCTGCCAGGCAGAAATCAAAGCAAATAAAATAAGCAAATTATGAAAGAGATGAGATGAAATGGAGGAGGCGAGTCCAGAGTGCTGGAAAATAAATTCAGGGAGCGTCTGGCTGGGAATTTGTTGAGTGGAGAAGATTGGACATTGATAGCGTACGTGGTCAGGCTTCCAAGCAACTACAACAAAAAGAAGAAGATGCTTCTCTGCTCTGCTGGGCTGCAACCTGGAGTGGCAGCAGAAATATACGAGTATGTTGCATAGTCGGGTAAACATGTTTCAAATATTTATGCGCTCATTTCTGCTGCTGCTGCTCAACTATTATTCTGGCAGAGAGCGCACTTTGTCTTTGGCTTGACAAAAACCGCGACTTTCAGTCCTACCAGGAGAAGGTCCTTCAACATGGTACATATTGTAGCTGTGGCTGTGGCAGTGGCTGTATCTGTTTGCCCCCACCTACTGTGGCAGTCGGAAGGCGAACCCGGGACACGTTTTGGCAATGAACACGACAAAGGAACGTGTGTTTATTTTTATTTGTGGCGCCCACCCCACAAAAGCTAAAGGTGAGCAACAGAGCAGGACTCCAATATCCTCGCTGCTCGGCTTGGGGCTCTCGGGAGAAATTTATGTGGCAAGCAGGCTCGTAAACGCCGTGCTGTCGCTTGGTTGATTGAATTTTTGCCCATTGCATTGCCGTCTCTTGCGGTGGCGAGGGCGGCTGTAAATTTTTAGTCGCGCAAACTAATTGGAAAACTCGAGCAATATCGAGGTGGGCACACTGAAGCCGCAGATAATCCATAATTAAAATTAAACATTGCATAAGTAAATTTCATTGCAGACATTGGATACATTCAACTTGCCTTTGCATTGAAAAATGAAAGAGAATTGAAGGTGGATTTAATTTTTCTGGGCTAATATCAATAGTAAAATTGTAAGAAAATTAATTAAAGAAAAGTAAATGCAGGGAAAAAAATGGTGTTAAATATATAGAAATAGGAGAATTCTTTTTTGGGACCTTCCGCTTTGGGCCTCATGTTTTTTCTATGCAAATGTTTGCCCACGTTCAGGTTCAGGTTTTTTTTTGTGCTGCCAGAGCAGGATCTGTTCACATAAAATGCAAAAGTAAACAGCATCATTAAATGCGAAAAGCACCTGAGGACAACGCGGGCATCTTCTGGTGGCGGTGGTGGGGGGTAAGATGCGGGCTATTAACAATGTTGCCACTTCATTCAAATTAAGCAAGAGACCCTCCCCCCCAACCATTCAACGTACGCCGCAACCTACGTGACGGTTGCCACAAAAACGTCTTTTGCCTTTCGCCTCAATGTTCAAATTTTAATCGCATTTCTTGGTCGTGGTGGCTCCGAGTCCTTTTCACTTGCCGCCTTGTCCTTTGGCTTCGACACTTGCTGGGCACAGGAGGCGACAGGGGGGGCCACGACTGGGTCTTGGACTGTCACGGCAAAAGCAGACCAGGAAAAGGGTTTGGTTTCTTTTTTTTTGTCTTGCCTCTTGTTTGTCCCGTATTTCGTCCTTTGGCCCAGTGCCCTCACGGCCCATGGCCCTGTCACTCACTCATTTGTTTTTGTCTTCTGTTCTGCGTTTTGCTGCCCGCAAAATGGAAATGGAAATTGGTTTTCTCTTGGTTTGCTCCCTTTGCCAGGACGCCCCACAAACAGCAGCAGCAGCAACGGCAACAGCAGCAACAGCAACAATAACATTCATTTAAAATGCAAATAAAGTGACAAATTACCTGAATTAGTGACACAACCAACGTTCAGCGTTCAGCGTTCAGCGTTGAGCGCGTTTTCCTCTTGAGGTATTTACTTTTGTTTTTATTTTTAAATGCCCAATTTGGCTGTTGACTTTGGTTAGGCGAGTGCTTCCTTGGTTCTTCTTGCTGGTTCTTCTGCTTTTGGCAATTGAATTGAGGAAAAACACTGCACAGGCAATCGAAATGCAGAGTTCTCGATGGGAGAGTGAGACGCAAATGTTTTTGGGTCCCTTTAAAAGAAGAGAGATCTCCACTTTATATTGTAGGGCTTTAGATGGCCATTCGAAGTTGAGGTGAAAGAAAAATAACTGACTTTATACCTTAGGTCTCGGTTATGGGCAAGCAGGTCTATTTTAAAATTACCTGAGTGCAGGGGAAATATATATTTCAGCCTTGAATCCCCTTCAAAACAGCATATAATTTATTTTTAGCTAATGGAAAAATGTTTGAAAATAATTTTATTTATTTATTTTATTAATATTCAATAAATTAATATATTTTGAATTTTTAAAATGTTTTCTAGTTTTTTTATATCTAATATTCTGTATTGTATTATTGATACATATATCTGAAATTAGAATACCTTACCTTTTCGTTTGTTCTCATGGTTTTTTTAGTACAAATATTTTATATAAATTGTTACACCAAATATTTAAGTTCCTCGCCTTCTTTTTGGTGTCGCGGAATATGGTTTGGTGATTGTACAAATGTGATCCCAAAGAAATAATAATAAAATAAATATTAAATCAATAAATAAAAGAATAAAATAAAATTTTGTACGATTTTTAAAACTGTCAAAATATTTTGGCACATTTAAAAATTTCTTTTTTTTTAAACCCCCCCATTGGTTACAAAAAAAAAAAATTTTTTTTTTTTATAATTCGCTCTTCAAATCAGCTGACAGCGCGGTTTCCTTTAAAGCCCGTCCCCGTTGCCCAGCCAGCTATTAAATTCAATTATTGCCTCCGAACAATATTGAATCAACAGTAGAAGGCGAGTCTGGCAGAGAGAGAGAGAGAGAGAGAGAGATGAGTGCTGTAGAGCAGCAAACGGAAAACTTAAGACCTTCTGCACAGCTGTCGTGTAAATATTTAATTTACGAAATTCCATAATAAAATTTTCCTTCTGGGTTGCGTTTGGCTGCTGCTGCTGCTGCTGCTCCTTTAAGGCAGCTGGGTTTTCATTTCGCATGCCAATTGTTTGGCAAGTGTCAAAATAATAACAAGCCACCCCCAGTAGTCCAATCCTGAACTCGACCTCAGGCCCAACCCCTCCCCGCCCCAGTCCAACTCCCAGCCAGCCCCTTGGGTGCATACCAATGCCAAGTGTCAAAATATTTCGGCAATTTTTTTATGTTAATTTCGTATTAATAAAATAAATATTAAATCAGAGCGCGGCGAGGGATGTAGATGAGGGTGACAAATGACAAATGTCGGGGGCACAACGACGACTATATTAGAGACCAAAACCACTAATTTATCCCCAGAGAAAGTGCGGGGAGTGGGTAGAGTGGCTGGCAGCTGTTGCCCTCCCCATCGAACCCACCCTCACCGGCAGGGGGTTGGCTTTGATTGGAGCATTTTGCTGTGCAGGCTTTGCCTCAATTTAAATTTCATAAACTTAAAGATCCCTTAGCCAATTTTGCTATTTGGCTGCGTTATTTTATTAAATTCTTACACTCTCGAGTCGTTGATTTTTATGGGCTCTGCGGCATTTTCTTTTATAATTGTTATGGCTCGCACCGAGCTGCTAACCCCTTTGGCATTGGCATTGGCATTGGCATCGGTGGCAGCGGCTGCTTAGCGGCTCATTAGCCAGAGTTTTATGTCTCGGGCCATAATTTGTAGGCGCTGGATGGTAGTAAAAGTTTTTTGGCCATAAACAGCAGCGAGAGGCATAAGGAAAAGATGATTTTCGAGGCTGCGCCATAAAACGCTGTTTCCGTTTCCGTCGTTGTTTTGGGCATAAAATTTCGAGTCTAGGGAATAAAGGAAGGACCATAATTGCAGCTATTTTCGATATAAATTTAATATAATTGGATCGCTCGATAGGGAAGGGAAATGACACCGGATTATAGCCGCAGGGCACAGGTAACACGAAACCCAATTGAAATACGTTGAAAAATCTGCTTTCTATTTCCACTGCCTTAAGAAATGTTGGAAATCGATTGAAAATATATTTCCGTATTCAAAATATTCTCTGGGGAAGCCCTAAACAGGTACACAACATCCATGGTTCGCAATCCCATTACGACCTGGGGCCAAATTGTTTTCCTGTTTGCATAGTTTTTTACACCCCCACTGTAGGGGGTACCGTAGGTCCCTTGTGCATCTCTATGTACTCGCTGATCCCTGGAATGTGCAACATCGTGTGTCTGCAACGGGAAGCTACTTGTTGGGTTAATGACATCGTAAAAATAGCTGCAGCTGCTGTTGTTGCTGCTGCAGATGCTGTGTGCCGTGCGAAAACTGACACTGTTCCTCCAGCAGGGGCCATAATAATTAAGCCCTTTGCCTTCCCTTTTTCGTCTGTGTCCCGTTTTTGGCTCTAAATAGTTCCAACTGAAATTTGTAGCATTCCCCAAGAGAGTTTTCAAGTAAGCAAATTGCCGGAAAATTGCCTCCAACTGCAGTCCAAAATACTTGATGCTCTTACAGCAGCAGAGAAGGACGTAATGAGGCTGCTATTAGGTATTTCTGGTTAGACTTTTACCAAGAACATTTCAACACCAGCAAATCTTCAAAACTTTCAGCCCACTCGGAGCATAAACCTCTCTATTTTCTGTAGAGAAAATCCCCCAATGTAGGCCTTGATTCTAAGTTTGCCAAGAGCAAAACGTACTGCCTCTATTTCGAATCGAAAAAGTTCAGTTGTAATTTTTATCCCGAACCCTCAACACCTTTTCCCTGTGCCTAACTGATTTGAAAGTTTCGGCATAAAAATTTACAAACTACACGAAATTTTCAAATAAAATATTTTCGGTTTGTGTTCCTAAATCCGTGAAGCTTTCTTTGCTGGTCAAAACTGTTTCGTTCGAAGAAGAACTTTCGTATTCCGTGTGAAAGCGCAACAGAAAAGAAACAGAAATCATGTGCGGCGGCTATGGTTGTGGCAGCTACGGTTATGGACCCTCTGGTCCATGTGGTGCCTGGTGCGGCTCGTATTGCGGGCCCTCATGTGGACCATCGTGCGGTCCCTGCGGCTATGCGGGAGGTTGCTGTGGGTCGCGCGGCTGCGGCCCCAGCGGACCGGCCTGTTGGCCATACGGGCTGTATACTTGCTGAGCTTCAGAAGGATTTCAGGAACCAATGAGAAGAGCCCATCAAGCAGCCATCCACACTCGTTAAACGAGGAGGTGAGTGCGAAACAAAGAACACGTCGTCGTCGCGGGAGCGGGAGCGGGCGCGGGCGCGGGCGCGTTGCCAATAAAAATTTCAGCTCAATGGGTTGGGGGCGCAATTCAATAACTCGTCCTGGGACACAAAGGAGCGCGATGGATGGGGATAGGAGGATAGGCTAGAAGCTTCTCCTCTGCCTTCGATTGTAAACAAAACTCTAATTTGAATTCTTCTTTGAGAGGGGTGGGGGTGGGGGTGGGGTTGGGCCAGTCGCATCAGATGTGCAAAGGGAAAAGCGGATTTCATTACAGCGTAGAGGCCTTTGGTTACCGTTGCCAGCCAAAGAAAACACAGGTGTAAAAAGGGGCTCCAACGAAGCTCTCTCTCCCTCCCTCTCCCTCTCTCTCTCTCGCTATATGTGAGGGTTTTATTACGAAATTTTCTGGTGCTTTGTGTTCATTGTTTATTTGGTGAATGAAAGAGCGGCCGTAAGGACCCGCAATCAGGGCCTCCTGCAGTGCATTCGGAATTGAGGCACACACGCACCCCCCACTGAGAGTCTGGCTAAATGCTCTATAACAAAAATTTGCCATGTGGCACAGCTTGAATTGTGTGTGTGTCTGCGTGTGTGTGTGTGTGTGTGGCACTGAAATCTCATAAAGCTAAATATTAGAGTCATAAACACATATTAATCATGCGAATTTCGCTCTTTTTCATTGCAGGTTGGTGGTGTCTGCGCTGCGACTATATTTTCTGGATGAACTGAAAATTGGATTGGGTAGGGAAAACATCTCATTAAAAAAAAGAAGGAAAAAAAACTGGAGGCTATTGACATAAAAACATGTTGTCTATTGCTGCTAGCGGGGGTGGGGTTCCGACCTAAAAGCATGAGCCAAATTTGTACCCTAAGCCTTTAGTGCCTCCCAAAGTCTTAACGTGTCTGTACGCCTAAGCCACTAAACAAGCCAAGAGGCAGACACAGGCAGAGGGATAGAGAGAGTGAGAGAGTAAGAGAAAGTAAGCCTCGCACCTTAACAAGCAGCGAGAAACTCCTGCCTGTAGCTGTAGCTGTAGCTGTGTACCCCCTTACCCCCATTGCCAAACATGTCTCGGAAAATGGCTGGCGGCTAAAAAGTCTGCGTTTACTTTTTGGTCGCCTATGCGAAACTGAAAGTCATGCGTTTTCCGCGCTTTCCGGGTGCCAGCGTGTTGATTTTACTTTTCAGCCTCTCTCTCTCTCTCTCTCTCCCTCCTTTCGCTGTTCACATTTCTGTTCTTTTAAGGGAAAAAGTGGAAGTGGATGTGGAAATGGGATAGCGACTTGTGGGTGGTGTAAGGATGGTGTAAGGCTTAGGGGTTAGGGGTTGTTGGGTGGCTGGGAGCCAGCTATTTTGCCAGCAATGTCATGCTGTGTCACGTTATTTATTTTCGCTGTAATTTTTGAGCCTGCTCCTCCAACCCGTTCCGTTCCCTCTTCTGTTTTTCTTTGCCACAAACTTGACGTCTTTAAATTAACATAAAAGAAACGTTAGGCTTTTCGATGGCGCTGTCGTGGGTTTGGATGTGGGCGTGGGCGTGGCATATGTGCCCATTCCGTTTAATTATTTTGTTAAGCAGTTGTCACACAGGCGGCAGCGACAGCGCCCGAGGGCCTTAAGCAGACACTTTATGGCCAGGGCCAAAAAACTTCGTTGACTAAGCCGATAATACGGCGGCGCGGAGTCCTAGGTCCAGCAACTAACCCCAAAAACACTGGGGGCCAGCCCTGTGGAGCCAGCCGCCCGCCCGCCTCGATAAGCCTTAAAGCGCATTGTGGTCAGTGTTTCGGTGGCCAGATCTCTTTTATTTCGGTTTGCCCTTTTGCGTTATGCGGCCCGAAAATCCTGTAATGGCCTAATCTCGAGGGTGGAAGAGAGTACCACGGCGAGTGGCGAGTGGCGAGGGGTCACGCGTCTCTAAGCCAAATACCTTAAATACTTTTTGACGTTTTCACATGTGACTGCAACCAAAATATGTCGCACCCTTGGTCAACGGGGGTTTCTCCCTTAAGTGGGTCGTAATTCGTTTTTGGCCACACATTTAGGGGTCTTTAGGGGGGCCATAATGTGGCCCATACCCTGCCTCCTACCCCGTGTGTGTGCGACAAAACTTATTGGCTTGCAAACAGATATGTGAGATGGCTCGTTCTCGAGGTCTAAAATCCTCAAATGGATACAAAAAACCAGCAGAGATTGTTGTACATTTTTGTAGCTTTGCATACTCGTTTATTTGACTAAATTATAGGCTTGGATAGAATCGATTAGACATGGTGTATCAAGGTGGGGGGGGGTTAGGTGGTGCTGCTCGATTGTTATGGGCTATCGCGATCGTTATCGTTATCGTCTACGCCAAGTCTAGGCCGAGGGCTGCACGCAGCGCGTATTCTCGGGCAAATCGCAGATGCCCTTCAGGGCGTTGAAATACTTGTCGCCGCAGCTCACCTGCAGGGGCTTGCCGTAGCGGCAGATGTAGTAGTCGTTGCAGCTCTTCAGGGAGGCCATCATGAAGCCGTCGGGCTTGTTACGGCACACGTAGTGGGTGTAGGTGAGGATGTTCAGCTCCTGGGCTTGAGGCGCGACCTGCTGCTGCATTGCCTCCATGAGCAATCCGGCGGGTCGGGCAGGACGAGGGGGTCTCACTTGCATGGAGGCGGGCTTGACCTTGACAGCTGCGCTGCCTCCGCTACATTCAGTCGTAGTCTCTCCACAGGCTGTAGTAGTCTCATCACAGGATGTGGTGGTCTCTGTCGGACATTTTGTGGTTGTCGTTGTTGTTGATGTTGTTGTTGTCGATGTTTTTGACGAACATTTTGTGGTTGTCGTTATTGTCGATGTTGTTGTTGTCGATGTTGTTGACGGACATGTTGTGGCTGTCGTTGTTGTTGATGTTGTTGTTGTCGATGTTGTTGACGAACATTTTGTGGTTGTCGTTATTGTCGATGTTGTTGACGGACATGTTGTGGCTGTCGTTGTTGTTGATGTTGTTGTTGTCGATGTTGTTGACGAACATTTTGTGGTTGTCGTTATTGTCGATGTTGTTGTTGTCGATGTTGTTGACGGACATGTTGTGGCTGTCGTTGTTGTTGATGTTGTTGTTGTCGATGTTGTTGACGAACATTTTGTGGTTGTCGTTATTGTCGATGTTGTTGTTGTCGATGTTGTTGACGGACATGTTGTGGCTGTCGGTGTAGAGGGGGTGCTAGGGCAGACTGTCGTTGCGGGTGTTGGTGTAGAGGGGGTGCTAGGGCAGACTGTCGTTGCGGGTGTTGGTGTAGAGGGGGTGCTAGGGCAGACTGTCGTTGCGGGTGTTGGTGTAGAGGGGGTGCTAGGGCAGACTGTCGTTGCGGGTGTTGGTGTAGAGGGGGTGCTAGGGCAGACTGTCGTTGCGGGTGTTGGTGTAGAGGGGGTGCTAGGGCAGACTGTCGTTGCGGGTGTTGGTGTAGAGGGGGTGCTAGGGCAGACTGTCGTTGCGGGTGTTGGTGTAGAGGGGGTGCTAGGGCAGACTGTCGTTGCGGGTGTTGGTGTAGAGGGGGTGCTAGGGCAGACTGTCGTTGCGGGTGTTGGTGTAGAGGGGGTGCTAGGGCAGACTGTCGTTGCGGGTGTTGGTGTAGAGGGGGGTGCTAGGGCAGACTGTCGTTGCGGGTGTTGGTGTAGAGGGGGTGCTAGGGCAGACTGTCGTTGCGGGTGTTGGTGTAGAGGGGGTGCTAGGGCAGACTGTCGTTGCGGGTGTTGGTGTAGAGGGGGTGCTAGGGCAGACTGTCGTTGCGGGTGTTGGTGTAGAGGGGGTGCTAGGGCAGACTGTCGTTGCGGGTGTTGGTGTAGAGGGGGTGCTAGGGCAGACTGTCGTTGCGGGTGTTGGTGTAGAGGGGGTGCTAGGGCAGTCTGTTTCGGGTACTTTGGGGGTAGTAACACTGGGTGTAGAGGGTGCTGCTGATGAACAGGTTGTTGTTGAGCAGGTTGTTGGTGCAGACGGTGTGGTAATACAGGGTGTTTTGGGGGTCGTCGGGCAGGGTGTCGTCGGGCAGGGTGTCGGTGTGCAGGCAGAATCAACGTCCTCTGTGACCAACGCCGATGACTGTACTTCAATGCATCCCGTGTTGTAGTTGACACATCCCTGGACCTTGGCGTCGAAGAAGCGGGAGCAGGTGCTCACCAGCGCCTGTCCTCCCTGGCACTCGTAGTACTGAGAGCAGCTTCCCGGCACAAGAGCCCTGAAGCCGTCCGACTTGTCCACGCACACATAGCGACGATACAGCTGATTGTTAATGGAGGTCGGCACGCCGGGCACACTAGCGGCACTGATACTGGCCACCAGCAAGGCGGCACAGGCAACTACTGCAGTGGGTGGGATTTGGGTTAGGTTAGTCCCTGCTGTTTGACAGACAATAGTCCAAGATTCATACCGAATATGCTCTTCATTCTCAGACGGCAGCTATTCCTTTTGATGGCGGGTTCGGTTCTCCTTGACAAGCTTGCGTACAAAGAGCTGTACTGGAATGGCAGTTTCGCAAGTGCCGCTGCCTTTTATACAGTGGCCCCGCACGGAAGATGCGTATCTTTACACAACGGCCAAGTGACCCTTATCGATGGTCTGACATGTAGATGGAGGTTCGATATCTGTGCGTCTTCGACGACAGCCTTGATTTTGAATGCTCGCGCTGGCGAGGGGGGAATGGGATGCTGCTTTGATGCCGTGCGTTATCACCTGACGAATGTCATATGGCCTAAACTTTTCAATTTCAATAATTATTTCGCACGAATCGGTGCCAGGCACAGCCAGCACACATCTCCGCATCTCCGCATCTACGACGTGCTATTAATTAAGAGTTTTCGACAATCATCAGTCGATATTTGACACTCGGCAACGGACAGCCGACATTCAACATTCCAGCTGCGAGGATATTCTCACTACCTCAGCGCAAATACAAGCCCAGCCTCCCGCCCATTCTCATTCTCCGACCGAGTATGTGTGTGTGTGTGTCCGTGCGGTCAGGGCCTGAGCCTGGTGACGTTAATTTATCAAAGGAATTTACAATTGTTTAATTAATTAGATGCATGCCGCATACGCACAAAGACAGCGGCTAGAGAGTTGAGAGCAAAGACATAGCCAGCATGCCATGCCAGACAACAAATGAGCAGGAGGCAGCAGCCATGATTCCAATTGCACATATTTGCTGTCCATGTCATGGCCCGAGCACCGTAGTCCTTTGCCATCGTGTCTAAACAGATGTAAATGGGTGTTTGGTTGGGCAAGGACAAACCTGGCTTGCTTTCTACCACGATGGAGCTGATCAGCTCTGCCATCGATTATTCATTCTTTGCATTTAATTATTCTTCCACTTATCATTTAGTGGGGGGGGGGCTGCCCGAAAACTACCAAAATGCTACTCACACCCCCATAAAATGTCACGAACGTGTTGCAAACATGTGTTTTTTTTTGTTGCCTGCTGAAGGGTTTCCCCCCTCCGATAACGATCAATAGAGCAGCGTGTGGTGGTGGGGCGGATCGTGCGGGCGCTCGTCAAATGCTTACTATGTAATTACAATCAAATCGATAAGAAATCAAGTCAAGTACAGGTCGTGGTCGTGGTCGTGGTCGTTGTCGTGTTCGGGAGTTGTACTCAAAAAAATTTCGTGCGTGCCAATCGCCTGTACAATCATTTTTCATGTCACATCAAAAACAATTACCAAAGTCGCGACTTGAGGCGGAAATTTCTCATACGAGTATGCCGAGCAATAATTTGTTTCCTTTTTTTTTTTAATTTCTACATGCAATTTTCAAACATTAATTTATACGAAATTGTATTTTCTGTGTTAGAGGTAAAATAAATAAAAATTACCAGTAAATAATGCGAGTTTTTTACGGCTAAAATAATATACAATTTCTCAGAATCTGTGTGGAGTCTTTTGCGTAGCAAAATACTTCCAAATGTGTTGTGTGATAGCAAGAACGGACTTCCTGTTGTTATTTCCGTTCAGAATAATTAGCAGTCTCCAGATGTACGATAAAAGTCTTTAGTTTATTTAGTTCAATATTTTGTGGGTCTCTATTAACCTTTTACAACATCTATGCGAAGCATTTCGCCCCCTAAATAATCATATAATAACCATCTAATTTTATCCAACGAATATCTGAACCATGAACATTAATTTCAAATTAGAATTCAATTTGGTCGGAACGAACATTAGAAGCGGCGGTCAGGGGACACAAACCATAATCCCAACATATAAACACACAGCAGCCAATGTTGTTGCTTGTTAACCCAGAAAAAAGTGTCTGTCTATTACCGGCAATTACATTAAAATCTCGACTACCGACAAAAAACACCAGAAAATCTTTATAATAAAACATTTCAACGAAATTGAATTGAAATTCTGTTTGGGTTTATTTTTTCCTATTTTTTTTTTTTGGCCAGCTAGCAACCCTTTCATAGAAAGGTGGCTGGAAAGAGTCATGGCTGAGTGTCGTAATGGTTTAATGGGGTAGAGGTGGAGTGGACCCAGCGTGGATTTTGGGTCAGCACCGCCTGCGGCGCATTAGGAGAAAGTTGCTGCCCCAAAAAGGGGGCGGCTCTGGAAAGGATACAAAAATCAATAGTTCAGTAGTTGAAAATTTAAATTTCTGGGCACCAAAAAAACAAAAAAAAAAAAGAGACAAACAAATTTTAAATGTTTCATGTTTTGTTTCGGGCAGAGATTATTTATGCGACTTTATTTTACAGTTGACTTGAGGCAGACGAAAAATGCCAAAGAGCAACAACAACAAAAGGAAGAAAGGAAAGCAAAAAAGAAATCACTTAACCCTTGAGCGACCCCGACACATACGAAATTGACTTGAATTATCGAATTTCGTATCGGTCCCTGGTCTGGCTGTGGATCTGGCTCTGGCTATGGCACTGGCTCTGGCGACCCTTTTATCCAACTTGAACTCGAGTTCAGTCGGCGGAATGGCGGGCACACACACACACACACACACATGGGGGCAGAATCAAACGGAATATAAATCAGTTTAATGATTTCTCTGCCAGCAAAAACAAAGCAGAAAAAAAAGTGGAATAGAAAAAGAGCGTGAGAGCGGGAGAGTGGGCCGAGCGGTGGGGCATTTCTTGTGTGTTTGCACTCCGCTTGGCGCCCGGAAACGGAAGCAGCGCCAGAGTGTGTGTGGCTGTGTGTGTGTGTGTGAGTAAAAAAAAGATGTCTATACTCTGAGAGCGGGGAACTTTAAACGGTTTCTTGTACTTTAACTATCGCTGTGTCCTGCTGTCCTGCCCCGTGTCCTTTGTGCAGCGGAATCACCTTGTCGCAATGGCGGGGCGTACTCTGCGGAACATTGCCTTACACTTTGCAATTTCCTCGCAGCGCAACAAGTGCGAGGGAAAGGCCCTGCTGAAGCCTCGACTATTTGATGACCTGTAACTAGGAATATTCTCTGGGAGAATCTCTGCAAGGAGAGTGCTCTCCTGCCTTGATGAATCCTTGTAGGAATTAATATTTTACAGCTCTGCTCTCCTGATTCCTGGTCCAATATGCTCCGCTTGTATTGGCTGTGGGCACAAAAAGTAATCCAGCTTGTCCTTTTGCCACAGCATCGTCATTCTCGTCATCGTCATCGTCATCGTTCTGGCGTGACCCCATTTCCCCTCAAATTAAGTTCAATCGAATTGCCTGCTACTCTGCCACAGTTTCCAATCAAAGTCTTTCAGCACGAGGCAGGAAGCTGCCAGATATGAAAAGGGAAGCGAATCGAATTAAGTCGGCAGCTGCTTATTGATTTTCATAAATGAAATGCAGCTACATGGATTGCTGGGATGAAACACAGCACAGCACCACAGCAGAGCACAGCACACCACTTACCCATTCCGCTTTTAGGAGTCTCTGATGTCGAAGCTGCTGCTGGGATGCTTTGGCTTCTTGGAATTGTTATTCCGCATGCATTAACCGTTGCTGCTGCTGCTGCTGCTGCTGCTCGTCCTGGCCAGGTACCAACTTGCTGATAAATAATTTACAAGGAGACAAACTTCGGAGAGCTGCACGAAGACTGCGCTGAGAATCACTGACAATATAGAGAGCAGAGCTGAGCAGAGCAGAGCGGCCAGAATGGCCGGAAGGCATGAAGCAGTTTTGTCGCAACGCTAAAATAAATTCACTTGCATGCCAAGTACATTTACACACACACACAGAGGGAGACAAGGGATACAAAGGATGCAGGATACAGTTACTCACACACACTCACAAGAGAGTATCCTCAGTCGACTGGTTACGCGACGATTCAGTGGAGTGCAAAAGGCCATTGGCTGGGAACTGTCCGACTCGGACTCAGACTCGAACTCAGACTCGGACTGACTTATGGCACGATAAGCAGCCGAGTTTGAGTTACAGGTTAATTTATTATTGAAACTAATGTCTGCAGCCCCCCAACTCGCCACTAGGGTGGTGGTGGGGGCGGGGCCAGGTGCCAGATGAGTCACATATCAGAACGGGCAAATCGGAATCAGAGTGCTGCTCTCCGCAGGGGCAGGCGAAGCGCAAATTATGAAACTCGACTTGACAAATGTCAGTGACATTAATTAATCGTTGAGATACGACAGGAACTGCGCCTCAGCTGTTGGCCTGTGTGCCCCCACCACACCATGCGGTGCACGAACAGTCAAGGGCATTGGACAGGGGCAGGGACAGGGGCATGTGAAGGGGATGTGTTGGTTGGGCTTTGTCCGGGAAGGTGTGGCCTTTCATTTGCTGTGGGCTGCTCTAGGGTTTCTTGCCGAACAACTTAAGAGAACTTTTGCATTGAAATACAATCAAATAGATCCAAAAATATCCTCCTATATCGATACAACTCTCTTCATTCATTCACTTTGTGTTAGCTCTCTCCATTTTATGCATCCTCCGAAGTCCACACTTGATTTACCTTTACCTTTTCGCCAAATGACATTTTCGGGCATATGGAAACTTTATGATTTATATGGGCCATATAAAAACTTATTTTTATCATCGACGCACTTGCGGAGTCATCAGCAGCAGCATTCCAGGGGCCGGAGTGAAAGTGCCCCAGCAAATCCCTTTACAATATGCGAAACCCAAACATGCACAGCCCAGGAGCGTGAAGGATCTTTAGCGAGCGAGCGAGTGAGCGAAATCCATATAAAGAAACACGCAAACACATAAAGTTCACAAACAAACGTGCCCATATGCGAGCGAGTATATACTCAGCATACATGTGTGTATGTTTGTGTGTGGGACTGTACATAAAAAGTAAGGCTGGCATAAAAATAACTGAAATATGCACACACACTCGCACACACCTTGACGATTTGCTGAAGGAGTAAAAATTGTACTGTGGAATTTACACGCTAAATGCGTCCCAGAAGAGAGCAAGCGAAAGTCATTAAATGGCCCCGGCCAGCAGCTGGAAGGAAGACACCGCCGCACACCACAACACAACACACCAAGCCACACCACACCACACACTCCACTCCTCCGTCCACACACTCGCAGTAGGCACCAAAAAGGTTTTACATGTCAGTGCGGAGAGCCCCCAATGGAGAGTGGAGAGTGTAGCCAGAAATTGACATAAATACATAATGAGCAGCAATTTTCGTACCTGCTTGCGGGGGAAATCCAAGAAAATGGCAGACGGCAAAGTGCGTGGGACTTGGAGCTAAAAAAGCGTAAACTTTTACTTTAATTTCCCGCCGGAATTGGCCCAAGGAATGGCAAATGGCCACACGGCTAAGCCATTGGGCCAAGAAAAGCGAAGCTGTCAACATTTTTGCCATCAAAGCGCCTAGTTGTATGCAATTAATGTGTGTGTGTGTGTGCAGTCGGTGGGGCTTGGAGGAAACTACTTACGAGGCACTACAAACGGCACGGCCAAGCATAAAGCAAGAAATTCCTCTACGAATTTTGTATGCCTTTACGGAAGTGACAAGCGAACGTTTACGCTTAACTAATGTAATGAGATGTGTATCTGGCCGTTGTTTACTTTTAGCAAATTACTTACGTGACTGATGGCCCATCAATCAGTATCAGTATCTTATCGCATCAGATCTTACAGCTACATAACAGACGTAAAGATAGCAGCAGAACCATTCATTCCATAACGAGATGAAATAACTGCATAGAAAATACTACTACTAAAATTCTAACGAGGTGGAAGAGTTACCCGTTCTTCCCTCTTGTTGGAAATACCCTTTTGGAAGACATCGCTTTTGGGCTGTGGGCTCTGGGCTGTGGGCCATGGGCTGTGCTCTAATATTAAGGCCAAGTTGTTGGCTGGCAAAGTTCACACGAAGCCAAAAAGGAACGACAATTCCCGTGAGACATTTTCAATTATTTATGCTCAGGCGATGGAGTGGGGGGCTCAAGCCCTGGCCATATGTGTCGTGTCCTATTCTGTGGCTGTCGTGTCCGTGGCAGGACTGTCACTTGACAAATTTGCAGCCATGTCCATGGCCAGCTTTAATGTGGTCCAAGACAGCCAGACGGCCAGACGGCAAGCAACGTGAAAATTTCGTTAAGAAAATTATTTACATTTGCAAATTTTATGAGCTTTGTTTTCACGACTGAGACGGGGGACGGGCAGCCAGGTGAATGGGCTAGCGCTCGTAGCTGGATCTCTCCCACATGGCTGCATATTTAATGTACGACTGCCAAGCAAGTGTGTGAGTGCGTGAGTGTGTGTGTGGAGTGTGCTTTGCACCCACACCACCCACCAAAGCATCTACTCGTACTCGCAAGTATTCGGCTGACTCTGACTCTGGGCAACTGACTCCTCTTGCCCTACACGTGTCGTACTTTTTAACCGTATTAAATTACATCCCTGTTGGCGTTTATTAATGGCGCAAACTTTTAATGAGAATGTGCATATTTAATTGCAAAGTCAAGAGGGGAAACAGAGAGAGTGTACGAGAGTGAGAGCGTGTGAGAGACCCCCGTGCCAGAGTGTTTTTTTTTTTTTGGGGGCGCTGCCATGGCAACCGCTAAGATTCTGCTGCTTGCTGCCCTGCTGCTTCCTATTTTTGCACATTTTTCGGGCTCTGCCGAGGTCACCAATATTCCCAGCATTCTCCTGCAGGAGTCGAGGTATTTGTTTACCTGCTGCTGCTCCTCCTGCTACTCCTCCTGCTGTGGGAATGGAAGTGAAATGGGCACTGGGAATGCTACTTAGCGGCAACATCTCATCAGCATTAATGTGCCCAGGTCGTCGTCATAATCAGCGCTGAGGTCGCAAACGCCAAATTGCCTCAATGTTTGCTTTGTTTCGTGCTCACTTTTCAGACGTAGCACCACGGCAGGGCCACAGCAGCGAGAGGTCCATTAAAAATGTGAACTAATTTGGAGAGGTTATTAACAGAGGATCCAGGAGAAGGGGTTTTAGGTGTGGACATACATTTGGCACAGTTTTAAAAGCGGAAACCATGCTGCTGACGTCAGCTGAAAGAAACGCTTAAATATTAATTATAACCCAAAGGTTTTTCTTGCTGCATTAACAGAGAATTCTCTGTGCCAAAAATTACCCAAAAATCTTTAACGAAACTTCAACAAATGAAAATGTCTGCAACTGCTGGAAAACATCTCCATTTCAATTAATACAAAAACTTAAATGGGGGGAAAACTCCATGAAAATGCACTCTGGAAAACTCCGAGGGCAACTCCAAATGTGATTGGCTTTCAAACGTAATTAATTGCGGCAGCGGCGGCAGCAAATGAAGCTCAAATCATGCCATTCCTGTAAATGGAATCGTTTTTTGGTATAAATTAAAGTTTATAATTTGATTAAAAGTTCGCTGCCGGGTACAGTGAAGCCACTCAGCGCGGTGTAAAGGTGTCATTTAACACAATCAACTCTGAAATGGAGTGCAAAACATCCCGTGGCTGTGGTTTATTTGCCAGTCCCGGACCAAACCCAAAACAATTAATAGAGTTGCATGCGAAAAACATTTTTGGTTCCAGAGATTGTTGCCATTTTGAGTTAGTGCAAAAGTTTTAGAAGCGCCACTAAAAAAAATGCAGAAGCAGCAGCAACAGCAGTGGCAGCAGCAGCTGAATAAAAAAGATTGAAAAAATATTTTGCCAGGGCGGATGTTGGAGGCGCCAATACAGAGCTCCATTTCCGTTTTTTATTTTTTTTGTTCCCTGCCACCAAAAAGGACATACATTGCATACATTTTGTGGCACACACACACACACACCCACACACACATGCAGATGTCGAGGCGTATACGTAATATTTTCTGAAAATTTGTTCGTGTGTTAGGTTCGCGTTGGGGGTTCAAAGGTTGGCTGGTTGGGGGCACACACTCATAAAAATAAACTGAAATTGTCAAATAAATGTATGTATTCAGAAACGAGTGAAGGAGCGAGGGAGAGCGGCAAAGCGGGAGAAGAGTGAGCGACGAGAGAGGTAGAGTTGGGGCAAAAAGTGTCTCACGCTGCTGCTGCTGCTGAAAAGTATGCAATGGTAATGGACTTTTAATGTTTGTATTTTTGCGTTTCTCCACTCTGAATGCTAGGGTGTGTGTCGGTGTGTCGGTGTGTGTGTGTGAGTGAGGAGTACCAGCGACGCGTTCGGCATTATTATTTCTATATAAATATAAATTTGTTGAATAATGGTTGGTGGACCTCTCTCTGTTGGTCCTTGTTGAATGCAGAATCGAGAATGGGGCTCTGGCATCATGAACTGCTGCGGGGGAAATGGCGAATCAACAACGAATCAAATACAAGGAAATATGTACGAAACTGTGCTCTAAGCATAACTTAAAAGTTTCCATATAACAAATACTGCCAATCGATTTTAGTTGAAAAGAAATAACTGTATATATTTTTAAAAATTAATCAAATATGTTGAGCATTTAATTTCATTTTATAGCTGCACTCAAACACAAAAATAGTATTTTATTTCGTTTAAATTTAAAAGTTTATTTAACCACAAAAATTAATTTTTGAAATTTGGTAAATTCGCACGTAAGTTCCCAAGTTGCTATTAATTCTTGTGTAGAAAACAACCAGTTGAAGGCTCTATAGAGATCCCTTTTAGATATCTTTCCTCTTAGTTTCCATGGGCATATAGGGGAATCCCACTCGTAGCGACCCAAGCCAGCCACAAAAGTATCTTTTGGAGACACATACTTCGCACCCCTACCCAAAAACACGTTCTATTCATCATTCATTCGCCCCTTGCTTGCCCTTTTTTTGTGTGTGTCTCTCTCTCTTGGGGGAAGCCCAGTTACGCTTCATTAAAAACCACTTGGATATTTAAATACGCCCATAAATGTTGCTCCACCACCGCCACTAGAGCCGTCGCCAAAAAAAAAAAAGAGCGCACGACCCCTCGTTGGAACAGCCAAAACAAATGATGGCCCTTTCAACCCGCCAATTGTCAACTCGTTTCAATGGGCGGGGAATAGCCCTCCCCCCAGAAACAGCCATCCGCTCCCCACACTTGCAACGCATCTCGTTGTATGGCGCGACATTAACCCCATGACACCCACAAAAAAACAAAAAAAAAACAACAACAAAAAAACGGTTTGGCAGCAAAAATTATAAACCACTCGAGCATATTTTGCAAGTTGCACACACAACCACGCCCACTCCCCGGCACTGCCCTGCAGCTCATCAGGATTGCAATTTTTCACCGAGAATCAAACAGCAGCAGAAAAAAGCTTTGAAACGGAAATGCGACCAAACCAAAACCGGATATGAGTGAGGGATATACACAAATATGTATTTATGTGTTGTATTGTGTGCTCTGTGCTGTATGTCCAACTGTGTGTGCATATGAGTGTGTGTGTGTGTGTTTATATAGCGGCAATATACATATAGTCGAGACCGCGTCGCGTCAACCTATAAATAAAAGAAATGCGAGCCTCAACGTAATCCTCATCGTCTGCTGCCTGTCGCCTGCCCAACGTGGAAGTATGCAACAAATTTTGTGTGCCCACACACCCACGGCTCGCGTCTCCCCCATCGCTAAACCCCCTCTGTGTTTGGTTATTAAGGAGCATCAGGGGGAGGACGGACTGTGGCAATGCTTTTTAAAATATATGAGCATACTTTTTGGCTGCCTGACAGTCAAAGCGCACACTGGGCGGCGGAGAAGGAGAGAGACGACCGACCGACCGGAAGCCAGTGAAATTATTTTTAAACGCTTGCAGACGGATTTTTGTGTGTGTGTGCACCGCCCGCAGAATGTAACGTTATATTATGAAACAAAAGCTCAGAAAAAACGTCAAGCTCTGGCATTGGAAATGGAGACGAACAACCGCACGACAGCAGGGGCAGGGCGTACAGTGGGTACAGCGAGGGGTGCGAGGCGAATGCGCTTTAAATGTCAGCCATTTATTAAGTTGGCCCAAAACGCAGCAGACGGGCAAATGGCAAAACGGCGAATGTCAGACTGGACCAGAAATCGCAATCACTTAGACGAAACGGGACGAGACGACAGATGCGATGCGATGAGATGAGGGACATTCCCGGGTCCGGGTTGAATGTGCGCGCGTGTAGTAGGGAAAGGGGGGAGGAAGAGCTCCAAAGACATTTTTGGTAATTGGGAGAGTGGAGAGTGCATTCCGATGGATACCAATATATTTAATAATTTTTTTTTATCAAATTGGATTGCTTTTGTCTGATGGAAAAAATTGATCGAAGTATACCGTTTGGAAAACATTAAAATTTGTAAATTCTAAATTATTATAAATTTATTTTTCTCTCTTTTATTTGTAGAATGTGAGTACAAAATTATTGTGAAATTAAAATGGATATGGATGGAAATATACTAATGAACATAGCTGAACACATAACACAGGTATGTAAACGGGCATCTCTGCCTGGTATATTTCCTTCTGCCCAAAATTCACAGCAATACAAATATCATTCACCTATAAAAAAAGAACACTTTACAGCCCAACCGGGGCACCCCCTTATTATGCACGAAAAAAGGCATCCAAAACCTTGAGCTGTGGATTGCCCCCCAATTTATAATTACTCACTCATTCAAGGCGAACAATTTGAATGCTTCGCCAACAAACAAAAAAGTATGTTTTTTTTTTTATTTTTGTTTTTAGGGGTAGCCACGAATTTTCTTTCATTTTTATTTTATTTTTTTTAACAGAAAACATGAAAGAAGTCCGCTTGGAATGCGACTAGAAGATACTTATTACTCAAGTTTATTTTAAGATCAAAATACAAATTGGTGGCAATGCCTTGGGATTTGACTGGAATTGCTCCCAGCTGCTTTTCCCGCTGTTTCTGCTGCAAATAATTATCAAGAATTCACACAAAACACACTTTTGGCACCAAAGCCAAGCTCAAGTCTTCTTCTCCTTGTATCACAGTTATATTGTCATCAGGTCCTGTCTGTAAAACAGTTGCTCTATTTTCAGCTGTATCTTTATTCTGGATGCAACGGCGTGTGGTCTGTGTTCCGCGTGCTTTCAATTGTTTCGAACGCTTTTTGAACATTTTCGCGTATTTTCGTATAGGGATGCCAAAGGGGACTATCAGGGACTGCGACACATAGGCGGCTTCTGCTAATCTTCCTCCTGCTTGGCCACAGCCCAGTGTCACTGGCAATATTTTACTCAAGATTTACACCGCAAAAGAAGTTCTACGAAAAGAGTAGGATTTTTGTATTAAATATGACACAGGATTAATATTAAACTGTCCGCAAAAGGTGTGTATTGCTGTTGCTTTTTTTGTTATGGAAATCCTTTTATTAATTGCATATCCTCCCACTTAGATCGATATGAGCTTCGATATGTATTTTCTTACGCCTATTCTTTGGCAAGGACACGCTCTGAAAAGCGGCACTCGAACGCTTTCGGCTGCAACCTTTTTTGTGTACAATTAATTATAGCAACTAAATTGACTTGAAGTGCACTAAAAGCACTTCAATTGTAAAATGATTTGCCTTAATTTCGTTGCATACCCAACCCTACATACCCGCTAGACCTGTGCATTTTCCAGGGTATGGAAGAGAAGAAAAATTTATGTTTAAATTGTTCGCTGGCCAAATTAATTGAAACTTTATTTGGATTATGAAATTAGCACACGGCCAGCGGACCAGTGGAGTTCTTCTTTCGCCAGCATTTAAGCGCTTTTTAATTAGGTTTCACATTTTTCCACCCCGCGGACTGTTGGGGCGGGGCAGCAGCCAGCGTTGGCTTTTGAAGTGGATCATTAGGATGAGTGTTGGTGGTGGCTCAGTGGTTTCAGTGGCTGACTGGGCAGTGGGGTGGGGGGGAGTTCATAAATTGGCGCCACTTTTTAATTGTGTGGAAAAATGCTTCAACTAGAAAATAATAATTTGTCGAATTTGTTGAATGAAAATGCAATTAAACTTTCGACTTGAAAGGTAGAAGGCAGGCAGGCAGCGGGCAAGGCAGTCAGGCGGGCAAGGCAGCCAGCAAGCAAACCAAATTGAGATGGACATGAAAACGACGGCCAAATGGCATTTGAGGCAATCAAGCGGCAAAATGTAAATGAAAATGGACAAGAGAGGGAGAGAGCGAGCGAGCGAGCGAGGCAAAAGTTTTCTTTTGGCCTAACCGAAAATCACTCATGAAATTTGATTGACTGCATCAATGAGTAAATGACTTCAACCACTGACAGATGAACCGACACACACACACACACACACGGGGGGCTTGCCTGTGGGGCAAAAAAGTTTCGTTCGTTTCGTGCGGCGGAAATGTCCTGACAATTCCTGACTCAACTTTTCCCCACACAATAACAAAACCTCTCGTCTGTCCGTCTGTCTGTCTGTCTGTCTGTTTGTCTCTATCACTCTGTCGAGCGCGCTCTCTCTCTCCCTCTCTCTCTCTCCTCAGCTCTGTCGGTGCTCTCGCTCATGAAAATTGACAATCAAATTGCAAATAGCTTTATCTTGTAGTTTGCTTATTTATTTATATCATTTCGTACACTTCCTGTGGGCAGCAGGCAGGGCAGGAGCAGGAGGCAGGGCACGGGCACAGGCAGATGGCGGCCATAGTTGTTAAGCTTATGCCCTGTCTCGCTCGCTCGCTCACACGCTTCATCTATGTGGCCGCCATTTTGTACGAGTGTGTGTGTGTGTGTGTGTGTGTGTGTGTGTGTGTGTGTGTATGTGATTGCCTGTCCTTTTTGGCCTGTTATCCTTGGCTTATGTTTTCAATTAAATTTCCATACAATTTTCATGACATGATGAACTACCTAGGGCCTGGGCCTGGGCAGCAGCAGCAGCAGCAGCAGCAGGACTCTCGACTCGACTCGACAGGACTCTGAACTCGGATTCGGATTCGGACTGGACTCTGCTCTGCTCTCAGCTGTGACTGACTGAAGGATGATGCTAGCCCCCGCCCCTGCCCACTCGTCGTGTGTGTGTGTGTGTGTCAGTCAATTTATTTAATAACAAACGCACAGGACACAGACACAGATACGCAGCAAGTTACAATAGCCCCCCACCACCACCCACCACCCACTCAACAATTCCAGATCCATCTCCTGTTCCATCATAAAAATCTCCACAGAGATTTCTGAATAAATCAAGAGCCAAATATTTTATTTCATTTCATTTTCACTTTAATAAAATAGACAAGAAAAAAGAAAAGAACAATAAATAAAGGCCAGTCGGGAGGGGCAGTCGAAGCTTTTGATACACTTTCGTTACAGTTTATTCCCATGGGGGAGATCTTTGATGTAATAGACCGAATCTCTACTCTACATTCTGCACCAAAAATATGGATGATCACTGATCAGGATCTAACCTGATCTAACATTAAATTAAAATCATAATACCCGCTGCAAGGGCAACCAAAAGAGACTGATGGAAAAGAATGCAAAGATATGCGCAACAGAGTCAGAGTCAGCGGAAGAGAAAAGAGTCAGAGCTGAGGGGGGACAGGCACGGGAAAAGTCAGATGTAAAGAGTCAGGGGGCAGTGGAGAGACAGAGAAATCAGCAGAGAAGGGAGTCGTAGTGCTGGGGGTCAGGGCTGGCATAGAGACAACGGAAGAGCAGCAGTCGTAGATGGGGTCACGGACAGGGCCAACGGAAGTGAAAGAACCAGAGATAGGGTCAGGAACAGGGAACACACCCAGAGCTGGCCAGAGCTAGCCATAGCTCCACAAACAGAATAAGCAACAACAGAACTGCTGGAAATTCATCATGCAACTTTCTTTTTTTGCAAACTTGTTCGTTCCCTTTGACTTTGCGGAATAACTGAAACTGTATATGATTGACATGATTTTTCTATTGTACCCAAAATGCTTGAAGGGTTCTTCGTTCTTGGAATGCACAGAAAATGAGTTCGTTGGCAAGAAGGAAACGAAAAGCATTGCCTGATGGACAACACAAGTAAATGACAGATGCAAATGACAGAGAGTGGAAGAGGGAGGGAGGGAGGTAGGGAGGAGAGTGATGGAATTTTAACAAACGGCAAAAGGTACACCATCTGGTTATAATTTTATTCCAGCTGCAGATATGATAATTGAATGTAGAAGAAACTTTTCTAGAAATTAGAACATTCTTCAAATGTTATTAAAATATAAAAAATAATATAAAATATTATTCCAGCTAGAGATATGATAATCGAATGGAAGAAGAACTTCAAGTATAAATTTTAACCTTCTAAAAATGTTACTAAAACATAAATAAATATGATAAATATATATAAATAAAATAAAATATTATCCCAGCTATAAATATAATAATTGAACGCCAAAGAAAATTTTCTAGAAATTTGGTCCTTCCACAGATGTTATTAAAATATAAATTCCTTAATATCTGGAACCACAGATATGTGGCATTCAGATTAAGGGCAGATTAAATACCCTTAAAATATGCCCAGCCATATCCTAGACTTGTCTTCTCGCAAGTCTAACTTGACATATTCCAATCACATTCCAGTTTTCTGTGCACATTTTCTCCACTGCGGTTATTTTATTGGTGTATAAGCCATCAAAATGCTTGTAGCGGATTGCTTCTGCTCGACTTGCCAGCCACCGGAGAGAGAGAGAGAGGCCAGTCGTCAGATTTAGTTTATTATTTATATCAATCAACCGTTAACCAAAATTGCTGCGGCAATTGATTTCCGTAGGACATTGAAGCAAACAAAGTGCTGGGCGAACTATCAAAACAACCGCATTTTTGATGGGATATATATGCATGCGGAGAGACAGAGAGGGGGAGAGAGAGAGAGAGAGATATGGTGAGTGGCAGGCTGGGCAAGCTCCTCTGGCTCTGTCAGACAGGCTGACAAAAACAATAAACCAATGAATTTGAGATGGGCATAAATAACAAAGGGCAAAAAAAAAAGAAAGAAAAATCAAAATGGAAATAATCGAACTGAGTGTGTGTGTGTGTGTGGGTGGGTGGAAAAAGTTAATTTCACTTATCTGGATCGCTTCATTTAACTGTGGCAAAGTGGGTGAAACTTTAATGGAAGTAGGAGTCAAGGAGCACACCAGGTAGGGGCTACCCATGCCACACAGCCAACCAGCAGCTTCAGCAACATCATTTCAATCAAATGTTTTTTGTTTATGACAGGCAGAGCAATGAGCAGCGAGGGAGAGAAAGAGCTGGGAGAGAGAGAGCTGAAGCCAAGGCATGATTTATCATTATGCGACTCAGCCAACGAACCCAGACCCAAACCCAATCCCGACTCCATCCATGACCCTGCCACTCTGCCACTCTGACCGGGCTGTTATGCAACATAAGTATATGTTCAATATATAATAACATAAAATATATGATGGCCTGCCACATAAATAAAACAGCAGGGCGTAAATGTTACAAATGAACAGACGGCAGGCGAAAAATGTTGCGCAGCCTTCACTCCACAAAAAACGAAACACGAGACAACATAAAATGCACATAGTATACATATGGAAAATGGATTAAATGTGCATGTTTTATGGTATGGTGATGCCTCAAAAGAAGTGCCATAAGCTGTGCACTAACAAATTGTACTTAAATGAGTCAAATATATTATTTAAGTGGTTAGGAAATGGTTAGAAAATGTTTCATAAATAGTTTAGCTATGAAATGTCCGGGATCAAGAAATTACTTTCAGTTTTTATGAGCAAACAGTAGGGGTTTTAATCCCACTTGAAGATTTCTATAGCTGAATGACTGTAATGTTGATTGAATTCGTTTTGAGAAGAGAACATTTTTTGGGTGTGAAATATGGGACATAATTCATATTATACTTATTTTAATAATAATTAAATATATATAATAAACATAAATATAAAATTAATAATAATTAAATATATATAATAAATATAAATATAAAATTAATAATAATTAAATATATATAATAAATATAAATATAAAATTAATAATAATTAAATATATATAATATTGTAATATAAGTGATTTTGTTGGTTTAGTCGGAGTTGCCCGTATGGCCAGGCAACTGCGAAATGTTCTTTATTTGTATAGTAAACGTTATGTTCTTTATATATGTTCTTTTTATATGTTCTTTATAGCTTAGTGTAAGGTAGGGTGCCCGAAGGCCAGGCGCTTCTGTCCCGGTCCATGAAGGGATGGCCTTTTATGCTAATTGGAATGGTGTGCTTCAGGTTTGACATTATATCGGCAGAGAGCCGATCTGCTATCAGCGTCGTCGCATCATCATCTTCGGCTTGTGATAAGCACAGATATGCATACGTATATACGTATGCATGATGCGGCAGCGCGCGCCGACGAAGCGACGACGCTAACTTTGGCACGATCGGTCTTGCTTGCCGTTTTGTTTATACAAATGTTTTGTTAATCTATTTGGTAGTTCTTATGAGTGACTGCTTATACTACAATATGCTTAATAATAATAATAATTATTTATATATATGTATTATAATTTATTTTTAATTTTATTATAATAATAATTATTTATATATATGTATGTATTATAATTATTTATTATTATTATTATTAATAATTATTTATATAAATTATAATTATTTATAATTATTTTCTGACAGTTTTCTTATAGCCAAAAAAATTTGACTGTCTTGTGTGACAGTATCTGCAGATAAAATACTGATTAAAATCCAAAGTTATCAAAAGAAACTACAAAAAATATTAAAAACTATTAAAAACTGTGACGCAAAGTCAATGCCCCATGGCACATTTCTCCGCTAGTACAGCATGGCGAGTTAGAATACTTTCAAATGTAGATACCATTTTCTGTTCGGTACTCGTACGCTCCTATTGTTTCTAGATTGTCGTTGCAGATATCAAAGTACATGACTATGCCACAGATATATATCTGTATCTGCAGCTGTGAAGATGTTTAATTTCCTAAAACAAGATTCGGAAGCAGCACTATCAATGGGCTACCAGAATGCATCAAATAGTAGTGGAGCCTATTAATAGAGCAGCAGCTGCACATTCCTTTAGAATTTTTAGAGAGCTTTTCCCACTATCTATCCACCGTCTGCCGATAATTTAAATTTAAACAGACGCTGAACTTTGACATGAATAGCTTAATTAATCGAAGTGGCCTCAAATCAAATCGAATCAAATCGCAAAGCAGCGCAACGAATCGAATCGAATCGAATGTGAATCGAAGCTCCTCCAAAGTGATATTAAAAACCAACTGGCGGCGTCAATTAAAAATAAAAGGAGCAGCAACTAAATAAATGGCATGCCAAGGCAGGCAGCAGGGCAGCCAGCCAGCCAGTCAGCCCCCGGTCAAAAGGCAAACATTCAAGTGCTGAAAGCATTGACAGACAGACAGACAGACGGAGGAGCGGATAGAGAGCAGAGCGAACATTGGCATCAATGGCCAATCCATTGTACGGGGGGTAGGGTAGGGGGATGTGGCGCGAGTTTATTGAATGAAATTAGACGGACAAATAGTTAGAGTAGCCATTCGATGCAGAGATTTTTTCCATTGACTGGTTGCTCTCTGCCGCCTGCCGCCTACCGCCTGGCCATAAGCCTAATGTAAGTCCTTCGTTCTTCCTTCTCCTGCCTGCTCCTGCCTGGCCTGCCATTCGATGTCGCAGCTCGCAGTTCTCAGTCCGCAGTCCGCATTGGGAAACGTCCATTAGCTAAGCAGATTAATTGCTAAAAGGTATTTAATTCGTGATGCTTTTATATTTTCAGCGAGAGCTCACTTTACTCTGTCCACTCCCCACTCCCCACCGCTCTCTCACCCACTCTCTGCTCTCACACAGGGCGTGGGGTTGGCTCGTCGCTTTGCTTTGCTTTTTTGCCTTTTCTTTTATTTCATTTTACGGCTGCTGTGCTTTTTGAGCTCCTTGGAAATATGGCGTTAAGTACTCGTATTTCTCTGTTTCTTTGGCTTCTGCTCTGCGCTCTTTTTTTTCATGCTGCCTCTGCTCCTCTTTTTTTTTGTCACTTTTTTTAATGCTTCATTAGCTGCTAATGGAAATTGTGTGAGGCTGGCTGGCTGGCTGACTGGCTGGAGTGCCGTATCTGTGATTTTCGCTTTGTACAAATTTCCCTTTAAATGTGTAGAAAAATGACAAAAATGGTCGCTCCAAATCGGGCAAAATGGCAATCACTGTGGACAACAGAAACGCAGCGACGCACACACTTTCGCTACTTTCACGCAAAAGAAAGGAGAGCCAACAGCAGCAGCAAATAATTTCCAGAAACTTGTGTGATTTATGTGCAAATATAACACAAAAGCCGAGGCAAGTTTTGTGCCATAAAGTAAGAAAGAACGGCAGCAAGGAAGGAGCTCAAAACAGGAGCTGGAAACATAGTAAATGCTGTAGCAAAAAAATAGAGGAAACAGAAGCAAACAGAGAGAGGGAGGGAGAGAGCACTAGTGGCTGGTGGCAATGAAGTAGGACATCAGGTAGCAGAATGAAAATTACCGCTGCAGCTGTTGCCAAGTCAAACAAGCGGCATGACGAGCGGAGCGAAGCCAAGAAAAATACAAAAAAAAGTCAAGAACTTGCTACACAATAGAGAGAAAGAGGAGAGAGAGAGATGTAGGGGGGTGTGGCAGAAATAAGTCCAAAGAAAGCGACAGCTGCAACAGTAGTGAAAGCTAGCCCCAGAAAACTTTCAAAAAGATTTTTATAATGGACACAAAAAAGAGGAATATAAATAAAGGAAACACAAAAGCCGGAAAACTATCGAACTGTAACCAAAGGGGAAGCCTCGGGGTACCCCAACTGCTCCACCACTCGCACAAATCTCTCACTTGTAATTTATTAAATATTATTATATAGTCCCTAAAATAACTGATAAATGATCCCCTAGCTAATGTTCTCGTACATTTTGGGATTGCGTTGAATGTTCTCCTCCATGATCTTCTTGTGCGTGAGCTCCCAGTTCTCCAGGCGAATGAGCACATCGGGTATGACCTCCTTGATCTTGAGGCGCGCCACCTCGGGCCCGTCGCGCAGCTCGATGTTCGTCTTGAAGTTGTAGTTGGGCGTATAGCCGTGGATCTTGAGGAAGTGATCGAAGTAGAAGGGCACTATCTGCTCCTGCATGTTGTCCACCACCAGCAGCGAGTCCTGCGTCAGCGAGTCGGCAATCATTTCGCCGTCGTCCTTGAAGGCGCGCATAAAGTTCTTTGTGTTCTCCGAGACGACAATCTTGGGCACCGGCACCTGGACGACGCGCTTCTTGAAGAACAGGCGCGGCAGCTTGCCCTCCCGCTTGGGCGGCTTGTACGGCGGCTCCAGGTTGCGCTTCACCTTCTTCATTTCCATTTCGATGCGCCGCTCCACCTGGTAGGCCTGCGCCGAGATCTTCTCCAGGTAGCGGCGCTTCTTGCGCAGCGACTGCTCCACCTCGCGCACCTTGTGTATGTCCATGTGCTCGAAGCGGCCGAGCAGTTCCATCACCACGTCACTGACGCCGGCCACCATGTCGGCCGTGCAGGGCACCACGTCGCTGGTGCCGCGCACCGTGTCCGGGACGACGCGACGCCACACCTCGGCGATGACGGCGCGATGCTTGTTGAACTCCTCGTCGGCGAAGGACTGCTCGATGGGCTTGTCCAGGTAGTGCAGCACCCGGTGCTCCATTTCGATGGCCCGCCCCTCCATGAAGAACTTCTTGGCCGACTTGCGGGCCACGTACTCCTCCTTCTCCTTGAGGTGCTTGCTGCACCAGTCCATGAAGGTCTCCAGGCGCCCCTGCAGCTCCGTGTGAATCGACAGCGTGAAGTGCATCTCCAGCAGCGTCATGAACGTCTTTGTCTTGAGGTTGTCCACGCCCTGCAGAAAGGCCTCGGCGTCGGGAAAGACCTGCAGAATGGGATGCACCTTCTGCATGTAGACGTCGTAGTAGAAGGCGCGTATGGCCCACGCATCGTCCTTGTCCCGCACCCGAATGTTGACAATGGCCCGCCGGGCTATGGAAATGTCTGCGCGCTCCAGCTCGTGCACCACATGCTCCGGCTCCCCCAGCTCTGCCGGCTGCTCCTCCGCCACATCTAGCTCTTGCTCCTGCTCCTGCTCCTCAGCCACTTGCTCTGCGGACTCGCCCTTGCCCGGCTTGCTGGCGGGCAGCAGGTGTATCCAGTCGTGCTCCATGCGCCAGTCCTGGTCGCCCATCAGGTAGTGAAAGTTCTGCAGCATAATGCAGCGTATCCAATGGCCCTCAATGAACACAATGTCCATGTTGAGCATCATCAGCTCGCGCTCGAGCTCGCGGAACTGCTGCTTCAGCTTGTCGGTGATCTCGTAGTAGGCCTTCACCTGATAGACCAGCGTCATCGCCGCATTGTACTCCTTCTTCTGCCACTTGGCGAAGAGGCCCTCGTACAGGTTCTTCGTGTTCTTCATGTTCACCCAGTGCCGCTCGTTCATCCGATCGTAGATCTTCGTGCGCACCATCTGGCCCTGGATCAGCAGCGACTCGTACTTCAGTCGCATCGCGTCCTTCAGCAGCTCAATGCCCGTCTTAAAGTTGAACGTCTTCACGTTGGCGCGACTCTTCAGCTCCTCGATGTAGTTCTCGTCGAGATCCGTGATCACAGCGCCGTAATACTTGCGATTGCCGGGGCCCAGCAGTGTGTTGCGCACGTCGGGCACCTCCACCTCCAGGCGCAGCCGCAGACTGTTGCGCAGCCGTGTGCTGAACGTGAAGAAGGTGTCCTTGGGGCCCATCATGGCCGACTGCTCCTTGTGCTGGCCCGAAAACGGCAGCATGCGATACGGATCCTCGTCCTCGGCATTCACATCGATGACGGTGGTGTGGAAGCGCGAGCGGCGCATCTCCTCGAACGGCACCAGCGGCTTGCGGATGTAGTCCAGGGGTATTTTGGTCTTGCCCTCGACCACCAGGAAGCTGCCGCTGTCGTTCGACAGATCCGTGCACGTGGAGCTGCTCAGCGAGCTCAGGCAGTTCTCAATGCTGCGCAAGTCCTCCTCCAGATCAGCGGTGATGGCCTTGCGGTCCACCAGCAGCCGCTCCTCGCCCGGCTCGATGTCCTTCGTCTCGTAGATGGCCTCGCGCGTCTCGCGCAGGAACTCCAGGTACTGCCGCCGGCCCGGGAAGTCCAATTTGGCTACTTCCTCGGGATCCCGCGAGTGGAACACAAAGTCGTGCGGATAGCAGAGGTCCTGCACCAGCGCACCCGCCGCCTCCTTGTTGTCGGTGCGCGTGGCCGCCAGATGCTCGCGGATGATCGCCTCGAAGTCGTAGCGCGGCATGGTGAGGTCCATGTTGATGTGCTGCTTGCACGGCGGATTGGCCTTGTCGAACTTGATCACCGGCTCCTTGACGCGCTTCAGCACGGTCGTGATCTCCGGATGCACCGTCTTGTTCTGGTACTGCACGTGCACGTTCTTCACTTGGGTGGGCGCCCAGTGGTCGTGGTGGTGGCGCGCCTCAAAGATGTCCGTGTAGCGGCGCTTCTTCTTGCGCACATTCGCCAGCCGTATGCGCTCCGGCTCCGGCTGCTCCAGCAGCGGCACCGGCGAGTACGGCAGCACCTCGTTGAACAGCGCCGACGGGATGCGCTCGGCCTCGTAGTTGCGCCGCCTGCGCGGATGGATGGTCAGCGTCTTCTCGCGCAGCTGCGGCGCCGGCATATTGCCGCGATAGCGCATCGGCTGATACCCTGCGCCGGCCATCAGGCGTCCGTTGGCGGACATCTGGCCGCACATCCTGCTGTTGCGCCAGTAGCCCTCGCGATTGCGGCTGTTGCGGAAGATCGCGGCGACCGTCTGCTGACCCTCGGGCGTGCCCTGGCGCCGCAGGATGCTGTTGCGCCAGTATCGGTCGTGGTTGCTGTTCTTCTGCTGGCTCTCGGGCTCCTCCCGCGGCGACATGCGACCCCGGAGGATGCTGTTGCTCCAGCATCGGTTGCGGTTGCGATTCTTCTGATTGTTGTGGGCAGGTTGCGGCCGCCCCTGACGCTGCCAGTGGGGCATGAAGCAGCGCAGGTCCTGGCGCTGGGTGTCGCAGCCGCCGGAGAGGCGACTGTTCGCGCTCGAGCCCGTTTCGTCGGTGTGCGCCGACTGGTCGTAGGGCGGCTCGGGCGTCGGCACCCAGTCCACCTCGATTTGCTCGTGATCGCCCTCATCCTGGCCCAGATCGCGCAGCTGCTGCTTCTTGATCTCCTGGCACGGCAGCCCCAGCAGCTCCATGCGCGCCAGCTTCTTCTTCTGCCGCTTGATCGAGGCTATTTTCTGCTTCAGATTCAGATACTCGAGCGTGGTGGTGGTCTTGGTGGCGTCCAGCACGTCCACATCGGCGACATCCACCTGATTGCGGTCCTCGAACACGATCACCTTCTCGGGGAAGACGTACCGGATGAGGTTGAACTTGCGCACGTTGTACTGCAGCTTGGGCTTGATCACTTTGATGTTCTTGCGCAGCAGCCGATGGTAGTGCATGCCCAGCCGCTTGTCGATGAACTCCCGGACGGCGCTCTGGCGCGCATGGCGCTTCATGGTGAGCGGCAGGGGCGGGAACAGGTCCAGATTGGGGTCGTCGGGGTCCATGACCTTGATGATGCCCCGCTCGATGTCCAGCTTGATGGGCTCCTTGTGCGGCACCAGCTGGTTGAGCCACTCCTCGCGCGTCAGACAGCCCTTGACGGTGCGCTGGCCCTGCATGATCTGGTGGCGGTGCAGCTTGCCGCGCAGCCCGTCGCCGTGCTTGAAGTGGAAGCCGCGCAGCTGGAAGTGGTCCCCGATCTTGCCCACCTTCAGGTAGTCCTCGTCGTCGCTGCTCTGCTCGCTGGGCGTGGAGCCGACGCTGCCCTCGATGCTCTCCTCGCAGCGCAGCTTCTGCTCGGCGGCGCGCAGCTCCTTCAGCTTGCCGGTCCGCTCCAGGAAGAACTGCTGCGTGACCTTCGCCTTGTCCCGCGCCACACAGTTCTCCCGATGCATGACCGCCTTCAGGCGCTCCGTCTCGGTCAGCGTCTTGGGGAAGACCTTCCGGCTGCGCACCACCGGCTTGATCTCGACATTCTTGCGGAAGCTCCGCTCGATGGCATCGTCGATGATGGCCAGATCCTCGCGCAGGTCCCGCTCGGCGACGGTGCGTGCCTGTATCTCCGTTTCGGCCGCCGCCTGCTTCTGGCGCTCCTTCTCCTGCTCCAAGCTGCGCTGCTTGTTGCGCAGATAAATGTCCTTGTAGCGGGCCTCGCGCCTCGCGCGCTCCTCGTCGATCTTCTTCTTGTTGGCGGGCTTGTCGGGACTGCGGTAGAGGTCCACCAGACGCGGCGACTTCACCACCGGCTCCTCCTGCATGGGCTCGTCCTTGATGAGCGTGGTGAAGCGGCGCGGCACCGCCAGCCGCTCCGCCTTCAGCTCGGCCTCCACCTTCACCTGGGTGTTCTGCTTGGTGGCCCGCCGGGCCATGTACCGGTTCACGCGCCAATACGTCTGCGTGTCCTCCTGCTCGTTCTCGTCCTGCTCGTAGGTGTTCTTGTAGTCCATGCCGTGGAAGTCCAGGTTGAGGGGATTCTGCAGATCGATCAGCTCGCTGATGTGCGAGTCGGAGCCCTCGGAGCCCGTGCTGGCGCACAGATTGTCGCCGTGCTTCACCATCTTGCTGATCACCTCGTACTCCTGGACCTTGGTGAGCGGCTTGTGCCGCAGCGCCACCGGATTCACCAGGCAGTGCGTCTGCCGGGGGTCCTGCGTGAGGAAGAACTTCTGGCGCGACGGCCGCAGCTTGGCCAGCTGATTGTAGTTGTCCGGACAGCGTCCGATGTGGGAGCGCGGGGCGCCGGCTATGAAGCTGGCCGGACACGGCTTCTTCCACACCTCGCCCTTGAAGAAGGGCGGCCGCTCGGAGGGCTCATGCAGCGAGTCGATCATCTCCTGCGAGTCGGGCATGCCGCGCACCGGCGCCGAGGGCCGTCCCGACGACACACGACTGCTCGACGGGCTCGATGCCGTCGTCGAGGTGCAGCTCTGCTTGCGTATCTTCACCGTCTGCACGCCGTCGCGGAAGTGCGAGTTGCTGGAGCTGGCGAAGTCGCGACCCCGCCGGCGCACCACGCTCTGGCCGCACTCGTCCCGCCTGTGCAGGTCCGTGCGCTTGATGTTGGCGTCGGGGAACTCCAGCGTCTGCACCGTCAGCTGGTGGTCCGAGTCCTTGCGCGAGAAGTCAATGTTGCGGAACTGCTGGATGATGCGCTGCTCCTTGGTCTTCTTGCCGCTGCTCTTGCGCGGCGGACACTGGTTCTTGCCCAGCACGCGCTCCGCTCTGTCCTTGTGCTCCCTGGGCTTGTGCTTCTCCTGCTCCGGCTTTGCCACGGCCTCTGTGGGCTGGGTCTGGGTCTTGGCGGGATCCTTTTTGACGCGCAGCCGCACCTGCACCGTTGTCGCCTTGTAACTCTTGCGATCATCCGCCATGCTGCTTGGGCGGAATTTAGCAGCTGAAATTTGGTTTCATTTATTAATTATTTATAAATATTATTAATTATTGTTCACCTGGCTTCTGGTATAAAAAATATATTTAGTTTGTCTCTGCTTTTGGTGCTTGGTTTGTCTTTTGTTTTTTCTTTGGTTGCTATTCAAGACCGACTTGATTACGAACTGATATTGAAATCATGACGGGGGTTTTGTAGGATATAAAATGAAAAGTGTGGCAGGGAATGCTGTGGCAGGGAGAGAGCGGTGCTGTATTGTTTTCGAGTAGAATCTCTGGGTACAGTTGCTGTCGAAATAAAAGTAGTGCCAGGAATGTATTTTTACTTATTGCTCATTTTTTTCGCTGCTCCTTTAACAATCGATTTTGTTTCATTACTCGTACAACTATTAAGCATTGCTATCCGTGAATATAAATTTATACTAGCGTGTATTATTTCTTTCCATTATATTTCGAAACTTTTCGATAAATATCACCATTTCGATGCGGTTAAAATAAGAACAGTGCTAACAAAAAATTTAAAATTATGAAATCTACTGCATTTTTGTGCACTTCTTTCGTTGTTAATAAATACTTGAATAGTTTATTTAACAGTTTCAAGCATTTTTTAGCTTCGTTCTTGGTCATTTGGCACTGGTGTCATGGGTCGTTGCAAAACACTCTAGAGCGAGAAATGGTTCGTGCTTAAAGGGCTCGTTTCAGTAGAAAAGTAATATTTCGAGATGCTAAATATTCCTGGTTGTTTAGCTTTTATGATCAGTAATTATAAGAAGTGATAAATCAATGAATTTATTCGTCAAAATATCAGTAGATCAACCATTACGACAGGCGAGCTGCCAGCATTTTGCTCCTGCTTCAGCCTTACAAAAGAAATGTTTAATGTTGAGACTAGTATTGAAACTTACAGAAGAAGCGTTAAAGATTAAAAAAAAAACGGAAGTAAACGTTTGATTGTTTGATTAAAGCCGAAATGTAAATGGAGATACTCTGGCAAATAATTTTAAAACTCAACATGAACTCACATTTAAAATTATTTAAACATTTTTTTAAGTAGGTTTATAACCTACTCCTATTTTACTCTCTAAACTAAATACTAATTCGCTTGATTTCTGTATTTTTATCTTTCAAGAATTTGGAAATTCCTATTATATATAAAATTTTGAGGATCCGCTTGAAGAAATTTCTTGACGATTTGATCTGTTCCCATCTATTATTCTGGTAAGCACATTCATACATACATATACATATGATTATCTCTTTTCCAAATATTCCCACATTTTCTGCATATGCAGCAGTCTCCAGCCACACGACTCATTTCGGCATTTTAACTTTAAATCTCACAAAAACTTACTTTATTATTTCCCATAAAAGTAAATAGAGACATCCAGAAACCCAAGTCATGGATATCTGCTAGTCCCCCCCCTCCCTCCCCTTACACCTTTTCTTTTCTCTGCTATTTTGCTTATCATATTGGAAACCATAAATATTTTTGCACACACACATCTGTCACTCCCCCTGCCACCCACACACACACACACACAAACACAATCAAAATTTTTATTACATTTCTTGGCAACATTTGTGCCGTGGCTTCTGCCCGGTTACTCCCGTGATTTCCTCTCAGCCTACTTTTGGCATCTATTTCAGTGTTTTTTTTACCGTGCGCCCCAAGCTGCGGTCCGCCCAGAAGTATGCCATAAAAATTGACTTGTTTTCCATTTGTTTTCTCTTCTTTTTTTTGTGGTTTGTCGCACTGCGGTTCGTTCGAGTTGGAGCTGGAGCTGGGGAACTTCGCTTTCTGTTTGTTTTGCATTTTATGGCGCACATATGTCGGCTCTAATAAGTCAGCAAACTAAGCCCCAGTCAATCCCCCCCGGCATCAGCTTCCTCCAACTGGCACTCCCCCAGCTTCGCCTGCTGCCACTCCCCCACTGCTCGCTCCACTGCCAAACCATCCTGTGCCTAATGCCATTTAATTGAAATTAATAACAACTCGAACGGCGAGGAGAGAGCCCCAATGGAAATGCTGTGTAATAATTCAACAAAACAACAGGTAAGGGGCAGGCGTAATACTTCCCCCGCCACCCTCTTTGCCTGTCACTTACCTCTTTTCAATTTAAACCAAAATTCACGGCATATTCATTTCATATTTATGTTTATTTCTGACACTGCGCAGTGCGCGTCCCCGCCCCCCGGCGCCAGCGGAAATGAAGTTAATTTTTGTACATTTTCTATTCGAGCGTCAATTTTAATGCGCAATTATTGTCCGTATTTTCTGTATTGTCCGTATTTTCCGTTTTTCGTGTTATTTACCTTTGACTGACAGCATTTCCAATTGTTGCCACGGCAAGGGTTTTATCTGCCGCTCTGTTGTTGCTGTTATTTCAGTGTGTTTTGTTTTTAGCATTCTGTTTTTTCGCCGAACAAATAAATGATTTATAATAATTTCAGAAAATGGCACTTAAAGAGCGGAAATTGCCCGAAATGAAGCCGTTTTAGTGGGGTAATTGTGTGAATATATAATCCGTTCAGCGCAATTCAATTAAGGGGTACTATTTATATAGAAAAAAAGGGGGCTGCAATATGATAAATAAGAATTAGGCATGAGGTTTTGTGCATAATTAATTGTTATTAAATCTATTAAGTTCCCTGATGCTCGCTAATTGAGCGAACGTTTCTATGGAAATTATGGCATCTTTCCAAGTATTTTCTCCTACCCTTAAAAATATTTCTAAATTTGGAAATCTCCAGGTAAAATGTGGAAAGTCTTTCATACATTTTTCCAAGACTACAAAAATAAAAGCAACTAAAAATTGGTTAACCTTTTCCCTGGCCATCGTCTGCGCACTTTTCCAGCTAAAAAGTTTAATTCAATTAAGACTTTTTTCCCCCCCAGCATTGTAGTTGTTCTTGTTGTGTGTGTGGAAAGAGCGGAGGGTCGTGAGTAGAGAGAGAGAGGAAGAGCGGATACACAGCGTCAGCGGCAAAGTCAAAGTTGCGCTTTTCAATTTTTTGTAGCATTTTCCTCGGTTGGGTGTTTGGTTGGTTGGTTGGTTGCGTTTATTTTTTGCCACCTGCAACTCTCCCGCTGAATGTTACATTCACCTTTTCTCGTGGAATTCATTAAAAATGCATTCGACGGCTGTGCAGGCCGCAGCGGAGCGTCGCCCCGAAAAGAAACTGCAAAATTTAAGCAGCAAAACTTTCGAGTCGACGCCGACAAAAAAAAAAAGAAAAAAATTAAAAAGTGTTTGCCATATGGCCAGGAGTCGGTAGGAGTCTGCCGGGCGTGGGATTTTCCCTTTGTGCTTAAGTTACTGCCAGGGTGAACAATTCTTCGGGCCAGACGCTGTCTTAAAGCTGCTTTGGGGGCTTGCTTTAATTGGCTGGAATTCCGGCAAGCTGAAAATTAATCAATTATGAGGGTTTCTGGCAAGAAATCTGCGACCCCATGGAACCCCATGGCAAGTCAGAAAATTCACCTTCAGCCTTCAACTTTATCGTTAATTATTTTCTACTCACAACTATGGGGTATTTTCTCTGGAACATTTCTGGATTCTAGAACTGCTGCTGCTCTTAGTTCCAGCTTCCTCTTTTACATCTATTCTCTCTATCGAATGTCTCTATGTTCTTCTAATTGCAGCTCCTTTTTTTTTTTAATTTCCCCCTGCCTCTGCAGCTCTGCAGCTCTGATTTCCACTTGTCTCTTTTCGTTCTCTTGCTTTAATCTCTCTTTCGAGCATCTTTTCTCTGCTGCTTCCGCATGTCCATGTCCATGTTTATGTCCTTTACCGCTGTCCCCTAATTAGCCGGGTGAATCTCTCTGGCTCACCTTAACTCGTAATATCCTTCAACCTAATTCGCTTAAAATGCATATCAATATAAGCAAAGTTTTCCAAAGTTTTCCACCGCTTGCGCAGCAGCAGCAGCCCCGCCCGGCCCCCGCTGCTTTTCCCTGTTGCACTCGGAGTAGCCCCCGAGTTTTTTTCGCACGCGCTACAAAGTTTTTAATTGAAAGTTTTAAGCCTTAATTGAAGTTTGCCCAGTGGCAAACTGGGCCCGCCCCCCCGCTGGCGCTTGTAATGCATTTGCCTCTTTGCCAGCAGCCTTGCGGCTTCTTCCAGTGAGGCGCCAGCACCTTGGCTAACTTCACTTGCAGCTTCCACCTCTAATTTCCACCCCCCATAGCCCATAGCCCATTGCCCCCCCAATTGCCATTTACAGCTTCTCCAAAGTGTGTTAGCCGGAGGAGAGCCGCCTCGTCAAAATCGCGTACTTTTGGAGTGAAAGGCAAATTTGCCTTTTTAGTCCCAGGTACGAAATAATTATAATTTGCAAATTTCTCCTCCGTGCGGACGCTGTTTAATTTTCTGTGGAAAATGCATAAAAGTTACACCCAGTCGGGGGCACTGGCCACAGTTTTTTTCAATTCTTTTTGAAGCCTTTCAGCCGTTTTTTTCTGTTTTTGAAGGATTTCTGCTGAGACCTCCCATACTCCGATACTTCCGCGAAGGGATATTGATGTGGCTGAACTTTTCCTTTTCGATGGCATTTATTTTAATTAAATGGGTTCGCAGCTCCTGTGCGTCCCCCGTCGTCCTGTGTGCGTGGCTTCGTGGAGTCTAGTGTAATAATAATATACATTTAACACTAGGCAGCGGCAACTCTGTGGCAGCCTCTTTTTGGCGCAACAATGTTAACAACTTTTAATAACCAATCGTCGGGCAATGCCCTCCCAGATGCGTTGTGCGCCGGGAATTATTGAAATATATATTTTATTGTAGGCGAGATCGCACTTTGAATGCACTTTCTGGCAGGGATATCTATATACATGTATTAATATATTTTACGTAAAAGCATTTAGACATTTGAATGATTTTCTCAGCACTGGAAGCAACATGGAATAAACCAAAATATTTACAGTTAAAAAAAATATTTCAATTGGAGTTTGGGTATACTTGTACCCAGCTGGAGGTTTCGGCAAGTGAAATCTAAGAGACAAGCAACTTTACATAATAATATATATTGATATAATAATTATTAGACTATAACCTATAAGGCACCGTATTTATCATCCACACAATTGCATTTAGCGTTGCTACACCCAATTTCGATGTGATTTTGAAGATATTTTATGCTGAATACTCGTTGGATATTTTATGTAAATGATATATTTGATTAATAGTTTGGTTGGTTCAACAAAAACTAATACCATCTGTGGCAGATTTGGCCGAAAATCAATCATTTCTGATCATTAAAATGTCATTTTAAATGCTGCAATTAAATGGGAATTTCAATTTGAAAAGTGGCAGCTTATGCATTCAACCAATGGGGAATTTCGGCTATTGGAACTATCTGATAGTGATGATATATGGATAGTGATATTGATCTATGGCTTGCATATCTTTTGAGCGCTTGATTGCCACTCCTTCCAAACCAAACTCTGGCTACTAAACCGCATAATATATCAAATATTTCTTCCCCTTTCAAACTTCTCCTGCAATGATGTATAACCAACCTGCTGCCCTTTTTTCCACTTTGATATTTATCCCGCTGCTCTTTTGTTCCCCGTGGAACATATGACACAAATACTCACACTCCCGCCAGTCAACTCACAGTTGACCTCACACCGAGAATACACAAAAAATAAAACAAAATGAAGAATCGACCATTGCATATCGCGTTGTTAATTAAATAAAAATATTACATTCGAATTTACGAAATATTTTATTATTTTTTACGTTCATTTTTGGCCCGCATTCGGCCCCTGCTATTGTTGGTTTGTGCCACACACACCCGAACACCCGGATGTTGTTCTTGTTCCATCATGTTGTCGCATACATAAATACATATGTATGCATATGTAGGCATATGAAATTATTCATTATTTTTCTTTGATTGTATTCGTACGAGTGTACTCATGAATGCCTGCGTGTGCGTACCCCAAAGCCAACGCACACAACACAAAGAATCAGAAGAAAATGTCAGTTTTTAATTAAATTTTCACGGAAGTGCAGCCACATTAAACGGAAATGTTGAAACATTTAAATGCAAACGACATGAGGCGGTGGGGCAACAGAAAAAAAAACACGCAAACTGTAGGACACGATGGATGACCCACAGTGCGCCCAGAGTACTGTCACCACCCCACCCAGAATCCGGCAGTCCACATGCAGCACATCCTCTCATCATCATCATCATCAGGAGCAGAATCAGCAGCAGCAGCAGCGCCTTTGTGGTCGTTGTCAAGTTGTTTGCTGAGCTCTCGAGAAAACGGCAGCTTTAATATTAAAAAATAATAATAATATCAATATGTACGCGGATCTTAAGTATTTATGCGTCATCAGTGGGTGAAGGTTTTCAAACTAGAACAAAAGGGTTCATATTGCAATAATTTAAGCCATATTAATTATTTAGAGGCTAATACTCAATCCCTATAATACTTATTTAAGAGAATTCTTTATTCAAAAACACAGTTACTGAGACTTTGCCCAAGGGCCCTTAACTTACAGTTTTCGGAACTACATTAAAAACGAGGGGGGAAATGTGGGGGAATTCATTCCATATGCAAAGAGTTTTTAATGTTTATTTATGCAATAATGCAACGACAATTAGGCCAATTAAATATTTATTTTTACACTCGCATTCGGCCATCGGCCAGTCCCAGAGGACTGGAATTGAGAATTTTTGAACATTTTAATATTTGTTTTAATTTGCAATTGTTTTTGCTCTGCGCTGCTCTGCTCGGACGGACCAATGAACCGTCCATTTGGAGTGCTGTTTTCGAGCCGAGCCACCACAAAGGCAGCAACAACTTGCTTAATTTCCATTTTGTTGTTGGTCAAATGAAAGCAAACAACAAGCAGCAAAAAGGGCTGGACTATTGCACTTTGTCAACTCCAAACAAATTGAAAAATCAACAAAGAACTGAAGGCTAAACTTTTTGAGCCGAAGCATCAAATACGCTTGCAGATCGATAGCAGAGCGTCAACTGAGCCGTTGTTCATTTTTACGGAGGGTTTTAATGAGTTTGGGACTTGACAGACGGACCTACAAAATATAAGGAATATATATCAGAGCAATATCAGACGTTGTACTTCACTGCCCTTCAGTCCAAACGTTTGCTCAAAATTATAGCACCCTCTGTGGTTAGGGTACGAACAGAAACTACATCCGACAAGTAAAATCAACAACAAAGTGCAAAGTGAACAACAATACCGTGCCGTGGCGACAAAATAAACTATAAATAAAACCACAAAAATTAATTAGTAAACCAGCAACTAACTGAAAAACTAAAGTATATTAATTAATCGCTAGTTGAATTTCCATTTCATTTTTTTTTGTTGACGCTGTTGTTGCTGCTCGAATATTTTCATTTGGTTTTTCCTGGTTTCGTTATTAGTTATTGCTCACTTGGGCATTGGCACATACACACAAACACACAGCAGACACACACACAGGACTCACACACACGTGTGTGTAATTGATGGGCGCAAAAAAGTTTGGATTATGATGCATGGGCCTCTGGACAAATGATCCAAATGTAAACTGATATGGATTCTCTGGGGTAACAGAAAATGAAGTGGAAATCCATGAGATACACGCAGCAGCACATGTATCTGAAGGATGTGGCATGTGTGGGATAAGGAATACATTTTGCATAGGTATCCTTGGAATAGGAGTCTGTAGTCTGTAGTTCATTTGGCTCCACTAATGTGGCACAAGAAAAAATTGAATTATAGCCGTAGCTTCCAGTAGCCAAGGCCCCAAAATTGTTCGCTTAAACTTTTTAAGCTTAAATCAATACACAAAAAGGAAAAATAACAAAAATCGAATTATGCGAATTTCCGTTAAAATTTATGCAGCGCCTTTCTCTGCGCTTCTCATAGGTCGCAGCTAGGCGGGGCTGTTTTTCGCGATTTTAATAAAGTTTGTGTGTGGTGTATGTAGTGCTCTGTCGCTCACATTTTTATTATTATTATTACTCTCTTATTCTCTTATTATTACTCTCTCTGTTTTTTTACATTTGAATATATTTTTTTTTTAATTTGCTCTCTCTCTTTATTTTTAATCTTTCACTTCCCTTTCTCGCTGTCTCTCAAATTCTCTCTCGCTTGTTATCTTCTAATCAGCGACTCTTTCTCTCCCTCTGTTTACAGCTTTCCTCATTATGTATTTGAGAAGTAAAGTAAAGTACTATTAATATTTTGTTTTCGACGCTTAATTAAATCCCGCCCGCAGATTTTCAATATTTTAAATATCCCATAATTCTTTATAGTTTCACCATCAACCTTTGACACCTTTTATTATTACCCACCGACAATACCCGACAATTTCAATTTCGCATTATAGACCCAAAACCGCGGCAATGAAAGAGAACACAGACCACAAAATTATTATTACTGCTACTGCGACGGCAGTTGCTTTTACTCCTGCCGCTGCTGCCGCTGCCGCTGCTGCTGGGGACACGCATAAACATGACAAAAAATTAAAAATAGAATGCGAATAAAAATGCATAAAATGCGATAGAATATTGAAATATACTCTGGATATTTAACAGCGAGAGAGTGTACAGTGAGAGAATAAAAGAGGGAAAGTTGAAGGTGGAATTTGGAATGGAAAAATGAGTAATAATATTTATTTAATAATTCTTTAATCCCCTTTCCCTGATTTAATATATGCTCTAAGAATTGTTTTCCTTGACTTGTATTTTCCCATCTCATAACAGCTTTAATTACAGTAATTTTCTCCCCGTGCACATTGATTATAATCCGCCCGCCCAAACACTAACCCATAAGTGTGCAGACGCCACCCTTTACGACACCTGACAAATCTCTACAGATTGCCCCCAACTGCAAGCCGTGCCAACATTCTGCCGCGCTGCCCGACCGACTCGGTTATATGTTATTAAAACCATTTTTAATTGAAAATTAATTGAAATATCAATTGAAATGGCATTAAAATGCGTCCAGCCGAGAGCGCACAAATGCCATGGACGAATGCAACCTGTAACCTATGTTTAACCCCCTGCTGCCAGTTGCTGCTGGCACCGACCCAACTGCACCCCACTTGTCCGTCATCATAATAATTCCTTTGGCGAATTTATGCATTACAATTTATTATGATGCCATTTCATTTGGCATTTATCCAGCCACCCAAACGGATATAATACCCACTCGTACATACATGTGTACATAATTACATACATACATATGTACATATGTATGCTCGTGCTCGTGTGTGTATGTGTGCGCTTGAGTGCCAGTATCTGGTGTCCTGTGTCCCTGTGTCCTGCGTCTGCTTGTGAAGATAATTTGTAATGGTTTAATTTGAGCCCCCCAAATATGCATTTATCAGCTCGGGCGAGTGATCACTGTACTTGAGGCTCGAAATCAATTAATACTCAATTGTAATTGGCGAAAACTTTCGAATCGCATAGCATCGAATATCGAATGCCGTCATAAATTAGCCAGAGACAAAACACTAATTGAATTAAGCGGATTTACAAATTTGTTGAACATTATTAATTGAAATTGGAATTTCGTGTGTGCAGTGTCTGCTGTGTGTGTGTGTGCACGGTTCGGTTTAAATCATTTGTTATGTATGAGTATTAGTTTCCTGCTGCGGCCCAAGGCTGGTGGAGGTGGTGCAAAAAGGAGCAGCAGCGGCACCCGGAAGCAGCCATAAATTCAGATGCGACCCACTTTGACATTGCTGCAGCTGCCCCTCGAAGAGGCTGGGTAAAAGGTTTTGTGCTGAAATTTACTCTTCGTTTTTTTTTTAGATTTTACTTCATAGAACCCTCTGCTCAAACAGGTGGCTGGGGAATACAAAGAAAAGGAAAGAGCAGCTGTCTCAGCCCACAGCAAAACGTGGCTTCAGCTTTGCAGTTCAATTGGCAATGGGTCAGTGGATGAGTTACGAGAAGAAGAAGGCAGCAGCAGATGCAAAAACTGAAACTGTATCGCGCTTTACTATCTTTTGTGGGTGCTGCTAGCCTCAGTGGACCTCAGCTTGCTCACTTTACTGAGCGAAAAATGGGTCAGCATTTTACTGGCAGATTTGTCGGGCTTTTTCCGCACCTTAAGCCCTGGCTAGACCCCAAAGAATGCAGTATCCCAAGCAATTTGCAAGTGTTTACCGAGAAAACCTCAGTCATGGGGGGGATCGAAAACAAAAGAATCACAAATCAAAAAATCAACACAAACACGCTGGGAAAACAGAAACAGAAAACCCAGAGCCAAGAGCAAACGGCAGGGAAATGCGCCGTGGAACATGGCAGGGACTTTTACAGACAAATACAGTTAACCACATTTTAAGCACATTTAAATACAACAACAAATGGGGAAAAATGGCCCCAGACGTGGGCGTGAGCAGGCGCTGGCAAGTGGAGTGGGCGTGGGCGTGGGAGTGGCAAGTGGAAGTATGGTTAAGGCCGGGCAGACGAAGGCAATGAATTACAATGACACGCACCTAAAAAAAAAACATAAAAGAGAAAGAAGAGACAAGCAGATACCTCGCGACTCTGTGGCATAAATACTTTACGGGCTGCCTCCATCTGCGCTTTCAATATACCCTCTGACGCGGCGATTAATGGGTATGGCAAAGGAAAAAGGAAAAACTGTGCGGCATGACAGGGAACAATGCCGGGCAGAGGACAGCAGCAGCAGCAACAAAGGAGGCGGCGGCGGCATGCCACTGTGCGAAGGCATCCAGCAGGAGCAAATACTACAAGCAATTTAACATTATTTTAATGCCAAGCTCCTTTCGTCTCTTTTGTCTCTCAGACACGAGTCCCACGTCCAGCCCTTGCATGGGCATCCCCAGCACGCCCCTCCACCCACCCACTGTGCACTCTCCGGCACACACCCATCCAGTCAGCACAGCATATTTACATGCGTGTTTATCTGCCATGTAAGTAGTGTGTATAAAATAGAGCGACTCTTATCTATGTGAGTGCGTGTGTGTGTGTTTGTCCCCTGCGTGTGTGGCATGGCCGCCTGTTGCGAATTGGAAGGCAACTCGCCTCAGAGATGCCTCTTAGCTGCCGGATTTGCTGCCCTGCAAAGCTCCCCTAGCTCCTTTACCAGGCTCTGCCCTGCTTAATGTGATTCGTGACTGAAACTATCGCGACGACGACGACGACTGTCATGAGCCTTCCATGTGAATGAGAGTCGTTCCCCCGTTCGTTCGTGAGTGTCCCCATCGCTCATCTCCAGCACACACACACTCAGGCACACACAGGCACACACGGACACGCACTTCAATTGTAATAGTGTGCAAATGTGTTTGTCATTTGTCTTTTTAACGCCAAACTGCCTTTGAATGTGTACGTGTACGTGTGCCCTGCTCCGCCCTGCCCTGCCCTGCTCCACGCTGTTGCCTGTGTTGCCCTATTCCCTATTCAGCCTCAGGCTACCCAAAATGGAGGACTGCTAGCCCGCTGTGAGGCCGACGACATTTCGACTTCCGCCGGAAGTGCGCATTAAAATTGCCATTAGCCAAGCGGGCAGGGAGATGGAAAGCAAAGCGGCAGGGAGACGGCAGAAGCAGCAGCAGAGAAGGAGAAGGCACATTTTGGCAACTGGCAAACAATAGGCGCGTAATTTGCTCGGCCACCAAAAAAAAAAAGCAGCACAAGAGCAGCAGAGCAGGAGAGACCAGAAGAGCTTTTGAAGCAATTGTGCCGCCACTTTGCCACAGAAGAATCCCCCTAATGACGATTTGTTGGTGTTAGTTGGGCCACAGCCGCACTTGAAGAATGCCAAAAAGAGATACAGAGAGAGGAAGAAGCAGTGAGAGAAATGAGATAATAAAAATAAAGAAATTATTAAAATTCTAAACGGAATTTCGTGCAGTTTTAAAGCAAAGTGTGGAGAGAAAGTGGGAGATGATTTTCTGTTTAAAGTTGCAACTGAAACCCACTGAAACCAGCTCCCCGTCTAGCAGGGCACCCCTAGCCGAGACGTCCCCTACATGCCGCATGGTGTTGACTGCACTAAATATTCAAATTTTATATTGTTTTCCCTGGGGGGGCCTTCAACCCTTTCGGTTTGTGTCTCCGCAGTGTAACCCTTCCGCGCACCGAACGTTCTGTAATGTAAAATAGTGCTGGTGTTTTTGTTGTTGTTCAGCTCTAATTAGGGGTGCATTTTTAATGATGTTCAACGCCATGCTGCACTGTTTTTTTTATCCACTCAAAATCATTTCAAGCGTGAGAACCAAAAAAAAAAAACACACACAAAAACCAAAAACAAAAACAAAGCGTTGTTTAAACTTTAACCAAATGAAATGCACAGTTCAGCCATCCTGTGAATGCATCAAAGAATTTTACCCAAGCGGGTTTCGCATAAATATTTGCACTAACCGCACAAAAGTTGCAGAGAGAGAGAGAGAGAGAGAGGGCAGAGAGCGGAGTGCGGTGCCACCACACTCCTCTTCCCTACGCCACGCATGAGTAATTTATTTAATTAATTTGTTCATAATTAATGCCAATGGCAAAAATACCGTTTGCTCTGTATGTTTATAAAAATGTCATAAATTTTCAACGTTTTTTTTTTTGCCTCGTGCTGCTGCTGCTGCCACTGCTGCTGCTGCTTTCTTTGCTTCGGTCAGATCGACCCACCGACCAACCGTCTGTCATATTCATATTGCATCGCCTGATGCGACTTTTTGCAAGCTATTTGTTAAATATGTCACTTTTAATATGCCACGCACATTTTCACTTATTAAGTGCGCTTCATTCGGTGACAAAAAAGAAAAAAAAAGAAGAAGCAGAGTACGATATAAAAAATAAATATTATAATAATAATAATGGGTGGGGTCGAAAGGCGAGCGGCCCGCAATGGCGCATGCCATTGTGCAGCGTTGCGTATGCGTGATTTTTAATCAACCCATGCAACAGCAGCAGCAGGTCCACTACAGCTACAGCTACAGCTAAAGCTGCAGAGCCTCATCATCATCAGCATCATTCTCGGCGGCCTCATTCACATTCAGAACCGCAATCCGCAGTCCTCTCAACCCTTCAGCGTTGCATTAAATGCATTAAAGAAAAGTATTTTATTTCGTTTCATAATGTTTATGATCGTTAAAAAATAAAATTACGTGGCGCGAAAATATGATGAACAATGTGAGAGACCGCGACAATGCTGCCACAACGTTGCTGCAGTGTCGGCTGCATCTGCTGCCGCTGCTGCTGCTGTTGCCACACAGATGATAATGATGACGAAACCCAGTGGATTAATGACGATTTATAGGTGGGAAATTCAGTGAAAATGTCGTTAAGCTAGGTGTGCAGGTATACCGGGAAACAAGGTATTAACACATCACACAGAGAAGAGGTAAAAGAAGTTTTTAGGGCTGAAGCAGAAATATGTCAAGAGAAGGCAGACCAATTTGATCGTACAGAAAGATGTTCCATAGATGGCAGTATTTATGGATAAATGGATTCGTTAGTTGAATTATAGATAACTTTATGCAATTTATGTCGTAAAAGTATTTTATTTATTTTTATTTATTTTATTTATTTTAATATTTTATATTTGTTAGCTTAAATTGCTACATTTTATGCATAATACAATTAAATCAGTGGACTCCGTTTTAGACTGATTTTTCAGCTGTTCACTTGATTTTATTTATTAATTTTATAATTATTTATTTTATTTATGTTTTTTATTTATTTTAATATTTAATATTTGCTACATTTTATACATAATACTATAATACTACATATAATAATCAATAGACTGTATCTTAGATTGATTTCTCAGCTGTGCTTGATTTTATTTAATTATTTTATATTTATTTATTTTAATATTTTATATTAGTTTGCTTAAATTGCTAAATTTTACACATATTACAATTAAATCAATGGGCTCCATTTAAGACTGATTTCTCAGCTGTGCATTGATTTTATTTATTTATTTTATATGTATTTATTTTATTTATTTATTTTATATTTATTTATTTATTTTATTTACTTTAATATTTTATATTTTTGCTTGCTTAAATTGCTAAATTTATACATATTACAATTAAATCAATGGACTCAATTTTAGACTGATTTCTCGGCTGTGCACTTGATCTCAATTACAGTACCAATACCCAAAAACATGCCAAAAACCCCTCAAAAACACACACGTGCCGCACACGCCAACGACTGTGTGTTCCATCATGTGCAATGAGGCGTATGAGCGATTTCTGTGTATGCGCGCAGAAAATGTTAAGTGCTTAATGGTTAATGCCACTTATGTGGCTTGTATCAATTCGGCAGCAATCGAGACCGCAACTTGTGACAACAATTGAGAGCACAGATACCAGAGACAGCCCACCCCGTGAGCAGATACTCGAGCAGAGCAGAGCAGAGCAGAGCAGAGAATTGAATTAAAATTGCAAATCCACTAAATCGAAGGGGCGGGTGAGGGGGAGGACTAGAAAATAAGGAGAGGCTTAAAAAAGAAATCGCACTTAATGCAATAAAATGCCAATGCCAAGAGGGGCTATTTACAAGAGAGGATGTGGGGTGTGGTGGGGAGGGGTGGGAAGGGGAAAATGTATCAATTGGTATGCACACAGCCCCAAAACACACACACGCATGCATGGCTGTGGATGTGGATGCTTTACTCAATTTGCAGGCAAATAGCAAGGAGAAAGCGGCTTGATAAAAATCTATTGCATACTAATAGGCACTTCAATTCAATTCGCTCACTTAGCCAGGACCTACATACATCTACATCTACATATACACGTATGTGCGCTGTGTGTGTGTGCTCAGTCTGTGCGTGTGTGTGTGTGTGTGTGCTGCACTTTACAATGACCCATAATAAAGTTTGTTTGCCGCTCTGTGTCTGCCAATTTGAACATTTTGTGTTTGCCCAACGATGCCAGAGCAAATAACCGATGTCAAAGAGCAGCCAGCACAAAACCAGAGAGCGATAGAGAAAACAAGAGAAAGGGAGAGAGGAGAGCAAGAGCGAGCGAGCAGCAGTGATTGTTGCTTCGTTCACACCTTTCGTCAAGTTTACACAATGTTACGCATACGGCACGTTGCCCATTCACCTGCCGCCATCATATGTTGCCCACTTTCCGGTTTCCTGTGGAGCTGTGCTGGGCAGGGGATTACAGGGGCCAGAGCGCATGTTTGCTGGCAAGCTAAAAGCTCTCTTTAGAGTTGAGCGTAGAGCTCTTAAAGAGAGCGAACAAGAAGAGAAGAGTAGCGAGAGGGAGAGCGACAGTGTTCCCGGCAATGGGCAGCACTTTTCCCCGCAGTTGTGGTATTTTCTTGCTGGTATTTTTTGGCAGTGCTTCAGTCGGAGTTTATAGCTTGGAATAGGTAAAGGAAATGCATTTTATTTGCAAAGATTTTCAAGTGATTTTTCCATTAATAATAATCATACGATTTTAAGCACAGGCACGCCCCAAATTCTCAGTGATTAAAACTCAACTTTAAACTTTAAACTAATCCCAAAGCATCGAGAGTTCGACTGCAGCCCACGCACACATCGACCCCAGCCCGGGCTATTAATTAGCCATTTTGAATGCCATTTGGAATTCAACCTCAATCGATTGATGACCCTTCCCCTCCTCGTGATGTCATTTGCAAGCTGTCAAAAGCAAATCCTGTGCGACGCCCCCACGGCCAACCCCTTGCGCCCACACGCACCTTATGCGAAGGCATGCAAAATACATTAAATGTTTGAAGTTAAATTGAATGGCTGCGAGGACGGGGGCTGGGCACGACGCCTCAACTAGAGGCCCAGCAGTGCGTATGAGTGACATTTAATTAGTACGACATAAGCGTCGCCATAAAGTACACTTTGAATTGTATTTATTTGCGAGGAACAGAGGCAGCCCTTCGTGAGAGCAGGGGGAGAACTTTTGTGCTGCTCTGCCATTCATGTGTATTTGGAGGGTATTTACACACACATTTCACGCCACCAGACAGACACTTGAACAAAGTGTAAGACATTTATAAGCAAATATTTATAGCGCACTCTCAGCAGCAGCAGCAGCGGCAGCAGCAGATGGGCGGGTTGGGGGTAGGGAAGTGCGAGGTGCAAAACAAAATAATTACAACATAAATTAAGCAAAATAACCGCAAACGCGTAAATGTTACTTCGTGACTTCTCCACTGTCGCTGTGTGTGTGTGAGAGAGTGAAACTCGCGTCGAATTAGGGGTTGTAAAGCTGAGAGAGCACGGGGTTAGGTTACCTCTTAAGTAGCTTGCAACAAGATGCTCAGGATGTTGCCTTCGTGTAATCAAATTATACTCGTACCTACCTGAACCACCTGGGAGATGGGGCTGAGGCTGAGGCTGAGAATGAGGTTGAGCCCTCTTCTACACCCCCCAAGAACTGAATGAAGATGGGGAAACTGTGTGTGGCGGCTTTCAACTCTCAGGCCAAAATATTAATATACGAAAATAACAGAATGATGTGCTTGAAAAATGCGCAAGTAATCGCGGAAATTACTGCGAGCGAGAAGGAGAAGTGCGAACGGAGCCTGGCAGCAACGCTGCCTCGATGAAAGAATGGAAGCTGCCGCACACAAAGCGTCCATATGGAAGCCACACTCCGCAATCCACACTCCTCACTCCACACTGCACACGCCTTCCTGCCAGCAAAAGTATTTTTTTTTTTTTTAATTAGATGAAACTTTCACCTGCAGCTGCTGTCGCGGTAGGGCAGGGCAGAGCAGAGCAGAGCAGGGCTACTTGATAGGGATACGTCTTGGAATTTGACTTTATTTCATACTTGGGAAAGTCTTTGGAGCTCTCTCTTTACCCTCCCTGCCTAAAAGCGAACTTGGAGGCGGGAACTATGCAAGAGGAACTCAACACAAAAACAGGATATAAGTGCTACCCCGCAGGAACCGAAGGCTTAGATGCGCTGCCAGATGCCCTGCTGTCAGGGCTGTGTGAATGATACAATTTGCATTCTTTTTGTGCTTCGAATAGCTTGCAAAAACAGATAGAAAGCGTAACATATTTCCCATGCTGCTAGTGCAAAGTGCATATTTTGGTTCCTCCTTGCTTCAGTCGGGGGAAAAGTGACAGCAGAGAAAGTGGCCTAAAAGCCCAGGGACGAGAGCGACACGACAAGAAAAGAGACACTGGTAGTGAGTCCTCCTGCCTGCGAGTGCGTGGGAGTTAAATGGAGTCAGCAAACCCAGCTTAAACCAGCCCTCCCCACAGGTGCGCTTCCCTTATTATATTTCATTTGACAATTGCCTTTCTCGTGTTAGTGCAAGACACAACCAAATGAAATGAAATGAAATTAAATGAAGGGAAAGAACGAAATGAAACGAAAGGAAAGGAAAGCTAAAAACATGAAAATGAATGAGCCCTGAGTGAGTGAGAGTCGTCGGGTAGGCGTGGTCGTCTTGTGGGCGTACCAAATTGTGTACATGAATAAGTTAACTACCGCACTAATGTACATTTGATGTACTTTTCTGTCCCGCTTGTCAGGCGGTGCGCACTGAGGGGGGGGTCTGAGGGAACTCTGAGGTGTGTGAAGGCCCTTGGAGTTGGTTGGATTTTAAGGTACGACTACGGGTAGGAGTACGGGTGGGAGTACACTTCTCTCAGGTATATACAGACAGTTATTTGTATTGAGGCACTCGCACCTGAGGCTGGGTCTCTACGCTTGACAGGTGCCACAAGGCAGCCATCGTCAGCAACAGCTCCCCACCACCCACACCCATTACCATCTCTACACTCATCTCCACATTCCCACCCACTCGCCATCTGCAGCTCCTTGGGACGCAGACTTTTGGCGTATTGAAGTGGAAGTGTTGTCTGTGTGTGTGCGCAAAGTTGCGTTGTGTTTTGGTGTTGTCTGACTTTCAGGCGTACAGAAAGTATTCCAGCTGGGTGCACAGTGGGCCCAGGAGCCGAATAAATGCCCCAAAAATTAATTGGACGAAGTGTGAAGAGTTCTCCAAGTGATATTTAGGAGCAACTGAGTACTCTACACCCAAGTGAAGATATACTTCGGGGTCTTTGGAATTGCGTTCCTTGTTTCTCCTTTCTCCCATTACACACGGCAGTTAATTAATTTCTGCCACTGCCGTTTAAGTTTTGCCCTCACTTTGTGACTTATTTCGCGGCCACTGTGCCTGCGGGCAATTTCCCCCCAAAATATGTATCTGTATGCTATGCATTATATCAACTTATATTCAATTTCCTTGCTTTTCACATGACTTGCCGGCACACGCATTTTGCTCCAGGCAACACTTCTTCCCCCCCTCACACTCCACCAGGGTTGTCACCTAAGCGACAATGGCAACACGTTTATTAGCTACCCAGTGCCCTCCCACCCACGCAGTGCTCCACCTGATGCCCGAGTCCCGGACTCCACGGCCTACTTTGTCAGCTGAGCATTCGAAAATTTGCAAAATCAAATTAACTGTCTTTCATTTCAGTGTGGAATGAAAGTCGCAGGAGGCAAGGAAATATTGCGGGACTTGTTTTGGGTTTCCTTTCGTTTTTTCTTTTCTTTTTTTCTTTTTTTTTTCTTTTTTCAATTTGCATGTGAAAAATTCACTTTTGTTGTTACATTTTCTGTTCATTTCCTTTGAGTAATTCAAAACCTGCATTGACAACGGAAAGCTGCATCTGTGAATGGAATGAGAGAGAGCAGGGAGAGAGAGCGAGAGGGGGCAAGGACTTTGGAACAAGATCTGTGGCTGTTGCCAGGCCCAGCGACCCCTCCCCCGGAGGATGTCGCTCGTCTTTGGAGACACATTTGCCAGAGCATTAAGTTTCACAGGCTGACGCCAGGCTGCCAGGCTGCCAGTAGGAGCTTCCGTCATGAAAATGATTTTTATTAAAATTCGTTGACAATTACAGAGCGAGCGGTGGACGGGTGGAGGGAGGCGCCACCTGAAGACGCAACCGCTCCGCTTGTTTGGCTTTTATTATGCCTGTTCTGTTCTGTTCCCTGTCCCCTGTCCTCTGTCCGCCCCCGTCTGTCGCTGGCATGGGCATGAGTAATGTACACGACGGCTTGTGTGTCACAATTACCCAAAGGGATTTGTCTGCCGACGTGCAACAGCCACTGCTGCCGCTGCCGCTGCCGCTCCCGACTGCCGCCCCAAACTCCACCCTTTCCTTTCAACATTCCGCAGGCAACATAATACCAGCATTATGAGCGGAGCATGCCAAAGGGGATATCTGCACATTGCTATACACTAGCCATGGCATTGCCTTACCCCACAAGCATATACGGGCGTGTAATCGGGGCAGTTGCTGCAGCTATATTTATGGGCAGGGATCGCTTAGCTTTAAAGTACTTTTGCTGGTAAATTGATCTTTAACTGCTCTTTAACTGCTCTTCCTTCTGTAGGTCTCGCTCCTCGTGCAGATGCTGCCCTTGGCTCAGTCTCAGCTGCTAAGTGCATGGCACTACCAGCCCCCGACACCCACCCCTAAGCCACGTTCATCCGCTGCTCGAGCAGCCCGTCTACCTTTCCGCTTTTCATTTACGTTTCGCCTCTGCCTTTGCGCTCTGTGTATTAAGTGCCAGCGACTGAGCAGCGTGGCTCGTACCTTCAAGGTATTTCGACTTAATATTTAAATTATATTTTAATATTTTTGCTTCGCTCTCGACAAGAGCAAAGACAAACAAGGGCTCTCTGGCTCTGGCTCTTGCTCTGCTTCTGCCTTTTCCTTTTCCTTTAGCTGGCTTCTGTTTGGCGCTGCTCTTTTTGTGTGTTTGTGTGTGTGGCTCTTGCTGCCTTTTGGCTTATGCTGTACGGTGTACAACGGTGCGTATGCGTGATTTGGCATTCTTGTTTCCATTTTGCAATATTTATGGTATATTTAAGCATATTTTTGTGCCGTTGAATAACGTCTCGAGTCTAGACTTTGCTTAAATCAAGAACAAAAGCGCACAAAATAGCTGCAAGCCAAGTGTCGCAGAAATGTAAATCCCATTCGTGTGCCAGCCAAGCCAGGCGAGTGGAGGGGCAGTGGGAGTGTGGCCAATAACCTTGAGAGACCAACGAACGAAGACGCAAAACGATAAAGAAGTGAACTTCATGGGAGTGGGGGCGGGGGGTACGTACCAAGCCTGCTGGCACTTAAAATGCACTCAACTAAAATGCCACAAATGTTGCAAAGAGCCAACAAAACATCAACAGGCCATGAGGCAGCCACTGGGCCCCCTCCCGGTAAACGCAAACGGCAAACAGCAAGCCAAAGAAAAGGTCATTGAGGCAAACGTAAACGTAAATGAGAAAATACCAAATGAAAATAAAACTGCAAATAAAATTAACACGCACATGAAAATGTGCGAAAGCCAAATGGGGAGTTGGGGGGGGGGCTCTGGCTACGCTTCACTCGTAGTTTCTGCGAGGGTCAATCGAGAGATTTGCTGAAGGAAAAACTGACAGAGATAAATTAAATCACAGCACAGAGAAAAAGCTGCCTCCTTTTTTCGTAGTGCTTAGGCGTTGCAGCAAGCACTTTTCAAGTGTTTAATTTATTCTTTTATGCTTCCAAAAATTCGCACAAATTTAAATTAATTAAATGGGAATTAAATGTGAAATAAAACCATTGGGCTGCAATCACTTTTCGCACTTCCCTTTGCCCTGCCACTCTCGGGGACACGCCTAATTCATTTTTCCACAACATTTTGATGCACATTAAATCAAAATTGCTATGGCACCAACCCGCACCTCCCCCACACACCACCCCCACGACGCTGTGCTTCCCCTCCAGGGGAGCCTCTTTAGACCACTATGCAGAGAGCTGCCTAAGTGCCGGCAGCTACTGCCATCGCTTGGCAGCTCGCCGGTAAAGTAAATTTATTTAAGTTAAAAGTCAACACACACACACGTTCCACCTCCGTCCCCCCGGGCTGCACATTTGCACACTTAATGTCATACTTGGACCCGAGCCCCCTGCCCCACCCCAACCCGCTTGGCACCCAGCAGCCACGCCCATTTACTTTGGTAACGCCATAAAGTATACAATGCCATTGGTAATAAACCGCAACGCGTCATTGGCACTCTTCAGGGCACCCCAGGCCCAGGCCGTGTCCCCCTGCCCCCGGCCACCACCACCTTATACTCTCTCCCGTCTCCCCTCCCTGCGGTTGCCGCTCGTCCAGCCGGCCTTCGTCCTTTGTGTGTTGGCTTCCATGTGGGGGTCCACTTCCACTTCCTGCAAGTTATGTTGCATACACCAAAAGGCGTTCGCCTTTTGTGTCCAACTTATTGACGCGAGCACTCCGCTGACTGACTTTCAACTGGCAGAGGGGCAGTGTAGGGGGCAGCTGGGGGCTCTGACTGGAATGCATGTGAACGCAGACAGGGATGCAGACGATGCCCCCACACCAGCGACTGCCACTTCCTGCTGCTGGCCACGCTCCATGCTCCACGCTCCACCGCTCCACTGCTCGATGGCGTTAATGTTTGCCCCCCCATCCACATCGTACGATATATACCGTTACTATATATAATGCATAACATTTACCACTGCCAGACGTTGTCGCTCATCAGGGCCCTGGTGCCAGGTCCCAGGTCCCTTGTCCCATCCGGCATGGGTTCGGTTCCTTTGTTGCTTTCTTGTCAAGGTGTTGATATAGGCGTTGGCTGCCACTGCCACTGCCACTGCTGCTGCTGCTGCTCCTGTTGTTTGTTTGATTATTGATTGACCGCTGAGCTGGAAACCAGCAGAAGACCCCACAAACGAGCCCAACCTCAGCAGGGGGGAGACGCTCCATAAATGACCAGAAAGTCAAGTGTACTGCTGGCGGTGCTTCAACTGCTTCTCAAGATAAGTCCGAGGAGAGGTACGAGATGCCACACCTCCCAAAGATATGCCTCAAACCCGCCAGCCCATCAACGTGCCACATGCCACATGCAACATCATCATCATCATTCTCATTCTCATCGCTGAAACTGCCGCCATAGACAAGCAAGTTTAACAAGCTTTTTATCAACCTTAACACCCAGTCATAAGCCCCCCATTCAGATTATTCATTCACTAGCGGAAGTTTTTCACACGCTCCGCCATAAAAAAAAGAATGCCAAGAGGGGTAGTGGGAGTGCTAGCAACTTGAACTTCATTGTCACAAAAAAGGGAACGTTGTAGTGGGGCGGGGCGGGCAGGCGAAAAACTCTAACCCCGAAAGCGTGCAACATTATGCAGGGAGCGCCTCGAGTGCCGCCTCATGTGCATGTCACTTCGATCAGTGCGCAGATTTAATCAACTATCCATCCATCCAGCCATCCAACCCCCCACCCCCCTGGACACATCCTCAGACTCAGACTCAGACTCAGACTCCTTCGCAGCAGTTCGCTGCGGGCGGGCACCAACCGATGCGATGATGTGGCGTGCTCTATTATATTCATATTTTATAGCTACTTACATTTTACAGCCCCCTACCAGCAGAACCCAAGAGCCAAGACCCAAGACCAGACCGAAGCGAAGCGAACCGGAGAGAAGCTAAACCCATTTTATCCGCTGCCTTCCCGCCGCCCCGGCAACCCAATTGCTGGAGTTATTCTGCTGCTTGCAATTTATGTGTGTGTGGATTTGTAGGGTGTGCAGAGGGCGTACCAGCTGGATGGTGGGTTTGGCAAGCAGTGGAGAAAAGTATGCCTTCGTTTAGAGAACACTTTGATTGCGTTTTGGGAGTTTAATTGGGGAGCATTAGTCTTTGCTTGGGCAGACATTTCACACTCACATTTAAAACCAATATTTCATTTTTTGGAGCAAATTGTTTGCATCAAAGCAACTGTTAAGTATATCATGGCTGAAGTCCGCCGTTTCTATTATTTTTTAAAGGCATAAAATTTTAAAAAATTAATTTTTCTTACATTAAGTTTTTGAAAATTATTATTTTGCTATATTTTGATAAATTTCAATCAAAATTATTAAACTTAAAAAATTCGAAATATATTCCAGGTATTAAAATAAAAAAATATAATATTTTTTACATTAATTTAAATTATTATTTTCCGATATTTTCATACATTACTAAAGAACGAAACAAAAATTTCGTTTCTATTATTTTTTCCATCACAATTTTCCATCCATGTACAATGTACACATATATGTGTTTTTCCTTTTACTTTTTTCTTTACTCTCAAATATTATAATATGTATACTATACTAAAGATTAATTATATATATTATAAATAATGTGATTATACACATGTAATATATATGTATATATATCTAAGGCTATTTGGCTATACTTGTGGAGAAATATAATAAGTTCCAACGGCCCTTTTTTCCAAACAAAAAACAGTTCCCTATTAATAGGCATCCCTCAGTCGATTCATTTAGCATTTTGCTGCTTAAGTATCTTTTTCTGCTGTTTTCTCTTATTTTCTCTTCTCTTCTTTTCTTTGGCTTATTCCATTGTTGTGCAAATATTTTTTAGTTCGTCGGCACTTTGAACGCCTTTGCTGCTCCTTCTCTCGCCTTTACAACTTTTCGCCCTGTTTTTACTGGTGTGTGTGTGTGTGTGTGTGTGTGTGTGTGTGTGTGTGTGGTGTCTAACAGGAACGCCACCCACTATCAGCCTATCAAACAGAGCCGTTGTCTACTTTTGGTTTGGGCTGACAGTCGTCGGCGTCGTCGTCCCTCTTGCCACTTTCTGAGCGCTCTCTTTTTGTGCTTTTAACATGTCTTTTGTCATTTCGTGTCATTTCTGCAGTATATATTATTATATTTTCTTGCATCCGCATACATCTACTGCTGGGAGCCAGCGAAAAAGTAACACAGACTGGACCGAAGCAGGGGCTGGGGCTGGGGCTGTGTTGGCTGGCTGCCTGGTGACGTCTCAGCCACGTCCACTTTGCGCTTCATTTCATAAAAATGCATCAACCGCAAGTTTTTTGCTGCACTCCATCCTGGTGGTGGCCCTGTCCGAGGGCCCGGGCCTGTCTATGTCCTGCAGGCGCAGGACAAGGGCTGCCTTTGTTGTGGCTGTCGTTGGCTGTCGGCTGTCTACTTGGCTGCCGCTTGCTCAATGCAATTGGCGCAGCAAATTCCATTACACGTCTACATTTGCCACTGTTCGCCAGGCAATTTCGTCTAATTTCATTTCGGTCAGAAAGAGAGGTGGAGGGGTGCCGTTTCCGCTGCCAGTCAATCATCGTGACGAGCATGCACTGAAATCTAACTAGCAGAAAGTTAACCGCAACTTGAAAGGAAACAGTTGCAGCAGTTTTCGAAGTGTAAACTGACTTTGAATGCCGCCACTTGGCTGGCACTTCTAGGACTCCGATGGCTGTAGAGTGTTGTTCCTGAATGCGCTTTGCAACACTGCTAGAACGATGCCTGTGCAACACTTAATTCCTGGCCATCAATTTGGGATTCAACTGTCAATTATTTGTGACAATTTTACTAGGAAATATTCATCAACAAAAAATACATACACAATGGTGAGTGGAAATCTTCAATCTGACATTGAAAGTAAATTGTATTTTCCCGCTCTGCAAGTCGGCAATTTTTCACTTCTCCGGCATGCTGTCTGTGCTGCTGTTACTCATCTGCACCTGCGCCTATGTGCGCTCGGTGGTGCCGCAGCTACTCGACAATCATCGCACAGGGTAAGCCGCGAGTGGACTCTCCGCTCCTTCACTTGGCATTAAATCAGTTCGCTTGCTTCCCCACTTAGATGGCAGGGAGTCTTTTGGAAGATGGCAAGGATTGGCGAGCGCCTCAGCCCCTATGTGGCAGGGGCATGTCTGCTGCAGGCCTTTGTCGTACTCATTGGCGTCTGACGAGCAGCAGCAGGCGGGCAGGCAGTCGGGCAAAATGAGGCCTGAAAGACAGAAAGAGGAGCTGGGGACTGACCAGCGATTGGCTTTTTGCAGCTGTAATCAATATGCAAACAAACCATTTGCCACAATAATTACAAAGTAATGCAGCGCCCGGCGCGAAATGTAAAAATAAACGCCAGCTGCCCCGCAATTCGCTTGATGACTTGCTACCCGGGAAAACAGTCAAATGGGGTTTGTCGGTTGGTTGGTCGGTTGGTTGGTTGGTGGGTTGTGGCATGGGGTTGGCTATGGGTAGGGGTAGGGGGGCTTTGTGGCGCAGCATATTGAGGCCATGCCAGCGGAGTGTCTGGTCGGAATGACGACCGATGCGCTCGCCAATGATGAAGCAATTAATTTGCAATTAAATCGATGATGCAATTGCAAATAAGCGCAGCGAAAAAGAAGCTACTGTAAACTGTACAAAAAAAGGACAGAAACTGGCAGGAAGGGGGCAGAGCTGGTAGAGGAGGTGGGCATGGCAGTGGCAGTAGCAGCAGCAGCAGTGGCAGCGGCGCCAGAGATAGTGAATGGGATCAAGTGAATAATTGAATGCTCTTGAGGCTGGGTGAGAGAGAGAAATGAAAGGATGCAGTGTAACAGCCAGGATAACTAGGGGAAACCTATGGGCGAGAGCACAGGACAGAGGATACAAAGGAAAGTCTTGGGAATGGACTTGGAACCCCTGCAATAAATTGCACCATCGATCGGTTTGTGTGCTGATCCTCGATCTATGGTGGCTATCCCACAGCAAATGCAACCCTAGAGCTTCCAACGTAGAGCTTTATTTACAGAGAAGAATCCTTGTGGCAGCCTTAACCCTTGAGTGCCCGATGCTCGTATTCCCCATTGTTTGCTTGTAGGGCATCCAACTGCTCTCTGTGTGTGTGTGTGTGTGGGTCAAGATGGACGCAGAGCAAACCACTGCACTGCGTATGCAAAGGGCACAAAAGTGGCAAAATTAATGTCCACACCAAACGCATACACAGACGGAAATGCCACGCACACACACATACAACAAATGTGGCACATGTTGCATGGTGAGAATGAAGTTAACTGTGAAAGGGGGATGGGCGGGGAGGGTTCCGAGCCAAGGCTGGGATGGATGTGCATTTTTCACGCTGTTTTCCACCGTCAAACCGAAACTGAAAATCGATCAGTTTTTAAGCCTCTCTGCCTCTCCGCCACCCTGCCAAATGGGATGGGAATCTGCATGTGTGTGAGTGTGTCTGTGTATTGTGTATTGGTATGCCCATGTGTGTGTGTGTGTGTGTGTGTGGCTACGAAACGTTTTTCCATCAACTTTGGCGGTTATTCAATTAAAAATTACTTTATTTGTAATTAAATCGTATACCAAACTCTGAAAACCCAACAGCTGCTCTCCACTCTGCCTCTCCTCCTCTCTCTCTCTCTCTCTGCTATATCGCTGATAGCTCCATCTCTTTCGGTACGCCAGGCTGCGGGCAGCCATATTGGTTTTGTTTGCAGCGCTGCGGCAACTGTACTTTTGTACTTTTGTTAGCAAATCGCTTGGGTTGCATTTTAAAATGCAATTTGTTAGCATGGATATTGTTGTGTTCTTTTTCTTTTTGTTGTTGTTTTTCTCTCTACTTTTATCTCCATGGGTTTCGCTACCTCTCTCCCTCTCTCAGTCTCCCTCCCTCCCCTCTCTCTCTCTGGTGACTGGCACACAAATCACGGCAATTTATTTATGACACTATTTACAAGAAACGATGCCAGCAGGAGTGGTGTGGGGCGGGCGGGGCTTCGGCTTCGGCTTCTGACAACAGCTGGCAGTTGCCGCCCATAAATGCAGAGACAACAAAATCGAGCTACACCCACACCCACACCTCCACTCCTCAGTCAGTGGGTGGTGGGTGGTGGGGGGGGGCATCCACGTGCACTCTACTTAAATAACAATTTCAATATATTGAAATTTACTTTGTCACATGAAAGCTAAACAGCTTGCACTCAGCGTCAGTCACAGCGAAGAAGTCGCCGGGCTGGCAAACCAAACCGACATCGACATTCCCCCTGCCACATGCCACATGCCCCCCATATTCCCCCTGGTGCCTGCCATTCTGGGGCGATGGGCTGGATGGGTGCCTCAAAGTGTTGCAAAAGTGCTGCCACTGCAGGTTTTCATTTTATGCTATTTACATTTTCATATTTTTACTCCACGCCGCACCGCAAACAATTTTGTTGCCCGCCTGCTGCCTGCTGCCTGATGTTGTCCTACCGAATGGAGGTGCTAGTAGAGAGAGAGAGAGAGAGAGTTATATGTGTAAGGAGTCGAGGTATGGATGGTTCTGATGATGGATTTGTTACATGGAAGTAGGGGACAGCTTTAGGGAACTCTTTTATATATTTATTATAAATCATTAAATTTATTTAAATTTCTTACTTATATTTTTCCTTTCTTTTTCTATTTTAGGTTATTAAATGGAGCAACAACTAAAGGTATCTATACAAAATACAATACTACAAATATTTTATTTATTAGTTATTCATTTATTTATTATTAATATTTTAATTAATATATATACAATTATATATTGTAATTTATTATATATATAATTATATTAATAATATATAATTAATAAAAATAATTATATATTGTAATTAATTATATATATAATTATATTAATAATATATAATTGTATGTTTATTTATTATTAATAGATTAATTAATATACACACAATTATATATGAATAATATAATTATATATATAATTAATTATAATTTTATGTATAATTAATATATTATTTACTACGCTTTTTGAGGCACTTTTTTGCTACGAAAAAATTCCCATATTAAAAGTCGCACAAAGAGCATTCCCTGTTCCTTATGTGGCCTGCCCTTTGCTACTTCTTCTCCTTGTTATTCCCTTTTGCCATTTGCCAATTTTTTGCTATTCGTTTTTATTTTCAATTTTGTTATGTTCCGTTCCGTTCCACCTCCACTTGGTGGCTCTGCCACTGCCACTGCCTCTGTGTTTTTTGTGCCCATTTAGTCGTTGTCTGCAAATTTTTAACGTACCAGGAAGAGTCTTCTCCACAGTGGCAGGGGGCAGGGGCCATGGGGCGTGGGGCATGCGGCGTGGCTTTAGGGGTCGACGGCGGCGGCGGCATCCTTTCAAAAAGGCATCAGGTGTTGCACGTTGTGCAGCAGCTTATCTCAAATGATTTATAAACTACCAACAGTGGCGAGGCCAAAGCCATTGTCATTGCATAAAATATGCTAACAGTACAGGAGGAGCAGCAGCAGGAGCAGGATGAACAGGAGAAAGGAACAGAACAGAAACAGAAGAACAGCAGGAGCAACAGCATACAGAAAAAAGAGAGCCAAAGGAGAACTGGATGGGGAGGGTGAAATGACACAAAGTCCTCCTGTGTAATGCAGAAGGAGCAGCAGGAGCAGCAGGAGCAGCAGGAGATGGAGAAGAGATCTGTTTGTTTGGCTGTGCGTTCGGCTCGTTCGGCTCTGATGTGGAAGTGGCAACTGAAGTTGCACGGCCAAAGTTGAAGTTGGCCAAAAGGTATTAGCTTACAAGTGGCAGAGCTCACTGGACACAGTCCTGAGCCTGGCCACTGGACGCCCCGACTCCCACAGCCAGGGGATGAAAGGGACTTAAAGTTTTGATGCCGTGTACACCTGGCAACAGATGGAGAAATTTGAGGTAATTTCTGGTAAATTGAGAGCACAAAAAAGCCCCAAAAAAAATATATCATCGAAGGAAGCAAATGCGCCAGGATGGAAAGCAGGCTCAGGCAACGGACAGAGGAAGCTGCAGAGGCAGGGGAAGCACCAAAATTGGGGAATTTAGTAAGCATAACGGCAGTGCGCCCAGTACGACTCCCCACCCCAGTGGCTCGCCCAATTATTTGGCCAATCCGCAGCAAAGTCCCCCAAGCTGGAAGGTCTTAGCTCCAAGCCGAGTTCATCAATGGCTGGCTTTAAACTGTCTGTAACCAAGCACATTACTGCTTACTGCTTATTGGTTAATAGAATACACAAATATCCAAACATGCACCACCACACCACCCCCACACCCCCACACATACCCACACACACCTGCCCCAACGAGCGTAGAGCCCTTTTGAATGTCTGCTGCTTCAATTGCAGCCGCTCAATCATCGAAACAAACATAATGCCCCAGCGAACACACACACACACGCACATACACACATGGGCAGTGGTGTGGGCAAGGGGCAGGCAACAAAGCTGCTCGTAATAAGCCTCTACACTAATTGTTGCAGCTTAATTGAGGCTTACGCATTGTCTGACCATAATAACCCATCAACCATAGGCAACCTGTGCAAGCCTCCAGCCCAGCACCCCCCACCCAACCCTGTACCCCTGGCAACCATCCGCTGCCATGCACTTGAGCCCTTTACCCCACGCTCGATTGAGTCTTGATAGCTAAACTACCACGAATACGATTGCGATTGCGATTGCGAGTACGAGCAGCGCAGAGCTGGCCAGCTCAATTGCTGTTTAAAAATCCATTCCATATGCCAATCAAATTTTAAATGCCACCCCCTGCCACCCTGCCACCCTGCCGCCTGCCGCCTGCCGCATTGTTGTGTGCGTTTGGCTTCAATTAATTTGCATTTGCAAAGCCTTTCGCTGTCTGGCCGTCTGTCCGTCTGTCCCCGTGCGTATTGAGCCTCTAAGACGAAGAGCTGCGGCATTTGGCTGGCACGCCAAAACCTCAAAACTTGGACAGCGATTTATGTCGACTGCAAATTTCAGCTGTTGTGCCCCAGCCCCCACCCAAAACAAGGAGATATATACATAGATATATATATATATGTATATGGGGAAGTTATTCGCTGGGGATTTGCAGCTGCAGTTGCTGTTAGCAGCGCGGGGGTAGGTGCTCTCAGGTATTTATTTGATTGTGTTCATAATTCGCACATCAATCGTTGATTTGGGATATTAGAAAATAATCAGACAGATGCTGAAGTTAACTCAATCGATATATATATCATATATGGTAAGCAGGCCAGACGATATGCCACTCGAACTGCACTCCGCCGGTCAGGACAATTTCGTATATGGCACATTAGTGCACATTTCTCCAGCCACAGCCCCAGCCACTCCACCCCCAAGCCCTGCCCACAAAGCAAATGCAACTGGCGTAGGAGTAGGCGTAACCCCAGTCCCACTCCCACCCCCCACCCCCTTTGCAGTTGAGTGAAATGCAAATAGAAAAGCATTTATGGCATTTTGTCGTTAGATGTGTGGAAACTATTTGCCTTGGCACGACAGCCACAAACAGCACAGGACAATAGAGAAGACAAATGCAATAGAGATAGAAACAGAGACAGAGACAGAGAGACAAAGAGCGAAGCAGGAGGTGGAGTAGTGGGGGGGGAAAACTAATACATATTCAGACAAAAGTAAATCAATCAATCCTGGAATTAACTAATTGCGTAAAGCAATATTTATGAATAATTAATGAGCTCATAATGCAGACACGAGCCACAGTGGCAGTGAGGGAAGCAGCAGCCGCAGCAGCAGCAGCAAGAGCTTTGTGGTTTGGTTATCTTTTAAGCATTAGAGAGAGAGAGGGAGAGAGTGAGAGAGGGTGAGAGCACCCTCCTTTAAGCTACAACACTGCGGTTGTTTTGGGGCTTATTAAGTGGGTCCCTGCTCCCGAGTGGATGATGGATGAAAACTTTGAAACTATGAATATTAGTTGCCTCGGTTTATGTAAAATTCTATGCATTTTTAATTACCCCACAGATCACACACACACATGGGGGGGTAAACTGTATATAGATAGATGCATGCATGTGTGTGTGTGTGAGTGTGAGACTCACTCTGCGAGTGTGTGAGTGAGACTCACACTGTGAGTGTGTGAGTGCTCTTTGTAATTTACTGAACATTTGCATAAATCACAAAACAGAACACAGAGCATATCACGATACGTACATACATATATATATTATATATACATATTTATGTACATTTTACATACATATGTATGTATGTGTGCCATATTCTTGGTACCTCAATGACCTGCAGGCGCATTAATTTATAGCAAAAATGCATGTAAATTACCTCGCGGCGATATATACCGCCCGTACCCCGCACCCCTACCACACCCTGGCAGCCCTGGCTCCCGCATGATATGCAGCCCTGTAGATAAGTCGCTGCACCGCTGAAAAGTGTGCTACGGCATTTTTCACTGCCCAGCGGAAGGGAAGAGAAACGAAGAACGACAGAGAGAGAGAGTGTGAAAGAGAGGGAGAGAGAGGGATGGCAGCATTTACATTTAATAAATTCAACGGCAAGCGCGCAAATAATTCATAAATTTACCCCCAAAAAATAAAAAGAAACAATACAAAATAAGCTGCTGCAACAAAAGGAGGAGGCAGCCGAGAGAGAGGGAGAGAGAGATCGAGCGAGCTACCATACAAAATCCAGTGACCGAAAAGCGAGTGAGGGATAGGGAAAGCGTGGTAGAAGGGGTGGAAGGGGTGGAAGGGAGGGGGGCAACCCGCAGCAGCCACATGCGTGCGTAAAATATTTGCACATTTTTAACTGAATATTAATTTATGTTATTTTCAGTTGTTCGGTATTTCCTTTTTTACAGGCTTTATTTCACTCTGCTGCCGCAACTGCCAAAAAGGAATTATTTTGTTTATTCTCTTTTCTTGATATTTATTTGCTGGCTGTTTTCTTTTTTGTTGTGTGCTGAATGGGAAAACTGTTGCCATTCCGTTTGGTTCTTTTGCAGCAGAAGCCTAAAGGGTATTTTGCGGTTACAAGTTACATAAGCTCCCAGGGGATTAAGCACCGAAAGTAGACCCACGCAAGTTAGTTGTGGGTTCGTCCCAGACTGGGGCATGATGCGCTTGGCAAAGAAAAAGTGCAGCACAAAATTATTATTCAGTGATCAGAGTTAAAGCAGTAATTATTGGCAAATAATTCTAATAATTCAGAACTAAGTCGGAGATCATTAAGAGAAATAAATATGACTGAGATTGAATAGAGAAAGATATGGAACACGGCTGCCTTGGTTGTGCTCCTTTGAGCCATTGATTCTCCTACAATTATTCGGGGATTATTCATCCTACTATTAGTTGCAACAAGCCTGATTTTGTAGAGTGAGAAATACATACATATGTGCTTAAAAAGTTGCCTAAATAATGGCACAGCTCTTCCCTCACTCCCCATAAATATTCTAATGATCATAGCTCATATTTATCTTTAAATTTAATAAATAGATTAGCGGTCCTTATTTAGTATCTTTAAATAGAATAAATAGAGTAGCCCCGCCTCGACTCCACACTCTGCTCTCGCAGTGGCCTTTTGTCATTTGTTTTATTCGGCTGCAAGTTGCAACAGCAGCTGTTGACACATATCCAAATGCATATTGCAATGGCAACGCGCGCGCCAGTTGCCGATTGCCGGCTTTTTCCCGACTTTTTGTGCGCGTTTTTCAATTTGATTTTTGTTTTATTTTAGCCTCACATGCAATGCATTTAAATGCATTTGGAAGGCCAACAAACGAGGTGAATGCCAGCCAGCATTTAAATGTGCCAGCCTACGACGAATGCCGCCAGGGAACATGTTACTCCGGCTCGGACTCGTAATATTTCCTGCACTGGTTTGGAGCAAGAATTCGGCACTGGAAAATGCCTCAAATAAATCTAGCATAAATTGAAATAGCTTGAAATTGTGGCTGGGTAGGGGGTGGGGGGTTAAAAATGGTAACCCGCACTCAAAAGGGTAATAAAGGGCAGGCAGGGCAGGGCAGGGCAGGGCTGGGCACGGCACAGACATGCACAATTCCGCAGCAGACACAGACGTTGCATACTTTTAGGCGGGCTGCCAAAAATGTAACAACACAACGGTTCACTGCACGCCAAAGAGGGGGGTGGGGGTGGGGGTGGACTTCGGAGAGGGGTTTATAGCGGAAGGACGTGCATTGACACGCGCCTGCATCTGCATGCAAAATAAAATCATGACAGGCAACCGACTGCCAGACAGGAAGAAGCCTCCACAAATGCCAGGCACGGGGCTTGTGACTGGGTCTGCAGGGGGGGGACGTCTAACCCAATACAATATCATTATTTTGGGGGAAGGAATAGCCCAGTTAGCCCAGTGGGGTAGGCTCCCGGGGCCAGTTCAGAGTTGTGTTTAACATTTTTAAATCCTTGAACTTGACAGGCTGGACCCGGGCCCGGCCCCCAGAGAATGCGCCCCACAGGACATTCAGGCACTTGACTTCTGCTACTTTGGTCGCTGTCATGGCCACAAGACTCTGGATTCGAAAAACCCCAAACCTCAGCCCCCCCCCAGCCGAACCCTTGGCAAGTAGAGGCGGTCTACTTCATCTGGTCTTGGTCTCTGGACTTTTTCCACTACCCTGTGCCCATCCTGCTGCCCCTTCCACCCTGCTGCAGCTTAGTCCGTTGCTGGCTGCTGGCTGCTGGTTGCTGTTGCTCTTGTTTCTTAGCTTGTTTGGCTTTGTTTTTGCCTTGGACTTGAGCCAAAATATTATTTTATTATGCCAGAAGAAGTTATGTTGTCTCTGTCTCTGTGTCTGTGTCTGCCTCTGTCTCTGCCCTTTCAGCACTGGGATTACAATATTCCTCACTGCATTTTCCACCCACAATTTTTGCCCAACTTTGCTGTGTCTGTGTGTGTGTGTGTGTGTGTGCGTCTCCAAAGTAGCCACAATATTTCGTTTGTATTTTTAGAATCTCTTTTCTATTTTGTGTGTGGGGGAGAGAGAGCAGCAGAGAGGCGCTCCAGGCATAATATTTTAGTCGGAAATTGAACTGTTATTGGACATGAAATTATTCTTGGCTAAATATGTGTCGTCTGTCGCCAGATTTTCATGTTATGCCAGAGAGCTCTTACAGATCAGAGTGACAGAGGAGACACACAACACACAGGACACCAGCCACAGCCCACAGCCCGGCAGAGTTCTCATTAAGTAATCATTGGCTCCAGCTTGCGCTTCCCTCGCCTGCCACGCATCTCATCTCATCTTACAAATGGTTTGTCCTGTCCTGCTTTCCTTTCCTTTTTTTGTTTAACATTTCTGCAAGTCGCTTCTTTCATTTTATTTTCATTTCATTTCCGTTGCGTTGCGTTGCGTTCCGTTCGCCTCGCTTCGAGTGGCACAAAGATTTGCATTGCGATTATGGCTGGACAGCATTAAAGTTTCTTCTTACATTCCACTCTTTTGTCGCTCCCTCTCTCTCGCTCGCTTGTCTCTGTTTTTAATAATTTTTTAATAAACAGCAGTGCAAACAAAAGAATGAAGGTAATATTTAATGCAAGTCGAAGCGCAGGCTACACTTTGATGGGCCACAAAAGGGCGTAGAATATTAGAAATAATTCCCGAAATAATATTAACTTCCAGGCTTTAGATTCCTTGTGCTAATGGCAGGGAATCAAGCTAATTGTGTAAGAATATGCCCTGCTCTGTGAGCGTTGATCTTTGCCTCTAATTCTTGCCCCACTCCCTCAGGTTTAATGTGGAATTCTTCCGCCAAAACCCACGAAAATGATCCACTTGCATGGATCAACATATTCTGATTCGTCTTTGATGGCATTGCCATAATTATGCTGCCCTGCTGTGAGAGGGTATAAACAGGGAAAATATGCAAGCAGCGTCCAGCAGCGTCATGTTAATGACAGGACAAACGAAGCGGGGAGCAGCAGATAACAGCTAAAGGGAAGTGCACAGAGACAGAGAGAGACAGAGAGAAAGAGTGAGTGAAAAAAGTGAAAAACGGCAAAAGCAGAATTCCATGCCAGAAGGGGGTGGGTAGGCGGGGCAGGGCGGAAGGGCGTGGCATGTGGTGACCACGCATTACCGCAAATGAATGACCATTTCAGCTGCATGCTGGAGGGAAGGAGAAGCAGCAGCAGAAGCAGCAGAAGGAGCGAGGCCAAAAGGAAGAGGGAGAGAGCAAAACCAGAACTGACCGCAACAATGGACTTTGCTTCATTATGCACAAACACGGCAATAAATGTAAGGCAAGAGAGATGGAGAGAGAGAAGTACGGAAGCGAAAGGAGCAGCAGGATAAACCAAGAAATATTCCTGTACCGAAATTCTTTATCATGCGGACTGCAGGCGGCTGCCTGCCCCACTTGCCACAGGAGTGTCGAAAGTCGAAACGGGAAAGTGGAAAGTGTCTCCCCACATGATGAAATGTGACAGCAAACTTGAGGAGCAGCCAGCAACCACGAGAGCCAGGCAGATAATTATTAATTTATGTTTTGATCACACGGCAATTGCACAATCACGAGGAGGGGGCGGAGGAGTACCAGTAACCTGTGCCGGGCAGCTCTAATGGCGATTGCAGCCCGATGACACACAAACCACAATGCCAGGGCCCAGGCCCAGGCTCCATGCCAGTGCCCAAAGCTCAGAGCTCAGAGCTGAGATCCTGAAGCCTGGAAGCTGCCTGACGACTCGCTCTCGCTCCCTCTCTCTCTCTCTCTTCCTCTCTCTCTGTCTCTGTCTCTGTCGCTTGCTCGCAAATTTCGCACAGCATCGCATATTTCAGTTGTCATTTTTGCTGTTTTGTCAGTTTTGCGTGTGCCACAAAAGGCGACTGCCCCAGCAGCAGCAGCAGCACCAACAGCCCCTGCAGCAACTCCAACTGCCTCCCTCCCACTCCCCCTCTCTCTCACTCTCTCTCTTCCTCTCTGTCTCTCTCTCTCTCTGTGTCCATTGCAACGGCATTTCCGCTGGCAGGCAACGCAACTGCGGTGGCAACTGCCACAAACAATTTTGACATTGCCGTGCAGAGTTGCGGAGTGCAAAACCCCGAGCCGAGCCGAGCTGAGCTGCTGCTGCTGCTGCCTCCAGTGCTCCGGACAGGATGTGCAAGGATATTGTGAAATCAACGTAATGGCGGGACATTAACATGCATGCTCCGACAGAGCTGCGACCAGGCCAGCAAGGTGGCCAGGTGCAGGCAGCCAGGCAGTCAGGTGACCTGCACAGAGAGACACAAAAAAAGAAACAAAGACACATTAAAAATTGGCAACATCAAGTCGAGCAGGATATGCTCTTTAGAGCAGCCTTAACAAGTGGTTAGATGTGGCAGCAACCCAGCCCCAAGCCACCCCTGCCCACTCCCAATCCAGGCTGGAGGCCCAACCAGCAGGGATGAATCAGTTGATGAGTGGGAAGGAATTTCTGCTGACACAATTTGAGAGCACATTTGCGTGAGCAGCTCCACGAAAGGGTATGCCCTGCGCCCCTGTGCCCCTGTGCTCCGCTCGCATTATCTTTGGCAGGCTGCTCTTTTTCATTATGAAATTATAAATATTTGATGTAATACAGAAGCGTGAACAAGATGGGCAAGGGGGGCAGGGTGGCAGGCTGGCTGTGTGGCAGGCAGGCTGTGTGGCTGTGTGGCTGCTGCTGTCGGATACAGTTGGGTTTGCCCCCGTATTAAATTCCACTCTGCCAATTGCAGGCGACTTTGTGCCGCCTACGGCTGCATTTCAATTTTAAATGAAACAACAAATTTCACTTGAACATGGCCACACACAGAGGCAGAGAGGGAGCCTCGAGAAAGTGCCTCAAACGAGCGCCGCCAAGACGGAGTCAAGCGAGTGGCAAGTGGGGAAGTGGGGAAGTGGCAGTGTATTTGCAGTTGGCGTTGTCCGCATTTCAATTGAAATTTACCAACCGCTCGAATGACCTTAAGCTACTTTAAAAATGTGCCGGGGCAGGGGTAGGGCTCCCACAGCCCCAGCCCTGCCTCTCTGACTCGGAGCAAAGTAATGCGAAAAATGTTAAAATTTCATAAACCAAAACTCAAACACGGCGCAGCGATGAAAGTTAAGTAAAAATGTAGGTAACCAATGCCTGGGGGCAAGCAGGAGGAGGAGGAGGAGGTGGAGGTGGCGGTGGCCTACCCGAGTGGACAGCAAAAAGTGAACGCGATGGAAAAGTTGGAACCGACCCACACGCACAGGCACACATTCCGTGCAGGGAGCGGGAGCAGGAGACGGAGCAGGAGCAGAAGGAGCAGCCTTTTGAAGGGCCTCTAGGCTGTTGGGCTGTTGGGCTGTGGGTGTTGTGTGGCGGGGGCCTTTTTGATTTTTGCTTGACTTATTACACAACTGGCAACTGAAAAACACGACACCGCCAGAGCGGCAGCAACAGCAGCGACAGGCGCCAGGCGCCCATGGCATATTAATTCAATTAAATAAACATTTAACCTGTGCTCCGCTCTCTCGTTCCAGGGCGGAAAACTTCTACTCGTTCGCCAGCTACCAGCAACAGGGGGGGCGGAGGAAATACCAGCGAGCAAATGAAACCTGTAAGACATTTATTTTAATTTAAATTTTATTTATTATTTATTATTATTTATTATTTATTTTAATTGTAATTTTAGGTGAAAGTCTCTAATTAACATTGAAATAACTGTCTATCAAAATTGATGTTCGTAGCCGGAATATGTACTACTCTCAATGATTCTTTGGTTGTTGCACGGCAGCAGCGCACCCGTTACATATCGGCAACAGCCTGGGGCACGTTGCTAGGCGGACTTTGTGGTACCATTTTAAATGGCGACAGCCCCAAAACGAAAAGGCGATCCAGGCGCAGGTAACAACTGAACCTTAATAACCTTAAAAAATAATTCTGATATTTACTACCTCTGGGGTGACGGGGGGTGCAGTGATTGGTGCAAGTTCTTCCCAGGATCTGGCCACTGATACGAACTCGGGCCGTCGGCAGGAGCAGAAGGTGTACACCTTCAACAGCGACAAGCCGCAGCAGCAGACCAAGACCAGTCCCTCGGGCGCTGCCGTTCAGGCCAAAATCGACGAGAAGGCCAAGCCACAGAAGACAATCCTCGAGGAGCATGGCATCATCCTGGGCAAGGTGATTGGCACCGGCAACTATGCCAAGGTCAAGATCGGCTTCTCCGAGGAGTACGGCAAGCGGGTGGCCGTCAAGATCATTTCGAAGGTCAAGGCTCCGCCGGAGTACACGCAAAAGTTTCTGCCGCGCGAAATCGAGGCGGTGAAGGGCCTGCACCACGACAACCTGATAACCTTCTACCAGAGCATTGAGACGAGTCATAGGTAGGCAGGCAGCCAGCACCCTACCCTTCCCATCCATTCCTCATCTACCCGCCTACCCACCCACCCCCTAGAGTATATTTAATTATGCAGCTGGCGGAGAACGGCACACTGCTGGACTATGTGCGTGAGAAGAAGTTCCTGGACGAGACGCAGTCGCGCAAGCTGTTCCGGCAGCTGATCAGCGCCGTCGAGTATATACACAGCAAGGGCGTGGTCCATCGGGACATCAAGTGCGAGAACCTGCTGCTGGACGAGGACTGGAACCTGAAGCTAATCGATTTCGGATTCGCACGCAAGGACACGCGCTCCTCCGACAATCAGGTGGTGCTGTCGAAAACGTTTTGCGGCAGCTACGCCTACGCCAGTCCCGAGATACTCAAGGGTAAGGCACAACCCACCCCAGCGCCGTATTTATCCATTAATTTCCACCCCTTAGGCGTTGCCTACGATCCCTTCATGTCCGACATCTGGGCCTGTGGCGTCGTCTGCTATGCCATGGTCTTCGGCCGCCTGCCCTACGACGGCTCCAACGTGCACATACTGCTGAAGCGCATCAACCAGTCGCTGGTGTTCCCCAAGACCCCGCCGGCCACCAGCGAGTGCAAGCACATGATAATGCACGTGCTGGCGCCCGTCAAGATTCGCTACAATGTGCCGCAGGTGAAGGAGGATCCCTGGTTCACCAGCAAGTGAAGCGATCCGGCCAGTTGCTGCCGTGGCAGCAGGGCAGCCAAGTGCAGCCATTCCATTTCAAATTAACAGTCAATTAAATGCAAATAAATGTTTTTACGACAAGTTACCAACCCTCCGCCACTAACCATACAGTATATAGTATATAGATGTGCCAGTTCATACAGCGAAAGGGGCGCAGCTGAGTTTTCTGTCCCAGGTCCCCGGTCTTCGGGTGGCGGACCTGAGACGTTCGGGTCGGGGACCTGGGACGTTCGGCATTTTTTCGACATGTTCGATTCATGACGAGATGCGAAAGCAAGCCGAGAATTGCAAATGTATGTGTGGTACACAGGCACGACAAAATATCAATTCTTATTTTCCGAAAGCGTTTTGAGTTGGTTTTGAGTTTGGTTTCCAGTTTACGTAAATGTGTGTGTGCCATGTATTCACACCTACTGTGCTTGTCTGTGGGCTCTAAAATGTTTGGCTGCTTGAACAGAATTTCGCTTTTTCGTTTCGTTTTGAGGGGCTGATGTAGCGAACTGAGCTGACCTGCCGCAACATAAATGAGGAATGGGCAGAGTGGGTGGGGGTGGGAAATAAATACAATATATAGAAATAAAGAATGTTATTTGTTTTATTTATTTGAAATTGCACTTTTTTTTTTTTTTTGATATTAACTTACTTTCAGTCGTGATTAGTTGAAAGATTTATTTGGCCTCCACGATATTGCACACTTACATATACATGTCCCTGTTTTAGAAATGTATATACTAAATTATATGTGCATATAAATACATAAATATTGGGCAAATTATGCCGGCTTTCGACTTTGCAAATTTGTCAATAAATTCCTTTTTTCGGCCAATTCAGGGCCGCATCAACCCTCAACCGGGCCCTGTGCAACCATCAATCTGGGGCTCTCCATTTTTTCACTTGAAATATTTGAAATAAAAACTTACAAATTAATCAAATAAACATTCGATTTATATGTTTATCAGTGTCTATTATATTTTTTAACCACTGTTTGAGTTTTTTCAAAAATTATTTCTGTCAGCCCTAGGGTGGGCCCTAGGCAACTGCTAGTCCGGCCCTGGACTGGACCAGTTCCGTCGTCAGACTTCATATTTTGTTGTTTTGTATTGTATAGTCTTCGCTAACAATCAATGTATGTATGTATATGATAAATAATTGATTTAAGTTAAAAAATCGACATAATTATACACAAAAGAAAGAAATATATATAGAAAAGTTCTCGGAAATAAGCCTCCGCCCAACCACGAACCAAAAACTACCAGGAACCAGGAACCACCACGAACTACGAGCTGCGAACCAGTTCGTGGGCCGTTCCGCACGAGTTGGCAGCTCTCTTTTCGTGAAGGGGGTTAAAGGGTTGTCAGGGGCAACGACCAACTGCCAAAACATAAAATAAAGAAAAAGGAAAAAGGCAACTGTCGCAGCGAAATTCACTGAATAAAGTAAACCCAATTAACGCGGTGTGCTAAGCCATTGCAGAAGTGAAACCTGATCGCGATTGATGGCGGAAGTGCACATTATTGGACAGATATTGAAAGCAGTTGATTTCGACGAGCCGCATCTCTACTGCACGTGGACACTGCAGAGCGGTAAGCCACAACCCACACAGAGTTCAGCGATCAATAAATTTTGTATTTAATCCAAACCAATTAAAGGCAGCGCCTGGCGCTTGATTCAGGGCGAGTTGCACGGCCAGACGCACGTCTCAGCGAACCGCTTGGAGAACTGCTCGGACTTCGCGGCGCCCCTGGACATACACCTGAGCAGCGCCGCCATCCAGGGCTGGCCCACACTGCTGGTGGAGGTGCACGCGGTGAACGTGCTGCAGCAGTCGTGGCCCGTTGGCTACGGCTTCGCCCACATACCGAGCACGCCCGGCGCCCATCGCCTGCAGATTAACACCTGGAAGGTGGCACCCAACGGCTGGTGGCAGAGCATTCGCGAGCGCTTCGGCGGCGGCGGCGCATCGCTCAGCAAAACCGATTTGCTATTCTCGGGCGTGGAGCGGTGAGTGAACCTTTCCTGATTGATGTGCCTGTAACTCCAAGGGTTTGCATCTCCTTCTTCCAGCTATAAGCTGCAGACGCGCAGCTCGGGCAAGATCATTGCCGATCTCAACTTGATCTTTCGCAAATTCGAGGAATACGGCGTCGAGTTCCATTAGCCATGGAGCAGCCACGGCTGCTGCTGCTGGCGATCCTCTGCTTGATCACCGCCCCCAGCCACACGATTAAGATTGGCATCTCGCACAGCTACAACAACACGGACACGACCACGGCCACACCGCCCAGCACAGTGGAACCTGCCACCACAATTACACCTGCTGTATCGACTGTATCTGCCGTATCCTACACGACTGAAAGCTCGCTAAGCCCGCTGCCAGAGCTGGCCAGCAGCACGCCCAGCCAGACTTTTCCGCCACGAGTCCAACCACAGCCCAGTGCCACAGCTGCACCCACAGAGGCCAGCACAACAGCTGCCCAGGCAGAGGCACAGCCTTTGAATGCCACTGAAACTGCGCCCAAGATGCCCACGAACTTTCCCGACGATTCGTTCTATTTTTGCTCGTGCGACCTGCGCTCGGAGATGTGCGACCTGAACTGCTGCTGCGATCGCGACTGCCCCACCGAGACCAGGCAGGTGTTCAGCTGCCTGAAGGTGCTGGCTCCGCCGCAGCTGCTCTCCCGATTGGAGGACTTTCAGTACACCCACGGCCTGCCCACCTGCCAGATCAACGACGGCTGGCTGTGCGTCTTTCGCAGCAACACAAAGCCGCCCAAAGTGAAGACGCCCATCAAGAACTTCGATGCCTCGCAGTACCGGAAATGGCCCGATCCACTGGGCGCCTACGAAACGGAGGCCATGGGGCCGCCAGCGCCGTCCACGCTGTACAAATCGGGCGAACCGCTGCAGCTGTGGCAGCCAGAGAGCAGGCAGTGGACCACCTTTGAGCTGCCCGCGGCCTACGAGGGCTCCCAGTGCCATCTGAAGGAGCTCGTTCGCCACCTGCAGCCGCTGGCCAGCCATTGCCGCCTGCGGGATGAGGCCCAGCTTCAGGAGAGTGTGTGGGCGCTGCTCAATCTGACTGCCAGCCACCAATTGCTGGCGAAGCCGAGGGACCTGGAGGAGCAGCAGGTGGAGGCAGTCCACATACAAGTCTGTCAGCAGTCGGACAGCGGCAGAGTGCTGTGCCCCGAGCCTGGCAACGACACCCAGTGGCTGGCCGATATGCCCGTGTCCGTGGAGAGCCTGGAACTGCAGCTGATTCACAATTTCACCAACATTCTGGCGGCGAAGCTGCTGATCAAGGAAGCTGCTGCCGCAGAGGATGACACGGAGCCCGTTTGGCTGCACTACGCGGTGACATTTGCCACTGCCAACGAATCGCTGGCCAGGCCCAGCTCTGGGCCACTGGGCTACCTGGCTGGCGCACCTGTGATCCTGTCGAGGATGCTGCCGCAAAACAGCAGCGAGGAGCAGCAGCTGCTGAGCTACTTTCATGCCCGCAGCGATGCTCCGGACTACCACTGGCTGCCGCTGTTCTCACGGAAGCCGCGCAGCGGCAACTGTCAGCGCAAATTGGACGAGACTCAGGTGCTGCGCTTCGGCGTGGATCTGGCCAAGCAGTGTCTGCTGCACCAGGCAGCGCCACCAGAGAGCGCCCATGCCAATCACACGGAGTTCTGTCAGCGCCTGCAGGCGGAGATCTGGCAGAAGCTGCTGCCCCACAACTGCAGCAGCCTGGAGGAGATGCAGCAAGTGTTTGTGTCGCAGCTGGGCAGACCGCAGCCGGAGCGCTGGATCCCCATACAGCTGCACTTCGGGGAGAGCGCGCACGACGTGCCGCCGGTGCTGGGCTACTACGACGCGGCGCAGCAGAGCCTGAGCTGCCGCAACATGTTCCTCAGCGTCAGCTACGAGTTCCACGTGGCCGATCTGGCCCTGCTCGAGGGCCGTGTGCCGCATCAGAGCGTCCTGCAGCATGCCCGCGTCGTACTGGGCCAGCGGCACGACCTGGAGTTCGATGGCAGCGAACAGCTGGTGGAGCTGCCGCTGGGCGTCTCGGCTATGTTCTACCACCTCGACAAGAGTAGACCGAGTGCGGCCGCCACGGTGATCGCCCATCACGTCGTGCTGGCTCTGATGCTGCTGCTCTGGCTGGCCCTGAAGGACTTGCAAAGCACTCGCCCGGAGCTGAGGGAATATTTAATGTAATGTAGATCAACATTTGTAAACGAATAACAAGTAAAGCTTAAAGGATATCCCTGCGGCACTTGCGCAGCTGTTTGCGCAGCAGAATGGCGTCCAGCCCCATCTGGGTCGCCGAACAGAAGCTGCAGAAAGGGCACACGAATGGCTTCTCCTGCAGCCGGCACACCGCCTCGTGGTCACTCCTCGCCCGGTCCGATGTGTGCATAACTTTGCTGCAGTAAGAGCACTGCGAGCCCGTTTTGTGTTTGGGCACAAATCCGGGAGGGGCCCACCATCCTCTCGGAGGACTCCATATGAAGACCCCACCGTCCTCCCGCACGCACTCCCCAAGCATCCGGGTGTCCGGATAGGGGGGCGGGGTTCCGTGCGCCTGCACGACCACCTGCATCCTGATCCTGCTGGGTGGCGCCGCGACCACCTGGTAGCCTTCCTGCATCCTTCGGGCCCGGTAGGCCTCCCTCCGCCTGGCATTCCGGTCAATCTGCCGCTGTTCTAGCGGCAGTGACAGGCGCACAGACGGGAATGCCGGAGGCCGGTTTGCCAGCCGTCTCCTGGGCGTCCTCGGCTGCTCCTCCCTCCTCGGTTCCGGCACCGCTTCCCGCGCCGCCTTCTCCTCCTGCCGATCCTGCTCCTCCTCCTCCTGCCGATCCTGCTGATCCTGCTCCTCCTCCAGCTCAGCATCCGCTGGCACTGGCCCGCGTCCTGGAGCTGCCACCGCCGGCAACTCCTGCCGCACGCGCCCCTGCTCCGTTTCAGGCTGGGGAGGCTGACGGTAGGCGCGCGCGGCCACCTCGCAGAAGCGCAAATGCGCTTCCGCCTCCCGCACAAGCGAATCGGACACATGTGCCGCATCAAACCGCCCGGTAAGTGCTCTGGCCACCGCTGCCGACGCGCGGACTCCACGCAGTCTCTCCTGCGCCACTTCGACCGGCTGCGGGATCGCCGAATTAAGCAAAAATTTAAAAATATTTTCTTCGTCCATGGCCGATGGTAGCTTTATCGCGTGTGGAGACTTCGATAACACAACCGTTGATAAAAAAAAAAAAACAAATTTTCCTACACTGATCTTCATAATAGTTCTAAATTTACTAATTAAAATTAAACCAATGAACAATGAAACTAACAGCCCTTTGTTTACTATTATCTATTATTCTTTATTTGGACAATATATTATGCAATAAAATACAAAAATAAATACAATAAAATTAATATAAATTAATCGATCTTAACATAAATATTTCTTTGCGCTTTACAACACAGATTTCAGACCCATCGATCTCCACATAACGGCATTTGCTATGACAACAGCTGTCGATTTAGAAAAATTTTATGTACATAAAGAGCAAACAGGGAATGATGGATTGTGACCAACGGATGAAGGCTATGTGGAGGATATCAGTGGCTAACTTAATACCGGTGATTTGCCAAATCTGTACCAGTTGGAGGACAAGGCAGCCATCATGGAGAACATGGCGAATGTTGCCAAGCAACTGGTGAGTGCCGAATTCATTCTGTGACTGCCCAGGAGCATGGGGATGGGGAAACGGATACCGAACGAGAGTGTAAATACATTTCAGGCTATATCCATGCTTCTGGCTCTCCCTCTGCTGGTGTCCATTTCCCATCCCCAAGTTTAAGTGTTTAATAAACCAAAAATTTAACTCAACTCCCCTTTGTTAGGGCCGTAATGTGAATACACTGCCCAGCGAGGTGTATTTAATGTAGATCAACATTTGTAAACGAATAACAAGTAAAGCTTAAAGGATATCCCTGCGGCACTTGCGCAGCTGTTTGCGCAGCAGAATGGCGTCCAGTTCGGCCTGCCGCTGGCGCTCCTCCTCCTCGAGCGCCTCGCGCAGACTCTCGGCCTCGTTGTCCGCCTTCACCGAGATGTAGTGCACCTGGGGCAGGAAGTCGAGGATGCCCTTGCGCATCAGATACTGGTAGTTCATCGAGATGGTGTACTTGATCTCCTGGCCCACCGCCTGGCTGAGCTCCACCCAGTGCACGTACATCCAGTTGTCGTTGCGCAGGTCCCTGATGCTGTTGTAGACGGGCACAAAGTCGTCGATTTTGCCTATGAACACGCGCGCCACCTCCATGATCTCGGGCTTCTCGTTGAATATGACCATGGACTGCTTGAGCTCGCCGCGCAACTCCTCCAGGTTGTTCCACACCTCCTCGAGCTCCACTTGGGCTATCGGATTGCCCAGCGTGGCCTCCTCCAGCTTGAGGAAGTTGGAGCAGGCGTACCACAGCTGCTTGTACGGCGAAAAGCTCTCGATGATGCTCTGCAGGAACTCGACGGAGAGCGGCTCCAGCTCGAAGAGCATCTGGCGATACTGCAGCGTCTGGCTGACCTTCTGCAGCTCCTTGATCAGGGCCCAGGTCTTCTTGATGTCCACCGACGTCTCCTGGGCGCGGTTCGTGTTGAAGACCAGCGAGAAGGCCTGAATCTCATCGTTGAGCGACTCGAGACGCTCCTCGAAGGCCTGGCACTCGCTGGCATGCTGGCGCAGGAACTCCTCGATGTCGATCTTCTGCTCCTCCTTGAGGGTGGAGAGCCGCACCAGGATCTGGTGCGGCCAGGCGTACACGTTCCACTTCATGGCGAACTGATGGTCGCTCAGATTGTAGAAGAAACTGTCCAGCAGATCGTACTCCAGCCACATGATCTGTATGTCGGCGCGCAGCTGCTCCACGACGTCCGGCACGGTGGCCGCAAAGTCCCGAATGCTGTACAAGTGCTCGATGCTGATGGGTCGCTCGGCGATCTTGTTGAACACCTCCAGGCAGCGCTCGAGCAGAAGCTCGTTCGTCTCGAACATGCGATCCACGTAGTACTCGAAAATGCGGCGCACAACATCGATGCGCTTCTTGATGAGGAACTGCTTCAGCGTGTCCACGTTGATGTAGAACGGCCCGATGGTAATGAAGGCGGGCAGTATCACGCGCAGCTCCTCCTTCAGCCGCTTGTGCTCGAGTATGTCCCGCTTGACCTCCGAGGAGGGCTTCTTGGCCGCCGCATAGCTCGCCATGTACTGGTTCACGTTCAGCAGATAGAAGTCAATGAATCTCTCGTACATGCGCGCGTACGCCTTGAGGGGCAGCACGGCCTTGGCGTAGCACTGCCGCATCAGCTCGTTCTCGATCAGGAACTTGTCCTCGATCAGCTCCACCGTCAGTATGTACAGATTGGGGGCGAACTTCAGGAAGGTCATCACCGAGGCGTCAATCATGCGCACGCCGGAGGTCTTCTCCAGTCCCCGCTTGTAGATGTCCATCAGCGAGGGCTGGAACTCGTCGGGATCGGTGGAGTAGAACACCTTGCGGTCCTCGTTGATGCCCAGGGTCATGGCAAAGACGGGCTTGTGGAAGGGAAACTCGGTGTCGATGTAGTTGCTGGTCCACTTGTAGTTGGACTTGAGCTGGAGGAACTGCAGGCAGGGATCGCACACGAAGTGCGAGAAGTTCATCAGCGACGTCTCCAGCAGCACCTCCATGGACTCCTGCATGCGGAACTTCACCTGCAGGATGAACGTGGAGATCTTGCACATCAGGTAGACGGTCCATTGGTGCAGCGAAATGTCCAGATAGCCCTTGCCCAGCGCCCGCAGCACCACCGTGATGACCGAGGTCAGCTGCTGCGGCCAGTACACCTTCAGGTAGGTGGCCACATTGTCGCTGTGCGCCTCCTGCGACTGCAGAAAGTCCACCAGGGCCAGAGGCTTGCTGAAGTTGCAGATGAATATGGACATGGTCTCGATGTGCTGGCACTCGTTGGCCACGCCGGCCATCGCCTCGATGCCGCCCACACAGTAAAAGAGACTCGCTTTGAGGTAATCGTAGCGCTTGGCCGTCATGGTGATGCCCAGGGCCTGCACCTCAGCCCGCTCCCGCGCGGATATGTCGTTGCGGAAGTCGCGGGGCAGGAACTCCTTCAGATCGATGTTGCGGAACTGGGGAAACTCCTTGGGCATCTTGATGATGAACTGTTCCAGCTCGTAGAGCGCCATCAGGCGCTCAAAGACCAAATTGACCTCCGAGCGGAGTCGCCGCTTGCACTGCTCGGACACTTTGGCCGCCTGCAGAACGGCCTCGATGGGCTTGAAGCTGTAGAAGACCGTCGACTCGATGTCCTCGTGCAGCACACAGTCGACGATCAGCTCCATCAGCATCAGCTGCTCCCCTTGTAGCGCTCGTGAATGGCGGCCTTGAGGCGACTGATGTACTTGTGCGGATCCTCGGCCAGGAACATGAACTGCAGCTTGGGCACCTCGTAGCTGCAGCCGTCCTCCAGCGAGAGCAGCGTCCAGAGGTCCGCCTCTTCGTTGTACGCCGACACGGAGGCCAGCACCCACTGGCAGTTGAGCAGGCTCCGGTTGAACGGCAGATACGCCTTCGCCGGCAGCGGATAGTGGGCCTCGCCGACGACGCCCAGCTCGAACCAGGCCGCCGGCGAATTGATGTCATAGTTGCTGTCATCGAAGTAGCTCAGGGGGAACTTGTGCGGAAAGGCGAACTCCGACATGACGTTGTACTGCTCCTCGGTCGGCTGCAGCACCTCGTCGGTGAGGCCCGCCCGCAAGAGCTCCTCGGTGAGATTGATCTTCTGGTACTGCCGCCGGCGGCGGTCCACCTCCACGTCCTTGGGCAGATGCCGCTTGGGCACATAGCGCGTCTGAATCACCTTCGGCAGAATGGTCGGCAGCGGAAAGCGGTGCGACTTTCCCATCTTGTCGACCAACGTGAGCCAGCGCTGTGCCTCCTCGATGGGATAGAAGACGGAGGTCAGCTGGTCGCGCGGAATGTACAGCTCCTGGTAGTTCATCACCGCAGTGCCCGGCCGGGGCGGCATAATGCAGATCGGCCTGCCAATGGTCGTTTCCTTGAAGTTATCGAAGCCTTTCAGGCTTATTGCCCCGCCGCTATTCCCGGGAGATTCTGGTTCCGAATGACCATCCATATTCGGTGGTCTTTCGCTGGCGATTTATCTTATTTCAAAGTATTCGTTTTGGATTACGGAAAGTGTGCGAATGGCATTTGCCACAAAAGTGTTTTGATTATGGCAAACACTCGAATCTGATCTCCACTTCTCTTCTCTTGCAGCGTGAACCACAAGGCGACAAAGGATCTGGGCTACATCTGCTGAGCGCCTGCCTGGATCAACGACAAACTTGCCGCCTCACACCGTCCGCTATGTAAGTCATCATCACGCCATGAATAACCCCTGAAAAAGTAACTAATTCCAATTCTATTTTCAGATTCTTACGGCTTGTCGCTTTAAAACCGTCAAAGGTAGAGCTGGAAAAGCAACTCACGTCCGCAGCTACTTTGCTCTGGCCATTGGCTGCCTCTGTTTGCTGTCCTGACCCCTCTACCTCTCGTCCTGCCTGGTCGGATCTCCATAGGTGCCGTGACTAGGATTGGAGTAATACTTTTGCCTTCATTCACGTCTTCATTCGTATCTCTGACTCTTCGGGCCCGACTCAGAGCCACCGCTGAGAGAGATCGATTACGAGGATCCTTTGGTGAGTTTGCTCTTGAACATCGTTGTTTTCTTTTTCAAATACTAAAATTGCATTGTTTTTCTTCCCACAGCTCAATATTCTGATACGCCTGCAGGAGACTGCCAATTACTCGGAGGCGCAGCAAGAAGTCGGACTGCACCAGACGCAAACCTCTTCGGACGTTACATATGAGATTTCTTGCAGTACGCAGCCGAGTACTAAAGCAGTTCCAAAATGTTTCCCAAGCACACAAATAATTTTGTCATCATATGTACATAGATATTAGATATACCTACACCTAATTTTAGCTCTAAATAGCTGTAAGATCTTGCTGCTACCATTTTACAACATTTTTACATACATATGTATTTAGTTTATTTGTATGTCTTAGCATATAGTATTAAAATGCGCAATTATACTTTATATGTTATATTATATAATTTTATAAACAAAACAAAAATTAAAATATACATCCTATTAAAATATAAAAATATCGAAGTCATTTATTGGGTAATGGTCTTTACTACCTTAAGGACTGCATCAAGGATGCTCCTTACGATGGGGAACATCCTGGCGATTAAGAGGACACGTATCACGCCCAGATCGGTGAAGAAATGGCGGAGTTAAAGCGATTTAAATAACGCTAAAATTAATTACACGAAAACAGCGTATTTGAATTTTGAATTTCGCGCCCTTAGTTTCGTATCGGCCAGCTTCTGACATGATGTAAAAAAGAAGAACCAGCTACCTTCTGCTGATTTCTGTTCGCCTGGTACTCCGTCTGAAAATTTTCTGGTTTTCGGCCATTTAAACGAACCAATTTCAGAAAGTTAGTTCCAGCAATGGCCGTCGGATATGATGGGGCGCCACTGTGCAACCCGAAAATTTTAATTTGCACAGTGGCGCCACCGAGTAGAACGGAAATTTCTGGAACTAACATATTTTAGTTCTAGCCGTGGCCGTCGCAACTAATGGGGGCGCCACTGTGCAACCTGAAATGCGTAGTTTGCACAGTAGCGCCCCCAAATGTGAACGGCTGCTTCTGTAACTAACATATTTAAGTTCCAACAGTGGCCGCCGGAACTCATGGGGGCGCCACTGTGCAACCTGAAATGCGTAGATTGCACAGTAGCGCCACCGAGTTGAACGGACATTTCTGGAACTAACATATTTTAGTTCCAACAGTGGCCGACGGAGCGCATGGGGGCGCCACTGTGCAGCATAATTTTGGGCTGCACACTGGCGCCCTCAGCTTCGTCAACGGCCACTGTGCGAACTAAAGTATGTTAGTTCCAGAAATCGCCGTGCACGATTGTGGGAGCCACTGTGCAGCAGTTTATAGCTTTTTTTTAAATGCGTATAGCTCTGCCATATCCTGTCCGATCTGGGCGTGCCACACCTCCTCGTGATCGGGTGGAAGTCCCCTATCGTTTGACACCAAGGACAAAAAGGATACTGCCTTGGAATCGCTAAAAATCCTTTATTGCTTCGCCAATTTTAGTTTGGTCAGGGCAGGCCACGCCTCCATATGATCGGCGAAAATTTGTTGCCGCTGGACAGTCTGGATCCTAACGATCCTGGAAATGTTGGTCCTGTGCTGATTGAAGCCCATTTGACCGAGTATATAGCGTCCCAAAGTTTTGGCTGCCCAATATTTAAAGTACTTATGTATCTATCCGATAAAATTATTTATTTAGGGCTGAGAGGGCCAACTAGCTAATAATATTAAACGGAATTTCAAAATCGAGGAATATCAACATTGAATGTTCTGAAAAAAACAATCGATACTATCGTGATAGTATCGGGCTCAAACATTTAATACTAAAAACCATTGATCTCTTGGTCACACTGTCGGCGGGAACAATAACAATGTGTAAGTGGCATCTTTTTAAAATTAAAAAAATGAACCCATCAAAAATCCTTACAGCTGCTGCCAATCTGAGCGCCAGCATGTGCGACGTGGACGAGGAGGAGCTATCTTCAGCGCTGTTGAATCAAAACGTGAGCTTTAACAGCACAATGGTGACAAGCACAAGCGCGGATCTGTCGTTCAGTTTAACCGATGCGGAGATATGTAAACTGAAGACAAAGTGTGATGCTAACTCCAGGCCAAGTGAGGACATGGATGTGTCCATGAACATGGAAGAGCTCAGCGTGCCGGAGTCGATCAGCATTACAGAGAAGAGCAGCAAGCAGGCGGAGACCACGCTGGAGCAGCAGAGCACGCTGCATGAGGAGAGCACTCTGGATGAATCATCCACCCTAGATGAGAGCGAATCCATCATAAATCTCGAAGACACCATAGACGATGCCGAACTTCCCGCGATTGTGCCGGAAAACAATCAACTGGTGGTTAACAAATCTGCTGTGGCAGACGCAAAAGAGCCGGTTGTGGCAGAGGAAGCTATAGAGATTGTGGCAGAAACAGCTGTAGAGATTGCTCCGCCAGAGTATTTTAAAAGCAAACTCGTAGAGGTGGGACGCCGTTGCTGGAAATCTTCAGCCGAGGCCCAGCATTACACCAAAGGCTGCTATTGGTCGCCCGATGGAACCTGCCTGCTGGTCCCCATCCATTTGGATGGAATGCACGTCATGGAACTGCCTGCGGACCTGTACACCGCCACAACAGTGCCGCAGGATCGCGGCCTAACCAATCTGGTGCCTGCAGTCCATGTGCCCGAGGGTGGCACTGTCTATGACTGCGTGTGGTATCCGGCTATGAATAGCCAGCAACCCGAAACCTGCTTGTGAGTATTCTGTATGGATTCTGCCTGCAACCCAAACTGATGCGTTGTTTCGTCATTTAGCTGGCTGGCCACACGGCAACACGAGCCCATTCACATGTGGGACGCCTTCGATGGGAAGCTGCGGTGCAGTTACAGTGGCTATGATGCCGTGGACGAAGTTATGGCCGCCATATCACTGGCCTTCTCGCACGATGGCCAGCAGATCTATGCGGGCTACAAGCGTTGCATTAAAATCTTCGACACAAGCCGGCCTGGCCGCCTCTGTGACGATTATCCGGTGAAGTTTGCCATCTCGTGCATTGCGCAGACCACGGAGCACCCCAACACCTTGACCTGCGGCAACTGGCATGGCTACATCCAGCACTTTGACCTCCGTTGCAGCCCCAAGCAGGGACCGCTCTTCACGTTGGGTGGCCACAAGGCGGGGATTACCCAGTTAAAGTACGCTGACGGCTCTGCGGGCTGGCAGCTGTTTAGTGGCGCTCGAAAATGCCAAAAGCTGCTGCAGTGGGACATGAGGAACTACAAGAAGCCCTTGGGCGAGTACCAGCGCCATGTGGACACCAATCAGCGCATCCAATTCGATCTGACGCCCGATCTGGGTTGGCTGGCCAGTGGAGACACGCAGGGTGCTCTGAACGTCTGGGATATGAACGGCAATGGAGAAGTATCCGCTCTGCCACTCCACAATGACTGTTGCAATGGCGTAGGTTTCCATCCGACGCTTCCCATCCTGGCCTCCAGCTCGGGCCAATATCATTTCATTGGGCACGATGGTCGTGCGAATGACAGCGTTCTGGATTGTACGGGCGTCGTGGAGCCAGAGCAGACGAAGGAGCAGCCACAGGAAGTGATCTATGAGAATGCCGTCGTGATGTGGTGGTGCGGCCAAAGTCTGTGATTCGAATCGCCAGGCGGGGGGGGCCCCAGGAATGTTTTGAATAAATTTAACTAATATATAAAAAAGCCGTCTTTATTCTTGAATCCACTTGGAAATACTAAATGCATGCGTGCATACCACTGTGTGTCCACCTGTGTGATGTAAGGCCAGTGATTAGGGTCGCTCAAACTCAACTGGGGGCCGGGCCCTACTTCCACTTACCCTAGAACCGCTTGAGGAACTCCTCGGCGCATGTTCTAGCCCTGGCGTTCACTGCCAGCTTCATTTCGCTGATTTCCTTGTCGATCTCCTCCATGAAACTAATCACAAAGTCCACCAGCTTGTGCTTGTACATCTGCTCCGTGTGGAAGTTGGTGATGAGGAAGCTAATGTCGTAGCCCTCGATTGGCTTCCGGCGCAATATGATGAAGGATTCGGCGCGGCGCATCATGAACCTCGTGAACTTGTGGCACAGTATCTTCTCGATTTCGTCCGCCTGCTTCACGGAGATGCTCACACGCACCGAGTTGATCGATGGCTCAATCAGCACCTTCTCCCGCTCGTTGCGGGACACCACAATGGGCGTGAGCACCAGCTCTTTGCTGGAGCATATCTCTACCTCCGGCTTGTTGTGGCGCTCGACAACTTGGGAGGGGAAATCCTGCAGGCACATGGCGGCGGTCAGCGAGTGCCGCACGGCAGTAAGATAGGGTTTCAGTGTGGCGGCCATTGTGTGGGCTTATTGTTGCTAACGTTCGTTTGCCAATCGTTTGGTTTCTTAATGTCTAAAATTCACTTTTTTACTTAATTTTTTATTATGATTCACAAGCAGTGTGACCGCAGGGCACTATCGATAGTATCGATATTTTACTGCTAGTCTCTACTATATACCGTCTGGTGCACAGAAATATACCGTAAAATACCAAACAAATTATATATACTGATATACCATAAATGAGCCCACTAAAGCCCCATATTTATTTATACAGTTGAACAACTTGAGTTGAACCGCGAAATTGATCTGAAATCATATTCCTCGATTTTGATATTCGGTTTAATATTACTAGCTAGCTAGGACTTTGAGCACTTAAAATATAATTTCATCCGATAGATGAATCGATTCTCTATATTACCTTATAGAGACTCCCTTTTATTGGATTAAAACGCATCTTTTACCAATTATAAATATTTCATTTATTTGTATTATGCACTTTTATTATACATTCATTTATAAGTATTTTGCTTGCTTATCGTCATTTATTTTGTTGCTTATGTAAACTTAATGTTAAGTTATGCGTGAACCTAGAAAAAACCATTTTCGTAAGCTGTCGTACTTGTGTTTGTTTTATATTTTATAGAGAACATTGATTTGGAAAATGTAACCTTCGTTTCGTTCATTTCTTTGCTCGTTTTCTCATACAAAAGTTTCGCTCGGTTGATTATTGGAATTGATTACACATGTATGTTAGTAATATATCATAAATTGAGTAAATATCGAAGCATTTTTATCAATTGTATTGATGCACTTGCAATGTGGGTTTCGTGTTTCCAGTTTCCTTAGCTTTTTCTTTTGAATATGTCTGGAAAGATTTCTCCTGTCTGGGTTGCTGTTGGGGGCTCTGTGCGTATAGTTGTCTTGCATTTATAATATATATAATATATATTCCGTTATATTAGCCATAGTATTACACATTTATAACGGTATGAGAGAGATATTCAAATTTAAGCTAAATTCAGCGCCCTTTCTCGTGCAAAACCAAAGTTTGGGGAAAATACTCGCAGCATCTGCGAACAAAATTTGCCTAAATTTTCCATTTTCGTTTTTTATTATAATCCCCCCATCAATTTCCGGCCAAAAATATGCGCCATTTTTTTCTCTAAATATAACTCGACGTTAGACAAAATATGACTTTCCATATCATCCACATATAATTATTTATATTTATATATTTTAGTTTAGTTTTTAATTTATGTTAATGCCTAAATTGTGTTTAAATTGTTTATGTTGTCTGTAAATGAAACGAAAATGCAGTGTTTTGTTTTACTTTGTATTTGATTTCTTTTTTTTATTTATTTCTTATAAGCATTTCTTATGTATTTTTTTCTGTTTGACATTTATTTTATAGATAGAAAATGCGAAACTTAAAACTTGAATTGTTAGTGTCGAACTGTCTCCAACTTGTTTTCCTTTTTTTTTTTTAAACTTTTTTGTATGGTTTTTTGTGTATGTTAATAAATAAAAAAATAAGGTTAAATTATACATGTATTTATAATATATATTTGTTCAAATGATAGATCTTGTGAATATTGGTTTTCTGGCAAATAGCAGTACAACAAATGTTTCGAGGCAAAATGAATTATTTTTTTTTTTGTATGGCTTTTATTTCAAAATACGTTTGTTTCGAATTTCTCGTTAATTTTTACGACACAATGTAAGAGGAGCGGCTTTGACAGTGTTTAAAAATTGTTAAATAGAACTAAAAATCAAATTGAACAAGTGTAAAACGAGAAATTCGAACTTAAGCAAACGTATTTTGAAAGGCTTTTTGTTTTTTTTTTGTTTTTTTTTTTGTATATAGATTTTATGCTTAGATTGATTTTGCCGCTATATCTGTCGGGTTTTGCCTTGCTTTGTGTTTTGTTGAAAAGTTTCGTGAGTAAATGTTGCTGGTTGTTGCTATATCTTTTCAGGGCCTCATCTCGCTCAGCGGAATCTTGAGATATTCAATATGCCCTGCCCCGTCCTTCTATGTCGTTTATAATACTTGAAATTGTCTTGAAGCAAATTTGTTGCTGCCTTTTCTTTTTGTTTCGCTTAAATATGTTGTGTTGTTGGTGTATGTAGTGTTGCCGTTGTAGTGGTAGTGTCGCTCTATTTTTTTTTTTTGTTTGTTTGTTTTTGCTGTTTGCTGCAGTAAGCAATGACGGTCTACGCCCTGCACAGCTCTCTAACCCGACGAGGCGATGGCATTCTGCTGACCATCCATATCCTGGGTCTGGGCCTTGTTCTGGCGCACGAGCTCGGCACGGCGCTCCTGCAAATAACATAAGGAAAATATAGAATTAGTTGGGGATCCAGCAGGGTTTCTTATCTTGAGAACTACTGCTACTCAAACGATAAGGCATATGCATTTATGTTCATGGGTAGAGAGGGGGGTTGGGAACAAACGTACAAGTTTTTGCACTTTTTCGATTTTCTTTTGTATCTCCTTTTCGCGGTTCTGCTCGGCGGCGAACAATTTATTCTCATAAATGCGCGCCTTCTCCTCTATCTTTTGTGTTTCCAATTGATCTTGGTGTGATTTAATCTCGGCAATTTTGACAGTGTTCTAAATGAGAGGATATAAGAGAAATGAAAAACAAAAATTATATATACACATGATCCGAAAAACAAACATATACACACAGTACGCACAGATATTTAGACGAAAAGAAAGATTTATGAAAGTCTGGGAATATTTTTGGATAGTTGGAGCAAATAAATAGGTTGAAAGCTGATTCGGAATCAGTTATGTTACACTTTTGGTTAGTTTTCCCAATCAGCTATGGTTGATGATATGAAATTTAGTTGCTGAAAATTCTAAACGGTTTCGAGAAATAGTTCACTGAACTAATTGTTGTCATAATGGTAGGAAAATGCTTGTGCTGTTGATTCTTAGGGGGAATTTCTAGTTTGTTAATGGTTTAAGCCGCAGAAGAGATCAACTGCCGTTTCCCTAATGTAATTATTGTTGAATAAGATCCAAATACTGGACGGTGTATCCTACAAATAGTGGATACATGCAAGCTTCTTTCTCACTTAAGGTATTTGTGGCTTGAGCAGATAGCTATGAATATTTTAGAGCAAAGCTGCGATGCAATTTTTATATACAATAATAAATTGTCCTTCCAATGTAAAATCCAATACAGATTTGAATTGAATATTTGGCGAATTTCGCTTCTACATTTGTACTACATGCGTCTAGTCTATCTTCTAAGTAAAGCAACTACAAACAGATCAAAGGAACTAGTTATGGAGTTTAAAGCATCTAAAAGCAGCTCTCTTTCGAGCCATTTTCCGAATACGAAGCCATGCTGATGCTGTCTGGGTGTATGCACACACTACACTCACATGCTCCTTGAGACGGTTGAGCATCTTCTTAATGTTCTCGTCGCGCAAAGCCTGAGCAATCTTAAGCTTCTCTTCGATGGCCTTCTGCTCATTGGCCTTCTGCTGCTCCAAAGTCTCGCGCGTCTTTTCAATCTCCTGAGCATGAATCTGTACAGAAATAGTTTATGGATGAGTTCAAGAATTCAATGGAAACGATGTATCGATCGAAGTCAAACCTTTAGCTTCTCCTTCATGTCACTGATGATGGCCTCGCGCTTCTCCACATGCAACTCCATCTTGGTCTCCAGCTGCTCCTTGGTCTGAGTGATGAACTCATTGGTGATCTCATCCTTCTTGCGGGTGGCCTCATCCACCTTGGCCAACTTGTTCGAGATATCAGCCATCTTCTTGGCCTCCAGCGACTGCGAAAAGTAAACAAATTCGCTGTGTTAGGGCAACGATTCCAGAAAGGGGGCGTACGACTACGACTTACAATGCGACGTTCTTCGGCTGCCTTGAGCTTCTGCTCAATCTCCTCCACGCTGACGTTCTTGCCGGGGGTGACCGGACGCTTGGGCACGGCCACATTGGGTGCCGGCTCGGCCAGAATGACCTCATAGCTCAGTCCGCCGCGGGACTTCTCCTGGCAGCGAATCTCAGTGGCTGTAAACGAGCAGCAGAAGATGGGAAGTGAGATGGGCAGCCGTTAAAGAAATTCAATATTTGTGCATTGGGTGGGGCGGGGGGCGCTGCTATAAATATAAAGTTGTGGTCGAGGAGGGTGAAAGTCCAGGCCAGTTCACCCTTAAGCCACCCTCAGCTTGGTGGCTCGTATGACATCATTTTTGCAATGCCTCCGGTCCAAACACCCCACCCCCTCTTACCCGATGCCTTTTGTGTCTTTTGCGCATTTAAGGCCGAAAAGCCGTGACCGAAAACCAAAAAAGTGCAGGAATAAACAGCAGAGGGGGGGTCAGAAGTTGGATGAGCCGTTGGCTTGTGGCTCATTGTCAGATTTCACACAACTGAAGCTTCTGCGTGGGCATCCGCCCCAATCGCTAAGAATATAAACAAACAAATACGCACGGAGTACGGAACAAATGGGACTCCATCGAAGTAACTTCGAAGTGAACAGCCACACAAATTCGGACATGCCCTGGCACTGCTCACGGATGAAAGTGTGAAGAGTATAAAGCAATTTAAGTGGAAAAACAGGCGCTCAAAGTTAATTGCATGCTGGCAAAAGTCTCCTGCTCTGCCCGCAGAATATCCATTAACTTTTGTTTTTTGGGATCTCTGGCCCCCATTTGCATTTGCATTCACAGTTGGGTTTCGCACTTTTGTAAGCGCATTTTGATTAATGGCCACGCCTCGCTGCACTCTCCAGTGCACCGCCGCCCCGCTCCGCACCGCACACGTAATATCCATATCCATTGCCTTCAGGACATATTCACACTTTTTGCGAGAGCCAAACCATAATTCATGTAGGCGCCCCGCCACACACCAAACGAGAAAACCGGCAAAGTTGTTCGCCGACAATGATGGGCAGAATGGTGCCCACACACACACACACACATACACAGACATACGGAGCAGAGCAGAGCAGGGCAACACAGTAAAGCGGCAAAGAAAACCGAATAAAATGCGAATTTTCACACGGAACAATTATTAAAATTAAATGCACTGGAAAATGCATATTCCACAGCCCCAGCAGGCAAAGTGTGAAAATAACTGAATTCAGAAGTTTTGGGAGTTTTCGGGGAGTTCTTTTAACAGTTTAAGATTATTAATATTTATATTACAGAGATTTAAAGTAAGTCGTTTAAGGAATTACATTACTTTCCATTCCATTACTAAGTTAAATCAACTTTATAGCTCTGGGTTTTTCATTAAATCCATTAGTAACAGCAGGCCCCAGTAGCTAGTGCTGGCATATTTTAAAGTTAATTTCTACATTAGTCATAAAATAAATAAAATAAAAATAAATCAAAAAAATGCAATATGTAGTTGCAAGAACTAGCTGCAGTTCCCTTTCTAATTTGCTCTTACTATAAGAGTCTAGTTGCAGCACCTTTAAAGTTGGATATTTAATCTAGAATTATTGCAACTTAGGCATAAACCCATCCTATCCTATAGATCGCATATTTACGCACCAGAAACGTTAAACAAACAGCAATTGGAGCGCAGGGCCCTGTATAATCGTACATATCGCCATCCCCAGACGGAACCCGAGAACAAATCACAAACAATTCGCATCAGCAAAAATCCAAGAAACACCCCACAACCCAAAACACTGACGGAGGATGAGGCTTTTGTTTAATCAGAGGGCAGGAGGGGAGTTCGAGGGCAAGACTATCAAATGAAGTGGAAAATTATTTGTCAAAACAAAAATATGTATACACAAGAGAAGGAAGTGCTCCCCCCAACTATACCATACCCAACCCACACCCATACCGAAATATCTCATCGACTTCTAGCAAAGGGACAGCACAGAGCTGCTGCGTAGGTGTCCCATGATGATTGCTGTTGACACATAATTTGCCATTATTCGAGTAGGTGTCCGTCTGTCCGTCCGTCGGCTAGTCCTACCATTTGTCCGACTGTCAATCATGACACTCGCTTTTGGGTTCGCTTTCAGCATCACTTTCCCTCTCTGCCTGCCTCCCTCCCTAACATCCACCATCCCACACTGTGTGGCGTGTCCTCTGGCTTTGAGTAATGATGTCTTGGACCAGGTCAAGTGTTGAAGTCTATTACGCTGACAGATTTGATGGGCCTCCGCCTGCGCCGCCGCTCCACACAAACCACAAAATGGTGGCCAGGGTGGGCGAAGGGCAGGGCAGGAGCAGGGCAAAGGCAACTTCATTTAACTTTCAGATTCAGGAATCCGTAACCCTTTTAAAAGCATTCTCTTCGCACTGGCCGGACCATTTAGCCGGCAACGCTGCCAAAGCAATTTCCCAAAGTGGCTTTTGTGGTCGAGAGCCGATGGGACGAAGACGCCCTCCTGGTGGGCCATTACTCTACTCTACACCTCTACTCACATATCTTATCCGCCTGCCCAGCCATGGCACACGAGGGCTGCTCCTCCATGGCATCCTGCCCACCAGCACCACCACCACGAACACCACCAATGGCACCACCAGCATTCCACATGGTCTCCAATATTTTGATCAATGCACTGGCATCCGGATGGGTGGAATGCTTCTCCTCCACGTGGACCATCAGCTCCTCGGCGGTGAAGCCCAACTCATCGCAGAAGGGACACTTGAAGCTCTGCGGTGCCTCGCCGTTCATCAACTCCTCGCCGCCAAAGTAGATGTCCAGCATCTTCTTGTTGTAGAAGGCCCGCATGGGATGGTAGTACTTGTGCTTGGGGCTGACGCGATTCTTGTCCTGATCGAAGCAGGCTCCACAGACGGTCATCTGAGAGCCGCAAACGACGCACTCATACCAACGTCCCAGATCCCCGTGGGCGGGGCAGCCCAAGCACTTGCGGCGCACCACCGGACACTCGGAAGACATTGCAACAACAACAAAAACTACGCGATCGAATAGATATCAAAGGGCGATTCTCTTTGCACGATTTGGCACTTTTTCCCGATTATTTTTCTAGCTCAATTTTTGTATATCCCGAAATTAATGACACTCCCGTTTGTAGGTTTGAAAAAATGAATTTATTGCTCGTATTTATAATGCTACGATGTGACGAGGACGGCAGCAACGATAATTGTGAGGGATTCCGACACGAAGCTACTCTGGGAACTACTCGAAAGGCACTGCCTGCTTTGCTTGGCTGGCTATGTTTTGTTTATGTCTAACAAGTGCACAAAATAAAAGATGTAATCAATCGCAGCAGTCATGCAGGAGGGGACCTGTAGCTATCGCAGCTCTGTTTAGCTCTGAATGGCAGATATCGAATTGGAAATGCGAAAGCCTTGTCCGAAATCTGCAGCCTCAGTTGCAGTTCCTTCCAAGTTTGGCAAAAATATACAAAATAAAACTACTCATCGCTGGCTGCTAACTGCCTATAGAGATAGCTCTATTAATAAAATTAGAGGCTGCTTTCGATTCAGTCTAACAAATTTTATTGTTTATGCTGGTGCAAATCCTTCCCTTTCCAATTGAACCTTTTTGGAACAGGTCTCAAGTCCCAAGACATTTCTAAGGCAACAAAACTTGCGCAGGAACTCATTTTTATTGGTCATAACTACAGTAATATATGATATACATATATATATATATTCTGTAGTCAGAATTTCTTTAAAATTATTAAATTTTGATCTGAAATGTTTTTTTCTTTTTCTGTTCCAGAATTATTATTACTATTTTTATTTTTATATGTTTCACATGTAGTTTCCTGTTTGCTGAATGTTTTGCTTTCTTCTTTTCTTTCCTTCTCCTTTTCTTGCTTTCTTTCATTTTCCTTTTTACTTTGCTTTCCGTTCCTTCTCCTTTTCTTACTTGCTTTCTTTCCTTCTCCTTTGTTTACTTGCTTTCTTTGTTTTATGTCATTCTTCTGTTTCCGCTGCGTTCAATACCCTTCCCCATAATAGCTGTCATCATCGCCGAAGAAATAGTCGAGTTCATTGGAATCGATAGAGCCTTCGCTGTCAGAGCCGGGCACATAAATTATCTCCTCAGTATCATCAATGATGGCCGGAGCTTCTGCTGCAACATTTGAAGCTGGCACTGCCCCAGCTGCAGCTGCAGCTGCAAGTGGCTGCTGATTTTCCTCTGCTCCAGGAGCACCCATATCGATATTCAGTGTGTTGAAAATATCAATGTGTAAGGGTGGAGAGTTGTTGTCTTCGTTGTTGTTCGCATCGGTATTGTTGTTATTGGCGCCATTTCCATTTCCATTGTCATTGTCATCGTTGGCAAAATCAGTGCCAGCCTTGCTCTCCTCGTCGTAGCTTTCGTCGTCGTCGGCATCGCCATCGTTGCTATCAATAAATGCTATTGGATTCCGATCGTCACTGCCGTTAATCCCAGCACCGAGAATGTGTCCCTCCTGACCGTAATCGGCCGATGAATTGGTCTGCAACATGTTCTCCAGGTGACGGTTGCTGGATGTGGCCTGGGCCCCTGGATCCTTGGATCCGTTCTCGGCTGCATTTTCTTTGGTTTCCTTCTCGTTGGATCCCTTCTTGGCATCAATCTTCTGGGTTAAGCGGTCAAACCAGCTCTGATAATCCAGCAGACCTTTGAGATACTTGGTCATGGCACTCACGCCCGACTCACGGGCTTGGCTCACATTCTGGCTCACCGGCATCAAATTTGGCCCTTCGTTGAGCTGCTCCGCCAGTGGCTCCAGCTCGCTGATAGCCCCAGCTGCTGTGGCATTGGGTGGCGTCTGATTGGAGCGCATTTGCCGCATCGAGTGCAAGTCCAGTGGTACTGAGCTGAGCTCCTCCTCGGCGAGCATGGAGCAGACGACAGCATTCACGAAACGTGCCTTGGCCACCTTGCTGTCGTGCTCAGCATTGCCAGGCATCTTTTCAAAGGCCACTTTCAGCTTCGAGCAGCAGAAACGATCGTCAGTGAGATCCCACTTATCGTTTGGTTTGTCTGTGGTCTTCAGCTTGGGCTCGGCAACGGTGACCAGCTCCGTGGTGGTGTCGCTCTTCTTTGGTGGTGTGCCAAACAGCCGCACGGGTGTTGCCCCAAACGGCGCCAAAAGGAATGTGTTCGGCACAGCAGCCGGACGGTTTTGCGGCACAGCCGGAAGGTTTTGCGGCACAGTCTGACGGGTTTGTGGGACAGGCTGGCGGTTTTGCGGCACAGCCTGCCAGCTTGTGAGATACGCGCCGCGTCGGTTGGCCACGCTGTCGAGGCCGAATGGGTTGACATTATGGGCGCGGGTTAAATTCGGCAAAGCGGGGCCGGCAGCGGGACTACGAGCCGCCGGCTGATCGCACAAGAAAAACGTATTCAAGTGGTGCTGACGGGCAGTGAGATTTCCGTTGGATGCCTCCGTGGGTGCGTGCAGCGGCGGCATGGCAGCGGCACGACGGCTGGCAGCTGCTGGCGGCAGAGGCGGCTCTGGCAGCCTAGCCGCAGTCACCTCACCGATGCGGCGACTGATGGGCCTGCTGGAGACCGAACCAAACGGGAGGCGACTTGTGGCCGGTGGCGGTGACTCCCAGCGCCCTCGCAGGCGTTCAATGCCCTCCACCTCGATCAGGCGGCAGATGCGATTGACATTGGTCGCGATGCCATTATGGGCAATGGTGTTTCCGTGCAGGTGGGCGAACTGGTCGCGCAGGCTGCGTGCCCGCATCACCAGGCCCGTGCAGTGCCCTTCGAATCCATCGGCACTTGCGTCTAGACTGAGCAGCCGATCCATCACGCGCTGCAGCCCAAACAAGACACGGTCCATGGCCACAATGGTTGCCTCAGTGATGGGGGCACGGGCCTGCGCACGGCTAAAGCTCCTTGGGGCTGCTGCTGGGGCTGGTGGCGCCACACCCGGTATCTCCAGCTGAATAATTGGCACTGGAGCTGCAGCTGGCGGTAATGACACTGGCAATTGGTATGGCGATCCCGCCATGGCCTGGCCGGCGATCGCCGCAAATGGCAGTAGAACTGCGGCTGGAACTGCCGCAGATCCGGCAATTGGTTGGTTCCAGGCCGCTGACATTGCAGCTGGCTGAGGCGCCAATGGGGCTGCTGGTGCTGATCCCCCCACGACCTGGGCCTGGGCGGCCATCAACGGAACACCACCCGGATGTCGCGACGTGAAGTCGACAAAGTAATACGAATAGGCCATCAGCAGGTAGTCCTTGTAGTCCGCATGGTCGCGGTGCGTCAGCAGCAGATGCTGGTACAGCGCCTCTATGGTGAAGCCCAGCCGCTGGCACAGGGCGCACTTGAAGCTCTGCATATCCATGGGGCTGGCGGACGGCTCCTCCCCGTCATAGTACATCTGGAACGCCGTGCGGGTGTAGAACACCTGCATTATGTGATAGTATTTGTGATGCGGCGCGGCCGGCATGTGGTTGTCCGAGTAGCAAATGCCGCACAGATGATAGTTCTTGCAGTGGAAGCACGTGTAGCGCAGTCCTGAGTAGTCGGCCCTCTGGCACTGGCGGCACGGAAAGCCAACGTGACGATCTGGCCGCAAGTTCATTTGATAGGCGTTGCCATTGGCCTGGGCCAACACGTTCAGCGCATTATCTAGGGCAGAGCTATCCGATTGGGGCGGCTCATCCGGATGCATTCTGTGTGGAGCAGGGATGAGACTATGATGACTAAAGGTTTTTGTTTTTTGTTTTTTGTTTGTCTGCAGCGTACGTTGACAAACTTTGGCAAAAGGCAGCAGCACGGCACGGCGCAGTACACAACGATTGGCAGAGAATTTACGATACAAACAATATCTGAAATTACTTTGAGCCCGTTCGCTGGGTTGGATTACAGATGTTTCAGGGCCTGGCTAAAAATGTGTGTTTGAAAAAACGAACACAAAACAAAAACGGGCTCTGTGTGGAATGTATTTTTGCGCAGAAATTTCTAGAAGCATACATATGTACATATGTAGGTACGTGTGCGTGTGTACCCTTAGCCTAGGTATGTACGTATTCCAAAAGCAGTTTATGCACTTTAACGCATGCAATTTACGCTTTTTTCTAAGGCTAATATGTCTATGAAGATGCATTTACTGAAAACTTATCAGTGTCCACTGTGCATAACCTAAAACCTAACCCGAATATGCAGGCAGACACACACACACACACACGAATTGGACAAAAGCGCCGGCACATACACAAACTACCACAAGGCACATACACACAGGGGCGCTCGAAAAAAAAAAACGACAGCATGTGCGGAGTTCGGGAACATAAAACTCCTCGCGTCTGATGTTTATTGAAACTCGATCGTAGTTAAACAAACACTTAGCGCAGCGCACAAACAAATTGAAAATTAACAAGAAGACACACAAAAACCAGAAAAGAAAAATTAAGCGTGTGCCAGAGCCGCACACAAAACAAAAAAAAACTTGTGCCGCCTTTTGCCAAAGAATAAAATGTTTCATAAAATACTGCCCATACTTGCTTTTTCTTGGAATATCACTCGATTTGATTTAACTGGAGCCGCACTTTTGTGCAGCTAGTAATATACACTTATGTCTATTCTTGAACTTATTAATTTCGGTCCGCTTGCGAAAGAACCGACATCTGTGACAAACGAAACAGGAAAGAGAGATGACACAGAAGTCACATACGCCGCTAGGCAGAAAGTGCAAAAATGAGCAAAAATAATCGAATGTTACGAATAGACGCCACGTTTTTGTCACCTCTAGACCACCTATGGTTATTTATTTCAGGCCTGTCAACAGCAGCGCCGAAAAATTCTACAGCAATTAAAAAAGCCCAGGAATGAACATAATATATTCCTGAGCTGTTCTTTCAGTCAACACACGGTCCCGATAGGCAACTATCGATATAAATCTGTGGATTCCGCTCATGTTGCTTCTTGATTCCGCGGTGCTGGAGACAGGCCTTTAAAAAAAACAGCTGCGTCTCCGGCAAAGTTTATTAAATTGGGCTTTAAACTAAAGGTATGTTTCTGTTAAATAAAAGCGGTGGTTTGTTCCTAGAAATTTGGTATCAAAAGCACAAATGTTAGTGGTTACACGTAATGTTTTTTTCTTGAAAATATATCAAATTACGCGTCCGAGCAGAGGCTTTTGTGCGCGTAACAGCACAAATTTCGCGCATAACACACTGCATTGCGCACTTAACAGTACAGATCGTCTTTCTGACACAGAAATACGAGCTAGAGGTGGATAAAAAACGATGTTGCTATCGATACATCGAAGTTTTTCTTCGATAGTGCACAGACACGCTTAATTTTGGTTTGTTTTGCGTCATGACTGATGCCAAATTTTTGCATTTAATTGAAATAATTAAATAAATCTGTGGGAGTTTAATTATATTTGTATATTTATATTCGGCGCACCAAAGCGTGATCCAAACCTATGTCTAGCCTTTCCTTTTGGTTGTTTACTTTACTTGTGCGTGCAGGAAAACGTTGCCCAAATATGGCAATCCTTTTTTAGCGCGTCAGTTTTGGGAGGGAGGGATCGGTTTTTGTGCTTATTTTTGTTGGACCCCAGGGCTTGTTAACTCCACATTCAAGCCGTTCTTGGCCGCAGGACCCAACTAAAAACTCTCATTAACATAATAAGCATCATTATACAAATTTAAAGCAGCGTAAAATGCATCCACATACCCCGAACACACCACGCCACAGCATAGCACACACACACAGCTCACAGCTCACAGGGTTTGACCTCAATTAAAATATTTTGCGAGCGAAGAGAGAGTTTTGCGCCAACTTGCATTTTATGTGCTCGTACTTAATGTAGTACATCCCCCTCTCCCACGCTAGGAAGGACCCACTGCAGCAATAAAAAGAGCCGTTGACATTTCACGCTTTTAATTAAAAATACGGCCAACAATTTGTGCTAAATGAAATAAAGAAGAACGGACCCTCGGCTGCCTAAGGTTCTGGTTCTGCCTTCTATGCTCCTATGTGAGGGTGCCCACAAAATTTGCTATAAATCTGACATGATTTTAATTGAAACGACATGATAAAGTGTTGATGGCCTGGTCTTATACTCGTATTAATATACTCCCACAATGAACCCCATTTTAAAGGGCGAGTGGGAGTGGTGAGGGGCAGGGATTTCTCTCGAAAATCCTGCTTATGACAGTTGACAGCTGAGGGAAGCGATTTATCAGAGCTCAAAAAAGCCAGGCAAGCGCCAGCAGGCAGCAACATCTGATGACATTGCAAAATAAATGTCAAAGAGTAAGGCCGAAAGGGAGCAAGCCACATATATAGAGTCATGTCGTCAGAGATAGTCAATCACACATCACACAGGACATCAGGACATCAGGGACCAAAGAAGAAGTAGGAGAATTACAGCTTAACCCAAAAGGGAACTTAATTACTGTGCTGTGTGTGGCTGGCTGTTGATTTTGTGGAAGTTAATTGAATGACTAAAGTGTTTGTCTTCATTAATTAATTGGTGGGCAACACATTTTCGGTGATTTCTTTTTTGGGTTAAATGTGTGAAAGGTTCAAATTTAATGGCTGGGCAGAGGACTTAATGCCAGTTTGTTCGGCAAGGTTAGGATAGGTTTGCAGCAAGAATATTTAGGCAATTTGGTAATTTTTTATATTTTTGGAGGCGAGAAAACATCCGGAAAATCCTGCAAATTACTGTGAGAAATGTTGCATATTTTTGAATGCTTCAAAGTTTTGCTTCCTTTTTTGCTGTATATTTTGTAGTTGCTTTATATTTTGCTGTATATTTTGTAGTGGCATATCCAATTATGTTTTCCATTTCAAGTTTTTTTTGCGTACCCATGCACTTACCCTACCCCAAATGAAGTGAAATAGCCAAAATCCAATTATAGCAATTCACTTTTTGCCTTGTTTTTGGCATACAGCACAGCACAGCATATTCAAAAGTTAGCTAAAAAATATTGCATATAATCGTAGTCGTAAGTTGGCTTTACAATTCTTGTTGAAGAGTTTTACACTCTTTCCATGTACATACGAGCATTACCCGCTGGAAGCACTCCAAGAAACTTTTGCTTAAAATGTTCCATTTCGAGCATTAAAAGTTTTTGTGCGCCAACAACGGAACACAAAGCAAGCACACCAGAGCCGAGGGATAGGAAACATTTTCAATAATTATCACACCCAGTCGCAAAGAATGGCAAAGACATGAAAATATGCCCCCTCCCCCCCAAAAGAGGAGGAAAAGCGTAATGGAATGAAGAGCCCCCAGAAGTGCCTTGTCTGTTGCCTTTTACTTAATATTCATAAAAGCATTTTAATTTCCATTTAATTAAATTATTTGTGTGAGTCAGCAGTTGATTCTATTGTGGGGGCGAACGAAGGAACTGCGCTGCTCCTGCTGCTCGGGGCGTGGCTGGGTCTGTCTCTGTCCCTGTCCTGTCTCTCTCTGTCTTTTGTTCTTTGTTTTTTTTTTTTTTTTGTTTGGGAATGTGTCAAGGCAGCAACTTTAATGGCATCGCCATGCATGTTCAATTAACAAATTTTTTACGCTGGCAGGACTTCAATTAAAACAATTTCCATATATGCATAAGGAAAATGGGCGAAGCGTGTGTGGGCGTGAGTGGAAAGTTTCAGTAAAACATCAAGGGTAAAAGTTGTGCCCGCCCGGAAAGACAGAGGGAAATAAGGTAGCTCCTCTTTTTGCTGGTAAATATAAAAGTGGCATAAAAAGCCAGCCAGAGCTCTGGCTCTGCAGACGTTGTACTTAACACTTAAAACTAGTTTTTGAACTAGAATATTATTGTTTGAGTGCAATTATTTTGGGTATATTTAAATATTTAGATAATAACACTATTTAAGTGTTTAGACTTGGACTGAGTGCCACGGTGTTTTCCTTGAACTGATTCGATGCATAAATGTGCTCTCTGGGAGTATGAGCATATGGGAAATCCCTGTTTTCCTTGCACTCTTAGTTTGCAGTTCTAACGTCAAAGTTCACCCTCAATAAGGAAGTCTAAAGTTTACTTACAATTCAAATGCAAATGGATGGCCACCATTGTGAATCACAGACTCCAGACACGAACACAAACCAAATCGAATCGAACTTGATAAATTGCTGAAATAATCCTCAGTTCAGTTGTCGGTTTTCGTTTCGTTTCGTTTCTCTTTTCTTTTCTTTTTTTCTTTTTGGCAAGTTGTTGACTCGCAGGAATTCGCTAACCAACTGAACGGAACAGTCTGCTAACTGAGTGCGACTCGGCGGGACTGCGACCCAAGCTACAAGCGACACAAAAATGTTGGACAGGCACACACACACACACACACACACAAGAGTACATAGTTCCTTCCTTCCGTTAGAGCTTTGAGCGAAATGTAGTTTTAATTTTTGTCGTGTAGCATAGTTTTTGGCATGTGCTGTAAAAAAACGAAAAAAAAAACGAGAGAAAAAAATAGCAGAAGCAACACTAACAACAAGGCACTCTCATCGGGCGTTGGACGTCGTCTGGCAGTCTGCTATACCCCTCCTCTACCCTTGTCGATTTGTTGTGCGGCTTAATTGCTTTCGTTTGCCGGTTGGGGCAGGGCAAGACCTCAAAACAGCTGATGATTCAGGCAAGCACCGCCACTCACAGAGAGGGGAAGGCGGCAGAGTTGCAGCTGCTATTCGAGTGAGAATAATAACAGTTGCTTTGCAGTCCGCAGCTGTTGGGTGCTCTCTTTCTAGCGATCGCTGCAAGTGGCAATTTGGAACAAGGTAAACGCCCTCTGTCTAGCACGTAACGGTACTTGGTGCATTCTAATCTAATCTTTGCCAATGTTACGGTACGGAATGGTACGTCATATATAATACGTTATATGCAGAACAATTTGTGTGGCTTTCATTAAAGGATATCCGGGGTGAAGAGTTTCCTTCATGGGGGTACCTACACACAGATTATGTACATATACATTTGTCTCTATGTAGGTACATGTGTACATATCTACATATGTAAGTACATATATTTATTATGTATTCATGTACACACCTTGGGAAAATATTCGCTTACTTTTTCCAATCAGAAAGTTTTTTTAAAACAAATCTAGAGCCTGCCTATTTCCCAGTCGAGTTTTGGTGTTAAAACAAAGAAAACAAAAATTGATTACAGGTTGTCGTTTTGTTGTGGAACTTTCGATTATCATTGGTCAAAAGATTTTTCAGATTTTGCTACTCGTTGCAAGACAAACAAACAAACAAAAAATCAGAAAGAAATTCCAAAATTACTGCGTTTGGAAATTTTCTAATATCTAATACCGCGACAAAATGAAAATCTCACTGGGATATTTACTGGAAAAGATTCTGCTGGAAGATCCCGACTTTTTAAGCCGAGCAACACATCTGATGCATTGGTTGAATGAGCCAATCTCAATCAACGACTTTGAATATGAGTATATGAGTGCATTTGGCACATCCATCTCTCCGCTGGCCTTCTGCGGCACCAGCTCAGTAAAGGCAAGCGTCCTGTCCACACTGGACAACTTTATGATAAAGTCCAAGGTTTCGGAGCACCCCATATTGGGTAAAACCTCAGTATTATATGTGAAAATTAAGGACTAAGGTAAGAAGATAAAAAAAGGTGAATTAATCAACTGAAAACGAAAGCAATGCACCATTTAACTCATTTAACTGGCCCACAGATCTAATAGTTTCAACTAAAAACCCCACACGGAAATCCAGCAAGAACAAACAAAAGCCCCTGCCCCCTGATCACCGAATGCAGCTGCCTTACTGAATCCAGCAACAAATATTATGTAGACACCAACTTGGGCGCTGTATTTAGCGTGCGTGGAGCCTTGATTTATTTTAGATTTTTGAGATTGTATTAAAGAAATTGCAGAGCAGTCCATAGATTCCTTCCTCATAACTTCCAATAATAGCACAGCATAAGCTTTGGGGATTTTCAATCGGGCAATTGTCGGTCAGATTTTCCTTCAGCCTTTCCACCCACCATTTCGTGCAGTGTACGCTCGAGAGCAAGAAACTGCTGGCTCAATAAGACCGCTATTAAGCTCAGGCTTAACAGCAGACCAGGGGGGGAACGATGGCAAACGATGGAAAGCCCAAACATAAACCGCATTTCATTTTCAAATGCCCCGCCCAGCAACGGGGAGGCAATGGGAACAACTACCTCTGTTGCCATTTTCCTCAGAAAAATACTGAAAAATCGAGCCTTCTTCACGTTCCTCCGCTCTCGCACGTGACTCGCACGACAGGCAGGCACTTTGGCATTGATTGGGCCCCAAAATGCCAACGCCATCGCCAGCCATCGTTGTGTTCAGCAGGGCCAAATGTCGCCAACGACGTCGACAAAAGTCTGCAGGCTGGAAAAAACTACAGCCAACAGAAACTACGGCCGCTGCCACTGCCACTGAAAGCTGCTCCAAAGCCAACAAAAACCAACAAACATGGCTAAAGGAAAAGCGGCATAGCAGCACTGCAGCTGCTGCTGCTACGGTGGCTCCTGCTGCTGTTGTAGTTTTAATGGTTTTCCCTACAGCAAGCCGCCGCTGTTGAGCGGCTTTTCCGAGTACGAGTCGAGCAGAAACAAACGATGATGATTCATCGAGGCGCAGCCATTGAGCGCTTTTCGCTCTTCCCCCCCTACCCGTACAAATTGGCCAACTTGCGGGCTCAAGGTGCGGAAGGAAACTTACCTGCAAAGAGAAAAGCAGAAATAAAACAGCAATTAGTGGAGAAATTGTGATGAAAATGTATAAAGAAGAAAGCCTATTTAGATGATAATTTCTTTTGGGTAGATATCCTGCTTGCGACGCCATTTATGGATTAATCTCTGCTCCAGAGATAGTGAAACAGCAGCAAGATAGTCCTTCTCCACTGCAGAGAACGGCATTTACATAAGACAGTAAAGTAAAGCAAAGTAAAGTAACGCAAAGTGAGTACAACAAAAATTAGCGACAGCTGCTTTTGTAATTCTGTTTGCATTTAGTTGCGCACAGCTGTCGCTGGCGCGCGTGTGGCAAGTTTTTGCGCCCCACACTAGCCCTGGCGGGGCTTTTCTTGCCACTGATAATAATGAAAACTTTGAGACCGCCATGGCCAACAGTTGTTGCAAGTAGATAAGTGAGAAATGCAGACGACTCGCGACCAGCAACAAACTGCAAAAAAAAAAACGCAAGAAAAATACCTTCAAAAAGTTTCTCGGCAGAAGGGACTCTCTTCTTTTTTTGTTGGTCTGAATGTGGAGTGGTTCTTATGATGGACACAGACTTTTGTAGGCGCTTTTTTATTTTGTTGCAGCAAACACTTGGCAGCAAAGAATGTGGCAGTTTCTTTTTTTTTTGGTGGAGTAGATCCTTCACAAGTTTTTTCTAAAGTTCTTTTTTTTTGGGTGCCCCCAGGTCGTTGACTTCTACGCGTTTAAAAGAGAATTCTGTGGGGCTTTTAGGTGAAGCTTTAACCGTGAATTTATTTGAAATGGATAGGTACATATATCTATTCCTTATCTAACTCAAAGATATTTCCTTAAATGCGTGCATCGGTCTTCTACCTTTTATCCTGTGTTCTGCGTTCCCTCAAGCGTCTACGAATAATTCGTAGCCTCTCTCTCTCGCTGCTTTTCTTATAGTTTCTGCTCTTAAGTCTAAGACGCTTAGCGACTGCTTTTCACCTGCTTTCTGTTATCCTTGAAGCCCAGACTGGGGCGCCACTAAGTCCTGCTCTATCTGGCCTTACTATTCCACATTTTTCTCGCTTCTCGCTTCTCCTTCACACTTTGATGGCGGGTTCCCTGTGTCTCAGGCAGGTCTCTCCTTTTCTGTGCAATTACATAAGTAAATGCCGGTAGCACGTGCCCGGCTGTGCCTCCTGCCACTGCACCGGTCTGTGTTTGTGTCTGTGTCCGTGACTCAATGAAGCCGAAACGAAGCCTTGGCCTGGGCGCCTCCGCCCACTTGAGTTGTTGCCTTATATACCTTATATTCTGCTCTGATATACATATACATATGTACGTACATTCATTCGTCTGCAGTGACGTGACGTGTTTACTTTATGCAAAAAATAAAAAAAGAATGTGGGAAAATGCAGAAGAAAAGTCGGAGGAGCAAAAAACTGACGCCCCAAAAGTTTTCCCCAAGTTTTCTCTGCTGGCCAATGCAGTTTATCACCTTGGAAATGCGGCTAAATGACTGCAAAAAAAACACTGCTAAAACAACAAGCAACGTTCCTACACGTCTGTATATATACGAGTATATACGTATGTATGAATGTACTTTGTACATATGTACATGCACGCTTTATGTGCAAGAGGCTACTGCACTATTGATTTTTTGATAGTTATGCAGCTTTTTTTTTTCATTGTTTTTTTGCGTTGGTTTGATGTTTGCTTTATTTATTTTATGTTTGGTTTGATTTTTGCTGCCCTTTTTTGTTTGGTTTGATTTTTGCAGACTTTTTTGCTTGATTGGATTTTTGCTGCCCTTTTTTGTTTGGTTTCATGTTACTTTTCTGTCTTTTTTTTTTGTGGACTTTAAGCGGTGGCCCTGGCAGGTGAGGTCATTCGATATTAGCAAAAGTCAAGTAAAAAGTTACAGGTTTCAGGGGTGCAAATTGGATGTATTTATAGGTTTTGAAACAGTTATTAGCAGAGGGTTATAACCGACAAAATATTTAGAGATATTAATGGTATTTAAATAAATTATATTATTCACTTTAATTATTTGTAAAAGTTTTTGTTTTAAATGAAATCTAAATTGAATTTCGTATAATTTCTAAAGAGGATATAAAGTTCCTTAAGTATATCTAATCTTTGATTTATATTGTACATTATGTTTTTATTTTAGATCAAATGTAACTCTGCAGTTCTAATTCCTAATTTAGATTCAATATTATTTTGCTTTGAATCCCGTTTATTTTTAATCGAGTTATGAATATTACAGAATATAACAATAGAAACCGTGTAGAAAAAACTGTTTGTTTCCTTGGTAAATATACTTTCGATGGCAGAATATAAATCTATTGCAGTTACACAGGTCTATCTCGTACCAAAATTATGCAAAAGTATCTAAAAACCATCAACTAGAATAGAATCGACTCTTCATGTCTGCTACAAGTTTTCCATTTAAAACTAAATTTTCTCCCCGCACTGTTTTAGTTTTAACCAAAGCCCCAAACTTACTTTGCGGACTCTGAACTTCTTTATTCCCCATAAACATAATACGCTTACGTTTGCATTTACGGGTAAAACTCCAAAGTAAACGGAAAGAAGAAAAGAATCACATATAAAACGCATTTGAGTTGAAAATTAATTTTGGTTTTCAAGGCTTAACCCATTTATGGCCAAGTTATTTACTCAAAGCATTTATTCAGCATAAAAGTTTATCTTTTTAAAGAGAGCAAAGGCAAAAGGGAAGAAAGAAAAGCCAGCCTCCAGGGCTGAGAATTATTAATGGAAGAGTGCGCCGCACAGGAGGGGAGGCTCCACCATTCAGTGCCCCTGCAGCATACCACTTAATACAGTCAACTATTGACAGCAATTGAGGCGCTGCCCTGCTCCTAATACGCAGCTCAAAGAGCGTGGAGGGGGCGCCGTAGACGAGGGAAATGTGGAGGTTATTTGAAGAGGTAAGCATTTTCCAGGCGAACAGACAGCATCACCACACCCAGCGCCACCACCCCCCTACCAGAGTCGCGCGCTCGCTTGCCTTTCAGATTTAATGAAAAGCGAAAAGCAAGCATGAAAATGGCTTCATTTTGAAGCTTTAAAGTGGGTATCGCAGTACATTTACTGTGGGTACATTTTGCAGCGTATTTTTGGCTGGAAAAATCCAGCAGATTAATCCATAAAATGTAAGTAAAACTAAAGCAAAGGTTCATTTAATTTCTGCTCAAGGCAATGCCACACCACGATTCATGCCCCAGCAGCAGCGACCCCTGAGCACACTGGCATCAACATCAGCTAATTAGTAGCAAAGGCCAGGAGGAGAGGCAGCACAAAGAAAGCCACCAGTTTGGTGCCCGCCAAGATAAACAAAACCACGGGAAATCCCCCAATTCAAGCCAGAAAATGAGGAGGAAAAGCCAGAAGGGAAGGAGCAGCACACTACTGAAGAAGAGGAGCAGCGTAACATCACCTCTATGGGGGGAGAGAGAGCGCGGGAACATAGTTCCCAAAAGCACAAAACAATAACCAAAGCGGAAGGCGAAACAACAAAAGTGAAAAGTGCAAAATGAAGGAAGTTTATTATTATTTGCAACAGTTAACATTTAAAACAAAAGCTGCAACAACATCAGCGGCAAAGGGAACAAAGGAGCCCGCAGGCATTGGAGCAGCTGCCCCACATGCCCCAAAAACCGTACCAAGTTGTACAGTGGTTTATGCCCCTCTGTCGCATTGGGGCAGCAAGCAGCAGGAGGAGTTCATCAAGATATTCACTTTTTTTTTTTTGTATATGCATTTTTCATATTCTTGTTTTATAAATGCCCTGCATTTTGAGAGTTTAAGAGGGTATCTTGTCGTTGTGCCAGAGCATAATTTTAGAAGAAAAGCCGCCGAATGTTAAGTAGTTATTTTTCTGTGTAGCCAGAACACCTATAATTCGAAAGTATTTTGTAATAAATACGCTTCCATCCGACATTTAAAATTAAAAAAAAATCCTTTGATATTCGAAAGATTTAGAGCTTGTACCACTTTAAAGTTTAAACACTTTTAAAGCATTCTTTTATCTTATGAGACATGAAAAAATAAAACAAATAAAAAGAAAAAAACCTGAAAAATCAAGGGATTGCTTTCATTAATTCTATAGAATTTTTGGCCCGTTTAAAAAGCATCCCCCAGTCATGCTATCGAGTAAAGATCTCCCACTTCTATTTAATTTAAATGCAATTCAACAAAAAGCAAGCAATGTCACTCCTTCTCCGCTCCTGATAAATGGGGCACCACATATGGGGCCCCATGAAGGAACGAACCAAAAAGGAAAGGCAAATAAAAAGACGAAAGCAAGCACTTACGGGCGCTTAATGAAGGAAACGGCATAAAAGCCGCCGTCTAAGTAGATGTTGTTGCCTTGTGCAACAAACGGAAGTACAAAGAACAGCAGCAGCAGCAGCAACAACAACAACAACAACAAGAGGCGGAAACAAAAACAAGAGCAAATATTATGAGAATTGGAGGCATTTTCTAACAGTGCCAACGCCTGCAGAATGGAAACTTAATTTTTGCTGAATGTGTCGCCAGTTTTAGGGTTTGCATGGATACACAAAGGAGGGAAACAATTACTGGCTGGCTGGAAGGCTATGGGGGATGGCTGTGGTGGGGGATAAACAAGCGGAGAAATGTTGCTAATTTAGCGTCAAATGTGAAAGAGAGAAAGCAATGAAAGTAAATGTACATGAATACGGGTGGAAAGGACTTTAAAACGATATTCTGTGTGGGAATGCTCTTTGTGTTGAAGAATAAATGCAGGGGACTCTCTTTAAAGTTGAGAGGAAATCGTCTTGAAGGTCTTTGGAACCCTAGAAGGATGGGTTATACATATGCAGGGGAAGAAAGCCAACTTTGACAACAATCCCTCTAATTAAATCCCATACATTTCTCACTCTCGTCCATTAGTTCCAAAGAGCCAAGTTGCTTTGCAGTTAATCAGGCAGATAAATTCAACAAGATCTGCACCAGACAGACGCCACATAATGCAGCAGTAGAGTATCCCACTCCACTTACCCCCCGCAGCACTGTTTGGTGGCAAGTTTAAAATTATCTCTAGGAGGGCGTCCAGACAACGAGGAAATTGTGCTGCCCGTCCGGCAGTTTGTTTGTCGTCTCTGGCAGGGATGTTGGCCAGCCATGTTGTCAGTGGAAATGTCAGTGACATTTTTAGCGTCCGATGCAGACGAAGGCGGTGACTAAAACAAGAGTAGAGCTGTGCCGGCTCACGCTGAAGCTGCTGCAGTTGTCGTAACTGTTGTCTAGCTTCAATCACTGCACTGAGCGAAAAAAAGGCAACATTTTGCATGTTTTATGACCAATTGAAAATTGTGTATGCTACAATTTTTAATTGAGTTTTGAAAATATTTTACATAAATATTCCTTTGATTTGTACTACATTATTCTACATTTAATTTTACTTTGAATTACATTCTACATTACGTTCGACTTGGTCCCGCAATAGACCCGCCTCCACACCGACCTTGCTGCTGAGCTCTATATGTATTCCCAATCTTATTGCAGTGTGAGAGGAAGAAACCGATTCGCATGCCTTGTCGCGTTGCGGTGGGATTGAGCAATTAGGAAGAGGAGCAATGAGCACAGGAGCGAGCAGCAAAGCGCAACTTTGAGTAAAGAGAAACTTTGAGCAGCTGGAAATGAGCGAACGAACACCTAAAGCCGACTGCGCTGCTGCAGCGATATCGTGCGGGTCAGGTAGCGGATCTGAAATGTTGTGTGTATGCAAGGAACAACAAATGCAGAGAAGGTAACAGAAAGCAAAGACTGAAGAAGAATCTCCTCCTTCTCGCTTGTTGCTTTCGCTTTGGTCTTACATTTTTCTCAGTGTAGATCTATATCCCCCGCCTCCTACTTTATGTACCAACACCCCCACTGGCTGCTGTTGCATTGAATGCATTCTGCAGTTTACATCCGTTTTAATATCGTCGCTTGTTGGTTGTTTGCTTCCAGCGATAAACATGAACCAAAATGGTCGACTAACTGTTCGCTATGTTCCCCCCTCTCTTCACTGTTTATTCCTCTTTCGGGTTCTCTCTCTCTTTCTATCTCTTAATGCACCCACATCCGCTTTAGAATGACAACCAACAAACGTCATCTAAAATGTAAGAGGAAACAATGAAATTTTGTTGCATTTCATTCTTGTCGTTGGCCATTTTGCCATTTTCTCCATTTGGCTGTGGTGTAGTTTTGTGTGTTTGTCGGTGGATTTCCACTGCATTCTTCTGTGCATTCTGTATTCTGCATTCTGTTTTGTGTGTTTTGTTACGATTTCTGTTTTGGCATTATTATGACAACGGGAATGTCCGCTAAATAAAATGCATCTGTTACCAGCGGTATAGTGACAAGAAAAAAAACAAATACAGCAAATGAACAGGAGAAAGGAAATCCCCCATCGAAGTGACATGTGCAAATTATCGCTTATGATATTGCTTTACTTTTGGATGGAGAGTGGGAGGGATGTTAGTTCCAATTAACATATATTTATATATGTATGGATTTGTATGGAAAAGAATAAAAATTCCATTACATTTCTAAGAGTTCTGACATGCTGCTTTGATTTCTGCTGCAATTCGTTCACTACTATTTCCATTATCCATTATCCTTAATCTTCAATAAGCTTTGTTGGCATTCCAATACTTTATATCTTATTGATTGTTCCTCCAAGTCTTCGCCATCATCTCTTTCCTCCAAAACCCCAAAACTTCTCCCATAAAGACAGCAGCATTCTCTACAGCATTCTCTTCCAAGATTGCATGCCAAAAGCTTCTTTCCCTTTCTTGCTCGTAAAAACAAATGCCAAATACTAGAATAACATTAACCAAAATGGCATACACAACTTGGCTTTAGTTGCTTTCGATGCTGTTTGTAATTAATACTAAATATATTATTGATTTTTGCTTGCCCTTAACCAAAGTTATACCCCAACTATCGTACAGGCGAACCAGAGTGCTTCCTTGATGCCTGGAATATCTATATAGCGTAGGAACTAATGTTGGTTTGTTTGCACGTTTTTGCTGACTGGTGCAAGAGATTCCCAGGGGTGTAGTTAAGAAGATTGGTATCTAAAAGGGGGTCCTAAAAGATAGGCCTAAAAGGGAACACAGGTGAGCGAAGACTAGAGGAAAAATGTGGTATGAAAGATTTCATAATAGGACACCAATCGACCCCTTATTCGTTCCACTTAACAGAAATGAATAACACAGAGACAACTTACCTAGGGAGCTAGGATATTTTATATTCAAATATTTCGAGCAGTAGAAAACTTAGTCAAGAAAGCAGCTAAGCAATCCCTATATTTTAGGGAAATTTTCGATTGCTATAAATCTTTTCTTGAGTGCAATTTTATGTTTTATTTTAGCTAAGGAGAATTACTCTTCGTATCAGAAAAGTGTCAACATAAATACTCGTAAGGTAAGTGCATCGACACTCGAAACCACCCTGAAACCAGTTTTGTGTGCTACCCCTGTAACTACGCCCTTGAATGGGTGGATATGCGGCCTGAAGTGGGGAGCTGGGAGCTCGTTGTAGTCCGGTTTTATGAGCGTTTAAATTAGTGCGTTTCCATTGTTGTTTTTTGTGCTTGTTGCGGGGGCATTTCGGGGCTGGGAGGCCGTTGCCACTGTCGGACGTTATTGCCAGCGATTCAACCCCCCGACCGTCGTGTCGTGTCGTGTCGATGAAGGTCTTGGGGGTCTCTTCGCTTCGCTGCCGTGTTGTGTGTCCACTCTGGTGGCAAGATTGTTTTATGGCCAACGGCGGTTTAGTTTATTAGCCGCCAACATGCAGGTGATATCCCCCGAGTGGGGAGTGCGCGGAGAGCGCAGAGAAGTGCACGTAAATGTATGGGCGTGGTGGATTGTTGGTAATTAAGACTGAAACTATAAAACCGGATACGGCAAAAGTGTTCGTCAATGTGGCGCCGCACGGTGAGGCATTCGCTGGGGACAAACAAAAAAAAACAAAAACAGGAAGCCACGGATACCACGATGATGAATTACTATCCCAGTTCTAATGATCTGAGTGACAGGAACTAATTAGAAAGAGTTTCTGATTGAGTTTCAGGGAAAACCCCTGGCAAAATGAATTGAATTTCGCGGAAAACCACTGGAACAATTGATTAAATTGCAGGGAAAACTCTTGAATTGAATTCGAGCGGAATTGAAAGCTGGAAATGTTTCCTTCCACCTTTTCAGTGTAACTTTTCAAGCATAAATCTGCAGAATATACTTTTTCTTTTTGTTGTTGTTGCTGCTTCGAAGCCAAAGAAATATGCATAAATATTTTATAGAAATTTTTAGCATTTCCATCAAAGCAAAATGTCAGCAATTCCGCACAAAAAGGGCCCAAGGAAAACACCCGACACCAAGGCATAAATAAAGGATATTCGTAAGGGCAGAAGCAGTCTCTCCCTTGGAAAAAGAAGGTGGCCGGATATCTGTCAGAGGCAGCAAAAATAGAAAGAGCAGCAGAGGAGTGGAGGAGTGGAGGCGTGGAGGAGCGGAGCAACTCAAAAGACTGGCAGGGCGGGCAGCAGCAGCAGCAGCAACTGTGTGAAAATTATACGTTCAATGAAAATATTTGCCAACACATGCAGGACACACACACACACACACACACACAAAAAGGAGCGAGTCCTGCAAGGAGTACGAGTTGCAGTGTGTCCTGGTCTCTAAGCCATATGCAGAATGATGGCTCGTACTACCCCTACCAGAATAATTCTATCTCCTAGCATAACCCTCAATGCAGAATAGCAGCCCCGTTCCGCCCTTCCGCTGCTGCCCCTTGGACTTTTTGTGGTCTCTGCTCGGGGGGCTTAGAGGCACAACCACAATGCAATTTTGCGGTTGCACACTTATGTATAGAGAGAGCGGAGAGCGGAGTGAATGAGAGACGGGCGGTTGGGGCAAGGGACAGCTCACTTGAATGCGCAATCAGCAGGACCTCCACGGACCATGTCCTTTACGTGCGTGCGTAATAATAAAATTGTCAGGCTCATAAATAAAATGTTGCATACAAATGGGCGAACAATCAAAGCAGGAAGATGGGTGGCGGCACAGGGAGGCGGTTAAGGGCATGTGGCAGCAAGCATGCAAGCAAGGGAGAGCAGGGAATGCAGCAGGAATCCAAACAGAGCAGAGAATGGGAGAGCAGGGTGCAGGGTGCAGGAGTGTGGTGCGCCATTTCCATATGCTGTGCAGTGGCATGCAACGAATGCGATAGCCAAAGTTGACCGCAGCATTGCTCTGATTTTCCCCCCACTTGTTACCGCCCCGCCGCGCCCCATTTTGAGGTCAGAATATGTCGCAACCTTTTCACAGCTCCATCTTTCGCACTGGCCCTTTTATTCCCGGGATTTTCACAGCTTTTCCCCAGTGTCATATCAGACATTCATGTCCATGCATTTCGTTCATTTAATGAACTTTGGTTTGCCTTTTGGTTGCCTCTTTCTTTTTTACGAGTTTTACCAAGCGCATAATTTCGTTTTAATATTCAGTTTAATATTATTAAATTTCATGTGTTGTGTGTGTGTGTGAGGAGTAAGTTTTTATCACGTATACGCATCGTTGCACGGGGGGTGGGGGGGGGGTGGGTGCCGGTATATTATGAATTAATGCGGGGGTTTAAAAGAAGGTAAATAAATTTAATTGGGAGGGTAAAAGGTGAGAAAAGAATTGAATAAATAATAAAGTGGAAAGGGGTTTGGTGGTAGGTCTGGGAGTCCGGGGGGAAGAGAAAGTGGTTTTTTGCGCAACCGGGCCTGTGTTGTGGCCGCTGATCAAAAAAACCCTGCGGGGCTGCCGGGACCGGGCTGTGGAACCGCTCCCCGGGAAAATGGGGGGTTCGCCTCCCTACAAAATCGCGGGGGGCCGCCCCCCGCGGGGGGCTCACCGAGCCGGGGGGGGCGCTCCTCGGAGTGTGTTTTTGTGTTACTTTTTGGTGTGCTGTGTAGGAGCGTTTTGGATTTGGTATTTAAGTAAGCGTGGCCCCTCGCGCGTTTAAGATGGAGGTATTTGGGTGTGCGACTGCCGGCCGGGGGGCGGGCGGCGGCCTGTCGGGGGTGTTTAGTGGCGTCGCGGAAACGCGGCGGGTTTCGCGGCGCTGTACGCCGGTTGCTCTTGGCGCCGGGGTGGCGCACCGGCTGCGCGAACGGGCCGGGGGGGGTGGGGGTGGGGGTGGGGGGGGGGGGGGGGTGGGCCGGGGTGGGGGTTGTGGGGGGCTGGGTGGGGGCCTGCGGTGGGGGGGGGGTGTGGCCTGGGGTGCGTGGGCCTGGGGGGGGGGTGGCGGGGTGGCGTTGGTGGCGTGCGCGCCCGGCCGCCTTGGGCCGGCCGGGTGGCCTGGGCGGGCTGGCGGCGGGGTCGGCCCGGCGGGCGGCGGGCGCCGGTGGGGTTGGGGTGCGGGGGGGGGGTTCTGGTGGTGGGCTGGCGTCGGTGCCGTCCGTTAGGGGTGTTGGTGTCGGGGGGTGCCGGGGGGGGGCGCGTGTTTGGGTCCGGGGGTGGGGTGTGTGTCGTGGTGTGGGGCGGTGGTGCTGCCGTTGGGTGGTTTCCGGGCGGGGGGTGGGTGGCGTGGGGTTGTGTGTGGTGGTGTGGTGGGTTTGGTTTGTAGGGGCGGTGGTGGGTGTGGGTGTGGTGGGGTATTGGGGCGGGGAGGCTGTTCCCGCTGGGCGCTGTGGGGCGGGTGGTGTGGTGGGTTGGTGGGTTGCGGTGGTGGGGGTGGGCGGGGTTGGGCGGGTGGTGGGGTGTTGTCTGTGTGGGGGTGTGTTGGGGTGGTTGGGGGCGGGGGGGTGTGGGCGGGTGGGTGGGGGGGGGGCGGGGGGGTTTGGTGTCTGTGTTCCGGGGGGGTGGCCGGGGGCGGGTGGGTGTGGGGGGGGCCGGGGGGGGGTGTGGGTGGTTGTTGTGGGGGGGGGGTGTTGGGTGTGGGCGGGTGTGGCGGGGGTGGTGGTGGTGGGGGGTGGTGTGCGGGGGGTGGGCCGCCCGGCGCCGGTTGTTAGTGTGCGGTTTTCTTTTGCTGGTGTGGTGGGGTGGGGGGGGGGGGGGGCGCCGTGGGTCGGTGGGGCGCCCCGGGTGGGGGGGGGGGGTCGTGGTTGGTGGGTATCGCATCGTTGCACTCACAGAAACCCACAGAGAGAGGGAGAGAGAGAGTGGTGGTGTGTTGGTGGTGTCTGAATGAGTCCTACAGCAATGAAGATTTAAATGAATTTTGAAAGATAATTTGTTGCAAATTTCATCAACAAATTTGCATGCTATATTGCATAATATTTACAATATTATAATGGAAATTGCTAGATGATCGGGTTTTTGTTTTTTTCTTTCAAGTGTTAATTGAGAATCATATTGTTAATTTATTTGCCGCACTTGTATCTTGATTCATTCATTTCTCGCTTTATTTAATCGCATATTTTCACAGAAATTCGATTTATTCTGCTCACCATTATGAAATATTATACAAATGTTTTTTGTTTTTGCCATGTGGCAGGCATGCTCCAAACGATAAAATTATTTGCAAATCAGAGACAAAAGAGTAAATCAACATCAATTTGCTTGCAAACACACAACATTATTATTTGTCCCCTGGGGGTACTGCTGCTGCTGGCTGCTGCTGTTTGGAGGTCCAGCAGGAGGCATTAGCATAAATAATTTCATCAATTTACTGCCTCCCTACCTGCCCCCCCCCTCTCTCTCTCTCTCTTCACACTGCCTACCAATATTATGATTATGATTATTATTGAATTTCGTATTTTGGCAAATTTCCCACATAATAAGAGAAAACGCAAAGGAAAAGCAAACATTTGTGCGATATTTGTGTTGTTGTGTGCTTTGCGGGGGGGCTCCTGCTGAGGAAGAAACATATTTGGTATGCAAATGATGACAGCCAGAGCGCAGAGAGCCGGAACCCGCAACGTGGTCCAGTAATCGTGCAGATGGAGCCGATGGAACCGCTGGAAACCCCAGGGCCCTGGGGGAAATGGTTCTCTGTTCGAAGTAGAATGTTATCCTGGCCCAAACATTGGCGCAAGTGCAGCAATTGCCATGTGTCTGTGTGTGTGTTAACATGGCAAGCGTTTTAGCCAGAAAACTATTCCCCACTGCTCCACCCCTTCGGCAGGATAGAGAAAGAAAGGGATAGAGAGAGAGAGAGAGCACTTCTCTTGGCTTAATGCATAATTGAAGTTTTGTGCTGCAAAGTTTTGGCCTCATGCCTCATGGAAATGCAACGAACATCCCCCCATCATCCCCCTCTATGCCCCACTCGAATAAACATTTTCCAGACAAATACAAATCCCGCATTCGAAATACAAATATTCGTTTTGGCCAGAGAAAGGCAGCAGCAGAGAGCAGCCACGAACAGAATGCATGAAATATTGTATGTTCAGGGCAGCAATTAAAGGTTTCTAAATGGAGATGTTCTCCGTTTTTGGAAGCACAAACACACAGAGGCAAATGGCAGGGGGGCAATGTTGCAGAGATCATGCAAATGAGTCTTAAAATGGGTTTTACTCTGAGCAGATTATGCAGCAGGCTGCATCTTTCATTAATGGATTATTCATTTCAGGCTTTTATATGGATGTTTGGCCTTTTATAAAACAGATGTTGCATTGGTGAATCAATTATACATATGTACCTCGAAAGACATACCCAGTCGCATTTTTTTATTCAATTATTCTGGTAGCAAATACTTGCCCTTCCGGGAGTACTTTGCGCTGCACTCTTTTTCACAATTTCTTTGCCTTTTTTTATGCGATGATATATATTTCTGAGGTCTCCAGTTTATTAGCCATTATTGCGAACATTTGCTTTTGGCCTTCCGCCAGACTGCAATAAAGATTAATGTTTTCTGCAACCCTACAAATCCCCGCCCACGATTGCCACAAACAACAAACTATTTGCACTCGCTCCCTCCCGCTCTCCCGCGGCAATTTGTCATCATAAACAATATTTCACAATATCCGCTTTTGCCTCGTTGGCCATTTTTACTCTTCAGCTTTTGGCCATTTTGTTAAAAGCCAGAAAATAACAAACAGCGCGGGGAAGCATGGTACATGGGCGAACGAAGGCAGGGAATACTTGTGTACCCCTTACAAGAAAATTGTGGGGGGAAAACACTAAAAGGAAACAATATTTCTAATAGATTTTTAGAGCTTCAAATTTTTAAGATTTTTCTTTACATTTTTGTTTTGTTTTTTATATAGAAAACTATTGTTTTGCAAAGGGTTTCATGAATATTCAATTTAAAAAAGAATTCCCACAGTCAAATGTCAGCGGAACCAACGGGAAAATATTCAGCCATAAATGTGAATAAATCTACATTTGCTGGTTGGCACGGCTGGCTTTTCCTTTGGGAATTTTCCTCGTGTACAGTCACAGCAAAAATTCCTCCCCCTACAGAGAATATTTTTTCAAAAAAGTTTTAATTTTAAGTGCGCAAAGTGTTTTTATTTCGTTTTAATTTTGTTCTTCTTTTTTTCACTTATTGAAGGAAATGTTTTTCGCTTTTTATGCACTCATTGAAGGAAGTGTCGCCAGTCGGCGGCCATTTCTGTTTGTTTGCTATAACACTTTCGCAAAGGAGAGAAAACTTCTGTCCACTCACTTACTCTTTCTCTCTCTCTGGGCCTCTCTGAATATATCTGCTTTCTCACTTCTTCTCCCCTTGCTGGCAATTGAGTTGATTTCTGTTTTAATTGCATTTTCTCCATGAAAAAACCAGCAGGAGGGTGGGGTTAAAGAAGAGTGGAATTTAATTAAAGCAAATAAAATGTGTTAATTAAAAAACTGTGCATATAATTGAATTGTCAACTGTATTCATACGTAGATCCTGCCACTGCAGGGTCTCCTGAATGCCGAGTTCTGATCCCATTCGCTGGCTTTTTTGTTTGCACAAATATTGAGAAATAAATAAATTTATTCATGGGAGGGGAATGTGAGGAGAGGGCCTCGAAAATAAACGTTGGATACCCTGCTAAATATGGCTGAGCCAAATCGTAACTAAAGCTGCTGGCATGCAACAATTACACTGTGCTACACAGTAGCAGGCACCAACCAGAGTGGGCCCAGGCACGATACCAGGCGCCATTATCTACGAGAAACGGGAGGCAGATGGATGCTCATATAACATAATAAACGAGTAGCTATGCCTGAGAGCCTACAGCGTAAAACATTCCATTTCTGCCTTGACAAACATCTGCCCAAAATCATAGTACCCTAATCTCAGAGGACATTAAACACCGAGCCAGTCTTTTTTGCATTTTCACTTCCATTACCATCAATATTAATTATTAATTGCAAATTGAGCGTTGTTTATTGATTTTACAGCCGAATGCGATAAGCATGTAAAAAAATCGAATGCATATTATTTATGGGGAAAATATTATTTGTACGACACGTATATTGCATTATCAATTTTTTTGCACATTCACATTTACATACATTGATTGCATTTTGCACATTTTCCACATATTCCTGGGCTAATATTTTGGTCGGCGGCTTTATTATTATTACGTCGCTAACTTAATTAGCTTTTAATTAGTGCTACGTTCGATGTAAATATTTAATTTCAGAAAATTCTGTTTGCTATTTACACAGTTTTATCATTTAAATTATAGAAAAATTAATTGTTTGCAGTAGATGAAGGGTTTGTCCTTCCATCGTTTGTCTGTCTGCCTCTGTTTCGTGTGTTAATTAGGGATGGAAAATGCTGTTTAATATTTTATGATTATAATGCTAGATAATTGGCGAGGGATTAGGCGAGGAATTACCGGAATGGCCGGAATTAATTGATAATTTCAGTGACTTAGGGGGGCAAATTATAATTATTGTTTCCCTGGGAATCCCTTGTTACTTTCATTTATTTCTCCGATCTAATCATCGACACTCGAAGTATTATGCACCTACCCCTAATGAATGCATTCATCTTTTATTTATTTGAAAAATATCCACTCTTGCACTTAATTTCTATATCTGGAGCTACTTTATTTCCCGCACCCCTCAAAAAAAAAAACAATTTCAAGGCACTTTTGAGTCCAAAGCAAAGTGAATGAAATTAACCTGTAATTAACATTTGACTAATATTTAAATAGAAGAAATTTATGTTAATTCTGCTTAAACGAATCTTGAAATATTTACCAAGAGAAATTCCTACAAACAATGCAATGGATACCTTCCTTTAGGTATCGCCTATCCACACTGATATCTGATACAGACTCTCTATTCACACTGATATCTGATACAGACTCTCATTGTTATTTCTGCACCCTATTATCCTGAAGTACCTCCAGTCACAGCCCTCTCTCGCTTAAGCCAGCATTATTATCCGCGCTCTAGCACTGGAATCATCACAGGATCCCTACATCTGCAATCCCTAATTACAAGGCGACCGCAAAACCAAGCAAATAATAAATATGAACCGGGTTTTGGTGCCCCAAAGCCAGATGAAAATTAACTGCAAGGTTCTCACGTAAACATCCTCCGAACAAAATGTGTTGGCAGGACACAGGGCTTATCCCAAAAACCACAGTGGGCGAGACACATTCGCAAAGTATTTAAAATGTTGCAACAATAACAAATAAACAAATTAATTTAATACGCTTTCACGTAGCGAGAGCATCAACGTACAAAATAACACGTATACGCAGCGTGGCGGAGAGATCCTGGGGGGCGGGAACACGAAGGGGGGTGAGCCAGGAGTCTACTTCATTTTCCATGGCGCCGTCCAGACGATTTTGACATTTTATTACCTCACAAAAAGCCAACAAAGGCGAGCAAAAGCCAACAAACAGCCAGGAAAGCCAAGGAAAAGTCGGGCGGGCGGGGGAACGCAAGTAGAAGGTGAGTTTCTGGGTGGAATGACTCACTTAGGCCCCTTGGCTCTCAGTCTACCAACCACCTGACCAACCAACCAACCGCCCGACGGGCTTTAGATTGTGTTCCCGCGGTTGCCTGTTCCTGGATCCCCTGGGGCCCGGCCCTGTCGTGTTGTCGCGTTTTCGGCTTTCCTTTTTTTTGGTCGTTCTGCGCACTAAATTGTCCAACTAATACTACAATTTTGGGGAACGATTTTCCTTTTCTGTTTCCTCGTTTGCCAAAGTTTGCGCCCGTAACGAAAGCACGTATTGCCCATCAGACAGTTTCAATGTCCATTAGTTCCGATGATCAGGAGAGAGCGCCCCGAAACTTTGTCCATCATACAATTAGATGCGTGAATGAAGGTCTGGGTCTGGTCTGACAGACTGCTCAGGTGAAGGCTTTTCCTATTTTTGGATGGAAATCTCATTAAATTGTTGGTCCCTAAAGATGGGAAAAGGTGGGCTTTGGGCGTGAAATGGAACCTGAGTTGAGTTTTATTTTTGGCATATAGAGTACGTGTATTTAAAAGTCGATTAACTTTTAAGGGAATTATATTAATAAATAAATTTGTGTGTCTTTTATGTATTTTTGGATTTTATATCATTTAAGGCATTTTACTTACTTATAAATTTAACTTTCTTGTTGAGTCGCGGCTGCTTGGAGCGCACTTTATTATTTTTCTTAATGGGCGCCGATCTTCTCGATACTATCGATATATCCGCCATTTAGGAATGCATGTATTTAAAATTATTATGGAGAAAAGTTTACACTTATTAGAACAACATTTATTCATATAAAAAACTTGTGAATAAAAAACCTTTGGTAACAGTTTGATTTGCACTGCAAAAATGCTCCTGAAATATGTAAGAGACTTGGCGCTGTGGAACCCTTGCAAAACTACAGCGAAGGTATAATTAAACGGTTGCAAAATACCAATAAAATACAACAAAAATTGATTTCATTTTTAAATCAAAACTAAAAGAAAAGCTAAAATGAATTGCATTACAAACTAGATTCCAATGAAACTCCCATTTGGAGACACATTTTCAATGATGCTGCCATTTAGAGATACATTTCCGACATTCAATTTTACACATTTACACAGAACCCGACACTAGCCCCCCAGGTAAAGGGAAAATCTTTGGGCTTAGTAAACATTTTCTGCAGCTTAAAGTTTAATTTGACTAATTGAAGAAAAACATTTGGACTTTATTTTGTGCTTAATTGAAGTCAAATATATCTGCATCCTGCAGGGATCTGTACATGTGTATCCCTTTGGTTTACAATTGCAAAAGTCAAGTAAATATATTTTCCACAAGTTAACGTTTGCTGAATATCGATTTCAAATCAGAGAGAAGGGAAAATATGTTCTTAAAGATGCCTCAAAAATTTGCATATTCGAAAATTGAAGATGAGAACAGGCTGTGAGGACCTTCATTCGTAGATTGAGAGGCCTGCAGAAGTGGTCCTTCTGCCAACAGATTGGCCTGCCTCCCCTCCCTGCCCTTTCAATGGATAGAAATGGCCTTCCCTATAGCATTGAATGCATGAAAAGCCCTTTCCTTCCATCCCTTCTATTGGAATGGCAGCATTTCAACAGCTGGTGACGCGGCCCTTGTCCTGGCCCATGGCCATTGTTGCTTTTAGGCTTTACTCATACCCTTTGCCCACTTTATTTTTTTTGGGCCTATGTTTATTTTTGTCACACTTTTGTTGCGCCGGCCCACAGGCAAAGAGTCAACAAGGAACAGAAAACAAAAAGCAGGCAACAACAGGCCAGCAGGACTGAGCCAAAAATTGTTCAGACAATAACATTGAATTTTTATTGAAACACGTTTCAGAGTTCCACACAGAGAGCAAGACTGCGGGAAAATGTGTTTTATGCAAATAAAGTTTTATGTTAAATGCATGGAAGAAGTGGCTCGACTTGGCTTTTGTGTGAGTAGAGGCGGGGAGGAGTGCTGGCTAAAGTTTCTGCCACAATTTGTGGTAATTAAGTAAAAGAAGAAGTCAACTTAAGAGAGGGAGAAGACAAGTCAAAATGTTGACAGAAGGCCAAGGAGTGGTGTGGCGTGGCACTCCCTCTTTTGCGACGCTGTTTTGACGCGTTTTCGACGCTGTTTCGACCACGTTTCGGAGCTGTTTTGAAGCTGTTCTGTCGCCTGTTTCTTCTCTTTTTTATTTTAATTTAATAATACAGCTTATCAAAGTTTTTTTTATAAAGTTTTACCAAAGTTGTATTCTTTTATTAGAAATTTAGGAAAGTCCCGACCTTTCATTAGGAGTTTAGGAAAAGTTCTTGCCATTTAATTGGGAGTTTAAAATTTAATTTTTATGCCTCAACTGATGTGCCACCGCTTAACCGCTTTTGTTTCTATCCGTTTGCGTTTCCGTTTGCCTGTGTTTGTGGTTGTGGCTCATTAAGATGGCCAAAATATACAGCAGCAGCAGCAACTGATAAACAAAGAAGTAATTTGTGATTATGGCATACTTTCGGGCGACCAAGTAAAATATATTGCCTTACGACCTGTGACCTTTTTCCATCACCCTCCTTCCTTAAGTTTTCCGTCTTCTTTCGCAAGAAAAGACGACACACAGAACATTTTCTGCTAGATTAAGCATAATTTTATAATTGGATGCGCAGCAGGGCGTGCAGCAGAAACCCCATTCCGCCACAAAGATATAGGCGAGAGGGCGTGGCCAATATTGTTGTTCAAGGTGTCAAAAAAATTACATTCAAGAGAATAATTATTCTAAGAGTTTAGTTCAAAGATATTGGTTTGATGGAGAAGAATCCATTTAAAAGAAATTTAGAGTATATATACTTCTGGTATATTTCTGGCATATTTCTAGTATATGTCTGATATATTTTTGGAATATTTCCAGTATGTTTCTGGTATATTTATTGTATTTATGGTATTTCTGTCTTCAAAGAACTCAGAAAATTTAGAGAGCGATTAAAATGAAGAGTTTCGTCTTGAGCAAAATCTGCAATCATTATTTATCCCACGAGAAATCACAGTTTTCGGTGTGTGGGGCTTGGGGGATGGGGAAAGGTGGGAAAACTGTCGAAAATTGTCGTCGATGTGTCTTCTGCAGCTTGCATTCTAGGGATTAAGGAATCCTATAGACATCCATTTATCATCGCAGCAGCAGTGGCATCCTGCACGCCCCCTAAGATGCCTCCTCCGGTGGCACGGAAAGGATACAAACGAGCGGCGTCGGCGGCGGCGCAATATGCGAATGTCAGTGTCATTGTTGAAGTGTTTGATTGTTGCCAGATGGGTGGCAAGGATGGGGCTTAGACGTGTAATGGGAGTGGAATGCATGCATGAATTATTTAACAGCAGCGCCCCCACGCGCGAGCGAGTCAGTCTCTCTGAAGGGTCCAGAGGGGAGGACGAAGAGAAAACAGTTGACGTTTGACACGAAGAGTGGGGGGTGGTAAGGGCAGTGGCAGGGCCATAAGCACGGGGTCCTCGAAAAAGCAGAAATAAAAGAAAAAGAAATAAAATAGTGCAAATGCAATTTACGCCACAAACAAAGGAGCACAAAAAGCAGACACAAAATGGAGGGGAAAATGGGAAAACTCCACCAAAAAGAGAGACTACGCGGCCTCCAATGAAAAAAGGAAATGTTGCTGTTGCTGTTGCTGCTGCTGCTGCTGCTGCCCCTGCCCCATCTGGGGAGGCACTCACTGAAGTTGAAGAAAATTGCATTAAGTGTGGCAGACAGCGAAATAGAGGCACGTAGATGAGCAGATCCCAGAGTCGCCGCCATCCCATCTGTTCGGACGAGGGATTTTTGGTTGTGTGAAAAACCCTGAAAAGGCTGGAGGTTATCCTCCACACCCCCCGCAAGGCCACAGAAGAACAGGAGGCGGTGAACCGAAGGAGGGTGCCGGGTAGGTGGGCAAGTCAGAGCTTTCGCATATGCCCCATGCATATGTCATATCTGTCGCTTTTCCAGACAGACATTGCTCCGCGTACAGCATCTCGGCCATGTTTTATGTTATCTCAAATTTGGTTAGTCTCAACTTTAAGTTTCTCTTTTTTGTTGGAAAAGTTTGTGGGGAGGAGCTTCTACCACACACAAAAAAAACCACTAAAAATATTCCATTTTTTGTATTTTCATTTAAAATTTGCAAACAGAATCACATTTTCTTTAAAAAGTAGAAAACTGGGAGCAGAAATAATATTTTGGCAGTGAAGAGTGGTCAAAGTTTAGGCAGAATTTCAATGCTTAAAATATGTAATTCAGTTGGGGATTCTCTAAGAAAAATAACCATTTTCTTGCAGTATTTTCTCTTGTTAGAAATGCTATATTTTTGCTATAAACAACAGCGCTGCCTCAATTGACTTTAAAGAATAAAACCTTAAGCTGCTTCACCGCTGCATGCCCCAAACATTTCCTCAAAAGTATCGCATAACAATAAAAAAGTATGAAGGAGGAACAAAAGTGAAGCGAGTATCCTGACGAACGAAGACACATCCACTGCAAATGTTGACTCCACAATTTTATGGACTCGCAGGATAAATATATCCCCCATTTATTTGCCCCAAAGAGTCGCCACAGAGGAGAAACTCCACCAAAGAGTCGCCACAAGAAGAATGAACTCCTCCAGAGAGAGGGAGAGAGAGGGAGCAGTCACAGAAGGAGAAAGAACTGTCGTCGAAGCATTGACGGATGATGACATATACCCACAGAGAGTTTCCCGGGGTGAGCTGCCATTGCCTCTCATTTTTATCGGCGAAACTGTCGACATATTTAAATGTTAAAATGCTGAATGTTGAAATGGATATGCAGTTCAGTTCCCGAGCCAATTTGTTGGCCCAAAGAGCGTCGGCATGCCCCCTGGCATGTCAATGCGGGAAAACAGCGAACGAAGGACAAGTCACCGAAATATGCAACTTCATTAATTTTTTGGGAGAGAGGAGAGCATCGCGTCGCGTCGTCGAAAACCAACAAAAGAAATGAAAATTAAGTAATGTTATGTATGCGTCTGTTACGTGAGACACATGCGGAAAAGGAGAAACAAAAGGAGGCTGGGGGCTAGGCGGCGCCTACTGCAAGGATAATATGGAAAAATGTGCCCGCTACGTGACAGAGTGGCCCAAATATCTCAACGTACTGCCACCAAGAGGAGCAAGTAATGCCACAGCTGCTCTGGCAGAGATACATTTCACAAAATAAAGTTAAAAAGTTTTCCGCAAGAAACTAAAGAAAATTTGATTACGACGAATGTTAGATGAGTTACGTGAGGATGGTGTGGTGTTGGGGGAGGAGAATGGAGGAGTTTCTGAAGCATGAAATGTGCGCAAGGCTTAAGGAAATCATTGTAATGAGTGGTAATTATATTAATTCGTTTTGGGGGAAATCCAAGACAGTTAGAATGGGGGAATATCTTGCTGAAGTATTAAGTATGCCAAAACAAGACCTTTAACATATTTTTTATATAAAAGTACACAAATATTCAGCATTTCTGATATTCCCAATAGAAAGTTTGACTTATTTTAAACGTTAATTTCCTTTTTCAATTTAATTTAATCAAAGTTATTCCTCCAGGCGAAAAATCGCCCATAAACGAAGAATGAAAATTAGAAAAATAAAATGATAGATTTTTACACAAAGGAACTCCGTAAAAGCAAATTTCCTGCCTTTGACAGACATCTATAGGACTGACTTGCCTCTGGCTATTCCACAGATTTAATTTGTTCCGCTAGTCTATTTTTTTTTTGCCCCTCTATTGGGGTATGTTTTCCCTGTCAATGTTTCATGTGCTTTTAAACGAGTGAAAATTACACACAAGAGAAAATTACACACAAGAGACGACACTCGAAAGAGTTGCTGGCATTATTAATGACGCTCGACAGAGAGTTTGTTGAAGCGCCAGAAACTCCAAACGCCCCGCCGCCGCCGCCACCGTAAAAAACAGACCAGAAAAGGGCGGCCAAAAAGGTGTTGGTCGCGGCAGGAAATGAAAACAGAGTTTCGTAAAAGTCCGCCAGCCAGCCACAGGACATGGATGGAGTTCAGCCGTAAAACAGATCCAGACGAGTGTTTGTCAAATTTGACAGGCGCTTCACACACAGAACACAAACACACAAAAAAAAAAAAGGAAAAAGGACAGGAAAAATTGTTTGTTTATGGGTGGCAGCTGTATTCATAAACTTTTCAGTTTTATTTATGAGTGTGGTCGGTGTTTTTCCAGGGATTTTACACTCAGTCTGAAAACCGATAGAGGCGACCTTTCCACGCACTAACTTTGTACCTAACATTTTTTCCAGCTTTTCTTTTAATTAAATAAAACATTTGCGCTTCGTATGGCATATCGTTAACATGTAAATTCTGTTGTATCATTTTAATTGCTATGTCTGATGGAAAATCTATGAGAAAAAGGCGTCATTAAAGGGAGAAAAAGCCCTGAGGTTTGTGGCGGTGGAAAGCCACCTAAAATATGTATCCACATTTAAACATTCAAAGACATTCGCAATATTTCCGCAACACATTCTTAACTTTCGTAAAAGCTAGCTAACTTTCATATCACATCGACAGGAAATCCTCTCTGGCAGCTGCTAATGAGGCAACTTTCACAACATGCAACATCGTCCCGCAACCCTCTAAACCACAAAAAGATATCCCCTGTGCTTGCTCCGTTTTTCACCCCAATTTCAAGGCCAAATCAAAGCTAAATCCACGGAAAATGGAGTCACGCAAATGTTACAGCGTAGAGTTATATAAACATCAAACAAACATTTTCTTTTGCAGCAATAAAAAAAACTATAAGTAATTTCTTTAATTAAGTTCACAGTCCAGGGCGAAATGTTTGTTACTTTTCAATAAAAATCAATCGATCTAATGGCCGTCTAGCGTTAAACGTTGACTTAATGTAGCACGATAGAAGATATCAGATAGAAGCAGGAGCCAAACACACAAAATGTTAGCGTGCAGAAAAATACCACACTGGCGCCGAAATGTCGGCTACTGGCAGTCGTCAAGGACTCGAAGGACATTTTGGTTAATGAGACACACGCATACTTAATGCGAGAAGTCAAAGTATTTCTATATGCAGGGTATCTGAGGGCATGCCTTCCTTTGTTAAACAAGAGGAGATGAACACTCCTTAAAGAATCTGTTCCACTGCGTCATATTTGTCGAAGAGAATATTATTTATTCTCTGCACAGATTTCCCATAAGCGAAGGGAAATATTCTATAATAAATACGAAGAAATTAGAGCATTTGCCTAGAGATATTTTGTATTAAAAAGTATTTCAGTTCCAAGGGAATCCACAGCATGTGAAGCCTCAAGTTTTGTCTGACATTTTCCCATATTTTACCTTTGAGAATCAAGAAAAAAACCTTCTTGTACATAATGGAATAATTCTTACAGAAATTATACGAAAAAAGTCCGATTTGAATTTCTACTTGGAACACAAACAAATAACTCTGAATGAAGGGTATCTTTACGTCGAAATATAACATATTTCCTTTGGATTTGCCATCGCTACTGTGCCATTAGTACCTACACATGTTGTACAGCTTAGTGGGTGGTCCTACACATGCACAAGCACCCACCCACCCACTAATTCATCATACTAATATGTCGTCTGATCCACAAGCCACAAGAGCTGCCGAGAGCTTTTGGCAAGCAGCGTTGTATCTACCGGAATACATCACATTAAATTCGCCACTGATGCCAGTTTGAGAGTTGATTTGTCTCTTCGCTGCCTGTGCCACTCTGCCTCTGCAGCCGCTGCCCCACTCTGCTGCCTGTGTGTCTTGCAATTTATCTTAATTGATTTATGCTCGAGGCAGCAGCAACATACAGTCCTTGACTCAAGGAATCTGATGCGTAGAGCAGACATCTTTGCCTTAAATGTTATTAATGTAATTTTTGGCGGCTTTTGCATGCTAAGTGTTTGTAATTTATTTAATTGCTCGTTAGATTAGCAAGGGGATCACAGATTTAAGGGAGGTAAACCATTGAAGTTATTGTGGTTTTGTGCGTAATAAAAGCGATTTTATATTATATGTGAATGAAAGATGATTCGATGGCAGTTAGTTCCCAAGTTATATAGCCAAATACTTGATTTTACATGTGCTTCCAGCTCTAAAAGATACATTTTATTTTTCAACAAAAGAACAGTAGATTAATTGTTTTATTCTTGCCAAATGTTTACTTCGCTTTCCACAGAACGCACCCTCGCCTTCTGCTCCATCTCCTTTTACCCCTTTGCTGGAAGTGCATTCAAACGTATAATTTTCTTTTTTGGCAAATTGCCAATCGATGCAAAGCATAAATGTAAAATTGAAGTTTCCCTCACATCTGAGCCCCCAATTTCCACGTTTTCCGTTCCTTCTTCCGCCCAGCAAAAACAGCAGCCAAAAAGCATTTTGAATTGCAATTTCGCAGCAAGGAAATCTAATTTGCTCAAGCGAAAAACCCAAAAGGGCTAGCAACACACACAGAGTGGGGAAGATACTTGTATAGGGGGATGTGTGGGATGTGTGGGGTGTGTGTGCCCCAAAGCGCTGACAATTAGAGGCATCGCAAGGCCCTAGCTAAATGAAAATCGTGCGCTGCCATCGTCAGCCTTGGCTGTTGAATCCATGAGGGTGGCAGAGGCAGATGCATGGGGATGGGCATGAGACAGCTGCAGCAGCAGCAGCCACAGCCGTGGAAGAAACCTTACTTTCAAATTAAGGACACCTTCAATGACATGCATTTTAAATTATTTTGCACATGCTGCAGGTTACATTTGATTAATGCCATTTCGACACTTGTCTTGTCCATTAGATGATTGAAATTACTATTTTAAAGTGCTTTTTGATACTTTTGGAATGTCGAGAGAGCCTTGAGAGTACAGTTGTCTCTGCTTTGCATTTATTATTGTCTGGCGGCGGCCCTAAGGCCACCAAATCGTTAGTTAAAGTTGATTTTTAGCATCAGAAATCATTTTAAATTTATATCTGAGCAATTCGATCGTATAGCGATCCAAATAGCGTACTTTTTGCTACTTAATGGAATGGATATGGTTCCCATTTTTTGCATTTATCCTTGGCAATTGCTAAAATTGATATTCCAATTACAGAGTACAGCACACAGCATAAACGGTGGGTGGTGTGGTAGACGGCACAGGTTGTCTCTTAAAATTGATTTATAATCGCCGTGTGGGGCAGTAAATATGCAATGTTACCCCCAGCACCCTAAACGGTCGTCCCGTCCCCCAACGGCATAGACCCGTTATTGTTCTCACTCCCTTACTCACTCTCGCACGTTCCCCTTTTCGCATGTTGTCGTCGTCAGTCGTCATTGCTCTTTACTCTAGTATTTTTTTTCGTACGTTCTTTTTTTTATGTAAGAACCGGCAGCTCTGTCAATAAATCAATAAATGCCGTCCTTTTGTCGTCATTCTGCCTGGTTCAGGTTCTGGTGCTGTTCTGTTCTGTTCTGCTCGGTTCTGTTCGCTCGTCCGTGTGCATATTGCGCAATCATTTTGCCCCCGCTCTCCCCCTGCTGCCTTACATGTGTGTTTGTGTGTGTGTGTGTGCTTGCGATTGTTTGCGGCGATTATTATTGTGTTTTAATAGCCACCTCAATCACATATATTCGCCCATATACACACGAGTATATCCTATATAAATAGGATATAAAAACCAAGGCATAGCTGCGACGAGGGCCGAGCGACTGCCAGTCAGTCCGTGGTATGAATGAATGTCATTCGAGTGTGTAATACAGACATTCATATGCATTACAGAAAGGACCTGTGAACGCAGGGAGGGACCTTCGGTGTCTCGCTATGTCTTTGTGCTGCTAAAATTAAATTCCATGCCTACAAAGAAAGCGGAGCGAAGTGGAGTGTAGGAGGAGTCGAGGTGGATGTGGAGTGGAGCTGGTTTGGTGTGTAGGAGCCTCTGCTCCATCGAGTGGTGACTCATTTTGTTAGCCGGCGGCTGACTGGCGCCCCATGCGATGGTACTACCATGGAAAAAAAAACACAAGAAAATTAAAGTTCTCGGCGGGAGGGGGACGAAAATTGTTATTGCCTTTTGGCGTTTTAGTTTTTGTTTTCTGTTTGGTTCTGCCTTTTTTTCGGGCTTCATTTTAATTTTTCTTTTACTTTTTCATAGATGTTTTCCATGCTTAATTTTTCGTAGATGGGTGTGGGGGATAAATTGATTTTTCCTGTGTAATTGAGTAGTTTTGGCAGAGTTTTTGGACCATGTTTCCCTACTATTTCCACATTACATAATTTCCCCAGATGACTCAATAGATCGGCAAGAGAGGAATGGGCGCTGAATGGTTGCTGTGATTAATGATTCGGTTGGGCAAACCAACGCAACGCTTGTCCGTGGGCCATCAATAAATATCGAATGACAAATGAAACTAAATTTTGATCAAACAATTACTCTGCTTTCATTTGATTAACTTTTATTGGGTTTCGACCTCTAAAGGGGCCTTTAAAGTTGTCACCAAAGTCACTTCCTTCCCAAATCCTTAGACTCTCTCTCTCTCCTTTCTCTGTGTTTATATTTTTCTAGCAATCAAAAACTTTTATTGAACCTAATTGGCTTTTTAAAACTCTACCCCAAAACGGACCCTGAAGTGGTTCAAAAAATAAACCAACAACAAATAGAAAAAACAACAACATTCCTTCTACCAAAAATGTAAGAAAAAAAACTAACATTTCTTCTACAATAAATAGACGGAAAAAACAACAACAAATAAGGGGAGAGACACACACTCAAAAAAACCTCCAGAGAAAATAAGAGAAGACAACTTAACTTTTGTACAAGGACATGGCCAAAACAACTTTGGCATACGAAAGCAGTTAACAAACAACAAAAAAAGAGTCAACATTTTTCGCCCCTTAAGGCTAGTATGTGTGTGTGTGTATGTTGGGGGAATACTACGTATACGCAGCAGTGGGTAGACGTGGAATGCCTGGCATCCCAAAGGCAGCACAAGAATTGCCCTGAACTTTCACCCAAACAAACAAACAACAACAACAAATTGGTTGACCTTCAATAGGGAACAAGAGAGCCGAGCCGTTGGTTATACGAGAACTATAATAAAATCTGGGTCCGAGAAAAGTGTGGGAATTATGGAATTTAAAATTTAACAGATCAGGTACTTAAAACCCATTGGAAACAGATGAAAAACAAACAAAAAGTACCACAAAAAATTCATTAATAATTTAACCCCAAACACAGTAGAAGTTCCTCGGCGAAGACTAGATAGGAACTCTGACTAAGAAAGAACCCAGATATTGTCAAATCTCTTCTAGAGTATTGACACCTTCTCCAAAATCCTTTAGAAGAGACGAAAGAACTTAATTTAATTCCTTTAAATCTGAAAAAATTCTTCAGCGTTAGATTTATCTTTTTTTTCTTCAAAAAATAGCCCTCAAAATTGCACACAAATCAAACTGTTACCAAGATTTTACAGATGCCCCCCAATATAGAGGGGCACCCTGCATATAGAGAGTGTGTGGTTTTCGTCTTACCCGCTGGCAGAATGCCCGGTGCCCGGCAGGTGTGGCAGAAGCACTGCATCACCGAATCGCGTACTAATCCAATCAGCATGTTGAATTTGTATTTGTTTTCTAGCTTGAACGATTGCTGGGATATGTGTGGATTTTATTTGGGTTTCCTTGGGGTTCGTGCCTTTTGTTTATTTGTTGCACAAAACTTTTACTATTATTTGCTAGTCAATTTTTAGAGGCCAACCACTTGCTGCTTTTGTGGGGTTTTTGGATTTATTCTTGCTTAAGTTTTAAATTCAATCTTTGGGGGAATTTTCTTTTAATTGCAGCTAAAAAGTATGCTACAGATTTGGGTTTCAATTTGATTTGCGCGGCATTAAATTATTGAAATGATTGTTTACGAGTATTTTGCTTCTGCTACTGCTGTTCCTACGGGACTACACGCGTGTGGGGGGCCTTTGAATATGTCGTTCTCTCAGATTCGGGGAAACCCTTCCAAAAACAAGCGACGCAACGACGAGACTGTAACGAGCACTACGAGCGACAGAGACAAACTGAATTATGCCGATGTTAATTTTTCAACAGCAGGCGAACGACTGACAGACGACTGCGTCGGACTGCGGGACTGCGGGACTGACGACCAAAGGACCGACGCGTCGGCCAACGAGCGATGAGAGACGACGGCGCCAAGCCAAGCCAACGCACGTCCCCCGTCCCACGTCCCATGCCTGACGCCCATGCCCATGCCGATGCCGATGCCGATGCCGATGCCAGCGTCGACGTTGCGTTTTCGGGGCAGCAAGGACAATGCACAGAGCACAAAAGGACAAACCAAACAGTTGGGGGGGAGCGAGCAGGCGACAACACCCCCAAAGAGCACAGCAGAGACAGCGCTAGAGAGAGCGCAGCGACCGGTGGGCAGAGCAGAACAGCAGAGAGAACATTGGGGAGCCGACAGCGCAGGCAGTCGAAATAGCGGCTGAGAGAGCGGCACTAAACCAGCTAGGCAGAGAGAGAGTGTAACTTTTATTGAGGGTTGGGACTGCTTTTGGCCCTAAGAGCGGCTTGAGCTTCCGCGAATTTGAAATTAAAAATTGAATAAATATTAAAAAAATCCCTTAAATATTCCTTAAAATTAAAATAAATTTCCTCCCTTTTTAGAAATAGTTCCCTTATTTTTTTGTTCTAATTTTTCATACTGTTTTCGTAAATAAATAGAAATAGTATTAGCTCTCGAACTTTCGAAATTACTGCCATTCAAAGCCTGCGCAGAACTCAGCGCAAGAGAGAGAGCGGTTTCCAAGAGAGGTTTTACAGAGAGAGAGCCATTAAAAGCCGGGGACAAGTGCATTTGAAAAAGCCGGTTTATTTCATAATATCTAACATTAAGTTGAAATCGAGTAGAGTACAGCGTAAAATATATGTTAAAAATTCAACAAATATATGAATTTTAAGATATTTAGCTGTAACAGGAAAAGTGCTCAAAATTACAGAAGGAAAATGTAAGATTTTTGCGGAAATGTTGTAATTATTGTAACAAAAATGATTGTAGAATATTTATAGATTTGTTTTAGAACTAAAACTAAAATGGAACTAGAATATTTATGGAAGGGAAATTTTAAAAGCGTTCAAAAAACACCATAGAAAATTGCACAAAATCATTTCAAATATTTTCAAACGTTTTCGAGCCACAAAAACTTGGGTCTGGCAATGCTTTAGCTTTGAGAGAGACACAAACAAAGAGACAGAGAGCAATAGCAACAAGACAAGAGAGAGAGAAAGAGCAACCGTTCGAAAAAAGCGCTTTCGAATATCGAAGACAATATTAACTGCAATTAAATTAGACGCGCTACAAAAAGTCGAAAATGCGAGAGCGAAGAAAGTATGGGAGAAATAGGGAGGTAGGGAAGGGACGAGCAGGCCTCCAAAGAGAGTGAGCGACACGGAAGAGACAGCAGGGAAGGCGATGGGGAAGTGACGGCACAGAGCAACTGTCAAAGAACAATAAATAAAGCGGCGATGACTCAAAAAAGCAGCCAAAAGCCGAAAAACAGAGAAGAGAATGCGGAATGGTTCCAATATATATATTTTTTTTTGTCCGGAGTGTGAAGCTGGCGACGCGTCGGGGCTCCACTTGGTTTCAGGCTCGCAACAGGGGTGGAGGGAGCGACAGAAGGGCGGACAGGACAAGGATATAGAGCGGACATTTAAATAGCAGAATGGCGCCAGCAAAACTAACCGCACACATGGAGGGTCGTCGATGAATCACAATTGGGGAGCAGCGGTGGGGAGGCGAATGGGAGAGAGGGGGAAGAATGGAGAGAGAGAGAGGGAGAGAGAGAGAGAGAGAAGAACGGTAAATGAGACCTATCGTATAGGCCTGCAGGCGATGGGTTTTGCTGCCTTCTCTAGTTTTACTACTACACTTGAAAAAATAAAAGATGGCATATGGAAAAATTCCCCAGAATAGCTATTTAATCTCAGGAACTATCAGAGCTAAAGGAACCAAATTTAGTAGGAGCATTTATTGGCCACTAATTTGAATAAAAATTATCTAAATTTTAGGTGTGGCTCCTGCCATTCCGGGAAAAGGCCACAATATAAATAATATCTGGTTAGCATTTGGTGAAGTTAAAAACATAACTATGATCTACGTATCTATAAAAATTTGGAGGCAGTCAAATAACCATATGTTTCATTTATTATCTGAACTTTTCTTAACAAAATACTAGCATTTGTTGTGCTTTAATTAGGCAAGCTTTAGATAGTTTTCCACTCAGAATAGTGATCATAGTACCTTTGCCTTGTTTGATTTTTGCAGTGTACACTCGCCTACATGGGCAAGGGCCATACACTTTTTGCACACTGCTCTCCACACACTCCACATCCCCTACAGCCATGGAGCCATGGAGCCATGGACATGACCATGTTCCCTGTCGAAGCATGTCGAAGCTGATGTCTGCTGGCGCTTCTGGTTCTGAAGTGAAGGAAGCGAAGTAGGAGGACCTGCAGGACGAGCTCTGGTGGTGGACTCCAGAGTAGTGCTTAGAGGCTGGGGGGTGCCTATCATGACGGCAGCTTGTCGAAGGCATCGAAGCACAATTGTTCAACAATATTAGTTGTTGATTCTTGGAGCAGGGGGGGTTTTCCGACTACTCTGAGAATGGTTTTGCATTTGAATTGGTTTGCTGTGGAATCATTTGCCGGCAAACAAGGACGTGAGTGGCACACACCCACCATCCGGTGTGTCATGCCATAAATGGTTGACTTTTCCATGCGGGTGAAGGGAATGAAAGGAGAGTGCAGGGAGAGGGGATCACAGACCCACGCCAGGAAGGAGTAGCAGCATTCCGCATGGGTGTATACCTATAACGATGTCAAAAGTGTGAACCATTTGTGTGTTAAACGGCCATCAGTTCAGCACACAATTGTGTGTTAAGTGGACACAAAAGTATTTTAATAATATTATGTGCTCACGAAGCAGCTAAAGTCTGTCCCCCCATACGTGCGGGATAAATGTAGAAATAAATGGCTCAGATTTTCGTATGTTACTTGTGGGGTATTAAGGATTAAATTACACGGAAAATTATAGTTTGCCCTCTAGGATTAAGCTTCGGTATGGTAGCGAGAACTTACCTGAAAAAGAATAGAGAGAAATATGATTAGATATTATAATGATTATATTATGTATTAATATTATAAAATTTGTAAAATATAAAATAAATATATAATAAATAATCAAATAAAATATACACTAAATAATACAAATACAAATAAATAATAAATAATATTTGCAAAATATTATATTAATATTATTTATTATAATATTTGTAAAATATTATTAATTATTTATTTTATTATTTAGTGTATATTATTATTTTTATTATTTAGTGTATATTATTATTATAATTATTATACATATATTAAAAATATAAATATAAATAAATATTACAAATATAAATAAAATAAAATATATAATTAATAAATAATAAATAGTATTTTACAAATATTAAAAATAAAGCAATTAAAATGTATTTGTGTTATATTCTAAGTTTAAAATGTTTAGAACTATTAAAAATACTTTAAACCCTTATTAGGAAATTCCAATCCATTTATTGCGTTATATTTTTTTACCCAATACCCAAGAAATGCCTTTAGTTTTCTCTCCCATAAATACCTATAAACTTTAATCATTCACTCGGCCAATTCCTTCACATTCTATGCTCTAGCTCTAGCTCTGGCTCCATGAAGTTGTTTCAATTTCCTCGCCCACTCTGCGCTCTTTATTTTAGCTATCGCATTTCCCCTAAATCGCCGCTTAAGAGGCGAGAAGAGTATTCCATTCAAGTGTGTTTGAATGTTGAATGGCGGGCAACGACACTTAATCGAAGTACATCTCTTGACGCTGCTTCTATGGCTCTAGCCAGCCAGCCAGCTAACACCTCATCGCTCCTCACTTCTTCTCACTGCTGCAGCCAATCGATTGGCTGAATTAATTACGGGACTTACGGCTGGTAGAAGTAGAAGGCGGTAGTGAAAGACTTAATTGAAATGTATTTTCCTCATTTGCATTTGCATTTCTGCACACTCTCCTTCGACGTTTAATGAAGCCTCTGAACATCCACTTTAATCCGTGGCGAATGATCGTGCCATGGATGCCCATGAATGCCGAGCAGAGGAGCCAAACCGCAAATCATTCCCAGATACACGGACGGACGGACGGACGGACCTCCCACCGATTAAGGCGCTCAAATGCATGGTTATTATCCCACACCCCCACACATCCCCACATCCCTTTCTATGATAATTGCTATGCACATCTCTAAAGACCCAAACGGTGGGTGTCTCTTCCCCCACCCCCCACACACTTGCACCCACTTGGCGGCAGAATTAACTGCTTAAGTGAAGGGAAATCATAACATTTTCTTTGGCTACAAGCGGAGCGGCAAGGCACGCCACTGTTTGCTGCTGTTTGTTGGTTTTTGCTTAGAACATGTCCCACACCACCGCCAACCGCACGCTGCCCCCTCCCTTTGTGTCTTGCGTTTTGATTGGCACCACGTGCCCCGTCGCCTGCTTCAAGCACACACACGAATTATGCATAATACATTTTCGCATGTCGGGAAACTGAACTGCGTGAAAATCCAGAGAGAGAGAGAGAGCGCGAGGGTTGCACCATAATATGTCCAGTTTGAGCTGACAAAGTTATATTCTCCATGATTGAAAAGTGCTTGGATCCACCCTCGCTGTTTGTGTATTTTTATATAGTTTTTTGTCTGCCATTTGCCGTCTGATTTCGTCATCGCCGCCTTTGCATGACTCACAGGCGGTGGGTGCTGCACACCCAGCACAGGCCCTACACTCAGTGCCTCCCCCTCAAGGCTCAGCGGCTCGGCTCTCTTTCTCGCTCTCTCTCTTTTTGGCCAAAAAGGCGCAACTAAAATGTTGGCAATAACAACTGTCGTCGCCGTCTCGTCGTCGTCGTCGCTTGTCGTTTTGCAAAAATAATACGAGTACTTGGGTGCTCGTACACAACCCCCGGGAGTGGCGTGGAGAGTGCAACCCCCAAAGTACACCTCCTGCCACTGCCCCTGCCCCTGCCACTGCCCCTGCCCCTGCCCCTGCAAAATTAACAGCTGAGCCAAAAGCCGGAGTTCGATTGCATGTTTAGGGCACATTGCAAGTGGCCCAAACAGAGCAGCAGCAGCAGCAGCAGGGCGTACTCATATCCCATATCCAACTCAATTTCTGGCTACCTTTTGTGCCATTCTATGGATTGAATTTCAAAGTTGTTTTCTCTGCTCGTTTTTTGGTTCTTTTCTTTTGGGGGATATTTTCACCTACTCTGTTTGGCCCGCATTTTGTTTGCATTTTCGCTTGCGTGCAGGCTAAGCTCCTGCAAGGCACTTCCTCTTGCTCCTTTTGCAACAGAGCCGTTCGGAGGGCAGGGAGCGGGCACGGTACTCCTTCGGCAGCCAGTAGCAACTCCCGCTCCCATGCCTATCATTCGTACAACTCCTGAGGACAGGGACAGGGACAGGCCAGGACCCGCACTCAGGACGACTCCACAGAACTCTGTTCGTTGTCGCCTTTTGTTTATTTCAAAATTGAATTTTTCGTACCATTTTATTCTGTTTGCTCTTTTATTTTTGTTGTCTTTCGTTTTTTTTTTTTTTTTTCGAGTATTTTACTTGCATTTGCCATTTCATTTTGCGTCGATTTAAAGTTGTCAATTTGGTAACGCAAATACCCTTTAAAAGTGGGCATCATGGGCACTTTCTGAGTTGGCTTTTAAGGGTGAAGAAAAGAGGCAAACTTTTAAGAAATAATTGCAACCAAAAAACGTTTAGAAAATCATGAAATTATATCTGAATTTATGGAAAAAACAATTTATTTTTCCACTCATTATTGAAAATAAGAAACAATAAATAATCATCTTCCCTTATAAGTTCTCAAGAAATGTTTCTAGAATTTTCTTTGTACATTTTATGGTAAAATGTTGCAACTATTTAAATACCATAATTACCCCACTGCATGCTGCGTGTTTATAGGGTATTCAAAACTTCAGTTTTGGACAAGTTTTTCTTCCTTTTTTACTTCGTTTTGTCGCTGGCCACTTAATGGATTCTGGCACCAGCGGCAGTGTCGTCTAGCTTAAAATGTTTGATGTTTCTCCTTGTTTTTTTTTTTGTTTATTTCTTTTTGTGTGATGGGAGAAGATTTCAAGCTTCTTTTTTTTGTTTTGTTGCTTGGTAAAGATTTCAAGCTGTGAAAAGTTTGTTGGGAAAAGTTTTTCTGGCTGCTAATTTGCGGACAAACGGAAGGGAAATACTCAGGGAAGAAGCTCTCTCGTAAGGAGGAGAGCTTAAAGGATAAGGAACTTAGCAACGTGTCATGGTCGCAAGGGTCACACTCACACACACAGGCTTCCCATCCCCCCCCCACAGGCACTGTCCTCCCGCCTCGTCTCATAATCAATCCAATCAGGACGGGCCGGGCCGGGCAGCCCCTCCAGTGATGCACAAACAATGCAGAAATACCCTTCAAATCGGAAGGCGGAGAAGGCTCCTCAGGGAGGACCTCAAAATCGAATTTGCAGTACGGCAAACACACACACACACACACACACACACCAAGGCACACAAGGCACAGAGACAACATTAATAATGTCCTTCGGCTGCGTTACAGGCACGTACCACATGCCAGAAGGGGGGTAGCCCAGCCCAGGGTGTGATGGGTAGGGGAGCGCGGGCGGGCACGAGAAAAGGACACATTATGGCATTTACTTGGAAGCCATCTATATGTAGATTATGATCGGCATTGTCTGCCTTTCGAGTCCTTGCTTGGGAAAACGACTCTGGCTCGACTCGTCGTCTCGTCGGGCTTTCGGGGCCTGGCTGGGGCTGGGGCTGGGGCTGGGAGCTCTCGAGTGAGGCGCCCGAGGGTCGTACCATATCAGCGCCATCGTCATCGTCATCATCGTTGTCAGCTGCAGTTTAATGAACCTTTCGGAAACTATTTTTACAATTATTATTTCCCCTCTCGCCACTCTCTCCGCGCGCTCTCTTCTTACGGAACTTTTGTTTTGTTTTGTTTGGCTGGAAGAATATTTAGAGCGTATGAATTTTGAAGGCGTTTTATTTAATGGCAGTTAGAAATTACAGCCAACATTTAAGTGGGATCTCTGAGTTTGGATGAAGATCCAAAGGCATTCAAAGCCTCCCGCTGCCTGTCACATACCTTTGCCTGGACACAATACATCCTGCCTGCCCTCTGATTACCTGTGGTACAATCATAATTGATTGATTGCTGTGTAGAAGCAACTGATTACACGCTGCAACCCACATCATATGGATATACAAACATAATCCCTACAAACATCTAACAATTTTAAGCAAAACTTTCAAAAACTGAACAGAGAAACTTTCACAATTTGTCAATTTTCAAGAGGGGCACAAGAAGTGAAGAGGGGGAATCCACAGAGGTTGGCAGGAGGAAATCCAAAGAGCATGGAGAGAGAGAGAGAGAACTTTAAAAGGACTGCTGTAGAGGAAAAACAGCAGAGAAGCGAAGCAGGCGAAAACGGTTGTTGGCCTTAGCAACGAGCCAGTGGAGCGCCAACAGGCGGAGAGCCCAAACAGCCAGAAAGAGGGCCTCGACCAGCAGCAGTTCAAGCAGCCAGAAAGAGTGTACAGCCGAGGGTAGCGGAGGGTCCACAAAGGAAGCTTATATTGTAGGGGAAATAGACGAGTCAAGTGCAGAGGCAGTGGCAGTGGCAGAACCTGCCCCCCCTCCTGTTGTTGTAACAGAAAACCCAATTGCCGGTTTCAGGATTTTTGGACTGCATGCGGCCACGTCACGTCTGTTTGGACACACAGGAGCAGGCAGGAGGAAGCAGGAGCAGGCGATACGAGGAGTACGACGACGTCATTGCGGTTTAGCGCAGAGCAGGACTCGGAACTCTCTCTCTTTCTCTCTCTCTCTGTCGCACGTGTATGTAAGACAACACCAGCTGCGGTTTTTGCAACAATAAAAGGATCGAAAGGATAAAATGTCTTGCAGGGGCAGCACACACTGTGGCTAGTTGGCTGCATGCCGCCTCAAGAAACGTGTGTGCATTTTCTGTATGAGTTAGGGGATATTGGCAATGGAGTAATTCAATATTGGGTGTGGCAGCAGCCACCAGCCAACAGCCAACAGCCCACACGATTCCATGTCCATGCGATTCGATTCTTTTATGTCTGCATTTGAGGCACACTCTAGACCCTATTGATTTTCCTTCACAAAACTTCAGACAGCTACGCTCCCTTCCTCCCTGCTGCTGCTGCTGCTGCCAGTCTTCTAAGTTCTCATACTTCGCTTGAAAGGATGTCCTTCCACTGCTCTAAGGATATCAGTTGCTGCCGCTGAAGCGTCGCTTCATTAGGCAACACTTTAAGCACAACAATGGGCCACCAATCGACGACTTCACACTTCTCCAAGGGGCCAGGATCCAGCACCACCGACGTTATTAAAATGGAATCGACAGAGTCCTGATATATTCACGACATCGTTGACAATCCTTTCTCGCTGCGCCCCATCCCATTCCATCCCATTCCTCAAAGTCAGAGGCCAAAGGCAGCAGCAGGAAAATCAACAGCTAGGGAATGTTCGGCCAAGGGAAAAACCACTTGAGGAGTTCCGAGCAGGAAATCCAATGGAATGGTGAAGGATATCATGAAATGATGAACTCTCGAAAGCATTGAAAGCAGTCGATAAAGCGGCAGCACAAGTGATGGCTATATTAAGTCACTGACTGAGAGCAGAAATCACAGCTTTCGATAGAGGGATATTTATATGATTTTTAAAATAAATATATTTCATATTCAAATGAAGTATTTTCATATTTAGAATAAATATATTTTATATTTAAAAGAAATTAATTTAAAACGTGCATATTTAGAATAAATATATTTCATATTTAGAATAAATACATTTCATATTTAAATGAAATATTTTTATATTTTAAATAAATATATTTTTTTAATATAAATTAATTTAAAAAAAATGCATATTTAAAAGAAATTAGTTTAAAACTTGCATATTTAGAATATTAAATTAAATACTTTGATATTTAACAATTTGGAAAATGTAAGTCCAAGTAGGCCAACACAATAGTGTTGTCGTTCTGTGCTTTAACTAGGAGTTGTTTTTGCTTAATCAATACAAACCATAATTCAAATATATACAGGGCTTGTGAAAAACATACTCATATTCTTTTATTTTATTCATCACTTATTACCCACACTTATTTTTCCCAATCATTCGCTTTCATTTATCCTCATTTTCTTACATTTCCAACTCCTGCCAGCATATTCTTTTCTCTCTCTGCCATATTTATGGGACAGCCATTACTCATTCCCGTTCGCATCACAGTGAACAAATCACTTTTTACCCCCAGCATTGACTTTCCCCTTTTTCAATTCCGACTACTTCACATATTTATTGGTATTTTTCTTTGGCTTTGCCCCACTCTTCTTCTTTGGTTTGTTTGCCACACCACAGAAATGTGAAACGCTTCAATTTTTTGTTCCCCATTTAGACACGTTCCTCAATCACCCCCAGTCACGCCTTCTGGCATAATTCCAAGCGATTTTGATGAGATAACTCCCTCAGAGCTGCTACCGATCCTTCAGATTACTTGAACTTTTTGTTGTTGTCGAAGTTGCAAGTTTTGCTCTTAGTTTTTGGGGTCAAGCGTAAAAGAGGATTTTATTTTTTTTCGGTGTTTTGAATGTGGGTCACAGCGGCTGTTGTGGTGCCAAGGATTTTTCAATTTATGCTGGCTTCTGGCCAAAGAAAAAAGGATGCCAGAAATTGGCCCGACAACACATGGCCCTAAATCAGCGGCAAATTTATCAATTTGAATTTTGACAATTGGGTTACCAAAAAAACGAAAAATGCTAGCCCAGAGCTACGAGTATTGGTTATTCTATAAATATTTGGAATATTTATACAAATATTATACAATATATATATATATAGAGCTCTATATATCCCCTAAATCTTAATGCATTCCTTATTCAATTTTATATTGATTCTTTCTGCCCACAAAATTGCTTTCCCCCAATTTAAATCAATTGAATTAAATTTCTTAATATTTTTCCATAAAGTATTCCCCCTGGGAAAAATCTATGAAATAAAAGAAAGAAAGAAAAAAATGATTTCCTTTTGGGCTCTCATTTCTGTCAATTCATCAAAAAATGTTTGCTGCTTCAGTCAAGTCATGTCGCAGCTTTGAGTTATCCTTTCCTTCTCAAGCTGTAACTCCCAGCTCAAGTTATGTTCCAGTTATCCTCCCTTCCACCCAAAAGCATCTTCTGTTGCCCACTCTGTTCCCTGTTTTTTTTTTTTTTAATATCCTTAAAACGTTTTATGACTGCCAGAGCCAGAGCCACGCGCACATCACTTGAAATTCAAACGTTTTCCTGTGTGTCTTTGTGGTCCTATGGCTGTTTTTAATGCGCATAAAGGGAGCTCATTCTCATTCTCATTCCGCATTTTCCCATTGAATGGTTTGAGGGCGGGGTTTGAGTCCAAGGGTCAAAGGTTGATTGTTGTGAGAGTGTTAACCCTTTGATTGCTTTCCCCTTAAGCGTTGCCATTGCAACATGGTGCCAGTTTATGTGGCCCACTTTGAGGCGCAACAGCTTTGCGCGGCGCGCACACGCACACACTCACACACTCACATTCCGCGAATCAAATTTTGCACTGCGTCAAATATTTTTTATGTCAAGCCTGGACGCAGCAATATGCCACTGCGCCCCAAAAGCCACCTGTACGCTCCTCCTGCTCTTGCTGCATTTTGTCTGCCCGCTAGATTTTTTAGTGCCTATTTTCCCGCAGCAGGAAAAACCGTAAAAGCGGCAGTGGGGGACTGCGCTGGCAGCGGAGGAGTCGAGCAGTAGAGGAGGCTGTGGAAATTGTTTAAAGTCATTCGCACGTGTGTAAAAGGTAGCGCAAAAAAAACAACACAAAATAAATAAAAATAAGAGATTACGGTCGAATGAATCGACCAGGTTTTACCCTGGGAAAAAGTGAAAAATCTGAAATGAATTAAGTCCCAAGAAATGTGAATGCCTTTTCCCTATTTTCAGTGTAGTTTCATCTGCCTGTTGCATACACAACCGCAAACTCAACATGCCCCAAACAAGTACCATGTAAAATACAACAATTTTAACGCGTACAACACTTGGCTTTCTCTTGCTCTCCCTTGTCTATCAGTCTCCTGCGCTCCCGCATCTTTCCCTGTTGTGGATGCTGCTGGGAAAATTCCCGTTTATGTCACTGGGGAAATTTACGGGCTACCCATCAACGTCAGCAGCATTTTTAAAGTGCAGGGCGTTCTGTGGGTCGCCGAGTTCGTGGATGATGCGTGTGGCTTTTATTACAGCGAATGCTTGCAGCCAACTTTTTTTTTTATTAAAAACTAGTGCAAAGAGCTTACAAGGGGCATGCCCCACACACACACACACATACACACGTGCGAGTATGTGCAAGAATTAAACTTTAAAAGCTGCAAGAGTTTAGCGTAAATTTGAGGAATGGCAGAGGGTTTTTGTGGAATGGGAGAAATAATTTTCTTTTAAATTTAAGCATTCTTAGACATTCTTTATTCAGCTCTTTCTTTACCATCTAACACCATTTTCAGCACTATATTTGTATGATTAACAGCACTGTTAATTACATTTAAATAGCTTTGTTCACTTATTTCTTTTATTTTTGGCCTCTCAACTCAAACTTAATTTTTGATACCATTTCGAACACTCAACACACACATTTTGCCAATTCAAATCCCACTCTTTGCATTTTCAACACTGTCCATCGCTGTCCAACACTAAAAATAGCTCCAACCATAAGCGTTAAAAACTTCTCTTCTATTTGAAACTTTCCTTGAGTGAAAAAAACACACACACACACAGAAACTCCACACTTTTACAATTTTTTAAGCCACTTTAGTGGCAGAGAGAACGAACCTGAGAGACCCGGGCAAATGCAATTTTCTACTTTTCCACCTTTTCATTAAATTAGCCGTCTGCTTAGGAATGCTGCCAGAGGAGCATAAAATGAGATTGGTACGCAACCATAAAAACAAAAGGCAGACCAGCCGCCCAGCCCCGAGCAGAGCAGAGCAGAGCCACACACACTTCTCTGTGGAGCTCTCGCATTGACCCCAAACGGTGGAATGGGAAGTTACCAGTTCTCTCCCTTTCACAGCCCCCAAAAGTGCCCTCCACCCCGTACGCATCATGCAACAAATTTGCTGAAATAAGAAGCTTTAGACAATTAATTGAATTTATTGCGTATTTTGCGTGTTTTCTGGGGAGCAGCAGGCAGCAGGTACACGATTGGAGCTGCAGGGGTGGCTTTGGAAGCCCCACAAGAGGCAAAACACACACACACACACACACACTAGATGCGGAACGACGGACCACATCACACACCTGTAACTGTAAATAAGGAAAAGCAGACACAGAAGCACGGAAAAGCCAAAGCTGAGGGAAGCAGGAAGAGCTAAAAGTAGGGGGGAGACAGACGTATAGACGTGTCTAGACACGCAAAGAGGAGAGCAGGGAAGCTGAGCAGGGTCTCTCTCTCTCTTTAGTGGAAACTACTTTTTAAAGCAGCCTGAATTATGGCAACTAAAGGTAGCATGCCACACCTTTGTGTGTGCTGTGATGCTGCTGGTGTGGTGTGGCAAGGACTTGACCATAAACTCACGACATGAAATGGGAGACTTTTTGAGAGCAGATACAACAGGCAGTTAGCCTATAGGATGGGGTACATTTTGGAGTATATTGCGAGGAAAATATAAACATGGATTTGCGTTTTAAGTTTAAAAAATTCACATTAAAATCTTTTGAAGGGAATTTTTAAATATTTTTTGCATAAAATATATTTTTTAGATCATGGAATTCCATAAGCCCCAGTAATAAAATTGGCATAAATCATAATCATATAATTTTCAGATTATAATTTCCCCCATCATTCCAATAAATTACCCTAGAAATAATATACCCAAAAATTACAGGGTATGGAGCAGAAATATTTTAATAATTTATAACAGAATTCGCATTATTTTTCAGCTTTTTACTAGGGGAAGGACTGATGGATGGATGGATGGATGGATAGCCCCACAAGTACGAGCGCACCACCTGCTCCAGCTGCTCCTTGGGGCACACGTGACGCATTACCGTGCAGTGCCATGGCCCTGCCCCACAGGCGTAACGTGCGTGGTGCACACACATCATTATTAATGCATTTGCACACGTAAGCAGCAGGAGAGAGAAGGGGGAGAAATCCCAGAGAGAAGGCAGCAGGAGAAAGGTTAAAGGTGAAGGAGTAAGCTCAAGAAGGGGAATTGGATTTAGGTACAAGTGAAGGGGCGATTTCAATTTCAACTTCAACCCCAAATGAGAATTGCAACCCCTCTAAGTATTCCCCTAAGCCACTTGTAGCTTTGGCCTTTTGAACTCTTGCTGTGGGACGGGGAAAAAACCCCCCCGCAAAAGAAAAGAGCTCCCAAAAAACCAACTTTTTGATGCCACTCAATACGAGAAACAATATGAGAGCCCGAGCCTCTCTCTTTCTCTGGGCCGGCAAGGCTTAACCGCTTTACGGCTTATTCGGGGTTCAATTTAATTTATTTGTTTGGTTTTTTCCTCTTCTGTATTTCCTTAAAGTCTAAAAGTCCAGTGGCCAAGCTTAAGAGTGTCCCTCGAGAGGTTCGTTGCCTTGGCTCCGCTCTTGATGCGCATTTTGTTTTAATTTACATAAAGGGTTTACGGAAACTGGTCGTAAAATGTCATTGGATCGGCCCCGGAACGAGGCCCCAGGATTACGACGAATACGAGAGATGTAGTTTGAGGCAGCAGCCAAACATTTCTTTTAAGTTTCCCTCACAGCAGCATCCTGTGTGTCATGTGTCCTACACTCCCCCGTCTAGACGTTGTCTGCTGTTCAGGTAATAAAAAAAGTACATAAAGGTGTTTCCAGTGGCAGTCAAGGGATGGGATGGGATGGGGCAGAGGTGGATCTCGTTAGTCGTTTGATTTTATACGCAATTTTATGACTGCATTAAGGCCACTGGACGATGTCGGCGACATGTCACATGTCAAAGGCTAGAGTAAAGACTGCTTACCGATTACATTTCAGGGGAGCAAACATTGGATACGGATTCCTTTCGAGTAGTGCTCTTTTGGGAGCGTTATTTTTATTTTTTCTTTGGCTTAGCATTCTCCCTTCTCCAATTAAATCTCTTTCAATGCACACTTCCATTTAACAACTTTAGAGCTAGCCATGCTTAAACATAGCAGCGCCATTCAGCACACAGACTAGACGCAAATTCCCCTGCATATTCGATCCCCGTAAAACCCAATCGAATGCATAATTGAATAATTGATTTCATTTGGAATTTGGCAACAACACTTTGGAGCGTTAGTAATAAATGATTTCGACAGCATAAATCCATTCACTGTTTCGTGTTTCAATTGTGAAATATTTAAATCGGGCAAAGCACACACATGTTCCAGCGTGGGGCTGTAGATCCCAAGTGAAGGCACAAAATCGGAGCCAAACAAATGGCAGGGCAGAAATAAAGGCAAAATTTTAAAGCAAAAATAAAAATAAAAAAAAAGTAAATTTTACGCTGCATTGGCGACAGAAAACATATGTCGACGCTGCCCGGGGACCCTGCGGACTCCACCCAAAGGGGTCGTTTGCACGCAACCATGGGGCTGGCTACTGTTGCTGAAGGGTGAGGGTATAGAAGAAGAAGAGGAAAGGGGAAATGTGAAATGGGGAATAGAGAAATAGGGAAAGAGAGGGAGATGGAGATGGAGTAGGAGCGGGAGTTGTGCGAGGCATTCGAGTATGAAATATGCCTGTGTTCTGCTGCTGCCACACGGCCTGTGTTTTTAGCTCTCAACAGAAGTCTGCCTTTGCCCCCTCCCCAATATACTCGCACAATATTGCACATATCAGTGTTTCACAGTCATGTTTGTATGTCTGTGCACGGCGGCACGCAACCAAACTACACATGGCAGAGATATATTGATAAATTGCTGGGCCTCCCCACCCCACCCCACACATATTTAAAAAGCCGCAGCAACAACGTCATTAGTGGGTTGCATGCCCCCCACCATACACCAATGCGAACGAGTTTTTCGGACGAAGCATGCAATAAAAATCAATGTTTTTTAAGGGCCCAGCAGCAGGCCTGAGACCGAGACCGAGCACCCCAATAGAGCGGGGCAATGGAGTACTCGTACTCCCCCGCATGGCAGTGCAGTGGCGTCTTTTTTCTTCTCTTTGCTAACCAAAACATATGTTTCGATGGATGGTTCGTTGGCAGTTTCCCCGCTCTGGGGTCTGTTCTGTATGTGAATGTGAATGTTCCCATTGCATGTGGAAAACTCTGATAATTATGGGTGTCGCATATGCATAAGTAAGCACAGGGCCGGGCCTACTCCTCCCCTCAAACTGCATGCGCTGGTGCAGTACGTTCCCCCCAAGGGACATCATTTGTTGTGGTCCTATGTATGTATCTGTATCTTTATACATAAATATATGTAAAGATACTTGCGTATATTGCCATATTTATAAATGCATTAGTGTTCTTTCCGCTGATGGGACTTTATCGTAGTTCTCTGAACTCTTTTCTCCTGCAAAAATTTAATGATTTTCCGGGAACTATAAATTATTGAATCGGGGGGGTTTACTTTAATAATATTACTTGCAACGGACTGATATTTTACAACTTAATTTACAGAGAAGTTCGTACTGTAGGGAACTGTATTTGGCAATAATTTACAACTTAAAATATTTTTAGAAAAATGGTTTGATCTGCTTTACCTATCAAGTAAAAGATCTCTTGGGAAGCTGCTAGCTTTGGGTACAAATATTGCTAGATTCTACACATCGTATGCACCATATGTATATCATAGATTAATGATACCTATTAATTTGTATGTTGAGCCATTTTCTTGAATGTATACAAAAATGTAACAGTTGAAAATGTTTAATACTAAATATTTGGAAATAATATAACGAAATTTCATCAATGGAGTAGAGAGAGTATTCTATCAGAACAAAAGTTAAAATAATAAAAATAAATTATAAAATCACCATAGTTACTACTTTTATTTATTTCAAACGCAATTTTCTACCAAATGAATGCTAAAAATATTTAAAATTCATGGTTCATGGTAACGCCCAGAAAAAACCCCCTTAAAATACATTTTCTTCAATGGCTTTCAAATGTATATTCAAATTCAAAGGATTTTGAAATTCCCTGAAGAAATTTAACTCACCCATAAATAGGACTTTTTCTCTACCAATTTAAAATGATAAATTTATTTTTTGTTTTTGGCGGAAACAATTGAAGTGGTCGGTATTATTCCCAACCAATCATTGCAATGATGGGTGAACGTTTGAAATTTTTAATACAATCATTCCCTTCCCGAGATAAAGTAGCTGCTGCTGCAGTTGGCCTTCCTCTCGGCCCTGGTGCTTGGTCGCAAGCTGCTGAGGTGCAAGCCGCTGCTTGCCGAGATGTCGAAGTCGTATCAACGTTTGCCTTGAAGAAGTGTGAGCCACGTTACAAATTAGTCGATGGATATTGCCAGACTGCAACAAGCTCCGAAACTGAAAAACTTAAAGCCCGACTAAGGACTTTCACATTCCGAAACACGAAAAGGCTTTTCAATTCTTCTTAAATGAAAAACAAATTATCGATTTTATTGAGTTTCAATTTTCTCGATCCAACGAATATTTTAAGCTTATTTTGATCTATTATTTCTCATCTTAGGTCTTATAGTCATTTGCACAAAAGTCAGTGATATTGTGGAATCAGATGAATACCAATCGCCCCAATAAATTCCATTTTTGTTATCGGCGATACCATCTTTGAAATATTTACCGTTTAACGAACTGAAAAATAAAGAAAATTAATTGAAATTAAAGGAGTTATCGCGAAAACTAAGAAAATAATAATTACCTTTGTCCGCACTTCCTACCCCTAAACCACCACGGACCGTCGAAATTAAGAACGCATTTATCAATGCTGTCCCTATCCGAAGTAGCGAACACTCCTCCCACGTGAGATCTTAGGGAGTCTCCTGTATTTCCGTAATTATCACCCACTGATTTGAGAATAAAGTTTTCTTCTTCGCTTCCCACGCTGAAGTTGTCATAAATGACATCACGATAAGTTCCATTAACATTTCGGAGTTCTATATACAATTCCTGAGGCTGAGCTGCGGTCATCAAGTGCAATTTTTCCAGCCCAATAAAGAACTCTCCGCGCATGTCTCCAAATCCCTTTTTGTAGTCCTCCCACTTTCGATTAAAGTCCACACTGCCGTCGATTCGCCTTTGAATGACCGTCCATCCGGACGTATCGCAGAGAACTTCGAACGGATCGATTCCCCTGACCTTTATCTGGAAAATGCCATTTGGGCAGCCTCTGGGACATGTGTCGGGTAGATTCATCGCCGTTTGCGATGGCCGATCGATTCTTTTGGCAAGCAAGATTTGCTCGTCTTTTTCCCTGATTTGTTCGTCTTTTCTGTTAATTTTGTCTCTGAGATCATTTATTTGCTCGTCTTGGTCGTTGATTTGCTTTTCTTGGCCGTTTATTTTCTCCTCTTTGCCCTGGATTTGCGCTCTGAAATCTTTGATTTGTTCGTCCTTTCCGTTAATTTGCTCCTCTTTGCCCTGAATTTGCTTTATAAGATCTTTGATTCGTTCGTCCTTTCCGTTAATTTGCTCCTCTTTGCCCTGGATTTGCGCTCTGAAATCTTTGATTTGTTCGTCCTTTCCGTTAATTTGCTCTTCTTTGCCCTGGATTTGCTTTATAAGATCTTTGATTTGTTCGTCCTTTCCGTTAATTTGCTCTTCTTTGCCCTGGATTTGCGCTCTGAAATCTTTGATTTGTTCGTCCTTTCCGTTAATTTGCTCTTCTTTGCCCTGAATTTGCTTTATAAGATCTTTGATCTGTTCGTCCTTTCCGTTCATTTGCTCTTCTTTGCCCTGGATTTGCTTTATAAGATCTTTGATTTGTTCGTCCTTTCCGTTAATTTGCTCTTCTTTGCTCTGAATTTGCTTTATAAGATCTTTGATTTGTTCGTCCTTTCCGTTAATTTGCTCCTCTTTGCCCTGAATTTGCTTTATAAGATCTTTGATCTGTTCGTCCTTTCCGTTCATTTGCTCCTCTTTGCCCTGGATTTTCGCTCTGAAATCTTTGATTTGTTCGTCCTTTTCGTTAATTTGCTCCTCTTTGCCCTGGATTTGCTTTATAAGATCTTTGATCTGTTCGTCCTTTCCGTTCATTTGCTCCTCTTTGCCCTGGATTTTCGCTTTAGAAGATCTTTGATTTGTTCGTCCTTTTCGTTAATTTGCTCTTCTTTGCCCTGGATTTGCTTTATAAGATCTTTGATCTGTTCGTCCTTTCCGTTCATTTGCTCCTCTTTGCCCTGGATTTTCGCTCTGAAATCTTTGATTTGTTCGTCCTTTCCGTTAATTTGCTCTTCTTTGCTCTGAATTTGCTTTATAAGATCATTGATGTGCTCTTCTTTGTTTTTAATTTCCGTCCCACTATTTAGTAACTGGCTCTGCAAATTGCTGATGGTCAACTCTAATGAGTGTATTTTGTCTTTTTCTACATTTTTGGCATCTGCTGCCTCTTGATACTCTAGTCCGAGCAATGGCTGGAGAGCTGAGAAAAAACATCCACCGCACTGATCCAGCATAGTCACTTCCACATTGCCTTCCAGCAAAAGCAAGCAGATGATTACCACAAAGCCCGAGGTTTTCATGTTCGCTTGACTCGCGTACTGTCGATTTAAAACCAAACTGAGGGAAATGCATCCGATGCCCACTTATAAATATTAATTGGCACTTTCAATTCGCACTAGACATACTATATGTACATAAATACATGTACATATTGTATTCCTGGAACTGATAACCAATGCATGATAAGCTATGGGCTTGATCTCAAGCTATCAACTAAGTGAATAATATTCATTGTGGGCTTATATTATTTATTATAAAACTAACATATTTCACCACATTAAGTGTGTATGTTGCATATACATACATGAGTATTGTATGTATGTATTTAGACACGTGTATATATTTTTCAGAAGTATTTCCTAGCTTTTCTGACTAGTACTAGTACTAATTAGTACTATTTTAATAGCCTGCGGGTAATTGTATAATTGATGGATTTGCCGTTAGTGTTCGGCGGGGGTCATAGTGTATCATATGTTTTAAGGTTCATATATTGATTGAATATTTGAAAATAGCAATACCCTGAGGGTTGAAAACCTCTAAAATTTCAAGTATTTTCTACATTCATTTTTTTCGATTGCTTCGATTTCTTAGCCGCTTTTAACTAATGACAATTGACTGGTGCCCTAACACATTGAATTTAAAAACTATTTAAAATTTAAATAGTTAAACGATTCCCAAATGATTCGCCCACCACCACCCCACCATTCAGAGTGCCACAAAACCATTCATACTTGCCCCGACGAGTGCTCGTCCTGTGTGGCATGTCAACAAATGAATTTCATTAGCAACTTTTGCCATTGTCATTCGATGTTGGTACGTCTGTACGTGCCGTTTGATCAATCTCTGGGATTCAGATTGTTTTCGCCATGTTTTTCGTCTCTCTCTTGTTTTTTTTTGCCCCCATGCAATATTCAAACTCTCAAGCGACTGCAATTTCGTGTTTTATATAGAAACAATCTGCAGTATTCCACGACTAAATTGCCTTTTCAGTGGGGGCAAGGGGCAGGCGGCAGTGGCAGAGTATCCCCTTCCTCTAGGGGATGATTTTCAATTTTTAATATACTCCAAAAACCAAACGATAACAGGCCAAACGACAGTGGACAATCAATTTCAATGAACTTTAAAGCGATCCAATGGATCCGCGCATTGTACAACATTTTTCTGGTGCAATTTCAGGCACAATTTGAACAACAGACATAAATCACGCCTCGAAATTTTTGACCCCATTAACAATGACAAAGCGAAGCGAAGCCGAAGGGTGAAAAGAGTATGTTGCATATACATACATGAGTATTGTATGTATGTATTTAGACACGTGTATATATTTTTCAGAAGTATTTCCTAGCTTTTCTGACTAGTACTAGTACTAATTAGTACTATTTTAATAGCCTGCGGGTAATTGTATAATTGATGGATTTGCCGTTAGTGTTCGGCGGGGGTCATAGTGTATCATATTTTTTAAGGTTCATATATTGATTGAATATTTGAAAATAGCAATACCCTGAGGGTTGAAAGCCTCTAAAATTTCAAGTATTTTCTACATTCATTTTTTTCGATTGCTTCGATTTCCCCCTTGGGCGCAGTAACCCCCTGAAATCCGCATACTCCATGGAGAACTGACAGCAGCAGTCGTGGAGTATCTTTCCCCAAAAAACATTTATTCTTTTATTTTTTTTTGCTCACTTCAAACGAAATGAAGCGAACGAACAGAAGTGGAGTTTTTGCTTCTTTTCGTTGAAAAATGCCCGCAGGCCATTTTTGTTTTAGAGGTTAGCAGAAAGCGGTAAAAAGCATATCAGCGAGTGGTGTGTCTTAATCTACATGAATTTTTAGATGCAAATTTTATATGCTAATTTTATTCTGGAAACAAACAAATTTTAAATTGATGAAAAATTTGGTTTTTAAATTTGATTGGGAATAAATTCGCAACTATTTTTAATAAAACTTAATTAAAATTAAATTGCTGCAACTACATTTTAATTTGTTCTACTATCCATCTAAATTTTATTATTTTAATAATCAAAATTTTAATAGGTATTTAACAATAAGTATTTAATAATTCTTATAATTTTTATATTTAAATAATCCCATTTCCATTGAAAAAATTAGAATTATAATTACATTTATACTATTATACTATATACCATAATACTATAATTTACTATAATTATTTTTGCGAGCACTGACTGGATATTGAATGGCTATTCCTTTTATATTTCATATAAACTAACATTGAGGAGTATTGCTCAAGTCCATCAACTCAAAGTTCTGCCTGACGAATGATGTTGTTGTTCCTACAAATACAACGCTCATTTGCATCACTTAAACAACAATTACATGCACCCAAGAGGGGGGCGTTCTGAAACAATAAGCGAATGCCTTCGAGTGACAGGCGGCGGCGGCGGCGGGAATCTCCAAGTACATCCCTGTACCAACCCCTAGAAATCCCAGACAGAAACGCTTCTTCCTTCTTCTTCGCCCCATCATTGCATATGAATAAGTTATAGAAAAAAGTATCTCGAGGCAACATCTTCATTCTTCGACTTGGATTTCAATTCGGACTTGGACTTGGATTCGGATTTTGAAATGTCGGATAAAATATGATTGCCAGTCGGCAAAGAAAATATAAAAAAAAAATAAATAAATAAGCGCAAAGCCTCGGCTTGTTCGCCTCTGGGGGGGGCTCTCCCTCTTGTGGCACAGACATGTAGCAGACACAGGGTCCTGCTGCCTCAGGGCAGCAAGTTGCTCCTTTATTTTCTGTGTGTGTGTGTGTGAGTTGGTGTGTGCTTTTCTGCGGCATTGTTGCCGCTTTTCACACAACCGCCGAGCCGCTTTCAACTTCCGGTTCAATAAACTTTTGCGCAAAAAGTGTTCGCGTATATAGTTTTCAGTCGTTTTTTTTTTTTTGGTTTGTAGTGCGCGTAGTGCCCTCTGGTTGTACCCCCTGCCCCTCTTCTATATAGAATTGTATATAATGATAACGATTTTCCACTGCATTTCCCTGCCCCTACCCTCTTGTTCCCCTGTCTGAAGTGCGGCAACAGCACTGACGTTTATTAACTGGTTTTATGTAGGTCTTTCCCTCGCTCTCTCTCTCTCTCTCTCTCTCTTTCTGTCCTTGCAGCGTTTCTGTGTGGCAAAGTTGTATGTTGCAACGTTTTAGGCGACTTGTAATGACAGGAGTTTTCCCTTCTCGCCAGTTTCTGCGGCTAACCGCGCGCACTTTGCTGCGTGTACCATTATTCCGTGTCGTGTGGCAGTTGCAATTCCAATTGTTTCTTGTGCCGCCCGCCACAAATGCGATTCTCCACGTAATGCTCGCGGAATGGCTTTCCTTTCCGTATTGCCAGTGCCTGTTGATTGTGTGCGCGGGCCAAAGTGTTGCCTACATTACGCGCGGCAAAAGCTGAGCGAAATTATCGAACAAATTGTCCATAAACTCGAAAGCAATTTTCGTGGAATAAAACCAACCCCAACCCCCCCTTAAAAGGTGATTAATCATTCAGTATGCTGCAGTTGCCAGAGGGGGTTTTACAATGCATAAATAATGTAATAACGGGAAGGATAAGTTGGCCGCCCTTCGTGTAAATTTTGTTTGTCGGAGACAGCAAATGGCAGCAGCTCCTCAGCAGTTTTCCTGTTTTCAGCTGCAGTTGGCAGCCCTTCTTATCAGTTTTTGCGCTTTCAGGTTCAGTTGGCAGCTCTTTTGAGCAGCAGTTGGCGCAGCTTTTCCTTTCACTATTTCCCCCCATCAGCAGTGGCCACTTGTTAAGAGAATTTTTGTGATCATTTTCATAATTTCTTGCCTAAATATTTATCAACAAGGAAATGTTTATTCAAGTCAAAATAAAATATTCAATAAAGACATTTCCCCGCGATTTCTTGACCATTCCTATGCCAAATTTGCTTGCCCGAAATGGCATTGGTAATGAGAAGACCAGGCTGTTAATGTCACGCGTGTCAAATGTTTGAACCTGAACCTAGACCTGGACTCGTGATTTCCAAATGCGAAAGTGTACTGAAATTCCGCACTGACACGCACAAAAATTATGCAACGGAAAAGCAAGCGAAAATCGTTTTGCAATGCCTGATGATGATGATGATGATGATGATGCCACAGCCAGGAGCGAATGGTGGGGTGCCCATGCCTGATGGCCCAGAAACATTGACCGCACATTTTGCGGTGACATTTGGCGCGCGTTATGGTTTTGTAATTACCTGTAGCAATCTTCTTCTACTTCTGGGGGGTGGCGGTACTTTATGGGGCGTCGCATGGAGGGGGCATGGAGGGGATGGCTTTGCGACATTTGGCAACAAATTTATGTCCATTTGATTGCTGTTGACCAAGCCGCCGGCCGTCGCTGTCGCGGTGCTCCCTGCCTGCCTGCCTGTACCTACAATTTTTGTTGCCGTTTTCTGTTTATGGTTTTTGTGGCATGTACCAAAAATATTCAAGAGTTTTCTTTTTCCGACGCTTTTCGGCCCGGAATGGCAGGCACATTACGCGAGCGCATTTAAATGCCATTAATTGGCCATTAGTCCGTAGTCCGTCGATTGTGGTGTTTGGGCGCTCAACATTTATCCGCTTTACTTCGGCTTAAAAAGGCAACAAGTGATGAATGGAATGACAGACCGAACCCAAAAGAACGGGAAATCTCTTTTTTTCGACTATTAATCGAAAGCGGCTTAAATGAAGTTTCAGGAGAAGTTCTCCCGCATTGAAAGGATGGACGGGAATATTGATAAATAGAGCTGTCTATACTTTTATTGATTGCATTTTTATAGACTGCCAATTGGTGGAAATCTCGGATAAAATTCATGCAAGATACGGGATACAAAATGCCTATCAAAATGATGGAAATTTATTCCAAAATCACGTTTGCCACTTGCGACCCCTCACAATCATTCATTCCCCCACCCAAAGCAAATCGTGCAGAAGGCCAAAAGGGTTGATTGGGGGTCAGAGGACGCGCTGTCATACCAATCTGTGTGGGCCTGGCCCGCCTGCTCCCTTTGGCTTTAAAAGCTTTTTAATTAAGGCTCTTCACACTCGCGCCAGCTCGATTCTCCATTTCCATTTCCATTTCCATGCCGTGTGGCATGGCATTGTGCGGGCAATTATGCGAACAAAGATACTAAACAAATTGCCCCAAGACTTGGCCACCGCATCCAGCCTCCCCCTGCCACGACCCACCTTTCACCCACATTCTTCCATCTACAGCAGAGAAAACACCTCCTTTTGCCTCATCTCCTGGGGGGTGGGGGGTGGTGGTGCAAACAAATTGCCAACAATTCAATTCCAACCCTTTTGCCGGTTCGCAGGACAAATGCAACAATTGGTTCGCCGCTGTCTCTCTCTAGAGAAGCAGCCAAAGGACTCTATAAATCTGTGTGGGGGAAAGTCCTTTGCTATCTGGCAGCTGCCATGTGCCGCCTGCCACAAGCCAATCCTTGATTCCCACAGCTCCTGCCATTCATTAGGTGTCCTGCCATTCTATTCCGTTTTTAATTGACAATCAAAGTATACCCTTCTATTTTTTTTTTTGTGTTCGCCTCTGTTGGCACAAAATTTGATTAATCTGCAGCTTAATCCTTCAGCGTCCTTTGGGTTATTTCTTAGTAAATTTTCATTTGATTGTTTTGGGTTTGAAAGGAGGAAAACCAAATTCATTTAGCAAATGAATTGCTGCTATGTCCTGTGTCCTGTGTCCCGTCTGTAAAGTATTGCAGTTTATTTTGTGACTCATAAATTGTAAGTGAGGAAAATGTTTAAGCCCAAAAGCTGATGGCCAAATATTTCCAGCTCAAAATTAATGGATTTTCGAATGGTTTTGGGATTTGTTTTTGGCTTTTTGTGGTTGAAAAATATAATGGAAAGGCATTTTCTTCACAAAAATCTTATAGTTAACCAGAAAAAAGGCGGTAGATTGGTAGGTTGAAATAAATCAATGAAACTCGCAATAAACCCGTGCACACTCTCTTTGCACTTCTATAAAAAGGATTTTAGCAGCTCTATTTTTGTGGGTCTACAGGAAAAAATTCAATGTCTAGTAGTTCCGTTTACACTTTACAGCTCATAAAATTGTTTATGTTTCAGCTGTGAAAATCCCCCAACTAAAGCGGATTTAAGCAGGGCAAAGGGACTGCCAGCAAGAGGCTAAAAGCTGGAGGAATATGTAGCCAAGGAGAGAGAGCGAAAAGGTACGTGAAAATTATCATCAAGAAGTGTAATACAGACATAACCTTTGCCCCGATGTCTACGTTTCATTCAGTTGGGAGGCCAAACGCAGATGAAACTTAAATTGAATTACTTTTTGGACAACTTCCACACGCAAAAGTTGAACCCAAACGAAGCGCAAATGCAACCGAAGGATAACGTGCGTGTCCGCGGCAGAGGGGCGAGAGTCTGCCCCCCCAACTCCAGACTCGTCTGCCGAGACACAAACTGGCAACTGGCACTGGCGACTGGTATAAATAATTATCTATTCCGGTCATGTCGTAGAGTCCGCACAAATGTCATCGTCTCAGGCAAAAACCTTTGCTGCTGCCACGGCTGCTGCTGCTGCTGCTTGTTGCAAACATGTCTACACTTGTCTGCTGTTGGTCCTGCTGATGCTCCTGCAACAAACTTGTGGCCCTATAGCTCTCGAGAAAATGGATAACAATTCACGTTTACACGGTAAACAATGTGAGGAAAATAAAAATACTAGATATTACTAGAAATTCAGGTTCAAAATAATACGATTTAGATTAATATTTTTGAAATATTTTTGGTATATTAAAATTTTCTTTCTAAAAATTTTCATTGATTTCTTAATATTTGAAGAGAGTTTTTTATTTTGATGTGATGTCGCATAAATTATCATTATTATTATTATATTATAAATTGAAATATTTTTAATTTTTATATTATTTGTTATTTTGTTTAATTTTATTATTTATTTATTATTAAATTTCTTTGTAGTATTTATTTATTATTAAATTTCTTTGTAGTATTTATTTATTATTTAATTTCTTTGTGGTATTTATTTTTTTTATTATTTATTATTTTTCATAATTATTTTTAATCAAAAACTAAAACTAAGACTTATCATCATTTCTTGTTACGCATAAACATCCGTCAAAGCTCATTTGCAATGCCTAACGCATCGTGTCGCTGTGTGCCTCTCACTCTCTACATCTGTCGCTCTTCCTGTTGTGTCATAACTGTACCCTCCAAGGAAGAAATATCAGCAAGCGAAGACGTGAAGAAGAATGGGAAGAAGTAGAGAAAGAAGCACAAGACGAACTACCATAATCAGGAGGAGTAGAAGCAGATGCAGAAGTAGAAGCAGAAGCAGAAGCTACGACGCCGCAGATAGTAGTTAGAAGTTTTGTTTGCAGTTTTCGCAATTTCTAATTATGTCGCTCGTCGCACAAGTGACTTTTTGAGGTTGAGTATTTTTATCTCCTCTGCCGCCCCACCCCTCCCCTCCTTTGTCCCTATGTTGTGGAACATATTTCATCTTCAGCTTCATTTGTGGTTTAAAGTCCTTCGAGAGAACGAGGACCTACATCCTTTCCATCCACTCTAGAGTTTTCCAGGGAAAAAGTTGTGTGTGCGAGGCAACAGCAACTGGTTGCATTTGTGAATTTTTGCTCTTTCGCTCTGTTTCGCCCTTTGATAGGCAGCAGAAGAGACAGACAGAGAGAGAGAGAGAGAGAGAGAGAAAGAAAGAACTTTGATTATAATCTCATGTCCCCTGCCACACACAGACACGCACTCACACACACACACACAGATACTGGCAGATAGATGGAGCAACAGATTTCTTGCTTATTATGTGCTCTTTGAACAGCAGCAGCAGCACCAGCAGCAATCCCCCCATGGATACGCCACCCCACCCCATGCCATCCCTTCCCATCCCATCCCTTCTTTACTTCTGGAATATGTGTGTGCGTAAAAAAGTTCCATTAAGAGCAAGTCCCAAGTGCTTTAATGCTCTACGTAGTATGCCTCGTATCTGTATCTGCTTTTTGTGGGTGTCGCATTATGTGCAAAAATTATAATGATGTTCGTTCATTATTAATCCAAGATAAACGTTACGTGAGTAGATTTTCGTATAAGCCACAAATATTTTCTGCATGTTGAGTTTTCTTCTCATTTGACAGATCAAAAGTACTTTTACTCGCTTATTAGGGTCAAAGGCTAAGTAGATTAGGGCTAAGGTTTAAGCTTGAAACAGCCACAAAAAGTTACTCCAGTGCCACAGTTATTGGAACTGCCAAAAGATACAACTTTAGGCCACAGATTACAGAACTTACATTTTCTTTAGTTTCTGTTAGAGTTTACTCATTCGTTCCTTATCCTATAAATACCTTAAAATATTAATATTTTCCATAAAATTACACTGCATTTCCGCACCGCCATTTATTCAAGCAAAATGAATTTCATTCAGTTGAATGTTTAATCGATTTGGGTCGAATGCTGTCAGAGGCCAGCAAACACACACAAAATACAACACAAATCTCGCAGCTTGAGTTGTGTTTACTTCATGCTCCAGTTACTCCTTGGGGGCAGGGAAAGGGACTCATGTCCTGCCCCTGCAACATGCACTATTTTAAGCCTTTGCACAGAGCAACAACTGCAACTGTCATCTACTAGGATATATCTTTCTTTTTGGCACAAAACAACGAGAAAGTAGCACAACACAATGCCTGGGTAAAGTCGTTCTGCCTGAAGACTTCGCAGCAGAGCCATAAAATTATGAAGGCAAAAACTTTTGGTATATGCCGAGAGAGACAGAACGAGAATGAAATGACTTTTTAATAGGCCATGTCGTCGTCGTCTTCGTCGTCCCGGGACGCAGCACAAGAAATTGAAAAGCCAAACACGACACGACAGACAGACCGACCGACAGACAGACAAAACCCCGCAGAAAGGTAAATAAAATCATGCAAAATTTACAGGCTAGACCGGGACCAGAAAATGTATCTGGTGTGGGAGGTCCCTGAGTAATTTACACGTGATTATCGACTGTGTCGTTGGCGGGGGTATTCCACAAGAAATGGAACAACTTTGTCAACGCACCAACCCACTGGGCGGAGGCGGACGTATTCCAGGGGGGTCTGCAATCATTATTCCGCTCGAGCGACGCACGACGGTCCAACCAAACGTCTGTATACATTATCATATAAATATTCCAAGGGAAGACAATAATAAATTCAAGCGCTGTACGTGCCACACGCAGAAAGCATTGCCTATTTGCAGGCGTCCATGCATATTTGCGAGAGCCAGGAAAGCGCCAGGTCGGTCCTCGATGTTTAGATGGAGATGTCACACAGTTGCTGGCTGGGATTCCTGCTTTATGGGAGAGCGACCAAAACTGTGACTTCCAGACTGCTCCTCTGTTCATCTCTATTGTGGCGCTACCTCCCTTGCTGTGACGCTCTTGCCTTCTCCATCCCTGCCCGTTGCCCATAAAATACCGCTGCTTATCAATGCCGATGTCATCTTAATTTGTCCTGGCGACGCCCTCAAGTATGCAACACTTTGTGTGTGCAATGACCTATTTAGGAATTCTGCCTCATCAGAGATTTGTTTGGCAGAGGCAGCCAGGCAGCCAGGCAGTAGGAACGGGTAACACCAGGGGGGAAGTACCAGACTTTGAGGTCAAATCAATTGCTAGAAAATTAAAATTCCACTCGAGTCGGCTGCCTCTGCTGCCTGCGTCTGTGCCGCAAACGAGCAAGAGGAGGGGACTCACACTTGAAGTCGTCGGACAAAGGATGCCATGTAATAGAGAAGTTCCGAATCCGAATCCGATTTAGTTGCCCAATGAACCTCAACCCTCGGATTTTGTCTGGAGTCTGGCAACTGCAGCTGCAAAACTACTTCACATTCAACTTCAATTCCGAAATACACGACAATAAATTCCAAAATAAATTTATTTTTACCCCACGCACACACATACAGATACAGAGTGGGGGAATCGAAGGTTCAAGGAAAACTTGAACCTGACAGAAAAGTTTTCTGCTCCCAAAAGCAATCAATTTTTACGACAGTTTAGTTTCTACAAACTCTTGACAATCAATGGGCAAATAGTTTAATTAAATGCGACTACTGCCAGTGGAATTGTCGGCTGCTAGAAGGTGCCTGGCTATACTATCCACGGTAGCATTTAGCGTTACGCGGAACTGTCAGCTAACTCGTTAGCCCCGAAAAAAAAACTGGCAGCTAACGAGCATAAACTGCTTCTGCTGCTGTTGTTGCAGGTGGAGTGCAACAACCCCTCATCATTTCACAATACATAAATACATAAGTGCAATGCAATGCCACTGCCATGATTCGGCAAGTCATGAAAGCCAGTCAGGGAAAGAGAGAGAGAGAAAGATTGGGACGCCAACGGATGGCGGGGGCGTACTGGGGAAGCGGTAATTTGTACAGCCATAGGGCGTAAATCACCATCACCAGCAGTTAAATATAATAGGCAGTTGTACGGATGTACAATGCAGTAGGAAATGTTCGCCCAAAATATGAGGCTCTTGTTAATGCCTTTTGGAATAGGAAGCTCAAAAATATATCTACTTTTTGTGGCACATACACATTCTGCTGAATTCAGGTTGTATTAGTAGATTGCGATTTAAAAGACATTTTGTAGCTTAAAGTTGGGGCTGGACAGGTATTTAAAATAATTTTTTTTTTATAAAAATAAATTTAAATATTTAAAAAATATTTAAAAAAAACTGAAAAATATCTATTATAATTGCTTTTTACTTAGTTACATAAAAGATCATTTTTGTATCCACAAGATACTTTTGTATCTCAAAGATAAGTTTGTAATTTTTAACACTTTCTTTAATTTTCCATAGAAATAATAAACCGCAACATTGGTAAAAATTGTTCTTAAGCTGCAAAGAAACTTGTAGCTGAAAGATATTTTTATATTTTTACAATAGTTTGCATTTGTCCGCCCATTTCAATAGTCATATCTCAACCTGTGGTGTCGTATAAGCTCTTGCAAAATAAAAGTACCTCCACACAGCTACAACTACAGCTCGCAGCATTCACCTGTCTGCCCATCCACCTTGACAACGCCACTGTCATCAAAATATTGCACAAAATCTGCATAAAACATATTTTGCCGGCAACTTCCGCACTACAAAAGCCATGCACATGATAATGGGAGCTGCAGGCAGCCATGCAGCCCAGGCAGGCACGCAGGCAGGCAGGCAGGCTATTCTCCCAAGCACTTGACGGGATTTCCAATAGAAATTGTCGACAACGACAACGACATGCTGCAGCAGTGTTGCCATGTGACTGTATATGTATCTATCTGCATGCGAAAGTATCTGCTGGATTCACGCATCCTAAAAGTGCACATAAAACGTATTTAGGATACAATGGCGCGTAATCTATACCACTCGACTGGCAGCAGCGGCAGCAGCAGATACAGATACATTTGCCATGGGGCCTAAATCCAAATCCAAAAAAAAAAGCGCAGCGCTTGAATTTTGTTGTACGTGAGTTTTCCAGGCCTGGCATTTTTATGATTGCTATGCAAATGCAAACAGCAACTAAGGAAAACTCCGAAACAATAAAAAAAAAAAAACGGCAACGAGGCGTGGCATCTTTTGTTTTGTTTCGAGGCGATTTTCCTCCCAAAGCCCCTCAACAGCTGCAGTGCACCCACCCGCGGGAGTAAGCTCGTGGAATACGAAGAAACTCAAGTTAACTGAACTTTTCTTGCATTTCTTTTGGCGGAGGAAAACAACATCGGAAATAAGAACAACAGAAAAACACATGAAAAAGTGTGAAAATGTAATGAGAATCCCGCTGTGATGGAAAGCAAACACGAAACGAGAAAAAAATAGAAGAAAACAAGACTTACCCTCAACGGTATCAACGGTATTGTTCACCATTTTTATATTGTTTTGTTGGTGCCTTTTTTCAATGGAATGTAAAGATTAAACAAGGAAAAGATGTGGCGGTTTGTCACGATAATCCAAATTAAAGTACTGTAAATAAAGAGTATTAAGAAATAAGAATTAAATACAAAGGAAAATGTTGAGAAAATCAGACAAATGAAGATTAAAATTATATACATTTATAAAATAAGTAAAAATATGTCTATTAATGGGATATCTCTATTTACGGGAGTACTCTACCCAGAATATCTACAAATTTAAATACAATCTAATCCCATTTACCACCCACAAATGTTATGCAACCCAATACGCTAATCAGACACAAGTCAAGGGTTGCTTAACACCCAGCTAAGCCGCCAACTAGAACGTGTATTATATTACACATTTAGCGTGGGAATCATATATGTTCATATCAGATTCGTAAAAAATCGCTGATAAAACAAATAAATAAAAAACCTTTTCAAACCAAAGAGGAAGAAGGGAGCGAGAGACCCCACCCGTCAGATGTCAATCAAAGTTCAATTAAAGTCAATTGCTGACAGCATGACAAACCTGAAGAAATAGCGCCCCCTCCATACAACAAATGGCACGGTACACTCATTTAACTTAATTTACGACTCTTTTGGGCGAAAACCCACACAGGCGGTGCGAACGGGACACACATGAACAGTTAACAGATTTATGCATCGTGCATTGATTTGTTTATGGCTATTGAAATTTACGGCAAACAGAGTCCCCATAACAAGATGCCATAACTACAAAGAGAGTCGAGTCCCCGAGGGAATCTGCTGCACCAATGTGCTCTTAACCTCTGGCTCCTCTTTCTTTGTCTCACTCTCTAGCTGTCATTCATTCCTTTCTCTTGCTGTGCTGTGCTGTGCTGAACCTCTCAGTGCCTCCTCTCTCTTTGTATTTTCCCCCTCTTTCTAGCTTACGGTTACCGTTTTCCTGTTATTTGTATGGGCTTGGTATTGGTTCTCTTATTGGAGAAAACAATGGTACATAGTAGAGAACGTGATGAAAATAGAGAGAGAAGGATTCGTGTACCGAATGTGGGTATACCCTTAAAAAGGAGTAAAACAAAAGCACAAAGGTCTTAACTGAAGAAAATACTCATGGGAGATGCACTCCTGAGGTAAAGTTGTGGGAAAGAAGGGTATTCCAATTACAGATGTAAAATGCATATTAAAATTGCTGAAACACACATACACCCCACCACAATTGCAAGATCATACACAAAACGGCATATACCCCTCAATCCATTCCTTCTCTCTCACTCTCTCCCTCTCTCTCTCACTGCACTCCCTTGATGAAACGAACAGGCCGCGGCAAACAGCAAACAAAGCGCAATGCCAATAAGAAGAGTGACAGGCCGCAGGCAGAAATACAGTAAACCAAAAAGAAGTACATATGTAGGTGGCTAGGCTTCAGGCGCCGCAGTTTTGTATGCCCTTATATATCTGTAAATATGTTTGTATTTAAATACATAATGATATATGTATGTAGTCTCCCGATCTTTAGATCAATATGATCTGATTTATGTATACTTGTTGGGGTCGAAGATCAAAAATACTGTATGAAAGGGTATACGCGCACACACACACACACACACACTCTTTGAACACAGGCAGAAGAACCGCACATCGCTCATTACGGCAAATAAGAACAGCAACAAAGTGCGAAGAGGGGAAAAAAAACTGCGAATGCGACTGCGACGCAACAGCGCTGCTGCCAAGGCAACACAAACTTCAATTCCAATTGCAACAACAAGAGCGTTGGCGTCGGGGCGACATGAAGAGTGAAGGAGGGGGGTCATGAAGGTGTTGTTGCAATTGCGCCGTGGGCAAAATGGAGAAAAGGGATCTTGCACCGGCCCAAACCGGATTGCAGTTGTCTCTTCGCTTCGTTCTGGTTGCACTAACAAAAGCCACAACTTACCAACGACAAAGCTGCTGGCTGCACTCTTCAAAAAACGCCACAAACAAAGGTTGTTAAACACACGCACAATTGGCACAATTACACAAAACGTACAAGTTAAACTTTATTAAATGTTTTATAACGGGAATCGGGCTGAGTTTATAGTTTACGTTGTGATCGCGGCGACGAAAATTGAGCGAATGCGCAAGGAAGAAACCAGAAAGCAGAAAGGAAAACTAAAGCAGCGGATGCCAAAGCATAGCGAAGTAGGGTACAGCACTCACGCTCAGTGAGTAGCAAACGTCACTCATGCTCTCTTGCACTTACTCTCTTGATCTCGTACGATTTGTTGACCTAGGAAATGGTATAGTCGGCAAGCTATTCACAGTATATACGGTATATATTTTCACACACGAACACCACTGAATATAACATTGCAAGCTGCACTGAGAGCGCTCTCTTGCAATGCCTCACCCTACGTTTACTTACTTTGATCGACAGCTGTGCAATGTTTTTTGTTGTTGGCGGGGAAGCTGCGCCAGGAACTTTTGCGCGTTGTCTTTTGTTTAAATTGGGCGGTTAAAATTCAAATTCAAATTTGAAAATTTGAATTCAGTTAGACCACAAACCGGTTCCCAGAGGAACACAGGCAACGAGCAAGTAGAAGGTGTATTCGACTTCCGTCTGCCTGCTTTCCAATTGAATCTTTGTTGTTTGTTTGCTTTTGTGGATGAATGAAATCATCACTTGTGATTTATTTAAAACCCACAGACAGCTGTGCGAGCGTCACAACATCAACAAATGGATGGCAGTTAGAGCTTGAATAGAGTGCGCTTATCAGCACTTTGCCAACCTGCAACGGTCATAAAACCCAGCAGCAGACAGCGTTTTTCTAGAGATAATAGTGAGGAGTACATTGAACCCCCCTGCCTTATGGGCAGAGTGGCAGATGACATACACCCACCCACCCACACTCCTGTTACCAAACGAAACAAAGTGCCAGCCAGATTTCTCACCTACATTGCAATTACCAATTACTACTCGGAGGCTGCCTGCCTTTCTTTTTTCTTTTATTGGAGGCACTCGCTGGGAGTGGGGTGTTGGGTGTTGGGGTTACCACGGTTTAAGTGACAAATCAATTTAGCAGCTACCCGGGGAGATACTCTCATAAAAAGTGAAATTTGATCGAATTGCCGGTAAAACTTGTCCACGCACCGTAGAAATAATGAAAAGAAAAAAAACGAGTTCACATGCGTAGACAGACGGAGGTTTTCACCTGGAAACAAGCTTTGAATTTGAATAAAAATTGCTAAACAAATTGCTCCAATAGAGAGTGTTATTAAAGGAGAGCGACCGGAACCCCACTTTGGCTTTCTGCGGTTAAACAAAAGTCAAGAAGCTCCGCTTTAACACACAAACAAAGATCTTGCTGAATCAGTAAAGACAACAAAAGAATAAGAATCGACAATAAAATCCATAATTGACTTACTTGCCCGACAGTCGCAGCGGGTTGGGTCGGTGGGGGGACATTAAAAGATCGCACTCCCCGATGGCGTCTCTGGATGCGGCCTTATAGGGCAGTGCCGAAGGTCGCCGCCATTCCAGAGGCAGGACAATGAAGCGGGAAGCAAAAGGCTGTTTATATGTGGGCGTTACATCAGGCAACAACAGTGCAAATGCTAATTTATATGGTGCAATGATCATTATTACGATTCTACATTCTACATTACACGACACTACAGTGTAGTTCAGAAAACAAACAAATTAGCGCCACTGTATATGGATATATCGATACATCGATAGTTGCTAGCTTTTGCGGTATGTTGGCGGGAATCCGTTTACAGATTTGAATTAAATTAGCTAATCAAATAACTTTAACTAACTAATCAAATAACTAATAACTATCGCCATACACTTAGTTGCCAAGCATCCAGCTGTTGTTTTGGTTGTGGATTCAATTAGTTCCGAAAAAACAGAAGTGACGCGAACATTTTCATAAGTCGCGAATACTTTCTGTTCACTGTATATTTACGGTATATCGGTATCTAAAAGTATATTTAATCAATTTCACCAATCTAATTCAATCAATAAACATATTAAAGTACTTTTCAAAATGACCGCCAAATTCCGCTTTGCGCAAACGGATAGTTGATAGTTGAGCATTCGATAGTTTTGAATGTTTTGAAAAAAAAATCGACACTATCGCAATAATTGTTTTTGATATTCTCTATAAATATCGATTTAATCGGCGACAAAAATATCGTACCCATTTTATCGTATCAACAATTAAAACTATCACCCATATATCGATATAAAAACCTATCGTGTACGTGGAAGAAGTCAACAAAAAGAAAATTAAACTAGACTAATTAACGCCACAAACAGCAAGCAATGGAGAACCTGAACTAGAGACGGCAGAGCAGCCACGTGCATAGTGCATATATATTTTTTATAGGAAATCCCCCCAGCCAGCAGGCAGCGCATCGACCCAGATAAATGTGCCCCTGAGTCAGTTGTGCCAGAGCAGAGCTGATTAAACCGTCGAAGTCCACAACAAACCAACGGAATCGATCCAAGTGCGGTCGATTAATAATTGATAATGGCACCGACACGCAGACCCAGCGATGGCCTGCTGGCCCGCGTCAACTTCCCCCTGTATGCCGTGGACATGCTGACCAGTCGCCACATTTTGGTGGCCGGCGGTGGAGGCTCCAGCAAGACGGGCGTTGCAAATGGCTTTGTAAGTGTCAGCGTGTCACCGTGTCACTGCACGTAATAATCCATGACAAATGATTGATTTGCTTATTGATTTTGTAGGAAATCTACGAGTTGTACCACAATGGCAGTCACTTTTGTGCGGAGGAAGTGCTGCGCCATGAGACGGGCGCCAATGTGGTGATGAATTTCGCGGTGCGCAACAATGGACGGAGGGGATATCTCTGTGCCGGACAGGAGGCCCACTGCCAGATGTACTTTGTCCAGCCGCGCATCGAAACGGAGGAGGATGGCGACAATAAACCCAATCCCGTGGAGCGGCCCCATGAGAACGGGAATGTGAGGCAGCGCGGTGGCGGTGCCGGTGCCGGTGGAGCTGGAGCCGCACATTCGGGTGTGGAATTCATAGCCAATGGCCATAAGCCACCTACCACGGCCGATGACCTACTTAAGCAGTTCCAGCGCCTTCGCTTCGACATCCAGGCGGCGGATGTGGTGCAAACGGACTTCCTCAAGAGCTCGGAGCCACTGCAGCGCGTGGTGCGAATCAGTGGCAATGGCAGGCTAATGGCCACCGGCGGCACCGACGGCAAGCTGCGCATCTGGTCGTTTCCACAGATGCAGCTGGGTGCCGAGCTGCCGGCGCATAGCAAGGAAATCGATGACCTCGACTTTAGTCCCGACAGCAAATACATTGCGAGCATTTCCAAGGACTCACAGGGACTGGTGTGGGACCTGAGCACGGGCAAACTGCAGCACAAGCTGCAATGGCAGACGCCCGAGGGTTCCAAGTATCTGTTCAAGCGCTGTCGCTACGGCACCGTGGAGGCGCGCAAGGACAACTATCGTTTGTTCACCATCACGAATCCCCTGGGTAAGGTGGGCAAACAGCGGGGCTATCTGCAGCACTGGGACTGTGCCAGCGGCAAGCTGCGCCAGGCGGTGGCCATCGATGAGAGTTTGTCCTCGCTGGCGGTGCGCGACGACGGTCGATTTGTGGCTGTGGGAACCATGTTCTCGGGCAGCGTATCCATGTACATAGCATTTAGTCTGCAGGTGAGTGGCAGGAGCACATAATTTCCACAGACAGACAGCAAGTCAGTTGAAATTTCGATTTTGCAGCGCGTTCTGCACATTCCTCATGCTCACTCCATGTTCGTGACGGGCCTGCAATTTTTGCCCATAACCAACGAGGAGGGTCCGCCCATCTCGAGCGATACAGAGGCGGCCGTGCTGTCCATCTCTGTGGACAATAAAGTCTGCATTCATAGTCTGGCCCAAAGGCGTAAGCAAATGGAATATTTTAGCGTATTTTTGGTCCTCATTTAACTCAATTTCTCTCTCTCTCTCTATATTTTAGGTACTATTCCCGTTTGGCTGGCCATTGCCTTTATGATTGTCATGATATTCGCCGTGTTTGTGCTTTGCTCCTACATTGGCATCTGATGGGTGGGGATAATGTCGCTCCCACGGGCGACAAGTTAAATCAATTTGCATTATTAGTTTGTAAAACAAGGTTTAGTTCTTTTGTAATAGGCCACAAGACCCACAGCCCCCCATCCATAACCCTGCCCATGCCCGTCCCCACTATCTTCTCTCTCGTTAACTAATTTAAGTGTATAGTTTTTTGTGCCCGCTGCCTTATCTCTCCCACACGAATTGCAATTCGTTTTGCTTAATTGTATCATAATTTGCCTTATCTCTGTCTCACTCCCTTCCCACCCCCCCTCTCTACCATTTGGCAGCTCTGCCATATTTGTAAATGATTGTTTTGATTATAACATTAATTGGTGTTTAACTATATGAATCGCGTACGAAAGCGTATCAAACAGGTGAATGAATGTACCTGGGACTGGTGCCTCAACTGCCAGTTCCAGCAGTCAAATTACAACAACAACAAAACTCATGTAAACTCATTTTTTATATAATCGAAATGTTTGTTAACCGAATACAGCTGTGGGGGTACAGATGCCCCCCCACACATTCTACCGAATGAAACAAATTGATTTTTAATTTATTTTAAATGTTGGCAAAGGGGATTTTGAATCGTTTTAGTGTTTATTGGATGTAATAACCTCTCTTTTATTTAGGAAATATCTAAACGGTTATGTGGGATTATTATATATACAACAAATTATGTCGATTCTAAATAGATATCACAGATAAATCTATTACGCGGGAACCGATGAAGAAAAGTTGGACAAGGGAACCTACGATTATATTAAGATTCATTTGCAGAATTGGAGATGGATCACAGGGTAGAATCAAATCCAGATCCGTATATAGTAGTACAACATTTACATATAATTGAATTAATAGCTCAGCTTACCAAAAAACTATTAGCAATCTACAAATGAAGAGAGAATTGTAGCGCTGTGATCCTACACGTGCGAAGTTCTGTGCCACCGAATATATCATGAGGATAAACCATGATAGTACCGGTATGCATTGGTAAAAACTTTCCATAACAATAATAACTATTTAAGTGATTTTGTATGCATATTTAATGAGCAGCCATAATTGATTCCATTTTTTATAAATAACCTCTGAACGCACATTTGGGTTTTAGTTTTCAATAAAACACCAAAAGCCCAACATGTCCGTTAAGCAGAACTTGTTGCTGTTCATTTTGATGCTGTATTTTATTAAAGAAGTATGTATAAACGGCATATTACGACAAATTGAACGCTAAAACAGCTAAGAATTCTGCAAGATCTCATCCAAATTTGAGTTCACCAACGTCAAATGCAAATGTGTGGATGAGGATTACTGCACCATTGATTATTGCTATCTGAAGTCGATAAATCGTACCTACAAATATGTGTCCGGAAGATTGCGCTTGCTGAAACCTCCCCTTACCAATGTCCAGGTACGTCATATATATGACACAATTCTATTATAAGTAATATATATTTAAATTCTAATATATTTTTAGCTAAATTGTGGTTTGTATAAACGGTTCAGTGGATATAAACCATTTCTCTACAACTTCACTGTTGATGGCTGTAAATTCCTGAATAATCCCCGTCACAGTCCGGTGGCTAATTATTTTTTTGGCATTATTGGAACGAACCACAATTTGAACCATTCATGTCCCTACAATGTAAGTTGTTCAATCGTTCGTTTCTAAGTAATATCTATAATATCCCGTGTGTGCAGGGGGAAATTTTTATCGATCAGGTGCCTATCAACCTTGTGAACAATCATTTAACAGCGACTCTGCCCTTTCCGGAAGGTGATTACCTTTTCCAAACACACGGAATTGTTGATGGCCTCATTCGAAGTGTTTTTCAGGTCTACGGAACTCTAAGCTAATTGCTATATTTTTAGCTCTATTAAACCCCATGTAAAATGTCGCAAAATATATATATTTGCATATAGTTCTGATCATATTTCTATGTATTAAAACTCTGCAAAAAAGGCAGCCGGAATTAAGGGCAAGCCATGATTATATACGAGTTTCATTAGTGGAGGGAGCCCCGTCGAAGGCTGGTGTAGAAATATATGTATATATAGTATGTGTATGCACTATGTACCTGTGTGTGCATAACATTTTGTATGCCCAATTGGCTTATTATTTATACCGAAATAAATCACAAACACGCGGCGGCGCACAAATTAATTCACGAATTTTGTAGTTTAAACTTTAAAGCATCATAACAAAAATGCAACTAAAGTCTGCTTGCTCTTTGCATGTTCCGGCACTGCATTGCCGATCCGCATGCTGAGCGCCAGCTTTGCTTACCATAGATAAGCATACGTACACACATAGATCACATAGATAATGAGAGCGAGCGCGAGCTTTGTCGGGGCAGAGAGCTTAGGCGGAGAGGGAGCTTAGTCGGGGCAGAGAGAGCAAGCATGTGCAGAGCTTCAACAAACAGCAGAATAAACGGCTGCCACTGCTCTCTGGCAAGCAGTTTTTCATCAGTGTTCTGATTAAACTAGAAGTCAAAACTGATTAAATTGAATGGAACTGCTATGCACAAATACAATTGGATAGTTATTAGACAGAGCATAGCCAGAATTGGGTGCTACGTATTGGACATGCTTGGGCCATCAGTTAATTGTTTTGAGTTCACATTTTTAAAGCAGCTTTATGGAACTTTTCTCTTTTCTTTTCTCTCTTTTCAAGTAAAAACTGTCATCAAACGTAGCAAATATATTATTTATTTTTTATTTACTAAATTGCAGCCTACGATTAATCCAGAGCAACAAGAAAATATTATATAAATGAATTATTTAAAGTGTCGCACTACTGAAAACTGAACTGAAGTGAAATTACAAACAATTGCAGTACCTTTCAATGCGATAATCGCTTACGCAATGGGATTTACTCTCATATTTGTCGGTTCTGGTCACAGGACCCAGCAGGCTCATTCGCGGCTTGAGCAAAACGCTGGCATCGAACCGTCCCTCACCGGGTCTCGTCTTCAGGCGTACCCTGATCTGGTAGACAGCTCGTCCCTCGCTATCACTCGCGTCGTAGTCAACCTCTGCCGCCTTCGGTGTGGTGTGTCTCTCATAGGAAGCTCTGAATGGCTTTTTAGCGTCAGCCTTCTGCTTTCTGCCGCTTAGATTGTAGGCAGCCAGAATTTTCACCAACCTCAGTGGCTGGCACTGGGCGTAGGGTTTGATCAGGTCATTGATGCTGTCCAGCACAAACTGTGCCGCCTTCTGCACAGAGCTCTCCTTGCGGGAGATCTTGCGCAGCTTGAAGCAGAGGCAAAAGTGTCCAGGTATCTGGGCGGTGGTGCAGTTCCTGTCCTCTGGTATCGGCAGAAACAAACTGATGCCGCGCTCGTTGGCCAAATTAAGCGTACGATTCTGCACTTGATCGTCGCTCAAACGCTCATCCAAGTGGATGACATCTTTGAGTGTTTCGTGCAGATCGAATGTCGTGACGAGACTGTGTGCATTCCGCTCCAGATTCGACATGGCCAGCGGAAACCTGGCGCTCAGCCACTCGGGATAGAGGGCCATCAGCAAGGGCTGTGACATCTCCTCCATGCCCTGAAATGCTTGCGTATAGCCGTTGTCCGCACTGTCGCTGCCCCCGAACCGCAGCCCATGATCGGACATCAGCAGTATCAGCGTGTGATTCATGATGCCCTGCTCGTGCAGCTCGCGCAATATTCTCACATAATGCTCATCCAATGTCTGGGCATAGTTGAAATAGTCATGCACACCCGACGATTGCCAAAAGAAGGAGAACGCGGGCTGTCGTCGCATGTGCGGCATCAGCTTGTAGATGAACTCGTGGAGCACAGCCTGATAGAGGCGTCCGCCCGTGCAGCTCATGGTTATCGTTGGCGCGCCGATCGAACTCGTCTCATACTGGGTGTGCTGTCTGATGTTCTGCATTACGGGTCGCAAATAAAAGTCCGTGGGCTGTCTGACAAAGCCCCTTTTATTGAGCGTGAATATGTCGTATAGGTCGCTGTCCTCGCCATAGCTGGTCGTGTAGCCAGCCGCCTTGAAGTCATCCCACAGCAAGTGGCAGTCATCGAAGGTCTTGTTGCCCGACACGCAGCTGTCGTTCAGCTCCTGGGGACTGAGGCCGCTCAAGAGGCGCACCATATTGGGAAAGGTGTTGCGACCGATGCGATTGTAGCCCCAGAACTCGGTGTGCGGCAGTTGCTCAACGAATTCCGCCACCTGCGGAAAGGAGCGCCGATAGTGCATGTGCGAGAGCGAATCAATGCCCAATATCAGCACGGAGAGTCGCCCCTGGGGCTTGGGCTGCTCCATCGTTGGTGGTGCCACGAAGAACAGCGTATCATTATAGAAGATCGCTCCATTTGCTGCACACTTGACCCACAAATACTGATTGCCAGTGCCCACCTCCAGGTGTCTCGATTGCGTGCTCAAATTGAAATGTTTTCGTTCTATTTTTGTGTTGCGAAAATCATCCTTTCGTCTCAATGGAAAATATGTGCAGTTGACTTCGCTGAGATTTCGCACGCCACAACAGGCGCTCAACTGCGACGCGCTGTGATTGAGGAACAAATAATTCTTGCCCGCAATTGTCTCGGCTACCAGTAGCTGCACCCTGGGACACACAAGCCCACGCAACTGTTGCATAAATCGTAGCACACCAGCGGCCAGAGGTTTCAGGGCACCCACATGACAGCCGCGAGTATTCACAAAATCTCTTTCCGCCACCTCAAGCTCCGGCGTAGGCTCTTGCTGCATCGGTCCGGTGGCATTGGCGGCAGCAGCCTTTGTGGCGTTGCTTGCAAAATGTTTGCCCTCGCAACTGCCGTAATCGATGCGGTTGCCTTCCATCATCAAGACAATATACAAAGTGATGACAATGGCAATGAAAAGGGACTTGGCGCAGCGGCTGAATAATAATTTGGATTTCATATCTTTCATGGTGGTGTCTTGTCTGGCTTTTTGCGTCTATTATTTGTTGAAGTTTGTTCGGGAAAGCCTACTCATATCCCAGATATATTTGGTATACGAAAAGTACGCCCTGTGGATTAGTTTGCCCTCCGCTTTTAGGCCCGACTGGCTCGGATAGCCAGGACTCTCAGCCGCCACAGGCTCCGGCAGTTGTTTCCTTCTTGAGAGAGCCTCGTTCGCGCTCTATCCATCCGCTCGGGGGAAGTCCCCACTTCGGCAGATCTCTGCAGCAGTTTCGAATCCACTCATGCCACTTCGAATGCTCTCGAATCAAACGAATCTTCAAAAATGATTCGCTAACACATTTCTTTGTCTTTCCAGCATCCTCCAAATTAATTCAATTTTCCTTTCGAATTTAATTTTACGCTTTTCGTTTTTATTGAATTCTTTTTTTTTGTTTGTTTTTGTTTTGTTTTTTATATTTTCGATTTCATTCTGCGCTTTTTACTTGCAATATTTGATGCTACAATTTATAACTAAAATTATTAACTTAGCGTTTACAAAAAATTATGTATCTGACGCACTTAGAATTATGTTGTTGCAAATGTTAATCGTTCTTGATTTTGTTGCTGTTGTTGTTGTTGTTTGTTGGTACATGTTATGTTATGTTATGTTTTCTTTTATTAACTTAATTATTCTTGCTTGCTCCTTGCTTATCAGTTCAATATTCTCCGTATTGTATATTTTTTGAATTTTATTTTTCGTTTTAGCATTTATTTTGTTATTCAATGACTTTCGTTAAATATTTATTATTATTATTATTATGTATGTATGTATGTTGTATATAAAATATAAAATGCATATCAAATTGTGTTTAAATGGAGGCGAATGAATTTATTGATGATCAGGGAGGATAGATGGGTGGGGGTGGTGCAACACCGAGAAAAAAAAACGAAAAGGGATTTGAACAGATCAAATCTATGCATTAAATATAACTTCAAGCACTTTAAATTAAATGTCAAAATTTAAATCAATTGAAATGCTTCCCCTCTTCCTCTTCTTTCCCGGTGCTGCATAGTTTTTTTTATTTTGGCGAGCAGAGGTTTTTCGTATATATTTTATTTCTCAGTAATAAATAGGTCTTTAGCATTATAGTTATATGTATTTATGTATTGTATTGTATCGTATGCATGTCATGTGCCAATATGGCCCTTATGTTGCATACACATCGCTCATTATCATTATGTATATATGTATATTTACTCGTTTGTTTGTTTGTATAGCTAATCATGCACGTAGCTTATTATTGTTTAGGTGTTTATTTTTATATTTACTTGTATGTTAATGTTTGTTGTTGTTAATGTTTGGATCCTCGTTTTAGCGTTCTTAAAATTAGTGATGCTAACTCTTAATACCGATAATGCCAATTTGTTGCAATTTGACTAAGTGAAAACACAGGGGGGGTGTGTGTGTGTGTGTGGGGGTGTGGTGAAAAACATAAACGATATACAATACACATCCCTGCTGCATATATGCCAAAAATTAATTCATTAATTCATTAAAATTCTCATTCTTTATAGAAAAAAAAAAACAAACATTCAACAAAATTCGTTACCATAACGCAAACGGTGTTAATTTTAAAACAAATTTTAAAACAAATTTCTCATCATTATTAATTTTTTGTGTTTTTTTTTATAATACTTTTGGCATTTTCTTTTTTCGCTGCTAGAAAACATTTCCATTCCAAACGTCGCGGGGTAAAAATTAAAACTAATTTCAGTTAGAATTTGCTGGACAGTCTTTATGCTGATTTTTTTGGGGGGGAGGTCGGGGGAGTGGCCGTGGCCCACTACGAGGCCTTGGCAAACTGTATGACAGAGCTCATCCTCATCACCTTGGAGTTGTTGTTGTGGTTGTTGTTGTTGCTGCTGGCATCCGTTGCGGTGGATGTGGCCGCTGTGGCGCCACCATCGGCTGCTGGCCCCAGCGCCCCAGCTGGGCCACTCTCCGCCTGGCACGACGCATCGCCCTTGTTCATGTAGTGCTTGCGCTTCCTCAGCGGCAGCGTCATCACATTACGATCGGCCATCATCAGGGAATCGCTTTCGGGCGAGGAGCTGCGCTCGGGCGACTCTGTGCTGGACCGCAGACCAATGGCTGCCTCCACGCGGCGCACAATGTCTGGATTTGGAAGGGCAGATCTGTGGCGAGAGGGATAGAGAGTGAGACATTAGATGGGCTCCCACTGGACGCGAATTGTGGCTTCAATACTCACTCATACTTGGGCACAGGCGCGTAGCCCTTGTGCAGGCCGTGGCGTGCCAGATCGCCACGCTTAAAGTGCTCGATGAGCACGGTGGCCTCGTGGGTGTCATCATAGTTGGCCGCCAGATCGCTGACGTGCAGCGTGGGCTGTGGCGATGCCTGCTGCGGCACCGTGGCCTCTGGTGGCGGCGGCGAAGCGGCATGTCCGCGACGCAGCTGCATCATTTGCCAGGCAGCGGCATGGACATCCTCGTCGTTCACCTGCACGTGATCCTCATCCTGGCGTGCAATACTGGCCGCCTCGAGCAGCGCGGGATTAATGGTCAGGGGCTGGGGCTGGGGCTGGGGCTGGGGCTGTGCCTGCGGCTGTAGTTCCACCAAACTGGGCGTGGCCGGGTAGGGCTGGTAGACCATCGGCACTGGCGGCTGACTCTGCTGCATGCTCAGATCCGTGGGCAGCTCCTCGTCCGCATAGCTGCTGTGGGTGGGCTGGGCACTGGAGACGCCACTGTCCCGACTCAGTGCATCCGTGTCCAGCGGCGGGGCGGGCAGATACTGCACTGTGGACGGCGGCGGTGAGGCCAGACTGCTGGCGGATGGCGAGTACGTGGAGCTGGGCGAGCTGGGCGAGAGTGGGGCGGCCAGAACGGGCACTGCCCCACCACTGGCGGCCGCCTTGACGCCACGCGGCTGTCGCGGCTGCCGTGGCTTCTTCACCGCTGGCGGCGAGCTCGGTGGAGAGTTATTGCTGCTCTCCGAATTGCTGGTGATGCCCTGCGAGGAGGACGACGAGGCGGAGGAGGTGGCAGCCACAGCTGCTGCCTCGGCCTCGTCGTCGGGCAGCTCATTGGCATGCCCCTTGATGTGGGCCTCCATTTCCTTCTTGTTCTTGAACGTCTCGTCGCAGATGGTGCACTTGTAGCACTTGGAGCCGTAGTGCTGCACGCGATGCAGCTTCAGCACGTGATTGTAGCCAAAGTCCCGGAAGCAGATGTCGCAGTGGTAGGGCTTCTCGCCGGTGTGCGTGCGCGAGTGCACCTTGAGCTGCTTGGAGCAGGTGAATCCCTTGCCGCAGCCCGGCTCCGGGCACTTGTACGGCTTCTCGCCGGTGTGCGTGCGCATGTGGATGACCAGCTGGCCGGACTGGATGAACGTCTTCTCGCAGACGGAGCACTTGTGCGGCCGTTCGCCCGTATGGATGCGCATGTGGCGATGCAGCTTGCCGGAGTGCTCAAACGCCCTGCCGCACACATCGCACTTGTACGGCCGCTCCTTGGTGTGGATGCGGCGATGCACCTGCAGGTTCTCCTTGACGCTGAACAGCTTGTGGCAGAACTCACACTCGAAGGGACGTTCGCCCGTATGGGTGCGGTAGTGACGGATCCTAAAGAAAACAAAAAGAGAGAGCATTAAATGGGCATATTCCTTTGGGGAGTTCTGTTCTGCTGCTTACCAGTCGCGCGGGCACTGCGAATGTCTTCTGGCACACATTGCACTGATAGGGATCCGCGCCGGCGGCCACATTCGCCAGCGGCTTGATGGTCGGACTCTTCGGTATGCCCACCGGCAGGCCCGCCTCGTTCAGTTCGATGGGCGACGCTGCGGCGCCGGGTGCTCCGCCCGCGCCGTGCAGCGCCATTTCGGCATTCTTCGCGTGCGACTTCGTGTGCGAAGTGTGCGCCGATTTGCTGCCGAACGTCATGCCGCACTGCTCGCACTTGAATTGCGGCTTCGTGCCGTTCTGCTTGCGCGGCTGCGCAGTGGCGGCAGCGCTGTAGCTAACAGTTGGCGCTGGCTCTGTCTTGATGCGCTGCGCTGCTGCTGCTGCGGGGGCTGCTGCTGCTGCTGCAGTGGGTGTTGTTGTTGTTGTTGTAATACTTTCATGCTGCTGCTGCTGTAACGCCAGCTGATAGCTGTAGCTAACGAATTGCTGTTGTTCCTGCGTCGCCTGCTGCTGCAGTTGCAGTTGTCGCTGCTGCGGCGTCTGCAGCAGCTCATAGTGCTCCTGCTGGCCGCCCAGTGGCGCACCACCAATGCCACCCGCACTGGCCGTCGCCGTCAATGGGGGCGGCACCTGCAGGCAGAATTGCGTTTGGGCGGGTTGCTCCGTTTTTATGAGCAGCTGGTTAGCGGGATAGTAGACCATATTGGTTGTGGCTGAATCTGAAGAGAGGCAATCAAGAGAGAGAGAGAGAGGGATTAGCATTAGCGGTACTTGGTGGTTGGGATTTGGTTATCTTAAGCAATGATAATATTTATTTTTATTTAATATTAATTTATTTTATTTATTATTATTTATTTTATTTATTATTATTTTATTTTAATTATTATTTTTTTTTTATTTATTATTATTATTTTATTTATTATTTTTTTATTTTATTTATTATTCTTTTCTTTTTTATTTATTATTTTTTTATTATTATTTATTAAAGCTATTTTTTTTCTATAGTTAAAATAATTATCTTGCCACTTGTTTCCCCAGACTAACCGATGAACCTGCATTACACTGTCCCATTGATCCAGAGATACTGCATCGCAGAAATATAATAAAGAATAAAAATAAATGTAACAACGCAAAAAAAACCCCCCGCAAGACCCGATAAGACTTACTTTTAATAAGGTACACATACGGTTGGGTGGTTGGGAAAAGCCTCTAGAGCGTGAGTGGTAAGCTAAAGGGGTGAGTGCGGGGGGCAAGAAAAACCCACCCTATGACATGCCTACTACGCACTTTTTCTTGTTATTGCCGGCCGGGGTTTTCCCAGAGCGGGAGAGAGAGAGAGGGGGAGAGTGGGAGAGCGTAATGGGGAGGCATTTTCATTCAGAATTACGCATTATAGGAAAAATTTCCCTTCCTATTAGGGATATTTTTCAAAAACAGACCTGAAGCTTTCCAACCGGCTTTGCCCATGGCTCTGCTTGCTCTCTCTTGCTTGTGGCTCTCTTCCTCTCTGTTCTTGTTTACTGTTATGATAAAATAAAACCCCACACCACCCACACCTCTCCCCACCCCCACCCAGCAACGGAACAACGTATACCAAAACAAAATGGCGTCGAGCCGTGTGCGGGGGCGGCAGCCCTAAAGTTTTCCGGCAAGAAGCGAAACTTTTCGGGAACCTTCCTGTCGTGGATTACCTTTTGCATTCGACTTCTTGGAGGTAGCAGCGGCGTTGCCGGACTTTGGTTTGGATTTGCTGGATATATCCACCAGTTCAGTGCCCGATTTGTGGAGCGCATCTTTAATCCATATTTGCTTGGTGGCCCAAGTTTTCGCATCATTCTTGCTCTCAGTCATCTTTGTATTGCAAGTCTTAAGGGTATAGTGGGATTTTTTTGATTTCTAAAGTCCATTCATTGTGCGCCGGGAAAAGTGTAAATCTTTTCCAGTTTCAGTTTCAGTTCCATCAGGTTTCGTTTTTCGTTAGGAGATCTTTTCGTTTATATATTTGTATATTGATAAAGTCCGTATAAAATTGATCATTTGGGTTAATATAAATCAGACTTTAGCAGCATTTTAGTCAGTTTTTTGTTCCATCAGTCCTTGGGTTTTGTTTTGTTTTTTTTTTAAGATTATACTAAGTTTTAATCTAAGTTTGTTTATTTTAAAAAAAGTAATTTTTTGTTTATTATTTTTGATTCATTATATTTTATTCATTATTTTTTAATTCATTATTTCCTTTAAACAAGAATTTTCATTTGTCGCGTAATTTTCTCTTTGATTAAATTCTTTTTAATTATTTTGATGATTTTCTTCAAGTCCTTGGACTGTTGCACGGGATAGGTGTGCTGATAGGCCTGAATATTCTGAGGATGCTGCTGCTGGGGATGATACTGGTGGTGTCCGCCCTGACCCGTGCTCTTATTCATGCGCATTTTTCTAAACGATCTCAAGATATCGTTCATTGAGAAATCAGTCATTTTTGGTGATACACACACACGCCAAACGACACACACACCACTGGGATTTGGATCTCAAAACCGGGGGGAATCACGCGAGTATTCACATTGCCGCACGCGTATGTAGTTCTTGGTCTGATGGTGCAACGGAGACTGGTGGGTGAGTGGCCGAAAAATCTGCCTCGAACCCCCAAAAAATAAAAACCCGAAAATGGAAAACGGGAAAAATCAACCACCAACAAGAAAATGTTCCCATTTGATCTGAAAAATTTCCCTTCAAATTGGAAATTCGTTTGAGCGCTAAAATGTTCGAGGGACATTTTTGAGTGCGTTTGAATGAAGTTGCAAGGGAATTTCTGGTTAGACCAGAATTTCCCTATGATTCGTTGGTGTTTCTGTGGAGTGGGGGGGAATGAGTCAGAATAAAATAAATCAACTTCTTATCTAAGCTTATTTCGCAATCTGTCTTAGTCATGATGACTCTGACGGTTATAATCTATATAATTCCGGTATCTAAAAGCCACAACATTCCCAAACTAAAACTAAAATACAACCAACAAAAATAGCCCACAGACTAAAGTGCAAAACGTTTGTGGATAAAGATCCGATCGTTTGGCTGGTTATACTATATGGCAGGCAAAATGCCTTGCACAATATCGTTTGAAGTGTGGGAATTTTTCGAGATCATAAAATTCTATTATGCTCATAAAGGAATGGCTAATTTCCGATAATATAGATAGCATAGCATCGTAAGTACTTTCATTCATTTGTTGGCTGTTTACGAATGTTATTTATAGCGTTTCAAAGTTGATTTATAGAACAGAAAGCTGTCTGCGTATTATTGGGCTCTGCGCTTATCGCAAATTCAAAAATGGTTTCAATAATCTTTTACTTGTACTAGGGATTATCCTTACTTTTTCCTGGGCATTATCTATACTATTGCTATGCCTCACTTTACTTTCACTGCAGATCTCACAGGTAATAACTCATTTGTGTGTTCGTGTTCTCCCCCCCACCACATAGATCTCTCCTCACCAAATATCTATCTATAGAAAGCCAACGACCAAATTCCACCTTCGACAACTCAAAAAATATAAGAAACCCTCCCAAAAAAAAAACACGAAACGAAAAACTGAAACAGACGAAGAACGAAAAGCAAATGTTAAAAAAAAACTTTTTTTTGTGTGGAAGGCAAGTTCAAAAAACTTTTGTCAGCTTTTTTGTTGTTGTTGTTAGTGTTGAATGTTTATTCGGGCTTTACGGTAAAACTAGCGCAAAAGTTCATTAACATTCGACACAAAAAAAAACTATTTCTGTGTGGGTATACGAGCAGTATCTGTGTGTGTCTCCTCTCTCTCTCTCTCTCTCTCTATAGTTTCTGAAGGTACAACAAAACACCGAAAAATGTTTCAGACGAAAAATACATTTATCTATTATGAGGTTAAAAGCAAAGCAAAGCAAAGCCCCCCGTGCACTGTGCGACGCATGGGCACACGGTCAATGATCGGATGGGATGGGATGGGATGGGATCGCTGTTGCCGTGCACAGATAGAGATACTAGCGAAGAGAGTAGTGGAGAAGAACTCTCCACTCTATTTTGTGCTTCCCCTGCTGTCCATATTGACCAAGTCGAAGTGCCGTTATTTTGTTGGGATAGCTCTGAAATGGAGCGACTTTTGAAACTGGTCTTGGGCTGTGGTGTGGCGTGGTGTTAGGTAGGAGGTAGGTGGTTTAAGGTGTGAGCTGCAAGAAGTTGGGGTTTTTTTGGTGATCATGTTTGGATAGATCAGTAAAGTTGCTCGACGGGAATAACTGCCATTTTAGAAATGACTTATGATGGGCTTATCGTGGGATTTTAAGATACAAAAAACTCTGTTCCAAAAGAAGAATTTTATTTGAAATTTGCCATAAGTCTATATACGTACTTGGTGGTAGATTTATGTACATATGTATATTAATATTTAAATTTAAATTATATTTAATTCAAATTAAATTTTTTTAAATATTCACCCACAAATAATACCTACTTTAATATGTATTCCATTTTGCATAGAAACGTACAATAAATACGCAATATAAATGCGAAGCACCAGCTTACCGTTGCTTAGTTATAGATTGTTAAATCGTAAAGCTAAACTAATTATGCAGCCTAGTCGCTTTAATTTGTATTAAATATTTCCCCTCCTTCTATGACTATTTATATCCCCAGCCAAAATCCACTTAAGCTTCCATAAACACTTCAATCACCGACTCCCCCCACCGATGCTCGCGCGTTGCACCTAAATCTACAGACTCCCCCGCCCGCGCTCTCTACTCTACTTTTTTCTAGGTGTACGATATGGTCTGGTCTGGGGTTTTGAGTCTGGGTCTGTGACTGTGCTGTGGCTGGGGGTTTGGTGTTCGCTTTTTTGGGTTTCTTCTTTCGTGGACTTTTGATGGGGTCAATGAACATTTAAATATAAGCAAATTGTAAGCTTTTTCATTCTCTCTCTCTGTCTCTCTCTCTCTCCCGCGGCTTCATTCACGATTTGTTTATGTATTTATTTCTGGGTATTTTCTGTGCTCTGCTCTGCTATGCTCTGTTCTGGTCCCCCGGCATATCCATTACAGCAATCGGAGTGCTCTGATTCGTATGATTTTCACTAGCTTTCAGTTTAATATAAACAGAGTTCGATGAGCCCACGCGATAAGATAGAACTAGAGTAGAGTGCCCGTGATTCTCCGTTTCAGTGCGATACTTTTTGGTAAGTCTCACTCGCAATATACTCAATGAATATACTTACTATTTGCTGAAGCTCTCTCAAAGGGGAAGAAACTAATGGTAGCGATAAGATAATGATAGTGGCTAAGGGGCGTTGCTCGGAAATACCCCTGGGGCTGACATTTCATTTATAAGGAAATACGTACAGTGTTTTTATGTATGGTTAAAAACCCCCACCCCCCTGCTAGTGGTGATTCCTAGGAAAATTTCAGGGCAACTATCAAAACAATAAACAAAGGCTATCTGTGGGGGCAAGAAAGGTTCCTATGGTAAACATATTTTTTGTGTACTTTTCATTTAGTTCCATAAACGCTTTTTAATTAAAATACAGCGGTGTAAAATATATAAGATTGCAATTGGAAATTTTTATTTTGTTGAAAGGAATATTCCTAAAAATAAAATTTTGTTTTTGGTGTATAACGACTATACACATAGGTAAATATATATATATATATATTTTTATTTATATTGCGAAGGTCTAGACACGAAGTCTGACTTTGAGCTGCGCTGCCGCTGCCTCGGCCTCTGCTTCTGTCACTGCCTCCCTGCCACCTTCAGCAGCGACGCAGCTGTTCTGTTAGGCCACGCACATTTTGCGTGGGGGCGACAGCGGTTGGCCTAGGTCAAAAAGCAAGCAAGCAGCAGCAGCGACTCGGGCGAGTAATCAGCGAGTGGCTGACAGAGTGTGAGAGCGAGAGGAGAGGTAGAGAGCACAATCAAACTGTAAATGACGCAGCACAGTAGCAGGAGAGGGATGGGGGATGGCGCGCGTGCAAAAATATAATGACAAATGACAAATAATGACAAATCTGGTAATTGTGACGTAACAAAATCATCCAACATTTATTTCGATATCTTGTGAAATGGAATATTTTTCATGGAAAATGCAACAAATTTAGCAGGAAAACTTAAAGCTGCATGCAACCACCCACACCCAATGACAGGTTTTCACTTTTTTTTCGTTTGCAAGAAAATGGCGCATCAGGCGCAACCTTCCCTTTCGTTTGACATTCCTCATCCTACCTCCCCCAGGCAGGCGACAGAGGCTGCCCACCCACGGCTGCGCTGCCGTGCTGCTGCAACAACATGCTTACTCATGGCACAAACCAGAAAAACAGACCGAGAGAGAGAGTGAGAGAGTGAGTATATGGGTGAGAATGGCAGAGGGAGAGTTGCTGGCTGCTGCTGCTACTGCTGTTGCCAGCACGCGCATTTTTGTTCTCTGGCGTTGAAAACCTATGCACGGCCTCCTTATGGCCACGCCATGCTGAGAGCTGTTTCATGCGCGTGTCGAAAACATTGTCACGCCCTCCACGTGTAGTTCAAGTTCAAGACAACAACGAGAACGAAACGAAGCGAGGCGAGGCGAGTGTTTGCGGTAGTATGAGAGTGCGAATGGCGACATTGAGAGTGTGAGAGTGCAGCAAAAGCTTGGCGTTGCTGCTGACGTTTGCTGTGCAGTTGACGCTGGCAGCGGAGGAGCAGTGCAGTCAGGCCTCTGTGTGTGTGTGTGTTTGTGAGTGCACGCCGTACGGGGCCCCTTTATGCGAGCGTGTGAGTGCACGGGTTCCATGTGTAAGTGCACACTTTTTGCATTGCATACTTTTTTTAACCTTTATTTTCGAGACTTATTCATTTATATAATCATGAAATATGAATATGAATATGAGTATTCGCAAGTTTTGGTTGCAAAATTCTAGAATTTTACTGCGTTTAAGCTTTAGGCAGTACTTATTCCCTCTGCCATGAAAAAGTGCTTCCCTCAACAGAAAAACGACAAAGCAGCAGCAAAGCAACCTCATTCCAACATTTGCCATACAAAAGGGTCAACGAACTACACGTTCAACACCAACAAAAAAGCTCAACGATATTTTGTTCGAAGAATGTAAGGAAAAGAAATCCGAAAACAAATTGAGCATGTGTTTGTGTGTGTAAGAGCGAGACGGAGATAGAGAGAGAACGAACATTTTGTCGAAATTTCAGCTGGTTGGCTGGATGGTTTGCTGGGGTGGGATGGGGCGACGATCGTGTCTGGAGCGGGGCGAAGAAGCAGTGCAGGGCAGAGCAGCAACAACAACCACAGTCAATACATAAAATTTTGTGAAAACCTCAAAAATAAATATGTATGTACATGCAATAAAAATACTTGCACATTCGAGAACAAGCACCAGAAAATACCAACAGGCAGAAGAGACAGAAAAGATAAACTCCAGAACGAAGCTCTAGGTGCCCTTAAAGAATGATCGATCATTTTCTGGGAAACTATTATAGAAAATAAATCGCGCTGTTGCTAATCAAATTTAATTTAAAATTTAAATTTAAATTTAATTCAATAAGTCAGGAGTTAACTTCCTTTGGTTGAAATTAAAAACTCTCATCATACAAAAAAGGAGACGGCATGCACAAGTGTTTTTTTCTTTTTCCTTACGAGCAGCCGAATTTCTTTCTTCTTTGCTTCTTTTGTTCGCCTGCAGCAGCAAAAGGGGTAACAAGAATGAGGATGTGAGGAGCAGAGAGCCATCTTAACATTTACTTAACATTTTTGTGCTTTTTACGTGTTCCTCTCGCGTCTTGTTCTTATTCTCAAAATAAAATTGAAATATTTTATGTCATTTAAAAATAATCAGCTAAATGAATGACGCCGGACAGGCGACGGGCACAGGTGATATATTTTTTGCTTGGGGGGATGGGTGGTGGGAGTGCCAGACGGTATTTGGAAATTTTCGGGAATTGCATTCTGGGCAGCAGAACGGGTTTAAGAGCTGGTGAAATGGGAGTGTGATGGAGATTTGGGCTGCTTCCGGCAATGGAAATAACTTCAATGATTAACATTATTTGAAGGGCGTATCCCAGGGGGCGTGTGCTGTGCTGTGTCGTCCCAACTGGTTCAATCTTTGTTCAATGCGAGTTCGGAAATGCATTTCCTGCCAACCGCTTTTGAATCCGTGACAAATGCTCCGCCTAAGTTAAATCTCTCACTAAAATAAATTTAAACTAAATTTATATGCTTTAAGCTTCGTATTTATTTAAACATTCTTGTGGTTCTGGCATCCGATTGTTTCCAATTGAAATTCAATTTCCGTTTTCGTTTCCGTTCTGTTTCATCGAAAAAATTACATTTCAGTGCGTCATGTGGGCCCCAGCCCCCCCCTTACAATTGGGTGATGGGTGAGACATTCATCCACCGATGCTTGCATTCTTGCAATTTATTTTAAACTAATCCGAAACAGTCACACTCGCCAAAAGAGATGCCCAAAAAACAACAAGAACAAATACTACTATATACTGCAGATACATAAAGAAAGAAAGAGAAAGAGATCAGATCGGATCACACATACAAAAAGCGTATTTTTTATTTTGGCAGAAAACACGTTTGGCAGGTAGCTTGCCTGTCAAAGACAAAACCTGAAGCGATGGTTAGACATTTGGGTTCCCTGCCGCAATTATCACTGACCAAACCTAAGCGGCAAAATGTTATCAACAGAGCAGCATTATTGCCCACAAGTTTCCTTAGATATGTAGCTGTGCGCTGTGTTTGATTAATATCAGTGCAATCAAGCCTCAGCCTCACATCATCCCACTGCTAATTGAGTGCCAGAGCCGCGGAGAGGAGAGCGCCGAATGATTCCACCTTGAACTTGAATTTCAGCTGGGCTGAGCTGCTCTGGGCTGGGCAGCAGCGCAGTAGCAGCCGTCATGGCTGCAGCAATGGCCTTCAAATGAAGTTCGGTACAGTGAACACTTGGCCCGAAACCCGAAAAATTGCAGGCTAAAACATAGAGGGGAAACGAAGATGTGACACCCCTTAAAGAAGCTGCAGCATGGCCATGGAAGTGTTGCATGGACATGCAGCTGTGCTGCAGCTATATGCAGCATGCCTCTATTAGCCATCGAGTCCCTTGATGTCTCACCAAGTTTAGCATATGAAACACAGAATTCTTCTTCATGGCCTTCCGTCCTTTGGGCTCGCAAACATCTCTCAGAACACATAATACCCTCGCTCCCGTGGGTATAATCAAATGCGCATAACAAAATGGAAAGTTTTGTGCGAGAGGGAGCCAGAGAGACAGAGAGAGAGAGAGAGAGAGAAGCTTGCAACAGTGCACAGGAGGGGCATTCGCCATTTTGTATGTACAGCCAACGACCAGCGTCAAAAAGTGACGCGACGCGACGCAACGCAACACAACGCGTCGCTGCTGCAGTCTTGTCCTTGAACTTGGCAAACATTTTTATTGTTTTTTTTTGCAGCACAGCCAAAGGACACACACACACTCACACACACGCGCGCCAATCTGCTTCAAATGCGAGCAGGCAGAGGCGCAGCAGAGCCCACAACTGCAGCTGCAATGCTGACCGAGGCCAGTGGCAGAGGAGGACGCAACCCAAACGCATGCAACGTTCCTATAGGGCTTCCATATGGCAAATATTTTATATAACTTGCATGTATGGGTTTGTGCATGAAAGATTAATGTATTTGTGTGCATGTTTCCAGCGAAATGAAGCATTTATATTCTAATGGGTAATTATCTGAATCATTGCTAAAATTGTTCATAAAAAAAGTATATAGTATAAAGTATAAATTTTAGCAAGCATAAATAACTTCAAGGCAGTTCTATAGAGTTCTTTGAACTACAACAGACGACTGATAAGAGTTTTTTTGGAACTATAAAAATAATGCTGAGGAGCATGATCAAATATCTGGGATACAATTCTTTCCTGAAACATTATATTCGAAGAACAGTCCACAGGAAATTTACTTTATTACCAGATCATATGATAAACTCTCCCAAATCCATGGCAAAACGAATTTCAAAAGCTAAAACAGAATATCCATGGATTAGTTTCCGGGCAAATACCTTATCAGAGGCATTTCCGACACGTGTTGACTGTTGGGATTTCTTAGAATGAGAACTTAGAGGGCCGCCGTTGGTTATCATACCCCAGCGACAATAATATTTTTTCTAAATGGTATTTCCAAAGTAAAATAAAACAAAAACTCACAAAAAGCAACAAATTACTGACCACAGAAAACTTTTTCGCACGAAAAAAAATATATAATATAGTAAGAGGAAGGAGAAGAGGTACGGGGGGAGATCGAGTCCGAGTCATTTGGCAATTAGAACAAAGAAATAAGAATGAAAACAGAAACTGCTATAAAATTTTGTTAACCAAGGTCAACCTTTTTTGTTGTATTTTTCGAGCATTTATAAAAGTAGCAACAAAAATATCAGAGATAGAGCGGCCGCTTAAAAATAAATAGAAAATATATACAAATGTACATATGTATGTACATGAGAGAGTATCATGAGAACTTGGTAAACAAACAGGCAATGGAATCATCAACAACACGAACAAAAAACTTAAAAGAAAACGTCCCAGCAACAATACCCACTCTGAGCCAACGCAGTCACAACAACAAGTAAGAGGAGCGCTAGAATTGGGGGAATTTTGCACTAAATGATACCCATTAATTGGTATGTATTTTGGTGGTATTTTGTGTGCTAATTGCTGCTTAGACTATTCAAATAACCGAGAGATAAAACGAACAGAAATCTATTAGAATAAACTTCCCAAATTTGCGTACCTCTCTGCCTTGCGGAAACCCTTCCCTTTTCCTGTGACAAAGCCACACACCCGCTAACCATACATAACCCCTTGCACATCCACAAGTTTATGGGGTATACAAATATGGCGGATTTTTCAGTAGGTAGCACAACGAGCAGAGGCAGAGGCAGAGGCCGTCCGTCATGAGATGAGGGCTGTGTGTGGTGGCGTGGCGAGGGTGCCGTGTGCCTCCGCACAGATACAGAACTTTTTGGCAGCACGCACACACACATGGACAAATTTTTGTGTTTTTTGTGTGTGCAGACACACACACACACAGCTACTCGACGTACATTACGCATGTCTGCGAACCGGCTTTTTCATATATTTTTTTGGCGTTAGAATACGCTGCCGTGTACTACGTACGGCAGCAGAGCTTGTTTGTACTTTGTGTGTGTGTATCCCTCGTAAGATACTCGTATCCAAAAAACAAAAACACAAAAAAGAAATATTCATTCTTGTTGCCTGTGTGCGTTTCAATACGAAATTTAATGGGGTAGGCATAGGGTCGGGTCTCTGGTCCGGTGTTTAATAAATTTCTCTCTGCCTCTTGTCTCTGGTTACGGCTTTAGCTCCTGCTCACGGGTTTGTCATGTGATTTCTCCCACCCACCCTTCATGATAAGCGGAAGTTTTTTTTTTGTTTCACTTTTTGTGAATTAACTGGCAAAAACACACACAAAATATTGTCAAAAAAAAAAAAAATTAATGAACAGTCCGATAAGGCTTTCTTTTTTTGTGTGTTTGGTGTGGCTGTGTGCCTTCAATGATATTTTATGATGGAGACAAAACACTTGAAAGCAACAAAGTGCTGCATAGAGTTCTATAAATATCGGGTGTTAATTATATTGGTCGTGTAGACTCGCAGCAGTCTCAAGAGTGCCAAAAATACTCGTGAAAGCGATTACTTTGTCCATAAAGTGTGGGTTCAAAGATGAAAAAGTACGATAAACGTTAAACGTTAAGCAGAGTGAATTTATATGACATAATATCGTGACAACTGTCAAGGTTTTTCGCAGCCCATTCTAATGGTTAAATCATTTTCATTGATAACTAAAGGACTTTTTGGTAAACAAAATGAGTTGCAGGCTTGGATTTCTTGCATCGATTATTATGCTCTCTCTGGATTCTGCTGTAACCAAATATTTATTATCCGAGCCACATTTATGTGCTATCAATCTGCTACATTTCCGCCCATCATTCATCATTCATAGGTTTACTCATTCATAATGACTAGCCCAAAAAAAATAAATATATACAGATACAGAATATATCCAGAATATAAGCAGATTCGCTGCCAACGGGAAGTACTACTTCCTCATAAAATGTCATCCAACTAGAGTTTCGAAAGATAAATTTAAGCACGGTTCCGATTCATTGCATTCCATTCATGAAAGAAGAGCTGCGCCCACACGATTTTTAGGTATATTTAAATATCATCAGAGCAGGTGATAAGAATTCCACCAATCGACTGCTGCTGCTGCTGCTCCGATAACTGTCAACAGGTGGAACGTGAATGAACGCAGCTACGACAACTCAAGAACCCAAGAACCCGGACCAGCGCGACCCGAAACGAATGAACAGGCAACAAAATAATACAATATACAAATTATCAACTCTGGCGAATATTATTTTTTATTTTTTTTTTGCGATAGCGATAACAGCATTAACTTTTGTGTTCTTTTGTTCCGATAATCGGTATATTTTTTGTGTGATTTTTGTTGCTGCTGCTGCTGGTGCTGGTGTTGTTTCCCAGCGACGACAATTTCCTGTGCACATAAATACCTCAATATCAGTTTTCAGAGATTAAAAAAAAACGAAACGATAGGAATGCTCGAACAATTTCTTGCCAGTTAATGTTCTTTCGTGATTTGTTGTTTTTGTTTATGTATTCCCTCGGGGCCTGACGCTGGCACTGACCTTCAGACACGAAATTAGCCAAAATATATTTTAGATAAAAATTCGCTACACACAATGGTACAGTGCGTTACGGTACTGGATGGAGGCCAGTTGCAAAAATACAAATTAGTCCCAAAAATTATCTTTTTTTTATAATTTATGGAATTTATTTATTTTTTATGGAATATTTCCGGATGGAATATTTCCTAGTTATCGGATGAGCAATGAGCAATGATTTATCGCATATATTCTGCCTAATCGATTAACTACAATAAATCCATTGATTTCGCCCCGTCATCATAGCTTTGATTGAGTAAAATGAGTCTCAAAAATACTTTCATAAATACTCGAAAATACTTATATTTAAATCCTATTTTGTCTTCAATGTATTCATTTAATCTCTCACCGTTCAAGTGCCTAATCCATAATAAATTAACAAATATTTATAGCTCTCCATTTCTATCAGTTGGATCTTCAAGAGGAATCACGCGTGTGGCCCACACTATCACACGATTATGGCGCAAGTCGTATGATCCTGTCAAGTGGGAGCCCGTTAAAGTGACTCACACCCCAAACTGAATGACTCACGAATGCTTAGGAAACCCCTCTTGAACATCCATCGAATCATTATCAAATTTCGAATACCTAGAGCTATATAATACATTTATAATGTTGTATTTATATTGGCCTACTGTCATGGTGACTCAAGCAGGGTCCGTTTTTTAGGCTAATTAAGAATTGAGTCACCCCCGGGAATCTGTTTTTCTTTATTCCAGGAGTGCACTGCATTGCGGTAATCGGTGAAATAACCATGAGGTATCATGATGATGGGTAAAGTAATGCATGCATCATGGGGCGTATGTGTGATTTTTTTATATTCTGATTGCTCATTTATAGATCTAGTGAGATACTCTTTTTGTGGCTTATCATTGACGTAACAATTTTGGGTTTGACGTAGGTTTCGAGACGCACAAACGGGACTACATTTTGAGGGGAGTTTTTCATTGTATTGCGTATACGCAGGGCTGGCCAGAACAGGTTGAAGAGTGTCGTCGTTATGCCATACAAATCTACGTTAAGCAGACACCCACGAACCCCATGGGTATTTTCGTCTGTAAAAGGGAGATTTCATCCCAAAAGGTCGGACCCCTTTAAGCCTCGTACGTGTTTCATTCTGTATTGAAACATTTTTGATATTTTTAAAGCTTTCAAGCGTACTTTTTTTTGTAAAAAATTAAATCATTTTCCATTTATAAATTAATTAATTTTGAATACATATTTTTATATCCATTTCCAAAATTAAAACTCACCATAAAATTGAACAGGAAAATCCACAAAATTCAGTTTGATATTCCTCCTTGAAGGCAAAAGTTGGTAATCCAAAAAGTTGGCTTGTTGGATTGTGTTAACGGTTGATGAAAATGCTTGCGATTTTTCAGACACTTGTTGGGTAGGGAGGGGGTGTGTGTATTACTGTTACGATTGTTTTGTGGGAGTCGCGCGTCCAAACCCGCGAATCGACAAGCGGCAAGTGTTTCTCATCAAGAACTTGATTCACTTTGTCGCGTTCTTCAGTCGGAATCGGAATCGTAATCGTCGCCGCTGCCGCTGCCACTGCCACTGCGTTGCTGCGCCCGATGTTCTCTTTTCTGTTGACGCGCCGAACACGTCTGCACTTGACGCTGACCAACAGTATTTTGTGGCTGTTTTGCGTTAGAGACCCCGAACCGTTAGAACAGGAACATGTCTTTTCGAGCGAGTCGAGCGAGTCGAGCGATCGCCGAGAGCAGCCAAAAGCTTGCGAGAGCGAGAGACGGTCTTAAACGCGTTCGTGTGACGTTCGTGTGCCCTTCGGGTTTGCTACTCGCTGGCGTTTCGGCTCGTTAGCTGCCTCTCGCCTGCCGCTGCCTTTGATATTATTATAAAAAAAATTATTATCAAGTTGAAAATTGTATTTCGGTTTTTGCGCTCGTCTCCGAAATTAGTTGTCGAGTTGTTGCTTTTTGTTGTATTTGTGTTTGTATTTCCGTATATGCTTATGTTTTGGTGTGTGTGTGTGTGTCTGTGAGATTGGTATTTATTATCTGCTGAGCAACTATGATTCTGGCTGTTGTTTCTGCCGTATTGCGCACATTCACACGCCACTATAAACAATATTGACCTAGGTTATATACGTACGAGTACATATGTATTGTTGGGTTGGCTATATACTTGTAGAAAGGGTGCTTTGATGCCTTCTCTTTGTTTCTCTTTTTGCCTTTGATTTGTAGCACTTTTTTGTATGCTATTTTTTTTTTTTAGCAAATTTTAGAAATTATAGTATTTGATTACGTGCACTTTTTAGCCTTTAAATATTTAATGCAAATTTTTGAAATTTGTTTCTGTGTATAAAGAGCTTTTATTATTTGATTTGTAGCCCTTTAGTTTGTTATTAACACGTTAGAGGAAGTTAAATTATGTTTGTCGTCAGTCTTTTGGTATTATTTACACACGCACGTTTTGAATATTTGCTGGGAAATTGCACTTTTGTTGTTGTTGTTGCTGCTGTTGTTGCTGTTGTATGCCTAACCTTGAACTTATAGATTTTCCTTCTTTTCGGTTACAACTCTTGTTTCTATTAAGGCAAACGAGATCAATTGGTTGTTTTTTTTAGTAATTTACAGCTGTTTTTTTTTCACGGTTACACGGTTTAAAAAAAAGCTTGCTAATACTACTCGAAGTTCAAGTTCTCCGTTACTGCTGTTGCTTTGCTGTTGCTGCCGCGTCCGCTGCTCGTCGAGAAATAAGAGATAGAGAACGACCGCGAACGTCGGCATGTATTTTGCCGAGAACAAAGCTGACTGCGACAGCGACTGTGGCAGAGACGGCGACGGCGACAGCGACGCTGACGTTGCTATTGACTTTGGGCAGAATGAAAGCTGCGTGTGTGTTGTGTGAGTGCTAACCGGCATTTGCAGCAGCTGCCTCTCACGCACACACCTACACACAATGTATGTATTTGGCAATTGCTTTTTGTTGCTGCTTCGCTCTGCCTCTGTTCACCGTTCGCTCGTACATACATATGTATGCTCAACTTACTCAATAAAATTTTTATTATGATATCTACGCACACGTTCAAAAACAACAAAAAAAACCGAAATTTTCGTTGATTTTGAATTGTCGCTGCTTGTATTTTTGGGCTTCCAGTTCTTATCGCGTTTGCTGGTTCGTTGGTTCGCCATTTGCCGGATGACGTACATATGTACGTATGTATGTACATATCTTCGTTTTTGAACCCGCTCAATTTTAGAATTGTTAACAAAGAATATCATCAGAATGGAGCAGGTGGATAGCGCTGTACCTGTACCTGTCACCGTTCAAAGTTCACAATGGCAAAGGAGATTGAAAACTGACGTGGATGCACAATGGAGCTGCAATCAGGGGTAGAGATGTGTCCAATAGATAAGGCATGGAATTTCATACTCTGGCGATACTGTTTACTGTGGATAACTTTTTCCAGCTTTGGGATTATTTTTCAGTGTACCCAAAGAGCGACTTGGCAACGTATTCTTGGCAATTGGAGACTGCCAAGAGATATTGCAACCATCGTCGAACACTTCTATCCACGATATCATAATATCCTATCGCAGCTCGGCTTCTGGCAGCCCTGTGTCCGTTCCATCCCAACATGAGATCATGTTCTTGGAGCTGCAGTCATTGCCCTGCTGCAACCACCCCCAACCAGCGCCCCCGCTACTGCAATGAAGTGTCGTCTCACATGTACGTTTGTTATTACAAAGAGTGTATTGACCTGAGATTTCTTTTGTGACGACGATAACGGCGGAAAGCTTACAGAGTCGAGAGTCCGTAAAAACGTTGTCCGACAACAGCAAAAGGAATTAAAATCAAAATTATTGTGCATAAATAAAAAAGAAGACTGCTGCTGCAGTTCGGTTTTTGGGTTTCGGCGGAACCAAAAATTAAGAAATTTCCGAAAATTTCGTTAAATGCAAAAAAAAAGAAAAAGAGTGGGAGAAGGAGAAGGAAAGAGTTCCGCCGAAGAAAGCGGCAGCGACGCTTAACGCATTTCCTCTGCAGTCAGCGTTGCAGTCGGCGTCGGTGGGCCGTTGGGATGGGGGATCGAAGAGGTTAGACGGTGCAATAAATTCAAGCTTCATCCCTTTTTTCGACAACGACCAACACCAACAGAAACGGCAGCGAGCCGCAAACAAAAGCCTCAAACCCCAAATGTCTGGATACGTTGCGCCGGCAGCGCAGCAGCAGCAGCGCACGAAAAATTGTCCGCGTGGCGGTCGTGCATGGGTTTTCAACAGCATCATGAGGACGTGCAGCGGTTTTCGACACATGCTGCACATGCAAGAATAGGAGAGAAACGATGAAAAGGCAGCAAAACATGAACAAAAAGAAACGAGCCGGCAACAGTTCTCAACATGAGTGAGGGGGTGGGTGGCGGTGTTTGGCTGAGTGTTTGCTGTATGCACAGTGGGCGTGAATGTCGTTTCGAGTGCCAAGACTTAATATTATTTTAATTAGATGGGTGTACCACAAATTCTTTACTAATTGGCTCGAGCATCTAATAAAAATTTAAAAATTAATATTTGAAACTATTATTGTGATCCAAGATTCTGTTCGTAAGTTTTTAAATTCGCTTTTTCCTTTGTGTTGCTCGCTCTCCTTCTTGTCTGTCTCATCTATCTCCTTGGTCGATTTACAGTTGTTCTTGTGGTCTGAGAGAGAGATTGTGTGTCTAATGAGTGGCTTGCTCAGAGAGCGGAGAGGATCATGGTAGGATAATGAGAGCGCACGCAATGGTGCGTGTGGGTGAGACAGAGAAGGATACAATGCTAATTGCCTTTGAGCTCTAGTTTGCAATGCTCAGAGAGCAGTTGCGTTTGAGTTCACGTCGCAGTAATTCGGTAAATACGTGACGGTCCGTGCCGCGAAGTGAAAATAATAACCCTGACCCGAAATTTGTGTATACAATCAATATAAAATGCAATTTAATTTTGATGGCTCATGTCTGAATATTGCTAGGGGTCTTTACCCTCCGCCAATCGATGTGTTTCATGTGTGTGTCTGGGCTGCAATCGGCAAATGTTATAACTGTAATAAATGTACGAAAAGTGCGCTCATTTCCGGGTTTGACATACCAAAACATGGAAACTTCTAGACAGGGCCAACGCACAGCTATACAAATGTACATATTTATGGTAAGTACTTTCCCAGAACTTGCAGCGGAAATGCATTCGTAAAGTGAATCAATCAATCTTGATTGGGATTAAAACAGTTGTCTTGGATGGGAAATCCAAACAGCTGGCGCACCTTTGATAGCGTCCGCCACGAGTGCAAAGAAAGGGATTTATAGGCGGCCATTTATGGATCGTACATTTTAATGATGACTGTGACAAAGTCTAGCCTCTGGGCCTCGCATAACATTTGAGTGGTACGGTATCTATCATTGCGCGGGTTCCGTATCTTATCTGCTCATTATATCAGTATTTACAATATGTCCAGCGCCAAATTTAGCTTCACCCGTCCGCCAAGTAGTAACCGCAGAAAACTGCAAAATAGAATTGCACAACAAAATGTTGTTGGGTAATGCGATTGCGTTTCAAGTTCGTTTTGTGTCTAGGAAAGTGTTCGAGGGGTAGATGTACCCATATTATAAGGGAGGTTTCGCTATCGCGTAATTAGACAAACGTATTTACAGTAACTTTGAACACTTACATACATATACATATAAGTCGATTTTTATTACATATTTTTGGATAATAGATCCCAATACTTTGAACTATCTGTTTTACATAAAAAGTTTTCGGAAGATCATTCATATTTATTGCTGTGCCACAAATCTGGTAATATTTTTCAAGTGTTATTCTCCCTGAACAGCCCTACGTATAGGGGTACTCTACCCTATGAAACATAAACAATTCCGATTTCGTAAGATTGCTAACTTGTTAGCATTGTTTACCCAAAGATAACAACGAAAATAAACTGCGTCGCCCAATTTTAATTTTCTATTCGAATCAGATATTGTAGCTACAAAGGAAGACGCTCAGAGAGCAAGAGATTCAAATGCAAATATTAGAGTAACCCACACAAGAGAGTATTACATCTGAAACTGTAGGTAAAGAGCATCTATTACCACAATTTTGTCAGTATTCCCCGTCTAGGGCTTTGCTTTCCATGTGGCACAGGTTGACAGTGTCTTATCAGACGATGTGGGCTCTTGCATAACACACAACTATTTGCACTCTCGGCTCGGCAATTTATGGCATATATCAAATGACCAACAAATTTATTTACATACATACAGAGCAACATATGTATGTATGTAAATTTCCTTTTAAACTTATACAGTGAACACTTGAGAAAGGGTCAACAACCGATGTTGAAGAGCATTAAATAGACTATCCCACCCATGACTTGTTTTAAAAAGTGAACAAAACAAAACCCTTTGCTTTAAGTAGTTCCATTATCGTTCCGATGCATTAACTTTTTTTTAAATTTTATAATTATTCCCTACCTTCAAGGATATATCCCACTCAAAACATTTTATCTTTGACTGTCCTTCCAACAGAGCTCTTGCTGTACTGCTCTGTACCTTGAGGTAGCCAGCCGTGAGTACAACTATAGTAATGCCTTATTCACTGTGATGTAATTCCTATTATTGCGATTGCAATAAATTTGTTTACCAAGCGGTGCGCAATCCCAAAGAGCAGGAAAGACAACAACAAGTACGCTTGTAGTAGGACTGGGGAACTGGGAAGACAGAATAGAGATATACATGCATGTGGGAGAGAGATCCACAAAATACTCGAAAGAATGATTGGATGGAAAATGCACTGCACTCCACCCACGCTCCCCTATGTCACTCGTATTTACATGTTTATCATTCAGTTGTGGCCGTATCTGGTGTATCTGTATGATATTTCTCTATGCCTTTTCAATGTCAATGCCAGACACACACAGTATAGATAATCTATACTAGAGACATTTGATGAATTCGCACACCTTTGCGATATTTCTGACATTTTGTGTACTGTTGGATGGATGGATGTTTACCTAGCGAAACTGCGGTTTCTAAGGGCTGATTCTTATTCGTTTCTCCCCCCAAATGACAACTTAAATGAAATCTAATTGTCATGCTTTTTTCTTTGCTTCCGTAACTTAGATAGGATGTGGCGCAGACCACGAGATAAGGTTTCAAGGTTGCCGAAACATCGAAACAAACGAAATTGACTTGTATTATTTTCGAGATACGATCTAGCGATAGAGAAGAGAACTTTCAAGGGTTATAAGGTATAGGAAATTGCCAGAAAATCGAACTACAAATACGATTTCTATTGTGAAATCATAAATCATATAGGAATACGATTCAATTCATTCGAATTAGATTGCTGGTTTTAGTGCGAAATTTTATGTATAATTTTACGGGAAATTAAAAGGCTGTAATAAAGTGCAAATTTTGGTGGAATTTTCGTTTTTAGCCTAAGGATAGGTCCCGTCCAGACATTCCGCAGTAAAAAGGCCTACATTATGTACTTAGTATTAAGAGTATTCCACGAGTATCTATGAAAGTCCGATTTTTCTTATGTGAATGAACATGTACGCTAAAAACAAGCCTGCACGACAAATGGGTTGGTTGGTTGATTATAAAACAGCTTTGTGGGTCTGTTTTTGTTTGGTTTTCTCAGTTGATTATAATAATAAGAGCGTTAGTTACACTCACGAAAACAGTAACAATAATATAATTAGCAGCAGTCAGCTGTTGTTTTGAAAAAATATTATATATGTACATATGTAATTACGATTACTTACAGTTGGATAAGATCAGTATTAGTATTGGGATTAGGTTAGGATCATTATTATGCAGTTTGTTTTTGGGGACAAAATATATGTGTAAATATGTGTGATACTGGAGCAGTGACGCGTGGCTCTCGCAGGGGAACCAGAGATCGCCATTTTGCGGGCACGTAGGCAGCAGCGGCAGGGCAGACTGCGTCAATAATAACTGCATTAAACGGCTGCAACGACAACGACAGCGAGCGACAACTCTCTCCCGCTCGTACTGGCTCTCTCTCGCTCGCTCGCTCGCTCTCTCTCTCTGTTCCTCATATTTTGTCATGCTGTCGGCGGCTCTCACTGCATTTCCTCTCCTCTTTGCTGCGCGCATCTCTTGTTGTTTCTTTATTGCCCTCTGCTTTGGTCGCTGCTTTTGCCTCTACTGTTGCTGCTCTGCGTCTCCCTCCACTTCTCTTTGGGTGCTGCTGCTACTCTTGCTGCTCGTGGTGCGCGGTTCATTGACCGCAACACGTGCATCGTAAACTATTGCGCGTCCTCTTCCATTTGGTGCGGTCGCAGCTGTTGAAAACTGTTGCACTGCCTCTCCGAATTACACGTTGCATTTATCGCATGCACATGCTTGCTGCACTCCCGCTCTGCCCATCCCTCTCGCGCTCTATTTCCATCTTCCTCTGGCCACAATAAAAATGGCTTATTATAGCTAGACGGTCGGTTGTGCGGTCGCGTCGCGGTGTTGCTGTCTGATTTTTCTCGATATTTGCTTTTCACTCGCGCGTGGCCTGCACTTGTGTGTGTTTGAGTGTGAGTGTGAGTGTCGGTGCCTCTCCCTCTTTCGCTATCCCACGCTCGGACAAAGTTGTTCCTATCTCAAGAAAACTTGCATGAGGATTATTTTCAGACTGCACAGTTATTTAAAGGAAGCAAGCGAAGGAACCCTCCTCATACCCTCTACTCGGATTCAAAATCATTTGAATACCCTACCCTCTAATCAAAACGGAATAATGATCTCACCAGAGGAGATACAAAATTAATATGCATTTAACAGATAAATGTAAATAAATGTAAATAGCGGAATAATTTTTAGAGCTTGGCTGAACACGAATCTGCAAGAATTGCATATACCCTACAAGTAGGGTTCGGCGCGGCTCTAAGAGATATTATTAAGCATTATGTCATCAACCGCATACATATGAATGTATGTCTCTATTTCCGTCGAGCCAATTATCTGTGCAGCAATATTTACATACATTATTTATATTTCAGTGAAACTCTGCTGATTCCGATAAGGGTACCAGCACCCTCTTATAGCTGTGAGGAGTTCATTGTAAATTAAAATTCTGATGTGAGGAAATGCTGAGAATCCATCAACTTATGAATTTGTTCAGGTATTTAATCTAAAGTGTTTTCTTTTTATGAATGTATTCAGACCCGTGGGTCCAAGCAACAAATCCTTCAAGTATTTCTTTGAATGAGAATTTATTATATGAGTATCGATTTCCGTAACCATCAAAGGTTTGTACTTTTGTTGTGTTTCTTGAGTACAGTACAGTAAAACCTCTATTGTCGAGAATTTGCTGTTATTCTGCTGCCCTTAATGTACGTCTGGAAGAGCTCTCTCTCCTAATCATTGGAATGGGTTAAATTGTGTGGTAAATTAATTTCGATTTTTGTGAATGAACACCTGCGATAAGAATGGAATCAGGTAAAGCCCCTTTTCACTCCTGTAACAATCTAATCAGTAAGAGTTCCAACTAAGAACTACAAGTTCACAATTATCTTGAAAAGTATTATGAACCTGTAGAAATTGGGCATAGAATAGCTACAAATTAAAAACTAATAAAAATTGCAATACTCGCATTTTAATGCTGGAATTTCAGGCATTTATTTCAATAACTACTACAGCAGCGATAATTTATTAACTTTTCCTGGAATAACACTTTCAAATAACTCTGAAATGTCCATCCATCTAAAGTTCAAAAGGAGAACATTTTCTCAAATAACATTTAAAATTGAATTCTTAGTCATTCGTCAGATACAGGCAGGGCCTTAGCGTCTGGCTCGAGGTGCTAATTAATGCTCGAGACAAGCCACAACAATGTTGGAAACTAATTGAAATAACCAGTTTGAAATCACAGTCGCGACTCAAAGAACTTGAATTCAAATAGTTCAAGTAAACATATGGCAATGTGGATCTATAAACTGCGCAATCCATTGGGTGGACTCTGGCCCAGTGCAGTTCAGTTCCCTTTTGAAAGAGACAATCGCTTTACGTAAGGGAACACGGCAGCGTGTCGCTGGTGATTATTTATGAATCGCCGCCACCCCTACCCGCCACAATGTGAGCACAAAGTAGGTCTAATAATGCCCGGCTGGACAACGACAACTAGCTTTATAGACGCGTATTTCCCCACCGACCTTGACCAGCGCCTCAAGGCCAATCTCTGTCGTGCATTGACTCCCAATACCCAAGTAGTTTGTTTCCCCACCACCACCCATACGTGCCACCCACTTGAGGATCGTTTTTGTTTGGCTTTTACGACCGCACGCGCACCCGTGAACGGAACGGAACGGGCGTCAGAGAATCGCCAGTACAAAATGCAATATGGAAAATGTGAAAATTCAAACTGCAAAATGCAACTATATTTTTACATTATTTATGATGACACGCTCTATTAGCGCAAACGGGGATTTACACCAACAAAATTGCTAACAAAATTTGCATTCATTTTTCTAGCATTTTTGCTGGCTTTACTCTCCGCCAGTTCCGGTGCTATTGTACGCTTTATGTTCACTGATTGGGCGTACGTGCTACGGACAAAGTGGGCCGTAGCCGTAGCCGTGTAGCTAAAATTGAATATTCCAAAATGTAATTAGAGCTGCAAGGGAAAAAGGATTGATTTATGATGAATGATAAGGAGCCCTTGGGGGTTTTTGCTTTGTTCTTAAATATAGCCAGCCACTGATGTCTGGTTACAAGAAGGTCTTGTAATAATACAGTTGTTACGGTGGCAGGGCTATTAATAGTTTGTTCAAATAATAAATAATAATTATTAAATATATTAATATTAATAAATAATAATAATATAATAATATTAATAAATGATACGAATATTATTATTATTATTTTACGAATATAATATATTAATATTAATTATAATAATAATAATAAATAATAATAATAATTATTAAATATTATTAATGTTAATTATTATTATTAATGGTTTGTATTGGACCCTAAAAATAGTTCCATGTATATTTCTTCTTAGCGCTCAATGATTAATAATTTCACCTGACTTTAGTTAATCTATGAAATATCCATGAAACAACAAAGTCCAAAGCACCGAAACTATTGCAAAAATAGAAAAACAAATAATGCACGTAGACGACCTATAGACTATAGATAGGGGCAAAGTAAATATAGACAGTGGATCGGTGCATGAATGGACTTAACCTGAGTGCTTGCAATCACGCGTTACGCTATTCGATAAGAATCGTCTGTTTGATAGTGTGAAAAAGGGGCGTTTCTGGCATCCGGTTGTGGGAAGGGGGCGTGGTGAAACATGTTGATAGACAAAAGTCACCTCACCCGAAATCATTTAATATTCATTAGTTGGAGAACCCAAACAGACAAACCAAACAATGATTTAATTAACCTTAACTCGTCGCTCAGTTCCCCGCATTCTTTTCCAACACCAAACCACCCCAAACAAGCCACAAAAAAGAGCTCCCCTTCTATCAACACTCTATCCTCAGCAATTTGTGGAAAATCTTTGTCCGGCCATCAGCAGAAGCAGCAACTTCTTTTTTTTTTTTGAGTTATCAAAAGTAAAGCCTTGGCTAAGGACATCAAACGGAATTAAAAGAAATACATTTAGACGTACCCCATAAATATAGCCATTCGGACACTTCAATTGCTTAAGTTAGGGCTGCAGACACTTTTTGGTTGTGGGTCCTTGGCCTGGCCACATGGCACAGTTTTCTCAACTTCCTTCCATCCATTACTCCACAATCAAAGTGGGAGAAAGTGTCAAAAGAGCTTAAAGTGACAAGAAAAGGAATCAGAAGGGGAGGAGGGGAAGTGGTTGGGTCTTTTTGGAGCTGAGGCTTTTATAAATTTATAATAAATGTATCTTATTTAAGGTACGTACAAGACTTGCAGAGGTTCAACTGAAAAATCTAACAAAAATAGACCCGTGCGCGGTTCAAAGCAATATTTAAGCACCCTTTAAAAATGCATATTTGTGTGAGTTATTTTGTTATTGACTATCTTGGTTTTTAATTGGTTTATAATAGCACGTACATTCACACACATTTGTACATTTTTACAAACATACATTTTATACGAAATATCAATTACACAATCTTCCCGCATAGTTGGGGAATAATCAGCTTCGCTTCTGTCAAATATGTAACAGGGCAATGCATTCTAGTTGTGTGTTTCCATTTGGAATGCTTAATATATTTATTATTGCACATTTCTTGTTGATCTGTCGCCGGATTATATACAGATAGAGATAATTGCTGGCTTTCAAGGGTGTTTATAGGTCCCTGTAACTGAGCGATCGGGAGAGAGTTCAATGACAGGTGATCGATCCGGGAATGAGTCTATCTCTAAAGGAACGCGCTAAAAGTGTGCTATAAAAACAGGCATACCTTATATATCGGATAGACTCGTGTTTAAACATATTCCCATATTAATTCCAAGTATCGCATGACTTTCTTTTAGCCACAAAATACCATTACACAGTACTCCTTTCGAGATCCCTTGGCCTAACCCCAAATAGATACGATATCTGTGTGGCAACCACCCTAAAGAAACTCAATTAAAAGTTTCGTATGCTGGCGCTGAAGAAACTTTTCTCTGCCAATTGTTAATGTCGTAAATTTCAAATTTAACGATTCCCAGATAGACACACAGAAAACAGAATTCAGCGGAGTTTTATATGGGGTTTGGTGCCGCTGCCCTTAACCGTTTCTATTTCGTATCCCTGCGCTTCCCGTTCGCGTTTTATGTGCCCGTTTCCGGTCTTTATCTGTTTTTCAGTTGTTTTCGTTCAGATGTGTGTCAAATTGCCACCCACTCAGCCAAACGGCCCACTGAGGCGGCTCTTTCACCTTCACCCCCAGCTGCCCTTGCTCCTTGCTCAAGGTGTGGTGTGGTGCCGGTGCCACCCTCGTCGCAGTGGCCTGCACCAAGACCAAAAAATTTCCTTCCTAGTTTTCCGGGGGTTGCTTCTGGTTTTTTGGATGGTTTTTCCTGTGGCTTCTGCGTCTTGTGCTTGGGGGTTTCCGGCTTAGCTTTTCGTTTCTGCGTGTGGTTCATTGACCTTGCCATTTTCTTTTCACTTTCTTGACACCAAAAATTTCCCTTTTCATTTCGGGGGTTGACTTTTCGGCAAGGATGAGGTGCGAGGGTGGTTTTTCCAAAGGCAATTGACATGCGCATAATTTTCTTTGCCATGGGGGCAATGCGAGGGCGGCTTTTCCGGCTAAGTTTGTTTATGGGGGCCGCCCCCACATTTCGGGGAGCGGAGGACTGGTGGAAGTTTTTTGATATTGTCATGGTGGAAAATATGTGTGTGTATATTTTTTGTTTGTTTGCTTTTAATTTGAAGCTTTCACCGGCCGGCATTGTTTGGCTGTAATGGTCCTGAAAATTTAATGGGCTACGACAGCCGAAAGAGGGAGAATTATTTGATGAGTCTAGAGTTGGGGGCGGGCCGTTCCCAAATGGGGGCCACTCACAGAGGTGAAGTGTATGCGTAATTCTTAATCACACTCGACAATTAGTTAAGTTACTTTGCAAATCTGTTGGGATTGCTAGGGAGGAGAATGCCAGGAGGAGCATGGGAAAATTATGGAATTTTTTTAGGATTATTAGGATTATTTATGGGTTTTTAATAGTTCTCTATGATTGCTAGGGAACAGAATGCCAGCAGGAGCATTGGGAAGGAAAATGTAGAATTGTGTCGAAATTTTTTTTTTTTTATTTCTTATAGAATTTAATGTCCATTTAAGGGTTTTTATAGTTCTCTATAATCAACCTAAAATAAAATTATCCTAGTAATTTTCCTTACAATTCCTAAAAATGTTCTACAAAAAATTCAGAAAAGTAAAATTCTTTCTAAATTCCTGTTTAAATCTCTAGAAAGTTCCAGTTTTCCTGTGGAATTTTCCACATTGAAGCAATGGAAAAAAACTCTATAAATCGAGTAGCACTTCCCCTTCAACTTTTACAATCTGCAATCCTCATCGAAAAGCTACTGCCTCAAAAGTGAAGAGCAATGGCATCGATCGGATCAACCATAAAATTGCCACTTGAACAAAGATATATTGGATGTGTAGCATAACTAAGTCGAATCACAACAACACTTGAGGCACCTCCCCCTGCAACGAAAATAGAAACACCGAAAAGAACAGCGAAAGAAAGCTCGATCAGTATACACGGCGAATGGCCCCCAAAATATGTAGAAAACATGAAAATGAATTGGAAACCAGAGCTACAAGGAGAGGGGGAGGGGAGGGTGGGGCGGCATGAACACGGGGGCACACGAACTTATCTAATACTATGGATACCGTTACTCGAGGGGTCACTGGCCCACCAGAGAGCCACAGGCCCATCCACAGCCACAGCCACAGCACTTGTACTCAAACAAGAACAGACACGCACACGCACACGCACCAACATGCTTGGATTACTCTTCGCTCTCCCTCTCTCTATCCCACAGCACAGCCCACAGCTCAGCCGGTTATGTCACGTCCAATTGGGTGAGGGGGGAGGAAATTCACCGTTGGGACATTTTATACGATTTGAGTGCAAGTCATTTGAGTCGAAATTCAGTTTGTTGCATGCGCGGAGGGATATTATTTGATGTGTGCTCTCATTCGGGGATATTTGTGTGAGTTTGAGAGCAGGGCAGGTTTTAATGGCTTTGAGAGTGGAGTGAAGTGATGTTTGAAGTTCGATGAGCGGCATGTTTTTGGGTTTGATGGAAGGGAAATGGTTCGTCACTTATGGAGTTTGAGAGAGTTTGAGAGATATTTTGAGTGCAGTGAAGTGAAGTGCCGGGGAGGGATTTTATTGCGTAGATGTTAGATGTTCCTTGAGGCATTGAAAAATGTGAGATTACCACTGAAGTGGAAGTTCTCTGGATCAATAAAAATTGCAAAGAAAATACAAAGAGAGCGATTCTCTCTCTCTTATGGATTAATGTACTGCTCTCTTTTATTTACCTTATGACGAATCATCTAAGATCTCTCCCCGTGCATATTTATGGTAATAGCAAGCCCTGTTAATAAGAATTCATATCCATCTGCCATTTAGTTAAGACCCTTATCAATCTTCTGTATATGACACGTAACACTCCCCTCCACTCCATCCAAACCCACCCACCCTGCTCCGCCTGCTCAAACTTCAAACTTCTTACGCACAAAAAATTCCCTTTTGCCAGCCATCAGCTGTTCGTTTCAGCAGCTACACCACCGCCACCAGCACTGACGACAGGGAAATTCGGTGTTCGGTTTTTCGGGAAATACTTGAGTCGTGACCCATTTTCAGTACAACATTTGATGGAGTTCAAAGACCTCAACGGGCCGTCGCTCAATGTGTTTGCGCTGTGGTGTGGAAGAAGAGCGATGCGACGAGTGACGGGGGTCTCGAGCGGACAGACAGTGGGACGGGACGGGACGGACGGACTGGCGGCGGACAACCCCAAAAAGCATAGGGCTTATTTTTCAGCTGTGCTTTCTGTGCCTTTCGCTTTCTGTATCTCATTTAATTCTTATTTTCTATTACACACACACAAAATGCAACTGTTTTTCGGTTTTAGGTACGGTATCCCGTATGCGGTATGGGGTATGGGGGGGATCTGCTGATGTCATTTTATAAGTTTGTTTTATATTTTTTTTTTTTTGGTGGGGCGGGCGTAGGCCAGCGAGGGTGGAAATGCATAATCAGCATTCTGCTTTATTTATGCTTAAATTTTATGCGTGTCCCAAGTTGAGCATTGGTAGGGCTCTGCAATATGTGCTATGTACTCCGTATATTACATGATGGCATGGTGGTTGCTATAACAGACACCAGCCCCCACATCCATGTGCGTTGACTTGACCCATATATGCAGTCTTTTGGGGCTCTGCACAAACGACCAAATTGAAGTATTATTTTTTTATTTGATGGCAGTGTGATAAAATTAGCATGAATTGAATCATATAGTTAGATTTGTCGTGCCTGTAGTTGGTCGTTTATGATTAGATATGCATTACTTTGACGTGCTGCAGATTCGCGTTGCTGTGATTTATGGTAAATTTTAGTATTTCCATATACAAATCAAAGGGAAGATAAGATACGCCTTTGGGATAAAATTGCGTGGATTTTATTATTATGTTTATAAAGTCTTATAAAGAAATAAAAATTAAAAATTGATTTAAATACTCCGTTAATTTATATTCCAAACAACAAAATAATTTTTCAAAATATTTCTGATTTTTTTTTATATTAAAAAATATATTATATATTTATGTATATTAATTATTGCCTGCCAGATTGGTAGAATAGACCACTGTGCAATGGTGGAATATTTATAAAAAAAATATTAAACCCTAATTAAAGATTTTAGAGGTAAGGCAGATCTTTCTTTAAAGAAAATCTTCTCAATTCTTTATGGCAGAGAGCTATATCTGCGATGCCCCCATCTACTTTTCCTAAAAAAAAAAAACATCTTAAAATCTTTAAACACTCTTTGAAAAACTCTCGTCAAACGATGATCTACCATCTCCGGTTCAGTGCCTTCTGTAAAAACGGAAGCTACAAATCAATTTTGGGGAAAACACAACACCCCCCACGCCCACTGCCAGGCCAGCACACCCACACAGACAATGGATAATAAAAACGAAAGAAAAAGCTGTGAAAAGCGGTCAAAAATTAAACGAAATATAATCTTGGCCACAAAAATTCGTTGCTGCTGTCTTCGGAAAAAGGAAAAACAAATCTTTTGGACGCTGGAAAAGTTCAAGAACCCCATGAAACCATCAACACAGCACGAAGACTTGCCATCGACACCGACAAGCCATCAGGCCAGCGCTGGTTCACTGGCTATGCTGTTGGATGGACTGTTTCCCGTGCCCCACCACCGCCACCACCAACGCCACTCTCGAGCGACAGGGAAAACTTTGCCCCGCACTACAAACGAAAGTGAGTCTCTCTCTCCCCACCGAGCATTTCTCCAACTTCACCCTCTTGCCGGAGCGAGAGGAGTGCGCACTTCTTTTTTGGCGCACAGCAGAAGAAGTTCATTGAACTTGAGGGCAAATCGGAAGCAGTCCGAAAGCTAAACACACACGTTCTCCACTCTCCACCACCCAAAACTCCACCCGAGAGCATTCGATTATTCTCTAGCTGTAGCTGGGCACAGCAGTGGGGGATATTGGTGGTTGAAAGCAACAGAAAAAGCAGAAACACTGGCAAAACATGCACAGATACGTGTTGGTTGGAGTTAAATTGGTTAATTTACTTATGGGGGCCATGCGCCACACCCTTTGCCACCGCCTCACAACAGGCACTTGGGGGGAGGCTTTGCTTTTCTTTGCAATGAAAGCGAAAACGGAACTGAATGTGTCGTTAGTTGTCTGTTGTCTTTGAAAGGGAAAATGCTGTTGCATACTTCGGGGCGGGGAGCTCTTTTATGGCTATTTTAAGAGAATTGCGAAAGAAAAAGCTTTCGGTTGGGGTTTCTCTTAACGTGAAAGAGATCTTGTATGGTTAAATGGAATCTCTTGATTATAATGTATATTGTGTTTATATTATAGCAGCATAGAAATCGGAAGGGCGGCTTTATGATTAATTTAGGAAAACCAAAATAAGGAAATTCTTGTATAAGGATTGCTTTTCAGCAACAAATTCTTTTACTAAAACAGTATGGGCTCAGGGAAATTTTAGTTGGGCTTCTTTTGAGAGGTTTCTTAAATGATTACAAGACTGAAACTAATTTTTAAAAAATTACTTTTGACTTAAAATAAATTTGAAATAATACTATAGGTTTTACCTTTAGCTATTTAGCTAGACGGGCTTTTCCAACACGAGCTTTTCTTCTGCAAGTGGGTTAAGTAAAGACCAGTTTGGTCATAAGTAACGCCGGACAAAGAGAAGGTTAGTGCAGAAGCCCTGTAAATGCCAAGGGCCAAGCATGTACGAGAATTTGGCATTTACCAGTAGTTGCTGGCTGTTTCCTTTGGTGTCTGGTATTGGTATTTCCATCTCAAGTCTATGTATTAAATAGCAACAGATTTCTGTACACATTTTAATGTAATGCACACTTGATTAACTCACAAATAGCCGAAAGAAAAAAGAAAAAAAAACCAAGCATTTTGAACATTTTTGTTTGTTTCTTTGATTTATTTAAGTTTACTTTACTCTCGTTTCGTTTTGTTCGCTTAATAGTTTTACACATTCATAAAAAATAGATGTAAATCCTTTCATTGTCATCTTCAGTTGTCTCCGGGTTGGTTGTTCCGTTTTTAAATAATGTCTAAATTATAGCGAAAACAAATTAAAACTAATTTGTTCTTTTCCTTTTTGAATTTAATGTTAATAATACGCTTTAACATATTGTATGTATGTATGGGGGGGATCATCAGTGAATTTACGCTGAAATTATTATATGCCAAAACGCATCGGATGGAAAAAGAAAACAAAAAACAAAACTGCAAACCGATTTGTGAGGGCCTCTGCGGAAAAATGTTCCAAACAAATAAAACCAAATGGTAACCCTTTGAACTCCTGTATATCGGAGGAGCCCGTCTGTGTGTGTGTGTGAGTGGGCTGGTACGATAGTTTTAAATAAGCCTATTTAGATGTCCTTAGTAGCGTTCTCCTTCCCCTAAGCGGTACGTGCACCTTACTGCTGTGGTGGCACAGGCGTTGGGTGCGGCGCCAAGCGGCTGACAATGCCAATGCCGCCGCGAATGATTTTGGCAACGGGCGGCGGTGAGCGAGCGGCCAGCGCCTCAAAGGTGATGCGCAGCTCGGCAAAGGCGTTGCGGGGATAGGGATTGCGGCGCGAGGTATAACGCATTACCACATAGTGATAGTAGATGATGGGCGTCATCAGGCCAGCGTGGCTCCTAAATACAGCAAGAAATTAATTAATAAACAGGAAGAAAGCAACGAAAAATGAGCGCAACTCACATAAATGTCAGCACAATGGCATAGGGCATAATGAAGATCTCGCAGAATGCTGTGGCCTTCAGAATGTTGGCCGCCTGGAACTCCACGATTGAGATAATGAAACGTGCGCCCCACCACGAGTTCTGGCCAATCAGCTATACAAAATATTAAAGCACACGCATTTAGTTATATGTTCAATCAAAGGCAAATGCTTTGCGCAAACTGCTTACATCCAACAACTTGAGGGAATAGCTGGAGGCGTGCAGCACGGAGTAGAGCAGCACGGGCACCAGCACCAGGAGCGAGGGACGAATGTTGAAGAAGATCAGAGAGTACACCATGTAGTGACACGAGTCTTCGGCAAACAATTTGCTCAGAAATTCGCGACTGAAGGAGAAGGCGGGCACACGCTGATGCAGACGCAGGGCAGAGATGGCCGCATTGGCCAGCAGCACCTTGGTGAAGGAGCTCTGCTGTGAGCTGTGTGGAAGAGACATGGATTATAGCTGCTGTCTGTTTGGTTTTAGCAATGCGCAGTACTCACGTGAATATGGGCAAAACGTAGCTCAGGGTAAAGAAGATCGACAGCAGACGCAGGGCCCACAGGGCGCAGTCAATGCGATTCGTTTGGATATGCTGCAAGAGCTTGCCCGTTGCATTCTGTGGTTGGTTCTGGTTCTGCTCCTGTTGCTGCTGCTGCTGCTGTTGTTGCTGCTGCTGCTGTGATGTGCTCTCAGAGCCATTGGTATTGGCGCTATCGAAGCGCGGCGGCTGTTCGGTGGATGTGCTCATGATGAACTTGTCGTCGGTTGATTGCTGTTCACCTTACTGGATTTCTTGGTCTGCAAGTCAGTTATACAAAAAGAGAAACGTAATGAGTTTACTTTAAAGTGTTATCAGCGGGAATTCTATTCTTATCGCGCCCGCTATTGGCCCCCTGATAAGCTAAACCCCCGATACCCATACTCTGCCTGACTAGGCAACTACCGAACCATATCTAATGTCTCTGTGTGTGCTGTGTGTGTTCTTCACCTTCTCTTGGGTTGTTTCTTTCTTGAGAGATGGATCCACACTCAATGAACTTACGACTGCGATCTATGACTGCAGATCTAATGCTGCCTAGGGCTGTGGAACGGCACGCGTTTTGGCTTTCAATTGTATTTGTTTTTTTGGCTGCTTAGTTGCTGGGCTGTTAAACCAGTCAAATGGAAAGTTGCAAACGCAGACACACTTCAGAAAAAAAGACCACTTAACAGACAAGTAAGAATGGGCGTGCCCAAGAGGCGTTTTAATGGTCACGTTGACTGGAAGATGCTACTGAGACTGCTGCAATTACAGACCACAGTCATGTTTTGCATAGGCCACAAACACAAACAAGAAAAGAAATCACAAAAAAGGGCTTAAAAAAAAAAGCGAAATTTAAATGCTCTTCAATGGCAGTTTATGGCAACTTTTTGGTTAATATTCATTCAATTCTTTAACTGCTGAGTCTGCCCAGCAATTTATGATGCAAAACTTGTACAATTTTCCACGTAAAGTTTAAGAAACTTGCAATTAAATTACACACACACAAGACAAGACAAGACAGGAGAGCGTGAGATGATACGTCTGACTGACGTTTGGCCACAATGTGCAGTGCATGTTGTTACGAAATACACGTCGAAATATTAACACAGCGCAGCACAGTAATACAGACAGACAGACACAAATATGGCCAAACAGGTGGCTGCCACACAGAGTTGGAGTGCGAAGGAGAGGCAGACAGACAGACAGACAGACAGACAGACACAAAGTAAGAGATACCGCGGAAGCAAGAGTTGGGTAAACACCAGACACACAGCCAGTGAGTGGAGTGCGGCGGCGCAGCGGTCAGTGTGGGGACACCTACGTGTATTATACATACACTGGTACCTATGTACCTGGGCATATGTGTACATATAATGACTGATAGCGGCTGAAGGCGGGTCATTAGTTGTCATTTAATATGCAGGAGCAGGAGCATTCAAGGCGGTTGTGTTGGGGGGGGTGCTTAAAATATGTCATCATGATTACTATTGATTTTTAAGGATAGAGTCCTTCAAAACAAACTGGGTCAAGTACTCGGGGGGAGGGGGCAGGGTACCTACACTCTGATAATTGCCTTTGACAATAGTTCTCGATTATTCATGCGAAGCCACCAAGTCACCAAAACCAATCTGATGAAATTTGGATGAAATATGTATAGATAAAGTGACGTCACGTGGTCGAAGCAGCAAGGAACACGTCAGAGGTACATAGAACAGAATACACGCACGGCCGCCTCACAAATTGCCGCCGATTGACATGTCTGAACTCTAAATAATAAAACAAGATCAAAATGACAAGGCAGAATACACTATCCACAGATATATGTAGGCACTAAAAGTCGCGCTCAAAGTGCAGGGCACCGTGGAGCCCTGTCGCTCCACAGAACTCGGAATTGGTTGCTTCCTACTCCGCCCTCGGCGCAGCAACAAGCTGAAGAGAGATCGGATTAGGGCACACACAAGAGACAGACCTGCATACACTCTGATTATAATGCCAGCCAGCCAGCAGCACTCGACTATCCAATTGGGTTAATAAGGAACAACGTGGGCGGGGAGTGGTGGGGTTCGCGTACAGTTTTATATGATTTGCGGACGAAACGTTGTCGCGTGAAGAAAGTTGGCCCTGCCAGGTATTCTCTATGCCTCACTCCGCCACTCCGCAGCGTTGTCTCACACAAATTGTCGTAGAATCCAAGTGGTTTTTTGATTAAATTTATGTAGACAGACTTACCATTCACTGAGCAAACAAAAGCGTCGAGTGTTTCTCTGCGGCGATATGGTACAAAATTTTAAATTAAATTCACACGTAAATTAATACGTCTCTGTGTCTGCCTCTTCCACTTTGAACTAGTTCGCGGGTTCATTGCAGCTCCAGCGCTAAATAATACCACAGAACTGTCGAACCAGTTCGATATTCGTTCGTTAACCGTGAACGTTGGAAAATAATGTAGTGAGAGTGAGACGCATATATGCACAGTGTCCCCACAAACCACCAACCTAACGGAAATGTATCGGTTGTGCTTGTGCCTCCACACTATACCGGCACCTAGTGTAGTGGCATGCGACCATCTGTGATTCATTTCGGAACTAGCACTAAATAATGCCGAAACGCGTAAGCGAACGCAACGCACATTTAAGTTGAGTTTATTTTTAAATTAAAGTATCAGCATATATAGTCATGGATGACGATCTGGCACTGCCCGCCGACACACTAGCCATTCTCAATGAATTCCTGGCAGAGCGTTCGAAGCGCGAAGCCGAAGAGGAGGATCGCATTGCGAACCAGGACGGCAAGGAGGCAACATTTGAAGAGAATTGGGCAAGTTACTCAAGATAACTATGAGTGTAGCGCCTGCTAAACCCCATCACATTTCGAATCTGCAGCAATTGAGCCAATTCTGGTATAGCAAAAAGACCAAACTCGCAGTGCGCGATGTTGTAGCAAAGCTACTGAAGGAACAACCAAATAAATCAGAGGAATGTAATTACCGCATCGCTTTGCTGTCTTGTCCATCGCTGTACAAGGATATTAAAGATATTTATGAGCACGGTAAGGATCTGCCAGCCAAGTCGAACTACCCATCTTGCTGACATTCTCTAAATCCCCCCTTTAGTCAGCATCTTCGAGTACGATGAACGTTTTGCAGCCTATGGCCAGGATTTTGTCCATTACGATATCAATTGCATAGACGGCCAGCCAGACTATCTGCTAAATCAGCACAAAAGCTATGACTTAATCATAGCCGATCCGCCGTTCTTGTCTCAGGAGTGCATTGGCAAAATATCACAGATTATACTTAAGCTGCAGCGCAGTTCGAGTGACTCCAAGCTGATATTTTGCTCTGGCCAAGTCGTGGAACCCTGGCTGACAGCCTGTTTGCCGGTGCACAAGTGCAACTTTCGACCAGAACACGAACGCAATTTGGGCAACGAATTTGTTAGTTATGCCAACTTCAATTTGGACAATTATATTTAAAGAATGAACCGAAACAAAATGTGTGTGTGTGTTTCTTGTGTGCGAGTGCGCGGATCTATTTCGCGGCGAGATCAGCCTCCTTGCGCTGTTGCACCAGCTCGCGCAGGCCATCCTCCTGGTCCTTCAATGACTTTTGCAGGAATTCCTTCTTCTTTTCGAGCAGTTCAATGGCCTTTTCACATTTCTCCTGCTTGCCCTTCAGATCCTCGCGCATACTTTGAACGTCGGTGAGCAGAAACATGCGACCCACAGACTGATATACTCTGTAATGTTGAATTGCCAATTAGGGGGCGCATTAAAGCAACATCATTAAGAGTCTATGCCTACCTCGTATCGTTGTCCAAATTGCTTGTGCCCTTTTCCGTCAACAGATATTTGTGTTTGCCCGTCTTGACCATATCGCATTTCATGTCAATCATGTTGATCTTCTTGGTGGTTTCCAGTTTGTTGATCTGCATCTCGGTGAAGGCCTGCGGGGGGTTAGATGCGAATGAGTAACATTTTCAATGGGGGAAAAGCACGCGCTGCACGCCGGCTGTCGCCTGTGGACCGTTGTCAGTGCCCCTACCTTCTTCAATTCAATGTCCATTTGTGCCATTCTGTTTGATAAATGCTCGCTTAAAGTTTATTTGAGTTAAATTGAATGTTTTCACTATAAATTTGCTTAAAATCTCAACACCTGCGTGCCTAGAAGGTATAATAAATATTTCGATAAATCGATATGCAATATATTGGTTAGCTTACAATAAACTATCGGTGTTTTAGTGCGATAAACGCAAGCTATCGGCGTTTTATTTAAAACATAATTTTAAAGCCGCGCTGCCATGAGCACCATTTGGCACAGAGATTAACCTATTTTTAATGAAGCCAACGAAATGCCAAGACAAATTAAATGTCGCTGCTTGGCACCAGCTTACATCAGCATTTGCACATTTCATTCACTCGACAACATGCAACGCTGGCAGAACAAACTCGCTGTGGTCACTGGTGCCAGCGGTGGCATTGGGGCTGCCTGTGCTCGGGCCATGATTGCCGCAGGATTGCGTGTGGTGGGTCTGGCACGGCGAGAGGAGAAGCTGCGCGAGCTCAGGGACAGCTTGCCGAAAGACCTGCAGGCCAATTTCATACCCCGGCGGTGCGACGTATCGAAGGAGGATCAAGTACTCAGCTCGTTCGACTGGATAGAAAGGGAGCTGGAGGGAGCCGATGTGCTGCTAAACAATGCGGGCATCACACGCGAAATGGAACTGGTTACGCCGGGAAATACCCAGAAGCTGCGCGAGGTCATTGACACCAATGTCATGGGTGTGCTCTGGTGCACCAGGGAGGCCTTCAACAACATGAAGAAGCGGGACACAGAGGGTCATGTGCTGATCATCAACAGCATTGCAGGACATCAGGTGCTCAACTTTATCGACGTGCTGCCCTCGTTCAACATATATCCGGCCACCAAGTTTGCCATCACAGCCATTACGGAAACGTATCGTCAGGAGTTTCAATTGCACAAGAGCAAGGTGCGCGTGACTGGCATTTGTCCGGGTGCAGTGAACACAAACATATTCCCCGAGGAGATACACTTCTATGTGAAGGATATGGTGAGGCTGGAGCCAGCGAATATAGCCGATGCGGTGCTATATGCATTGCGCACGCCGCCTCATGTGCAGGTACGCGATGGGCAACTAAACATACAACACGAAATCCTTACAGATCCATCCATTCATTACAGATTCACGAGATTACCATCAAACCCATGGGCGAATTATTTTAAATTTGGTTTATGCCGAATGGTTGGATAAAAATAGAGTCCTTTAGGCCTTGCGCAAGGCAGCCAGACGTTCGCGCAGCGCCTCTTCGTTCAGTTTGTGCATGCATAGAAATTGTCCATTAAAGAACAAGACGGGTATATCATGCCTAAATAGCCGCAAGAAGCGTACATTCTCCTTGCGATCGATGTAAACCTTTTGCAGCCGGAATTTACCAGCATATTTCTCCTCCAATTGAGCCACCAAATCATCGCACAAAGGACACGGCTCTTTGGTGTACAGCGTCAGCAGCGGAAGACCATCCACCTGGGCGATTTTGGGCACGCTAAAAGAGACACTCTCATAGTTAATGGATGCATGGCACATGGCAGTGGGAGGACTCACAGTTTTTCGAGAAATATGATCATCAAGCGGCCATCCTTTCCATCCATGTAGGCACAGCCAAGCTCGCCAGGGGGTAGGGAGTGCACCAGATGCGTGAGCAGGTGACTGGCGGTTATATGCAGATTGTCGTGGGTGCACAGTTTGTTGCCGTTTGTGTCAAGATTAATGGACGGTTTGCGGGGCTCTCGGCTCGTAACCAGATCCCAAGTGTTAATTTGATTGGGAAGCAGCGGATTCCCGCCGTGCAAGTGGTACAGTGCATCTTCTCGGTTATTTTTCACGGCAAATTCACGCACCAATGCCAGCGGCTGCAGCTGAAGGCGTTCTGCAGTTTCGTAGGTGGTCCAGGCCAGTGCCGCAGCGCCCAAAGTTTGTGTGGGCTCTGAGGGATCCGCTTTGGCGTTTGGTTTGCCTCTGACCGGAACGGTCATCAGCTCATTGGCCAGAACACCATCATCCGGTTCCAGGTACTGGCAGCGTGTATCGCCCGTGATAATGCACTGCGCTTTACCCTCGCGCAGACTGTCCAGTGTCATTCGCAGTCCAGTAATTGAGCAAATGTCGTCCTGCACGGCGTGTGTCTCGCAGTCCTTCAGGCCCAGCTCTTTGGCTACGTTGGTGAGTCGCTGATTGCACTCGGTGGCGGATGCATTCGACGAGGAGCAGACAATTAGCTTTTTGAACTCCTCCCGCGGCACCAAAGTGCGTTTCACCAGCTCATCGATGACAATGCCAGCCAGCTGCTGCTCCTCCGCCTTGAATGGCGTACTCGGCGTGCGCACAGCGGCTGCGATTACCACGGCATTGTTATGTGTTCCATCCAACTGCTTGCTAGAGTGCCGCAAGAACCTCGAAATGCTGGGAAGAACAGAAAACCCATTATCAGTGCCATTATCGTGGCTGCACTTACGCACTTTTTAGAGTGTTGCATGCGTAACCGGCCCAGAAGTATCGTGTGCATGTTGAGACACATGTCTTTTATTGGATTTAACTATTACTATTAATTTAAGATTTTAAAAGCCGAAATTCAGTTTACACATAACATCTGATCCGTTATCGATAGCGTTAACGATATCGTCTATCGCGCCAGTTTACGACTGAGCAGTGTGACCGTACTAGTGGGACCCAGACAGCTGTTCGGAAAGATAAAAAGAAAAACAACATTAACAATAACAATAAAGCCCAGAGAGAGAGAAAGTTACTTTTAGTTTTGTTAACCGCTAAAACAAAGGCCAACGCAACGCAACGAGAAACCAGTTATTACTCAATAGCACACAGGCAGTCGTGAGCTGTAAACCTCATTGCAGACGCGACCAGCTGTATCGACAGTCGGCCCTAATTCGGAATTTAAATGGAAGTGACCTTCAAAAAGGCCCGACTGGTAAAGCACACAAATGCAGCAGTGGCAGCATCAGCAGACGCAGAAGAGTACACACCCAATGATGGGTGGTGGGCCTTGCCAGAGCCCGCCCTGCTGATGATCTTCGATCGTTTGAATGTGTTCGAGCTGCTGCAGGCGAGCTTGTGTTGCAGGCGATGGCAGAGCGTTGCCAACGATGATCTGTTGTGGCGTCAGAAGTTCCAGGAGAACTTCAGAGCCTCACCGAGCGTACCGCTGAAGCCAGGTGCCGAGAGCTGGCGTTCGGAATACCAGCGTCTCTCCACACACATACCCTTTGTGCAGGCGCAGCGTCTGGAGCCGACGGTGGAGAACAATCACGGGCATACGCACCAGGTGCTACATGTGAGCTTTGCTCACAACGGTGAGATGTTTGCCACCTGCTCCAAGGATGGCTATGTGATAGTGAGTAGTCCTGCCGATATGCTGCTATGAATTGGGGTTTTAATCGTCCTACATCCTGCCTCGAAACAGATATGGAACTCGCAGCATCCATGCACGGAAAAGTATGCGCACAATATGAAACAATTCAGCTGGAAGTACTCTCAATATTCGCAGTTCAATCAGAGTGACACACTGCTGCTGGTCTCAGGTGTGCACTTTGGATCACCGCAGTCCACATCTGGGGAGATTGCCGTGTTCTACCTGGGTGCAACAGAGTCCCATTTACGCTGCAGAGTGGTCAATCGTCCCTATGATATATTTGGCACTTGGTTCAGTGATCAGTATTTGATCTCGGGGGACCTGCATTGGCTGGCCCATTTGGTGAGCACATCGGTGCTGTGGCTGAACAAGGCCAATCAGGAGATTGACTCCGAGCACGTGCCGATCATGAGCCAATTGTACAAGTTCTACAACCGCAATGCCAGCTCTGTGCGGGCCATAATGGTGGCCAGATGTCCCTGGCTGGACGAGAGCAACGATCCCTTGGCCAAGGTAGAGGAGGAGACGCGCAGTCCGACCTTTCCGTTTCCATCATCATCTACTGATGAGGCGCAGAGTTCGCAGGCCAGTGGGAATCCTCTGTCGCATGCCGCCAGCCTTAGGCGCACACGAAGTGCCACACCGGAGGAGAACTTCTTGCCAGACATAAGCGAGCGTCGGTCCAGAGCACGACCTGGCGATGCCACCATTCATTACCTGGAGGAATACAGAAAGGCCGTGGCGCCCACAAGCGAAGCCAACGAAGAGGAGGACGAGGAGGAGTACGACTCCATGGATATGCATGAGGAGTACGATGAAATGGAGAATAGCATACCCAAGTATCTGATCTTCTCCACGGGCTCCAAGACATTTACACCGCACCAGATCGGCTTCAAGCGCATTAGGAACGTTTACTTTCCCAAAAAACTCGACCCGGGGCCCTCGCTGAAGGAGCGAATAGCAGCCAAGCGGGCCGCAGAGCAACAGCAGCAGCAAGAGCCGCGCAATGATCCGGATTGGTGGGACTATGATTCCGTTAAAGATCGCTTCGATCAGGTGGACAAAGTCATCGATCTGCATGGCCACATCATTGGCATGGCGCTGAGTCCCGATCATCGTTATTTGTATGTTAATACGCGCCCTTGGCCAAAGGACTATGTGATTACCAATCCGCTGGAGCCGCCGCCAATCGCACAGGAGATCGATATACATGTGATTGATTTGATGACGCTGAAGCGAGTGGGCAATATGCTGCGCGCCCATAAGGCCTACACGCCCAGCACCGAATGCTTCTTCATATTCCTCGATGTCTGTGCGGAGTATGTGGCCAGTGGGGCTGAGGACCAGCATGCCTACCTATGGGACCGCTACTATGGCATTAGTTTGGCCAAATTCAAGCACTCGGATGTGGTCAACAGCGTGGCCTTCAATCCAAAAGACTCGGAGATGCTCGTGACCACCAGCGATGACTATACAATTAAGGTGTGTGTGCCACACGGTTCTTATTTACTTGAATGCTGTTGTTTACACAAATGCTTTATCTCCAACAGGTTTGGCGTTCACGGGCCAAGGCAAAGGCCTATAATATACCCATTAATGTGAGCGAATCTTTTGAGCTCAAGCCGAAGAAATGAAGATCGGCTAGCTATATAAACAATAACCATGTGCCTGCCCTGCCCTACCCTGCCGCAGTATGACAGATGTTCATATACAAAAGTGGTTCGGTTCTTACTGCTCGAAAATAAATTGTTTGTTTATAGCTGTTAGTATTTAGTTACAACTTGTTAACGTTTTTAATTATACATAATCGAAAATGGTGTTCGTTCGTCCTACGACTTGCCCGTCTGTTCGAACTGGTCAATGGGTGCGGCTGGATCAGGCTGTGGCTTCACTGGCGTTGCAACTGGCTCAGCGGGTGGGCAGGCTGAAGCCTGGGCGGATGTACATGGCTCATCATCCGGCTGACCAGAACTGTTGTCATTATCATGATTATGATGGTGTTTTGCGTTTCGCTTGCGCTTCTCGGGATGCCCAAAACAGTGCTCACAATCTTCATCGTCCTCCGAGGAGCTCTCACCGAATGCCAGGGGTTTCTTATATATGCAGCAGCCTGCAAAGTTATATATAAATATATGTTGGCCAATAGATTGCAATAGTAGAAAGATTACATACATTTGGATTTCTTGCGATTCAAATGCTCATTGTCTATGACACCTTCGTGAAAAATCACCCGGCGTTCGTCTCGTGGCTGTTCCAGGCGCAAGTGCAGTGTCGGTGCAGTTTGTGACTGATTTCCATCTGTTTCTTCAGTTGTCGTGCCATTACTTGACTTATTTTTTGTTCTTTGGGCCATTTTTTTTAATAAAACAAATAACAGATTGTAGTGTGAACGTATTGTGCCGTATCCGATTCGATGACAGCTGTTATCGGTGTACCAACGATATGGCAACGCAACAGCTACAAATTATTATATTTTAATAATATAATTTGAGGTACAGAATCATAGTTTAATTCACTTGGATTGATAATTAATAATAGAAATTTGAAGGCCTACTTAATACTAGAATTTCCTATTCTATATGCAGGTGCGGTCTTTATACAAAAATAGCTTTAAATAAGCCAACTTTTTTTTGCGGTAAACTTATTTTTATGCATTAAATTCAAATTAATTTGAATTTTTTTAACACTTTTATGTGCGTACTCTTGAGGCACTATAAGGCCAAAATGAAGTATGTCAATATTTATAAACAACAGAATTAGCTATAAAATAACTTAGCTGGCAGCACTGCCATAGACAACCGCATTGTTGATCTGGTAACGCCAAACGCGAACGTCACATTTCAGCTGACAGTCGTCGGACCGAAAATGGCTGCAATTGTGCGATTTAATTTGTTAACCAAGCCGCAATTAGGTAAATAAACGCGAAGAATTCGTGCAACAACTATTAATTGGTGATTTGGCAGTAGCATGGGCTAGCCGCTTGCTTGCGAGACATGTTAAACAAGCCGCTGCAAGCCAGCAAAACAATCATTTGCCCTGCAATCAAATTATGTAATTTTTGCGCAAAGCAAAACAAAACGTAAGGCAAAAGGTTCTGCGCAGTTTATTGATTTGCATCGTGTGCTTATTGCAGTTGCGACACTTCCGGCCAGCGTGCAGCTGCAGCGGCTCCAGAGCACACAAGCTCCGCCCGCTGGCACACCGCCGCCACAGACGAAGACCAAGTTTGGTCCCTTGGCCGACGAGGATCGCATCTTCACAAATCTTTATGGACGCCACGACTGGCGGCTGAGCGGTGCCCTGAAGCGTGGCGACTGGTACAAGACCAAGGAGATTGTTCTGAAGGGTCCCAATTGGATTATCAATGAGATCAAGACATCGGGTCTGCGTGGTCGCGGTGGCGCTGGCTTCCCCAGCGGCATGAAGTGGTCTTTCATGCAGAAGCCTGGCGATGGACGTCCCAAGTACCTGGTGGTGAATGCCGATGAAGGTGAGCATTATGAAATCCATTTCAAATGATCGATTTACATTCTTTTTATCTCGTTTTTTCAGGCGAGCCTGGTACCTGCAAAGATCGTGACATCATGCGCCACGATCCCCACAAGCTGGTGGAGGGCTGTCTGATTGCGGGCGCTGCCATGGGCGCGCAGGCTGCCTACATCTATATTCGTGGCGAGTTCTACAACGAAGCCTCCAACATGCAGCTGGCCATCGCCGAGGCCTACCAGGCTGGCCTCATTGGCAAGAATGCCTGCGGCACAGGCTACGATTTCGATGTCTTCATGCACCGTGGCGCTGGCGCTTACATTTGCGGTGAGGAGACCGCCCTGATTGAGTCGCTCGAGGGCAAGCAGGGCAAGCCGCGCTTGAAGCCGCCATTCCCCGCTGATGTGGGTGTCTTTGGTTGCCCCACAACAGTCACCAATGTGGAGACGGTGGCCGTTGCGCCAGCCATTTGCCGTCGCGGTGGCACTTGGTTCGCCAGCTTTGGACGCACCCGTAACTCGGGCACAAAGCTGTTCAACATCTCGGGACACGTGAACAATCCCTGCACCGTGGAGGAGGAAATGTCCATACCCCTGAAGGAGCTGATTGAGCGTCATTGTGGCGGCGTCACTGGTGGCTGGGACAATCTGTTGGGCGTCATTCCCGGCGGTTCGTCCACACCCATTATTCCCAAAAATGTATGCGATGATGTGATTATGGATTTCGATGGCTTAATTGCGGCTCAAACATCGCTGGGAACGGCGGCCATCATTGTGATGGACAAGTCAACGGATGTGATTAAGGCAATTGCCCGGCTCATCTCGTTCTACAAGCACGAGAGCTGTGGCCAGTGCACACCCTGTCGCGAGGGCATTGGCTGGATGAACAAGATCATGACTCGGTGAGTAGACACATTTTTCGTCGATTATTTGAAAACCAGAATCAGAATGAGGCAATTCCATTTCCCTTCAAATGTTTATGCGCAGCTTTGTCAAGGGCGATGCACAACCCGCTGAGATTGATATGCTTTGGGAGATTTCAAAGCAAATTGAAGGCCACACCATTTGCGCATTGGGTGACGGTGCCGCCTGGCCTGTCCAGGGCCTCATCCGCCACTTCAGACCCGAGATCGAGAAACGTATGCAACAACATGCACAGCAAACGAAGCGTGCCAGCAATTAAATTACTCTGTTATAGCTAAATTTATTTCTTGATTTCCCATAACCCGTGCGCACCCTTTGAATGCATATAAAGTGTAATATTCCCTAAACCATGTGCCCATTTCGCATTTCTCTGTTCTCGTCAATTGAGGTTTAGCTCTTGCATATGCTTGATCACAGCCTGGATGTCCTCTGCGTCTGGTGTCTCGTATTTAGGTGGAATGCTGCACAGACTCAGGGGGCCGCCAATCTTCTGCTCCACACCAGGCTCCTCCACACAGCGAGCGGGTATAAATTCATATCTATAAGAGGGATTCAATTAGCAGGATATAAGGGAAGTTTGGTCCAACTTACGTCTTGCCATCGCATCCCTGTAGAACCAGTACAGCTAGAACCAAAACCACAATTACTATGAAAAACAAAAAAGGAATTTTTAACATTTTGAGCTTTCTAAAGATTTGCTTGCGCTGCCTTAAACGGTCAATTAGCGACTGTCGGGCTGCTGCAAATTTCCAGGTTAAGAAAACTTCTACATGTCTCTAGTCGGACATTTGATAACACTAGTCAAAACTAGAATTAGGCTGTGACCCAAAATAAATTTTTCTTATAGATTTCGGGGTTTAAAATTTTTAGCGAATTATGGTTTTTTTTTATGGTGTAGTTTTTTTTTAAATTATTTTTTAAAATCTGGTGTTTCTTTAATGTTTTTTTTCAGAGGTAGTGATTCTATTTTTCACATTACTTAAGTATTTTAAATTTGGTTGCAAAGAACTTTGCAGTTCTGAAAAGCTGTCAAATGCATCTATAAATCCGACCCAGACCCTTCGTATCTGCAGCTTAACGCCTGAAAGATATTAAGCTTTCAAATTAAAATTTCATCATTTTTTGCGGTATTTTTTTTTTCCGAAATTTTGACTTTAAAAATTTGGGAAAAGTCGAGAGAAAAATAATAGAACTGCAAAGTTCTATGCAACCAGTTATAAGATACTAAAGTTATGTGAAAAATAGAACCACTACCTCTAAAAAAAACCATGAAAACAATACCAGATTTTAAAAATACTTTAAAAAACAATGACACCATAAAAAAATAATCCCGAAATCTATCAGAAAAAATCATTTTGTTTCACAGCCTAAATAAAAAGTTCAATTTTGTCGAGTAGTGTAATGGAAATATGAATTTTGATGTCCTCATGAAATATTAATGCAACAGAAATTTGTCATGGCGTTCTGGAGAGGCCTCGATCCCCGGAATGCCGGCACGATAAAACAATTATCTCGAAGCGAGTATGTATCATCGTTACTATAATAATTATTTATACTCTTTCCAAAGAGCATAGGTACTATAGTTTGAAGTTCGTACTAACTGGAATTATCTTTTTTCTTGGATGAAGCTATATTAGATATTGCAATTAATTGCAGATAAATCTGCTTGCTTTAGGCATTCGATTTAGTTAATATATGATAGGTAACGATGCTAAATAAATTATAAACCAGAGAAGTATCCGGTATCAAAATGGCTCTTAAGGTGGAAAGAATTTCTGTTCTATAAGATTTTCTAGTTTGATCCTTAAAGTGCCTAAGACTTATAGCTCTCGTTTCCCTTCAGTTAGCATTTTTAAAATAAATATCATTCCATTACATTGAATTCAAAGGCCTACAAAGTTTAAATGAAATAAAACAATTCACATTTTTGTAGTATGTTTAGCATATTTATAGTTTTTTAGAGTTTTTCCATTTGTTTTTTGTTTGTTTTGTTTTAATGAAGATTTAGTTAAAGTACAAAATGATATTATTAAAAGTTAGTTTAGGGTTTTTCTAGCCACTAGTTCAAAGGCGATAACAACAGGCTGCTGCTTCAGATGGCTTTAAAGGAAGTTTAAGGGTTAAAATAGTTTTACATACAGTTTTGAAATAAAATGATTTGATTGACGACAGCATTGCTTTTGTAAAGTAACGAAATTACATACATAGTATAGTGTATAGTAAAGTAGTGTAGTTTCCCTCAGTGTAGTATAAAAAGTATCTGCATAGAAAATATGTGAAAAAGTTGGCAACGGATAGTGGCAGATTAGTTTTTATTTTTGTGTTGTTTGCAATTTGCAATTGCGTGGAGTGGGCGACGACGGCAAAGGGGAAACACTCCCAAGCTGAGTCATCCTCCCCCATATTGCAAATGAAACCCGAACCTGAGTCTGTTCTGAAACTGCGCGCTCGGAGTTGGATCACTGTGGATCGCTCTCTCCTTCTCTCTCTCTCTGTCTCTCTCTCTGTTCAATTGCACTGTACGATATTCAAAAATGTTTAGAAAAAGTGTATAAAGAATTTAAGTCATAGAAATATGTATACAATACTCGTTATTATTTTTGTTTAGTTTCGTTTTAAATCTTTTACCACACATTTATATCGTTTTTTTTTTTTGTTAGATTTTCTTTCTTTTATATTTATGTATATATGTATGCTTGTATGTATATATATATGTAAGTTGTATGTATGTTTTCGTTAGGTATGTACTCGTATTTGATTTAGATTTTGTTAGGTTTTATTTTAATTGGTTTTGTTTGTTTTTAAAAGTTTTAGATCTCGTTTTTTAGTTTAGTTTGATTTGCTTTCGTTTCGTTTAACTTGGCTTAAAGCGTTCATCTTATTGCTTATCTATGAGAAGGAACATAGTACAATATTTTTTTTTGTATTTTGTTTTTGTTTTTCGTTATTTTGTTTGTTTCTTAAAAGACTAAACAACATTTCGAACAAGTCACTAGAAGAGTTTTGTTTTGTTTTTGCTTTTTGCTTTTTGTTTGCTTTTGGGGTTTTCGGTTTTTCTCCATTTATTGCATAGCTTTAGGCGCACAACATCTCGTAGTGTAAATAAGCGTCAACTAACACTGCTATGACCCTATGTATTATGTAGTTGTATATATATATATATTATGTATTTATGTATGTATGTATATATTGTAGTAGGTTTTTAGCCAACTAATTGCGTAGAGCTTTTGAAAAACATCTAGATAGTTCTCTTTGGTTGGGTTCGGGGCTAGGGCGGGGTGTTTTCTAGACAGGACTCAGGATTGAGGATCAGGTCGTAAGTAAAAAATATATCATATATGTATATATATATATATATATATATAATGTATATCAAGTTTTTTTTTTTTGGTTTTTGTTTTGTTTTAGTTTTAGTTTAGTATCACACTAGTAGAGATAATGCGACGAAGCCTGAGCTCTATACTGTTTCGGTGTCAGCTTGATCAGTTTGGGATTGAATGCGCCCAGCGCCGCCTCATTGGTGGACGATGGCGGCGGTGGCACTGTGTGCGTCCGGAAGCGTGATCTCAGAAAATTTTGCATGGAGCGCAGCCGTATGATGGGCGCACAGGGCGATTGTCGTAGCGAATTGTGGTTGAGCGCCCAATAGATGACCGGACTGATGGCCGAATAGAAATAGCCTGCAGCGGAGAGAGAGAGAGTAGTAGGTTATGCACTGGCCTGGCCTGGCTACTCCTCCTTTTCCTCCCTTGTTCTATACTCACCCAACAACAGACTGAAGTAGACGGAGGATTTGCTGCAGTATTGCTTGTAGCCGAAATTCTTATAGAATATGCAAAAGACATGCGGCGCCCAGCAGACGATAAAGATGATGGCGGAGGCGATCAGCATGTTGGCCAAGTGGCGGCGTGACCGCAGCGTCGATGTCTGGGGCAGCGGTATGCCAGGCGTGGCCGGACCCCGACCCCGGCCCGCGCGATGTATTCGCTGGCGCTGCGAATGGATGCGTATCTCCCTCATGGCTCTGCGGAGCAACACAAACAAATTAAAGGCGATTCGAACATCAACACATCAAGCAGCAATTAGCGCTAATCACCTGGGCGATATGGGGTTGCTGGACCGAAAGGAGCCCGGCTCCAAGGACCGAGCCGGATGCCTGCGGCACGCGGGGCTGTAGCGTGTGCATTTGTATGTCGCCGGGACTGACGGCCATTTGTCCGCCGCCAGTGCCAGTGCCATTCCCATTGGAGGTATCGTCGACGGTGGTGGGGCCGCCGCAGGCCGCCTGCTGTGCATTGGCGCAGCCCGTCACAATCACCATGTGCGTCTGTCGCCGCAGGATGGGCATGGGCAATGGCAGCTCCCCGTGCGCCGCACGAGCCGTCAGCGACAAGGCGCAAAGCTTGCGCCGCACCCCGTAGTGATTGAGCAGCACCCCCACGCCGGGCAGCACGAACACGGCTATCGTGTGGAAGATGATGAACGACATGAACATGGCATTGGCGCCCAGATCGGAGGTGCAGCTGATGCTAACGGGATTCGGTGTGGTGCTGGCATTCGTGCTACCACCGCCCGCTCGCCCCTTGACGATGACCGACTTGGCTATGATCTTGTAGGCGAAAAGAAACGGCGTGCTGATGGCGGCCGAGGCCAGCCAGGAGATCAGCGCCAGGGAGACGTGCAGGTAACGACGCTGTCGCAGCTGGGCCAAGCGCGGATGCTTAACGGTGGCATAGCGATCCAGGGAGAGCATGAAGAACGAAATGGTGCTGGCCGCCACGGGCATGACCTGTCCAGGGAGGGAGAGAGAGAGATTACTCTAGCAAATGCAGGCAACAAAGATGATGAGAGATGAACCCACCTGAATGTAGTGTATGACCTTGCACAGGACCAGCGGCAGCGATCTGGTCTTGCGATTCATGGCCAGATTCAGCAGGGTGACGGGCGCCGATATGCCCGTGACCAGCAGATCGGCAATGCACACGGCCAGCAGCAGGGGATTCCGCAGGCGCACCGACGAGGCCGAGCAAAGGGTCAGCACCAAGGTGGAGTTGCCCACAACGCCGCCGAACACGACCAGACCATAGCTGACGGCCAGCAGCAGCAGCGTCAGCGAGGATATGGCATTCTCTGAATCGCCGCCGCCGCCGCCGCCAGCAGCAGCAGCTGCATCCAGATCGTACGGATTAATCAGACTAAAGTTGCCGTAATCCCAATCCGTGGCTGAGCCCTCCAGCTCCGTGGTGGGCAGGGTCCAGGTGCTGCTGCTGCCCAGCTGATTGTGCTCGAGGAGCGCATAGTGCAGCTCCGTGGTGTCGAGGTCGTTGTTCGCCTCGAGATGGTGCCGCCGGTATGTGTGCTCCCACCATTGCTGCAGATTGTTGCTGTTCATGCTGCCCGTAAACGTAAACGTAGCCGTAACCGTAACCGTCGTTGTCGTGTGCCAATCCGTGTTCGATCTTCGTTGTCGATGCGTTTGTCTGGCCGCCTCATTTCATACTAAAAGGTGCCTGCCGCACAGGACACCAAATAATAAAAAAAAGGTAGCAAAATGTAACAAAATGCCATCATCATCATCAGTCTTTTTTTTGCTGTTGTTGTATGCCCCAGCAAGGCACACACACACACACACACACACACATTCAGGAAGCAAGCAGACGGAGAACAGAACAGAACAGACACCGACATGGCATTCAACCATTCAACACAAATTCCACACCCACCCACACAGAGACACAGACGAGTGTTACGACCCCACCCACTTACACTTACCCAACGCTGACACTGACACTTATGCAATGCAATGAGAGAATACGAAGCAGATAGCCCAAGGTACAGGGCACATGGCAGGGAGTAGAACATGCGCTGATACCCTTGCCTGTCAGCTAGCTGCTAGATGGATCTGTCCCAGAAATAACCCACCAACCTAGCGTGCAAATCAGCATACCCCTGCGCAAGTGAAGCGCATAGCAAGGCAGAGCACACTCAGAGATTAGTGCTGCTCTTCCTTCCGTTTTCCTGCTCGCTGGCTGCGGCCAAATGAATGGCAACCTTGCACTTTGCGCCCTCGACAAACAACCGCAAGGTTTGCCGCTGCCGCCTCTCAGTCTCCATAACCGGCTGCTGCTGCTGGTGCTGCTGCTGCCTCAGATACATCCACTGGCAGTTGACGTTTAAGCCCCCCCATCAAGGCAACGTGCGGGTGTCGGCCAAAGTTTGCACTTAATTGCGCGTTAAGGCCACCCCCAGAGTACCCCAAACCCAAAGACGAACCCCCGATTCGGCTTAAGCTTAAAGCTGCAGCTGCAATTGCAGGTGCAGACCGCACCGCACCGGACATTGTGGCAATAAATGCAAGCCAGCGACCAGCCCAGCACCGTCCAGCCCAGCTATTAAAAATCTTAATTGAAATTCTTATCAAAAGCGAGTTAAAAACTCATTAAGCGCAGTGGCAGCAGGCAGGCAGGCAAGCAAGGGAAAGGGTGAAACAAGATTCAATTGGGACACGGACATGCCGCAGAGCAGCCTCCGTCAGAAACAGAGCAGGAATTATGCCTGTAATTGTAAAACTAAGAAAACTTTGAGTTGAGCTGTAGTTAAATGTGCTGAAAGTGGGGGGGTACGAGCAGAGCCCTTGAGTTGTGTATTTAAGCAAAGCTTCTGCCACTGCAACTTGTCCATTCGAACTGCCTCGCAACTAATATTGCATTTGATGCTTTCAAGTTGGAAATAGTTCTGCGGGTTCCTGGAGCCACTGCAGTCAAGCATTTCTTGCTGAAACTTTTCCAAGTCGAACACAAATAAAATTGAGTGGGGAATGGTTGCCCGATTTAGAGATATTTCAATGCACTTTAATGCTGTTTAAATGTTGTATTAAAAAACTGATTTAGCTTACAGTTTATAGAGATTCCAAGAGCCATGCCATGCCACGCCACGCCGCGCCATGCCACCCACAGCCATTAATGATTTGTTCGCTTTAAAGGCTATAAATACGAATCCGGATAAGTATGCTACATAAAAACGTGCAGCCAATATTTTCAATAATCATGAAATTGCATCGTGCGTCACCCTAATAAAATCCATCCACCACCCACACAGCCACTCGCGGGGGTTCGGGTATTGCTGCCTGCGTCAGTCATTGTGCAGGCAGCCCCCGTCTCCCCCTCGGACTGGTGTGTATCAATTTTGTTGTGTGTGCGCGGGAGAAGTGGTGTGAAGGCAGGGCACGGGGGCTGCAGCCTCCGCCTCTGCTCTACCGTCATTGTCCTGCGCACTGTCAATGTGTGCGTGCGGCTGCTCTATCGGTGCTCTTTGTGTCTGTGTCTGTGGCTCTGTGTGTGTGTGTGTGATGTCAACGCTTTTGCCTTTTGCTGTGGTTTTTTCCCTGCTCTTTGTTTTGCCGGCGGACGGGAGGGTTTGTGGGAGGGAGGGGTTGCTGGGGTGTAATGTGGGTGGATGATGTGAGTGACGTTTGCTTAATCTGCTTAATTTGCGTTAATTTAATCGTGGCTAACGGTGTGTGAGTGTGCATGGGTGGGTGTGTGGCAAAGCACATGTTGCTATTGCCACTTCGACGCCTAGACCTTGATTTTAGCCAACCATTGAGAGGAGGTGCCACCAAAGAAATACAATTATGTACATTCCCATTGTTACACACACACACGGTACGACATTACACGGTATGACAAAAGTGTTGAGAATATAAATATTTAGAATCTGAGCCGTTCGACATTTTTATGTCGATTTTATGTGGATTATTTATCCATTAATGCTGTACAAAAATATACACCTAATGATAATAAATTCGCTCCCCTTTTAACACGCTTAAAACCTCGTTCTTACACGATTCCAAAATTTTTAAAAGCCACTCAAAAATCGATAATAACTGATATCAGAGACTATACAATATATTGTTCATTGTACTATACCATATATTGTATTGTATTGTATAGCCTTTGCTTATATGGATGTCAAACTTGATACGTCATCCATAACTCACTTAACACGAGATTTTTGAGGAACGTAAACCCCGCCTAAAGCTAGGTGTATTCATAATAAAAATAAACATAAATAAAAGCTCTAAAAAACTGCTTAAATTGCATTCAAAAACTTTTCTTTACTTTATGTAAATATATTTAGTTTAGCAGCTTCCATCACTGCTAAAAATCTCTGCGCGTTGTTTTATGTAAATGTATCCATGGCCAGTACCCATGTGTGTGTGTGTGTGCCTTTAATTTTAGCACCTATTGTCTAAATGCCAATAACCTGTTGAGTGGTTCTTATTTCGTATTTATTTGTGTGAACTCTTTTGCAGGCAAGCATATAAAATCTACAGCAAAGCCCCTACGAGACCCATTTGAGAGTCCCAAAACTGTAGCTTCAGTTTCTTCTTTTGCTGCTTTGGCTGCTGCTCAACTCCCAACTCTCGTTCATTACCAGTTTCCTTTCTTCCACCCACACCGCCCACCCATTGTGGGTGCTGACAACTCTGGCCCGGCGGGGCTGCTGTGCTGTGCTGTGCCGTACCTCGCTCGATTCGCTTATTGAAAATAAAATATGTATGTATGTATTAATTTACGTCACTCAAACGTCAGCAACAAGCACAAAAGGTGACAAAAGCTAAGCTGAAGAGAAAAAAAAGGAAAGAGAGGATGAAGAGAAGGCGAGGGCGATGGCGAAGGCGATGGCAAGCCAGCTCCAAAAGAATGGCCATAAGAAAAGCCAATGAGATAAAAAAGGAAACGGAACGAGCGTCCAACGAATGGAGGTGGAGCGAGAGAGAGCGGAGTGGAGCGGAGGTGGAGGTGGAGCGTCGGGCGATGAACGCCGAACGCGATGATGATGAGATTTGTTGTTGCTGCTAATATGAAAAGTGTCCGCCACAGGTGAGTTAATATAACAGACACACGCACAGGACAGGGCCACAGATACTCCCCCAGCACACAGATACACTCAACAAAGAGACCCCAGACCCAGGGAACCGGCTCCGGCCCGGCCCAGGACCCAAAACATAGGGATACACATAGGGGGCGGCGGAGCGGGAGCGTCTGTAGCGCCTGACGTTGTGTCGGCTTCTGGCTGGGGCTCTGCTCTGCTGGCTGCTCGCTGCTTGCCCGCTGCTTTTTGTCTGTCTTTATTGATTTCGGCAGCTTTTATATTATAATGGTTGGGGGTGGGGTAGTGTGGGTGGCCTGGCATGGGAGTGGAAGTGGAAGTAGGAGTGGAAGGGAGTGGAAGTGTCTCCGTACTGTCCAGGCGTACTTTTGGCTTCTTCGTGACTGCCACAATGGCAAACAAACAAAAGTCTTTGGGTATCTCTTTGGGAGATGGGTAGGGCCCGCGCCATTATTCGATGAAAAACAATTATTATATTATTTTCCAGCTATTATCATATAATTTCTGTAGTGTTTTATTATACGAATATTCATAAAGGAGCGCCGCACCTCCTCCATTACAGCAACCAGCCCTTATTACTATAATACAATGTGGCAGAGTTCTATATTCATTCGGAGCACGCAATCGGCCTTAATGTATGGGCTGGATATATTTGAATAATATTTGGGATAATTTATAATGATTATCTATCATCCGCGCGCCACAAGTTATTTTAGTTTTGTGTGGATTTTGGCGGCGCCTGAAATGATGGGAAAAATTCATTGAAAAACAATTTGAATAATATTTTGCACTCATTATCATATCGAAGAGAGGTGAATAATATGAATATTCATTATGAATACTCCTACGCACACATCCCCAACTATACATACATATATGTATGTATGTGTATGTGTGCGTGTCCTCTCACTCTCTCTCTCTCACTTTCTCTCAGCTTTAAGACCCTATGCAAACCTTTTTCGGCGAACAATGAAGAAACGCGTGGGCCAGGGGCTTGGGGGTGGCTATGGATGGATGGAACAGACACTCACACAGTGGCACGTTAACAATCCCTATCCTTATCACACTCACACACCGACACAGTGGCTCCGCCACACCACAGTGGGTTTCATCCGTATAAAAAACCGACACCATAATTACTAACCATCAAAATGCGCGTGATGGAGTGCCATGACAAAAGGCACACAAAAAATAATGTTGCATACCAATTAGTGGAGGCATCAAACGGAGGCGGCACAACACTCCCACACACACACACACACACAATATACATATAAACACATGTATATCCTAGCTGGCCCCCCCACCAACACTCTTTATACGTAATATCCCTACCGTGTTTTGCTTAACGAAATTTCTGGGTTGATGCTGCTCCTTCGCTGCTGCTTCTGTTTTTGTTGCTGTTGAGGGATACTTTTGGTGGTGTTGGTGGTGATAGCGACGTTGTTTATTTTATAGAAGGCACTGTAATTTACAGTTAGAACTATTTTGCATATATTTTTTTTTGTTGCTGTTATTGCAGTTTCCACACGCCGTCGATTATTATATTTATTTGTTGTTTTTTTTTTTTGTTAATTTATCAAATAACACTTTTAGCAAATATTTGTTTTATTTCGCAAGATTTGTATTTTATTTTATTTATTTTGTTGTAAAATTTGTTTAAAAATGTTGCCCGCGTTTTGTGCTCTTTTTGCCTTTTTTCCTTCTTTTCTTATATTTTTGAAATCATATTTGTTGATATTTTTGTGACTGTGTGTGTGTTTGTGAGTGTGGTATGTGCGTGCGTGTGTGTGTGTGTGTGTGTGAGTGTGTCGGGGGGGACAAACAAAAAAGAGTCCAAAAAAATAAAACTTAAATTTTGGCGTGCAAAAACTGTTCCTCAGCGGCGCACATTACTCGACAGGACTACGGAAGACTGTGGCTGGCGTTGAAAAAGTTTCCATGGCATCCAACCCGGAGAGAGTCCCGTCCACAGCAGAGTTCGGTGGAGTCAAAAGTCGTTGTCGTCGTCGTGCAGGATACGATGCCAGGGAGAGAGAGAGAGAGCTTTTCGAGTGGCGCTCAAGCAAGCTTTTCCTCCCCACATTGACTTTCGCTTTCATTCAACATTTGCAGCGCCCGCCCGCCCCTTTCCACTGGCAGGACTGGGCCAACAGATAAGTGACGGGCCACAGATTGATGGGGGGGTTGGGGCTCGGTGAGTGGGTACTTTAAAACTATTAAGGGAATTTCCAGCTTAGTCTTCGGGGGCATAGAGTGAGCCAGAGAAGCATTTATGAAGTCGCGTCCCATTAGCGAAAAGTCTATCCTTTCACAAATAATGCAAAAGAACACTCTGACAATGAGCGCGGAATGAAAGGGGATTAGTTTTTGTTTCCCTCCCCCCATGGCTGGAATTAATAAATCCAAAACTTTAAATGACACAACAACGTTTAAACACACTAAAAAGAGTGCAAGCAAATTTCATTGTTGGAAAATTGCTGGATCCAAACTAATCTGTTAAATACTAACATTCTCTTTATTTAAATATTCATTTTGTATATGATTAAAATGCATGATGTACTTGTGTAATAGTTGCAATCTGTACTGGATTTGCTCCATGGTATACTTTATAAATGTAATATATGTAACCTACGCGCTTAAATTGTTAATTAATATGTTTTTTGTAGTTTTTGTTTGCTTTTTTTGTTTTGTTTTGCTTTGCTTTTGCCATTCGTTTCGTTCACTCTGTTCAAAATGCAGAATACTGTTCTGTTGTATGATTGTTACATCGAAATTAAGTTACAATGGGGGGTGGGGGGTATAGGGGATGGATGTACTACATTTTTAGTGGTTTCATTTTGTAAGCCTAAAGGTGGGCGGCAATAAATTAAAGGGAGGCAGGGATAGGGTAGAGTTGTTTTTTTTTGTCTATCAAATACGAGAATAAATTATGTTTAAAAACTTGTGTGGAAAAGGAAATATAAATATATTCCGAGATTATATTAAAATGTACGTAGCGAGTGCAGCGTTATTTACGACCTTTACGACTTATAGCATACAATTGATGGTTGATGGTTTGTTTTGTTTTGTTTTGTTGTTTGTTTGTTGTTTTTTCAGTAAGTAGCAGCAGTGTTTCGATGATCAGTTCTCAGGGTTTCTCGTAGTATTTCGTGGTAACCTATGTGGAGCAGTATTTGTTGTTGGCAGCGGTATACTTATCGGTAGCAGTGTATTGCTTTTAGGGTATTGCTGCCCTCCCCCTCCCCGCCTGGCAGGCAGGCAGACAGCCGACAGCTTCTAATCGTCGATGGTGTACTCGGGCAGCTTCTCGTACTTTTGCTTGGTGGCCTCGTGTGTGGTGTCCACCAGCAGGGCGGTGTGCGAGTAGCCCATTGTCACCTGAGGTATTTTGATGCCATCCATTTTGGGCACCTCCTTGGGCACCGTCGACGACTTCTGGAACTCACCAATGCCCAGCTCGCCAAATGTGGGCGATGCACCCCAGGCAATCAGTGTGTCGTCGGCCGAAATCATGATCGATGTATTGGCACAGCCCACATCGGTGACGTTCCAGCCGGACAAGTCCTGCACGGGCTTCGGGTACATATTGGCCTCGCCCGTCTTCTTGTTCTGGCCAAAGAGATAGAGCAGACCCAGCTCGTTGACAATCAAGCTGAATGTGGAGCCACAAAAGACGCTGCGCCCACCACGCCCTTGGGTATCGTAGAACTTCATCAAGCGCGGCACCATCTCATCCTTGGGCTCGGCATGGCCCAGACGACCGAAGCCGCCAAAGCCCCAGCTATAGACACGCTTCTTCGAGTCGATCGCCACCTGTTAATGGGTGTATTATGTTTGTTTAAGTAACATCGTAGATAGATAATATGTAGAGGGTTCTTTCATACCGTGTGATTGTTGCCGCAGGCAAAGTCAACGATTTGCACACCATCCACGGGCGTCACATGGCCCTCCTTGCTCTTCTCAATGTACAAGACGACCTTCTTGGGCGATGTCTCAAAGTGGAATGACAGCTTGTTGGCATTTACAAAGTACTTGGCATCCGTATTGTGGCCCAACTGTCCGTACTCCGGCAGACCGAAGGTATGCAAATTTCCCTTGATATCCAAAACGACCGAAAACTCGGCGCCACAACCAATGCGAATGATGGGTGGACCCCGATAGTTGATCGGAGTGGGCGAATATATATTGGCATGGGCATTGCCCACACCGCACTGTCCCGACTTGTTCTCGCCAAGGGCGTACACGGTTCCCGTGTCGGTCAGGAAGAGTGTATGATGGCGGCCGACAGAAGCCTGGACAATGTTCAATTGCTCCAAGGCCGGAATGATTGTGGGCTTCTCCACCAGCTTTACATCCGGACTAAAGCCCAATTGTCCGCTGGGATTTCGGCCAAAGCCCAGAGCCTTGCGATCCATATTGATGAGTATGGTGTGGGCAGCACTCGGACCACTGGCCACATACCGATACTGCGGAGACACAATCGAAAGATTAGCTTCTCATATCTAGTGATAGTCCCCGAATAAAGCGACTTACCTTCTCCTCTGTAAACCGATGAAAGCTGTACAAGTTGGGGCGCACTTTTGTGACATTTTTGCGATCACGTTTGCCGGTCAGATCCCAGGTAACCATGCCGGCCAGCAGCAACTGTCCTGGCGTCTTCTCCAGCGTGGCCAGCAAGTCTTCGGGCAGCTTGCTGGGCGGATCAAGATCATCGTTCGGTATGAGCACCTCCATATGGGTGGCGGCCGCCTGCCGATGTGCGGCATCGTCATCAGAGTCATCGCTGAACTCATCCTCGTAGTCGGACTCCTTCTTCTTGGGACGCCTCTTGTTGGGACCAGCTCCATTGCCACCTGCCTTGCGCTTAGCGGACATATTCTCAAGTGAAGTTTTGTGAAGTGGAGGGTTTTTCGGCTCTGGCTGCACAATAGCTGTAACGAAAGAAGAGGCAGGCAGGCGTTGAGAACCAGATATTTTGTACGCAGCAAAGCAGCAGAGCGTGACCCGGCTTTGCTCTCACACGCTCAGCTCTATACGTGTGTGTGCCTGTGTTTGTGTGTGTGTTTGAGTTTGTGTGGTGGTTTTTTTTTTTGCAAGAAAAACAAAATGAAAGCCGCTTCTGTTCTCTGTCAACGACGCCGACAGCAGGAAAAAAACCTTTTCATCTATTAAATGAATCGTTTTACTTGATTAAAACAAGGCATTGCATTTTGTTGGCCAATCGAACGCCTTATTTGGCAGCTGCTGATAGAATTAGCAACGAAAGGCGGCTAAAAACATGTTTGAAAATGTTAGCGTCACTTCACAAAAACACACACAAAGGCATTGCACAGAATTCACAGCATTCAGCATTACTTTGTCTATATTTAAGTGTTTCTCACAACTATTTCGTTGGGCGGGCAGTCTATTGATATAAACTATTTATCTACTCAAAACTTACAGTTCAAATCGCGGATTTATTGCAATAATTTTCTGAATTCGCGAGGGAATGGGCAAACAAACAGTGTGTTATCGATAAGTAGTCTGACGCTCAAAAACATACCCAAATATACCACTAAAATATACCGAGGAAAATCATATTGCTCAATTTCAAAGTTTAGTTTAATATTACTAACTAACTAGGACAGTAGTGTCCTGTCTAGGACATACAACATATAATTTTATCAGATTGAGAAATCAATTCTGTTCCAGCGCTCAGTCGCTCTCCCGACTCATATTTGCGTTTAAGTAACAGTTCGTTTTCCAAACAAGTCGTGGGTCGGGGTTTTTCTTGCTATGTGTGAGTCCCAATAAAAGTGGAAATGAACAAGTCTTCAAAAAATATGAGCGCCGAAGGCGACGACGGATGGCAGTGGAATGCAAGCAACACAAAACTGCTTGTGGATCTGTACGAGGAACGATATCTGCGCTTCCAGGACCCAAGAGTTCGCAAGCGAGCCCTTTGGCTGGAGATAGTCGAGGACATGGAGCAGGCTGGCTATAGGGGCATCTCGGCAGACATCTGCGATCGCAAATGGCGCAATATGCGAAAAACCTACCGCACATCCAAAGACGCAATGCTCAAGAGTGGGCGCAAAGGTGTGGGCTGGCCATATTATGACGTCTTTGACAAAATGCATCAAACAGAGGGACGCCCACAGTCGTCGTCCGAGAAAAACTCAGATTCTGATGACACAACATTCAACATTGCAGTGGCGGACATTCTGGCCGCAACCTCAGAGGGCGTACCTTCCACCACAACTGGCGATGATCTCACAGTGACGCAGGAACAACAACGTCAGCTGCTGATCCTGGAGCGTAGCCGCATTGCAGCCGTGAAGGAGCTGAGCAAGCGCATCGACGAGTCGAATGCCATACAACGCGAGAGGAACGATCTTCTCAGAGAGTTTCTGAACAACAATTAGTCTAAATAAACTATGAACTAAATTCCAAGTTTATTTAAATGTTATTGATAAAACTAGCTATTAGGCGGTCGCGTTTCTCTTCCACCGCAACCATATTGTCCGTGTCCACGAGCCCATGCTGCTCAAAGTGGATTTTCTTGTGGTTTTCCGGCAGCATATCAAATGCCAGGATCTCATCTTCGATATCCTCACCACAAGAGTCCAGTATGAAGTTGTGCAGCATGCAAGCGGCGGAGACAACTGTGGTGCCCAATTCCAGCGACGACACGTCCAGCGATTCCAGGCGTTTGAAGCGTGATATGAGCGTCGCCAGAGCTCTCTCCGCCGGCGCATTCCACTGGCGTATGGCCAGATTGTAACGGGCATGGCAAGGGGTTAGTTCTCCAACGTAGGGTGTCATCAGATTCAGCAGTAGCGGGTACGTTTTGTCCCCCACTATGTGTGTGTGTTCTGCCATCAACGGCGTCTCCATGTCCATGAGATCCTCGAAGAGGGGACTGGCAAGCAGAATGCATTGCTCATCATTGGCCACATCGATGTAGACATTGAGAAATCGACTTTGCGCATCGCAGACAGCTTGCAGGGCCAACGACTGGTACTGCCTGGGACTGTCGTCGTCAATGCGTATGGGCAGCTTCAGGGGTATGCGACACTCGTCGATGGCGCCCAGGACGCCGGTCAGTTTGCTTATAGAAGAGCTACCGACTCCTGCTGCGCTATATTTCGGCCATTTAACGTAGCACGGCAATAGGGCGGCAAAGGCAGAAGTGACCCATTTGAAAATCTCATGTCCCGAGCTCTTGGATATGGAGTAAATCTCGCCAGCGTCCCGAAACGAGATGCCGCCACCGAGCAGCATCAATGTGTAGAGCAACTTTTCCGGCAGGGAAACGCTACCAATGGGCTGATACTGCTCCGCTCCCGCAATAGCTCGACCCAACACCCGCAGCAGTGTCTGCGAAAGGAATTCTTTAGTTGTTTATACACCTAATATTTTTGAAACCACTGCCAGACCTCTAAGGTCGAGCGCTGCATGCGAAAACGCTCCTTAAATTGATCGTCCATTTTCCGCACTGTAGTATCATTTTCCTGCTCGTCTTCGGCCTCCTCCTGTACTGTTTCCTTCACGGCTATGTGCTGGGTCAGGCTGCCCTCGAGGGACGCCAACTGGACTGCCTGATGCAGCAGATTCGCATCCAATCCATCGTCCAAAAAGAAATTCAACAAAAAGGTTTTCCGTGCGTTCATTCTTAAGCCTAGTACTCAGATACAAAAACTGTTTGCTAGCAAACAAATGTCATATATTCTTGCAGCGGCCAGTGGTGTGACCAGGTTGTGCACTGCACTGCATACGGTTACACTGCTCAGACAGCTGCTTGGTTTTGTTGAAATTCAATAAAATGCACTTCTTCGGCTGGGGGTCGCTCTTCCCCACGCATATCCTTATCATTCGTCGTCCCAAAGACACAAACACACACATCAAGGAGGGAAACAAGTGCAAGCCAGCTACAAAAGTGCATGGAAAATACTGTAAATTTTAAAATTTTGTTTATTTTAGGAATTATGAAACATTTGTTGTTGATGTATGCTGTAATCAATTTTTGCATTTAGCACAAAACGGGGAATACATGCAATTGGCATTCTGGGAATATTCGGAACATCAGAATTGTATGAGGGGCTGCTTTTGGGTGGCCCGGTACGCCACTATGCTGGGCATCAATTCACTGCGAAAATGTTCGTGGTTTCTGTTGAAGTCCTCCTTGGCCTTGTCCTGTCGCCTCTTTTGCTCTGCACTGTCGATGTGATTGTTGTTATTGTTGTTGTTGATGTTGCGCGGTAATACTGTAGGTCTGCCAGCCGTTTCCGAGCTCAGATGATCGATGTAGAAGGCACTGGTCGCCGGTTGTGGTGCCGGACGTCGGTGCGCCTTGGGCGTACCATGTGGACTTCCATTTCCATTGCCATCTGCAAGTTGTATATGTTTATAGCCTTGCGTTGAAAATATGCAGCAAATTTTCGAAATTATTTCGGTCAGAGGCATGTTTTGTTTTGTTTGGTTTGGTTTTGATTGACTTCACACAGATAGAACTGGACCGATTCGGACTGAACTGAACTTGATAAGGTGCGAGTGGGCAGTGACGAAGAATCTTGGGTTTTTTCTTCTTCTGTAATTGCTCTTGCTCTCTGACTCTTATCTCTATTCAATCTAACGGTAAGGAGGAAAACAGCTGGCGCTGACGTCACCAGTTGAGAGCGTGCGTACCTTGCTTAATCATGAGCTGCTCCTGCTGCAGTCGCGCATTGCTGGAGCCAAAGTAGCCATTGACAAACGGCATGGGCGACATGACCACTCCGCTCCGCAGTGCAGTTTCGGACGGCGGCGGTGGCGCTGGACGATTGAATGGATTTGTGCGCCTGGGCGGAGGTCTTGGCTTGGATCCTGCTATGGCATTCTGCGAACTCTCACCCCCGTTCCCGAGCATCTCTGCAAAGATTGTACATAATGGATTATCGTAAACGCCTGTGACGTGCTTGGCTTACTGTTCTTGGAGTCCTCGATCTCCTGCAGCTGCCTCTGCAGCTCGGCCACAATTATCCGTTTGTACTCGTAGCCGGCACAGGTCAGCGCCTTCATCCATGTCTCCATGCGCTCCTGATCTTCGGCTGCGAGAATGTAGGTGCGATTGCCATTGAAGGCTATCTCAAAGCAGTAGTTGTCCACCTCATTCGACAGTTCTATGGTGCATCCCTCCACGATAATCAGGCCTAGGGGCTCTTTATCCGTCCGAGCCTCGAAATAAAACAGCAAATTGCCCTTCAGCACAAAGTACCGCCGTTGAAATGCTTTGTTGACCTCGCCCCGCTTATTCAAGAAGCCTACGAAACAGATTTCTGGTGATTAATAACAGAACAAACAAAAAAGTCAGAACTACCTTACCTTCGATATCGTACGGTGGCGTTCTCGCAAACACAGATAAATTCTTTTCGTTTATCTTCATGCTGATGGATGGCTGGACGGGAAGCTACATTCGAATTATAAATAAAGTTCACCCAGATAATTTTTGTCGGTTCTTTTTTCGTTTTCTTTATTATTGTGATGTGCAAGTAAAAAAAGTGCCAGAATTGACGCTATCGCAAAACAGCTGTTAGGGCATCCAACTATCGGTGTGGCCGCATCCAATCATCGCTGTGGCCGCGTAAACTATCGGTATGGCTCTAGTCGACGTCGCATCGACGAAGGAAAAAAACTCGAAACCCAATTAAATAGAAGAAAACCCAAGGATGTCGTACCTTCTCACCGAAATTGCCCTCGAAATGCTGGGCTATAAGTTCTACGACACCAATGGAACGTTTCATCTGACCAATTTCCAAACGAATACGGCCTTGGCGGAGACCAATCCCAACGAGCCTTCACTGGAGGAGTTAATCTATTCGGATGAGCCCCACCGGGCCAATGGAAGCTGCAATGCTGGCAAAAATAAGGAGCCGGTCGCGTCTACAAGCAAGGGTCTCTCCACTGAGACTGCTTCGCTGCCGCTCAATACGCGCCGCACGCCGGCCCGCGCCCTGGCCAAGATCATGGACTACGAGAGCGACAAAATATGCAACCAAATTCGTTCGCGACTGGCTAAGTCGATCGTCAAGAAAAATGCTTCGAACAGCGAGGCGCTGCTGGAGGAGTGCTTCAAGGCGGAGACGAAACTGATACACGAGGACGCGATTGAAATGCAAAATTTCCGCGCCTTTTTGGAGGATCGTCTGCAACGCGTCGACAGGCGTCCGTACGAGAAATACACCAAGACGTTTGGTGCAGAGTAAATAGCATTTCGTGCAAACACGAAAGGAGTAGTAGTATAAGCCTGTTCTATTCTAAGAATATTCCTAAAAATATCATTAAAATGTAATAAAAATAGCTATGCTATGTCAAATTAAGGATATGACGCCTTTAATTTGTTAAACGGTGTGACCATCGCTAAAGCTCTCTTCTCACATCGATAGCGTCTCGATAACTTTCAGTCATCGGCCAGTTCCCGTCACTACTCAGCGCACAACACAAGAGTAAAGGTTAGAGTCCCCCCTCCACTCCGTAACTCGTCTGAAATATTCGATAATTACAGCATTTTGTGTCAAAATTTTATTTGTGGAGCATACCTAACACTGTCTGTTTATACTTTGATTTACCCCACTGCCCCTGCAGGCTGCAAGCAAGCCTAGTGCTCGATTGCGAATAAACAAAAGAGAGTCAAACCCTCCCGACAACGAAACAGTGACGACAACGAGGCTTGCATAATGAAAATCTGGACGTCGGAGCACATATTCAACCACCCGTGGGAGACGGTTACACAGGCGGCATGGCGCAAATATCCGAACCCCATGACGCCCTCAATCATTGGCACTGACGTAGTCGAGCGCCAAGTCATTGACGGCGTGCTGCACACACATCGCCTCGTTCAATCGAAATGGTATTTCCCCAAGTGGACGCACGCGCTGATAGGCACCGCCAAGTCGTGCTTTGCCAGCGAACGGTCGACGGTGGACCCGAAAACCAAGCAGATGGTGTTGAAGACAAACAATCTCACATTCTGCCGGAACATTAGCGTCGACGAGGTGCTCTACTACGAACCACATCCCGCAGATGCCAGCAAAACGTTGCTGAAACAGGAGGCCACAGTAACTGTCCATGGCGTGCCGCTCTCGCACTATATGGAAGACTTGCTCACATCCACGATTAGCTCAAACGCTGGCAAGGGGCGCCAGGGACTGGAATGGGTGATCGGACTGATCAATACGGAGGTCAAGGGGATTGCTGAATCGGCCGCACGGGGCACAGACGAGCTGATATACACAACGCGGCGTTCCATCGATGAGGTCACAGAAAGTGCCAGGAAAGGCATGGATGAGATCAGTGTGCAGGCATCCAAGGCGGCAAAAGCGATGCACATAACATAGAGTTTAGAGATGCAGGGGCTGGCGAGTAGAGAAATATTATCCAAAGCGCAAGATACGCTGTTTTTTTAGTACAACATTTAGTGCAACATCAACTACAGACATACAATACGAGCGAGCAGCCGCAAATTCGAGTGTTTCTTCAAATTCCCTGCTGATACATATATTTTATACAACACACAATGGTTATCAGTCGTGGAACTGAAATTGATAAGATTGGCGGGCATACCATAGGGTTAGGGTTACCTTATCCCTGCGAATAGATTGGCAACTGCAATGAGAGCCACTAATCAACTACACAGTCAAACTATTTATTCAAATCAATTTAAGTTTAACGTTTATAAAATGCCACAGCAGACATGGAACGAAAAGAGCAACAAAAACATTAAAAGCGACAATTTGCATACAAATGCGTTTCAAGTTCAAATGGTTTTAATTATTTCATTTATTCATGTATTGCGTATTGTCACTGAATTGACCGCTAAATGTAGCAAGTGCCACGATTTTGAATGGCATATAAATAAAATTCGAGACAGCGGAATGCAATGCACATGCACTTCTTTCCCCACACGTTTTGGGCTCGTTTCGTAATTGTTTTGAGTTTTTTATAGCATTGCATCTGCTTTAAAGATATGCACAGGTCGAAATCCGACAGCACCTGTGACGTCGCCAGCCTTATAGGCGCGCCGAATTCATTGATTTGTTGCTGTTGCTATACGGGGCGCCCCCACGTGCTGATAACCCTCTGTCCCACGGACGATGCAGGTTTTATTTTAACAAGTGCTTTCCGTCTGGCTTTTGCAGTGCTGCCCAGTTGGCTATTTTGTATAATTGGCTGCTTGCGCTTTTAAAGCTGGCTGCTATGAAACTATCATGGCTGGCCCTGATGAAACTATCAAGGCAATTAATGCGTGACGTCACGTTGTTTTTCTGTCTATTCTGTTTTTCAAACTATCAGAAAACAATGTCAGCTATTTGAATTCCTTGTTGCCTGCTTTCATTTGAATTCATAAACTAAAATTAAGCCGGTCAACTTTTGGCGGAACCATCGATAGTATCGATTGTGATAGTAGAGGAATACGGTACTCTGCGCTTTAAAGCCATTATGGAAACGCCAAATACATTTCCAAGATGGAGCAATATTGTAAGTTTATTACCGTACTACACTCAAGAAACAGTTTCCATTTGATTCTAAGCTTAGTGCGCATTTGAGCAGCGAAAAGCTGTTCCAAGCACAACTTAATTAAATCATAATCGCTATCGGGAGTACCCCGATTGTGAGCTTAGATTCTCTCTCTCACACACGTGCGCGCGACGCTTATTTTATTGTTATTGTGCTTTAAATTTGGTTGGCTAGCTTGTTAATTGTTGCTGGTATGTATATTGAGTACGATTACGGTTTGCTTTATTGAAATTTGCCTGTTTGCGATGGAAAATATGTTGACGCTGGCTTATCAGCGAGCCCCCAAGCGGTAGATGCAAAAACAAGTTGTGACGGCGGTGCATCGAATCGGCTCGGGGGCTGTAACCTGATCTGTGCAGCGCTGCAGCAGGGCTGGGCTGCGGTGGAGTTGGAGGTGTCGGCTCTTGATAACCCTAACCCCCCAGCGTAGGCACTGGCCCGGTTGTCAACGGCTTCGAGCCCAAGATCAGTCGCGTTTCGCAAAGCAAAGCGCACGCACGCATCAAACAAAACTTAACCAATCCAGACTGTAGTCTAATATCTGGCAGGATCTCTTCCAGCACTGCAACATGGTCATTCTACGCTACTACGATGTGGAGGCCTACGACGAAGCCGAGCGGCTGAGTGTTCTGCGCCGTTTGCAGAAGGAGGATCCCAGTGTGGTTTCCGTGCAAATGGAACGTTGCTATCACCTGGAGTACACCGCTGAGTTGAACCACTCCATGCCGCTGGATGAGCTGCTCATCTGGCTGGTCAAGCAGCCCATGGACAGCGGCAAGAGTCTGACTAAGCAGCCCGTATTAAAGTTGGATAAAAAGGAGCGGCAACTGCTCCTGGAGATTGGTCCGCGCTTCAACTTCTCCACGCCATATTCCACAAACTGTGTGAACATCTTCCACAATCTGGGCTACACCGAGGTGCAGCGCATGGAGTCCTCGACCCGTTATCTGCTGACCTTTGGCTACGCTGAGAACCGGGAGCTGTCCAAGTACGCGCTGATGCTGGGAGATCGCATGACACACTGTCTGTACACAGCGGAGAATATACCGAAAGCGAGCTTCGTCGAGCAGCTACCGAGGCGACAGGCCGACTGGCACTTTGTGCCCGTTTTGGAGCAGGGTCGAGCCGCTCTGCAGAAAATTAACGAAGAGCTGGGCCTGGCCTTTAACGATTACGACCTGGACTACTACCAAGATCTGTTCGGCAAGACCCTGAAGCGCAATCCGACCACTGTGGAGCTCTTCGACTGTGCGCAGAGCAACAGCGAGCACTCCAGGCATTGGTTCTTTCGCGGCCGCATGGTGATTGACGGCGTGGAGCAGCCAAAGTCGCTCATACGCATGATAATGGACACCCAGGAGCATTCGAATCCCAACAACACAATCAAATTCAGCGACAACAGCAGCGCCATGCAGGGCTTCAAGCACGACACCCTGCAGCCATCCACAGTGTCGTCGCCTGGACCGGTTCGCCTGGCGACTGTCCAATCGGATCTGATCTTCACAGCCGAGACCCACAATATGCCCACGGCTGTGGCGCCATTCAGTGGTGCCACCACTGGCACTGGCGGTCGACTGCGCGACGTTCAAGGCGTGGGCAGAGGAGGTATACCCATTGCCGGGACTGCCGGCTATTGCGTGGGTGCCCTGCACATTCCAGGTGAGTCCGCCATGCACTAGGATCTATACACCTGGGTGGTTTTGGGTAAAAGCTCAACAGATTTATTCGTCATCCGATTCCCCATCGTTGTTATCCGCCGCCTTGTTGAACAACTTGAAGAGGCCAAACGCGCCCAAAATGCCCACACCAATGACCCCTAGCACTGGCAATATATCCGGTGCTGTACTCTGTTGAGTGCTTCTCTGCTGACTAGTCCCTGGGCCACTTGGCCCAGGAGTTGCCGTTCCTCTACCGTTTCGATCGTAGCTCGCTCGAGCCACCTTGTTTGAGAGCACTTTGAAGGCAGCTCCTATTTTCTTGAAGTGCTCCACAGACTCGGGGTGATTGTTCTTGTCCGGATGATATATCAGAGCCATACGCTTGTAGGCCTTAACGATCTCATCTTCTGTGGCTTTGGGGCCTACTCCCAATAGCAGATAATAGTCCTGGTCCATTTTGAACTTTTTAACACGGATCTTCCAACTGAAAATATGACACATGCACATACACACACACACATATTTACGATTTGTTGATTTTAATCTCTCGCTTAGCTAGTTTTGGAGTAGAATCTTGATCAAAATTGTTTTTATGTTTTTAATAATTTTGTTTTTAATCGAATAATGCAGATCTTACCGTGCATAAAACTTATTTTTCAATCTAAATCTTGTAAATATTTGTTTAAATAATTGGGAAATTCCCAATTCACTTCCGTACTCTGCAATGTACGCTATCGATAGGGCATTTGAAGCGACCGATATGTGCATATTAAATTAATTGGAAGCCAGGCTGAATATTTACCATCACTAATTAAGCGTTAAATACTTAATACAAATTTTCAAAAGTTAACCCAAAATTTTGTTTTTCTTTGTTTGCAGGTTATAAGCAGCCCTACGAAACTGCGGCTTTCAAATATCCCTCCACGTTTGCATCACCGCTGCAGATCCTCATTGAGGCCAGCAATGGCGCCTCCGACTATGGCAACAAGTTCGGTGAGCCTGTGATTTCTGGCTTTGCGCTGTCCTACGGCCTCAAGAATGCTGCTGATGCCAGCCAGCGGGATGAGTATGTGAAGCCGATCATGTTCAGCGGCGGACTGGGCACCATGCCCGCCGCCATGCGTGAGAAGCTGCCGCCAGCTCGCGGCCAACTGCTGGCCAAGATCGGCGGACCGGTCTACAGGATTGGTGTGGGCGGCGGTGCGGCCAGCTCGGTGGAGGTACAGGGCTCCGGTGACGCCGAACTGGATTTCAATGCCGTGCAGCGGGGCGATGCCGAAATGGAGAATAAGTTGAATCGCGTCGTGCGTGCCTGCCTGGAGATGGGCGAACGTAATCCCATTCTGGCCATACACGATCAGGGAGCCGGCGGCAATGGCAATGTGCTGAAGGAGCTGGTGGAGCCGGGCTTCGCTGGTGCCATTATATTCTCGAAGGAGTTCCAGCTGGGCGATCCCACCATTACGGCGCTGGAGCTTTGGGGCGCCGAGTACCAGGAGAACAATGCCATACTCTGCAAGGCCGAGCACCGTGGGATCTTGGAACGGATTTGCAAGCGTGAACGCTGCCCCATTAGCTTTGTGGGCGTGGTCACAGGCGATGGACGCGTCACATTGCTGGAAGCGGCTGCGCCAAAGGATCTCGAGGAGGCTCTCACAGCCGTAAGTGGCGTGCCGGCTCCATTTGACTTGGAACTGAAGCATGTGCTGGGTGACATGCCCAAGAGGACATACGATTTGGCACGGGAGGTGACACAACTGCAGGAACTGGTGCTACCCACGGATATACGCTTGGACGAGGCCCTGGAGAGGGTGCTCAGTTTGGTGGCGGTGGGCAGCAAACGCTTCCTCACGAACAAAGTGGATCGCTGTGTGGGCGGACTGATTGCCCAGCAGCAGTGTGTGGGTCCGTTGCAGGCCCCACTGGCCGACTACGGCCTGACCACAGTGTCCCACTTCAGCACCTCGGGCATCGCCACCTCCATAGGCACACAGCCGCTCAAGGGACTGCTCGATCCCGCTGCCATGGCCCGGATGAGTGTGGCCGAGGCTCTGAGTAACCTCGTGTTTGTGAAGATCAGCGAACTGGCGGACGTCAAGTGCTCGGGCAACTGGATGTGGGCTGCAAAGCTGCCCGGCGAGGGAGCCAAAATGTACGACGCGTGCCAGGAACTCTGCCAGATTCTCGAGGAGCTGCACATTGCCATCGATGGCGGCAAGGACTCCTTGTCCATGGCCGCCAAAGTGGGCGGAGAGACAATTAAATCGCCCGGCACTCTGGTCATATCCACATACGCGCCGTGTCCCGATGTCAAGCTAAAGGCCACACCCGACCTCAAGGGTCCCGCCGCGGGCAAGAGCACAGCGCTGCTGTGGATCAACATCGAGGGATGCCTCCGACTGGGCGGCTCTGCACTGGCACAGGCCTACGCCCAGCAGGGCAGCGAGTCACCGAATCTGGTGCGCAGCGATGTGCTGGCCCAGGCCTTTGCTGTCACCCAATCATTGCTGGGCCAAGGTCGCATCCTGGCTGGTCACGATATCAGCGATGGAGGTCTGCTCGTATGCCTCATAGAGATGGCCATTGGCGGCCTGAGCGGTCTGGAAGTGGACATAGCCGAACCGTTGGCGAAGATTGAGAAATACGATGAGGCTGCCAATCGGATCGAACGCCCTGAGCTGGCGCTGTTCTTTGCCGAGGAATGTGGCTGGGTTGTGGAGCTGCTCGAGTCGGACTTGAAGAGCGTTCGTTCCATCTACAGCGACGCTGGCGTGCCCAACTATTATCTGGGTGCAACCAACGGATTTGGACTCGACTCCAGAGTGGTCATCAAAGAGGGAGCCACCTCCGATCAGCTGCTGCTGGCTCAGCCCCTGCGACAGCTCTACAGACAGTGGGAATGCACCAGCTACGAGCTGGAGAAGCTTCAGGCCAACTCCATTTGTGCCCAGGCCGAATACGACAGTCTGGACTATCGTCAGGCGCCGAAGTACAAGGGACCCGTGAATCTCAGCTCCGAGCTGGCCCTGGCGCGCTCTTCCCAGAAGATTCGCGTGGCTGTCATACGGGAGGAGGGCGTCAACAGTGAACGTGAGATGATGGCCTGTCTGCTGAAGGCGAACTTCGAGGTACACGATGTCACCATGTCAGATCTTATTGGAGGTGAGCAAACACACACCCGAAACGACGCAGTCCTCACAATCATATTTAATTATTTCGTGCAGGTTCCGCCACCTTGTGTCAGTATCGAGGTGTCATTTTCCCGGGAGGCTTCAGCTATGCTGATACTCTGGGCTCGGCCAAGGGCTGGGCGGCCAACATTCTGCACAGTCGCCTGCTGCAGCCCCAGTTTGAGGCCTTCAAGCAGCGCCAGGACGTCTTCTCGCTGGGCATTTGCAATGGCTGCCAGTTGATGACTCTAATTGGCTTTGTGGGCCGTCCAGCAGGCAGCTCGGCTGGCGTAGATCCCGATGTGGCCTTGCTGCACAATCGCTCGCAGCGTTTTGAGTGCCGCTGGTCCACCGTCAAGATACCAGCCAATCGCTCAATTATGCTGTCCAACATGCAGGATCTGGTACTGGGCTGTTGGGTGGCCCATGGCGAGGGACGCTTTGCCTTCCGCTCCGAGAAGCTGATAGACCAGCTGCAGGCCGAGCAGCTGGTGACACTGCAGTATGTGGACGATGTCGGTACACCCACAGAACTGTACCCGATGAATCCCAATGGCAGTCCCCAGGGCATTGCGGGTCTCTGCTCGCCGGATGGTCGCCATCTGGCACTGATGCCACATCCAGAGCGCTGCAGCACCATGTACCAGTGGCCGTACGTGCCGCCCAACTTCGAGGTGGCTGCCACACAGGACGAGAGTCCCTGGCAGCTCATGTTCAACAATGCCTACAACTGGTGTGTGCAGTCCAGCGAGCATTAAACATCCAGAAACGCATACGAAAAACACATTCAAAATACATGAAATGTATTTCTAATCCAGCTTACGAGCACACTATATACAGAGTATATCAACCTACACATAACTTAGCGCGAAATATGAAATATGAACAATTATATAGAGAGGAGAAATAAGCCCAGTGAATTATCCCCAAAACCTAATGCGAAATTTGTAGCAAGCATTTGAGATAGTTTGCCTTGGCACCCGGTGCCATCAAGTACTTGGAGTTCCAGTCGTGCTCGTTTATGTGCAGCACCTTGTAGCCCATCATCTCCAGATGCTTCATCTTCAGCGATGCGGGACCCCGCAGCGCAGTCAGATCGTTCTCGCAGAAGGAGTCCAATCTCAGCAGCAATATTGCTACCCTGCAAACAAACAAACAGAAAAGAAATCGGTATGTAGAGAGTTTTGGCTAAATTTTATACATTTAAATGCTAAGTGCCCACTTGGTTATGCGATCCAACATGGTGGCCTCCACTGGTGGTGCTGGCATGGGCTTCTTGTCCCGATCGAAATGTATCACAAAATCAATCTGATAGCCATAGGGCGTGGTGTGGTTGCAGCGGAAATACTTGTCCTCCTTGAGCAAACCCTTCAGCAATTGTTTGACATCTCTGCCAAAGGCACTGGGCTGAGGGGACTCTACAAATTAAATTATGCCAATTACTCAACGTGCTTTAGGGCTGTCGGTGTGTATATTTACTCTTGCTGATCTGTGCCTCGATGTAGTTCTGTTGAAACCAGGGCACATTCGCCTCTGGCAGGTCCAAGCAGACGGTGCGATTCAGCTGCATGACCAGATTGAGTACCCTTTCCGGATAGGTGGCCTTGGAGTAGCAGACCTGTATCTCATCCTCGATGCGTTGAATGAATTTCACGCAGAATACTTGATTAATCAGCTCGTCGGGTATGATCTTGTAGAAGCACAGCGCCAGACAGGCCTGCACCAGCGACAGGCCACTCATCTGATCAAAGTCCCTAAACAGAATGTGTTTGGCATTAACTAATTAGCTTGAATGGAAGTGGATGGATGCCTCACCGTAGCAAAACACTCGCCGCCCGTTGCAGTGTCTCTGGTGAGGCGGGCGTGTAGCCCAGATTATAGGAACAAGTGAGCACCTTCTCCACGGTATCGCCAGTGATGTGCTCGTGCTGTTCCGCAATGTAGCCAAACATTGACTCCAGCAGCTCGGGCACAAAGAAGTGCGAGGCATTGAAATTGTACGCCATATCACGAACCACGCGCGAACTGAGATCCTTGCAGTGCAGAGTCTTGTAGAGCGACAGGGCCTGCATATAGACCACTGTGTTCTTAAGCGCTGTGGAATGAAGGGAATGAGAATTTATTGTATTGTTTGCTGTGCTGTGCCGTGTATTTTGTCCACTCACTTTTCCTGTGGCTGAGAGTGCGTATAATGACGCTGAGCTCATTCGCCGTTAGTGGCTCTTGCTCCGCATTGGCCAAATGCCGCTCCGCACAGCCAATGAGTATGCTATCCATGGTAGATAGCTGCATGCCCGCCAGTGGCGGTGTGTCCTGACGAAATCTCAGCTCGCAGGCTATTTGCATGCCGCGACTGATCACGAAACAATCCTGAATGTCGAACTGTGGAGCCATTGTCAGTATTTTGCTCATTAGAATGTTGGGAAACTTCTTCCAGGACATTGGGGTGTGACCGTAGGCTATCACGAAGGCGGCCAAGCGGCTCACCTTGTTCGGCAGTCTGCCAGCTATATCCTCCTCAATGGCACTCATGCACATTCTACTCAGTTTCCGCTCCACATTGAAGTGGCGATACGTTCCGCCCAGGTTATTGTTGAAGTTCATGTAACGCTGACAGTGGCCCAGGAACCTCAGGTGCGTCTGCTCCTCTGGGCTGGAGTCCAGTTCCCGGATGACACCCGACCAGTATGTGTTGCAATGACGTACATCGGATATTTTCAGTGTTCGCAGTACGCTGAAGAAGTGGCTACTGGCGTTGGGCAGCAGCCAAGCGGCGTCAGAGTAGAGCAATTTGTGAAACATTTTCAAGTACTTTTCCCTTTGCAGGGGCTCCGCAAAGGGAACGGCACAGGCGAGGGCATCGGGACTGGCTTCCTGCGCCACTAATTTCTCTGTGGCCTCTTTGAGTGGCTGCATCAGTTCCGCGGGCTCCTGGTGATGAAGAAACGCACGACAGATGCTCTTCTTATCTCCCGCTTCCAATTGGTGCAGGCATGGCCGCAGGGTCAGCATAATTTCCCTTATTAACTGCGTGTGACGCTGTGACCACACTCGAATGTTGAGCATGTGCAGCAGCTTCAGCAGGGCTTTGGGCGTATCACAGCTCAGGATGCCGCGCTGCAGCATTTCGCTCACTCTCTGCTTGTAGTCCTTCAGCAGCTCCTCGTCGATGAGCTGGTGCAGCTGAAACAGACAAGTGGACAGCAGGCGAACTTGCTCCTCGCTCTCGCACTGGGCTATGTGCCGCTCCAGATGCGGCATAAAGTTGCGGCACACGAGCGGCGTAAAGAAGTCGCGTTCCAAATTGATTCCCACAGAGAGGCGCGATAGCGCAGTCAGCGGGACAAGCTCTCCCTGCTCCTTCGTATCAATAGCTCTCAAGGCACGCCCCAGTATAGTCTCCACGGTGGATTCACCATTGGGTATGTGCAGCTTGCGTAGATATAGGTAGCTGCAGCTCAACTCATGGATGTCCATGTGGGCTACATGGGGATCTATGCGCTGCAGCACTTCGTTGCGCACACGATCTGTGAGAGAATCTCTTTCGGGCGTACCCAGGTTCAGATAGTGCAGCCACAGCACGGAAAGGCTTTCCACCAGATGGTGCCGCTCCAAGCTGTCCCCTGCGATCATCTGCAGGAGCTCGTCGCTGTTCTTTGTCTCCCTAAGCCGCATCATGACAGCATCCTCCTCACTTACTGCCGCTCCACATCTGTCCGCTAGACTTTCCATGCGCTGGGAGTAATTTTGAAGGTGTATCCGATTTGCCGGCAGTGCCACCACTGTTTGTATAGGCGGCTTGGCCCCAATATTGACATGTCGTCGTAGCAGCTGCAGTTGACGCATTTGCAAAACATATTGCAAGTATTTCCATTGCGCTCGCGGTGCGCAATTCAAGTACATGTCCAATTTCACTTGCTTTATTCAGAAAAATTCGTTAAATAATAACGAAATTGCGACGTATAAACATGTGAGGCAAGGCAATCAGCTGTTCGCAGCATTCAGAACTCGGACCACCCTCTCTGGGGCACACACCTTGCGAGCAATTTTATTACGGACCGAGCAAATGACGGTACCAGCGAAAAATCAGGTAATTGTGCTCCAACCTGGTTACTCCCATGAGGATGAACATGATGCGTCTGCCATGAGGGCGAATTGCACTTGCACGCTGGTACGCTGCAGAGACGGCCTAAACATCATCGTCGACACTATGACAGCTTGGGATGGCGACCTGTTGCGATCTCTACTGCGGCACCAGGGGCTGGAAGTCGAGGACATAAATGTTGTCGTCTGTACCCATGGACACTCGGATCACATTGGATGCAATTACTTGTTTACAACGGCGCGCATTCACATGGTAGGAGCTTGTGCCTCCAATCGGGACCTATACTTGGATCATTTCTCCAGCGGCGACGAAAGCGAGCAACTGGCATTGGATACAAACGGCGAGGTTGTGGTCAAGCGGACGCCCGGGCACACGCTTAGCTGTGTTTCTGTAATCGTGCAAAACACTCAGTTTGGCGGCCCGGTGGGTATTGCTGGAGATCTCTTCGAGCGCCGTGAGGATGTGCAGGATGAAAGCATTTGGCGGAACGCCGGCAGCGAGGATGAAAACAGTCAGCGCGTGGAGCGCAGCAAAATGGCGCTTTTGTGCGATCACATTGTGCCAGGACATGGTCCGATGTTTCCGTTGAACGCGGAAATGCGCCTAAAGTTAAAACAAGACGCGGAATTGCAGTAAGTAAATAATAAATAAACAATAATTTCCCTTGGCGGGAAATTCTTCAAAGCAATGGGAAATTTGTTATTTTGGTACCACCCTCTCTAGCCTACGCACCTTGCAACTATAATGCATCTATGGAATATCGATAGTGTCATCGATGGTTTTGAAGCTTTAGTGAACCATCACTATTTAAAGTGATTTGCATTAAATTTAGATTTAAAAGTTTGTTTAACAAGCCAAAACAACACACAAATTGCCTACTACTCGTGCACATCGCGCAATGGATCCTTCCTCAAGTCTGGCCGACAAGTTGGCCTCTAAAACGGCCAGCAGCAACTCACTGGACAGCAGTTCCAAGTCGAGTTCCCTGGGCTCAAAACACGGCGGCGGCGAAAATGGTGGACTGAGGGACACACCCTTCTCCTACTTGGACGGCGAAGAGGATCAGGATCAGAAAAACGATGTTACTTACGTTTGCCCCTACCGCGGGCCCGTTTTCGGAGCCTTGACCATTACGAACTATCGCCTGTACTTCCGGTCGCTGCCTCTGAGGGATCAAGAGCCGCCCGTAGTGGTCGATGTGCCGTTGGGCGTGATTGCGCGCGTGGAGAAGATCGGCGGTGCCACGTCGCGCGGCGAAAACTCGTACGGCATTGAGATCTTCTGCAAAGATATGAGGAATCTGCGTTTCGCGCACAAGCAGCAGAACCATTCGCGCCGCACGGTGTTTGAGAAGCTGCAGACGAATGCGTTTCCGCTCTCCTACAGCGGCCGCCTCTTCGCCTTTGCCCATGCCGCCGCCAACGCTGTGAACGGCAGCGGTGGCTGGGACGGCTGGGCAGTGTACGAACCGCTGGCGGAGCTGCGTCGCCTGGGCGTGCCCAACGACATGTGGAGGGCCACCAAGATAAACGAAGCCTATGCCGTTTGCGATAGCTATCCGGCTGTTTGGGCGGTGCCCAAAGCTGCATCCGATGACTTTCTGCGTCGCGTGGCGCAGTTCCGTTCCCGCTGTCGTCTGCCAGTGCTGTCGTGGATGAACCCCAGGACCCAGGCGAGCATAACACGCTGCTCCCAGCCCCTGGTGGGCGTCAGTGGCAAAAGGAATGCGGACGATGAGACCTACCTGAGCTACATCATGGAGGCCAATGCTCAGTCGGACAAATTGACGATTATGGACGCGCGACCCAGCGCCAATGCCATTGCCAATAAGGCCAAGGGTGGCGGCTATGAGTCGGAGGATGCATACAAGAATGTGGAGATCAATTTCCTGGACATCCACAACATTCATGTGATGCGAGAGAGCCTGCGCAAGGTGAAGGAGGCCTGCTTCCCCACCACAGACGACTCCAAATGGCAATCGGCCATCGACAACACGCTCTGGCTGAAGCACATCCGATGCGTCCTGGCCGGCGCTGTCCGGATAGTCGACAAGGTGGAGACCATGAGCACTTCGGTGGTGGTGCACTGCTCCGATGGCTGGGATCGCACGGCGCAGCTGACTGCCCTCTCGATGCTGCTGCTGGATCCCCACTATCGCACTGTGCGCGGCTTTGAGGTGCTCATCGAGAAGGAGTGGCTGTCCTTTGGGCACAAGTTCCAGCAGCGCGTTGGCCATGGCGACAACAAGCATTCCGACGCGGATCGCTCGCCGGTTTTCCTGCAGTTCATTGACAGTGTGTGGCAGGTGGGCCAGCAGTTCAACAACGCCTTCGAGTTCAATGAGCATTTCCTCATCACCATTGTGGATCATCTGTACTCGTGTCGGTTCGGCACCTTCCTGTGCAACACCGAAGCCGAGCGTGTGGCCGAGGGTAAGTGCCCTTTAAGCTTATTTTTTATGCCAATATGGAGAGCAAACGTCTTGCAGATCTTAAGCACAAGACTACATCCCTTTGGACGCACATTAACTCCTCGTTGGATCAGTATTTAAATCCGCTATTCCCCTCGTTCACGCACGGCGCGGAGCTTGTGTTGCGGCCCATTGCCAGTGTGCGGGCCGTGCGGCTGTGGAAGGGTCTGTACTGCCGCTGGAATCCGGGTCTGTGTGCACCCCAGCATGGATGCCAGCGCACACGCGAACTGCTCTCGAAGCAGGATCTGCTGTTCAAGCATGTGAATGAGCTGCGGCTCAAGTCGAATAATCGCAGCAACAACATGCAGACAACAACGCGACTGGCCTCGCCAATGCATTAAGACTCGTAGTATTTGCTTTTATTATTCCTTTACAAATATTAATCGTCTAAATATACATACAATAATATTCAATGTGACCTACGTGGACTGTTCCAAATATAATCAAAATAAGTTTAAACTTTAAAGTAATCTCTGCAGGCAGCTGCTGCTGCTGCTTGCTATCCTATCCAATGTTGACTGCCCCTCCAACTGTTGCATGCAGCCAGCCTGCTTTCATTCATAAAATCAGTGGCCAGCAGGCGCCTGCGCCTTGGACTACGCACAGGCCCTCCCCAGCGCCCCACCAGTTCGGCTGCTACGTAGCCTTTTGCGCCAAAATTAAAATCACATTGCTTCAGTACGTTTTCGCACGTTCATTAATGCAGTCGTGCTCGGACGCCAACGGGCCACTACTGCTGCCATTGAGCGCTGTTCCGATTAGTTGCTTTAAAATGTGAATTATAATATGTACGCGTCTAATTACCGAGTCGAAAACTATGCCTAGTTGGCGCTGCTACCGTGTGCTGGCGGTGGTGGTGGTGTGGCTTTGGTGTCTTTTAAGCTGTTGCCATGGCTGGACAGAGGCTGCGAGTGCGACTGAGGTGCTTGTGGTCATTGCCTGTCCGCCGCTGCCCCGTCGCTCGCTGGATGAATGTTTTGCGTTGTCGGACAGTTTGCGGGAGCAGCAGCAACAACTGGCGGGGCTCATCCCCGGGGATTATGTCCTCAGGTTCCACATAATGCATGAGCTATTCAATTACTGGACATTGCTGGACGCATTGCCAGGCGAGACACGTTTGCTAACTGCGCGCACGGAATGGATTATTTGGTGTCAACACAACACGCGTGTGGCCTCGCTGCGTGGCCTCCTGCAGCAGCTACACAGCCAGGACCCAACGGAGGTGAGTAGCTGTCCTTCCGCGTTTGGACTTAAACTATTCTGAATATTAACTTGCAGGCTGCCTACTACGGCCATGCCTTGTACGACACGGAGGCCACGATTGTGCATCATTTTGCACACTACAAGAATCCCAGATGGTTCCCGTATCCCCTGCTCAGTGCCGGCGTTGTTTTCACAGGTGTTCTGCTGCGCAGGTAATTCCCTCGCGAGGAAGGGGGCGCCGCCCCCTGGCACTGGCCATCATCCATAACTCATAATGAAACATCCATTAACAGGCTGGCGGAACTTGTTGCTCTTAATGCCCAGAATGGCAACCGGCACAGTGAGTTCGCCATAGACGCCTCTCACGAGCTGGCCCGCTTTATATTCGACAACTTCACACCTGACACACCCCAGCCGGGGCTGAGGTACGACCCCGTAGAAGGCGAAACCTTGGAGCGGAAAATCATTTTGAAAAGTGCTGCCTACATTTGTCCCACTGCAGCAGGGCCGTTGCATTCCCCCGAGACGGGAATGGGCACGGGCACGGGCACAAGGAAGCCTGTGCCTTGTATGCTTTATGCAAAGCCCGAGATGTTTGCTGTCCTGCCATCGACATTGGGGCATCGGAATGGGGTGCAAGGGGTAAGTTTATTTATGCTGCCTGTAGTACGCTTCCTGTTTCCCTCCCCCCCATTGCCGTGAGTGTGTTTGTGTGTAGATTTAACACAACATTCCTAAAGGGAACTTTGATTAAGATTAAGCCTGCGATTCTGGCTGGGTATTTTGTCAATATTTCGATTGCCTTTATTTGTTTTTGGCACCTCTGCACTCAACAGCAACGAGCAGCAGCAGCAGCCCATTTTGTGCTTTGTTTTCGAAATTCTTGAATTTTAACGCACACACACACACACGGACGCACTCACTTGGGTGCCACGCCAAACCCCCAAGCAATTAGCATTTGAAACCTCTATAACCATAAATTCTCGTATCAACATCAACTTGATTCTCCGATTCTCTCTGCACACACACACACACAGCAGGTGGAGGTGCAGCAGGTGCAGCTGCAAACAACAGGATCGCACATCTATTTTGCAATCAAGACCTGTGCAAAATTCCATAAGGAACGTATCCCAATCATCGAACGCACCTGGGCGACCGACGCCCGGCACCGTAGATACTACAGCGATGTGGCAGGTAAGCGGCCGTCCCCCCCCATCCCATCCCGCTCCCCGCTCTGTTCCGTTTCGTCCGACGAGTGTCCCCCCGTTGACAATGAGAGGGCAATTAAAGCAAATGAGGGAGCTGCCGGAAGAGGAAATGGCAGCCATCGTTGTACAAACCAATACATACGTACGTTCGAATATTTTCCCATGTGCGGCAATGTATGTGCCTGCATGCATGGGGCATATGTGTGCGTGGGGCATTAACAAAAACACGATGAGGCGGAGTGACAGGCAAACAAAACACACACACAGCCGCACATCCTTGCAGGATCCTGTGCTTTTCGGTCCTCATCTGCTCGTATCCCCCCCACCCAATGCTACAATTTACCCCCCATCCATCGGCAGCATCACATCACCCTTCAACGAGCAGTCGAACTTATTGAATATTCATTGATTTGACTTTGTGTGTTCCCTCCTGTCTTCTGTCTCTTGTCTCTTGTCGCCTGGATTGCAACTGCCACCCCGCGCCGTGGCTCCTGCTCCAAACCGCAACAGACGTCGGCATACCGACAATCAGCACTGGGATACCCAATGTTCAGACTGGACATTGTGCCAAAACATTGGCAATTTTACAATTATCCCTCAAGGATATCGGCGCACAGAAGGACACACACATACGCTGGCTCATGCTCGTCGATGATGATACGCTGCTTAGGTAAGTCACTCTGCGGGAATGGGAAGGGGAACTGGAACTGCTGGGGGGTGGGATTACGTATGCGTGTGTCTATTAGCAGCGATGGCTTTTGATTGATAGCTGATCTGCTCGCAATCGAAGGCAGGAGGTAGGAGGCTCTGCTGATTATATGGAGTTTACTGAGATGCAAAAATGCTTCCTTAAATTCATTTAGATTACTTTAAATTCGTTCATTCACTTTGATTTAAATGCTGCACACCATCCCATCGATCCTCCTCCACCTTGACTCGCAGCTGAGATATTTTTATTTTCCGGCTTAATCGCATGACGGCGCATTCAATTAAAAATATTTGTATTGATAAATCCGCACTCATCCTTGCCACTGCAATTCCCTTTGGTCTCTGCCTGCAGCGTGCCGCGACTGAGCGCCCTGCTGACTGGCTACAATCACACGGAGCACATCTATCTGGGGGAACGCTACGGGTATCGTTTGTACGCCCCAGATGGCTTCAACTACCACACGGGAGGAGCCGGAATTGTGCTCAGCCTGCCCCTGGTGCGGCTCGTCCTCGAGCACTGCAGTTGTCCGAGTGCCAACGCCCCGGACGACATGATACTGGGCTACTGCCTGCAGGCGCTCGGAGTGGTGGCCTTGCCAGCCGCCGGGCTGCATCAGGCCAGGCCTCAGGACTACGCCAGCGAGCTGCTGCACCTTCAGCCGCCCATTTCCTTTCACAAGTATTGGAACACGGAGCCAGAGCACACGTATCGCAGATGGCTGGGCGGCTCCAGCGGCGGCAATCAGAGTGTGCCGCAGGCGACTTGCAAAGAACGTGCGACAGTGGCTGCTGCTGCTGCTGCTGCACCACTGCCCCTGCTTGGAGGACGACTGCAGCTGCCAGGTCTTCCCACTGGCCTGGCAACGGCAGAGAAGCATTTGGATCTCTAGTCTGCTGCTGAGGTGAGTACTAATTATAATAAAAAACAAATTCACTCCGGATGGGGTTCGGTTTGCGCTGCCGCTGACAGTTGAACAAAAGTTGCCACCGCATTCCCAAAAACCAATCTACGGCCAGCCATCAGGCGGCTGCCAAGCACACGAATTTTCATTTTCTATAGACCAAAAGACATTTGCGCAAAAAAAAAAAAAAACAAATATAGAAAACTTGTCAGGTGTCGCGTTTGGAAGGGGCCATGTACTGCTGTTTGTGCTGCGGCTTTCGTGTCAGTTTAATTAGTGAAAATACTCAAATGTGGTTGAGATTTGCCACGACGAGGCTTGGGGTTGACAGTTGGCTGGCTGGGAGATTTGTGCCTGTTTTTATGTAGCTGGCATCATCTATTCTTGAATGGGCTTTGCAAAGAGAGCTCTTGTTTAATGGAATAAATATCCATTTATATATTTTACTTACCTTTTCCTTTCTTACGAACTTTTCATGGACTGCTCCATTAGATAGCACCCATATCAATAGGCCAAATCCATATAAATCCCATCATTCTGCACTTGCATATAATTTGCATTCAATTTCAATTGGGGGCGACACTTGACAATGCCAAAGCTCTTGGCTGGGCTGCCGCTTAGCTTGGGGATTTGTCACACCTTCGATGGACTTAAACCTCATTAAATGTAAATTTTGAGCGAGCCAGAGGAGCGAATCGGTGCTCTGAATGGCGCTCGCTCGCATTCAGGGGGCATCAACAGTTTCCGCTTGAGTGCACTTTTCGAATGGTTAGCTTAGCCCTTGGGCGGATATTCCTTACCCCACTTCCACTTCCTTCCACGATTGAAGCACGGAGTATGTATCTTTTGAGATAAAACAAACAAAGCGCTCCATTTAAGCTGGCAGACAGACAATCCAGGAGACCAGCAGCCCATCAGCCCAGTAGCTTCGCTGTGGCCAGGCAGCCCTCCTCCAGCAAGCACTCTATAATGCACATTGTGCATCTATTATTCAGGCACTAATCAATAGTTTTCGCAAGTCTCAAATGTGGGTGACAAGCGGACACGCCCACACCATTTCAGGGGGCCGTACAAATAGGTGAAAACAATGTGACAGTTTTGTTTGGAGAGCCCGTTGACAGAAGTAATTGTCCTGTGGTCCCTGAATTATTTAGCGACTGAGTGAAAGTTGTTGTCAGCTGGGCAGGCAACCGGCAAAAAACCTCAACACAAATTCGATTTGGCCAGATAATAGTGTTTAGCCCGAATAGCCTAAATCTGTAAAGAGTTTCTCCACTGAAGTCATTCAATATTTAGGGACATTTAAATGATTAAATGATTGCACGTACGTTGACCGGAACGGAGCTGTGTGCGGCAAACAGATCCTATCCGTCTATCATTAATCCTTGAAGAGCTTCCCTTTCGCTTGACCGGAACAAGTTTGTGAACAAGTCAGATAACACTCGGGGATATATATGTTTAATACGAAATGAGCTCTGCTCCATGTCGGAGAGTAAGTATACTCAACCAGAAAAGCTTCACGGAGGATGTGCTCTTTCAGCAAAGGAAATTTAATGGAATGCAATTCTGTTAATTTGTTCATGTGTCTGCCTGTCTGTCTCTCTGTCTGGCTGTTTATTTGCTCTGTTGCCCCCCGGCATCGCCGCAAGTTGGTTTTATCTGCTGCCTGCCAGCCAGCAAAGGCAGCAGGCACGGTACGGCACGGCACGGCACGGACTCTTGTCGCCGTGTCATCTACGTCTACGTGCTTGCACCTCCTTGCATCGCTTACTCCGTGCGTCCTAATTAGTTGTGGATTTTTCAATGAATACCAAGCCAGACCCCAGACCCCAGACCAGACCCAGACTCATGCCCAGGCCCAGAAACGAGCTCAAAGCCACCGCCAGCCACATGGCCAAGCCACTGCGACAAGTTGAATTTAAAACAAAATTTAATTAACAGCTTGCAGTTAAATAAATGCTGCATGCACACGAGAATACGGAGGATATCTGTCCCATATCAGCGCCACCAATCCTCGTAGTCGTCGTATTCCCCGTCTGCTTCCTCCTGCTCCTCCTCTGAGGAACCCGCCTGCCTGGGTCCCACAAAGCTGACAACTTTCTGAGGTAGAAGTTGCACTTTGGCTAGATTTCTTTGCTTCTGGTGGTTGTAGATGCGGGACAGCATAGATGGCACTGGATCACTGTCACTCCAGGCCAGGCAGAGGTGTGTGGTCATCGAGAGAACTAACAAAGAGACACAGATAGATAGCAGGGAAATATTTGAATAAGTCTGGAATGAATGTATGAAACATAGGGACTTACCAAGCCAGCCAAAAACTACTCCCAACTGCATGATGCCCCAAATCCAACTGTTGATAGTTTTCTCCAATTCGCTGGGTTTTATACCTAGACATATTTGATGGAAAGGGAAGAGACTTTTACAACTGATTTCATTTTATGGATTGTTTTACAAGGCAATAACTTTCCCTTTTTATGCCCGCTAATCGTGGAAAAACTAGGGTCTATTGTGTTCTTGTCATTGCCTGGAAATGGTAAAAAAAGCTACTATAAGCTATATATGTTTTATGTTCCTAATAACGATCTAAGGTTGATGTCTCCATGTCTGTCTGTATGAACACCATGTTTTTTGATGCTGTACAAAGTTACATTTAAAACAATTTTATATATAAAATATTAAATTCATTTTCATCAGTTCATAGTTAAAAAAGAAATTAATCTAATTTTGAGGTACCTTATGGTCGAAAGAGCGTTCTTTTTTTGTTTATTTGTTTGTATTCTATAAATTTGATTGGTTTTCTCTTTTTATTAATCAGCAGTGGTTGAACTCACAATTTTATAGTTTCGTTTGACTATCGATATTTTAATGAGACTTTATGTCTATGAGTCTGATATCGTTGTGTCTTTGAGCAAGTTGTGTAATCTTTGAAATTTTAGTTTTTGCTTTCTCTTGAGGGCTCTGAATATATTTCTTGCTTTATATTTTGTAATTCTAACAAAAAAAATGCCGAAAAAAACGTGGTTCTCCCATTATCTTGAGTGGGAAAAGCTGCCATGCAGCATTTTCTTTTGCATAAAATTACAGTTTGTCCTTTCGCACACACACACACACACTTAACATGGGTGTGTTGTGTTGCTTGTGGCTACTCGAAAGTAGATTATGCTGAACAATGTCACATCACAGACAGAGGGAAGGTCCAACCGGGGGCGCAGGGTAAGCTCTGTTAATCTGGCTTGAAACATCAAAAGTTGAACCATAAGAAAATTTAAGCAACCGCCCTCAAGCAGGGCAGTGGCTGAAAACACACAAAAAAAAAAATAGAGAACGAACCCACACAGAAAGAAATCAAGCATGAGATGAAATTGTTTAAAAAGATTTCTTTACACAACGTGCATCAAGTCCTATGAGATTTGTGAAACAGCTTGTGTCCGGATCGAGGTCGGGGGGCTCGCCGTGCCCTGTGGGGGTGGGCTTCATGGCTTCATGTTGGACTTTTCGTGTTTGTTTCCTTTTGGTTGGGTGCAACTTTTAGCGTCCAGCTCCCCAGTTGGGATTAGACAATTGTTTTAGTTTTATGCTTGTATTTTGCATTTCTGCGCTGGCTTCACGATGCGATGAAATCAATATGGAGGGAAGGTTTAAGATTATGAAATTTGCATTTAAAAGATCTACATTAAAGCGCAGAAGGAATTCGGCATCCCAGTCCTGTAAGTCTGCCAAGTTTTGCCTTGGTTTGTCAACCACTTAAACTTTCAGTGAATCCTTTTTCCTATCCCCTGGATTCATCAATCAGAACTTGGCAAATTCACTCAACTGCCTTAAGCCATTTGCCAGCCACAACTTACAGGCAGGCAGACAGACAGACAGAGAGAACTTGGCTCCCATCTAGATCAAGTTACAACGCCTCAAAGTAGGCAACTCCATTCAAACAAAACGCAGGACACACAATCCTTTGGCCCACTCTGTCTCTCTTTCTGCCTCTTGATGTCTCAGTTAACGTGCAATAAATTTTTGTCCCTGTCTAAACTAAAGTTGAACTGGAGGAAAAAGCATTTTGTGTCTATCAGGGCGTCTAATCTGCAGTCCAACCCATCTAACCAACTTACCACGTGCAATAAATTTCTAAGGCGCAACGTCTGCACTATTTTCCCCCTAGCCTGGAGACTTTTTTCCATGGTAGCCACACTGGAGCAGTAGCAGGACCTGGCAAACGGATTTCTTCTCACTGCTAAGCCACGCGCCCGTACGTGATCTGATAGGGAATGAACGGCAACCGCAAATATAGATAGACACAGGGACGGCTAAGACGTCGACATGTGTGCAAACTTTGGGCCAAGTCGAGTTGCCACATTTGTTTGGCCTAAAGAACACGCACCTGTGTCCTATACCAAGTCCAACCGCTCCAAAGAAACGCCCACCCACCCACACCCATTGTGGTCTTCCACCCGCACAATTCGACAAGCATTTGGCATTGCGCTAATTTACTTTAAATTGGTTTTTTTGACATTGGTGTGCCTTCCACTTCCTTATACGAATTATCAATGATAAATGACTTGGGCTTGGTGTTGGTGTTGGTCGCGGTCTGCTGTCCTGGTGCTCTTTGCCTGGGGGTGTCTGGTTCGTTGGTGTGGAGGTTCTTATGGGGTTCATTTTTGGTTTAAGATTGAAAGGTTTAATGTCAGAAGAAGTACTCAGAAAGCACGTATTTTCGAGCGTTCAACTTAAATTAAGCTAATTTTACTTTAATTATTTTTATTGAAAACACATACATTCCGAATAAACAATACATTTTTCTGTACCTTAAATTGCAGACATCGTTCGAGCCCCATGATGAGATCCAGTCCGACTCAAGCAAAAGATAAATAAAATTAATCTTTCGGATCGAGTCCCGTCAACAATGAACACATCGGCAATTATAATAATATTATTTTTAGAACATAATGAATTGAATGTAATCCTATCTGCAATTAAAATGTAAGAATTATAAGGAAATTCACACATCCTTTTTATTGAATTTGTATGGGTATACCGTAAGCGGATCAAGGACATTTTTCCGATCACAGGAAGCCATCACACGCCTTGATCGGCCATGTTTTACATGAATCGATTATGAAAAAAAAAGTTAGTTCCTTCAGTGACCGTCGCTTACAATGGGGGCGCCACGGTGCAAATTATTTTTTAGGTTCCTCAGTGGCGCCCCCAAATGCGCTGATGGCCACTGCTGGAACTAACTTTTTGAAAACGCTTCGCCCAAATGGCCGAAAACCAGAAAATTTTCAAACCGAGTACCAGGCGAACAGAAATCAGCAGAAGGTAGCTGGTTTTTCTTTTTTACATCAGGTCAAAAGCTGGCAGATACGAAACTGGCAGCAATTTATAGCGTTTTTTATAATGCTTATAACTCTGCCATTTCCTGTCCGATCTGGACGTGCCATGCCTCCTCGGAATCGGGAGAAAGTCTCTCTCGTTTGACATCAAGGACAAAAGGGATATTGCCTTGGAATCGCTAGAAATCCTTTATTCTTTCGCCATTTTTCGTTTGCTCAGGGCGGGCCACGCCTCCATGTGATCCGGAGAAAACTATTCCCGATGGAAAGTTTGGATCCTAACGATCCTGGAAATGTTAGTCCTGTGCCGATCGAAGCCCATTTGACAGAGATATAGCGTCCCAAAGTTTTGGCTGCCAAATATTTAAAATACTGGTTTTTTTAATCAAGCTATATCTTGGCCAAATAGGGGCAGATCTGGGCGTGGCATGTCTTTTTGTAATCAGGACAGCACATTTCATCGATTGGCATCAAAAAAAAGGACATTCGGTGAATACTGGTTTTCGCGAAAATGATGATGGTAACCATCATGATTTTTGCGAAAACCAGTATTCCTCGGATGTCTTTTTTTTGAATGGGGATCGACAGTCTGGATCCTCATGATCCTGAAAAAGTTGGTCCTTCAAGGATCTGCCCCTATTTGGCCGAGATATAGCGTCAGAAAGGAAAAAACCAGTATTTTTGTTGTGACGCTATATCTCGGCTCTTAGCCGACCGATTGGGACAGGCCACACCTTTTCGTGATCAGGATAGTCGGCCTGATCGTTTGCAATCAGTTTCGCATCAAGGACATTAAGGACTAAGGATTAAATTTGTATAAATCCGCCATTTCTCAACCGATCCAGACGTGCCTTATGTCCTCATGAGTGGAAAGGTCTCCCCTAGTTTTTGAAACCATCAAGGACTTCAGGGCTGAAAGGATTCGTCTTTTACATGCAATTTTGTTATAATATGTCGAATATACCAGCCTAAAAGTATGCAATATTTTGCCAACCCCAAAAGTATGCAGTGTTTTTTTAAAAATGCGCGGGCATCCCTGCTGCCAGTTCGCTGCGTCGGTAAACTCCGCCATTTCTCGTCCGATCCAGACGCGATACATGTCCTCGTGGGTGGAAGGGTCTCCTTTATACTTTATATGCATTTTTAATAAGCCAACCCAAAAAGAATGCCATGGTTTTGTCATTTGTTTTAATTTATTTTTAATGCCATTTCTCGTCCGATCAGAACGTGTCACACCACCCGATCGTTTGGCATCAAAATTAATATTGCTATTGTCGTCTTCACATTCATTTTAAATGGAACCGCAATAACTCTGCCGTTTCCTTTCCAGTGTGGGCTCCGAAATTGGGGCACCTTATAATCGGGGGATCTTCTTTGATGGAAGAGTCCTTGTCGAGAATCAAGGATATTTCCCGTCATTTATACCTACTACTTACTACTACTACTTTCTCATGTTCCTGGTATTTTATTTGGCGCTCAGCAATTTCTTTCCGCCCAAAATGTCCCCATTTATCGCTAATGGGATCTCTCTGGCTTTCTGTGGTGGTTAATACATCGGTAAATAAAAATTAATGCAGCAGAAATTACAAATAACCAATTGAACCCAATTTCGGCGAGACGAACCTCTTGAAGGATTTTCTTTTGACGCAATTTATTTTGCTATTTTTTGTATTGTTGCCTTCCATAATTAATGAGTAAAGTTTTCGAACCTTTTGTGTCAAGTTTTTGCAACTGCCCCCAAGCGGTGGGCCGAGTACGAGTCCTGGCGAGAGTCCAGGGTTCTATTGTCGACATGATTGGCTGCTTATCGGCGCAACGCCATCGGAGTGGGCGTGGCATGTCAGCGATACTAATGAGAGGGAAAGCGCGACCAGACGAAAAGTTTTCTTACCATATTTCGATTCGTTTCTTTTTTTGTGTACTTTGCCTCTCTGCAAAGACATAATTAATGGAAATATCGTTAAAGGAAAGTGTTTACCCGATTAATCATGGGGTCATAGTGGTTCTGGGTGTGTGGGGAATGCTCTCCGTCCCTCTCCCATGGCAAAGAAAATATAGCCATTGGTTGGGTTTGGGTCACGTTTCAGTGGCAAACATTTTTGAATACATTTTTGGTAAATTTCTGCTAGACCTTAATGACCAACAACAAAACTTTTGATACCCTTGAAGATACATCATTCCTATGGAAGATTTATAAAACACAATTTATATAAATTATTATAGATACAAAATTTACATACATTTCTAAAGACGTTCCAATCTTGCAAACATGTGATCAGAATTATAATACCCTCTGCAGAAAGGAGCATCAAAACTGAAAAGCTAGAGAGTTCCATGCAATGCGTTTATGGTTGGTGTGGTTGGGTTCCGAATGCGTCACAGTGGGTTGTTTGGATACACTGACGGTATATTTTTAGCTATTATGTACATGTATGGGCATCCCCTGCTTAGCATTTGCAAATATTTTCGTATCAATAGCACAAACTACCTGCCACCAACCAGTGGGATATTACCTAATGAAGCTTTCAGGGGACCCCAATTTTTAGGGGCTCTCTTTTTTTGGGGTACAGGAATCATGGCAATTGTTATGGCAAAATAAATTAGTTGCACGTGACGCCTTAAATGGTCACACAGCAAATGGAGTTTTCTAGGATTCCCTCGACCACAGAAAAAAAAGAAATGAAAAATAAACGAAATAACGTTTTGTGGACCTCAATGAGAATGAAAATTGCACAAGCATTTGTTGATTCGCTTGGGGTCGGAGTGTGGCTTTAGCTGTGGCTGTGGCTGCCGCACAAATTGCGTGCCACAAATGGACGCACATAAATCATGCGTGCGACAAAAATCGCTTGGGAAGTTTTCACGCACAATTGGCCAAAATCCAAAAGCTCGAACTGGACAAGTTGAAGTCTCCAAAATCACATGACTGTGGCACAGGTATCAGCATTGGCGTCGGAGTTTCTAGTTCAGTTGGAATTTAAAAATATAAAGATAAAGTGCGAGTGCGAGAAGCTCTCAAGAATGAACACCAACCATTCACCCAAAAGTAGACTTTTACCTGAAATGAATATATTCCATAATTTGCATTAACTCATCCTCACCCCACACAGCTGCGCGTCAGTCAGCTAAGCGAACATTTTTAATGAATTTCCCCAACTTGCAACATTTTTACAGAAATCAAAACAAACCTCTTTCCTCCCCTCCTATACACACATACACCTCAACACTCAGACACACTTGCTGAAAAGAAATGCTGGCACTTTTTAGCGCTTGAAGCCTCATAAATATACGCTCGTACTTTTTCTCCAGCTTAGGGGTTGTGGCACGACCCACGCTGCTGCCACAACGTGCACTAATTAGTCAAGGATTTGGCATTAAGGAAACAAATTCTCGACCCTCAATGGAAAGAATATGGAGCACGTGCCGCGCTTTTAAATGTACAATTTTTGTTTTTCTGCTCTTCTTTTTTTTTTAGCATAAGAAGACTTAATAAAGTATGAACAACATTTTTTAAATTATGTGCACGTACAAAACAAAACAAAAAGTTAAAGAACTTTGCATTTGTTATGGTTTTCAGTTAATGCTGCGAGCGTGGAGGATTTTAATGCGGTTTGGTATATAAATTTAAACCTTAACCAAATTCAAATATGTATTAATAAAAGTATATTCAGGTGGATAAATTCAGATGTCTGTCTGCAGTCTCTGCTTGACTAATTATCAACTGGTTCTTTGGGTTACATTTTCAAAGCAATTGGATGCATGCACTTAAAGCTCATCTGCAAAATTGTTGATCAAATTAACTGGCCTTTTAGCACAGCATTTGCACATTTAATTACACTTGAGACTTGCTATACAAAATCAAACCGCATTCAAATTGCATTATTCAATCAGCTTCTTGTTGCCCCCAATGGGTGGCATTTGCCATGTGGTGCCTGCCATGGGTCATAATTCTACAAAAACAATGTCAATCTGTGCTGCAATTAAGGTCACTTTGTTATAGGATTTTGATTAACGAATTACGTTTGCCCATTCACTTCTTTGGGCCTGAGATTTCTGTGTAGGAAATCAATGACACATTGTGAATTCAACTGAAGACAATAAAAATGCAGCAGCCTTCAATTAATTAGCATCTATTCGCTGGACACAGGGACTGTGGACAGTGTACAACAAACGTGCCTGGCAAACTTCCGCCTTTCAGCATGCGGCAACGGCGGCCGTTAAATAAACGCAGGCTGCGGTCAGTGGGAGGCGACGGGTTTGTGGCTAGGGTGCAGTTTTTGTTTTCGGACCATTTGACGGGTACATCCCCGCACACAGACACACACAGGACTGGGATTGCAGTAGGACACAGCCAGAAAGAGAAAAAAGGAGAGCGCTCGCTGGCAGTACAAAATCGTCCGAAAACTAAAATACGTGCAAAGTTTACAAAAACATTTGGTTTTGGCTCGACTGCTGCCGCATCCTGCTTCTAATTCAGCTCCTGCTCTTTCCACAATGCATGTTGTTTAATTATTTGCCGTTTGGCGTAGTGCACACACATGCATACGATCCGTTTTGGCCTAAATGAAAGTGGAAAATGCTTGGCTTGCAATGTTTTATGTGGCTTTCTGAGATTTTACTAAGCGTTTTTTCTTTGAGAAGCAACAGAAGAGTGAATTTCTAGATGAAATTAGCATCACAGATTTTCAGCTACTTTTAGATGTTATAATTCTTGAAATAAATAATATTAACTAATTTCAAACATATTTTCAAATTTAAAATAACCGACCAACAGAGCTGCCAACTTGCGCGATAAATTAAAGTAACGTGTATCGCACTAAAACATCGATATTTCCAGCATCCCCAATATCGATATATTGATATATTTACATTTAACTGCCCATCGCCATTGGCTCAAAACGTGTTTATTTAATTCTAACAAAAACTAAGCAATAATGGAGGGACTCGAGGGCTACACAGGTAAAAGCACACATATAAACACTGCCGCGACTATTGCTAATCGTAAATACCTGACTTTTAGTTGTTCCTCTGCGAATGAGCCGCGATGCAGAGCACTGCCACAGCGTTTACATGCGGGAGCACTTTATCCGGCTGATGGATCCGAACAAACCCAAGGGTCGCACTCTGTTCCTGCTCAATATACCGCCCTATGTGACGGAGGATAGCCTGAAGGGTTTCTTCAAGCGGGCCGGCAACGTGGAGAGCGTACAATTTGCAGCGAAGCCTGGAAAGGATGAGACAATCAAATGGTATGAAGGCACAAACGAGCCCTTCGCCAATGTGCGCCCGCCATTCATATTCAAAGTGGCTTACGTGGTGTTCCAGAAGAGCAGCAGCCTGGTCAAGGCCTTGGCCGTTCCGAGCATTGACCTGTTCGACAGCGGCAGCGGCGAGTCCACCATCAAAACGGGCATGGATCTGTGGCACGAAGAGTACGAAAACCATTACTTGCTGGATGCGGAGAAGACAAAGGCACAGATCAGCGAATATATGGCCGACTATGACCGGAGAGAGCGAGCGGCCGCACTGGCAGCCAAGAATAGCGAAGCCGACGCCGATGGCTGGGTCACTGTGGGCAAAGAGGGTCGCAATGCTGGCTTCGAGCAGAAGGAGTCCGTCATCGGACGCCTCGAGAAGAAGCGGCAAAACGACACAAAAACGAAGGAGCTGAAGAACTTTTACACCTTCCAGATACGCGAAAGTAAAATGCAGAATATCGTCGAGATGCGCAAGAAGTTCGAGGAGGATAAGCGAAAAATTGAACTGCTGAAGCAGTCGCGACGCTTCAAACCGTTTTAGTCCCGTAAGCACGCATAGGTTAAGAGTTGAATAAAAGCCTCTTTACGGGGCAGGACACACTGTAAGACCGTGACGTGACCGCTGGGGCTGGTAAATCCTCATAAATTTCATGTTTTGCCCATTGACACTTTTGCCGCGACCAAATCCAATGGCCAGTGCCATAATTTCGCAGCAATGCCATAACTTATAAGCGAACGCAGTCAGAGGCGGCCATAAAAGCTTATAAAAAGCGAACAACAAAAAGAGAGGCAGCGGCAGAGTGTTGCCCGTTGTGGCCACAACAGCCGCTGAGCTTATTGTGTGATAATCGCATATGGTTTATGTTAATTTGAGAAATGATAAAAATATTTCGCTTATCAATTTTAATCATCATAATCGTCGCTGTGCCGTCGTCGCGACTCGCGACGCACATTGAAACCCGGCAATACCCCAATCCCAACGCACACTCACACAGCACGCGATCGAGGAATGCATTTTTGAAGACACTCAGGGGCGCATTATATTGAGAGGGGTTCCCCAGACACCCCAGAAGAATTAATTTAAACTCTGTTTGCCCACATATTTAAGGTCTTGGTCCGCTCCTGGACTCCCCGGTTTTGTGTTGGCGCGCGTAAATTTCGAGAGCCTCTCCCGCGACCAAAAGGTAACCCGAGAGCAGTCTGTGGAGGCTTGGGGAGTGAAATACAAACGAGGTACGCGTCGGATAACGCATGCTGACGATCATCGCTGTGGCTTGTAGTCGTCGTCGTCGTCGTCGTTGTCGTCCGGTTGCCTGTGGCTATGTGGCTGTGTGGCTGTAGCTGTTGCTGTTGTTATTGCTGGCCTACTGTGGAGCCCAAAGACAGCAACACATTCATAATTTCTTCCGATTTGTATCGTTTTAAACATTTTAAATTGATTAAAATGCGATAAATCATAATCGACGATGTCTGCGCCAGAGACTCGGGGAACGGCAACGGCAACGGGAACCCATCGACAGAAACCCTCTCCCGATACGAGACTCATGCTCGGGACCATGTCTGGGTGATGGAACGATTTATGAGCCTTGAACATAATAAAGTGTTAACGGAACGAGTTATTAAGGTAATCTGAATGCGCATAAGTTAATAAAGGCGAAGACGATTTGCATGGGCAGCAGCTCAGCCTCAGCCAGCCTCAGTGCAGCTACAGCGCAACAGAGTCTAAGGTTGCATCTAGGAGGGCAATCCCAGGCCCAGGCCCAGTTCAGAGCTCAGCGTTCAGATCGCTCGTCGGACACACAAGATGTCGAAAAATATAACATAAAACGACCACACGTACGTCTCCCATGCCGCACAGCAGGACTCCAGGCTCGGGCCCAACGAGAAACGAGTAAAAAAATATCAGAAACGCCGTGTCTTGTGAGCAGAACAATCAATAAATTTGAACACGTGAGCGGACGCGGACGCGAATGTGTACGGCACACAACAGGAGAACGATCGCTCGGTCCACACAGCCAGCAAAAGCAGCAAAAGCAGGGCGATAAGTGATCAATGCCCCGTGTCGACTGATTGGGCAGAATCAGAAAACTCCGCGCGAGTGTTGCTGTCGGTTGGTGGTTGGTTGTTGGGGTGGGGTGAATGGGCAAGGGAAAGTGAGTGCTTTTGGTCTGGGCCTACTCAAAATTATACAAATCATTAAAATATGGCAGTAAAAGTGGGTCCCAATAGATGCAACATGATTGTATATTAGCAGGGTATTGTTTCAAGAGAACATGAGCACAGAATAAAGATACGATTAAGCATTCATGTGTTCAGTTTTACAAGATATAACTAGTAATAATTCACTATACAATATGTGCTTGGATGGCTGCTTTCCAGGGTAAATAAATTATAGCTCCAAGGTACAAGATCTGATTTGTATATGCCCTCTAGACGCGTCACGCAAGGTGGTAAGAATGTCAGGAGATTGATTATAATCATATTTATGCGAAAAATGTGTTCAAAAGATTCTTCAGACAAACATGAATATTAATGACTATCGAGTATCCATCGGGATAATTCCAACATGGATTATGTGTATAGTAAGGACTTTATTGGAAGTAAAACTCTGTGGAACTAACATTATGGCTATCCTTCAGAGCGAGAGACTATGGAGATACACAATTTACACCATAGTTCATTGGAATCAAAATTACGACTTAAAAATGTTGTGCAGAAAAATCGAAATCATCAGATTTTGTGACAAATGTGTCCCAAAATTTTAACTCAAATGATGCTTCAGACAGACTTACATACAGATGAGTGGATGGATAATTCCAACAATGATTATGTGTGTGGTAAAAACTCTGTGCGAAGAAGAACTCTTTGAAACTGAAAGAATGGGTGTGCTTCAGTTGGACTTGACTATTATTTACTTTATATGTATATAAGGTATTCAAATCCTCCATAGTTCATTGTTTTCTACCCTATACTAAAAAATGAAGAACATCTAAATGAAACTATTTTCAAGCTTATTAGACTATACATTTTGCTTCAGCAGAAGAATATGATATGTGGGGGGGTGATATTCCACGGAAATATTTAGAATTAATATCCTTTCATAGGTAACTTCTGCTGCCTGCATATGTATGTTTCAATCAACTCGCAACTTAATAGCAATCGCCGAAATCAAACCAAGATGTGGTATCCACATCGTCCATGATAATGGGCTCCCTGCGTGCCGTCGACGGGCCGTAGAGATTGTAGCGCCTGGAGTTGGCGAGCACCTCACGATATCGCCTTATGGGCGCCCGAGCCATATGCAGTTCCATCATGTCCCAATCGTTGACGTCCCGAAAGACGGAGCGTATCATGTGCATGCGTCCCAGCAGTTCAGTTTCGCGCAATCCCTCGTAGCTCCTGCCAGTGCGGGCCTTGAAGGTCTTGTACACCTCGCTATGCTGCTTTGTCTCCGTGGCTGTCTGCAGCTCCTTGCGGTAGAGCGCTCGAATGCCACGTCCCAGGTGACGAATGTGCTCGAAGTTGCGCACATTCAGAGCCACCAGGGAGATGGCATCCAGATTGAGCAACTTGTGCCCATCGATGTAGTTCTCTTTGAAGGTTTGCTATAAACAAAAATGTATATCCTTTCAGGCTGCGTCGCTTGCAAGCACCCCCTCCACTCACTTCGTATTCGGGATAGCCAAAGTCGCGCAGCCAATCGGCCACATCATTGATGCTCCACTTGAAGACCTCCGTGCGGCCCTGGGCATCCACAACAGCAGCACAAAGATTGAAAAGCGAGTCCGGCGTGGCCTTAAATGGCAGTGGTATATCGTCCTTGTCGTAGTTCACATCGGGGAACATATAACTGGGATAGCGAAAGCTAAACTCCTGCTCCTCCTCCGGCTCATCCTGCGGTGGGTGACAAAGGTTCAGGCTCTCCATGGGCGATGGCAACGAGAACATCGAGGACAATGATGGCAACGCGAACGACTCCATCCAAGCGGATGGCACGTACTGTTCCTGGCCTAACCCAAATTGAATTGCCTCAGAACTCCTTTGATTGCGGTTTACCCAACGACCAGGAGCAGCAGTATGCCCCACTCGTACTCGTACTCGGCATTCGTGTCTGTTTACTTTGTTTGTTTGCTTTTCCATTTATTATATTCCCTGCCCATGTGCAGGGTACTCTGAATGGGCGATGGGTGTGGTGGGGCCAGAAGATACTTCAGAATTTTATGGATATGGGAATCAACTTGGGTTTCATTTTCTTATTTCTAGAATTTCTTATTTGATTTAAATTTTGCTCTGTATTTTCCCTGCCTCTATTAACTTTCCCCTCAAAGAGCATTGGCAATGTCACCGTCACCCATCCTCTAGCTTGGCTCCCGTTTTCATTTACATTTTCCCACTTTTATTCCCATGGATTGCATTTGCATATCCGCTTTTTTCGGGGTCAATTTGTGGGCTGGGCTGGGCTGAGCTGGTACTAGGGTGTGATGGCGCACCATTTGTGCACCCGCTGGATGAGGGTAGTGGATTCAACGCTTGAAAGTATGCTACGTTACGTAGTCACGAGAGGGAGAGCGAGCGGAGGGAGAGCGAGTGAGAGAACTTGCCATTAATAACACGATTTCCGCTTTGCAATTTTCTTTTCACTTTATTTTTTTTTATTGCGCAGAAAGCGGATTTGCCCAATCGACTGTTTACTTGCGATAATTTAATGGCACAAACACCACACAAAAAGTTTTATGGAGCCGTGCATTATGCGCTCTGACGATTTGTTTATGTTCTCTGAGGTTTTTCCGTTTCGGGAATGCGGTTGGATTTATGACCTGCACAGGGGCAACCGGCGGCACACGGCACCGTTACCCACTTTATTAACAACGGAACAAGCCCCAGACAGCATGGAGCTCACAGAGTTCACGGAGATCGCTCAATCCGCAGGCCAATTAGGCATGCCGCATTCCTCGTGCGAGCAACAGAGACACAGCAGCACAGCGACACAGCATAGCTGGCAGCAGCTCTCTGGCTCCGCCCACTGGCAGCGATCGATCGATCGTATTGGCTCGTTGCTGCCAAGCCATGGCCTCTCCACGAGTTGTGGGCGCGCAAAGGGAACCGGAATCAACAGCCGAACATCTCGGATATCGAATGGGTACTGGTATGGGTGCGCATGGGCTGTGTGTGTGTGTGGTGAACATATGGAGAAATCGGGTAAACAAATCTGAACAGCGATCGAGGAAACAATCTCCGACTGAGCTAATGACACAGCGGCGGCGGGGTGTTTGTGTGTAAACAGCCCCCGCGACTCTCATACATGTGTGGGCTACAGTGGCTCAAAAGTGATTGAAAAATGTCAGGCATAGAAGTTTTATGGGAGAATAGGAATAAGTTGCGATTTAATAATTCAAATTACAGCGAAATATCTGTAGTTTGAGTATCAAGTGTGTTAATGGGAAGAACCATATGAATTTTGCTTCTAATTACGCCTTTTGGATATCTAAAGAGGATCTGCTTGTTGCTTAGGTAGCAACCAATATCTATGTTTAAATCGAAATAGAACATAAATAACTCACCTGATTGCAATTAGCCTTTTGTTCGAAGGAATTATCTAGTAGGCAGTCTATCTTGGGTGTTCTCCCTGAAAGATCATACAATTAATTCCTCTTCTATCCAAAATAAACGCCACAAAACTTACCCACTCTGATCCTTTTTCCGCCGATATCATACCACTGTGCGCACCGCACAGCGCACACAATCTCAGCGCTGAGATTTACCTAAACGCCAGGCCAGGCCAGTCCAGGCCAGAGACAATACCCATCCATGTACCAGGTCTCGTGTGCGCCAACGGCAATCGATCGCTGGTTGGGTATGCTCCCGGCCGGTTTCGTTTCAGTTCTGTGTGGGTTGTCTTCTGATACAAAACGGTTTAAGCGGTTGCTGTGCAGCGCCTCCTTTAGCACATTTTCGCGATCGTTTCGAGCGACGGTGTTTGATCGATCGGCGATCTGGAAGAAGGATCTGTGGTTAGGATCGATACACAGTGTTTAAGCTCTAAGAATTAAACTGATTCAAGCAATGTTACTGCAACACGAAAGTGCCGCCGCCAGCAGCAGCATGGAACAGAGTATGCCCGAGAATCTCAGCACTCATCATGCTTACGGCGGCGAGTGTGAAGTGAAGCAGCTGCCATCGCCGGCCACTCACGATCCCATGGATAGTGATCGCGATCTGTCGCCTAAGGTGTCCACCCATAGCCCCGAGACAAGTGTATCCAGTCCAACGCCTCCCAACACCAATACCGCCACCAGCACCACAACCAAAGTGAAACTCAGTTTCAGTGTTGATCGATTGCTCGGCTCTGAGCCGAGCGGCGAATCATCCCTGACAAACTCGTCATCCTCCTCCTCCTCGCGGTCCTGCTGCGATGGCAGTGTCTACTCCTGCTGCACATTTCCACACTGCTACAGTCAATCGAATGCGGCAGCGGAGGCTGCCAAAATGGGACACATTGCTTTACCCCAAACGAGCAGCCATCATTATGCCTATGCGGGATTGGATAAGCTGTACCCGAGCCTTTATATGGATTACAAATCTGTGCTGAGGCCAACGCCCATTCGAGCTAATGAACATGGTAAGAAGCAGCTTCCCCAACTAATATTTGCACAAAAGGGGTTTATAAGTGGGGAAAGATCGGCTCAAAATGAAGCTTAATAGGGGATATAGACTCCAGGTATAGATGGAGTTAGCCAGGAGGCTTTATCAGGAGAACTTTTAATATATTTTAATTGATCTCAAGAGAGGGAATATGCAGATACAGATAAACACATTTCCGATGTCTAAATATATCCCAGGATTGACTCTAATATTGTATGCCTCTTCCTAAAAGAGTAAAATGCTATATCCTTAGAAATTGGAAGTGGAATTGATCCCTAGGATATTATTTATTTTCCTTTATTTGTGCCAAACCCTTGCTAAATTTCATAGATGGATTCCTAAACCTAAACCTAAACCTAACTGAAATTAATATAAATCAAAAAAGCTTTTTCCGATCAAAAAAACCATTAAATTGATCTCTCGGAAAGCATTTCTCCCTAAGACATCTCTCTCTCTCCCTGTTAGATTTTGATCTATCTTTATCTGATAGCTTAAGAGCTTGTCAACGGTTAAAACGATTCTTCCGATTTATGAACAACTAAATTGATCCACAGAGAAGCATTTATATATCTCTCTAAAATATATGCCTCAATTAATGCGATTTTTGACGATTGATCAAAGCAAAATCATTGCAACATTTGCAATCATATTTCCCGATATTCCAATCACTCGGCATTCCACTCGCAGCAATCTTCAGGATATCAGACGAGTGCGAGCAGAAACGATCAAAAGATCTGATCTGATGGAGGAAGTTTCCCCATTTGCCAATCAAAAGAGCTCCAGCTCATTACGTGGTATACACTGCAATTACGTGCCCGAATGGCTACAATTACAAAGGAAATTCAAAGGAGGGAAAACGTAGAAAATGTAAATTCCGGGAAAAAGCAAAAACAGGGGGAAAACAAAACGCAACGCCTGGCCCATAAATCGTTTGTTTTTATTGGAATTATTAGTTGATCTGTGGCCATATTGTGCAATATTGTGCTGGGCCAACTGTTCGGAACTCTTGACGAAAACAATCCATTTGTTGAACGAACCAACGAAGAAGCCACAAACCGAACCGCACAATATCTCGATATATTTCGAGTATTTACGTTACTTCCTGCTGGGTTTTTGTATACCGAATCCGAATACTATCTAATCTGGGGACGACGACTCCTCTGCTCATGGACTGCCTGCCAGGCCATGCACTTTGATCTTGTTTATATGAAAAATAGTGAGAAATATACATATACGACGAGTATTTTGTATATTGCGGCAAGCAGGCATTTCAAATAGAAATTGTTCATTGTTCATTGCTGGAGCAGGCTGCAACCAGTTGGGCTTTGTTTTATATACAATACTTATCAAGTGGGTGCTAAAGAGCTGCTGAGGACTTTCAATCGATTGGTAAAGGAAGTTCGAGGCAGGAAGCGTGCCAACATATTGTCGAAGATTGTGAAAGGAAGGCAGGGCCGAGCACAAGCCATAACATTTATTGAAATATGATTTATGGTGAGAGCAGAGCAGCAACATTTGTTTCAGCTACGATATTTCAGTTACCCATTGACCCAAAGGTTCCCTGTACTACGTTTGCCCGCCCTTTAGCTTCATCTTCCACCACATATAGCCATGATATCATTTAATTTTGTATAATTTCTCATTGTGCCTAGCCGCAAAAAAAGAGAGGAAATCTTTTGTTTTGAAACAAATTAGCGGCACATTCGAAATAAATCGAAATCTGCCCACTTCAATGGGCAAGGAACATTTATGAAAATTATCATCAATATTAAACGATTTTCAAACACATTCCGCGCCAGGTGAAAATGGAAGGGCAATTAGTAAGTAGAATTAAATTCGACATTTCCTCAATCAACAAAGCGGTTCGGTTCGAGGTAAAGAAACAAACGATCGTTGAAAGTGTTTCATCAATCCTGCGGGAACATTAAATAAATTAAATTCAAAAGAACAGAGCAGAGCAGCAGCAGCACAGAGCAGAACATAGCCGAAAATTAACAGCAATTTATGAACAAATTAGGAATCAGACTTTAAAAATAAACTTCAAGCTACCAAAGCGCAGAACGCGTGAAAAGCGATTGGCTGGCTGGGGTGGGGTGGGTTGGGTTGGGGAATAGGTGAAAAATTTGTTTATTTGCTTGAGCAATTGGCCCGTCATTCATGGGCAGATACAGATAGCTATCCATCTAATTGCCTTCCCATAATGAATTGTTCCGCTTGCCACAGAGCCAGGGGGTAGGAGACAGCTAAGTGGAGAGGTTGGAGTAGGAGAAGAACTTTGGCCCCGCAAGGAGACGACTGCGATATGTGAGCCCTGATAGATGGGGCGCCATTGGGCCCAACTACTGTGACTCAACGATGCTGCTGCTGCTGCCGTTTAGGCTAATGACAGCGCATGACTGACCGACTGATTGAATGAGTGAATGACTAACTGAATGATGGAACAACTGAAGCTATGCTATGCGATGCGATGCAGGTATTTTTAGGGGCCAGGCCAGAGGCCAACTATTTACACAGCCACCCACTGTGGAGCGATTGGCCATGGCTACCTGCAGAGTCCAACCTGCTCCAACCGACTCTTCCTCCTCTCTGCGGATTCATTTCTTGATGGATTGATCGCATCGCATCGCACATCATAAAAACTTTGGGGCCAGAGCCACAGCCACAGCCAGCGAGGAATATCTCTTCTTGGGATGGGATATCTCCCTCGATACTTTGACTATTTGTTGCTGTTTGCCTGCCTCGCCTGGTGTTGAGTAGTTTGTTTGATTGTTTTTACTTGGCTTTGGGCTTTTTGGGAGGCTGGGCGATCGATCGATCGATCGAAGCGAATCCCCCCTTAGCATTAATGCTGGAGAGCTGAAAAACGTTTGTCTGTTATGGAAATGCTGATGTCTGAGCGATAATCTGGCGCCGTTTGCCTAATTAATTTACAATTTATATGTTAATCCAATTGCTGGCTGCAGCTACATGGAGTTTCCAGCGATCATCAATGGACATGAGAGACAGACAGAGAGAGCGAGCGAGAGGGGAATTGGTAGCTGTGGAATCAAAGAGCTTATGGCAAAGAGTTCCCAGCAGCAGGGGAGGATTACTTTTAATGATGAGGATTAACTAGATTTCGATTGTTTCTACTGTAAATAAGTGTGCTTTGAATGATGGAGTGATCTGGCATTGTTATCTTTGGTTGTAGTTCGGATGTGGCTGTGTATTCTGCTTAATCATATTTTCTATATGATTTCTATAACATTTCTTTCGGTTATCAGAATATGATATCAATTTTGATCACTTGCAATCCATATGGAGCATGCAAATCGCTTATTATCATCACCTGCATGAATATTCATCATCTTATTCCTGATCCACATGCTAAATTTATGCAATTTTTGATCGCCAAATGAATATGCCTATGATTTTGATGGAAGATAACTAATTTATTCAGTTTTATAATTCATTTGCAAACCCATTTGAGCACGTTATCAACATATATTTATCTAAGTAATAGAATATCCACGGAAATACCGAACCAATTTAAGAATTCTTTCTCAAATCTCTATAGAAACGAACCTTCTTTATCGACAGAGAGAAAATTGACGTATATAATATTAAATTAATATATTAAATAAATTTAACTAATAAAAATAAAGAAATTAAATAGAATATACTTTGATTTAAATATAAATGCATTAAAAAGTCATTTTAGTGCGGCTCATATTTCATCTAAATATAAAACGCCTTAAAATAAATAAATATATTAAATTTATAGGAATATATTTAAATTAAATTTTTTAAAATTTAATTTGCAACATGAAATATATTTATTTTAAATATGAAAAATATTTAGATTAAATATTAATGTCCGTATATTATTTCCACTCTTGGTGTAAATTATTTTTAAATGTAACTATTAGGCTCTTGGGGACTTTTTTTCTGGGCTGTACGGAAACAATAAATTTAAATTTAATTTGAGGTCTCCTCTCCAATGCCTTAGCAATTATTTAAGCAAATTTCAATTTTGTCTATGGCCTTGCACATATTCAGTAAATTCCTAATGCTAATTTACATTGTCAGAAAACGCATAAAGTAATCACGTAACCTGCTCGCCAGTTGATGGACCAGGGTTATATATCGTCGGTACATCCCCAACCCCTTGCACATGGCCCACCAACAGCGTAACAGCGTCCGCTTCTACTGAGTTGGGTGGTGTTTCGGTCAGTGTCGAAAAGTACATTCGCAGTTTACGCCGAAAAAAGAGAGCACAGCCACAGCACTGACAAAGAAAATATTCGCCAAGCCATAAATATGGAATACCCCGGGGAATGGCAGGTCAAATAAATCGGTAGAAATGGAAATGGAAATGCGGGCACCGTAAATTCAACACGGCACACAAACAGATCTCAGATCAGATCCTCCCGGGTGCGAATGCATCCGCATCCATGCAGGGAGCAAGACTGTGGGGTGGGGGCACTGGCACTGGAGTGATTTAGCATCACGCCTCGAAATTATCACAACTCATTAAGATATTTACCCTGGAAGCATGGGCCTGGGGTTATGGGGGCGCTCGATATTTACAAATGTATCTGAATAGTCGGCAATTAAAGAGCTCGCGCTGTGCCAAGGCAGAGCCCCCGCCTCCGAACAACCCGAAGGTGTTGAAAATCGATGGAAACTCATTATAACAAACCGTCGACGGGTTGACACAAACCAAATGCCAAAAAAGGCTAATTAACGCAGATGCAGACACAGAGATGCAGCTACAGATGCAGAGATACAGATACAATTGTATCTGCTGCAAGTGCAGCCAGGAGCAGCGCATTTCCGCTGCAATGTAAATAGCCACGAAACACCACGAACCACACGTCGAGTGTTTTTCTAGAGTAAATAAAATGGCTCGCCATGAAAATAATTAGACGCATGCCGCGAGAGCACACAAACAAAGCCAAAAATTGGAATCTTCTGCCACTAAAGTTTATGAAAAAAGCCAATAAAAAGATGCATAAACTAGTTACGGCAGAGGGAAGACTAAGAAGCATCTCTTTGAGATATTTAAAAAACATTTAAACGTACAAGAAGGTATTTAATTTTGGGCTCTCGGCCTCCACACAAAACACCCACACACACACGCACACACACATCTCTCGTGTGCCCCATGTCGTGTTCGATTACCCCAAATAATTCTTTGCTCTACCCCCGAAAAGATACAATAATTGTTGTTCTTCGGAATCTCGTTTCGTATTGGCTTGGGGATAAACAAATGGTTCAGTTCACACCGCCGCCAACAATGCCTCCTCAATGATTATTTCCAATTAAGTGGAAAATTTTATTATAAACAAACTCATTTAAATATTTTCAACGTGCGTTTTTCATTGAACAAAATAATTTACTCAGCCAAAACAATTTCTGAATTTCTGAATTTTAATATTTTGCAAGCGGAACGAAACGGAAAGGAATAATATTATCTTTATGTTTTTCCTGGATACGGAAATGCGTAAATTATAGGGGGATTTCAGCTAAAAAATACTAATATACAATATATATTGTTTCCCCCGGATATGGGCAATAATTAATGATGGCAGGATATAGCGTATATGGCGAGGCTAGGTTTAAAAAAAATTAAATAGAATTGCGTAAAATATGGCATGGAAATTGTGAAAAACTGAAGGGAAATGAAAGTGATAGATTTTTTAGATGTTAATAATAATAATTGAATATATATATATAAATAAATATAATATATATATATATATTATACATATATATAATTTAATAATTTTTAAATTCTATTTTAACAACTTTACATAAAGAATTTAAAACATTATAAAGGCCCTCATGCAATAATGGTGCTCATTTATTTTTAATTCATTATTTTCTTGAGTTTTATTTAACAATTTTGGATGATCATCAATATGCAAAGGAGGAGACACTATAGCCATGATACCTTTTATATCGCTTTCCACTCCTGTGGTAGTTCTACCCCTTACAACGAGCGAAAGTCGACCTATGGCAAGCCTGTTCTTCCTTTCTAATAATTAACTTATTCCCCCCTTTCTTTCAGCAACCACCTATCCCACTCTGGCAACCAACGCGCTTCTCCGCTTCCATCAGCAGCACCACCACCAACAGCAACACCCACAGCCGCACCATCAGCCGCACCTGCATCAGCAGAAACCCGCCAGCAATGCAGCTTCCACAGCTGCAGCGCTGTTGGCGCCTCTTCATGGCCTCAAATCGCTGCAGTTGGCGCAGCAGCAGCGATTTCTGGGCAAGTCGCAGCAGCAGCTACTGGACAACATTCCCACATCGCAGGCGGCAGCTGCCACATTACAAAATGGCAGCCAAAATGGGGGCGGCAACAGCAGCAACAGCAACAGCAACAGTGGCAACAGCAACGGGAAACGGAAACGCTCCTGGTCACGGGCTGTCTTTACGAACCTGCAGAGAAAGGGCCTGGAAATACAGTTCCAGCAACAGAAGTACATCACAAAGCCAGATCGGCGCAAGCTGGCGGCACGCTTGAATCTGACAGATGCTCAGGTGGGTTTGGGCACAGAGAATTTAAAGTAGAATTTAGAGATACTAATGGATATGTATTCCCTGTGGCATAGGTCAAAGTATGGTTCCAGAACCGCCGCATGAAATGGCGGCATACACGCGAGAATCTAAAAAGTGGTCAGGAGAAGCAGCCGCATCCACAGCAGCCCCCGAATGCGGCTGCCACGAAGCCCAGCATCCTAACAGTGGCCGGGAATCATGCACAGGAGCAGCTGGACTACAGCTCCGACAGCTGCTCCAGTGTGGAGCTCAGCGAACAGGCCGACGATGATATAGAAATCGATGTCGTGGAATAGCTACCGATTCTACATATTATCTACATGCATGTCGCATGCTTGTTACTTGTGTAAAATACAATGTCAAGTTGATTGTTTGTGGCAATTGTTTGGCCACGAAATGTGAATTTAAATTATTAAAAATATCGAAATTAAGCCTAATTTATATTATTTAAAATATTTATATAATTTTTAAATATGAAATAAATGTTAAAGTGCCACAGAGTGCAGAGCCACAGCTGGAATTAGTTGGGTAAATATGGGTGGGTAAATATCTATCTATCTGTTTACTTGGAGCAACCAAAACATTTACTCTCTCATAATTCCTATGAAAATACGAGTATAATACGCAATGCCATATGCCATAGGCCATACGCCAAGACAACAGCCAAGACAACCAGCAACAGAAAATTTAATTAAGGAAATACCGCTGCGATCAGCACAAAATATGAAACGCTTGTGAGACCTTCTCTAATCAAGAGAACGATAAAACCGATACGCGACTGAATGAAAACCCCCACCAATCCGTAATCCAGCAACGGCAGTTGGTCAAGCGCGGGTGCGAGAGGGGCACAACAGATGGGCAGAGTATACGCCGCGGAGAGTGTCTCGGAGAGCAGTAATTAGACAAACAGTGAGAGTAAATTGTGGATGCACGACATTGAAATATTACTCATGCTCAGCTTAGGGGTTTCAATGATACACTGGCAGGGAGTTACGCGGTGTGGAGAGGGAGTTTGGCGATCTTATAGGGGTACTCAAGATATCTACAGTAGATAGATGTATATATTAGCCCATAAAGGAAGGAGTATTGGGGGTACAAATCAAAGGGCGCTACACATTACCAGAATTAGTGGTACTAGAACTTTACTTTTAAAAGTTATTCAAACCCAATGTATCCCAGAGCAAGAAGCGCCAAACCAACGAATAAATAATATTTCTTGAGCAACGCAGCTAGAGGATTCACCCATTTATTGCTCATAATCCCAGTGCTATTCCAAGTGGCTACTCCTAGTCAAAGTAAAGCATAAAAAGTGGAGTAAAAAGAGCATTCAGTCATCGGTTTAATTAAAAATGGAAACCTACTGCCATTCAGCTCTTTTTCTCCTATGCTCTGCCCATGCCTTTCGCACACGTTCAGTTCTCTGAGGCAAAGCGCAGCGAGCGGTTGAATTTCAGATCGAGTGCTGAGTGTTGAGTGCTGCTGAGTCTTGTGGCCATGTGACGGCTTAATTAAAGAATAATAATAGAATTTTTATATCATACGCGGGGCATTACACAAGCCAGAGAACATGGGCAATGTGCAGCCGCGTCCACTGGAGCCGCGCAATGTGGCAAACCGGCGAAGTAGTAAGTGGTCACAATCAGGGGGTCCCCCTTTGGCAGCTTGAAGATCTTTTGCAACTCTTTCGCAGGCATCCTTTGGAACTTTCGGTACTCGAATGCAGCACGCCGGCGGGAGGATCTCGCGGTGATTGTGCACAACTCCAGGATGAGCATAGCCGAGTGGTTGGATATCTTGGAGCTGCAGCAGTACGAAGGTTTGGGCTGTCTCTGACCTGCCCTAACTGGCATATAAACTGTGTTTGTTCTTTAGGTAACTTGCAGGCCTACAGCACTGTGGATGATGTGGTGGACATTACGGATAAGGAGCTGAAACGCTGCGGCATTCGCAGTGCCCATCGCCAGCTGATGATCAACAGTCTGCTGGGTGTGCGGGCCAAGCGACGGCAATCCATGAACTTGGAGGGTAAGTCGCCCCAAGTCAATTATTATGCATGGGATTATTTATATTCTTAGCTTTCTTTGCCAACAGCCAGCAGAAGTGTGCCGCGTGCCGTGCTGCGCCGCAAGAATTCCTGTCCGTTGGTTTATCTGGAGGAAAGTTCCAGCGATATCGCGGGAAGTGCCGATAGCGGACGGGGCTTGATTATTACCAAAAGTGGCAAGGTTCTCAAGCAACTGGCTTTTGATGATACAAATACCATGTGAGTGAGGGGAAAGGGGGCTTACAAATATTTATATTAATATAGGTAGTTTGTGCTACCCTTTTTCTGTCTTCAATTTATCTTTCTGCGTTGAATTTCAAACTCAAATCAACTTCCACAATATAATACGTTATCCCTCGTTATATCCACCCTGCCGAGCCCGCATTTCCCCTTTGCCTTCTGAGACGAGCATCTCTCTGTGAATTACACTCGTATATTTTCAATAACAAAAACTCTGCGCATGCTCCAAGAAATTTCCCATCCAAAAAACAACACGAAAGCTGCCTTGGAAGCGGCAAAAAGGAGTCTTAAAACAAAACCCAAAACAAACCGAAACAACCCTCGCAAGGACACCCGAGTACGAATCCGAACGGGGAGGACATGGACATGGCCGTAACATTTTCAGAGCAATTGCAAACGGCGCAGAGTTCACACGGATTACCCGACGGTTAAGGCAAACGCAAAAAAATATATAGAAATAGGATTTTTTTTTTCTGCTGTTGATTGAATTCTGCTGCTGTCATGTAAAATTCAGGCAACTCCTGAATGGAAAAAGGTGCTTAAAAGTTTGCTTAAACTCAAATAAAAGTGTTCTTTGCTGCCAAATAGTTTTTGGGGCGTGTCCCGTTCCAACAATTTGATTTGATTAGAAAGCTTGGTATAGCCAAAATGGGCGTAGCAGGTGAGTGATAAGAAATACAGAGAAACAAATATGGGAAATATACAAAGAAATCGCATGCCTAAAAGTCGGTAAATTTCAATTTGCAATGAAGAAAGAAAGGCAGCCAAGCCGGTGGCTGTAGTTTTTTTTACTACAATTCGATTTGTATTTTTTTTGCACTTGAACTTCAGACAAAAAGTTGTACATATACCAAGGACCAAAATGTCCTTGTGCGAGCGAAATTTCCCCCGAAGTGGCGTGCCGCACATGAGGGGAATGGCCGTTTGGCAGTCAGAAATTACCCAAAATAAGGGAAATTCACTCACCTCATCTCACCCACACTCAAACCACACGCTTTTCCCTGCTGCATTTACAGCTACGAGGAACTGAGACCGCGCTCCAAGTGCAACAGTCCCCACTGGGCCACTGACAGCGAGATGGAGCTGAATAGCGGCAGCAATGCCGCCTCCACACCGATTGCCGTCAACTCGCCGAATCCGACTGAGCAACAGGAGGCCATTGCCCTGAAGAAGGCACTCGAATGGGAGCTGAGTTTGGATGCCAGGGAGCTGCGTTCGCATGCCTGGTACCACGGACCCTTGCCCCGCCAACGGGCCGAGGAGATTGTGCAGCGCGAGGGCGACTTTCTGGTGCGGGACTGCGCCTCACAGCCGGACAATTATGTGCTCAGTTGTCGCTGCAAGCTGGCAGTGCTGCACTTTGTGCTCAACAAGGTGGGTGCCGAGAGATCCCCTGAAAGTATTCCCGTAACTATAATCCTCTGATTCTTGCAGCTGGTGCTACAACCGGAGACGGTGTACGAGCGGATCCAGTATCAGTTTGAGGAAGATGCCTTTGACACGGTGCCTGACCTAATCACCTTCTATGTGGGCTCTGGCAAGCCCATTTCAGCCGCCTCGGGTGCGCTCATTCAGTATCCGTGCAACAGGCGGTATCCACTGTCGTTCTATGGCCACAAGATCGTGGGTAACCAACTGCACAGCCAAATGCTGGCCGGGCTACGTGGCCTGAGTCCGTTGAACTCTCCGATCGGCAGCAATGGCGCAGGATCTGCAGTCTTTCGCTTTGATCCACAGCAACAGCAGCAGCAGCAGCAGCAGCAGCAGCAGCAACAGCAGCAGTCGGTGGCATCGCCGGGCAGTCCACACTGCTCGCCACCACGAGCACGTCGCGAAGTTCCTCCGCCGCCTCGGCTGCCCTGCAAGAAGCAGCCGCAGCGATCCCAGAGCCTGACGCCCGCACAGGCCATGGTCGTGAGCAACATCAACAAGCTGCAGGAGCAGCACCAGCAGCAGCTGCAGGAGGCCAATGGAAATGCCAATGGCAATGGAATGGCACGTTTCCAGACCATAGCCAGGTGCAATCCCACCAGCGATCTGCAGCAGCATTTGGAGAACAAATTCACCACCCACTCGCTGCCACGGCCGAGTACTTCAGCCGCACAGGCACTGCGTCAGCAGGCAGCGGCCAGAATGTCCAGTTTGGCCAGAAACTGCAGCCTGGACACAGCGTCGGATTCGAGTCGGCCACCCAGTCCGCCGCCCAAGCCGCGCAAGGAGCCGATGGCCGCCGTGCTGGCCTACCAGGCGAGTGGCTCCGATTCGGGCAACGGTTCGGGCGACTCTGCCCTGGGGGACGGCAGCGAGGTGAGCATACAGCGTGGCGTGATCATCAAGAATCCAAGATTCATGAGCAGCTCCGTGTCCAATGGCACCCTGAAGAGCTTCACCGAGTTCGATGCCATGGCGGCAGAGGAGAATCTCTTCACCTTGGCCATTGAGGAGGTGCGAGTGGTGAGTGAGAGAGCGCAGCGGCAGTCCCCTGGAGAAGTAATCCTCATGCAATCCCGTCTCCTCCTACTCCTCTTTCAGGGCAGCAAATTTGACTTTGAGAACTTCAGCACATTGCTGCTGCCGTCGGTGGAGAACAAACCGCTGGATGGGGATGCCCTGAACACCTTCAAGATGATGCTCCTGGAAACGGGTCCCAAGCTGCTGGCGGAGCACATAACCCGCATCGATATCGGCCTGTTTCTGGAGCAGCCCGACGATGAGTTGGACTACTTTCTGAGCTGTTCGGGCCTGGAGCTGCTGACACTGCCGCATGGCAAACTCTTTCGGGAGGACATCATTGAGCGGACGCAGTGCATCAAGCTGATGGTGGCCGTCACCATACTAACCTGCCAGACGGATCTGGATCGGGCACAGCTGCTCAGCAAGTGGATACAGATTGCCGTCGAGACGAAGACGGCCTTGGGGAATCTATTTGGCTTCTGTGCCATTATGTTGGGCCTGTGCATGCCACAGGTGGGTGCCCTCACACAGTTTTCACCACAGAAAGATAATGATTTTCACTCTCCCTTTGGTTTAGATCCAAAAACTCGATCAGGCCTGGCACATTCTAAGGCAAAAGTACACGGACAGCGCCTTCACGTTCGAGGCCAAGCTGCGTCCCACATTGAGCAGCATGAACGAGGCCTCCAATCCGCAGGCGCCCAACACCACAGTGCCGCATGTGCTGCTCTATGCCCTGCTCATCGATCGCCCGGTCATGGATATTATCAATCATTCGAATATGGACGATCGTCCGGCACTGTATCACACCTGCATTGCGCCCTGGGAATCGAAGGCGGATGACTTTGGCATGTCCATCAACTTCCAGCATTTGGATGCCTCGCGTGGCTTCCTCAAGAGCCTCGATCTGTACCGCAAGAATGCCAAAATGATGCTCGAAGATGCCAGCACGAGGCTGGATGAGCTGCTATCGGATGCTTTTCGGTATACATACTCTGGCCCCATCAAAAGTTTTTTCCCGCTAATTTGCTTTGCTTTTACAGAACTGAATTCCATGTGAAGTTTCTTTGGGGCAGCTGTGGGGCCACGGCCAAGCCCGAGGATCGGCACGGCAAGCTGGAGAAGGTGCTAACACTAATGGCCGACAAGTTCTGCATGATGGCCGAGAAGTGAAGTGAAAAATAACAAAACAAACGCAACGATATGATATGGACTCTAGTTTCTAGTTGATAATAATTACTAATAAAAAAGATCGTCATCCCACACACTTCCAACTCAACTATACACTATACCACTCTATCAATCAATCAATCAATCAAGTATCTATGTATCTCCAATTGTCTACAGACCCTCCGCAAATTTGAATTTCGTGCTGTTCTCTACCTCAGCCTGGGTACATTCTGTATTTTATATATATAATTTAATTTATATATTTAAGCCAGAAACCACACACAGAAGCACTTTATGTTACAGTTCAAAATATTTATGTATTAATCCTTAGTTAAGCCAAAACTAAAAAAGAAAAAACCAAAAACTCTAGTTATACGACAACGGAATGGAGGAAAGGGAAGGAATCAAAATAGAAACCTACTACAGTATATACGAGATATTTATTTATCCACGCAACTCTCTCCAAGAGGGCACACACAAATCTTCTAACTCTGAACTACCAAAGTCTAGTACTTAAATTATATTCAACTAAATAACTTATTAAACTATAGAGCGGACAATATACATTAATCAAAGGCAACATATTTATAGTATACATATATGAACACTCCCACACACATAGGCATACCCCCCCCACTAAGAATGCATAATTCTTTTGCAATTTTGATAAGTGATAGTGCAGTAAATAAAATGCAAATACAATACAGAAAATATTATAAAAATCTTAAGGGAATAATAATTATTATCGGTGGCACTCCGACCCTTGATCTTATATATTTACAGCTTGGGATTGTGTGGGCAACGAAATGAAAGAATACATGCGGAATACGACACTTTATAGAAGGTTTGAAAGGGAAACGATTATGGTAATTTTTTATAGAATTTTGTATATAATTGGAGCTAAGTATGATCCTCCAAATGAAAACCCAGCGGAAATATAGTTGCATAAACTGGTAATCATTTTGTATAGTTTTCAGGACCATTTTTAATGCAAATAAAATACAGAAAATTAAAATATTAAGGCACCAACTACATAAATTATTAACTGCCATACAAACAAATAGCAAAAAGTTCCTCAGGCATTAGCACTCTTACCCAAACGATAAGTAATACCCCACTAAAAACAAAATTAACCCAATTTAAGCAATCAGTAAAATATTCCACAGTATAGATTACCCTGCAGCATTAGCCAGATTCCAAACGAAGGAAAAAAACAATTTGTAGATTAATTTGCAGCATTAAACAGATTCGATAGGATACTTTTATAGACCGCACACACTTGAGGGAGCAACCACTTGGACGCTAGAGGTTGTTGTTACGACGAGGAAACTTAAATTACGATTACTCGAAAATGTGCAGCATTATCAGAGCCTCAAGTGGCGAACCCAACAACGGGCTTTATTATCTCAACGCATACATACTTGTAGGAAGGGTGCGCTGCGTCCAAAGTGCCATACGGGCATGCAAAAACCCATTGGCTCTGCCCGACACTTTGTTTGACATTGTGCCCTGGTCAGAGCTGGAGACCGGTCGTTCATTGCTTTAGTGCCCAAAAAAAAAAACATAGAGCGCCAACTTTTGTGAGCTTTAAGCTTGCGCTGATCTAGTCTTGTTTTTGTTTCGGCTGAGAGTCATGAGCTGTCGTTGCACTCGAAAGCTGACACTGGCCATGAGCGGCTGTCTGATTATTTTGGTGATCGCCCTCACCGTCGGCCTTTGTGTGGGTCTGGGCGGCGGCGAGAGCGAGGCAGTACGCGAGGTAAGAAAATATACATAAAAATATTGGCTGTCTGTACTGGGTGAAACTCAACCTGGGCTTTGGCATTTGATATTTTGCTTTTAGGATCCGCCCATATTCACAATCGATCATGCGGCCAACACTTTCGTGCTGAATGGTGAACCCTTCCGATATGTTTCGGGATCGTTTCATTACTTCCGTGCAGTGCCCGAGGCCTGGAGGAGTCGTTTGCGCACGATGAGAGCATCGGGCCTGAATGCAGTGGATACGTGAGTACCCGTTAATTTCCAGCAAAAAACTTTAGGCATAAGTAGCTCTATAACAGATATGGGAAACTTCACTTTCAGTATGGAAATTTATAGCAATTTATTGCGATAATTTATTTTGCCTGCGAACCATGCGAGCAGCGGCTCTTAATGCATTGGATACGTTCGTGCTCAAAACTAATCCACTTTGTGCTCAAAGATATCTCTTCTATATACCCCCAGCTATGTGGAATGGTCGCTACACAATCCCCACGATGGCGTCTACAACTGGGAAGGCATTGCCGATGTGGTCAAATTTCTGGAGATTGCCCAAGAGGAAGACTTCTATATAATACTGCGCCCCGGGCCCTATATCTGTGCAGAGCGCGATAATGTAAGTCAAACATCAACTAAAGCATAGCCATTAATTCCCTGTTGATTTCTCCTTTAGGGTGGCCTGCCCCATTGGCTATTCAGGAAATATCCCAGCATCAAAATGCGAACCAGTGACAGTAATTACCTGGAAGAGGTGGGTAAATGGTATGCAGTGCTGATGCCACGCCTGCAGCACCTGCTGATCGGCAATGGGGGCAAGATCATCATGGTGCAGGTGGAGAACGAGTACGGCGACTACGAATGCGACAAAGTCTACCTAAATTGGCTGCGCGACGAGACGGAGAAGTATGTGGCTGGCAAGGCGCTGCTCTTCACGACGGACATACCCAACGAGCGCATGAGCTGCGGCAAGATCGATAATGTGTTTGCCACCACGGACTTTGGCATTGATCGAAGTGAGTTGCCCCACCCCACGACAACCTGGTTGAACCCCACTCGAATCTCTATCCAAAACAGTTCACGAGATCGACGATATTTGGGCAATGCTACGCAAACAGCAGCCCACGGGACCGCTGGTCAATTCGGAGTTCTATCCAGGCTGGTTGACCCATTGGCAGGAGCTGAATCAGCGACGCGATGGTCAGGTGGTGGCCGATGCCTTAAAGTGGGTGATGCTAGCTGCTCTTGGGCCAGTTAATCCAACTAATCTCGGATCCATTTTAGGACCATTCTGAGCTACAATGCCAGCGTCAATCTGTACATGTTCTTTGGCGGCACCAACTTTGGATTCACGGCCGGCGCCAACTACAATCTGGATGGTGGCATTGGCTATGCGGCGGACATCACCAGCTATGACTACGATGCCGTGATGGACGAGGCTGGCGGCGTGACCAACAAATATAACCTCGTTAAGCAGGTGATTGGCGAGGTTCTACCCCTGCCCGAGATAACGCTGAATCCCGCCAAGCGTTTGGCCTACGGCAAAGTGGAGGTGACGCCCTCACTCGCCCTGCTCTCGGCCGAGGGACGTGCAGCCCTGGCCAAGGGCAACCCCGTGGATGCGACAAAGCCAAAATCCTTTGAGGAACTCGATCTGTACTCGGGGCTGGTGCTGTACGAGACGGAACTGCCCAGCATGGACCTCGATCCGGCTCTCCTGAAGGTGGATCAGATCAACGATCGGGCCCATGTCTTTGTGGATCAGCAGCTGGTGGGCACACTGTCCAGGGAGGCGCAAATATATTCGCTGCCATTGAGCAAAGGATGGGGCAGCACGCTGCAGCTGCTGGTGGAGAATCAGGGACGCGTCAACTTTTACATCGCCAACGACACAAAGGGCATCATCGGTGAGGTGAGTCTACAGCTGCATAACGGCGGCTACCTGCCGCTGGAGAACTGGAAGAGCACTGCATTCCCCCTCGAAGCAGTGGACGTGGAGAACTGGCGGAAACAGAGCGGAGAGCGGGCACTGGATGCCTTTCTGGCCAGGCAACGCATCCTGCGCAATGGACCCATCCTCTATACGGGCAGCCTCAACGTGGAGGAGATCGGCGACACCTACCTAAACATGGCTGGCTGGGGCAAGGGCGTGGCCTATGTGAATGGCTTCAATCTGGGCCGATACTGGCCCGTGGCCGGTCCCCAGGTCACGCTCTATGTCCCCAACGAGATTTTGAAGGTGGGCGATAACTCGTTGGTGATTCTGGAGTACCAACGGACGAACAAGACAGCAAATGGTGAGGAGCTACCCGCTGTGCAGTTTGATGCAGTTGCCCAACTGGACGGACAGTCTGGAGATGTGCCACTCAAGTGACATTTCTTCAAGGAAGATAACCAATTATAACTATACATATTACTAATAGATGTAGGTACTGCATTTGAATAAATGATTTTTTGAGCCTCAGGCAATTGGTGCCTAAATTATTTTCATAATTTAAGGAACGATTATATCGAAGATGCTTAAAACCCTGTTGTGGATTCAAAATGGTATTATATCAATCAAATCCAATTGATCCAACAGGTCCACTTATGGTATAAAATAATAAAGAGAAACGTTCGCGTTATGTTTACTTCACAAAATCAAAAATATATATCTACTGCATTAGAAGGTCTTGTTTTGATTGATCTTTTGCATCAACAACCTTTGTTAAGCTTTATTATATATATTTGCTAATTTTCTTATTATTATAAATTTATAATTGATAAATTCTATATTCAAATAAATTGTTTTTTGTTAATGTGCTTGACTGACTTGCATTTTAGTTTCAGCTCGTTTTCAATTGACTTTTTCCTTTACCATTATTATCCTATTTTAATTTTAATCTTTTTTTGTTTTTTGTATTATTCTTTTAATGTATACTTTGATACTTTTTGTGCTTTAATTTTGATATATTCCTAATTTTTAATGGGCTTTATCATTGGCAAATGGGGAGATTCTCAGATTCAGAGTTCTCTATGCAAAATTGAGCATTAAATCATTTAATGTCTTGGGATTTCTTTAGATAATTGGGAGAGTCTTAACGAAAGAAGATCCATTCCGAAATTTTGAGATTATTTTATTCAACATCAAGTAGAGCAACAAGGCTGGTTTCTATGGCAGTCATTTGTTATAGGGTTTGTGTTTTTATACCCGTACTCAAAAAAATTTAAGGGGTATATTGTATTTGTGGTAAAAGGTGATGTGTGCAAAAGTGATGTGCGTCTTTCTGTCTGTAAACTGTCAAATTTTGTACAATTCTACATAGATCATAAGCTCAAAAGTTCATATACTGAGTACGGGTATAAAAGTAGAGTCGCGTCCCAAGAAGCGACATGAACTCACAGGTTCCTTCTCGTTAATTAAATATTTGGCAAAATACCCTCCTATAGCTTTAATACAGATTTTTGGAATGTTTTTGGACAAATCAGGAATGGATCTTCAGTGGGTAATTAATACATAGTTGCTCAGTTGTTGTTTAGGGCAGGATGTGTAGGATTAAGCCTTGGTTAAATTAACTCCTATCTAATGGAAATATATATAAGTATAGTTCAGAATCAGGGTCAGTAATAATATCAAGGTAAATAAGAACACAACTCGAGTAGTAAATCTTCATTCAAGGTACAAGAACGAATGCATTTTGTGCTCTTCTTTAAGAGTTGAGTACAAAAGTTAAGAGTGCGCGTCATCATAAATCAACCACAAACTGAACTCAAGGTAAATTACGAGAGCGTAGTTTTACATCAAGTTGCAGTTTGAGTTTTTTTGCAAAAATATATATATAGCTTACTTTTTGTTTGTTTTAGTTTTCTAATCTGTTTCTGTTAATTTTAAGCTCTTTAAAATGAGAAAAGCAAGCTACATGGTATGCGTTTTTCTTTGTTTTTCTTATAGTATTTCTATATGTGCGTCTTTTTTTTATAAAAATAATTATTATAGTGTTTTTGCATTCATGATAGATATTTTGTTGTTTTGTGCTAGGTTGTAGCTTTTGTTTTCAGTTTAGGAATGAGTTTCGTTTTATGTTCGCTTTTTGTTGTTTGGAAAATTGTTGCATTTAATTTCTGTCGTTTTTTTTCTCACTATCTCTCTCTCTCTATACATTCATTAAAAATATATCACAGCTGCATTTCGAGTAAAAAATGTCTTCCCTCTTCGTTTACTTTCATTTGTAAAAATGTATAGAAAATGTCTTCAAAATGTTTTGCTTTGAGTTTTGTTTTCATTTTGTTTCACCATTTTTGGTTGATTTTGGGCAAAGAGAAAGCCGACGTAAAAACAGCAAAAAATTTGGCAACCTAGTTAATGTGTTTTTAGTTAGTCAATGTCCCCACACACGAAGACGGAATGCGTTTGCGTTTTAGTTAGACACGTACATAGCTAGCTACAGTATAGGTATACTCGTGTATACGAGTACAGACACATATGGGTAGTAGATAGTATAAGGTATTTATAGTATAGTTAACTAACCGAAGCGTAGATGAGTATTTGTAGTGATTTTCCTCCTCGTATTCCTTCTCCTTTCATTTGTCTCTAAAGTGCTGTGGGTGCAGCGAGGGCCATTTGTCAGTGCCATTTCGATTTTTGCGTATAAATGTCGGCACGCAAATTCTGTGCAAAACAAATGCCCAAAATCTACAAGGGAATTGAAATATTAGTAAATGCTCAATGGAAAAGATTAAAGCAAAACAAAAGAACAGAAAAAAGTAATTAAAATCAAATAAAAACCTGGAAAAACATGACCGCAATGACAGCCGTAGAAATTATAATCAAATTATGCTCCATCCACTCTTCGCCAGCCTGAACGCAGCCCTTTTCATAGATGATCTTGGACAGTTCCAAGCCCTGGCAATGAATCAAATAGAAATCAAATAAAATATGGAATATAATAAATTAGAAAAAGATTAAACTAAAACAAAGAATAGGGTATCACAGGGTATTCTGTTCGTTCAGCACCTGCAGCATCAGCAGGCCAACGCAGGCTGCTGCCACACTTATCAGATGTGCCTCCAGCCAATCCTCGCCAGCGCGCAAACAGCCACGCTCATGTATATTCCTATCCACAGGCTGCTTGCACAGATTATTTATGGATGATTACACGATACATTATGAGTAAACCTAAACTTAAAACCACTTACGTATCCCTCTTTTCGCACATCATATCCGCATTGCTTGTTTTTGATAAGCTCTTGGGGACGGCGACGGCAACACGAGAAGGGCACCCCGCAGGCCTCACGGCTGCCAATGGCAATGGACGAGCAATTGAAATAGTTGTTGCTGTCCCAGTCCTTGGGGCCATCAATGCCGCAGCACTGCAGCCAGTCCTCCTGTATCCAATCAATGAGATTCTGCTGATCGGCATCCTCACGATAATGCCGTATGAAGGCCTTGAGCCCCTCAGTGGCTTGGTCTTTGATCTGTAGCATGGCAAACCATTAAAATGAGCATATCTTGATTATGGTGAGACTTACCCAGCCCTTGTCCTTGAGCACAAATGCCAAAGCACAGAAGCCAATCTCAGCTATGAGCAATATGCTCAGAAAAATGGCATACTACAGAGAGGCAATATTTCACATTAAATGGGTTTAAATGTAAACCATTTTGCATACCCACCGCCGCCAAAAGACAAGTATTCTCCCGCAATGCGCCCACGCTGCCCATGAAGCCGAGAAGGAAGGTAATGCCTCCCAATATAATCAACACGAAAGCCGGATCCAAGGCTATGAAATTAAGCTTGGCAAAGTTGCGAAACATATCTTTCTCGCTCCAAGCCCAGATACCCACGGATAGCACCATGAGAGCAGCCATCCATATAAAAACATTGCCCATGAAGAGCATGTATTTCAGGCAGCAACTGATTTCGCTTGTCTCGCGTCGATATTTGCGCACTGCAGGCATCTCCGGAACGATTTAAACTTGATTTGTACACTAATTATAATAACTATGACTAAAACATAAACCAAAACGCTATTTTCACTTATTTTTACTGAAATCGGATCTATCGATAAAATATACCGTCGACCCTCAAAAATATACACAAATATACCTTCTCATTTTCATAATATACCACGCAAATACCGAGGAAAATCATATTTCTTAATTTTGATTTTTGATTTAATATAAAAAGCTTTTTAGGACTCTCAACACCAAACATACAATTTTATCAGATAGATGAACTAGTTTTCTACAATCGAGCTTATTTTAAGGACTCCCATTTATGTGATTGTTAATAAAATAGTAAATAATTTTTTCCGTATTCATGCATTTGATTAGATTCCTCACATATGTTATGTTAACCCACTAAAAGACATGGAAAATAAATGGCCTATATTACTGGACATAACTTGGACAGAAAGGGTGGCAATAAGAATAAGGTAAGGTATGAATAAGAAAACGTACAGCCTTTGTGTCATACCATACACCATTAACAACCATTGTATATTAACAAACGCACGAATACTAGGATGCTTGAGGAAGCTTGGAGCAGTTCGGGGGGGAAGAAAGCTAAAGCAAACAGAAGGATCTACAAGGAGAATTTAAAAACCGTATTCGGTAATCTGTTTAAATGGAGGTGGTCGCCTAACTAAATTTAGTATTACAGTATTTTTCGGTATATTTTGTACGTTTAAAATTGTATCAACAATGAATCTTTAAACATATGTATCTCGTTAGATACATTTGATTTTTATTGAACAATTTAAGCAACATGGAACGAGCCACATTCTGCATACCTTGTATAAATTGATATTATAGAATTGACGTAATTTTGTTGGTATTGTCAGGATCCAATAAGTGCAGAAACTACTCAGTTTTAAAGCTATCGGGACACAAAGCAGCTTGGAAAACATAATCAACATTAATTAAAGGAAATAGGGTATACCCTACTGACAGCAGAAACTTGGTTGATCAGGCACAATGACGTCACATTCCGTACACACTTTTGATGCTTTGACTGGTTTTGCTTAAACCCTATTTTGTAAACAGTCCCATAAGAGGGAGTCCGTCAAATTAACCAATTTCGTGGAAAATTGATTCATCAACCGGATAAAATTATATGTTCAGCGTTGAAAGTCATTATTAGCTAGTAATATTAAGCCGAATATTAAAATCTAGAAATATGATTTCCGATCATGGACAGAGAACGATTAACCCATGGCCAACAAGTGGGTATTTCGATTTGAGCAGGAATAATTTTAAACCTCAAACATATTTTCGCATTTCAGGAGAAATATTTTTCAGGTCAAGTAAATAGGAAGGAATGGGGGTACAAGGACCGAATAAAACAGAATTATTTACCGTAGTTTAACTCAAGTTGTTCAGCTTGTTTCATAGCGAAGGGTTTTTTCTTCGGTATATTTACGGTATATTACGAAATGAGAAGGTGTATTTCGGTATATTGACTTCATGCGGTATCGATACACCCGCGGTCACACTGGTCAGCAGGAGGAAAAAACGCAGACAAAACGCAGGAGGAATTAACAAAATAAATACATATTTAATCAAGTTTGCAAGTGCTGTGCTCGGTGGTTTTGTGAAACATTTAGTTCGTTTTTCCAAGCGTGCGCGGTTATTGCTACCTATGACGACAGTGAGTTTTTCCCCAGCCTGTGCAAGTGTATGAGTGTGTGCGTGCGTGAGTTTTTGAGATTTGCTGATGGCTGAAAATGTTTAATTAGCAACGAAAATCGAGGAAAATGCATATACTAACTTGAAATAGCCAATATACATGAAGGAAATTCAGCGAAAAATGTAAGAAAAGTTGATATTATAAGCCCTGTAATGGCCCTTAGGGCGAACAACCCCCCGCATTTAATCAAAGAAAAATGTTTGTATGTGTGTGCTCTCCCGTGCTGGCAGCGCAGTTGACGGCCGAAAAAATTTGTAATAAAAAGTGAAAATTCTTCTAATAATAACAATGGTACGATTCTGCCAGGTTGCAAAGAACAAAATCAGATGCGTGGCGGACAGTGTAAAAGTCAAGCAAGCAAAATTATGTGAATCGCGTATCTGGCGCATGAATTACATACATATGTACATACGCTAGCAGCAGCAGCGCGACAGCGCTGTAAAGTGCGTTGCGTCGCTGCCGTGGTCGCCATCATAGCAAAAAAAAAATGAAAAAGGAAATGAAATATTGTGATCCCACACGGTTGGAAACTCGAAATAATGCCGCTAATTGTACGGAGAATATACACACAGATATTTGTCGAGTAACTAATGTAATGGGGAGAAGTAAACTTTTGTGAAAAGTACAGTGCTGCATTTACTTTTGAACGAAACGAAACGAACCAACTCAACTCTCTTCTTTCCTTCTGCCTCTAATGTGCAATATGGCAGAGCAAATGCGTAAAAATCACAACGTCAACGATTGTTGTTACTGTTTTTGGTGTTTGTGTTGGCAACACGCTCTCTTGAGCTGCAATTAATTTTTGAGCGAGTTTAAGAGTGCGCCCGTGCGTGCGGGTGTGTGTGCATTGGAAAAAGTAATAAGATTTTAAAGCTAATTTCGATATAAAAAAAAACTAAAAAAAATCATACATATTTATGTATAGAGAAAACGCAACGGTGTGTGTATATAATTGTATACCTGTATATATCCACATGCGGATTTCTGTGTGCTTGTCTATGCCTGTGTAAGCTGAGTGCGTGCATGTGTGTGTGTGCTGTGAGGCTGAAAATGGAAATTATATAAAAGAAGCTTTCGGCTTAGGCTTTACTTTACAACCAATCCACACGATCAATAAACCAGAAAAAACAGATTCGACTTGCGGCCAACTGTTTATGTGAAATTCTAGAGGTTCGGGCCCAAAAGCCCGTTATTTAATATTCTCCGATATTAATTAAAATTATATTTTCAAATAGGGGGAAACATTATACCCCAGGAACAAAAACAAAACGCAGCATGCGACGTCGCTGCTTACGTCGCAGTCGCTCCCAATGTACTTTGCTCACTTGATACACAAAAAACGGTACTCGCCGCTCATCTCATCTTCATCTCTCTAGGAGAGTGCATGAGAGGGAGAGGCAGACGGCTCTTCCTGATCGACTCTGCTCCCCCACCCACTTTTACTCCCTTTTTTCGCATGTTCTGCTGACTGGGTGGTGCGGTGGGATGACAAGCGCCCCCCTTATTTGTGTGTGTGCCTCTGTGTTTGTGTGTTACAACAACCACCAAAGCCAAAGGCAAAGCTCGTTGACGACTGGCAGCGGCTTCCTTTTGTCTAGCTAATAAAATAAACACACACAAAATAAAAACTGCAAACCTTAACCGGAACTTGAAAGACAAGCAAGCTGACGTTTGTCAATATGGCTTCATTTCCGTTTTAGAATTTCGTCAGAGCCATTTCAAATTTCGCCAAGATTTACTTTCACCTAGCGAAAAACCATATGTATATAGAAATACAAGTGTGTGTATGCATGTAGTCTCTATTAATGTATGTCCTGACGGGGTGTATGATTAATACATTACATTTACATCCACATGGTATGTACATTTACATGTGAAAGCATATTGAATTTGTAAGTTTATCGGTCGCTCTGGTATACATACTCACATGCCGCCCCCCCTGTGCCCGTGTCGTGTTATGTGATGGTGGGGTGCTGGTGCTCCACTTTTGTATGCAACAAATTCAGTATTTTGCTGTTGCATACTCCCCTCCCCGACCCTTACTGCTAATACCACAGGGTCTGGCGAGGGATGGAGATAGGTAACAACAAAATGAAGCCTGTCAGAGTAGTGCGTCTCACCCTTCAAAATTACCTATCCTATTCTTCGATCATGCTAACATGTGGCAACACTGGTTCGGATTTTACGACTAGCGTTAGAGGGAGAGTACTTAATAACGGTGCTACAACGAATATGCACTTGCCCTGTCTCGCCCGTAAATATTTGTTTACCTGCCTCTGTCGCTGTCAGGGCGAGGGTTCAGTACATGACATACTATATATGTATGTGCCTATGTAGCCGTGACTGTGTTCGTGTGTGTGTGTAGTTCGATGTACATACAGTGGGTCACAGGTTATAATGGCAGATTTTTAGATCAATATAAAGACAAAGGTGTAATTGAAAAGTCTTTTCTTTAATATTAAAAAAAAAACCTACAGCAAGTGCAAAATTAAAACCACCGTCTGTGTGTGTGTGTGTATCTCTGACAAAATCTCTGTATGTGTGTGTGTGTAAAATAATTGTAAATGAAAGGAAAAAAAAAACAGTTGAAAAGACACAGCCGCAGAGTTGCCATATCAATCAAACGCAGCGGGGAAAGGAAAGTTATGTTCAACCCCAGAATAAAATATAGAAAAAAAAGATATAACAGCCGAAACTAGAAGCGTTTCAGCATTTAAAACGAACAAGCCTTAACTACAACTACAGCAATTGCTTATTCGTTAACTTGTTTTTTTCAGAGCCGAACGCAATAATTTTAAACTGAAATCAGATTAAAGCGATGTCCGCCAAAACCGAGGCGGACAATACAACGGCCGCCAGCTCCGGCGGCGGTGGCAACAGTAGCAGCACTGGCGGCGGCGGCGGGGGAACGGGCAACACATCCTCCTCGAATGGAACCGCCACACCGGCGCGTCGTCTACGCACACGCAACTCCACGGGCAATGGTCCGGCGAGCGGAAGTGAATCCGGCAAGAAATCCAATCCAAACGATGAACCCTCAACACCAGCTGCTGCTTCGGCCGCCAGTGGCCATGGCCCGTCGCCGGCTGCGGCCACGGAGCGTCCCATGCCGAGCGTTCCCATGAACCATGCCAGCAGCAGTGTGTCGGCGAGCAGAAAGTACCACAACAGCTGTCCCCATCCCACGCCCACAGTGCACAAGAAGACGGTGCACACGCAGCCGCACAGCAGCAATAAGTTTGATCAGGGCAAGAACGAGGAGTTCCACTTTGATACGCCGCCCGAGTGCCCCGTGTTTCGGCCCACGGCAGAGGAATTTAAGAATCCGCTGGCCTACATCAGCAAGATTCGGTCGATTGCAGAGAAGTGTGGCATTGCCAAGATCCAGCCGCCAGCGACATGGTCGCCACCGTTTGCCGTGGATGTGGACAAGCTGCGTTTTGTGCCGCGTGTCCAGCGGCTCAACGAGCTGGAGGCCAAGACCAGGGTGAAGTTGAATTTCCTGGATCAAATCGCCAAGTTTTGGGAGCTGCAAGGCTCCTCCCTCAAGATCCCAATGGTGGAGCGCAAGGCCCTCGATCTGTACACCCTCCATCGCATTGTACACGAGGAGGGTGGCATGGAGCAGACCACCAAGGACCGCAAGTGGGCAAAGGTGGCCAATCGTATGCAGTATCCATCCAGCAAGAGTGTTGGTGCCACCCTCAAGAGCCACTACGAGCGCATTCTCCATCCGTTTGAGGTGTACACCTCGGGCAAGGTGCTGGGTCCAGCTGCAGCCGCTGCCGCAGCCACGGCCAGCGGCACACCCACGCCCGTGAAGCTCGAAGATGTGGGCACTGAGTACAAGGCCCACGAGATAGCCACCCGTCAGCAGATCGCACCGCCCAATGAGACGAACACACGCCGCTCCAAGCGCTTTGGCAACTCCACTGCCAGCTGCGGCCTAGCAGGCGGCGCATCCTGTGGCAAGGATGGTGGGTCTCCTGGTGGTGTGGTCATCAAAACGGAGACAAAGGAGGACTTCAAACGCGATCTTCTGAGCAGTTTCAATGCAGTCCAAGGCAGTGGCGGCTCGCCAGCTGGCGGCACACCTGCCGGCCGTGGCGGCCCCAAGAAGACCAACAACGAACCAACGCCAGCTGCGCCGCCACTCATTGATCCACTGATGAAGTACATTTGCCACATCTGCAATCGCGGCGATGTCGAGGAATCGATGCTGCTATGCGATGGCTGCGACGACAGCTACCACACGTTCTGTCTGCTGCCGCCCCTGACCAGCATACCCAAAGGTAAGAAGCACACACAACCCCACCCCACCAACCACACTTATCGCAGCTCCAACTAATCCCCTATTCCATTATCAGGTGAATGGCTGTGTCCGCGCTGCGTTGTTGAGGAGGTGAGCAAGCCCCAGGAGGCCTTTGGCTTTGAGCAGGCCGAAAGGGAGTACACGCTGCAGCAGTTTGGCCAGATGGCGGATCAATTCAAGCAGGAGTACTTCCGCAAGCCAGTGCATTTGGTGCCCACCGGATCGGTGGAGCGTGAATTCTGGCGCATTGTCTCCTCAATTGATGAGGATGTGACCGTTGAGTATGGCGCCGATTTGCATACAATGGATCATGGTTCGGGCTTCCCCACCAAGAGCTCGCTGTATCTGCTGCCCGGGGACCAGGAGTATGCCGAGTCCAGTTGGAATCTGAACAATCTTCCGCTGCTCGAGGACTCGATTTTGGGGCACATCAATGCCGATATTAGTGGCATGAATGCCCCCTGGATGTATGTGGGCATGTGCTTTGCCGCCTTCTGCTGGCACAACGAGGACCACTGGAGTTATTCCATCAATTATTTGCACTGGGGCGAACCCAAGACCTGGTACGGTGTGCCCGGCTCCTGTGCCGAACAATTTGAGGAGACCATGAAGCGGGCAGCACCCGAACTGTTCTCCTCGCAGCCCGATCTGCTGCATCAGCTGGTGACGATTATGAACCCAAATATATTGATGAACAATCGGGTGCCGGTGTTTCGCACCGATCAGCATGCCGGCGAGTTTGTCATCACCTTTCCGCGCGCCTACCATGCGGGCTTCAATCAGGGCTATAACTTTGCCGAGGCCGTTAATTTTGCGCCCGCCGATTGGCTAAAGATGGGCCGTGAGTGCGTCAATCATTACTCCATGCTGCGTCGCTTCTGTGTCTTCTCGCACGACGAGCTGGTCTGCAAAATGGCCCTGGAGCCGGCCAAACTGACATTTGGAATAGCCACCGCCTGTTACATTGACATGGCCGAAATGGTGGACACCGAAAAGAAGCTGCGCAAGTCCCTACTGGAGTGGGGTGTAACCCGCGCGGAGCGTCGCGCCTTTGAGTTGGTAAACGATGACGAGCGGCACTGTCAGGAGTGCAACACCACCTGTTTCCTTTCGGCAGTGGCCTGCGAGTGCAACGACAAGCTGATTGTCTGTCTGCGGCACTACACCGTCCTCTGTGGCTGTGCCCCAGAGAAGCATACACTCATCTATCGCTACACGCTCGATGAGATGCCACTGATGCTGCAGAAACTGAAGGTCAAGGCGCACAGCTTTGAGCGTTGGCTGTCGCGCTGCCGGGACATTGTGGATGCCCATACACCCACCTCGGTGACACTCACCGAACTGCAGGAGCTGTGCAAGGAGGCGGAGACCAAAAAGTTTCCATCGTCGTTGCTGATTGATCGCCTGAATGCAGCGGCCATCGAAGCGGAGAAGTGCGTCACAGTCATCCAGCAACTGGGCATCAATAAGGTAAGAAATATAGCTCCTCCCTCTGTAGATGGACCCTCTGAAACTTTAGGTGTTGCTCCTCTGATACTTCAGGTACGCACCCGTTCGGATCACAACCAGGAGGCGGCCCAATACAAGCTGACGATGGAGGAGCTCGAGCTGTTTGTCCAGGAAATTGATAATCTTTGCTGCATCATCGATGAGGGCACCTCGGTGCGGGAGCTGCTCGTTTTGGGCAAGCAATTTGTGGAGCGTGCGGAGGGGCAGCTGCAGCTAACGCTGGAGGCACTCGAGGAGAACGAACTGGAGACGCTGATCAGTGAGGGCAGCTCCCTGAGGATTGAATTGCAGCAGCTGGATCTACTCCAGAAGCGTCTGAAGCAGTGCAAGTGGTACAAGCGATCGCAGGGATTGCGGGAGACCAGCTCCAAGCTGACATATCAGGATGTGAAGAACCTCCTGCATATGGCAGCGGCCGATTTGGATCCCACCGATCCCTATGTGGACAAGGAGATGCGCAAGCTGCAGCAGATTGGCGCCGACATTGAGTCGTGGGAATCGCAGGCGGCCAAGTATTTCCGCCGCCTGACGCAACAGCACGAACTGGCGGAAATTGAGCAGTTCTTAAAGTCGGCGGGCGAGATAAGCGGCCAGGTACCGTCGCATACCCTGCTAAAGGATGCCCTGCGCAAGGCGAGGGAGTGGCTGCGTGCCGTGGAGCAGCTGCAGCAGAACAATCATGTCACCTACTGTCACACGCTCGAGAATATGATTGAGCGTGGCCTGAATATACCCATTCAGCTGGAGGAGCTCAGTCGCATGCAGGGCCATTTGTATAGCGCCAATCAGTGGAAGGATAATACGGCGTGCGCCTTCCTCAAGAAGGGCACTTTCTATACGCTGCTCGAGGTGCTGATGCCTCGGGCGGATGCCATCAACATTGACTCGGATCTCAAGCCGCGCTTCCAGGTAGAGTCGTCGAAAGTATTCTTTGATTTAGATTGCTTTAAAAAATCCCTGTTGCAGGATAACTTTCTGAAGGAGAAGAATCCGGCGGAGATTGTCGACAGTTTCAAGCATGCCGAGGAGCAGGAGCTGCTCGATATGCGCGACCTACGGCGCCAGAACATGACCAAGAACCCCCTGCGGGATATGTTCTGTCTGTGCAAGGCCGAGTTCCGCGGCCTCATGTACAATTGTCAGTTGTGCCGCGATTGGTTCCACGAGGACTGTGTGCCACCGCCACCCTCGGCATTGAGTCAGAATGGCTTGCTGAATGGCGGAGGAGGAGGAGTCGGAGGCGGCGGCATGGTGCCACCCACGAATCGGCCCAAGTGGCTGTGCCCCAGCTGTGTGCGCTCGAAGCGGCCGCGTCTGGAAACGATCCTTCCACTGCTCGTTCAGCTCCAGCAGCTGCCCATACGTCTGCCCGAGGATGAGGCTTTGCGTTGTTTGGCGGAGCGTGCCATGAACTGGCAGGACAGGGCCCGCAAGGCCCTCAGCAGCCCCGATGTGAGTGCGGCCCAGGAGGCGATTCTCGCCCAGCAGCAGAAGCGTCGCTCGGAAGGCGGTGGCATCGGTGGTGGCGGCGGCGGCGGTGGCGGTGTTGTGGGCAACATAAACAGTCCCCGCAAGCCCCGGCGTCGTGGCAGCATGGCCAAGGAGGCCAGCGGCTCCACAGAGTCGGATGCCGATGATGATGACGATGATGACGAGTGCCGGCTACGGATCGTCGAGGATGCCTTCAGCAACGATGAGGATGAGCTGCCCCGCCCCGCAACGAACACCGAATTGAATTCCGATCTCCTCAAGCTGCTGTCCGATAGCGAAATTGAGAATCTACTAGATCTAATGATGGAGGGTGATCTCCTCGAGGTCTCACTCGACGAGACGCTCGAACTGTGGCGCATACTGGAGACGATGCCACCCACAATGCTCCAGGCGGAAGCCAATAACCGTGTGGCCCAGCACTTGCAGCGCCAGCGACAGCAGCCGACATCCCTGCCGCCCACATCCTCCAGCATTCACTCCGGCGCCGAGGACTCCAACGACAGCCTCCTGGTGCAGAACAGTCCCAACAGCAACAGCAATAATAGCAGCACGCCGGCCACGATTACCCCCAACAATGGACGCAACAAGAAGCGGCGTTCGAACGATGCCAGCGGCGGCAATGCGGCTGTGCCACGCAAGAAACAGAATACGCCCAAGCAGACGCCCAGCAAGAAGAATGCCGGCGGCGGAGGGGCTGCCAATCGGAAGAGTGAGGCCAAGGCGGCGACCGCAGCAGCGGCGGCGGCGTCAACGACACCTGGAGCGGATGCCGATGCGGAGAATAAACAGGCGAATGGCGGCAATACCAACTCAAATATATCTCCGGCTGCAGCGACGGGCGCGGGAGTGGGTAGCGGTTCGACCACACCCACGCCTACGGCCCCGCCTGGTTCGGCGCATAAGAAACGTAAGCGCACCTCCACCAACAATAATAGCAGCAATAGCAACAACAACAACAATAGCAACAGCAGCAACACCAACAACACCAATAGTAACAGCAGCAACAACAACAACAACAATAGCCCGAGCACTCCTAGTGGAACGCAGGCAACGACAGCACCGGCAGCAGCTGCACCACCAACGGGTGGCGGTGGCGGCGGCGGGGGTCAGAAGAAGCACGCCCAGCGCAATCAACAGGCAGCCCAGGAGGATGACGAGGAGGAATGCAGGGCGGAGAACTGCCATAAGCCGACAGGGCGTGAGGTGGACTGGGTGCAGTGCGATGGCGGCTGCAACGAGTGGTTTCACATGTACTGTGTGGGTCTCAATCGCAGCCAGATCAAGGCCGATGACGATTACATTTGTATACGGTGCACGAAGACCGTCACCGTGGCGGTGAGCAGTAGTAGTAGTAGTAGTAATCATGGCATGGGAGCGACGACAACGATGGCGACGCCGGGCAAGCAGCGGGCAGTGCAATCGGCGCGATAGGGCGACAGAGAGACGATCTGGAGCAAAAGGAAGATAATGGATTTGCAAGCAACAGCCGTTTTGTGTTTTACGCATGATTTAATGAGAAAGAAAAACTATTACTACTACTACTACACACACACACACACACATTTACTAAGTTTAGTAAAAGTCACTTGAAATGAGAGAGTTTTTGTAGTACATATTTACTAATTATTATTGCTATTATTACGCATTCGAAAACGTAAAACACACAGACACACCCACACACACACAGACACAATTGCAAAAGAAAAACACACAGAAAAAAGAAAACAACAATTTATTACTACAAGAATTAAAATTTAAGCGAAAATACCACACACACACAACCACACACACACACTCTTGTAAAATGCAGAATAGCAATTTTGTTTTTGTATAATTGAGACCCATTCTTTTCACGTTCGTTAAACGTTCTTTTACTTTTACTATTATTATGATTATGATTACGATTATGATATGATGATACCATTACCTGCTATTCTTAGTTTTTGTTAATTTAATTTCACTTTTTTGTGTTCGCCTTTGAGTTTTTTGTACAATGCGCGCGCCGTTGAGTTTTTATTTTAATTTAAATATATTCATTATATATTTTTTAATATATTATATAGCCCATAATATTTAGTTTTTGGCATTTCTGCTCTGCTCCACTCGCGGTTTGCCCTTTTACTTTTGTACAATTTTTCGTTTTGCAAAACAAAAGCATCATTTAATATTAATATTACTTTAATATTAACAACAATCTTCCAATATGAACGCGTGGCGCCCCTTGTAAGCAGACAAAACAAAAATGCTTTTCTTTGTATGTTTTTTTTTGTTTCCGCCCCAAGAGAAAACTTTTTTGATTTAAAAAACCAAAATAAAAACAAAAAACTGTAGCATAAAGAACCACCAACACACCCCGCTCCCTCCCCCTAAAAAGTTTAAATCTAACAAGCAGAAAATGTTGTTTATAACGCGATCATAAATATATATACATATAGTGCAGTAGGCAGATAAGTTTACACTTAAAAAATACAATGAAAAAATGTATAATTTTTAATTTATAATTAATAAAAAATGTAAGTTGACTCGCGATAACAACAACAACAGCAACTTTCCACAGAAAAATTACAACAAAAAATCAACACAAAAAAATCGCAAAATGATCTAGATAACATTTAACGTACAACAAAAAAAAAAACCAAAACAAAAAATACAATGCTTAGGATTTATGCAAGAAGAAAAAGGAAAAAAATACAAAAAAAAAAGGGAAAACACTTTGTAAAATCATTTTTTAAATGTGTATAAAAAAAAAACAACTCAAAATGAAAGGGTTCCCCGATGCAAGCAGCCCAAAAATATTCAAAAACAAATCCCCAAAACCATTAAGGATAAACCATTCTCTTTGATTAAGGCCGATCATTAACTATTGTTTTAATGGATCCTCCTACACGCCCCCCCAAAACAAAATGTACGAAAAGCCACACACAAAAAATATATCTTTAATCCTCACGACACCTCTCCCCCCTCAACAAATATGTAATTCTATCATATAAATAAATTATATATAAATAGTATTTAAAACAAAAAAATTCTACGTATTTTTACTGTTGTAGGAAGCACACGAGACAGACCATCCATACACGTCACCTCCACATCTGATATATTCACAGGAAAGTCTACGCTTCACCTGCCACGTGCACCACTTGAAAGTCAGTCAGGTAGGTATTACTCATGCAGACAGAGAGTTGCCTACCCGCAACGCAACAGCTTGACTAACGCGTAAACACCTGGCCATAAAAATACACCGCACTGATAACTGATTTCTCAAGCAAAGCCCATACACATACCAGGCATTGGATACTTTGGGGAATATATTGTTTACTGTCCGGCGTTTTGTTTTGCTTGGAGCTTAGCATTGCTGAAATTTGAGATATACGAAAAATCACACTTGTTTTTTGTATTGGGTGGGTATAACCTGACCTATTGTTTACAGTAATTTAGTAAGTGCTGGAAGGGAGATATCGGATGGATACATGTATGTCGATGGATAGATCCAATTTAATATAAATTTTGAGAAAAGTTTCCCCCTTTTATATTCATCTATTTTATGGCTTTGTATCGGACATATTCCTGCTCTTAATTATTTGTTATATATTATGTTCGTGTCATTGCAAATTATATAGAATTTCACAGTTGTCTGATTTGTGGTTGGACTTTGCCATCATCGTTTACACAATTTAAAGATAACTAAATGCAAATCGATCTGACTTCGGTACCAATTTTACTGGAACGAGTGGAATCAACAAATCTATTTGGTAATCAGGCTGTTCCCTATCCCTATCCATAGGTACATATGTATATCCAACCCAATTATACAATCCTAAGCTCGATCTTCTTTCGGTCCATTACACAGATCCTCGTACAAAGTACCGATTACACAATTCCAGTCACCTTCTTCAAGGTCTATTAGCCCCAAGCCCCAATCATACATATGAACAACAGAATTTCTGTGTGTTTTCGTTTTGATAGACGAACGCTTATCGTGGCTACTATTATTATCAGTTGATGGGTCTACAATTGGCTACACAATGACTCCCCCACACATGACGTGCGGCATGCAATCGCCGTAGACAAACTGCTCCACGTGCATCACACCACAACACAGCACAGAGTTTTAACCAATTTTGGTATAGTATTTTTACAATTGATTGTTTGTTTTTATTTTTTTGTTCAAATATTAAGTGCCTGCCGTGTATGCAGACGACATGCCCTGCCAGACAGCAGAGCGGTCTTTGACTTTGACTTTTGATTCTTAGGTAACAGTTTTTCAAGAGGCTATCAAAAATACATGATTTTGGCTACTAGCTGCTGACCATCTGGGGGGGAAGGAAACAGGCACACAGAGCGTAAAGGATATTAAAAAAATGTGTGTTTTAAGACAAGCAAAAATATATATAAATATATGCATAGAAAATACTAAAGACATTAGTATATATATATGTATAGGACAAATATTACACACTAGATTTAACAGGCTTTCCAACTTATGAGGTAACAATTAATTAAAGCGCTCGAGAGTGCTCCCTAGTTGGTCCTTTGCTGGACACACTAAGCGCACACACTCCAGCATTAATACCAGATATTATATATATATACACACATACAATATGCTCAAATCAGGCCCATATCTAATCTGCTTGTTTCGGTTTTCGTGCTCGTTATCGTTCCGTTTCTGTGTTTCTGGTTCAATCGTGTGGAATATGTATATAGAAAACCCCACAATTGGGGTCTGAGATTACATTTAACGACAGGAAACGTTGAGTAAACCAAAAAAACACCGACAGCTTAGGAGGCCAGTCCGCGCTGACGACGCTTTACACGTGCATAGGGACCCACAGCCGGATCCATGATGAAGTCGTACAGCACACGGCTCCAGCTGGTGTGCTGTGGCATCGTATCGTAGAATTCCGGTGCAATGCGCTTCACCTCTGGCAGGCGAGAGCCGGGCACAGCGGGAAAGTCATGATGCTCGTTGTGGTAGCCCACATTGAAGGTAATCCAATTGAGTGGTCCATAGTACGAGTACGTCTCGAAGCCCTTGGCGAACATGTAGTGCTCCGATATAAAGTGACCGGCCACCGGGTGCAGACCCATGGCCAGTATGGAACCAATCAGCAGATAGGCCATGGGCTTCCATCCCAAAAAGTAAACAATCAAAGCGTTGAACGTCAGCTGCACAATGGTATTGATGATCTCCAGGCGTGTCGGTGGCTTGGGGTTAATTATCAATGGTCGGAATATATAGAAGAACGGCTGCAGGCAGACCCAAAGGAATTTTCCGAATGTGGTGTCAAAGAGTCGTGCCTCCAGCAGTGTGGGTATATCCGTATCGATTGCCTCGTCGCCTTGGTAACTGTGGAAAGCGTACAAAAAAAACAAAATATAATTAGTCAAAGGATTCAATAAGGTATACCGACAATCAACAAGGCACTCGATTAGAGATTAGATATAATATTTAGCCCCTTATCGGGTGTGTCCACTGTAAACATAAATATTTAACTTATATATGGATATAATATACGGTGCCAAGAGTTTACCAATTCAATTGGGGAACTTTTGCAGCTGATAAGAGCTTTCGAATGACTCAAATTGAGTGGGAAGTGATGGAGCTACGTGACCAATTGAGGAAATGCAAGGATTTAGATATGCATAAGAGCTTTCCCATTCATCTTATCAGACACTCGACAATGTCCAAGCAATTTAATTTGAGCTAGAGAGCCAAGAAATTGACTCACGGGCTAGAGAGCTTATCATGGGGCGTATATTTCAACTGGCATTATCAAGACGGCAGACACCGGGTGTCCGCAGTGTTGTATAACGTACAACGACCGGCTTTATAGGCAACTGCAAACAATTGTACAAAAGGGCAGGGTGGATGGTGCCGCAGCACGATGAGGAGTAGGGGCCCCCACATTTATAGTTCTTCTTTATGACTACGCCCCAGCAACAACAAATTAAAGCTCAACAGCGACCGCACCTCTGCCACCGCAGCTACAGGCCGGCACGTAACTGTAAACGATTGAATGCCTCTGTATGGGTGTGAAGACCCACTACTCATGATATATAGAATAACGTCATAACATCCAATACGTACCGGTGATGTTCCAGATGATACTTCTTGAAAGATATGCTCATTGGCAGGCCAATCGGCAGGTTGCAAACGAATCCCAACATTCGATTGTGCATGGGACGGCTGTGTCCAAAGGCCAGATTGTGCGAAATCTCGTGGACGGCCAACATCAGCGAGTGGTTGATGATGCCGCCAAAGCAATAGGCCGCCACCAGAAGCCATGACCACGACAGATCCTTGACAACGAACAGGGCCAGTAACTGTGTCAAGACCATGGCGCCGGCAATCCATTTGAAGTTCGGGTCGTGTCCAAACAGCTTCTTGATTTGTGGATATTTTTCGAGTATGATTTTACGGCGCGAGGCATGCGGCTCCTCCGTGTACACCCATTCAAAATCGGTGCGCGACACTTTTTGGCCCATTTTGCTAGGGTTTTTTTAATTGAAATTTGACGTCTCGAATTCGAAGTTACTGCACTGACATTATCGATCGAATTGAAAGGCAAAACAAATGATTAATAAATTTTTATACGGCTGGTTGTGCGATAAGCGTGGGACGATAACGATAATAAGAGCCAGGGCAGAAAAACCAGGGCGATCAAACGAGACTTAACCCACTCAACACCCCTCTATTTAAAAAGTTGAGTACCCTTTGTTAAACCGCGGAAAATAATACTGTTTGTAATGGCTCCTTGTAGCTCCATTCTCTTCTTTACTTACAAAACAAAAATGACCACTAACCTCTTCCACCTGTAATTCGTAAAATATGTTAAAGTTGCATAAATTTCGCGGAAATATTAAATACCACCCCTTGGTCGACAATGGGATAACGTTCTATTTTATTGATTGAAATCGTATTCCATGATTTTGAGATTCAGTTTAAATATTAAACAAGCTAGTTGGCCCTCTCAGCGCAAAAAAAATAATTTTATCCGATTAATACATTAATTTTCTACAAGATTGGCTAGTTTTCAGAGGTCATTTGTATTGCATTGTTTACATATTAAGGTTCAAACAAAAACAACATAAAACGAATGTGAAGTCGTTTTGTGGCGCTGCCAGATTAGTGCAATTCGTAGTTCCTGCGGGTTGCCATACCATGATATTTTGTGATATGAAATTCGTCAATTTTGATATTCAGTTTAATATTACTAGATAGTTGGCCCTCTCAGCCGTAAACAAATAATTTTAACCGATAGATACATAAATTTTGTTCAGGATTGGCTAGTTTTTATAACTCTTTTTCATTGGATTGTTTACATGTTAAGGTTCAAACAAAAACGGCCAAAGATACATGCTGCTCTCAAGCGCTCTCTTCACCACGAAAAAGAGAGCAAATGTGAAATACCACCACGATTTGAGAGCGAATAATATCGATATTTTTGTGCGCTAATTGGAGTTTGGCGGTCATTGGAAAATTGTATTTTGATGGCAAAGCGATGTCTTACATGTTTGACTACATATTCATGTAAAATTCGACAGAAACCTTTAGCGAGGAATGCGTACGCTCCAGAACAAATTTTCGATTTAAAGAAAAAATTTAGTACTCTGTTTTTCCCACTACACTGAGCTTGATGTGTAGTGGAATACGACCTATCGCTGTAACAGTTATCGATAGCTAGAACTAAAATGCAAGCCTACATTATTTCAATTTTGATTTGAATTAATTTGAATTCTTTTGCAAATTGCAGCTAAATGAAATGCAACAACAACAACACTATAAGCTCTGCTTTTGTTCGCCATTTTTATATAATTTCTTACAATTGGTATAATTTAGTAGTAGTAGTAGTATTACATAGGGAAAACGTAGTTGTTGAAATAATTGAATTAATATTACAATAAAATGGGAAAGCGACACCAGCAGGTGGCTACTGCCGATGATGTTATGGATGTTCTTCTTCTGATCGGCACGAATGGCTGATAGGCCACTCCTTAACATGCCTGGCATTGCTCTGGGGGATGTGTTGTTGTGCTGTGTGGGTGGGGTGGTTGGTTGTTCTATGGATGGCTCCTCAGCTGTTGCTGCTGCACGGTTGCTCGTGGGCGCGTGTTGTTATATTTAAACATAAATTGTATATGTGTAGGTTTTTGTATTGTTTTTAATATATTTATATCAATAGTTCTAGAAAAAGCTAAAACAAAGGTGTGTGTGGTTGCAAAAAGATGTTGGGCTCGCCAATTGTTCGCTTTCGATTTGTTTTCTTCAGATAGATGCAAATGGGGGATTTGTTTCATATATATGTATTTGTATATATTTGTTGCTGCTGGTTGACGACGCAGTTTTAAAATTGATGTTACACAGGTGAGAGAACTAATTGGAAATGGGTGGAGGAAGGGGTCCAATCCACGGCTAGATGATGTTGTTTTGCCCTGGCCGACGCTGATCGCTGCTGGTTGGTGTTTGCTGCCTCTGATGTTGTTTGCCTGGAACTCCTGCCCTGCCCCCTTGTTTGTAGTCTTTCTTGACGATAGGTGTTCTTGGTGTTGTTTGCTGCCTTTTTTTTGGATTGATGTTTGGATAAATATTTAGCTTGAAGTTCTCTTTGAATATTGGTTTGAATAGTTTTGCGCTTCAGATCTTCGATTTTATTCTCGCTATTTTGCTCACTCACTTTATTTTATTTTTTATTTAGGATTCTCTCGATCTATCTCTCGCGTTTTGTTGTTTCGTGGCTCAACAGAAACTATTTAAATCAAATCGGCAATATTAGCAGGCATTTCCTCAATTGTTGTGTGATAGAACTGTTCAATATCCTTAAGGATTCGTCGATCATCATCCGTAATGAAGTTGATCGCAACACCCTTGCGACCGAAACGACCACCGCGACCGATTCTGCAAATAAACAAAAACATGATTTAAAGGCGTTTCCTTAGAGGAAGTGCATCCACCCAGCCACGGCGGGGGGCGCTCTGTATATCTTACCTATGAATATAATTCTCGCGGTTCGAGGGCAGGTCATAGTTGATGACCAGCGACACCTGCTGCACATCAATACCACGCGCCAACAAATCAGTGGTGATCAGGACACGGGACGAGCCCGAACGGAATTGTTTCATGATGACCTCACGGTCACGCTGCTCCATATCACCGTGCATGGCCGACACAGTGAAGTTGTGGCTGGACATCTCCTGGGTAAGCTGATCGACCTTGCGACGCGTATTGCAGAAGATGACCGACTGGGTGATGGACAGAGTGTCGTACAGATCGCACAGTGTGCCCAGCTTCCAGTTCTCCTGCTTGACGTTCACGTAGAACTGCTTGATACCCTCAAGGGTCAGCTCCTCCTTCTTGACCAGAATGCTGACGGGTTCGCGCATAAAGCAACGGCTCACCTCGAGCACATCTGGCGGCATGGTGGCAGACAGCAAGATCACCTGCACATCTGGGGGCAGCATCTTGAACACATCCTGGATCTGGTCCTTGAAACCGCGAGACAACATCTCATCGGCCTCATCCAGCACGAACAGCTTAATCTGCTGAGTGCGCAGCACCTTGCGGTTGATCATGTCGTAGACACGACCGGGCGTACCCACCACCACATGGCAGCCGGACTCCAGAATGCGGGCGTCCTCGCGCACATTGGTGCCACCAATGCAGGCATGCGAATGCACCTTCATGTACTCGCCAAGAGCCATCACCACGCGCTGGATCTGCGTGGCCAACTCACGAGTGGGGGCCAAGATCAAAGCCTGACATTCGCGCACGGCCGTGTCGATTTGCTGAAGAATGGCAATCGAAAAGGTGGCAGTCTTGCCAGTACCTGAAAGATAGAGATAGGAAAATTATGGTTAGCATTGGTAAATGGTTTAAAATTACTTTTCTTTGGTTAATTAGGGGAAAATCCCTGGAATGTGTGGCCTTGAGAGAAGGGATTTGGAATTTCCGATGGAAAATATGAGTATCGAAAGGCAGGAAACCCTCAAGCACAGGCCCAAGTATAGGCCATCTTTTTCAGAAGCATGAATAATGGATTAGATTTGCTCAGGGAGCTGACATTTGCATAGAAGGTTGGAAAATAGGGGTGCAAATGTCCATTTTCTTTAAAAGTAGATCTGCAGGTAGAGGCAGGCAAAACCCAACCCTGCATCTAGATCATGTTCTCGTGTAACAAGACAGCTGACATTTGCATTGATCTTTGGCCGGTTTTCTTGCAGGTAGAAAGTCTCACTCCCATTTCGTGGCCACGACCACGACCTTCTTTCCAGGAACTTTCTTCTGCAGCAAGCAGCAAGAAAACAGAAACACGCGCACCAGCCTACAGAAAAGTGGCGCGCAAGCTCAGACGCTAAAAGAGAGAGGGGCCGGCTGAGAGAGAAGAGCGACCAAAGAGAGCAGAGAGCTCGCTTGAGAGAGAACACAGACCAGACGCAGTGCAGCTGAGTCATCGACGCTGCTGCTCCAAACTCTTCGTTTTTTTTGCCTTTGCTTTAATTTTTTGCAACTTTTGCACTTTCTCGAAGCAATTTTTCTTTGTTGTTGGATAATGTGGATATGAGATGTATGGGAGATTACTCACCGGACTGAGCCTGGGCAATGACATCGCGACCCTTGACGCACGGAATGATGGCGCGCTGTTGGATGGCCGATGGCTTCTCGAAACCATAGCCATAGATGCCGCGCAGCAGCTCCTCGCGCAAATTCATGTCATCGAAATTGTCGTAGACCTCATGCCAGGTCGACTCGATGACACCCTCGGGGTCCATGCCAGCGGGACCATCCTGAGCTATCTCACTATTCCGATCATCCCTGGAAAGGAAAGATAGAGGAAAACCAAGAATTAACACACACTCCATTTTCTGTATGCATATGGTGTATAGAGACGGGGGGTGGGTGGAAAATTTTCACTGCACTTTTCCCCATTTTCCACACACATACTCTTCCCTCCCCTCCCAAACTGGCACACATTTGTTGGTTAGGGCGAATCGCGCTTGGCAACGGGGCGCCGCCACTTACATTATCAACAATAAAGGTTTGACTAGAGAAGTTTTTATCCTGAATTTCGACGGCAGCCAAACCGTTCACTTAAACAATTTGTCGTCTGTTTTCCTACACTTTGGAAAAGTGAGTAACAAAGAAATGGAATCTGTTCACTTTTTTTTTTGTGTGTGACTTTTCTCCAACCGAACGCGTTTCGACGTTTTTTTTCTTCTTTATTCTTTCCGTTGGTGTTTGTGTGTGTCTGTGAGTGGTGTTCTCTGCTCTGCGGTATTTTCATGTATAAAATGCGACTGCTGCTGCTAGGTTTCGACGACGACAGCTAGGCGGCCTTTTTCGAGCGTAGCGTCCGCCCATGAATGTGTGCGAGCGGGACAACGATAGGGGGTGAGTGTGTCAATGTCAGTGGTTGCTGGCATTGGTGAGAGCAGTCGAGCAGTAGCTATGAGCGAACATAACTGTGGATGCAGTGTTGCCTAGCGTTTTAATTCGGTTTGCCAAATAGTAGTAGCGGGAAAATAGTAGTAGGGAGGGAAAATTAAGCCGACAAGCGAAATTTTCCATCCCATATTATGCCGCTGAGAGGAAAACAGAGAAGAGAGCGGCAGGGCAACCACCAAATCCACCAAATTGTTGAATTCGGTGCTTTCGTTAATAGAATTGTTACCAAACCGCTTTGGCATTGAAGTGTCCGAGAATAAACGCTTGCCGTCATTGTCCAGCCATGAGTCAAATGCCTGCGAGTCTCTGCCAGTGTGTGTGTGTGCGAACGGATATTTAATCATTCTCCAAAATGACTCAAATATTTAAACAACGTCATCGGCCTCTCCTTGATCTTTTGCCTTGCATTTGCATTAAAAAAAGTATTAAATATCTGCCGTAGAACAACACACTCATGGAACAACCACTATGCTCTCCGACTCTCTCTCTCTTCGTCCCTCTCTTTGGGAGCGCTGACATACGACCGACAGGCCGTCGTGTTCAATTTTTTCACATTTTTAGCCGTCACAAATTTTAAAATCAATTTTCTATATCGCTGCACATTTAAATTGTTCTCGACTCGTTGTCCAACGTTGCCAAACGGGCTCGGCTGATCGCTTTTCACAATTTTGACGCTTAATTTATGGTTTATACTAACATTTTCAGAAAATTATTTGGCACTTTTTATACACGTGCTGCTACTGATTTGTTAAAATCAAGCAAAAGAGACTCCATCTTGCAAAAGTGGCAGTGACGTCGAAAACATCGGCAACTATCGATAGTTGTGGGCGATATATCGAGGAAATCTGGCGTTTCCGGCTGGATTTCGTAATGCTCGTGAGTTGTGTTGCTACTGTTTAATATTTAGAAAATCAAGTAAGAATTTGGAGTACAGTATGTGGTAGTTTCTTGTAATATTAATATAGTTTCAATATGTCATGATGTTGGCGCTGCCACCCATACAGAATTAGTTTCACAGGGATGTATTCGGTTGAGGTAGCTGCCAGATCGACTGAATTACTTGACAATCGAATTTATGATTTTCATTTATCATATCATATTATAAATTTGTTATTTTCGCTCTCAGAACTCTTTTGGGATTGTTCTACGACCATTTTCAGAATTTAAAGCGGATGTCGGCTCTACTTCAAAATAAATGTACATTACCGCCGAATTCGTTTCGCTTATCGCACGAAAATACCGATGTTTTTTTTATTAGCGCTGCGCATCGATAAGAAGAATCAAAAGTTGCGGGCATATAAAAGAAAATATATATAATGTCGATTTTGTTCAGAATTAAACCAGCACCTTTCTCTATATGTTATCCCATTCCTATATACATTTTCACAATTTCGCCTGTCCAAAATTATATCACCCACAAACATATTATCAACAGAAAATATATATCGATATATTGTGTTTCAATATATGTTTATCATCCCTACCATTTTGTCGGCGCAGCGTGAACAGTGTGAGTGGCTACGAAGAATTTTTCCAAATCCAAAATTAAAAGCAATTTATTTCATATTTTACGCAACTTGGTTGCCGATCAGGTTGATTAGGTAGTTGAGTGAGTAAAGTGTGGGTGGATGTGTAATTTTAATGCATATAAAACGCTTGAACTGGAGTGACAAAAGGACCACATACATGAACGCCGACGGCGTTGGCTGTGCGTCGTCGTATTACATGTGTGTGTGTGTGTGTAGTGTGCAAAAAATTAAGTGGGAAAAGTTAGGCGGCAGCCGGTCAGTTTGCTCAGATAAAACCACTGAAGGCAATTTGTCAGCCATTGGGAATTTATTACCCATGTAAATAGAATTCTTGTGGACAAAACGTATAGCTTTAAATATACTCCTGGGGTACATATATGCATTAAAATTTAAGTCTATTTTTAATTTATGACAGTTACTCAGTACCGGCCAAGAAAGCAGCGATTCCATCCGATTCATAACACTCACACACACACACACGCGAACGCAAACAACCACTCAGCTCTGCGAGAGAGCGAACTGTGTTGAGTCATCGTCTGCTCTCACTCACTCATTTGCATTATACGTTGCCGGCTGATTAATAACGGCTCGCCATCTATGCCTTTCTCCCTCTGGCGCACGCTCCAGCTGAGAGTCGTGGTAAGAAGCGAGGGTGAGTGAGTGTGAGTCACGTTTTGAGTGCTTTTCACTCGTGGAGCTGGTTGGAGCCTTTCTGCATTTCGAATCTCATCCAATCGTTTTTCTCAAGTCGCTCAAGGCGGACGTGGAACGTGGAAACTGTTATTTCGCTGTCTGTGCGTGTGTGTTGTGTGGCTGTGCTCGCTCTAGTGTGTGTATAAGTGAGTTTTTTCATACGAAAAAATTGTTGAAATTAAAGCAGTCGCTGGGCTTACAGTTATCCCCGTACCATACAAACCCTCCCTTTTATAGCTTAACTTATTCGATTCCAGTCACTTACAGTTGTTGTTGCTAACAAAGCGTCCGGCTAGTCCCGAAAAAAAAGACGACAAAAGTATAGTTAACTGGAAATAATTGTTAATAACCGTCTATATCTCTTTTCAACCCTCTCTCGTTGCAGTTTGCACAAGTTCGAAACAAAAACAAATTTGTAAGCAAATAATCGTCAACGTTGCGGTTTTTTGCTTTGTCTTCTTCCCCCAACTTCTACACTGCGCAAATAATTTCGGTGGCGTGTGACTCCCTACTCCCCCCTCCGGAAAGCCGACAAAAAGTGTCAAGTGCATCTCTATATATTAATTAATTGCCAACGCAATAAGTTAACAACAAATCCGAAGCACCAACATGAGCTGGCAAGATTATGTGGACAACCAACTGCTCGCCTCGCAGTGCGTGACCAAGGCGTGCATTGCCGGACACGATGGCAACATCTGGGCGCAGTCTGCAGGCTTTGAGGTGAGTAAAACTAACGGTACTATTGCGTTTGACAATGAAATTTTTCGCGCAAGTTCAAGGGTGTGACCAGGCCCACACACACACACACACATACACATACAAAGCGGTCGGAGCAGACAGAGAGACAGACACAAAGGAGGCACATGCATGTCCGCCATGATTACTTTCATTCGTTGTGATAAAAGAGCCAGGGAGCAGCAACACTGCCACCCCCTCTGCTTTGTTTGAGTGTGTTTGTCGTCGTCCACCCCCCTGCAGGCGTTGTTCTCTCTGCGCAGGCCCTCTCCCACAAGGCAGCAAGCAGCCTTGCTGGGTGTGTGTGTGGGTGTGTTGGTGATCGTGTGAAATCTCTTTTCCTGCTCTCTCTCTCTAGGGTCTAAGCCTGTATGACATTTAGGGGACCTTCGGACTAGTGACATCGAATATTAAAGCTAGATAAGCCTTTGAGTGAGGGAGGGAGGGAAAAGATGGGTTCTCAAATTTCAACTGCTTGTAACAAGAATATAGGGAAGATGAAATTACTAATTCACTGCTTTTTCCAACAAGAGGCAGTAGTTTGAGGCAGATGAAACCAGTTTTAAATTTACATTTCTACAAATATACGAACTGTTAAAGGAAGATGAAACTAGTTTTACATGCAATTGCTGCTTATGCTCTCTTCAATTGTAAACTGAACTACTGCTGCTTGGTTCCCTCGAAAGGTACCTGTCGCCCCACACCACACCACTTAAATAAAGTGCATTTCCATTAGTTAGTGTCACACACTCTTTAGTCCGGATGGTTTCCATTAAATTTTAGTTTTACGATTGCTGCCTGCCAGAATGCGATAAGCGCTGCCAGTCATATGCTTAATCGCCAATAGCCCAATTAGTCCCATCTAATCAAACAAATTTGTTTGCTCCTCTCTGCCGTTTTACTATCAACATCTGTATGTGTTTGCTCCGATGATTCACCAAGTTGGATGATTCGTCATTTGGTGGAACGGCAGGCAGCTGTTAGTGCTGCTGGTGCAGTTGCTCATTCGAGAACCATTTTCGTTCGATTCATCATCAAATACAAAAATATGCATTCCATTGAAAGGTGTTTTCGGTAATCTGATAGCAGCAGCCGGTACGAATATGGCATTTACCAACACTACTGTGATTTGTGATAATGCAAGCGCGACACACACTCCCTTTTTTTGTAAGCTGCGTGAGAGGAGAGAGCGTTAGCCGTGAGAGAGAGCACCCTTTTTTTTATCAACTTCACTCAATAGTTTGATATGGCTTGTGCGTGTGTTAGTGTTTGAGTGTGGGTTTTATTATCTCTGTTTTTTTCTGTTCGTTTCCTCTCTGCCGGCAAAAAAAAAAACAACTCTTTATCAAAAAGAAGGAAAAATATCTTGGGGGAAACAAGCGCAGCCCCAAAGCGAACCCACAAATGCCGCGTCATCAACAGCCTCGACTCTATAAATGTTTTAAGAATTCATTTTTTGTATGCGCGCCACGTTTTTTGCGTTTTTGGAGTGGTTGTGTATATTTGCGTGTGTGTGTGTGCAACTTCCTGCTGACTCCACTCCATGCTCCATTCCATTGCCATGTGCTTTTATCCTGCTCTGGCTGTTGCGCGCCCCATTCAGTGGGTTTGGTTTGTGGAGTGGAAGGGGATGGGGATGGGGAATGCGCGGGGTGGGGCTAGGGACACTCCCTTTTTGCTTTGTTTCGAGCATGAAAACTCGATTATTTTATTGCATTAGATGAATCCATGTCGATTTCGATTTTTGGGGCATGACATAAATTTCCCAATGAGTTGGCATTCGATTATTGCAATAGCGTTGACATTTTGGCAATGAGTTGGCAGTCTGTCGTCAGTCAATTTCCATTTTTAAGCCGCTTTTACGTTGATTTTTTCTCCGCCCCGTCGTGTGTGTCAACGTCATCATCTTGACCACACAATCATATGAACCTCTCTCTCTTTCGCTCTCCCACATTTCGTTCGTTGCTATTCTCCACGCGTACACCTCTTGCCATATCACTTTCATTTCATTTTGCTGGCTCTTTATCTCTTACCTTGCTGCTTTTGTTTGTTTCGTTTTTTTTCTTTCTTTACCTACTTTTGGTTTTAGTTTGATTTTTATTTTATTTTTCATCTTTACCGATGAATCATTGCTCAAAAAGTGATCAAAAAGTATTACCAAATTAAGTTGTATATTCGAATTTTTGGTTTAGGATCAGCTGTGAGGCCTTGCCAGACTGTTTTAGGAAATCTATAAGGTTTTATGCGTGTGTGTGTGCGTTTGAGCCAAAAGTGGATTCTCGTTCTGGAAGCTTATCAAAAAAAAATGTTTGCTTTAATTGCGCCAAAACCATATGAAAAGCCTGCTTTAAAAGGCAACATCAGCTAAAACAGTTTTTGTTATTGCATTCCACAAATAGAATATTTGTTGTACCCCAATAATAAATCATTAGAAAACGGTTGTTTAATTAGTAAACAACAACAACAGAAAATGGAATTGTGGAATTTTTTGTTCCTTATCTCGAGCTTTGCCCGAAATTTGTGCCATTTTATTAATTGAGCTGCTGCTTAATTTATTAAAACATTTTTGGCATAACTTTTGTAGGCAGCAAACCGGCTTTTTTGAGACTCGCAAATCTCTTTCTTCTCTCTTTCTCTCTTCACACACACTCATGCGATTCGAGTTTTTTATATTTTGCACTCAAATGGAAACTTCTCGATGCTTTTTTTTATGGTCCTCTCTGTCGAGAGAGAGCAAGAGAGAGGAGAGAAGAGTGCGCATGTGTCACAGTTTTGTTGAATCCAAAATGAGTAACTATTAATCATGGTTTTATTAAAAAAATAAAACCAAAGAAAATTAATCGAAGAGCAGCTGTTATTCGCAGAAGAGAGAGATGGCGCGCTGCTGTCCTTTTTGGTCAAGGCTAATGACACTTTTCTCTCTCGCTCTTGCTTTGCCCCCTCTCCCACTTGTACAAGTCATTCAAGTGTGCAAAACTTGTTTTAATTTTTTTTTAAAGAATCCCAAAATCAAGACGAACCAGCGGCCTATCCCCCATCCCCATCTTCATCCACACACATATCCCTCGGACGACGACCGCATTTTGTTAATGAGTTGGCAGTCGTCGATATTGCTGCTGCTGCTGTTGTGTTCTGTTGTTGCCAACTGTTTGCGAATGGGTGGTTACAACGGGGTGGTGGTGTTTACAGCGGGGGTTGTGGCTGGGTCTGGGTCTGTGCTGTGGCAGTGTCAGTGGTTGGTTGGTGGTGGTGGGTTTGTGCCTTTGTTTGATGCGTGGGTTGTGTGTTGCTTGCGCCGTCTGTCGCTGATTACTTTGATATTTTTAACAGAAATTAATGTATTGTGTATGCCTCAAAAAGGGCGCGCCAACACCAAAAGCACTCCCCAGATCCTTTCTGTTTCCACATACAATATTGCAACACACGCGCTGACGCATACAAATGAATATACAAAACGTGTCCGGCCATGCGCCACCTTCACACACACACACACACACACTCATAAATTCACACAAATTTATGGAATTTGTGCGTGACCCAACACTGACGTTGGCTTTGGGTTCTCTGGGATAGTAATGATATTCCAAAAATATCTCCACTAATATCTACCATTTATTGTGCTCCCTATTTGTGTTTACAGATTACAAAGGAGGAGCTGTCCAAATTGATTAGCGGCTTCGACCAGCAGGATATCCTTACCAGCAACGGTGTTACATTAGCCGGCCAACGGTACATTTACCTCTCAGGCACAGATCGTGTGGTGCGCGCCAAGCTTGGGCGAAGTGGAGTCCATTGCATGAAGACAACACAAGGTAAGTTTTTTTTGTACACGGGGTTTCTTTCAATAGAGGTTCCCTTGAAGGGAAGAAAGTAATTCGAAACTTAAAGAACAGTATGAGGAGATATTTAGTGTGGAGCCTCTTACAGACAAAGGAGGTACTTGGACTGCCCAGAAGTGTCCAATGCAAAGAATATTTACAGACATCCTAGAGGTTCTAAGCAGAAAGAAGAATTTATGGGAACAAATAGAGATCCAAATAGAGATTCAAATAGATCGAATAGAGAGTTAGGAAGGAGGATCTAAAGAAGAACGAGAAGATTTCTCGCATGAACGAACATTGCAATGCAGAGACCCCTAAGAATAGATAAAATGAAAGCTTATTTTGCGGCCAGAAGTTAAAATATACCTAGGCATCCAAATGTACCAGACATACCCCAGGGCTTACTTTATAATTCTCATAGTTTGGTTCTATGACTAAAGATAAAGCAAGAAAGGTCGCAAAGATTGTGTTTCTCCATAATCCAAACCGATTTGCACACAGCTGAATAAATCCCAAAAGTACACTAAATTCTGAGCAAGAAAATGAACCATCTATCAGCACTCCCCAAAGGTCATGCAATTATATTATGTATATTATTATTTTGTTTGGCGAAATATATGATATTTTCTACATATTTTGTATGGGGGGAAATACCGTTATTTCAAAAACCATACAAGTTCAACCGAACCCACCCGAGCGAGCACACACCCGAAGGTTCATTCGTCGCTGTGGCTGTGGCTGCCATCGACCGTCGATGTCTGCCCGAAAGTCTCCCTCCGATAAGCATTATCAGCTAGCTGCTTCTTGTTTTATGGCCACGCAACACAGCGGCAAGCAAATAAAAGAAGAAAGGCCACTTGTTCTTTCGTGTCGCGGGAAACGCGGGGACTTATCGTGCAAGTGCAAAGCACTTGATCCAAAGCCCAAACATGGCTCAAGATAAGTGCCTGCCTGCCCGCCCGCCCTGCCACCTCCCCCCCCTGCTATAACCCGATGATAACTATGTGAAAACTGAACCAAAGAAAAGCTCATTAGTCACCCACCCAGAGATGGGTACCGATTGCCATGATGCGCGCACATAATTATGGCTAATTTGTTGCACTTGCCCAACAACAATAAAAAAAAAACAAAACGGAAAAACTAGAGCCAAGTGCTAGGCTGCAAATGATGGTCCATTATTATTATTGTGTGCCTGCCGCTTGTTGCTGTTGTTGTTGCTCCATTTTTCCGGTCAACAAGCAGCAGCAGCAGCAGAAGCAGCAACAACAGCCCCGACGACGCGCGACGTTTCGTTTTTCATCACCTTGTTTTGTAGCCTGAAAAACAAGCTAAAAATGTTTGAAAAAAAAATCTTGGCCATGTCTCACAGTTGCTGCTGCTGCCACTGTGGGACTATGCCATGAAATTACAGTGGAACTAGGCTAAAAATAATGATTTAAAAATATATATTTTGTGGAAATCAAAGCTAATTAATTTTTTAAAATTTGTTTACCTCAATATTTGTTACGTTTTTTCTAAGATTTATAAATTGGATATTTTTAAAAAGATTTTTAGTTTTTCTAGATAAAAATCAGCTAATTGCAAATTAAATTTCGAAATTTAATTTAAATATTTTATTCCAATTCGATTTTTCAATTGAAAATATTGCCTTATGTTGTCTGTGGATTTAAGAACATTTTATAGTAATTTCTATTGCTTTTCTTTTTACCGAACTACCACTGTATTTATGTTTTTTTTTTGTTCTCGCATTTGTTTTTTGCATTTTACGACCAGTTTTGTTTGCTGACGCGTCAGCCTCGTCTCCATATTTGTACAGTTTTTGTGGCAACTGTTGCGCGCACACAAACGAAAGCCCCACAGTGCCACACACACACACGCAAAGCCAATGTTGGCCGCCGCCTCACGCCTCCCGTCGTTGCAGCCACAAGCTCAAGGTTATTGCCATAATCCATTTCAAGTGCAAATGTTGCAAAGTCTCTGCTGTGTGCTGTGTGTGCCCCATGTGTCTCTCTGTCTCTATCTTGTAGAATGTGTGTGTAGAATAAACCGCAAAGAAACGCAAAAAAAAAGAAAAGAAAAACGGAGAAGCCGCGGCATAAAAATAGACATAGAAAAATAGGCAAGAAATGGCAGAAATAGGCAAAAACTGGTCTAACGTCTGGACGGATTGGCTGGCTGTTGGCTGACTGTTCGGTTCTCCGGCTTTGACTCTGGGTTTTGGCTATGGCTATGGCTATGGCTTTGGCTTTCGTTTGTGGTCGGGTCGGTCTGTGACCTAGCTGTGGTGATCTGGCGCCAAACCTAGCAACCACATACGACACGACACACACATGCGTGTGTGGCAGTAGCAAGTCGCGGTATGTGGCTTAAATACAGGGGAAATACGTTAAATGGAACCATTATTCAGCTCTTAGTTGAGGAAAACTACCATTTATTGAATTTGAGACATGAATTGGCGATTTTTAGATTTATTTGTGTTTAGTTAAAGAAATATTAATGGGAAAATGTTCTGACTAGATGAATCTGATAGATGCAGATCTAGTTCTAGATCATTATTTAGGGAAATTCAACTTACGTTATTTTTATATAGGGAAGTTTTTTCCATAGGCAAATTTTCTACTTGGAAAGTAGAGTAACGAGAAAGACAAAAATGGTGCAATGAATCCAAATTTCTTGCAATAACGAAATCCGTACTCTTCACTGTCGGGGAATTTTGGACAGCGAAACGACAGGGAAATTCTAAAAATCTTGTAGAGTATTTTTTATGCTGTAAACCAAACCCTGCCCCAAACAGCTGATTGTGTGAATGATTGTGTGTGTAACACTTCCTAACGAGTATATTGCCACAATTTCACGCTACTTGCATTTTACGGACCCATCCATAGATCTAACCCTTTAAGCGCCTGCTGCGAGGAATTCCCTGTACTCCGGACAGTGTTGGTTTACGGTCGAAAGACCGCAACAATGTTGCCTGGTTGTGTAAATCGGATTATTGTTTAATTATGCAACTAACAAGGCATTTAAAAACAAAGCACAATTTGATATGCTGCCATTCGTTATGCTTCAGATACTTTTGAGAGTGGGGCGAAGGGGAGAATCGATGTAACAAGATTACAGACTCAACAACAAACTGTATGGCAGTTATCATTTATCGATTCTCCGCAACGAATTGGCAGGTCTGTCACTGTGTGGGTGGGCCGATGACAGCTGTCAGGGGACAGCCAAAAGCTGTCACATACCTCACATACTCTGGCGACTGATGCCTGCCAGAGACATGGGTCTATAGGCGACTGAAATGCCAGAGACATTGGTTTATTGACCCCTCGGGCCGGGGCTTTGTGTCCGGGGCTTACTCTCCAATTTGTGTTCCGCTGTGCTCGCTCAATCAATTATGCTTCTTCTCCATCACATTTTCTGCTCATTTGATTAATGTATTAGCCACTCAACCCGAGACCGAGGCCGAGACGACTCTCTTCTCACATCTGAACGCTTTTGAGCTAAGCTCCACGACCAGACTTGTCTTGTCTTGTCATTCATGTTCCTCCACCTCATCCTCCTCATGTCGTCTCCTTTTGTCGCTGTCATTGGGTCTGGGGTCTGCGCGATTTGTTCTGGTTTGCTTTTGTCAGCAGTCTGCGCCGCCGCCTGTCCGTCCGGTTTTCACCTGACGACAGAGACGGACGGGAACACTCTCTTTATTGAGCGCTTTTATTCATAATTTCTTGCTGCTTCTCGAGTAAAAAAAAAAACTACTGTTAGTTCTTATTTCTACGAAGCGGCAGCGGCTGCTGCTGCTTATTGCTGCCTGCTTTCTCTTCACATTCGAGAGCATTTGATTGTCAACCGGATAGAGGTTTCTTGAAGAAGAATTACTGAAAGAAAACTGCAATTTATGGAGATGTTGAAGGAGATTTTTGTGGCTATAGTGAAAGCGGTAAGGAAGAATCCTAAAAGAATTCCGGAGGAATATATAGAAATAGGGGGAAGAGAACTTTCGCTGGAATTAAGAAGAAGCTCTACTTTTGAGGATGAGAAAGGATAAGAAATCTTTTGAAGCGTCAGGAATATGTTCGCCTGAAAGAAATATCATTCTATTGTGAGTTCAGAGTTAAAGTTAATTTTTGCTACAGTAAAACCCGTCTAGGAGGGAAAGTGAGACTAGAATAAAGCTGATAAGAATTGGTATTTATTGAGGTACCAGAAAAACTCTTGCCATTTTTTTTTAACAACAATTTCTCCTCCCTTTAAATTTTTCTTTAACAGCCGTCATCGTTTCCATCTACGAGGATCCCGTACAGCCCCAGCAGGCCGCTTCCGTTGTAGAGAAACTCGGAGACTATCTGATTACTTGCGGGTACTAAGATAGTAGGTGAATAGATCAACAACACAAAACAACCACAACACCACCCCCCAAAACACAACAAAACAAACACCAACACCTCCATCAAACACACAACCAGCAAAAACACCAACCAACCAACCAACCAGGAAACAACAAAAGCAGCAGCAACTTTGATATGAAGATGGATGGATGGATGGATGATACCCTGAGAGAGGAAAATGCTATTGATAAAAAAAAAACCGTAAAAAATGGAAGTAATTATTAATATTTAAATTATGGAGTAAATTCCCTCCCAAAACTAAAAGGCCAAGGCGGAGGAGATTTTGGGGAACGAGAGGATGTGCAAACCGCAATTCTGTTCTGAAAAAAAAACGAAGAAAAAACACGCAAATCAATTACCCGCAAAAACAACAACAACAAACAACTACAACAACAAAATTATAAATTTCTCTGCATTATTATGATTAAAGAAAAACTTTTGGTTTATACGATAAAATAAAAGATAAAACAAAAAAACATTAAATAATTCCAGTCCTCATCTAAAATCCGATAATTTGGAAAAAAGTCTTAGAACTGTAAAACAGAACAGAAAAGAAAGAACGAACGAACGCAAAGCAACGCAGGCAAACAAAATATAAACAAAAAAACAACAATTTTTGAAACATTTTTTGTATAGCAATATATACACGCAATGGTATATATATATACGATTATATATATATACGATATATATATCTGTATACAGACAGAAATGATGAATAAAAAAGAAAGAAAAGAGAGAAGGTGAGAAAAGATCTCTGATCTCGGAGAAGAGAGAGAGACTTTTGAGGGTAGGCGACGCAGAGAAGAGCAGAGAACTCACAAGCAAAAACCGAAATAATCGAAAATAAATATATGTTCTATATATATATTTATATATGTAAACTATTTGGAGATCCATGCAGATGCTCTATTTATACATATATATGTGTGTGTGTGAGAGATGTGGTATGCACAAGTGTGTGTGTGCGGTGTGTGAACACTTTTTATACGATTGCGAAACTTACATAAAATAAAGATTCTAGATTCTCCTTGCTGCCCCCAAACCACGCCATTTTGCCATAAGAAATTTCTATGTATAGGGTATAGAGGATCATGTCCATATAATCACACAATCGCTCGCTCGCTCTCTCTCCATCTCTCTAGCTATCTACTATATCTCTTTCTTATTTTGTTGTTGTGTGCGCATTGCTTTAAATGTTTCGAAAATCCTATCATACTACATCATACATACATAAAAATACAAAACAAACAAAAAACTTATATGTAGACCGTTAAGTGTGCAGTGTGCAACCCTGGGGCTATGCGTATGCGTTGCCCAACACTGCCCAACCGGTGGAACATTCATTGCTGAAAGTTGGCAACCCTGAAGAAGAACAGAATTCGGCAGTTAAATCGCCATTAAAACTCTCTCTTACCATACGAATAACGTAACAAACAAATGCATGTGTAACAATTAAACATACGATTACCATACTACAACAAATCATACATAAATTAATGTGGCTTTTCCAGAACAACCCCCCCCACATACCCACATACCATTACCAACCCCATACTCTCTCCCTTACCCCTAGCCTCCACCCCCATGAGTCCAAAAAACACACAGACATTTTTCGTACAAGCAACAGAAACGTGAAGTAAAAACCGAATGCATAAATATATGAATATAAAACATAAAAAAAGACAAACAAAAACAAAACAAAAAGAAAAAGCAACATATATAATACGATACTTTAATACTATTGAAATAAAAAACTCGAGTGAGACAAACACAAAATGCTCCTCATAAAAAATTAAAACAAAAATGTGCATTTTTTTCTAGGGTTCTTTCTCTTTTTCAGGTTTGCTTTAAATGCGCAGCTATCGAGGGGTATCGATAGGTTGTTGAACTTTTGAGATGTTATCGCCAGTGTTATCTAACAATTGTTGGCTTTATGATTGCTTTAAATTTATTCAAATTAATTTTGGAATTGTCTTCAATTTTCTTTTCATAATTTTTCAGGTCTGCTGTCGATGCGGTTATCGTATAATCGATAGATCGTTGAACTTTTGAGATGTTATCGCCAGGGCTTTAAAAGTTGATGATTCCTTGTGCTTGACTCTGATTTCTTTGCCTATTTTTGGTTTGCTTTTCAGGTTTGCTTATTAAACTTTTGCGCTGTTATCGCTAGAATTGGCCATTTGAATTTTTCTTTGATTTGACATTGTTCTGCCCACCTTTTGGTAGAGACTGTCGTTTGCTTACCTTCTCTTTCAGCTTCATAGATTGACAGATCATTGAACTCTGCCTGCTGTGTTGTTATCGCCCCTCGTACTTTGTAGCTTTCATGGATTTCTTTCAATTAATTTATAAGACATTGCTCTGTGTCTGTCTCTGTCTCTCTCTCTTTCTCTGCCCATTTTTGGGTCTATGCAAATTGTCAAGTTATTTTTATCGCTGCATAATCATTCTCAATGCGAAACGCCTGATGCCTGACGCAAGTGCGCAATTATTTGGGGGTCAACAAATATTATAGTACATAAAACAGAGATATTTATTTATTAATTTTCTGTGAATCTGTTGCTGTGTGGGGGTCTCCTCTCCAATTTTTGCAGCTGGCATTTCTTTCAGTTATATTTTTTATTTAGTCGTTTTGGCGCTGTGGCGGGCGGCATCCTCATCCTCCGTCGCAGCACAAAACATTGACCCAAATTAATTTTTTTGTATTTGGTAAATGTGTGAAAATACGTACAGATATTTTTCTGAATGTGCTCATCCGCTGCTGTTCATCTTTCACTTTCGCTTTCTCAATAGCTACCCTCCCCTCCGCTCCGCTCCGCTCTTCTCTTTTTTTTTCTTCTCTGCTATTTTTGGAGAAAATCAAAATTATTCAAAGAAAGAGCTGGTCTGGCTTCCCCGTCTCGACAACTTTTTTTTATCGGCAGTACAATTAATCATATATTATTATTGTAACTTTTTTGTTGTGAGTGGCCTTTGGCTGCCCCTTCCACCCATCGCGCAATGCTATCTCTCTCTAGTCTAGCTGTAATTTGAGGCGCGTGTTTTTTTTTTGTATTTCCATGTCTAACGGACAAATTCAAATTTGCTTGGCCGCGGGGTAACGAGCGGAGCGGCTGAGCGGACGAGAGATTGATTCATTTAATAAAATATGCTAATGCTAGTCGTAGTCTCTCTACGATTTCCCAGACGTTATTGAAATGCTTTCGCTAGTTGTTGGAGGCGATTTGTAAGTCGTTAGAGTGCTTCAAAACATTAATTTTTGAGCGGACGTAGGGCAGTAGGGCTTAGGGCTGGCTGAGTGCTGATATTCAAATTATCAACGCAGAATCATTCAGATTTTGGTACACAGAACGCAGAAGGGTTCCAAAATGGATTGATTTTGCAAGATAAAGACACGAATGAGGGCGACAGCCTCGGTTCCAGTCTCGTTTTGTTTTTGTATTCTTCATGACAAGCCTCGGGCTCGAGTCGTGTATTTTGTTAATGGATTCTTGCTAGCGAGTTTCGGAAACAAAAACATTTTTTTTAGGCGTCCGAAGAATAAATTCCAGAGCAATTCCAGAGGTCCCCTCCCCTGTTTTTATTTCTACAAATTTTCCTGAGTATTTTTTTCACATCCCAGATTGCTTTTCAAACACTAGTACAAAATAGCAGACGCACACACCACACCACAAACTATTATTGGAGTCTAGTAATTTATCGAACAAATTAGAAGTAACGTTTCAAGAATGGACAAGGATCCCGTAAAGCACTGGATAATAAAGTCCAACCGAATGGACAGACGACCGCAATTGCCGCCAGTGTACACGACTGAACCGCTGACGGTTCGAACCGTGCTCCAATTATATTTCAACACCTTTCTGGGCGCCAACTTTGCCGAGTCGTGGGTGTATCCCTTGGACGTGGCCAAGACCCGCATGCAGGTGGAGGGCGAGGAGGCGAAGAAGACGGGCGCCAAGATACCCAATGCCGTGGCCACGCTCCGCAGCATTGTCAAGAACGAGGGACCCAAGACGCTCTATGCTGGATTTTCGGCCATGGTGGCCAGGAATTTGATCTTCAACTCGATGCGGGTGGTGCTCTACGATGTGTTTCGGCGCAAGTTCATACGACTGGACGAAAACAACAAGGAAACTCTGGCCGTATCGTCGGCGCTGTCGTGCGGCTTTGTCGCCGGCTGCATTGCCCAGGCGATGGCCAATCCCTTTGACATTGTGAAGGTGCGCATGCAGACGGAGGGTCGCCGCCGAATGCAGGGCCACAAGCCTCGCGTCAGCAATATGTTCAACGCCTTCACGGGCATCTATCGCGAGGGTGGCCTGCCCCACATGTGGAAGGGCATAACGCCCAGCTGCCTGCGCGCCTGCCTCATGACCGCCGGCGATGTTGGCACCTACGACCTGAGCAAGCGCTTCTTCAAGGACCTGCTCCAGCTGGACGATGGGCTGCGCTTGCGCTTCCTCTCCTCCATGTGCGCTGGCTTCACGGCCAGTGTGCTCAGCAATCCCGCCGATGTGATTAAATCGCGGGTGATGAACCAACAAACGGATGCCTCGGGCAAGAATCTCACCTACAAGAACTCCATGGATTGTCTGATAAAAACGGTCAGTGAGGAGGGTCCTCTGGCCTTGTACAAGGGCCTGTTGCCTTGCTGGTTCCGCTTGGGTCCGTTCTCGGTGCTCTTCTGGATGTCCATAGAGTTTTTGAGAGATGTGGAGGGACAGGCGGGTTTCTAAATGAGGTACATACAAATTACGCAAGAAATTGTGATCTTAGGAGGCTTTAAAAGAGCTTGAATGATGATCATAAGGGATCAGCTGTGGAGGCTTAAGTGGCAACACTGGCAAAGTAGTCTCAAAGCTCACTCAAAGATCATTATTCAATGGGGAATGTAGAGCCTAAATTGAAGAGAATTTTCGTGGCTTGTGTGTCGTAACATTGCTTCGCTTTCTGCCACATATTGCCAGCCAAATGTGATGAGTAACACTTATAGAAATATGTCTCAAAAATCATCTGCTGTGGTATTTAGTGGTTCAGCTGCTGAGGTACTTTTTGTGCTATTTTACTCATCCAAATTGTATAAATAATGCCCATAAAGCAGCCCAATAAACAATCTGCCCGTCTTAAGAGCATAAAACTAGTAATTTGATAATATTGTCATTTAAATTGACATTCAATAGTTCGACATTCGTGCGTTAGAAACAATTCTTACATTCGTGTTACATTCCTGTTACATTCGTGTTTCTGTTGTTTATATATTTCGAAATTCCTTTGAACATACGAGTATGGCGCGTGATAATGGGCGCCTGAGTTATGTACGCAATAAATATCTCTTACCGACCATTCGCTATGTGAAGGAGGCCAAGGCGCAGTCGCAGCCCTTCGGTGGCCTCTTTGCGCTGTATTTGAACACCTTTTTGGGTGCCACAAATGCCGAGTTCTTTACGTATCCCATGGATGTGACCAAGACGCGTCTGCATTTGCAGGGCGAGGCGGCGGAGAAGTCGGCACAGGGCAGAGCACGCCGTGGAATGCTGGCCACTGCTCTTGGCATGGCCCGGGAGGAGGGTGTGAGCGGCCTGTATGCTGGTCTATCCGCCATGATCATCAGGAATCTGTTCTTCAATGGTTTGCGTGTGGTGTTCTACGACTGTCTGCGTCAGAGATTGGCCCAAGTGGATGCGGCCAGTGGCAAGGATGTTTTGACGGTGTCCCGTGGCTTTGCTGCCGGCTGTCTGGCTGGGTGTGCTGCTCAGTTTATAGCCAATCCACTGGACATTGTCAAAGTGCGCATGCAAATGGAGGGCAGACGGCGGGCTCTGGGCTTTCCGGCACGAGTGAGCAATGTGCGGCAGGCCCTGGGCGATGCCTACCAGCATGGCGGCTTGCGATCGTTGTGGAAGGGCTGTGGCCCCAGCTGTGCACGCGCCATGCTAATGACAGCTGGTAAGTTGTACGCACAGATTTCATCTGACTCAGAACTCTACGTCCCACAACTACAGGTGACACAGCCTGCTATGACCTGAGCAAACGCCACTTCATGGCCTGGCTGCAAATGCCCGACGGTCTGCTCATTCAGTTTCTATCCTCTGTGACGGCGGGCTTTGCGGCGAGTGCTTTGAGCACGCCCACGGATGTGGTCAAGTCGCGCATCATGAACCAGCCCACCGATAAAATGGGCCATGGTCTGCACTATAAGAACGCCTTCGACTGCTACATCAAGCTGATCAGCCAGGAGGGTCCCACGGCCATGTACAAGGGCTTCATACCCTGCTGGGTGCGCATTGGTCCTTGGTCGGTGGTGTTTTGGTTTACATTTGAGAACCTGCGAAAGCTGCAGGGACAAACGGGATTTTGAGTTTGTACAAAGTCCGAGCAAATTTTAAGTGCCCGCTTCAAGGGTAGCGAGATTTAGAGTAGGGTAAGAATATTTATATAAATGGTGAAAACTCTTCTTTAACGTATAACTAAATGATGGAAATTCGCGGGGGTTTTGTGAGTAAGACTCGTGGCATATTGGAAGAAATTAGAAGAATGGAAATCTTATGGATTTATCATGCATTGTCGGTTGTCATGCATGCATGCCTCGATCTAGCATATTTATATATTTGTTTATTTATAAATATATAAATATATAAATATATAAATATAAATATAGAATATATAAATATAAATATATAAATATATATATATCTATCAAGGAGCTATGCGGTATTAACCTTCGATCTATTAAGGAACTCTTCTTGGCTCTATCTTAGATTTGTTATGAATCATAGATCAATTGATGGATCTTGTATGTATTTATCAATGATCTACCATGGAGCTATCATTGATATCTTTATGGGTTAACTAGGGACGAACCATCAAGGCTATATACATATATTTATTGATCTATCATAGATTTGTCATAAATCAATCTTGAATTTATTATATATCTTTTATAGATTTATTATGTTTTATTTATTATTATTTATTATTTATTTATTTTATTTATTGATTATTTATTTATTATTATTTATTGATTATTATTTTTTATTATTATTTTTTTATTATTATTTATTTATTTATGGATCTGCCAGGGGTTGATTAGGCATGGCCTGATTTTTTGCTAATGATTATATTTTTGGACTATCAGCCATGAGCAATGTGATTATGGATTAATCTCTGATTTAATGCCTTACTTTGGGCATTTTTTTTTTGACTCAACGTACTTCTAATTATAAAGTGAAATAAAGCTACAAAAATCGCTAAAGATATGTCTAAATTTACCTACGTTTACTCAGTGTTTTATCTAAAAAGGAAACGGAAAGTGCTTTTTCTTCGTGGAAATCTAAAATCTTAGCTGCAAATTTGTGTACTTTTTGTATAGAAAATTCAGTGCAAAAATACCCCAAAAACTAATAGTTATATGATTCGATTGGCAAGTGCAAAAACCCACATTAGCCCAGTTGCTATCTTTGTGATAAGCTGCAAAAGGTAGATTGGTAGATTGGCACGGGGAAGAAGGAGGAGTAGGAGAAGGTCGGCTGCTCCGACCACACCCTTGCTTGTCTACGGCGGCGCTTAACCTGATTATTAATAAATGAAAATGAAAATGATAATGTGCCTTGAATGTGGCCCACATAATGATGACGATGACGATATGTCGTGCCCTGCCTGTCTGCCTGCCTGTCGACATATGTTTTACAGCGTTGCAGCAGCAGCAGCAACCCCTCCCGTTTACATGGGTGCGGTTCCGTTCCGCTTTCTTGAGGGGGAGCCACTCAGTCTATTGCCTTCCAGCGCCCTTCCAACCCGCCCCGCCAACGAAGGTGAGTAAGTGGCAAATGTCTGACATAATGCGTAAATCCTGCTGCTCACGGAAACCCTTGCCCCACTTCAAAGGTCTTTAGCACTTTTGTTAAATGAAATGAATGCGGGAAACGAATGGTGGGGCGTGCTGAGGTAAACGGAACTGTCGGAATTGTGGGTTCATTTCAAGTTCTTTTTCCCGAGGCACACACACGCATGGGTAATTGTTCTTTCATTACTCATCAGAGCAGAGGAGAGGGTTCGCTTTATAGGGGGGAGGGATGGGGGTCTCTCATGTTTGGTTTTGTATTTAACGAGCGTTTCGGTGACTCTCTTTCAGCCGAGGCTTTCCATGTGTGGCTCTCTTTTCAGCTGAGTGTCTGCCCTCTGTGTTGCGGCTCTGTTTGGGTGCTTTATGGGTCAGGTCAGTTACAGCGAATTGGAATCTAACACCCGCTGACCCAATGACCAATTTATCGGCTAATAGCTAATGTTCAACACCGTGCAAACATTTTCCTAAAACTCCAGACGGGCAGAGCTTCAGGTAGAAGTCTTTTGCTGACTTTGTAGTTCGATTGTTGCGGCGAGGCGAGGCGCTGGCCATCGGAGGAGAAGTTTGTTGAACTGCACACACACGCGAAATAGTAATTGCGAGGATCAGCGATATTTATCGCTGGTGGAAAGAAAGCTTTTGGCTATAAGGAATATCTAATGCTCTAACTGGCCAATGAATGGCAGAGAATATACAGCTGGAAACGGCTGAAAATAATATCTGAATTAAGAGAATTTTAATGAGCAAAGAGCCAGTGATGTTTTCGGCTGGGAAACGGGAGAGAAAACTCCCAAAACATATTGCCAGAATCAACTGAAAATAATGCCAGAATTATAAGGATTTTATTGGTTAATGCTCGGGGTTTTACTTTGGGAACGAATAATGATAGAAATATTCGAATCTTAATCTGCTATTTTATTGAGCAACAGGTGAAATTCCGTTCATTGGATATGGCGAGAATCAGCTGAAAATAATGCCAGAATGAAAAGAATTAAATTGGTTTGTGATTAAGATTTTATTTGGCATTAAATAAGGGATAGAATCAGGCTGGAAATCAAATGTTTCGCTTGAATAATATGGGAAAAGATCAGCAACAGGAGAGGAGAAGCGGACAGGAAGTGATTAACGGAAAGGAGAGAATCTTGATGGAAAAGGCAGCTTCAGTTCCCAGTTTTTGTTTAACTCTCTGCAAGAAAATTCTCGCCAAATTAAACCAACTAGAGGATTACTTAAAATTACTCTTAGAACTGCAAGTGAAAGTGATAGAGACCAAGCGAAATCACTAACCAATCACAGAGCCATCGAATGTATCAAGCAACTTCCATTAACAGAAGCGCATGCCACATTCAAAGTAAAAACCCTCTCGATCAGGTCGACGTTGCATTCGTTTTTATTCAGTCATGTGATTTGCCAGCGAATGAAACTCCAATTACGAGTACGAGTGCCCAGTGCAAAAAGCCAGCAAACCCACAGAAAAAAACCCTACCAAAAAAGGCAGCAGAAGGAAAATTCAGCAAAGAAAAGCTTCGATTGAGCAAGACACTACGGAGAACGCTGTTGGGCAAGAAGAACGTGGATAGGTGGGTGTTTTTCCACCCAGACTGGGAATAGGGAAAGAGATTCTAACAATTGGCAAACAATTCTATTGCAGCTACACCGCGGAGATCTGGCTGCAGCGTATATAAGAGAGCTCTCGGACAGCAGCGGAAGTTAGTAAGCGGAAGAAAATGGATAAATATTCACAGTGCTGGCAGACCTTGCTGTGGCTTTGGCTGGCCTTTGGGCTCTATGGTGTTCTGGGAGCTGAAGATCGAAGCATTAGGCTGCCTGCCCTGGAAGTCTCTGCTGCCTTGCCCAGCTCTGTGGCTTCAGCTGCCGTCAAGCAAACGAAGGAATCTCCGCTGGAGCCTCTGCACCGCTCCAAGAGAACCCTAACCACCATTTGCGTGGAGATCAAGCCAAGTGGACCGCTGGAGGAGCCCTACTACATGTGCAAGGGTGAGAATTTCGGCACCGAGAACCAACAGAGCTGCGTGGAATTCAAGCCCGGCGGCGCCCACGGCGAGCTCTACTACATGTGCAAGGGCAACGATTTCGCCAGCGGAAATGGTCAAGCGGATCAGCCCGCAGCCTTGCCTGGGTTTCCCTACCAGAAGCAGACGCCAGCAGCCGTGGCACCTGCGTATCAGCCACAACAAGCTGCACCGATTGCACACACCTTTCCGTCGTTTCCCGCCTTTGGAGGCGGGTTATTTCCAGGCCAACAGCAGTATGAGGAGGCCGGCAGGGACACGCCAGCGACGACATACCAGGAGCAGCAGCGTCCTAGCCAAGGGGAGCCAACAAAATCCCCAACAGCAGCCACAATATGCGCAACACCAGAGCTACAATCCGCAACAGCAGCCCCAAAATGTTCCTCAGCAGCCCCAAAATGTTCCTCAGCAGCAGCCCCAATACCCAGAGCGACCTCAGCAGCAGCCCTTCGATCATCAGCAGCCATTTGGCTACCCTGGCGGCACCCTGGCTCCCCCTGCGGCTGCATTTGCTGCGCAGTCAAATGGCCTGCCAGCAGTTCCTCGCCCAAATCCAGGCAGCCCGTCAGCACTTCAATACGGAGTTGCTGCAGGCCCAGGCCCAACGGCCACGCCCACTGCATATAATACTGCAGCAGCTCAGAAGTCGGCGGCAGCTGCAAAAACAGCGCAGGGACAGCGGTACGAGAGACCAACGCCAGTGGTAGGAAGTCGCCATCAGCCTGGTATGGATGGGGACGTGTTGGCAATGCCCAGAGTGGGCTTCCAAGCGGAGGAATTCAGGCAGCGCTATCGAGGCTCTATGGGAGAAGCACCAATGCAGCAGAGACAGCAGCAGCAGCCTCAGCAGCAACAGCAGCAGCAGCAGCAGCAGCAACAGCCACAGCAGCAGCAACAGCAGCCACAGCAGCAGCAACAGCAGGAGCTGGCAGAGCCACAAATGGTCTGGCTGCCACCTTCCCCAGTGGACGACCCACACGATGATCCCGTAATGAGATCGTTCTACAATAGCTTGGCGGCATCTGAACCAATAGTAGGAGCAGCAGCACCACCAACGGTTGGAGCAGCAGCAGGCCCAACAGTGGGAGCAGCAGACCAGCCCCTAAGGACACCACAACTCAGCCGGAACCAGCCAATGCAACTTGCCGTACCCATCGAACCTTTGGTGGGTCAAAGCTACCAGCCATTCTACGGCCAATCCGCTGAGCCGCAGGCACCGCCCACATTGCCACCGCCACCGCCTGCATATGCCAGGCCGGAGGTGCCGCCGTCATCCAGCTTGGAACCCTCAACAAATGGCTACAACTCCTACTGCAATGGCTGCAATGCTCCTGTTTTGCCACGCCCATGTGCAGTGGACACGGGTGTGAGCTACAGCACAATGTGTCCCAGCTTTCAGCCTGTGATCATCGCCATGCCCTGCTACGAGCAGCAGCCCACGCATTATCTGGCGCTGCCGAATAGAGTGCCAAGCGGAGGAGGCGGCCTAACCAGGACGTATGGCAATGAGCTGCCTGCTGGCGGTCCCTATGGATCGTCTTATGGTGTAAATCAACAGGTGGGAAGTCCGTATGGCATGGCTCAGCAGGTGGGCAGCGCCTATGGAATGCAGCAGCAGGTGGGCAGTCCCTTTGGAGCGCATCAACAGGGTGGCAGTCCTTTTGGAGCGAATCAGCAGGTGGGCAGTCCCTTTGGAGCTAATCAGCAGGTGGGCAGTCCTTTTGGAGCGCATCAACAGGGTGGCAGTCCCTTCGGAGCGAATCAGCAAGTGGGCAGTCCTTTTGGAGCGAATCAGCAGGGTGGCAGTCCCTTTGGAGCTAATCAGCAGGTGGGCAGTCCGTTTGGAGCGAATCAGCAGGTTGGCAGTCCCTTTGGAGCTAATCAGCAGGTGGGCAGTCCTTTGACGATCAACAGGGTGGCAGTCCCTTCGGAGCGAATCAGCAGGTTGGCAGTCCCTTTGGAGCTAATCAGCAGGTGGGCAGTCCCTTTGGAGCGAATCAGCAGGGCGGCAGTACCTTCGGCAATGCTCCTCAGGTGGGCAGTCCCTTCGGAATGGCACCACAGATGGGTATTAATCCCAATCCCGGATTCAACATGAATATGGGCGCCCAAGTGGGCAGCCCCTTTGGCCTGGCCGGTCCTCAGGTCGGAGCTGGCTTCGGCTTGGGCCTGAATCCCTTCGGACCACTGGGCAGCCTCAATCCGTTCAATCCATTCAACAGAATTCTAGGCGCTGCAGCACCCACAACGCCACAGCCCCAAAAGAATGGTTTCCAGCGCATTTTCCAGCTTGACATCCCCACGACGACGACGACGACGACAACAACAACAGAGGCACCAACCGTGGGCTCAACTGTGCAGCAGTCCTCGGAAAAGGCGGGAAAACTGAACTTTTCCAGCAGCACGCCGACGTCGGCCTCGAGCTCTGCCACATCGTCGGAGCCTAGCTTGGGGGCTGCACTCGCGAGTCCTGGCGACGAGGATGAGCACGAGGAGGATGAGGAGGAAGAGGAAGATCATGTGGAGACGACACCAGCCGTCTCCAGTGAAGAGGATACCTCCGGAGACGGCTCCCTCGAGGCTATACCCTTGGGAAAGCTCACTGCCAGGGACCTGATGAACAAGGCCGAGGAGAGCCTCAAGACCCCTGACCAGGGACCCACCGAGAACCCGTTGAAGACCGAGAAGCGCAAACGCCACAATGCCCGATCCAACAAGGGGCTTAACCAGAAGCGAAAGTATCTGCAGCAACTCTAGACTTTTACAGCCTTTTTCTATGAATAAAAAATTTAATTTATAAATTGTGCTGGAGCCTTCCATTTTTCCAGAGGGTTTTTATTCACTTGCAGCCTTAATCTCTTGCGTGGATCTAAGGGCAGAGCCCACGTTGGACTTTACGTGCCACTCAACTTGATGTAGAATTTAATGATGGAACGTAAATATTTTTCTTTAATTAAAAGAAAATTTGATGAAGTCCACTGCAGACTTTTTCCTTGTGAATGTTTTGGGTGGAATCTTTGGAATCTTGGTAATATTTCCAACAATTTGTTTGGAATTACAGTAGAATTTTTTCTACCTTTGAAGGTGCAGGAAAATGCAAAGAAAAAAGTATTGTAATTATGGCATTTCCCAAACAATAATTGATAGGAGATTAAATGGTTGTGGATTAATGGGAAATGGAATGAAGACTTGAAGATTGAGGGAGAAACTTGTTGAAACCTTTTTCGTAAATTATTTTCCTCCATCTATCTATCTGCTTGCTGTCTGTTTTATCTTTATTTCACCTTGCCCATAAATCCATCTTCTATACCTCCATTTCCTCTGCTATTTCCAACTCGTATCCAGCACATATTACTTTTGTAAATAAATATTTCCCTTTTGCATGTCTGTCCAATGCCCAGCCCCGCAAATATTTAACAAAAAGCCAATGGCCAAGCCACTTAAGGAAGTGTTTCATATGGCCAGCAGATATACATACACAGTAAAATATATATGTTTATCTTGTACATATATGTACTTCCGTTTTGCTATGGCTATGCCTCATGCCTCATGCCTCATGGCTTATGGCTGGCTGTGTGTTTATGGCCAACACCGACAGCTACGCTCCACGGATCAAACAGGAACCAAAGCCCACAGTCCCCCCACTAACACCAGCCACTGCTGGGGGTTTCAGCTGGCGATTAGCAATTTCGAGCACGTAACAGAACAATTTAAATAAACCATAAAGAAAAAGTTAAGCAAAGAAAAGGCAAAAAATTGTAAATGAAAATACAAGTAAATAAAAATGCCTGAAGTCAATGCACTGCAGCAAAAAAACTCTTGAAGTGTGCGGAGAGGGAGGTTGGCTGGATCTTGACTCGAGTCTGGCATGGGGATTTGGAATGAGAACACACAGCTGATGTGTTTTTTGGATTGGCGGGAGGCTACGGCTTCTATTATTAAGTGGGTTACATTTTTCGGGGGGCTTGCGAAATATGAGAAATACGCGGGGAACTTCCTCATACCTATTGTACCCATTATGTTGTGGCAAGAGAATAGGCAATAAGGAATGCTAGATGCTCTTTAGAAAAATATATAAAACAAGGTATTGCAAATTTTTATATATTTAGAACTAAATTTGGGAATCTTTAAAGTTGAATTTTTATTGTTACATCTAAAACTATTCCAGATAATATATTTTGGAGTATAAAAACTGCATATTATATGCCAAATAAATCGATTAGAAACTAATCAAAAATATAAAACAAAAATACGAAATAACCAAAATATCTAAAAATATCTAAAAAAAAAATCTAAAAATAAATCTAAAAATCTCAAAGATGCTGAAAGATGCAGAAAGGTGTAGAAAAATATCAATCAAAATTAAGCAAAACAAAGATCAACCCAAAAAATGTTTAATTGCAAAGATTCTTGTCCTTGGATTTGTGTGTTCTCCTTCAGTTTTCGATTCTGTTCAGATCTCTTGAGATATTCGCAGAATATTCTTGGTCTTAATGAGTGATGAATCGTACATTATCCCTCTCTAAAAGGAGTCATCTATTCCCTTATTTATATTAAAGTTAAATCTATTTCTTGCCACTTTTAACGCTCACAACTCTGCCATGCAAAGAGCTATACCCTTGTTCCGCGGCAGGGCATCGTCCATTGCTGACCTTGCAATAATGCTGCCTGCAGTTTTACCTCTCTCCAAATGCAAACATAGCCACTGGCAGTAGTTGCAGTTGACAGTTCGCGACGCGTGGTTAAAATTACACCCGGGGGGCATTCAAATCGCTGCCAAAATGATGAGCACCTCAACAATTCTTGTGGTACTCGGCCTTTGCTGTGCTCTAAGCCTCTGCCAAGCCCTTCAGGAGCTTCGAGATGTGCCAACCAATAGGATTGCTGGTCCGGGCGAGCCCCAGTACTATCTGATGGCCGATGCCGGCTCGTCCGTGGGTCCCAACGATGCGCTGAAGCGCACAAATCGATCGCTGCTCAAGTGGTGGGACGATCTCTTCGGGCAGAATAATTGTTGCAACAACAACAACAACTACAACAACAACAATGTGTTGTATCCCACTGTGGCGCCTGTTGTGCAGCCGCAAACGAATTGCAATGGCTATGGCCTGCAGCTGCAGGACTTGGATCCCTTCAAGCAAATCAAGTTGTTCAAGAAGATGCCCGATCTCTTTGGCAATCCGATCGGCAATTGCGGCGGACTGTGCGGCGGCAATTGTGGACAGCAGCCGTTGCAGCCGCAGATTAATTATGTGGCGCCTGCTCCGCCTGCTCCTGGCTATGGTGGGGATGACGGCTATGCCAAGCCAAATCCCGAGTATAATGGTCCTGGGGATGGCGATGCGGGCTATGTGGCTCCAGTGGTGCCTCCTCCGGTCACTTACGATGCTCCAGTAGCGCCTCCTGCCAGCTATGAGGCGCCTGCTCCTGCCTATGAGGCGCCTGCTCCTACCTATGAGGCACCTGCTCCTACCTATGTGGCGCCTGCTCCTTCTGCTCCCGTCTACGATGCCCCTGCTCCCGTCTACGAGGCACCAACTCCGCCTGCCCCCAGCTACGAACAGCCTCCTGACTATTCGCCGCCTGCCAGCACCTATCCCGCTGCCCAACCACCGCAGATCGTCTATCAGCCCATCATCTACGTGTCCGCACCGCCTGCAGCCAGGACAGAGGTGGCCACCAAGGTGCAGCTGGATGAGCAGAGCTACAACAATCAGCCAGCAGCGCCTGTCTATGAAGCGCCAACACCGCCAGCGGCTCCTGTTTATGAAGCACCTTTGGAGCCCACATACGCACCGCCGCCGCCGCCACCTCCTACTGCAGCACCCTGCGGCAGCTATCTGCCACTTTGGGGCGTTCCTGTCTATAATTATGGGGCGGCGCAACCAGCGGCACCTCCAGCAGCTCCGCCAGTGGCTCCTCCGGCCTATGCACCTGCTCTCCTCCATCACCTGGCTATGCCACGCCCAGCTGTGCGACGCCCATACGACTCTCGCTCGTCGATCAACCGTATCGCGTGGCACCCGAGCTCTTCGAGGAATACCACTACCGCTTGGGCTTGGCCGCACAGAATCGATTATAGTCCATGGCTCTTTATGCGCTGACAGTCCTGTAAATAAAATGCATCGAACGATTTGTGGATTGCTTTGTTGTACCTTCAGGGAGCGGGAATGGAAACATCCATTGATATGGGTTTGGCAATTGCTAAGGGAACGATTGCTGGTCAAGTATGTGGCATAGATATGTCAGGTAATCATATCTGATTTGATATGTGGAGTGCCCATTGATTGATTTATTTATTTATTAATTGCTCCACATGATTATTGATTTATGAATTTATGAATTGTGTCGGGAGATTGATTGGTTTTACTATGTAATGCATCAATTTCTGACAAGAAAAATGTACTTAAAAACTCAAAGAAAACTTAAGATATTATAAGTATTTATTTGTTCTACTTTTTCAGAATTTATCAATGAAAAAAACATATTTATATTTTGGTACATATATTGGCAAGCCCAAGAAAATGTCTCGTAAGTTGGCATGATTAAAAGACAAAATTGCGATCGTCTCTTTTTATTCTTGGAAAGAACAAACAATTTAAAAATATTTTAAATATAAATATTGATGTAGATATATATTTTTTGCTTGACCCATTTGTTTCTCATAATCGAATCAGCCATCGTTTGCAATTTCATATCCGTTCTTGTATGTATGTGTTCATATATAAGAATTACAATCGTAATCATATAAATTTGTATCAAACGTAGAATGAATAATGGTTCCAATAGGGGGAATACTGCTCTTTTGGATACGAGATTATGTTGTATATTTATGTGGATGGGAATTACATGTACATATATGCTATCATTACAAATCTATTTTAAAAATTTTGTAGCAACTACGTTGAATTTAAATATAATCTTTGAAAGGGTAATAATTCGGAATATTTATTATTTTCACTAAAAGATAAACAGCAGACAGATGTTGTGCCTTGTGGTAATAAGGGTAAAGGGTAATAAGGGTTCATTCGGTATTTTATTTTATTTATTATTTTATTTTTATTTATTATTTTATTTTATTATTTATTTAATTATTATTTTTTTATTTTATTTATTATTTATGTGTGTTTTAACTGCCTGAAGTCCAAAGTCCAAGTACTACCCAAAATACAATACGATGCTGCCAAAGCGCGTATTGCAGACAGATGGGGCACTGCCACACGACGTGCGACATGACATTATAGGACATTAGGCATTCAATATTCAATTCAATTATACTATTCGAGAGATGACTACAAACTGTAGATCATACATACATACATATATATATAATGAAATCTCTTTTTCAAGAGAGAAATTACGCCAGAAAAATTAAATATCTATTTGTCATGCTGTTAATATTATTTATAGATCTTATTGCATGTTTATCTTCACATTTGCTCATTATCAAAATATGACTCCCATAAACAAATAACAGCAGTGAAAATATGCTGGAAATACGGAATTAAATTGCTTTCTTGTACATACTGTAATTCGCTCTTTGTTGCTCAAGATATATATTTATTTTCTGTGTGTCGTTTTTCCAGAAATAGCGCACATTTATTTGTACAAACATTTCCCCAGCCTAAAAACGATCAAAGCCAATCCATAGCCTCCGCTCCACTGCACTCCATTCCCGCTGCCGCCAGCTACTGTTTGTACAGTTGTGTGCAGGCGAGCAGCGATTTCCGTTCGACTTATCAACATGTGGCATACCACAAATCGACTGTAAGTAAGTATGAGGCAGACGACTATCGCATGTGTGCAAGAATATGATCGGGAGCAAACAGCAACAAAAAAAAACAAAAAAACCCCTGCAGTAAGTCAGTTGGTCGCCTCGTTGGTGCTGGTTCCTTTGTTTTCATTTTCAAATTCAAATTCCATAACAAATTGCACTAAGAGATAAACAGCAGAGCGTTGTTGTGCCTTCTTGATGCGGGGCCCTCAGGGCGGTTCTCTGAAATGTGATAATAACATAGAGATAGACCCAACACAACCCATTCCATGCCCATTCCCCTATGCCAACTCCCTGACCATGACCATGACCAAGTGAAAGTGAATGCAGCCTTGCCTCGCCCCGCCTTCTTCCCAGCAGCTCCCCAACTGCTGCTGGTCATCGTCCATGACTCCAATCTGCTGTCTGTGCCTCCACTTTGCATGTGGCACGCACGCACTTGGCTTCTTTCGCCCAACGATCATCACTTGGCTGCCGCCCCACATTCGCACAGCCCCTTCCGCCTCGTGCATGACGCGCCGATTGTTTACATAATCTCTGGTCTAATCGCTTGTTGAGTGAGCGAGAAATATGGTTAATAAATTAGCCACGGGGCATGTCTATGTCGTAATCTTTTGCGGCAGAGTCACAGATCAAGTGGTAAGTGCGAAAGGAGTTGCAAGATGGGTACACTCGTAGCAAGTACAACGAGAGCCGAGAGATCATATGAGATGGGTATTGGGTGATCTGAAAGGCTAATATGAGAGTAATTCGATTGCTAACTGATTGCCTTAAGACAATTAAGTATTTTAAAAAGGTTAAGGCATAAAAGTGTAGACAATATGTGGGGAAATATCTAAAGAAAGTATCATAAAATAGTATTACTTAAATGATTATTCTCTGTGAAGAACATATATACATATCATTAAATTGACCCATTGGTCATGTCTTTCTATGATTAATTTGCACGTCACAAATCCAGAAGTTTTTTCGAATAGAGTTGGCAAAAAGTTTTCTTAAACCGAAAACAATAAGAAAAATTTTGTTTCAATGCAAATAACAGAGTTTTTAAATTACTAATCAATTGTACAGAGACTTACAAGAGTAATTGAGGTAATATGTGGTAAGCTAATTTCGAAGAAGATAACCAGACTACATAAATTATAAATTTCACCATACAACTAGGAAATGTAGAAGAAGAGACAACTCAAAGGAGGCTAAAAATAAAATCTATTAAAATTGATAATTGATAAAATGAGAAATTTATATAAGACTTGAAATCTATAATTTGTCCATAGAATGAAAGCAAAAATATAAACTGAAAGAAGAGGTTTTTTAGGATACATTTTTGCCACTTGATGATCAGCAGAACATCTTCACAGTCTCTTAAACTCTAGCACAATTTTCCATCTACTTAAAATGCAACCAAAATGATCAATCATAAGCAATTACCAAACCAATTACAAGCATATTCGAGTACATAATTATATTTGAAACTCCGGATTAACTGATCAAACATCAAAGAACAGTTTCAGATCACATCAGGAGAGAGATATCAGCGATCAGGGAAACATGAGTTGGAAAAACTACCCCACACAGATTTTCTCAGAACTCAAAAATCGAGCGCTGCCATCGACTCCGACACCCCAATGCTGTCGAGCATAATTGAGTGGCGGGGATGGGGATGCCAAGTGCCATGATCATAAAAAATTTAACAGAACATAAACAACAAAACGCAGAAACATCTATCTCCCAGTCTCTCTGGTAGTATCTTCACGTTGAATCTTTCTCTTGAGTTCCCTTGCTGACGGAGGCCTGAGGGCTGTGGCACTTGCCACCACATGCGGGGGCCAATCAAAAATAGCGCCAATGCTGCTTTAAAGTGAGCATCTTGCCAGATGAAGATATGTAGTTCTTTTACTCTGTAAATATCAAAGAGTTTAAAGATTATTTCATATTATATTTCAGTTTTTGATCTTTTTTTATGAAAAACTACTTCAATTTTAATTATTTAATTACTAATTCTGTAGATAATTTTGGATTAGTTCTCCTTCTATGTATTACTTCTCTCAAGTAGAATTTTACCTGGTTTAATAATTCCCATTTTGTATAGTGAAAAATTGCTTAAAATAAGTTCTGTAAAATTCCCTTTTTCATACTGAAAGATCCCCTCGAAGAACTCATTTAAAAGCGTATTATAATTTCTTTATACCATATCCACAAATCCTCTCCCATGTGCCAGGCGAGGCGTTGAACTGTGTGAGTGACGAACCCCAAGAGTGGAGTCCGAACAACCGTCTGTCTTCCACATATTTGTGGAGTGAGTTTTGTGTGGTGCTCTGCGGCTCTGGTGACTCGATCTTCGAGTGGTTTGCCACTGTGGGGGGGTCTCCTTACACATTCATAAACCAATATATAAATATACCTAAATATGTACATATGTATATGTACGTATACTTATGTATATGTATGTATAATTGCTTTCGGTGTATATTTTGAGAACATTTTTTTTGGGAAAAATTTTCATTTGTTTTATATTTAATTTTCGTTTGTGCATTCTTGAATTTTTATATTTAATTTTCGTTTATTTATGTGGCATTTGCTATACGTAATAAATTTCAAACCAACCCATTCCGACGTTATATGTGGGTCGTTGGCATTTTATTGCATTTTCAATTGGCTTCTCTCTAGCAGAAAGTGTGGGAGAGTTGGAGGAGCATTTCCCAAGAGAAAATGCATTGAAAAGTCAAAATTTAATTACTGCACTCAAGTTGGGGGCTTAATCTGTCTAAGAAGCTACCAAGAAACTCTTATAAAAGCGTTCTTATGCATCAGAATTGAGGACAACAAGTGGAGCTTATGAACAGCCGATCTTTCGGTGTTATTTTGTGCTAAAGAAGCAATACACAACCGATGATAATTGTGGGTTCTTAAGTTGAGAAGTGCTACGTTTTATATGAAGTTTTAATGAATTTTAAATGACAGCGCTATGAAATAATTATCTGATTTAAATTATATTTAGATAAGAATGTATTTTAATATAAAAAATTTTTAATTACAAACGCTTGGAGGAGTTTCTCTTGCAAAGAATTGGATTTTCCTATGGCAGCTATGTGTTATACTAATCCGATATAACCGAATCTGATTTATATACTTTCTAAACCAAACAAATGAACCCAAACGCAAAGTCACAGTCAGATAGCTTGAATATTGAGGGAATTATTTGCATATTCATACATTTTTACATACGTACATACATACATACATATGTATGTAACTATGTTGCCGAAAGCTGTTCATCCTGCATTCCTGCATCCTTTCTGTAGAAAGGCGTTGGAGTTTGAGTTCGAGTTCGATTTCGGATCTAACTCTCATTGCCGCCATTTTGATCATTGCAGCCGGTAAAGTTTTCTGCGTCGCTCCAATTAGTGCATTTGTTTACGCGTTTTATTGTGTTATTTTGTGCATATTTGTGTGTCTTTTGTTTATGCGTTACTCCTCGCATGTAACAGTCATTTTAGGTGAACAAGATTAAAAGCCGGTGATCTGTTTTCGTGAATTTAAGTTTTGCAGCAGCCGCTCTGTTTATACAGCCTTTTGCGTTCTTCCTTCGTTCGTCTCAAACATGTTCGACGTCGTTGTTGGTTGCAGTGCAAATCGGTTCGAGCGCGTTTGTTGTCTAACTCCCACGCATCAGCGCCGCGTGTTTTATTCTCTCTGCCATGTAATTCGTCGTTTCTAAGCTTACTTTTCGTCTATTTAACTAGTTCTTGTGCCCAAAATGTGTTGGAGCAGCTTCCCCACGTGGGGCTTTGCTTCTTCTTCGTGGAACACCTGTTTGCTTTGCCATTTCGCTATTACAAGTGCGTGTTTGTTGTTGTAGTGCAAATTTGTTCAATTCGAGTTGTGTTTGTGCGCCGCGCGGATCATATATGCCGTAATTCTTCGTCCTTTGTGTGCAAATGTGTGGGAGCACCTTCTCCACTGGAGTAGCCCTTTGCTCCCTAGAAGGAGCCCCGCTTTTTTTCATGGAGCACCTTTTTTTTTTTTTTTTGTGTTTTTTGCCATTCTCCCTTTACGCGCGTTTTTGTTGTTGTTGTAATAGAAAAAGTGCGGCTCGAGTTGCGCCTGCATCCTCTCTTGGTTCGCCCGCTCTCTCCCACAACTTTAGCTTCGCGTTCCGGTTCGTGTGTGTGTGTGTGTTAAACCGACTTTTAGTTGCTGTCGCACCAAAGAGAGAGAAAGATGAACCAAACTAACAGAAAAGTGAGTAATTTACATGCGTTTAAATTAAGTAGGGTATATTAATATTCGCCTAGCCATAGTTTTTGGGTGCTCTCTCTGATCGCTTCGAACAGGTTTCATTTCGAAGGGAACTTGAGCATCTACACCATTTGCAGATGTGTAAACTTTACACTTAAAGGGTTTATCTTAGTCTTTAAGAAAGCATTTAAAAATAGATTTTAATGAATATATATTAATTCTTTAACCCACAATTAAATAATAATTATACCAAGTCCCCAAAAACCAAAGACATTGCATAAATGACATGTGTTATACTTCTTATCGAACAAGTAGTTCATATTTCGAAACATTTTTGTGGCTTGTAACCAGGCCGCATACCCAGCTACCCCACCCACTCCTCTCTCTCTCCAACTCCCACCCACTCCCCCGCAGTGCTGTGTACCAGAATTTCTGAAATGTTTGTACATTTTCGCCAACCTAAACGTTAATTTCGTACATTTAATGACCCCAATAAGCTGAACGTCAGCGGTATATATTTTGTGGTGCATTGGAGCTGATGGAGCAGAAAAATACTCTAAGAAGAAATGTGAAAGAATTAGTTCAAGCCACTAACTGCCGACTAGACAGATTCCAGGGGCTATATAAACTAGGGATCCGGTGGAGAATGTCATCAGTCACCTTTGGTCACTTCCAACAGCTCCAACCAGCTTTTCTTCAGCTTCCAGCTTCAATCTTCAATCACCAAATCTTCAATCAAGATGAACTCCTTTGTGTGCTTCGCTCTCCTCGCTCTGGCTGCCACCGCTCTGGCCACACCCACCAATGTTGGATCTTCGGCCACCAACGCCGGCTCCACCGTCTCCCTGTCCGCTCAGGATGGCGAGGTTGAGGGCATCACCAACCAGGGCTACGGCGATCTGACCCGTCTGCGCAAGTCCGCCTACGGTGGCAGCTCCGGCGGCGGCGGCTATGGTGGCTCCAGCATCCCTGCCCCACCCTGCCCCAAGAACTACCTGTTCAGCTGCCAGCCCAACCTTGCCCCAGTGCCATGCAGCGCACCCGCACCTAGCTATGGATCCGCTGGCGCCTACTCCTCGCCGGTGGCCACCTATGTGGCACCCAACTACGGCGTGCCCCAGCACCAGCAGCAGCTCTACAGCGCCGCCTATGTGCCCCAGCAGGCCTATGGCTACCAAAACTACTAAGGCTCGACCAAAGGATTCCCATTAATGGAGCACGAATACGACTGTCGGACCAAACACACAAAAATCTTTTGCTAGGTTTTCAGAAAATGTAAAAAAAATATTTATTGCAAAAATTAAAATTACAAAAAAAAAACAACTAAAAAAAGTCTATTTATTTTTTTCCCTGAAAATAGTTCCTCTAACCAGCAATTCCCAAAGAAAGCATTCATTCATTCAATGAAAATTACAGTTCCTACAGTAGTGCCTCCCCATAAAGAATTTGGCACTTTTGATTCATTCATTAGAAAATTTTGAGTTCTTTCCATAATAATTTGAGCTTTTTCTCTACTGTGGATATTACTTAAAGTAACTGTATAGACTTTCGAGGGAAATATAATCTAAATTTTCTACTTAAAAAAAGAGATATATTTTTTATTTGAAAAGGTAAAACAACATTGAGACTATTTGTTGCTGGTTGTAAAACATCTTTTATGCAATTTTTCTGCTCTTACTAGTATAGAAGCGGAAATGGTGCTCAGTCTGATCGAATTTCTTTATACTGTCTTAAATATAGTTTATAATTCAAAAAGAAAACATATTGACTTCCGGAAGCAAATTTTGGGTCCATAGTTTGGTTGTATAAACTCTAAGCTTTATTTTGTTGGGCATATAACTAAAAAAACATGACCTATGCATTAAGTCAGTCACTTTTGAAGAAAGTAAATCCAAAAATATATTCAGAAAGCGTTTCAGATATGTAAGTATTATGTACATTAATAAATAAAATGTATACTTGCAAAAATGGAAACAAGTTTTGATGAAAACCGGAACTTTAGATACACTTTTAAATTCAAAGAAATTTAAATTACAATTGCAAAAAATAAAAAAGATTGTTGATGTTTGTTCTGCGTGGAAAGAACCGATAAAAATAATGATAAAGTGACACAACACATATGTTATTCTGTTAATAGATTTACAAGGTAACTTAAAACTCCCAAAAAGTATTTTCATAGCTCTCCAAAGACAGAAATACCTATCCAAATATCCAAAGAAAGAACCAAATATTAGAACATACTCTGCTTGCGATTACTTTCATAGTTCCAACCTTGTAAAACCAGTGGAAATACTCTCCGCAATAGAGTATAACCTTCAACGCAGCAGATTTATCATTAAATAATCCACTACTAAGCATTATCTACCTTTTTATCCAGAATTAATTGATTTTTTAACATATTTTCTTGCGGGGTCTCTGAACCCCAAAAGTTTATGCTGCAAAAAATGACCAAAAATGTAAAATTTATAAAATTATTTGGGATATTGCAACACATCCGCCGCACGATGCCACAAAGAGAGAGAGAGAGAGACGACGACCCAAATCCACGTGCAAGAAGCGGAAAACTGTGCGGAAAGTGGAAAGTGTAAAAGTGCAAACAGTGTCGGAAATATGATATCCCATACAAGATCCCCAATCAAATGGTTGAATGGACAGACGGGGAAACGGGCGGACGTGGCGACAACAAATGCAACAATTGCTGACCTTCGGGTTTCAGGTGGCACATAAGGTTTCGCGCGGCAGAAAGCTTTAAGAATAGTAAGGTTTTGACCAGGGAATGATTAGGATGTGGTACGCACCTTCTTAGAGCAGGAATTTCTGTGCCCAAGGAAACACTTTCCAAATTGAAACTTTGCCCTTGGAATGTCTGACATTTTCCAGCTCCAATCTTTAGTTATTTTCCCCCCAAAAATTGTGCCACATTTATCATTTATCTAGCCCCTCGAATTGTGCCACATATCTCCCTCTTTCCACTACAATTATGCCACCCACTAACCCCAATTTGTGGGATGTAATGGTGCATACTGGAGCACACCTTGCCCCAGTTGTTGCAAGTGTCTCTCTTTATCTGTTGCTTTTCGCATGGCATTGCACTTTCCACGGAAAATTCATAAAAACCCACTGACCATCGCCCCAATCGCTGGAGTCTCAGTTTACATCTCGCCGCAAGAGTAAATCCAACTGCAATCCGAGAATGTGGAAGTATCTGGCACTGTTTTGGGGGCTCTGGCTCTTTGGCTGCAGTGTGGCACCGTGTCAGGGCTATACCACGCGCTGTGTGCGAAGCCTGCCCCTGCCGCTCTATCATTTCATACCCGTCCGCCTCTACACGCCGCAGACGCTGTTCGAGGGCCTGCATCAGGAGGAACTGCTGCGAGACCGACGACAGCAGCAGATCGTACAGGAGGTCATTGTGGAGAATAATTTTGGTGGCGGATTTGGTGGACCTTCGTTTGGACCGCCCCCGTTCGGACGTCCTCAGTTTGGTGGCGGTGGCTTTGGCCCTGGCAGATTCGGACCTGGTCGTGGCGGCGGTGGCTTTGGAGGTGGTTTTGGCGGTGGTTTTGGTGGCTTTGGCGGCGGTTTTGCTCGTAGCTACAACCAGGAGGAAGAGAAGCTCCAAGTGCCACAATATAGCGCGCCTGCAGCTCCAAGTGCTCCGCTGTATAGCGCTCCTGCTGCTCCATGTTCTTCGCCTGCTGCTCCAAGTGCTCCTCCTGCATCTCCTGCGCCCAGTGGCATACAATCGCCGGAATGTCCAAAGAGCTATGTATTCTCCTGTGAGGCAGTCATCAAGCCCGTGCCCTGTGCTGCTTCCAGCTCTTGTGGTTATTGAGAGAAGCAAACGACTGACTAAATAAAACAAAGCGACTTGAATGGGAATTTGAGAGGATTTTTATTGGAATTTATGGGAGGGAATGAAGTGGGGCAGTGATCTAGAATATGTGAGATCATTGTTAGATCTCTGTTGCAGTTTGGGAAATAAAGGGTAAGCGAGTTTTAGTTTGGGGAATAATCTCTATTTATTTTTATTGAAAAGTCTGCACCGATTTGCATCGATTTGGGTAGACTAGTTTATAATTGGATAAAGGGCACGTATCGGTTATTTTATTTTCCATTTTATGATCCCAATAGCCAAATGATTCAAAGCGTACCCAGAGGGAGTCAGGGGGGAAAGCTGATTCGTCACCCCCTTCGCGAAATTCTGGGTAAGACCTTTAAAAAAAAAAGATAATTCTCCTCCTATAAAAGACACAACAGAAAGTAGTTTCAATCAACTGCAATTCGATTATAATCGATATATAATAAAATATAATTATCTTTCACTAAGATTTCATTGGATAGTGAAACTATATGCCTCATCCCTTTGAGATCTTCTACAGGAGCTAAAAACTTTAGAAAAATATCTTTTATCGTTCCATATATCTGTTTTATCACAGAATAATTGTTCTGAGGATCGCAGAAAGATGGAAAGCTCTCCTAAAGCCATTGCAAAAGTATCTAAAAATGATAATCTTTTCAGAACTTCCTTAAATAAAATAATAAACACATAAAAATGCTTCTTATAAACGTTTCATTTTATTCAGAGATGGATTCAGTATGTTCTTTTTTGTGGGTGAGTCCTTACAAGAATTCCCTGACGTAGGGCACTGCGTACTGTGGCACATACTGCGAGTAGGCGCCCGAGGAGCCATAGGATGGTGCTGGGGCCGAGCAGGGGACGGGCTGCAGAGAGGGCTGGCAGCTGAACAGGTAGTTCTTGGGGCAGGGTGGGGCAGGAATGCCTGCGGGGGCAGAATACGACGGGGCAGCGGGTGCAGCAGGTGCGGAGTAGGCAGGAGCAGCAGGTGCGGAGTAGGCAGGAGCAGCGGGGGCGGAGTATGATGGAGCGGCAGGTGCGGAGTACGATGGAGCAGCGGGTGCGGAGTATGATGGAGCGGCAGGTGCGGAGTATGAAGGAGCAGCTGGTGCGGAGTAGGATGGAGCAGCAGCTGGGGCGCCATAGCCACCGCCATAGGCGGCTCTCGACACACGGATATTCTCAGCCAGTGGTGCCGGGATGAGGATGCCCTGCGTCGGCTGCAGCTGGATGGTTTCACCGGCGGCCACAGCAGCGGCGGCGACAATGAGGAGGAGGTTACCCATGTTGAAAGCCATCTTTGTGGAGTGTCTTTGTGCCTGTCTTTACTTTGCGAACGAAGAAGGTTGACTGTTGGCCAAGTTCTCTGCTGGAACGAACTTTATAGCCCACTTTGGAAAACTGCAGACATGGAAAAACTGCAAATCGTAGCAGCAGCAGCAGCAGTCCGCTGCGGCAGTCCGTTACCAAAATTCCCAAAATGCTGACAGTCCCAGAACCAAAAGTTTATAGTCTGAAGTTCACTTCGATTCGCTGTGGAGGCGACACTTTGATTCCACATACAACACCATTTTCGCGATGATCTATTACTCGATACTGCTGGCATGGATGACCTTAAATCTGCTGGATGGCTGTGCGGTGGGGGCTTCCGCATCGATGGCACAGTTTCTGGAGCGACCCCATGAGGCGGCGGAGCAGAGCTGGTCGTATCTTTTGCCCACAAACTACTATTCGGAGATAAATCAGCAATATTATAGGAGATTTCGCAGGAGAGCGAACCTTAAGAAGGGTTTTCCCATGCCATATAGATGGTATCCCTATGAATATGCAAGATATATATGAATAGGCGATAGATATATGCAAATTCCTCTAAAAATACCCGATTTCCAATGAAAATAAATGTACATAAAATAAAAATAATAAAGGTTGAGGTTATCCTATCACATAACGGTATTTTCGAACGTTTACCAACACCCAACGCTCATCGATAAACGATTGTTAATGGCAGAATACGGCGCATGACCGCTAGGGGGACGTCACTGCTGCGTTTGACGTCACTACGGTCGAAGGACAACAGACACAAACAAACCCCCAGGACAACCGAAAGGCTTGACATTTGGGCAGCGCACAGAAAACAGAACAAACAAACATTTGAGGACATTTAAGGACCAAAAATGAAGCTCACACGTGGACGTTACACATATCTGTTGATGCTTCAACTCGCACTACTCGCTGGAGACTTGTTCTTCAATGCCTTTGGGGCATCCCTAGCCAAGAACCATCTACAGACATCCATATTCTTCTTTGTGTGAGTACAACACAGGAGTAAAACAAATAGTTTAATTTAAGAAAATTTGTTCCCCTCAAGCAGCACGCAGGATGCATTGATTATTGTCGAGTATTTACTGTTCACTTTGGCCCTGCATTCGACGTGTGTCTATCAAGTGGGAGCCTCGCATATTATACTCAGGAATTGCAAGCTCTTTTTGGGTAGCATTACCATTTATTTTCTGCTTTCGGCGTCGCAGCATTTCTGGATAGTCTATCAGAGTCGCTTGTCGGCGGCGGGAGAGGCTCAGAATGGTCAGGAATGGCCTTTGGGTCTCTATGCCTTGGCTGTCATCCATCGGATAAGTGAGTTGCGGGGATGACTCTTAAAGGATGCCAAATAACGGATGGTTTTTCCTTCCTTTTTCAGTGTCAGTTTTCTATTATTATAGCTCCAAGTCGACGGCTTTGACAATGGCAGATCCACGCTATAAGGAGGAACATCTTGATTGGATTGCAGAGCAATTGGGGGATAAGTAAAGGGAAGGAAGCCAGGAATATATGTGTGTATATTGGTAGAATGGTAGATAGCAGAAATTCAGAGGAGGAGCATAAAAAATGGGAGTATATTTTGAGTGAAAAATTAAGAGAAATTCAGTGTTTAAAATAGATGAATTTTTAGAACTAAAATGGTGAAGGAAATTCGCAAATCTATTTAATAAATGTACATAAATTATAAGTTACTATTAAACTTATGTACAAATCAAAATTATTAAATCATATACCAACTAAAATTTTTTTTAATATTCCATAAATTTTGAATATTTTCCTAAGAATATTTTCCAAGAATTCTGTTATTTCGATACCCGTGTCGTCATCTGTTGGCCAACAATTAATACGGATCCTTTCTCTGAAATATTAGCTATTGGATTACTACGAAAACATCATCTATGCAAGGGGAATTCCATTTGCTCAATGTAACATACGAGTTGGGGCTTCAATTGCCCGTATATTATTTACAATTTCTTTCCTAATATGTATTACTTCAGTCCTAAAACCTATTTTGCCTCATAATGTTTTGTTTTTATTTAACAGAACAGCAGCAATATTCATACCATATTCATTAACTTAATTATTTTCAAAGGAAAAGCAAACATTGATCTGAACACCCCAAAATAGTTTCGTTTCTTATAAGTTATAAACAAACCATTTAATTTATTTTTTTTTAATTTTCATTTATTTACAATGAATTTGCTTTAATATTCTCATTTTATATACACTAAAATATATATATAATATTCTCTTTATTAATTATTATTGCAGAGACTTCTCAGTGATTTCATAAACTGGATAATTTTATATTCATAAATATATACATCGTATCGTGGGTAAGCACCAACCATTTTCATTCAATTTGATAGAAATCATCCACATACAGCCTAGAAAACCTATAGCGGTATTTAACGGGTATAATAAAGCTAATCCACAGAAGTTTCTTTCTCTATATTGATATATTGGTCCCTTAAATACACAGAGAAAGAGAGATAGCGAGAGAGCTACGAATGTACCGACGAATGTTACGTTCCCGAGTAGCTGAATGGCACTCCAAACAGCTGCTCCCATGTCTGTCCAACGGCATTCAGGCAGCATTCGGCATTGGCATACGTCTCAAAGTTGAGCTTCCACATTTCGCACTTGTTTTCGGTTTCATCAATAAAGTTTATCACGTATTCCACATCCGTTAGACGCTCCACATCCACTAGATTGCTGATGGGCTGCGTGAGACTTGGCTCCAGGGCTGCTGACTCTTGGTTCTTCGTTGAGAGCCAATCCCATTTGCCATTACCACAGATATGCAAATGGGAATCGGTGCTCAACAGCAGGCAGGGTTCCAAGGTCAGGCCTTTGTCTTCGCTGGCACTCAACTGACAGCTGGCGAGGATTGCACATAGGCTAAGAGGTTCCGATGCAATGGATTTCAATGCGAGCGATGACTGTGGCAATACTTGGCATTGCGATGGCAGGGCATTGTCTGTGGGAAGAGAACCAAAAGGGAGTTAGAAAAGTATTGTCATTTCCTACTTTCCCCCACTTACCTTGCATATAAAGCAGCAAACTGTCAGTCCTTAGCATATCCGGCAACAGCAGCCCGAAGCCTCCCCAATCTCTGAGGCTAAAGGATAGACCCAGTTTCCAGGCTAGCACACCAATGGACACCAATCGATCCACTGTGACGCTGACGATCTGCCTCAGCCATTTGGCTACATCATCGTGGGGCGGGGCAAAGGCCTCCATTAGATACAATTTACAGGTGGACATGACAATGAGACCCTCGCTCAGTGTCTGTGTTTGTTCGTTGTAGATGCGTCCCTTGGCCAGCCATTTGAAGTGTTCGTCCTGCTCCTTGAATTTCGTTTGATAAAAGTACAGCTTCAGGCGATGATCGATGTCGTTAAAGTTGCTGTAATTGAACTTGTAAGGATGCATGCCAGCGGCTGATGAGCCGCCTGCACTGGTGGCCTCTGAATCGATGAGTTTCTTCGAGCTGGACATCAGCAGGTTTGTGGACTGGAAGACGGAAGCAAAGGGCAGCTGGGCTGCCTCAGCGGATTTCTTTAAATGATTATTATTGGAGGATTCCTTGGCGCCCTCCTTTTGATGTTCGTAGGTGGTGCAAATGCTGTCCGTCACAGAGCCCGAAGAGGAGCTCTCTGTTAGCTGCACTTGTGCCACAGCTGGCGGTGGTGGTGGCGACACAGCTGCTGCTGCCGCTGATGCCGCTGCTGCCGCTTCCAGTCTCATTTGCTGCCCAAATTCTCGCTCTATAAAGCTTTGCGTCTCATCATGCAACGCCTGCAAATGCGGCAGCTGCGATATGCGACGATCTTCTGAGGTCTTTCGACTGGCACTCGGCACACAATTGGGATCCAGCACTTCAATTGAAGATTGGCTTGGATTCGAGATGATATCCACATCACTTTCATTCGCACGAAACTCCAGATCTCGATCTGTATTGGAGCTGCCCACCACCGACTGATTGGAGTCGAAGGAGCTCTGGGAATTGGTGATTTTCGAACAGGAACTGCTTTCATTTAGGCTATTGGCGGAACCTATAGTATAAGGGGATTGAAAATAATATATTAGTGTGGTTTTGTTGGAAGATTTCGAGGATTTTCTAATGGAAGCAGCTTTGGTTTTTGGAATTTTCATTATAATTTGGCTAATTTGGAAAACAAAGTGAGAAAGGTACCAGGGAAGCAGGTGTCTTAGAGGTGCTTTTGGGATTGATATATTACAAAAATTAGATTATAAAGACCTCTGGAAGAACACCCTCTCCCTCCCATACATTTCATGGGCTTGCTTCTCCTTTCTGCCCCAAATGCTGCTTCACATCTCATAAATTTAAAGAAAAATTAAAACGCAAAAGCAAAATGCAAAATTAAATAAAAGAAAAGAAAACTTAGTACAAATCATTGGCATATTAACTTTTAGTGGCTTGCATCAAACTCCTACGCTTGGGTGTGTTTTTAGCGGTTGTTTTAAGCCTGGAGAGGGCCACTATTAAATATTAATAATCAAATATATATATTACAATTATTATTACAGCAATTATTAAGGTTATTTTGTTGAGTTTTTGTGGAGTGAGTGAAAATATTTAAATATTCAAAAAGCATGCAAATGAAATAAACAAAAGAAAGAATTATAAATTAAAAATATGAAATTTTAAATTTAAAAATAAAAATCTACATCAAATCCATTAAACGTAAAATATAACTACCAAAAATCATAAAAATCGACTTAAAACCATTAAAAATTGACTAAAAGTTTTTAAAATATATCAAAGATGATTAAAAACCTTTAGAAATATATTAAAATTTTGGGAAACCACCATTTATAAATTACTAAAAATTGACTAAAAATGTATAATATTCATATTCAATGGCAATGAAATCTTAAAAAAATGGAATGTCTATAAAAAAATGGCAACAAAAACCACAAACAAAAAATGAAACCATAAACCATAAATATCTAGCAACAATATCAAAAAAATATAAGGTGGGAGTTTCAAAATGTTTCCAAAATCTGATCAAAATAGAAAACAAGACTGGCCAAGGACTTGCCAATGCTATTGGTTTCCTCCTTAATCGGTGCTGCAGCCACAGGTGGCGACTCCTCCACAATTAAAACGGGCGAGAGTTTGGGTTCGGCGGCCAACTCCACAGCGGCTGCTTTATCCAGCGATGTGGAGAGATCTGTGACCTCTGCCACATGAACACTGTGACAGTCGGGACAACGTAGCTCTGAAAGCGGGTCAAAGAATATTATAGGGTTTATTAGGTTCGTATTCCTATAGAGAGTTTCGGTCTTACGCTCTGTCTTATAACGCTTGATCTTTTGTTCCATTAAAAATTGTTTTAAACAATTCACACAACGATAGACTTTGATGTTCATTTCGGTGAGATCACGCTGGGAGAGTATGTCACGAAGTTTCTTTTCCAGTTCCTAAAATAATAAAGAGAATTTTACTTGAGAAGAAAAACTAAGGGAATGGTGTGCGCTGTTCCCCTACCTGACACAATGTATTCTCTACACAATAGATACGCTCCTGCTTATCCTTACGCAGCGTATCGAAATTTATGCGTAAAGTATTTGATTTTAAGCGCTCGCAGGATTCGAGGATTTTGAGGCTCCATTTGGTTTTGGTGCTGAGAGGAAGTAAAGGAATGGTTAAGGGTTATTAATTAATTAGAAAACAAATTTAAAGGATTTATAAATCCACTTTAATTCGAATTTCCATTAGTTTTTGCCATACCGTTCACTCAGCGTATCCTTTTCGCGTATAAAATTGGATGATATGGTCAAAAATAAAGGCACACTGGGCTTGTGCTCATGATAGACAATGTAGGTCTCCTCATCGGGCTCCATATCGGAAACTGCAAAGGGGAATAGGGGTTTGGATATAGCAGTGAACTTCTATAGTTTTTTTAGAGCTGATCCTACCTGGTTCCTCTTCTTCTATCGCATTTGAGCCGCTTGCATAGAGACTTAATAGCTTTTTGTGCTTATCCTGAGAATGATCCTCCTCCTGCTGCTGCTCCGCATGCTCCTTCGTGCTATTGGTAATGCTCTCATAGTGCGTCTCCCCACTCTCATCACAGGTCTCGTAAAGCGTTTGATTTGCTGCCTCCTGGCTCTCCGATTTAATGGGCGTCAAAGTGTTGTTAAAGGAGGCGCCCCACGTGCTGCTGTTGTTTGTGGGAGTGGAGCTTACATTCAGAGCAGTGGGTTCTCCTGCTGCCTGGGTAGCTGCCTGCATTGGTGCAGAGAATTCACCCAGAAACTCGTTGAACTGCTGCCGTGAGGCGTTCCTCTCTTTTTCGCTGGGCTGTTCCGACTCTATGCCCAGCACGAGCTCAGCATTACCCGTCTTCAGCCACTCATTGCCGTAGGTGAGTCGCAGGGTTTCAATTTGTTTCTTGGTCTCCAGATGCGCGGAATCGGTGGAGCATTCCTCTGGCTCTGCTTGGGGCTTGGCTGGGGGTAGAATTGCTGCCGCTTCTTCCACATCGTCGGTGTCTTCGGAGATGTCTGCTCGCCGGATTTTCCCGACACTTTTCTTGGAGTTTTGCTTTTTGCTGGTCTGCGAAAGGTCCATGGAAGTCGTTTGCTCCGTTTCCGAGGCGTAATCCTTGCCGCGAATGGAACCCGACGGCTGCGAACCAAAGCTAGAGAACTGTGAGCCATCGCTGGTGTTGATGGAAGTCCTGGAGCTGTTGATGGACACAGGACCACTCCTTGGCACACGATGTGAGCCTATGTAGCGCCACTTTTGACTGCCAGTCAGTGACTTTTCCGCCTTGGAGAGCGGCTCAAAGTCCAGCACAAACTTCATCGTTGCCGTATTCTTGTGCAGATATTGGGCAGTGGCCTGGCGATGTTTCGGGTTGCACGACAAGGGATTGCCCTGTAGATTTAGCATAGTCAGAGTCATCAAGGCACTGAGCGGCAGCAGCTGCGAGTGCTCCAGCAGACAATTATCGGATAGATCCAGTGTGGTCAAGGCATCCAGCTTGGCCACATCCAGCAGCTCCTCCACATAATTGTTGCTAATATTGAGCAGCTGCAGCTTCTTGCACGCCTCCATGTGGAACTGCGGCAGATATGTGAGGCAGTTGTAGCTCAAATCGAGCGTCTTGAGATGCGGCAGCCATTTGATGGCTGCCACCGAGATGAGCTTGTTGTGCCGCAGATTCAAATGCTGCAAATGTTGGGCAAACTCCAGGGCAGTGTCCACACTCCTCAGCGAATTGTAGCTAAAGTCTGCCGTTTGCAGTTCATTCCACACGAAACCATTGGAGTTGTCACCGCCACAGCGTGTGATTATATCGTCCACACTGGCCAGACTCTTCACGCAAATCAAATGCTGCAATTGGCCACGCAGCGGCTGGATGCCCACCACTTGATTAATGCTGATTTTGTGCACCTCCAGGCGTCGCAGTGCACGAAATTTGGCTATATCGATGGCACCCTCAAAGTAAAGTTCGCTGGGGAAATATATTAATTTTAGCAGCGTTGTTTTCTGCACAAAATCGTGCAGCAGCTGCAGATCTGGGAAGACACTGGACTTGGCATTGATGGGCTTGACCACCTGAAAGGTTGGCTGATGCTGTTGCGGATGATGATGCGTCGTGTAAGTGCCAGCACCAGCGCCAGCAATGATTTCCGTATCAGCAATCAATGTAAACGAATCATTCAAAGCACGCAGCAGCGAACCTGTTGGGGCGAAAAACAGAGGAAAATGTAGCGTGAAAATTCCGTGATAAGGCGGGGCACTCTGTGCATCAGCCAGTGAACGCATGCTGGGTGGCATTTTCTGCGTAGTAGCTGCTCCGATTTTCTCGCTCTGCTCACCTGATAATGTCAACGTAAACTCGGAGCTTAATATTTTATCCCCATTTTGTCGCAGTAAATTTGCCAATTCGGTGATTTTTTGTGGATCCATGACGACGGCACGACGGCGCGAAAAAGGAGTACAAATCAGCTGTGACTTTGAATTTTGTTTGGATTTTCGTTTGCTATTATTCTTAGGTATTCATTTTTCCAAGTCATTTCTCCATATATGATGCATATTCTGGGCTAATGTCACACACACAAATATTTGTAATACGTATTTTTATGTGGGGCACAAGCAAAAACAACAACAAAGAGAATTATGACGCCATTTGTGGTGGCAGATCTGAATAATAAATCAGCATTTTCTCCGTTTAAATTGTAGATTTTCCCAGACTTTTCTGCTAGTTAATCATCGATCATTTGATCTTGCGGTTTTTTATCATATATTGCAGTTTGTACGTTTCCTTTGGGTGGAATATTCCACTTTTTTATAGTGCAAAAACAGAAAAAATTAACTTTTGTTATGCTTCTTCTTCTTTCCAATCGTTGACAGTTACAGCGCAGCGCGGGAATACAGAGTTGCCTTGACTTGTGAGTTAGTGTGGTATAGCGACAGCAGATAATTTAGTTTTGGAGAGTGCTGTAAAGCATCAGGAGAGCGCGCTGTTTGAATTTGAATTCAAATTTGAAACATATTTTTGGGAACAATGCAAACATCATTCGATTTCTGTTGTTTATAATTGAAAATAATTATAGTAAGAATCCCAAAACTCCCTCTGAAGATTTTATAAATAGATAAAACATTAACACTTTGTTTTTAACTACTCAGCTTTTATTTATGTAACACTCTCTTTGTTGTTAATTATTACATTTACAAATAATTTAAATATTTCTAGGCAATCTTCGATTAAAAAATTGCTAAAAAGACGAACCAAAAAAATTCGACTTTCGTTCGATTTGGTTTCCGATTGTTCCATTCGATTGTTGCCGTTTTCACGAGTAATACTCTTGGCCACAAATTTACATCCTTTTGTTTTCTTTCTTTTATTTAGGTACACGGGCAATATATCTCATGGCTAACTAAGCTTTAAAAACAAGGCTAGGTTAAATTAAAGCAGACTTTTTGGTGGTGTTTTCTTGTTAGTTATTCTTCTTGTGGTTCACTTGTGGGGATATGCGTGAGGATTTGGATTAATAGAATTAACTAAATGAACTAATATAATAACAACCTATGCAGATTCCTTGGGATTTTGCTTCTTTAAAGATTTTGTTTTTAAGACTTTTCGAATTTTGTTAGAGGAATCTTTTCTCTGAGATTTTTCTGTGGTAGTTGGAGAACTTTCCTTACAGTTCCTTAATTTATTTGTGCTGAAAAATATACATTTATTCTGTTTTTAATTTTGTGCGTGCATAAAAATGTTAAAATCGTTTCGCCTCCAAGGCTCTACAAAGTTTGCCTAGGAAAAAGAGAGGGTTCAAAATATTAATATTATAGTATTTTTTTTTTGTTTAAAAATGAATAACTTTAAAACATTCTTTTGATTGTAAAAGATAAAAAATTCGTGCTTTTGGAACTCAAACTGAAAATTGCATAAAAATTGATTAAAATTTTGATTTTGGTTGATTTTCCGATACGTACTGCTTTGCCGATTTTGATAGCTGCCAATATTTCAATATTTTTGTTTTGAAGTTTTGTTTTCGAAATGAAGGATAGACATTCGTTTTTTTTTGTATGGTATGTACAAAATATTATATATTTTTTTAATGTTTTATTCTTTTTATTGTTAACAAATTTCATTTAATGTTTCAACAAATATATGACACTTTTATGGTTTTTTTTTTGTTTTTTACACATAAAAAACACTTTTACACGATAGAAAACAATTGAAAAATAATGAATAGAAAAAATGCTTTGAAATGCATTTGGATAGTCGTAGAAAGTATGTGAATGAATCGATGACTTGACTTTTAACTTTGGATCGATTAATGATCGATAGATATCGAGTAGTATTTACAATCTTTTTTGGGGGTTGTGTGGTGTGGGGTTTTTTTTAGAGTTTTGGCGACGGCATGATGGACGTATCCCTATGAGAAAATAATATATAGAAAAAGAAGAGAAGAAAAACAAATAGTTTTATGAATGAAACAATAATTGTTGTTTTTGGTTGTATTAGCAAATGTCTACAGGAATGTGGATATGAATATTAATCAAAGAAGGAAAGAGATACATGACTGAATAACAAGCTGAATAATGAATGAAATTTCTAATATGATGATCGGGGATATGTATGTTTTCAATTGAAAGAAAATGTACAAAAATTTCATATTTGATTTGTATCCAGTGTTTGAATAATTTTGAATTTCGCTTTGAGCTTTTTTTATTCAGCTTTTGTTTTGGGTATTAAAAATAAACTTATTTTTTAGTTGAAAATTACAAAATAATAAAAATTAAAATGCGGTTTAAAAAACATTCCAGAAATAAGAGAAAGTGCAAAAACTTAAGATTAAAACATAAGGAATAAAACTTAGGATAGCGGAAAGGAAATTTGATTTTTAAACAACAGAAAGATTAGGATTTAAAAATAAAATAGGGAAGATAACTAAAGTTTAAATCAAAAAGGATTAGGATAGAAAACTTAGGTTTTATTCAGGAAAAAAAGAAGATAGACTCAGTTTTAAATCAAAGTAGGAAATGTTCTGTTTTAATAAAAATAAAATAAAAAACTTAAGATTTAAACACAAAATAAGAAGAAAACTTAAAATTTAAATTGAAATTGAAAAGAAAAGTCGAAATACAGAGTTTTCAAGAAAGAAGCAATAGCCAAAGAGCACTTAAATATTGGGGGAGCGTTGCTGGGTTTATAAGGATATTCAGGATCAGGATTCAGGCGAGGATTCAGAACGTAAACGCAAGTGCAAAAGAAACGAATACACTGAAAGAAACGCAAACGAAAACACTTACATATGCTCGGGATGATTGCGTATGCAATCGATTAAATCTTTAGGCTTAAGCTGATTTGTGCATATCTTATGAATGGCCGTAAACAGGGGGAATCTGCACAGGGAAGAGAAAGAGATAAATACAAAATATATGGGGATTATCCCAGGGTACTCCTTACTTATCCTCCAGTTTCTTGTTCTTCAACATATAATTGACTTCTTCGGCAGTGGGTGGGCCCTGGAGTTTTTGGCCATTCAACATTTCCTTTTCGAGTTCTTCGATGGTCTTGCCCGAAGTGACAAAAGCCTCAGAGACGCGACGATTGCGACCACCTAAGGCAAAGAGATAAAAGGGAGATTAGATAGTATCGAACGAGGAGTTATATCTTCTGGTTTACCCACCATAACACGTCGTAATGAGATCCGCCACACCGCAGCTCTCAAAGAAGGTGGACAGCTTGCTGCCTGGATAAAAGACATCCACAAAGCGAATCATTTCCATCAGACCCAATCGAATGACAGCCGCCTTGGTGTTGTCGCCCAGCTTCAGGCCATCCACAAAGCCCGCACCGCAGGCCACGATATTCTTGAGAGCGCCGCAAACCTCCACGGCATCGGCATCGTCGACGACAACAACACGGAAATGATTCGCCTGGAAGAGATCACGCAGCACCTTGCCATACTTTTTGTCCGTGCAACCGATTGTGGTCTCACAGAAGTTGCCCTCAGCCACTTCATTGGCCAAATTGGCGCCCATCAAGACAGCGCATGGTATCTACAGGGAATGGCAGGGTAAAGGCAGATGTTAGACATAGATATAGAGGGGGTCACCTTCTCGTATCGTTCGTTTCGTTTTTGGTTTGCTTACCTTCAAGTGACGCGTGATTATATGCGAAATGAGATCAATGCCGCCTCCTTCGGCCTTATCGAAGCCCTTGATCAAAGATATGGCAATGGCATTTGGCTTGATTTTACCCAGCAATTGCTTGCAGAAATTGGGAATGAACTGATGTGGCACTACGAAAATGAGTATATCAGCATTCTTGGCAGCCTCCACAAGATCGGGCACGGCCACCTATCAAGAGAGAGAAAGAGAGAGAAAAACTTGGCTAATTAATTGTACTTTTTGTTTGTTGTTGTTGTACTGAATGATAAGAAATAAATAGCATACAGCAGACATACAAAAAATGACTCTGATAAGCAAGGGAATATTCCGTTTATCAAGGTTGAATGAAGGGAACGCGACTTTTGGGCAGGCAACTCATAAAATCAGGGAAATCATTTTTCAAACACGTGCTGTGCTGTGCTCTTTTTGGAGGCACGTCTCTGGCTCGGCTCGGCTCATTCGATTGCCCGTCTAGACTATGCAAATCGCGGGATTCCGATCCATTTTGATTATACAAATATATTATATATGTATATACATTGTGGTTTTTCTATATATAAAACAGAAACCTGTTTGCCCACCACTTTAACGTTTGCTTTGTGGATTTTTTTTACAACTTTTGCTGTGACTTTTTCTTTATTATCTCTAGCTTTGTGGCTTTTGCTCTATTAACTCGTTTGTTTCTATTTTTGTTTTGTTGTTTTTCCATTGTACCTTTATATAAGTGTAAAGTTCAGGTTAAACGTTCAGGCATTTTGCAATTCCTTTTTAGATAACGCAAACTTGGTTTGTTTTTGTTTGCCATACTTTTGATTAAAATAAAGGTGACAAATCTTTTATTTTATATCTAAAAAAACACACATTTGAGGGTAAAGTATATTTCCTTTATAAAATAGCTAAAAATGCTTTGATTTATATTTTTTTTAGAACAGAAAATAATAAATCAAATGTAATATGTAAAAGAACTTTCCATTGATTTCAGCTTTTCTTTTTAGGGATCCATTTAAGGGTGGAAAATAGGGCTGTATATTTCCTGATTTAAAATTAAATGGAATTTCCTTATGAAATTTATAGAAAAAACTTAATCAGAAATAGCCTCTGAAAAACCTCTGTAAACCATTTCTGCAATTGCTAATTTAAATATCATATTTTTTATGGCGACTGGAGCCCTATGTGGCAGAAATTGGATCTAAAATCTTTCCACTTATGCCTCGAAAACTCTTGAAATGTTTAAAATTTCGTAATTTTCTTGATCCCTATTAACCGTTTGACTCATTTTCTTTTTGAGATTTTTGCATATTTGTTGCATTGCTGACATTGGTCTCGCTTATTGTTTATATAAATACACTTTTCTCATTTGTTGTTGCTTCTGCTGTTGTGATGGATCCCCCGCAACCTATTCCCCATTTAACAGCATCGCGCGTAACAGCTACTGAAAGTTTGCCAATTTTATATGGATATATAATATATGGCACTACATGCAAACATATGTACATATATGAATGCTACATACATGTAGGTGAAGCCGTCTAATTATACAGACAAACAAACGACAAGAACAGAGTATCTATAGAATAGGGGAATGATCTATCGCATTTCTTTGTACCCTAGAAAACACACTAAAGTGTATGTATCTTTGATAAGAATCATAAATTATATTGATAAAGTGTCTTTGTGTGTTTCTTTTTTATAACTACGAGTGTTTGAAGTACGGCAGTACCCGTAAGTTAGTTTTGTTTATTTTCTTTGGTTATTCACCCTTAAAGGGTACCAAACTCTTCTAGACAACCGCCTTGGGTGCCCATTTTGTTATGTTTTCCATATATATTTTTATCAGTCCATGCCACTAACGCATGTCTGTCTCCTACTACAGTTGTGTTTAATCTATAGGGCGGGGACTCAGTGTTTATGGAAGTTTTGTTTTTATGTGCTAATACACAGAACTTACAGGCTGTTTACAGCGAGCAAACATGGGATACACACGGACAGCAGACAGTGGACATTGGACATGGGATGGACGGCTACTAGTCTCTGGATGGATGGATGGCTAGTTGGGACTTTATCAGCGTTGAATGGTGGGGTTCATGTTCTACATGAGCGGCAACAAGTGTTGCTGCTGGTTGCCTTATCGATAATCAGCAAATGGAAATATTCGAGTGCTTTTTTATATACACAAAAATACGGCAATTTCAAGTGGAATCGTTTGTCGTCTATAATCGGTGCGTCTCTTATCGGTTCGAGACAATTATTTGCTTAATAGACGTGCCCTTTTGTAACCCCTGAAAGGAGAAAGGCCTTGCGCACCTTGTGTAGAAATTACAACTCGAGCAAAGGTCCCCAAAGGCGTCATAGAAAATTGCTTTTGTTTGAATGCTTTCAAAGAAGAGAGCCCAAGCCGGCCTTGACCTACGTCAAAGACAACCTAAGAGAAAGCCCTGCAAATGCCAGGCATCTGTTAGCTTTATGGAGTGCAAGAGAGATGGCGCAACATTCAGAGAGTGCAAAACCATTTGACAGCTGAAGAGAGAGAGAGTGCCAAAGTAGCCAGAGAGGAGGCGGGAGCACAATTGAATGCTCCCGGACCATTCAAAAGAGAGAGAGAGATCTGCATTGAAGGTGAAACTTTGCATACCCTTGAAGAGTGGGGCGAATATTGATTACAAACAGAGGTTTGCAGCAAATGCAAGCAAGTGTATATATTCTTGATTAAAATATACCTTTAAATCGATGTGTCTGCGCTTGAAACTTTTCTATTACCCTTCCTTTTCAAGGTGTTTTTCTATAGTTGGCTCATTATTATCTACCATATCCACCGCATGCTTCTAAAAGGGTATCTTTATAGTCGACGATCCCACAGAAGTAACCTTGTTTTCTCTTTATTGTTTGTTTGCTGGTTGTTGTTGTTGCTGGCCCTGAAAAACTGCAGCGAACCACAAAAACAAGAGCAAGCCTTTGAGTGCAAGCAAAAGAGAGCAACCGAAAAAGAAAGAGAGCGCGAGAGAGTGTAAGGTGTAAAAATAGATGTGCATTTGTGTGATTAGATAATGTGCCGCTTGCACGAACGACGACGACGATGACGATGGTCAAGATCAAGGCAAAGAGACGTTTATGTAAGCCACATGGCTGTTAATCCGCACAAGCACCCACAGAGAGACCTATTACATAATGTAGTATGAAATTCCGCAATGTTTTTTCAGCCTCCCCCCTGCTTATTAACAGCTGGTGTTTGCATGGTTTTGGGTGTTTTCCGGTGCTCTTATCACACTTACCACATTTGGTGGCAGCTTGTGTCCCTTCAGGTATTTGACATTCTCGTGCGTCTCATTGATGATTTCCGTCAGTTTCTTGCCATCAATCAGCTCCTCGTAGACGAACATGGTCACCCGCTCCTCGAATTCCGGCAGAGCAGAGGCATTGGCGCCCACAATTTTCGCTATCGCCGAACCCCTGGAGCGAGGACAAGGAAGGAGGATGCAAGGTTACAGAGTGGGAGCAGGGAAAGAGAGTAGAGAGGAGAAGGAAGCATAATGCAATTATTATATAAGTATAGGGAAGGGGGTGCCAGGGGGGGTGGACTGAACACTTACCAATTGCCGGAGCCCACAATGCACACGTTTACTTTATCCGCCATAATTATTTATGTGCTGTTCTGTTGCTTGCTACACTGCTATTTATTTTATGTATTTCCTATAAGTTATAGCTTTGCACTTCGTTTCGCGTATTTGGCGCCCGCTAGTATTTGATTTAATATTTTCTAAAAATGTTGACACGTCGAACGAGCCACGGCGAACCACTGTGAAGTGAATAAAAATAATCGCGTAATTATTTATTTATTTAATTTGAGAGCAGTGTGACCGCGGATTTATTGATAAAATATACCGTTTGACCCTCAGAAATATACCAAAATATACCTTGTAATGTTCTCAATATACCGAGGAAACGAAGCCCGCTCAATTCAAACAGGTGAACAAGTTGAGTTAATCAGTGAAAAATAATTCTTTTTGTAAATTATTCTTGTAGATCCATCTTTCTTTTTTGATTACATGAAAATATTATTTCGCTATCTTTCATCTGAACTTACATCATAGTAATTAATAGTTAATCGTTCTCTGTCCCTGATCGGAAATCATATTTATCGAATTTGATATTTAATTTAATATTACTAAGTAGCTGGGAATCTCAGCACTGAATATATAATATTATACGGTGGATAAATTATAATATACAATTATACTCATTTATGCGCTTCAAAATGAGCTGGTTCTAATAAAAGTGCTGTAAAAGGTGGCTCCTGTCAAAGTAGCCTAGTGTTGTTAAATGTTTTCTTTTGGGCGCGCAATTTGAATGGAATTTCATGAACCTTACCACCCAGCAATCGGTGGATTGATATCTTGGGAGTGACACTGTTTCCGCAAATTTACAAATGTTATCAAATATACCTAAAGTGCTTCGAAGAAACTATTTTCATCTAATTAGCTAAGGTTTATGGTTTAGAAATGATGTTTCGACACGGATTTTTAAGAGAAAAATTAAACCATTTAGTGGAACGTCCAGTCATGTCAAACCTTGCCTGTCCACAAGTTATCGATGCCTCGTACAAACTGGATATTATTTCTACAAATTCTGCTTCTTTTCTACGGTAAACTATTCCCCCTTTCAGTTTCCGCAATGATAAACTCATATTTTATTTAGCTTTTGATCGAGTGGCATCCGGTATCGAAGAAGAAAAAATTACTGATGAAATAAAACATCGGCTAATGAGCGCCCTCTCCCAGGCGGGATATACCATAAAATCACTAGGATCCGTGGGCGAGACCATTGCCGATGCTATCATCCATGGCAGTCGTCTACCAAAATCCGTCTATGATGTCTTTAAATCTCTGTTCGAAAAAGGGGAATTGGAGGCTGAATTGGAAAAGCAGACACCAGTCTGTGGTGCAATGCAATTCAAATGTAAATTTGACAACCTTTTTGGTTAGCAATTGAATGAAAAATTAAGGTTAATCAGGGTAAAAATGATGCGATTAAATTTTTGATTCTGATTTTTGAAGGATAGATAGAACAAAAATAAGTTGTTTTGTTTAATATTCAAAAATGCAATCTCCTTGGCCGTAAATGGGTATGGGGAGATCGAATATTTATAAGTTATAAATCTTTGATGATTAAAACAAAAAAAAGAAATTTATATTTTTTAAAAACAAAATGCAAAGTTTCTTATAGTGTAAAGTTCTTTGGAACAGAATTTTCATTAGCTTGGCTTAAAAATAAAAAAAGCATTTACTTTAATGAAATATTTAATGCCACCAATTCTCTATGGTCTGTCTTCTGGTGTCTGCTGGTTCCGCTTCGCTTTTAAACATAAATTTGCATGGCAATATTTACCGAAAAACAGTTGTAAATAATGTTCCGTACCGAGTGGCTAGCGTACTTTCAAATTGTGCTGATATTTAGCAGTAAATATTCTTTAATTATTACTGGAAGAACCTCCTTAAAGCGAATTCTTTTAGCGCTGCGACACGTGGATGCTCTGTCGATAATGGAAGTTGTAAAGCTTCGCCTGTTTCAAGCTCTCTCAAAGGCTGGCTTCCTTGTCAAAGTGGCCTCCGTTACAGGCGAGAGTTTGGGCGAGACATTTATTAACCTGAGCAATGTGCCCGTAGGCCTTGTCCAGATGGTCAGTGCACTGTTCGCGAGTGGCACCAGGACACAGGATCCCCCAGATGATGATCCAAACTGTGAAAAAGGAGGATTACCGTGTAAGATCATGTCTATTTTTGGTCTGAAATGGCTGAAATAAATGTCAAAGAAAGTACTTTGAGGATGTAAAGAAAATATATAAAACATAATCGTTAATAATGATTGATTATATGGAAGGAAAAGAAACTCCGTTTAATGCACCATTAAGTGGTCTAAGTCACAGCCAATCGATGCTTCTACTGCGTGTTTTTCCGACTGAAAAGGAAACCAATACCAGACCGCGGGGGGCTACTGCATGTAGCCACAGAAAGTTATTAAACTTATGGCTTTTTTTTACAGCAGAACAAAGGCCCCAAAAATCGTTATTCAGCTCGTTTACTTACGCTCCAATTTCAGAAACTTAAACCAACTTAATGGAAATGAGTTTAAGAGATGTAAAAGTTCAGTTGGAATCACCAAACGAAAGTTGCATTTGAGTCTGTGCTGCAGAAAAGAGCCTGCGCCATGCCACACCCCATGGCCATGCATGGGGCACACATAGAGAGGACAGGACATGCAACCCATTCCGCATGGCGTTGACCCATGGAGGTTAATCATGCAGCGATGTTACGCGCTAATACCTTCATGTGAGCTGGACCACGTGCTGGGCGTGTTCCTCCTTACCGCCACTCCTGCTGCTCCTGCCACTCCACTTTCTCGTTGCGTGTCTAACGCTGTTTGCCCACCATTCAGAGTGAGTGGCTGGATGGGTGGGAGGGGAGGCTGTGCCATGGGGTTGCTCTGCTCTAATTCCACTGCCGCATTCGAGGTTGTCTCCTGGTCGTTGCTGCTGTTGCTGCTGCTGCTGCTGTTGCCACTGTGCACCCGTAAAATTGATTGCGGCGAAAGCTGGAAAGTTGCACGTTATGCTCGTGGCCTGACTTGGTATCTCTTCTCGGTCTGGTTCCGGGTACTGCTTTCTGCTGCTGATGCTGCTGTGGCATGGCGTGGCATGCCAGGGAGAGAGAGTGTGTGCTGTACAATAGCGTAGAGAGTGTGTGGCATGGAGTGGCATGAATGCTAGTGGCTCTTGCTTCTTTCCTGTGCAGGTTGTGCCCTGCTAAAATGTGATTTTGTGCAGCAACCAAAGCGAGTTTTTGTTGAAAAAAAAACCTCCTTCATTCTCTTCGAAATAATATTTTGTGCACATTTTCCGGACATTTTCTTACATGTTTAATGTCTGGAAATTTGTTTTAAGGGCGTGGCCTACAGCAGTAAATATATATAATAAAATCATGGGGAAAGTCAGACCCTGTAAGAAAAGTTGTTCAGCTACAGAAATTGATTATTCGTTCCACCAATCCGCGTAGTACCTGTAGCTCTTATTCCCGCTATGCCCCATGTCGCCTGTCATAGATTACAAGCCTATAAAAATATTTACATCCAAATTTTATCTCACGCCCCACTAGGCGTATGGGAAACATTTCTAGCCATACACAAAATTCGTCGAAAATTACCATGGGGGCCATCAATCCTTTACGGGTTATCCCATGCTGCCACTTTTTCACAGGATGGACAAGTGCCACAATTCACATCATCAAGATTGCGTGAAATGCTTGTACTCACACACACACAGAGAGAGAATCTATATACATATATAAAGCATAACCCATATCACATATCACACATCGGATAACATATCCATCCTTCACACAACATCCAATATGCAAGGCCGGGCCCACCTTTTTGGCCATGGCTAATTCGCATGTCATGCGATGACGATGACGATGAAGCAGCGGCTCGTTCATTCGTTCGACAATGACGATGATGTAGAGAGTGAGAGAGAGGCGTAGGTTGGGGGAATTAACCTAACCCTTTATTCCTCTCTCTGTGTGTGGTGTGTGTGTCTGTGTGTGCATAGCAATGTGTCTATAAAAAACAATGACGGACATTTGGGAGGATTTCTTGGGCATAGAATAATAGTACATCAACACAAAATTTTACAGGACAGGCAACGGAGAAATAAAATCATTTACGCAACAACGAGACCGACCAGACCAGAACCCAAAAATGAAAGGCAAGAAAAGGCGATAAGCAAAAGGAAAATTCTATTACATAAATGGAAAATATTGTATGCACTTTCGTGACTGCTTTTTGGGGGAAAATATGGAGAGAATTTATTAAAATCTACCAACGCTGGGATTTAAAAAAAAATAATCCAAGCAGTTAAATCTATACTGTAAATTTTCACAAACAAAAATCTGTGTGTTAAATGATATCCAGAGAATGTGGCATGGTTTGCACAAACAAATTTGCACTTTTCTATAAATACGTTCCTCAAGAATTACAAATTAATCAAAAAAGACTTTTTTGTTTGGTCAAAGGTCAAAAGTGTGTGTTTGAACTCCTACTTCATTTAATTTCATTTCTTTTTTAATATTTTAAAATATTTAAATTTAAATATTCAGATATTACAGTTTTGTAGAAAATATATTTAATTTTAATACAAAAATATTTATTTAAATTTGCAATAAAGAATTATAATTTAAATATTAAATTAATAAAAATGAAATATATTAAAATCAATTATTTATATATTAATGCCAGAATGTTAGTGAAGTCTCTTCAACATTTTCAAACTCGAAGCAAAGGTATTTTTTTTAAATCTTAATTTAAATATTAAAAGGTTTCAGGGCTTATTTCTCTGGTTGATCGTACCGATCATGTGCCAGTCCCAAAGAGTTGAGTTTACCCCCCTGCAAAATGCAGTTAACTAATATTTTCATTCACATTTAAAGGGTATCCACCCACAAACAGGACTACTACTAGAAGAAGACAACGCTAAGCGGATGTAGCACGCTTATCCTTTTCCCACACGAACATCGAAACACATCCACACACAAAGCGAAGGAAAGACAGAGAGAGATAGAGAGAGGGCAGCCGGCTGGGGCTTTGGTTTTATTCCTATTTTTTTTTTTTGCATTATTATTTTTATTTTATTTAAACCACACAAAATACTTAAGACGATTTTGTGTTCTGTTTTGTGGCCCAAGACGTATTGCCCATGGCCAAAAGCAGCAGCACCAGCAACAAGAAAAGTGTGAAAAGAAAACCAGAGAGCAAAACGAAACAAAAACGAATGCTAAAAGTTTTTCCAATCCCAAAAAAAGAAAGAATGAAAGGAACTAAAAAGGGTAATATGCAACATGTCCGAGTGGTCTATGCGGCTGTCCGGCTGGTCCCCCTACTGCCTGCCTGCCTCTCCGTTGAGCGGACAGCTGGAGGCGTTTGCATATGCAAAATACTCGTAAGACTTATTCCTTACCTTTTGCCAAAGACATTCGCCCCAAAGAAAAAGAGGGTGGAGGGCGAGGCACAAGATATTCGCCCCGAGAACAATAAAATGGGAAAGGGGATGGGGGGTTTTGGCGATGATGGTAGGTCCTTTGATGACAGGACAAGATGTTCAGACACGTTGGGGGCATCAATAATAGACACATAGCACATGTCCTTTGTCAAGGAAATACCCTCAAAATTTATGACACCCTTGACATCTCCATCTCGACGTACCCGTCCGTATCCGTACCCCCTGCCACTTCTTGGACCATCCTTGTGAATATCCTTCACAGAAATATGCGACAGCATACAAATTGAGGATTTTTATTTTCATTTCATTTGTGTTTTTTTTTATGATTTACATTTTCTTTTATTTTTTATGATTTACATTTCGTTTTGGTTTCTTTTTTTTTGTTGCCATTTTTGCATTGTTTTGGGTTCTCTTTTTATTTTTTACGAGTAATTTGGCTTTTTTTTTTTTTTTTTTTGTTGGTGCGCTTTTCCTGCTCTGCAAATAGTGTGGCAAGCACTTAATTGTTTTAATTGCCTCGAATTTTACTTATTTTTACCATCTTTTTTCCCTCGGATTTGGTCAGTTTTTGCTGCCTTCCTTTTTGTTTGGTGGCGTGTTACTTCCATTAACAAAATTTACTTTCGGCTTGTTAGGGTTTTCATTTTGGGGCGCTACTCTTGTTCTCGTATTTGTTTAGTTTTATGAAAAATTAGCATGAGTTTTGTAGCAATTTATGAGAGGGTAGGGTTGTATGGCAGCTGGTTCTGTAATTGTGGCAGAGTTTTTATAAGTGTTATGTGTGCAACGCTGATTTAAGAAATTTGTGGGCCCTACACATCTATGATTTATAAATATATTTTCCCATGGAATCTACTTTTCCCTTTAAATTTTGTTTATCAAAGCAGGCTGTGCCAAAGTCTTTCTCAATCGTTAGGAATCTCTCGAAATAAAATTAATTTCAATAACTTCTAACTTGTTCCCATCAAAAGCAAAATATTTTCTAAAGCGCCAGAACTAAATTCAATACAAAATGCCCGAGTTGTCCCAGGAAGCTAAGGAGCGCTTGATGATTGTTCTCAGCGTGGTCCAAAAGGCAATCCACTGGGGATTTGTGCCTTTTGTGGTGTATCTGGGTATGTTTTCGAGGTTACAGTAGTATTAAAATTAAAATCAAATACTAAATTTGTTTTACAGGTTACCGCAAGGGTCCAGAACCAGGCATGCCGCCACTAAGCCTAATGAACATTTTTGGGTTCTAGAAACTAAACTCAAGATGCTAAACGCAGATACTTGCCAAGCCAAGCCCTTTAAGCACACTCAAAAGTACACTCTTGAATGCAACCTTAGACACACTTCAAAATTCTGACAGAATGCTCTCTAACACTATTTGAAAACTCTCTTCAACACACACTCGATTTGAGACTTTGAGACATGCAGTGCGTGCAAATAAAATGTCTTACCAAAATCTAAATTATGCATTAGGTTTATTTTTTTTTAAATTCTTTATTTTAATAAGATCTTCAGATGTTCTATAAATTATTTGTCTATGGGGAATATCAGACAAAACATCCATTTCTTTGTAAGTTTGCAAATATAGAGCCTGCTCGGCTACAGAGCTTCTTTCTCCCGCATAAATGGGTATTGTTTTTTCTATTTAAATGCGTGAAGGCTTACACGTATAGATGAAGGGCGCTCTCGTTCTCTTCATGAGACTTCGTTGTTCTGCCGCTTCATTTAGAAATCGCTCACGAATGTCACACGACAAAGACCAATGACTTAGAGCTTACCGCTTTCCATTTTGTGGTTCAATTCACTTGCCTTCGTTTAGTTTTTTACTCAAAAGCGTCATCTACGTGTTCTATAATCATTGGTAGTCCTCTTACTGCTCAAAAGGACAAGATTAGTTGTGAAGAAAGTTCTGAAGCATCCATAGCCATATCTATCCATACTATCTATAAAAATGTAGAAAATATAATCCAGCTGGCAGAGAATTTGTGTTTAGAAAAGTTCCGATGCTAACGAACTAACCATTGTAGCCCATAATCATAATTTTTCCTCCAACCCACTCACATCCAATCCTGGAACCCTCCCTTCATCGACAAAACATAGCCGAATAAAAACCCCTTTGTATATTTATGTATTTCATATCATATTTAAATTTATTTAATTCCTCTCAATATGCATCTCTGTTTCCGCAGCGTGTTTTACATTCATTTGTGGTGTTTATATGGTTTCTTTTCCAACTATTTGTATTGTTATTATTCGTTTATTCTATATCTAATAGAGCTCGTACCATCATTTTACAACATTTCAATGTGCAAAAATCAATTATAAAGCGAGTTCTTTTTTTTGGAACGAGTATCTGTATCTATAAACAAAGCCACACACACACACACATACACTCATGCACATGTTCAGATATACGTGTATATATATATAGGACTTATGAATAGAAATAACTGAAATATCAGAGATCCAGAGAGACTGGACTCGTAACAGTGGAGGCGGAAAAAACACAAAACATAAATACTGTAACCTGCGGCAAAGTTATTTTTTCATTTTCATCATTTGACGATTTCTAAACGCGGTTCGCCCATTCTCCGCGGGAAATGTAACGTCAAAACGCGATGGCAAGAAAATGATACTACAGCTGCAGCGGAGGTGGAAAAAAAAGAACAGGAAGAAATCGGGCAAAATGTGAATGGGAAAATGGGAACCAGAAAAGTGGAAAGGATAACGAATGCTCACAGGACTGAAGTATGCCCTTGCTCAGTAATCACAGTAAACCATAGAGGAATTTTGGAGGATAACTCCTAGAGAACATTGAAAATGAAATTAATTTGAAGTCTAAATTTAGTAATTTTTGTTATAATGTCAAATAATTCAGTTGAATAGGATAGAATAGGAAGGAGCGCGACAGCTTTCTGTTGTTTGCAGTTCTTTTACACAGCAGGAAGTGGGTAGAGCTCGGATCTGTAACCTAGCGGGTTCTATGATTTCCAACATCCGCTTTAGAAAATTATTCTTTTTATTCCTTTCAAATTATTTGATTTAAACGAAATATCCTAACAATCTAGAGGATTCTTTTTGATTTGGAAGCTTTTAATTGAAAGTTTTCTTAGAGTTTAATTGTACATTTGTCAAGAAATCATATTAAACAAGCACTCATACATGATATTTTGCTTAGTTATAAATGTTACATGTATATTATACAGAAGTTCTAGGTTTAATTATAAATCAGTTAACATTAATATGAGCATGACCATTCAGGGATAGATTTTTCATTGTTTCGACTGCAACCAAAAGGCATGCAAAAGGGTCCGTTACTCTTCCTCTAAAGAGCAGATTGAGTCCAAAGCCAAAACGCGAAAAAGGTAAAAACATTTGCCACAAAGGCGAAGGAGGAGTAGCAGAAGCAGCAGAGAAGGGAGCAGAAGGGAGCAGAAGGAGGAGCGGCAACAGAGTGAAGGATGTGTAAGGATGGATGGATGGATGGTAAAAATTCCTGGTCCCTGGTCCTTTCTGCCAGCTTGAAATAACATGAGAAATTTTTAGAAAACCAACGACAAAACGTCGAATGAAAGATAAATAAAGACCATGCCGTCACACAGAGGGACGACTGTCCCCAAATGAATACGGAAAAAGCGCTGGCCAAAAAGATGGAAATAAAATAAAAATATTAGGAATAAAAATGCCAATGGAAAAAGCGTTAGAAATGAAAGTAAAAGAAAAAGCTGGAAAATTTTTCCGCGTAGCTATAAATCAACGTAGCAAATGGAAGTAGAAATGGCAGCTGGAGGCGTGGACACAGCCGTGCAAATGGATGTTGCAGATGGAGGAGAAAGAGCGAGAGAGGGAGGAGGCGTGGCATGTATCTATCGTACATATATATACGTTATATATATATCTATTACATGGTCCTTGTGGCTCCTTGTCCTGTGAAATGTCACAGCTGCTTGCAGCGGAGGAGTCGACGAGTTAGTTACAATTTTTTATTTATTTTTTTTTCGTATGCCACGTACAATTTTTCAACCATTTTCTCTTGCATTTCCCGCTCTTTGCCTTCTTTTTTTTTGGGTGTACAAATATTTTTGCAAGTGACGGAAAAATTGTTGCCCTCACAAAAATCGATTTTGATTACATTTTTTGCGGATGGAACGCCTGATTGAAGCCTCCTCCTCACTTTTCGTGAACCACTTGGGCGGGCTCCATGGTGTACATGTCGCGCAGGAGTCGCGCTATGGGCACGTTCCCAATCGTTTCCTTGAAGAAAAGCGCCTCAATGGTCGAGGCCCGGATGGTCCTGAGCGATGGCAGCAGCAGCAGCAGGCGGCCAAAGCGTGTGGCCTGCCGCGAGTAGCGCAGCCTCACATGATCCGACAGGATGCACTGGGCCTGATCCTGCAACATCTCGACGGGCTGCACGTCGCACAGTCCAGCAGTTTCGGGGGCAAACAAGGCGATGGCCTTCATGCAGCCCACTTCGCTGCCATCGGGCGTGATCTGACGGAAGCGGCAGAGAATCTCCTGGATGGTTTTCATCTCCGTTTGGGTGGCCTCGTCCTGCAGGACGCGCTCCTTGATCAAAGGCGACTCCAGAATGGGTGTCAGGTCCAAGGGTATGGTCCATTGGGCCAGATTTAAGAGGAAAAGCTCTTTCCACGACTCCTAAAAAGGGAAATGAAGCATTACTGAAGGATTCCCAAGGATTCTGGGAGGACTCTTACCTGCAGCAGCAGATGCTGATCATTCTTGGAGAGCGTCTGAAAGGGCATGAGGCACTTGACCCAACGCACCGCCATGAACAGCAGACGGGCCGTCGTCTCCTGCAGCATTTCCCAGGAGAGGAGCCGCGAATCGAGCAGCTGTTGCGGCAGTGGCGGTGGAAACAGCAGCGTATTGTGCTGCACCTGGTACTGGATGAGCTCCTGGCACTTGTCGGGGCTCAGCAGCAGCTCCAGGAAGCCATTCGAAGCAGCCGCCGAGGCCGCCGATGGGTGGCAAGGACGCAGCCCAATCGTTGGCGGATGTGCAGCCAGCGGTGGCGGCGTGGGCGTCGTCGGTGTGGGCGAACCCGATGTAAAACTCGATAGTTTTTGCTCGCCATTGAGGCTGCTGCTCCCCTGATGGTGATGTGGCTGATGATGCTGATGGTGGTGATTGTTGTGGATGCTGTGCATCAGCAGAGAGGCATGACTCGGTGGCGTTGTGGCGCCACTCAAACTATGCTGCGATGTCTGTCGTGGCGGATGCTGTGGCGAGCCCTGAGAGTCCGTCAGCGTTGGGGCCGGGGAAATGCTACCCGCACTCAGTGGCGGCGATGCCGAGGGCGAGGGTGTCTCCGTCTCCACATTGACACGTGGACTTTCGCTGCCCCCCACACTCCTCGAGCCAATGCTGGAGATCGATTGAATCGAGTTGCTGGGCGAGGGCGAAGAGTAGTTGTTGTTGTTGTTGTTGTTGCTGCTGCTGCTGTTGACTGTTGCCCCTTGCAGGTGGCCGTAGGGGGAGGTGGCAGCGGCGGCAGCGGTGGTGGTGGAGGAGACAACGGCTGCCACTGCGGTGGCCGTGGCCGCTGTAATCCCCGGCAGCTTGCTGGCCGCCTCCGCAATCAGATTGTGATGCAGCAGGTGCGTGGGGAAGCCCGTGCCAGAGCTGACACCATTCTGTGGCACCAGCGAGTGGTGCCCCGGATGATGGAAGGCTGTGGGATGCGGCTGCTGTGGGTGTGGCGGTGCCCCCACCCCCTGCTGTTGCTGTTGTTGCTGCTGCTGATGGAATCCCTGAGGATTCGTTGGAGCGACTGGCGGCACCGACGGGTGCGTCGATATGTGCTGCGTGTAGTTGAAGGACGCCGAGACATTCGTCACCAGCGACACGGGCAGGTGTCCCCCGGCGGTGGCATGATGATGATGGTGCAAGCCCGCCGCTGCTGCTGCAGCCGCTGCCGCATGATGCGCGGCCGCCGCATGGGCATGGGCATGGTGATGATGATGATGGTGATGATGGGCAGCGGCATGATGGGCAGCGGCAGCAGCGGCCGCTGCATGGTGATGATGGTGATGCAGCTGTGGATGGAGCTTGGGTTTCCGCGGACCACGCTCGTGCTGAACGGCTGTAAGAAGAGAGAGAGGGAGATGTGTATTAGATGTGTGTCCCAGAGTCGAAAGAGAATGAGCATTTATTTTGGGTACTTTTGTGGGTGGGCATTATATCAGAAAAATGTTAGAAAATACCATACAAATATTATAAATAATACCAGAGAAACTTAGAAAAGAGTAGAAATTATATCAAGAACTTTCTACGAATATATCCAAGATAATACTTGATACAAGATAATAATAATACTAGAAATAATACAAGAAGATCCTTTTAAAATTTATATAAAAACGAGAAGGAACGTGTGAGTCGCTTCTGGGGACGCGACTCTTCTTATACCCGTACTCAGTCAGTATATACATTTTTGAGCACAATTTTTAAGAATTTTAGAATTAAAAAAAAATTTTACATTTTACATTTGTTTGCTACATTTGCTATCTACATCTACATCTACAATGTATATTATACATCTAACATGTAGATTATAGATGTACCATTTAGATTGTACATCTCCTCCGCTGGGGGTTGCTCGCGCACTGAACGCGGCAGAGTGTGCGAGCGAGAAAGAGAATGAGTAGCGTTGTTGATGGCAGAAGGGGCGGGGGAAACAACTGAAAATTAATTTCTTCATTCTGGCTATAATTATGATCCGATCTGATTCAGATGATCTGGTAGATAGGGTCATTCTCTACGATACTGCAGTTTTAGTTTTGTCGTATCTTTAAAAGTGTGCCTGCCACAGATTTTCGTCCTTTGTGGGGGCGGAAGGGGGTGGGGCGAAATTTTGAAATACACTTGTAGCAGTGGGAAATCACATGAGTCTTGAAACCAAATTTGGTTGCCCTAGCTTTTATAGTCTCTGAGATCTAGGCGCTCATCGAGACAGACAGACAGACATACAGACGGACGGACAGACAGACATGGCTATATCGACTCGGCTATTGATGCTGATCAAAAATATATATACTTTATGGGGTCGGAAAATGTTCCTTCTCTGCGTTACACACATCCACTTTTACCACAAATCTAATATACCCCTTACTTAGAAAGATACTTAGAAATTATATCAAGAACTTTCTGCGAATATATCCAAGATAACATTTTAAATAATACCAGCAAAATACTAGAAATAATACCAGAAGATCCTTTTTAAAATTCTATAAAAAAGCAAGAAAATTTTAGCAGTTTTACCAAGAAATTACTAGGAATAATGCCTAGGAAAACTTAGCAGAAGTCCATAAAAGGGATAAATATATGTATATACATATATGTATATATTTATATATGATTTAAAGATACACAATGTATCATGGGGATATCTTGGGTTATCTTAGGGATATCTTAGGGTATCTTCTAAACATAATACTCCTTCTACTATTCCAAGTCAATATCTACAAATTCTTTCCCCTTCTCTTTGTACTTCTTTTTTGATGATTTCTCTCAGATTTCCCTGCCCACGCACCCATCGTATTTGCATCTCTGGTTTTTCCCATGGAAATCAGTTCAAGTGTATAATTTCCACTAATCTGTCGTTAAGTATTTAAATAAATAAAAGTTAATTTGAAAAGATACTTTCTCCAGATACTTTTTCCATGATTTCTTTGAAGTGTTGTGGCCCCCAGCCCCCTACCCGCCAACCAAGAAAAGGTTCGACTTTCTCCCTTGCTGCGTGGCCTTTGCAAATAAATAAATAGGGGGGCATGGGATGGCATACAGAGACATAATAAACCGATTATTAAAATGCTAAAGATGCAAAGATACAAAGATACAGAAAGGCAGTACCGTCCTCGTCCTCGTCTCCGTCCCCGTCCCTTCTGGTCGTGTGAACTGTTGCATATGCCACAAGTTGAACCTTGAATCTGAATCTCTTATGGGGAGGGGGCGGCTGGCAGGATATACTCGTATCATGTGTGTGTGTGAGTGCCTGGCGCTGTCATGACTTTTATTTGTTTGTAATTAAATGTATCTATAGATACTGCTACTGATGCTGATGCTGATGCTGCTTGTGTGTGTGGCCCATGACATGGCGCAAATATGGGGGTGACATTTTAATCCTTCAGGATAATCGCATATGTGATGTGCCTTCCCACTGTAAAATGACTGCAGCCACTTGAATGTATCTCGAAAACCCCTTTAACTTCACCTACTCCTCCCCCATTCCACTCACATTTTCATGCCACTTAAAACTAGCGCGCGAAAAAAGTCTCAAAGCTTTCAAAAGATCACAAATTTCAATTAAAGAAAATGCCAAACTCATCAAATTTTTATTTGCTGCGGGTTTTAGCGACAGGAAAAAAACTTTTGCAATGGCTCTACCCAATTTTCCCTTCTTTTCCACGCGGCAACTTGGAACATTTTTGTGGTTCAAGCGAAGAAAAAAAAGCGAAAAGACGTTGGCTTTGAATACTCTTTTGTGAGGAAACATCCTACTGAAAAGACCTGCGAAAAGACATTATTTTTCCACAAAAATCTGTCCCTACTTCCCATAAATACTTCTGCGCTCCAACATCTTTTCAAAATCAGTTTACTCACTTCGAAAGAGTACTCAAGAAGACCCAGGAAAAGACGAAGAAAAATACCCCCCAAAAAAGTAGCTCAAACTTCAACTTAAACCCTTTTTTTTTTTGGCTGTGACTGCCACCGCGACCCTCTTTTCCACGCTTTTCTTGCTCCTGGCTCTGCCCTCGGGGGCGTGGCAAACAAAGGAACGTGTGAAAAAGGCAACAAAATTAGCTGCCATCAGCAGAAAAAAATTAAAATTTGTTTCTTTTTTCCCAGCACTTTTCTTCTTGATTTTCTGCAGCTTTCTTTTGGTTGGAAGCGACGCCATTTTTTTACTTGGTGGAAAAACTTTGTTTGATGGAAAAGGCAGCGTGAAAACCGAGAGAAGTGGGGTGGGTGGGTGGATGCAAAATGATTTACTTGCTAAAAAGTTATGATGATGGAAAATGCAAAAGTCGTGTCTCTGCGTCGAATGATAAAATAGGAAAAGCGCTTGCGGCGGTTTTCTATTTGTTAAAAATGCTTTAAGAAATGAAAGTTTAAGAGAGTTAATTAAGGAGAACCAATCCTCTTGCCCAGGGTTTATTGGGGACTTATATCCATAAAGATAAAAAGTAAAGCATGAAGATATCATCGATTTAATATCTAAAATCTTTAGAATATTATTTCGGAAAGTAATAAAAATATCTAAAGATTTTGTAGTGGGTTCTTGAGCTTTAATTCCCATTTGTCGTGGACTATTTTGATCCTTCCCATGAATATGAAATCTAATTAACACTTGACTTATAAGCTCTACAGGGATTCCACACTCCAAGGACTTCTAACCGCCACACAGCCCCCGCCACAGCACACAACGCACTTCAGCCACAAAAATAAACACCTGGAAAGACTCTCAAGAATCTCTCACTCACACTCGGAAAACACTCTCCTGCCCGAAATGTGTAACAAAAAGTTACGCCCTTTTGGCGAAAAGAATTACCAATCTACAAATCTAATTAGCAACTCATTACGAGGACCACAGCCACCCTCGCATTTTTGGGTGAAAAAAACCCCGAAAACATACAGCTACAAATACAGATACAGAGGAGATACACAGGAAAAAAAAGGAAATAAACATATTGACCGATTTGCTGAAGCTAATCAATTAATTAGGGCAGTGAGAGAGCAGGCCAAGAGGGTGGCAGAGGGACACAGTCCAAGCAAAAACAATTATGTCAAAATAGAGCTAGAGAGGGAAAAGGAAAACCAGTGGAAGAGCGGGGGAAAAGCGAGGGAAAAGGGGCACCAGGAAAAGGACTCAGGCATGAGTGCAGGGAAAAGAAAGAGAAACAGACACAAAGGCAGAATGGATGTCAGAATGCCAGAAAATGGGCAAACGGGGAAAAACAGCGGTGGAAAAATTAATGATAAGTGGCAGCGCAGTAGCAGAAGACCAAGAAGAGCAGAAGAGCGAGCCGTTCCGGTTGTTCTACAGCTGTAGCCATTCCCAGGACCAGAAACAGCCACAGGACGACTTCAAGGCACGCAAAATGTTTCCCAATTAATGATGATGATCATCACCACCAGAGAAACACTCTGCTGGGTTGGTGGGCGGATGGAATGTCCTTCCGTAAGCTGAAAAGCGCAAAGCGTGCCCCAGAAATCGAAATAAATAAATCGGTAAACGATAATGAGAGAGAGAGCAGCAGCAGGAAAGACCTTTACTTTATTTTTATATATGCGGGATATGCAGAGACACACAGACTCGTCCATCGCCTCAACCTTGCCACCATTCCATCCACGGCCTTCGCAAAACATACATCCTCCTGGAGGATAACTCCACTACCTTCCTCACTACCCCACAGATAATGTCGTAATAAAAATTCGACCCACAATAAGAGAAATGTATCACAAATTTTGTGGCTGGATGTTTGGCAGGCAAATTAAAAGTAAATAAGGCAACGTTTTGTTTGCAAAAATCATTCCGGAAAGAAGAGGGGAAACAAAGGGAAACGACTGGGAAAACCGACAATAAAATAAAAAGAAATATAAACCGTGAAATTAGGAAAACACTTGAAGTGATTCGATGCGCTTGCCCCGGCAGGGAGTGCGAGTTTGCCGCCTGCGGGGTGAGCTCTGAATGGTGTATGTTCAGGGGGTGGCCTCTGATTCGCGCTAGAGGGTTGGGCTTGCACGGGGACTTGTACGAGGCTGCGTAATGGTTCATAATGGCCACACTTTATGTCAGCTCAATTCTCAATACTCTCTCGGGGCGCGGTGCTCGCTCAGGCAGTCAAGCGTTGAATTGTCGGGGCGGTACAATGGTTTATGAATAGAGCGACTGTTAAGTAGTTATCTCCGGCAAAAAGGTATGAACAAAGGGAAAGGGATTGGTAGGATTGATGTTGATACTCATAAAAAATGTGATGTTTCCGCATTGATAAACTTTATGGAATTTCAAAGTTAGAGAAGATTTTTAAAAGTTTTTGAATTTAGTTTGCAGTTGCCCAAGTTAAGAAACCATCTTGGTCAGATATTAATAATATTAATAATTAATTATATTAACAAGAAAGGAAACGAAGCATTTATATATTAATACTATTTATAAATAATAATAATACGAATAATAATTATAATATTAATATTATTAATTTATAATATTTATAATTAATAATAATAATAATGAATAATATTTATAATTATAATTAATATTAATATATAACGAATAATATTAATAATTAATAATAATAATAACTAATAAAATTAATAATAATATTATAATTATTATTATGTTAATATTATTATTATTAATTATTAATATTATTCAATATTATTAATTATAATTATAAATATTATTCATTATTATTATTATTAAATATTATTAATATATTGCTGCCTCGTTTCCTTCATTAACTTTCCCCGTTTTGTTGTTTAATTTAATTTGAATAATAAAACTTTAACTTTGGTTATATATTACAGATACACTCGTATGTACACCACCTGTCTGCACCCCTGCCGCTATTCTGCATAGAGTGTGTGGCATGTGGCAGTCATGATGAGGCCAAGGGCTTTCATGCCTCCTCTGTGACTCTTGTGTCAGGGCCATTCGATGTGCGCCCTGGCTGGATGTGTGGGCTGCTGCACCCAAAAGAGTGAGTGATTTTAAATCCGCTTTTAATGTTGACACTGACACTTGCACACACACACACCCAGCTAGAGAGAGAGAGTGACATAGAGAAAGAGAGAATGTGGGGGGCATGGACATGTGCAAGCCAGTCGCATTTACATGTCGCATGCAGTCCACCCGGCAGTCTGTGTGCAAATTGTATGCACATATCGTAGTAGGCTATAATGTCAATTAAGTAAAACATGCAACGTGTGCCTCTGTCTGTGTGCCACTGCAACGGGTGGGAGTGTATACCTGTGTGCGTGTGTGGGCGTGTCTCTTAGCCATGGCTTTCTGTGCCCTGCAGTCATCTGTAAATGAAAATTGCGTACGACCCCCCGCCCCATCGATGGGCGGCAGGGAAACGCAACTCAACCGAAAACTGGCGGCTTAAAAGCGGCAAAATAAATATATATATCAGCCATATATATACATACACATATCTATATATATATTTGTATATCTGTATTCTATATATAAATTTATTTATCTGCAAAAATCAATACGTTAAAATGTGGTCATGAAATTAGCCAGAGACTCAGACTGCCTTTTGCGCCAGCGCCAAAAAGTCGGTCTCCATTTGGGGCGGGGGCGGATGGTTAATAGACATCAACAAAATGAACATTGACATCGACACTCGGTTGTAGCATACGGGGCATGGGGCATGCCACAGGGTGGCCTGAAACGACAAAGAACGAGGGGGTGGGGGCATACACCGCACGGTGGGGCCTGAAATGGAACGAGCCTTGGCTTACCGCAGTGCCAGAAAACGGGACGCAAACGGTTGACAAAAGGCTTAAGTGCCACAAAAATATATATGCAACAATACACAGAGAACGAGGAGAGTCCCAGAAAACTAAGCAGAAATTTCCATTTTCGAGAAGCATTTTCATTAGGTTTTCCGCCAGGCTGATTCTTGGGCTCCATTCACACAGCCGTCTTGTCGTTCTGGCTGTAAGCCTTTATTTTCCAGGAAAACCAAGAAAACGAAGGAGGCCAAGGACTGACAGCATTCTCGTTAAGAATTTTGTTTGCTTTGAGCTTGTAAAACTTTACGATTTGCAAAAAGCGCTAAAGTTAAAGTTCTACGGAAAATACATACATACGAGTATACGGAACGACTCTAGATGAAAGGATTGTTGTGTGCTCAGGGATTAGGGCGTTCGCTATCGTTTATCAAAAGGAAATTAAGTGGTGGAATATAGATAAAGGTTTCCAGCTTGCACGGAATATTCAAAATCATAGCTACAAAAATGTCTCTTTTATTTGCTCGAGTCTTTAAGACACATTGCGGTGTTTTTTAGGATAAATCAATTATATACAAAAATATTGTAGGAATAAAAGAAAGACATTATCTTTAGAAATAATTCGATAAAAATATAGAATTAAAAACCTTTGGGTTTCAATTTGGAACTTCCAAATCAAGAATACCATGAAGGTCTATCTACCATAAACATCAATGAAGTATCTATGGAAATTGCATAGTTTGAGATTTTAGAAACAAATTCATGTTTAGGAAAGAGTCCATAGAGATTATTCTTGGAAAATTCCTATAAATCTCTGCATTTGCCCAAAGAAATTTTTCTAAACATTGAAATATATATGGAATTATGGAAATATATGGAATACATTTTAGAAGATTTAACCTAAATTTGTATACGTAAACGCATCCCAAGAAAGAATTTTTAGTTGTTTCAAACTCTAAGAATTTGCACTGACTCCCTGGCAGTCCTTTCGCTTGGGTTCTTTCGCTCATTATTGCTGCTTCCTTTCTTCTTTTTCTAGCTCTCTTAGGTCTTATCCCATATATCAACCTGAACCAAATGATGATGATGATAATCCCGGTTTAAAACATCTAAACTTTTCAATTGTCCAACCATAAAAAAATGTCTTCATTGCCATTAGATGCCCCATTAGACATCACTTTTCGGCTCATCACGCACCCTGCCAGTGGTTTAAGGACCCCAATATTCCCACGCACCCTCCAGTTCCCCCGCCTCCCCTACTCCCAAGGATTCCCCCCAGATGACAATTTTTTTATGGCGACACAAATCACTCAAAATGAGAAGAAATCCGCTTAAAATGCCGCGTAAATATTTGCCAAGCAGAAAGAATGTGAAAGTAAGGAATTGTCTGGCATTTGGAGAGTGAGAAAGGAGGCGAGGTAGGTAGTACCAGGAAGGACGAAGGATGCGTGTGATGATGATGATGCCTCTCTGACACTTTGGTGTCGCTTTACGAGTATACAAATGCAAATACCATTAAATGTGACAAGTGGCAACATAATTTGTTAGAAGAGCTCTCTTGCCAGCTCTTCGTTTCTTCGTTTTATTCTTTACGGTCTTTCTTTCTTTCTTTCGGTGGGAGCGGGGCGTCGGAGGTTAGATATTAGCATACAAAGTAGCCAACATTTATAAGACTGTCAGCCAGTGGGCGGTGGTTCGTTGGTGCGTAGAAAAATGTGCGATGCTTGTCATATTTTCCCATAATAACTTATTTGTCAGAGTCTAAAGTGCTTTGGCAGGGTGGGGGGTGCTCAGGGGAGTGTTGGTCAATGCGGCCATGATGCCAGTTTTGGTGGGTGGAGAGAACGCTGAAGGACACGGGTTTTGTGGGGTGTAAAGGGCTCTTAAGCATCACTGGAAGTGACTGGTAGTTTATGGAATCGTATTTGATTCGAATAATATCTCAATTTATTGCTATTTATTTATTTTAGTCAACACTGGACGCCGTTTTTGCCCCAGAAACTCTTCTTAAAATAAAGATGATTGTATTCAATGATTTTATGATGATTTCCCAACACTTTTCACAGCTAACCAACACTGGCAAGACATAAGTAACAGAGTTTTCCATTTATTTTGTGCCTAAAGTTAGCTTATAATGAAAAGGAAGCTTTTTCCCTACTTTCCTAGTGCTTTTCCAACACTGCACAACACTTAAAACATTAACCAATACTAGCATTACTGAAGCAAAGGATTATATCTCCTTAAATTCCATTAAAAATGCCACAAATTCAGCTCTCAGTGCAATTTTTACAAACAAAATCCGAACCAATTTTGCCTCTGTTGGACTTTGCCAACACTTCCACTCGCTAACCAACACTGGCAGCTGGCAGCAGCGCAAACATCTTTTCAATTAACTTTATTGGCACTTTTGGCAACGTCGAGAAATCATACAAAAAGCAAAAAGGAGGAACCCAAAGAGAGGGAAGTAAAAGAAAAAATACCCGAAAACTAGAAAATGGCTAACCACAGCAGGAAGCTCGAGCCCCCCCCCCAACAACCAACCCCAAACCCCTCACTTAACAACTTTACTACTCGCATGTGGCAGCCACCAACCTGTGCCCACACACACACACACTAACACACACACAAAATTCTTACACAAACGTGCCTTGAACGATTTTTGTGGCTTTTTTGCTTTCTGCTCTAAACAACAAAAGCATTTTGTATCTGTCTGTTGGTGGCTACTACAATGGTGTTTTCTGTGTTGTGTGTGTGGAAGTGAGGGCGTATCTTTTGAGAAGTGTGTGGGGTGGGAGGGGTGGAATTGTTTTGGGGGGTGTCTATGTGTGTTTATTGTTTATTTACGGCTACCAGCCAAGAAAAACCCCAAAAAGGCAGCCTAACATGAGGCTTTGTAGCGGCCAAAAACTAAGAAAATGTTACCCCCAAACAACGAAAAAAAAAGAATACGAAGAGACAGCAAAAACATGCGACATGTCAGAGCATACTACGAGGAGGATTTCCCTTTTCCACCTTCTATTGTTACTCCCTCCTGGGGAGCAGAGTTGCTCATTCTGAGAGTTGAACAGTGGAGGGGGGTTTTGGAAGGATACTCTTTCTGGTCCGAGTGTGTCTTTGATGGATTTTTGGATGGGACTTTGAGCAAAAGATAACATGGAAAAAGTTTGAAAAAACAAAAGGAAGTTTCCAGCTGCATAGATGATTCTTTGAAATGGAAAGTATTTCCTTCAGAGATGATTCTATGAGATGGATAGAGTGGTGATAGGGAGTATCATTAATGTGAGGCAGCCTCTTATTTATGGCTGGAAAATACAAATTTTGTTCTACCTAAAATTTCATTTAATTACAGGCTTTTTTTGAAGAATGCCCTTCACGGGAATCGCTATGGAATCTTTACATAATTTGAGATCCAAATATAACTTTTGGAACTCTCTTTCTAGAGCATTTCCTCTGCGGTTTTTCTTAGGTTTCCCTCCAAAGTTCTGTGCCCTTTCGTGTGTTGTTTTCCTTTAGCCCGTTCTGCTATTGTTGTTTCGCCTACTCTTCAGGGAAGAAGGGACGTCAGTGTTCTATGTTTTGCCCACTTTTGGGGCAAGTACATACGTAAACCTATGCTCCTTCTGCTCCTGCAGCTTCTCTTCCTTTTTGGCTTTTCCATACATTTTCGCCCTGGCTGTGAAGGTCTGTTTTGACTGACGTCTAAGTTTTGGTGTTCTGGGGGGCATCATCATTTGATTGTCAATACATTTTAGTCGCATTTGCAGCAGCAACAGCAGCAGCAGCAAACAGCAACAGCAGCAAACAGCGACGGAGGGGATAATGCGTGTAATCCGCTATTAAGTGCACATTGTCAATCGCTTTCCGCTTCCGGCTCTATCACCAGACTCCACTCCACTCCTGACTCCCCCCTAACCCGGCAAAAGCGGAAAAGCGAGTGAGACCTTTGCGTGTGGGTAGAATCTGCAGCGATTCTCACGCTGTTGATGATGTCCCTGTGCCTGTGCCTATCCTGTCCTGTGCGCATTGAACCCGTGAATAGGGTACGAGAGCTGTTGTATGCCGAATTCGTTCTGAATACTGGATGATGGCTCTTGAATCGTAATCGTATAGCTACCCCCCTGCTGGCCTGCTGCCCTGCCCTGACTCCCCTTTGAATGCTATTATGTGTTTTTATGCTACATTTAATGTTGGCTTAAGAGCTTTAAAGCTAGCATTGTTGCACCGTAGCATTGAGCTGTGTATTTGGGTTTTGGTTATGGCCAGCCGATTGCCGATGGCCCATTGGTTGTGGGGGCGACTGATGTGGGATTGGTTTGTTGGGGGGAGGGGAGTGGTAGGATGAGCGGCTGTTGGGGGTAAAATGTGGTGGGGTGATACTATGAATTTGCGCCAGAATTTTGGATGTCAATTTTGGTTCTAAGCAATAATAATAGAAGGAAAATATTAATATTAATGCAGTGTGTTTTTCAATGCTTTCAAATTCTGAAAATTGTATGGTAGAATTAGCGCTTTACATTTTTCATTTTTAAATTTAATAAAAGAAAACGCTACTGTAACAAATTCTTCATAATTTTCTGATTTTCACATTAATATAAAGGGAAAACATATACCGAGTAAATACAAGAAATTTTTAATATTACTTTGATTTTTATCATATTTATGCAAGGAACCAGCAATAACAGATTGTCAACCAGATTGCAATATATTCTGGCATCTGATAAGTGCACTTTTGCGTTTTTCTTAGAATAAGACACATACTATAATTAAGGCACTCCATAATTGTAATTGATAAGAGCTTGATTTATAATCAAATATCCGATATATTTGTGAGGCACCCCAAGGCACCTAGGACGTCTCATGTGCGTCATTAAACATAAAGCCATTCCTGGAGTGCAACTTATAATACTCGCACAATAATAAAAAGGTATCATAAAAACAGATTCCGTAAATACGTATCTATATTTAAATATAAGTGATAAGTGCACTTTTAAGATTTTCTCAGCAAAAGATACTTAATTAAGGCGCTCCATTTATAAGAGGTTGACACCATAATCAAATAGGCCACATGTGTATATAAGTGTCGAGATTATTGCACCTTATCGGATCTTCCAACAATTATTTGTTAAGATGTCTTCGTTTGTTTGGGGTATAGAAGATAAAATCTTATAGAAAAATAGCAGCCAATGAAGGTGAAATCATGAAGGTTCATTAACCAGTCTTTCATCTATGTAATTATCTGAATTCTGAAATTATTTAGGAGTGCCCGGATTCCTCAATAAAAAACAGATGCTCAGCAGATAGGCTTATTATGGGGTAATGTTTTGTTTGAACTACCTGACAACATTGATCAGGAAATGTAGCTGTGTTGTATCGTGTTGTACATTAAATTGTTTTTATGGACAAAATTGACTTGAAGCATCGAATGGGGAATGCCGAATGCCGTCAAAATGGAAAGTTAACCAAGATAGATAAGGCACTGGAGTATCATGTGTGTAGCTATACAGAAAAATAAAATTTATAACATTAATAACACTTTCGCAATGGGACTTTAACGCCCCTCAGTTAAGACGGACGTCATTATCAGTGTAAAATTGTATTAAATGTAATTTAATGTAATTTATTGTTTAGCCAACATGATATATGGTGATATGGTGGGGTATAAAAGAGAAAATCTTAGGGAAGAATCATCATAGTCTTGGAAAAATGTTTCTAAGATACACGGGAATTTTTATCTCTTCTGCTTTGTGCTTACTTTCCCTCACGGAGGCGTACACAATTACGCCGAGGATCATTGATGGTGAGAACATCGGGAGCCATAAGTCAGAAATTTCTGTAATTCTCTGCTGTCTCTTTTAGGAATTCCTGGATCCGATAACATTACCACAGGACCATTTGTAAAGATCGGTAATGGTTATTATAATATTGAGAATAACCTTAAACCTTGCTCAACAAAGAACTCGTTTTATTCCCATGAGTCGCATCCCCGTTAAATACAGTTTCATATGTGAAATATAAAGTAATTTGAAGGATCATTAGATCAAAAACAAAATTTACTTAAATTATTCTTCGGTAACTTTTCGGGGTTCAAATAATAAAAATTTACATTTGCAATTTGCACGTATCAAAAAATAGTTGTAAATAATTTAGTGAGTTTAATTTTGAGTTAAAGGAAAAGCACCTGAAAATTCTTCAAAATAGCAACTTTCCCCCTTTTAAATAAATTCTTTAAATTCCTTGTTATTCCAAAAACAAATCAATTCAATTACAAAAATCAAACACAACACCATTTCAGGGAAAACTCTCCCCACCCCAGGCAGGGGGCACGCACAGAGCGGGAACTGCGGGCTGGGTGGTGGGGACTGTGGCAAAAACCTCGCATAATTTATAATCAGCTTAATGACAACTACAGCAAAAAACCCCAACTGGCATTCCATTTGCATGGCCACAAAACGAGAAGGAAAGCGGCGTAGGAAAGCCCGCGGCATTTTGGTTTTCGGGTTTTCTGGTTTTGCCGAGTTGAGTGTAATTTATGCCCAAAAGCCTTGACATGGGCGAGAGGAGAGCATAAGCAATTGGAGCTAATTTCCTGCATAATTAAGTGTATTTTGAAAGTAAAACAAAGGACTTGTGGGCGCCAAAATGGGTTGAATGGGGGCAGCCCCATGGACGGACTCACCATCCTTGTTCATGGCCGATTGAAAGCATTTGGCCAGGCGGCAGGCGCGACACTGATTCCGATGGGTCTTGTCCACGGGACAGCGTCCCTTGAGGTCCCCAGTGGCCTTGCAGGTGTAAATCCGGTTGCGATGGATGCTGCGCTTGAAGAAGCCCGAACAGCCTGGAAAACATTAAGGATTATCAGAGGATTACATGGGGAATCATTGTGGCAGGACGCGACGGGGGACGGGACTCACCATCGCAGCTATAGATGCCATAGTGCTTGCCCGAGCTTCGATCGCCACACACCTTGCAGGGTATGTCCAGCAGGCGATCACCCGCTGAAAAGGATAAGAAACAAAGAAGAGATTAAATGCTGAGTGTTCTTTGTGTTTTATTGGATGCCCCAAAAAGAAATGCAAGATATAATAAAAAATACCCAAATATAATGCTCCTGAAAATTTATTTTTCCGAGTATTTTTTCCGATTAAAACTCTCACTGGGATAGAAATACCGTTGAGAAGCGGGAAACAGAGAAAAATGGTGAGCTATTTTTGCGTATGTGTGGACCTTTAAACTCACTCTTAGCTGCTAAGCCACAATGCGATAGAAAGAAGTCTCACAAAAATCATTGAATTTAAAATATTTTCATCTTAATTTAATATTAAAACTCTTTTAAACGAATTTTAGGTGTCATTTTCGTTGCCCCCTCTCCGCGTATTTAACTTTTGTTTAGCCACTAATCTCTGTGCCTCAAAGGTCGGTCTGTGCGTCTGTTCCTGTCTGGTTCTTGGCGCTGGTGCCCCCAAAGCAAATACCATGTGTCACGCACCAAAGATTCTGTTGCCTACTTTGTGGCGCTGTTGCCGCGTGTGTTGTGCCGCGGATTAGCAAGTGAAAATGGCACTCAAACACACACACACACACACACAACATGAGCAAAGACGAAGTAGAAGGAGCAGGAGGATATATGTATATCCCTTTGACTGTGTGGCACGCTTCACAAATTAAGTTCAACACTCGGCACTTGTCAAAATAAAACGCTCTACCACTTCAGCTCACCCTACTCGTCCTCCTTTTCCTGCTGCTGCTGCTGCTGCTGCTGCTCATCGGGATGTTTTGGCCTTTGTTTGAGGTCCTTTGTCCTGTGACATTTGACATATTGTCGCTTGTTTGGTGGTTGAGTCTGGTCTGGGGTTTTTTTGGCGGCCCCGGGGTTTCACGATTCACGATTCACGGTTTCTGGGCTCTGTGGTCGGCGCGTGTTGCCAATTTTCACACCCTGCGCATCGGCCAATTGTCCGCAGCATGTTAACACCTCCCGCGCCTGTGCCTGTCCCCCCGTGTCCGTGTCCTGCCCAGAGGGTTGCATCGGGATGTCAACTCAACCTTTTGTCGGCCTCTTGTTTTCTTTTTTAAAATATATTTTTATTGTTGATTTTACATATTTCTGTTTATTTATGCCATCATCACATTGTGCTCTTTGCTCTCTTTTTTTTTGCTTTGTTTTGTTTTTTGTTAGTTTGTCTTATGGAATATGCTTTTCTGGTATGGAAATCTCGGACATGTTTTCATAGGCCAAAAAGAGTTTTCAAGCCCCTCGTTTAACCATCCTACGGGTGTGGGCAGAACGTGAGAGTTTTGCATTTTGGGCGTGAGATTTTATTTGGTGGGAGTGGGTTATAAATCGTAAATCATAATGGACTAAAGATCTGGAAAATCAAATTTACTCCAGGCTGGGTGATGGAAGACGTGGGAGGGTACATTTAATGCATTATAGAATCACAAATAGGAATATTTTCATAGAATCATAGAATGCAGTATTAAATGCAATGGAAGATAGAGAAGTCAATTTTTAATCTTTTAGTCAATCTATATTATAATATTGAAAGGACAGAACAATTAATTTCCCACTCATCCCCAGTGTTGAGATTTATGGAATTTTATATTCGCCTTTTTTTAATGTTTCCTGTTTTAGGGATTTTATTGTTGTTCATTCACATTATTTCTAGAAAAAATTGACATCGTATATTGTGTATATGTGAAGCGAAAACTCTGTAAAACAAACAAAAAATTCCAGAAAGAAAAGAAATTAAATTAAATTAAATAAACAAAATAATATTACCTATTTAAAATGCACTGTTAACATTGGCTCTTCACATCTGCCAAATAACTGCAACAGCAAAACTTGTAAGACGCTTACTAAATTAAAACAAATAAATAGCTTTATTTTCGTTTTTGCATTTACAAAACTGCTGCCGAAACTTAAAAATCTTAAGAACTGAAAAAGAAAAGAATAAAAGAAAATTTAAATTAAAAAAAAGACGAAACTTTATAATATCTGCAATCATTTACTGAAAATTCAATTGATTTTCCAAACCGACGGCTTTTTGTGGAGTTTTCAAGCAACAAACCGACGGCAAAGCGTTGCAATTTGCAGCACGAATTCGGAAGCGTGTCATTTACCTGTTCCCATTTTCCGTTGATGGAAATATTTAAACCCTAGGGTATCCAGCTTGCTTAGATTTATGTTCCACAGTGTTGCAGTCACTATTTTTGATTATATATTATTAACAACAATTCTTGCCTAATTTTTGGTTATTAATCTTGGATTAGAACAGAGGATAAAATGCACTTGGCACACACTTTGCCGTGTCACACAGAATTTTTCGAGAACTGCTTCACGTATGAGTTTTCCGTTTATGCCTACGAATTTTTCTATCACTTTTCCAGTCACCGCTTTTTCTTATCTTCGCGTTTTAATTTTTAAAATATTTTATCTCCTATTGCCGACGCGATTCGACGTTTTCGGGGGGTCCCTGCTCTGCTGTCCTGCTTTGGAGACGCGGATGCGAATTGCGGATCGCCTGGTCTGACGGACCAACTGTGAATGAGGCACACGGATGAGGCCGTGGCATGTGGCAGAGCCCAGCAGCGGCAGCGGCGGCGGCGACCAGAACCGCCAATTACGAAAGTGAAGCTGCCAAAGGAGAGGTCGGTCCTTTTTTGCAGTCAATTTGACAAGCAGGGCAGGAGGCAAAGCCAAAGGCAGTGAACCACCCAACCCCCACACACAAAACTGAGGGCCAAAACGGGAAAAATAAAGCAAAACCGGGCGGCAAACGGAAAACGCCGAGGAAAAACAGAAACTAAATGGAAAGCAGAAAAAAAGAAGAACCAAACGAAAGTCGAAAATTTACGAAAAGCTACAAAATTGTTACATTTCATCCCTTGCGAGTGGGCGAGCAGAGAAGCCACCCACCCAAACACCCCCTCGACTGGACACACACACACACAGAGAGAGTGAGAGAGAAATCCTGGTAGCAGAGAGAGAGAGAGCGGTGGGGGAGTAGGATGGGGAGAACTGTGTTCGAGCAACCAACCGGAAAACGCCCTTTTTTGCAGTGTCCCCTGGGCCCCTGATGCGATTACAGCAAATGAGGACCGGCTTCCTGGCCGTCCACCATTTTTGTTTTTTTCACCATCCCCACCCAGCCGCACACAGACGCACACACACACATCAGGACATGTCCTGGGACACGCACACTGTCGCAACGTATCCTGTGGCTTTCGACAATTCACCACAAAATGTCAAGAATGACGAAAAGCTAGCCATGGAACGAACCCCATCGGTTGGGCCGTCGTGCTTTCTGCTTTCTCTCTCTCTCTCTCACTTGCACTCTGTGCTTTTGCGCCTTCTTGCTCTTCAGTGCTCGGCAAATACCATGCCGTACCATGTATCTTCCTCCTGGAGTCAGGGTGTACCCTCCTGGCTTTCTCTCGATTTTTATTCGCTTTTTTTCCGTTTTGGCTCTGCCTCTGCTTTTGCTTTTGCCGTCTGCCTTCTGCCGGTCCTGCCATCATCCTCCTGCGCTGCTTGTAGGCTGTCGGATTATTAGTTCTAAAGTCAGGATCTCTCTCATTCTCTCTCTCTCTCTCTGTGGCTCTGCAAAAAAGGGCGCTACAGTTTAGGGTCCATTAAACCGCTCAAGTCACTTGGGTGTACGATTTGTAAAGGCTTGTGACAAAGGGATAAGGAACGATGAGGGAGTCCTCACTTGCTAATGGAATTGTAATTGAATGGGTAAAGGGTGTGCGATTATCCACCATGTGTATAATTTATTTTTATAGTTTTACATGTTAGCTTTTTATTGCATGACAAATATTGTCGTTTTTTTTTTTTTTATTTTAAGTGGATGAAAACAATAACAGAAAATAATGGAAAATACTAGAGAATACAAAAAATACGCAACAAATAATATAAAAGCAAATTTTAATTACAAATATCAGAAATTACTAGAAAAATAGCAAAAAATTATTAATGATACTGGAACATTTACCAGAGAAATACCAGAAAATATTAGCAATTTAATGCAAATATCAATGAATTTTATTAAATCTTTTCTACAAAATCGTAAAATCAAATTATAAGGTTTCTCATGGTTAAAATTCATTAGGGAATCACGGAAAATGATCTGAATAAACGATATTCTATAGATGTGCGTATAGAAATGGGTTGAAGGTTTTTTATTGGTATTGCTTTAAGCATTTAATTCTTCATTCGAAAAAAATTACCAAAAATATTCCTTAAATAATTTAAATATTATTTTAAATAGCAATACAAAATAATTTTAGAATCACCAATAAGATTATGGTCATAAAAATATAAACATAGGTAATTCCTTCCATTCTGAAATTATATTCTCTTCTATAAATGAAAGCCAAAGGACTCCATTAGCTTGCACGTAGAGCAACCTACGTGGCATCCATCGCAATGGATATGGCTTGGCATATGTGTGTGGGGGGCATGGATATATATAACAATATATATGTCTGTATTTATGTCTGTATCTTATGCACATTTGTGGGAGGGGTGTGGGGGTATAAGCTATAAGTATATGTAGCTGTATCCATGGGTGTGTATCCATAGCTCTATGTGTGTGTGTGTTAGCGGCATTTTCGCAATGGCGTTTCCTCGGCAAGCGACTGGCTGGGAGTGCCGGCCCCCGTTCGGTCGTTGTGGGTGTGGATGGATTCTGGCAGCTGGTGGGTTGCTGTTGCTGGTGTTGTTGGTATGTTTATAGGGGTTGATTTACTGACTCTCCATCTCTAAATTGAAATGACTTTTGCGACATTCTGAATACTCGAGCGGTGGGGCGGGGAGGAGATTCACACACGCACACATGCCCTGATGGAAGAGGCACTCACACAGGTATAGACACAAGATATAGATACAGCATGGAATAGAGATCTCTTGTAGTGTCTTGGATGGGTTGGGTCTTGTAATGTCGGGTTTATGGCCATTGGGGGATTTTGCGGCTCAAACTCTGGGCCATTGCACGGAGACCATTCCGGCAGAGGGAACCGTGGTTATATAATGGCCCCACCCACTCAACACCCCTTTGCACTCATCCCCCTCTCTCTGTAATGCAATCCTGCGGTTATATTTAACCAGTCAGAACGCAAAGTCATTTACAGGGCACAGGCACAGCGACGAAGTCGACGTCAACGTCCGGCGTTTGGTGGTAAATCACCCAGAAAGCAGCAACCCTGCCCACCTTTTTCCACCTCTTTCACTGCCACACACACACACACATGGCGCTTTTCTCCTCTCCTACTCCCCCCTTCCAGGGACACGCACACACATCGTCAGCCGTTTCTGGCAAATTTGTGGCATCAAGAAGTCGGATTTTTTCTACGCCCCCCCTTCCTTCAACGGAATCTCTCTATCGCATTCGCTCTCGACTGCCAGGCCACGCCTACTTGACAAGCCCAAAAAACTCACCACTTTTCGACCATTTCCACGCATGCTCTCTCTGGCCACATTCGAATTTTGAGTTCGAAAAATAAATTTACGGGAACAACGAGGCCGTGACTTTTGAATTTCCTTTGCTGTCAAGGCTGTTTGTTTGGGATATGTTTGGGCAGCTCGGAGCTCATTCTCTGTCTAGACCTTCACCTGAAAACATCTCTGGGGTAAAAATAGTGTTACCAAATTTTTGTAGTTTCTAAATTGAACACGCTGTTTTGTCAGTTTGCCTAGTAAAAAATACTTACAAGTGAGTTAAAATATTTGGGAATAAAAACAAAAAGTTAAAAAGGAATTTTTTGTTTTTGCTTGAAGACAGCTAAGAAATAACCATGGATGGATACTACAATGGCAGCAGCGGTTATGGCAATTTCCCCAGTCAGGGATCGTCGCATGGGAGCGTAAACAGCTACGGTTACTGTTCCTCTGGGAATTGCTCGAACGGAAGTTGCTCCAACGGAAGCTGCGCTGCGGGAAATTGTTCGAACGGTAGCTGCTCGAACGGAAGCTGCTCCAACGGCAGCTGTTCCTCCGGCAGATGCACACGCATGGCGGCGGGAGGTCAATATGGCGGCAGCTGCTCCGGAGGCAACTGCTATCCCGGCGGACGCGGCGGCTCGGGAAGATCGGGTAGACCAGCGTGGAACTCCAATTGGAATGGACGCCAGCACTAAAGAGCTTGGCGACTCCATTGAGGCGCTAGAACGAGGAGGACTGGCAAAACAGCGGCTTTAAAAATTTCAAGCTAATACACTACACAAAACCACCGTATAGACAACAAAACACGCCCTCATTATGCACACAACAATATGATCTCCGGTTGAAAGTACACTGAACAAAAAAAGTAACAACGGTTTTTTATTACTGAAAAGTTTGAAGGGAATTCCAGAGGCCTGGAACTATTTTGAAATCTAGAGGCGGAAATCTAAGAACTTTTAAACATGTGAAATGGCATGAAATGAGACTATATAAATATTTTAAAAACAAAAAATGTTTGAAAATTAAAATAAATTAATCTGAGAACGATTTTATCTATATTTCGTATCGATGCGAAAGAGTTTTCAGAGCCCTCTCAAACTGGCACGACGAGAAGCTTGCACTCTCATTCTCTTTATTAGATTTCGTTGCCTTTCTCTGTGTACACTCAGGACTCACCTACTTCAGGTCTCTCCTGTGTTCCATTAAAAAATCTCCCAACTTTTTTTTATTAACATTTTTCATTTTATTTAGTTGTATTTGTTGTTCGCATATTTCGTAGATGTTTATTTATCTGCATATCTCACAAACTAACAATTAATATATATATATAATTTTATATAATTATCATTTTTTTGTTTGTTTTTTTTTGGTATTTTGTAATTGTTTATGAATTAATACAGGTTTGTTCTGTGTTTTTGCTGTTTTTTCATATAATATTTCTTTGTCTCTTTGTGTTCTTTGAAATGTAACATTTTGAAGTCTTTTAGATGCATAGTTTTCAGTTTCGAGATGTGTTTTTGCATGGTTTAGATTTCGTTTCTGTACGTTCTGATGATTCAAGTCTTTGGATAGTTTTTAGCGGGTATTCGTTTCAACAGAGGAAGGACTAGTAGAAGGGGGTAGGGCAAGGGGGAGGTATATTCGATATAATTGAAATACATTCACATTTACATATATACTCGTAATATTTGTAAATTATTATCAATGCAACATGTAGATTCTCTACAAAATACCGAATTTTTTATCTGCTTGCGTTTATTTATTTATTTTTTTTTTTTCTACCTCCACTACTAATTTATTTAACTAATTTGTTGTCACTAATTTGTATGGTATATTTTTGTCACTAATTTTTATCGTATTTTCTTTTGTATTATTTGTCATTCGTATTTACATTATTTTCTTGGGTTTAAAGATTTGCTGTCATAGGAAGGAAATGAAAGAAAGGAAATACTTTTGAGATCTGAAGTTTAAAGAGAAGAAATGTAAAGAATTTATGACAGCGAATGTTACGATTTTTTCTTATTTTATAATCTTTGTTATTTGAAATATTTTGTTTTTTTTTTTTTTTCTAATGTTTATCCTTTATGATTTTTAATGTGCAACTCTTTAGTATTGCTTTATAGAATTAAGTTTCCATTTCATACATCATTTTAATAGATTCCTATAAATTTGTTTCTCTGTTTTTGGAAGTAATTCTTTTTTTTTTTGGTTTATTTTTAAAGAAAAATCTACTTGCTGTCCATAGAATAGTATACGATATATTTAAATTGGTTTTTGTTTTACGTGTTGTGAGGTTTGTGTGTTGTGTTCTAAAACGTGTTCCAAGGATCCCTCAAGGATCCTTATTCTGATTCTCGTGATTTTTGCTAGCAAAAAAGTGTATCTAAAGTTCTGTCTCTCTTTTGTAATTGATATAACTGGCGGTGCTTCGTGGTGTTTCACTTTTGATTATTCTTGGGTCTGGATATTATTCTTTAACTGCTGATGGGGGGAATACTACGTATAGCTAGCTCTCTGGTAACATTAATAGACTCTCTCTTTCTTGTGCGCCTCTCACAATATTTATAGAACGTTTACATTACTAGAAAAATTGTCCATAAGCAACATTTATTATCGTATTTTTCTTCTTATTTTTTTGTTTGTTTCGGTGTATAATAAATATTTTTAATAACTAAATTGTTTTGTATAAATTATATTGCAACTCTGTTTTCCATGCGTGTGTATTTTTTTGTATAAAAAAATTCATTTAAAAGTATATATTGTGTATAAATAAAATATAAAATCATATAACAGCCTTTGGTTGTTTGTTTTTTTTAGCTCAACTTTTACATTTGGTTTAGAAATTATTGTAAAAAACAAAATTAAATATTAAATAATTTAGTTAAAAAATGTAAACATTTAAAATTGAAAAATAAAAAAATTAATTAAGTTTTTTACAATTACATATCATCACTGAATGCCCCTTTTAACGTTTTTTAAATGGTTATACGCGTAAATATAATAAAGTAAATTATCTTTTTAAATAATTTATAGGTACACTTTGCTTCGAATTGGATGCGCCCTGCCCTTCGGTGCTTCAACGACAGGGTGGTGACTCTTCTCCCCCTTAATTGTCCAACGAATTGGAGCGCAACTGACTAAAGCACGCCTGGCACACCCTCACAGGCTTGATGATCCTCAAACGTGAGATCTCCGACTCGAAGCGACTGCATTTATTGCAGAAAACCTGACCACAATTGCGACAATGATGTTTGCGCTCGTACAGCGTGAATCTATGAAGAAAAAACCCATCAAGCCAAAGGTAAGTGCATTTTGTATATGGAACTTACTTCACATGACACTTGACACATTGATCGGCGCCCTCATCCTTTAGCCAGTGATCGGCCACACCACGCCCTGGCTGTTCCGTGACGCTCCATGAAAATATGCGACCTCGAGCATCACCTAAACAGCAGTTAAATTTATTTTAATATATTTTAAAGTATTTGTTTTATTTTTATACCTACCAACATATAAGATTTTATGATCTTTGGATACGGTCAGGGCTGTAATGCTAGCGGGTTCTGCATTATCCTTGCGATCATATGCCGTATGCATGGTTAGCTTTGAGCGAAACATTAATTGACGTTGCCATTTGAAGCCTAACCATAAAAGAAAAGAAAAATATTAGGTATAAATATTATAATTATGCTGTAGATCTATCTATCTATCTACCCTTACCCTTTCTCAAAGCCTGATCACCTCTTTGTCTGTCATTGTCTATCAAAACGAAACCATCGGTCAGACTGGTGTCTGATTTGCTTGGCCTAATGGCATGGGCATCTTCTGTGGATTTAATAGACAGGAAAGTTGTCAGGAAAATGTGTATAGAGATGTTTCGTTTTGTGTTACCTTCATTTCCCGCTATATCCAAGCTGCAGCCGGCTGCTTCCACTGTCGCAGATTTCATTTCGTGCAGCGACTTGGCTCCAGTGATGGAACTTTTTCTGCGCTCCACTGGCGATGCCTCGTGTGCCTGCGTTTCCGCTTCTGCTTCTGCTTTATCTTTGGTTTTGAGCGGTTCCTCTTCAGCTCTCTCTTCCGATTTGAGGGACTCGGCTTTGCTGTGCTCTGAGGCCTCCGAAATGCTGCTCTCCGAGGCAGATTTCACAATGTCTAGCGGCAAGGAATATAAACCATAAATTTAGAGAATTAATTTAGCCAGTGGCAAGCACAAAACCGCACCTGTTTCCTCCTCTGGCTGCGAGAGGCTTTTCATTTGCTTGAAAATATTCATTTTTTCGGCTGAAGCAGAGTCCGGTTTGTCCTGGGAGCAGACCTCCACGCCACGCTTGAGTTTGCGATCAATGGGGACTTGTGTGTGCTCCAGGGACCACATCTAGGGGATGGAAAAAGTTGCTGAAAAGTTCCAATAAATCCTCTTTTATGACTCACCCTCACAACACCATCGGTGGAGCCGGTCATGACAACATTCTGTTGATCCCATTCCCTGATTTGGGAGAATGCCACGCATAGAATCTGCTGCATGCGATCCGCACTGCCCACACACGTATTCACCATGGCCAGAGCATCACCATTGATGGACCAAACATGCAACCAGGTGGCCGAACATGTGGCAATGTCACCCGTTAGCTCATTGATCGAAACAGCAGCCACCACACCCGCATGGCCGCGCAGCTGGCGCACAAAAGTGAACCTGGACATGTCCCAAACGATGGCAGTGCCATCTCGGGAGCCCGAGACAATCACATTGTAGGCGGCACTCGCGGCCAGACATGTCACCGCATCCGTGTGGCCATGCAGCGAATGCTTCACACTGAGACTCTTGCGATTTGCGTCGAATTTCCAGATGGTGACCACCGAACTGGTGCCGGCGGTGACAATCATCTTGGCATTGGGACACGCACAGGTGAGGATCTCGCCGGAGTTCTGGGCCGCTGCCTCGGACACAAACGAAGCGCGGTCCGTGTCGTAGAGACCCACGCGCAGCGAATGATCGGCAAAGCCCCAGGCTATATATTTCGTGTACGATGGCGGCATCATCACTTTATTTTGCTCCACCGCAAACACGGTCTTATCCGGCTGCAGTATCTGTCCCACCGGACCCTTGAGCTCTTTGATGGGCTGCAGACTGGGCTTTAGATTATCCAGATTATGGAAGAACAAGCGATCTGTTTGCAGCACTGTGCTGTTGCCCTGCATCAAGGCTGTGGGATCGATGAGTGCCGAGTGCCGCGAGCCGCCCATTTTCTTGGCAGGATGCGCCTTCTTGAACAGCTGCTTGGGTATTTGTCCAAAGTTATTGATGAAGCCAATGGTGGCATTCTTTTTCAAAGGATCATCGATGCTGCAGGAGAGAGAACAAAGGGTTTATAGTTAATAAACTCTTCAAAATAAATAAAATAAAAATAACCACAAAACAAACAAAAAAAAAAATAAAAATATAATTTAGATAAAAAAAAAATAATATTATAAAAACAATAATAAAAAAATATAACCAATAGAAATAAATAAATGTGAAAATAATAATACTGTTTATAAAAATTTGATAAAGAATAAATAAATAACTAAAAAAAAAACAGTTTAGAAAAAAAAAAATAATAATAATTAAATATAATAAATAATACAACATAATAACCAATAGGTTAGGTTATCCCGGACGGTCCCCACTGGAATATAACCAATAGATAAATAAATAAATATTAAAAAATAATAATACTAAAATTTATATATATTTTGAATAGAATAAATAAATGAAATATCGCTATGAACCCTTTGTGACTAAAGCATCAGCATAAATTAGCAATGCTGTAGCGTCACGAATATAAATATGAAAATAAACTAAACTAAAGGGGAGCAGCCTGCCCTTAGGATAGTAAGCCCGAACTTACTTGTATATATCGACATTTCCCTCGTAAAACAAATGGTGAAACACATTGACAGCATCCACCGCCGAGGGACCCTGCTGTTTGCAGCCAAAAATTAAATCGATCCACTGAAAAAGCACAGAGAAACTTCAGTTTAAATGGGAACTATGCAAACTCACTTCAGCTGTCTTACCAAATGCAAATGTTGGCTCACATAATCACACTCCAAGGCACTTCTGTGCAGGCGGATAAACTCCCTGGGATCCTGTTTGGCCCATGGCGGCATTATGACATGGTTTAGGGTCTCGCCATTCTGCTTGGTGCCCAAATCAAAGTTATTAAAGTTGCTCAGAAACTCGGGCAAATAAAAGAACTCCGGTATGAGCTCCTTGACATCGGCCATATTTAGTTTCGAGGCCGACAGCCACGCCTCCTTGATGCTGTGAAACATGCGATCGGCGAGATCAAAGTGTCCGCCCTGCAGCTTGAGGAATGGCTGGGCAAACGGCTCCAGGCGCACCAGATACGAGCACACAATCATCGCCGAGGAATAGTGGGTGCCGTAATGGTAGGGCGGCGTCTCGCCATGCGGATCGTCCCACTCCTTGAAGCGCTTCTGGAACTGCTCCAGGCGCTCGTCCGCCTGGGCGCCCATGGGCCGGGAGAAGTCGCGGAATGTCTTGGCCGCCGTCAGATCCAGTTCCTCCGAGTCGTAGTCGGCGAGGATCCAGGGGAACACTGGGTACTGCATCAGATCGTTGTAGCTGCGGCCCGCCAGCGTATTCAAATGCATCAAGTACTGGAAATTGGAGATCTCGCCGCGTACCCAGCGCTGCGTGACCGATGTCTCGCCGATCAGGCCACTAAAGATGCCCGAGGTTTGCTCCACGCTCGCCGTGCGCTTTTGTCCGGCCACCGACTGCTGCGCATTGTCATTGAGGGCCGTGGCCAGCGCCAAGAATCGTTGGTTCACCTTGTTCCGCACCTTGCGGGGGAAACTCAGCAGATAGTTGCGTCCGTCCTCGGAGAAGATCTCCAGGGCAATGGGCTGCAGCAGGTAGCGTCGCTTGTGCACCTCGCGTATCTCCTCGTAGGCAAACTTGGAGCACTGCCGCAGCTTCTGGCTGACAGCACGCGATGTGGTCGTGGTAGTGCCGCCCGAATTGGGTATAATGGGCTCATAGGCGCCCGTGGGCAGCGTGTCAATGTCGCGTATCTCCCGATTCTTGAGCAGCGTGAAACCGTCCACGATGTAGCAGTGCTCCTTGCCAAACAGCAGCAAACCCTCGAAGGTGTCCAAGCCCTGCACGCGGGCACAACGGAACATGAAGCTAATCTTCTCCTGTTCCTCGAGCAGCCGCAGAAACGTCTCATTGTCGCTGGTCATCGAAGTGTCCTCCTCCTCCTCATCATCCTCGGGTGCAGTGCCATCCAACGATTCCTGCGGATACGGCGCCGTGCCATGGCCGCTGCCCAGCAGCTTGGGCGACACTGGTGGCGGTGGCGTTGAGGTGGAACTGCTCGCCTCCAGGCGATGCGACGACTGCTGGCCGTGCACCGACTCCAGCGAGGCCTGCTGCTGCATGGACGCAGCCGAGTGCTCTGCCTCGGCCAGTATGCGCGGCTGCTGCTGTCCGTGCTGGAAATATGTCTTGCTATCAAAGCTGGACGCCACCTTGTACTTGAGCTGCCGATTGTCGGCCAGTTCGAGCTCCGGGCGATAGGGATAGTGCAGATAGAAGACATCGTTGCGCATGGTTTTCTTGCGCATGCGATGCGGTCCCTCGGTGGTGTCCATTATCCACTTGTCCAGCGAGCAGCAGCCCGCGGGGCCCCACAGTCCGCGCTCGCGCGTCAGCTCCGTCTCCGGAGTGCACCCAGTCCTGGTACACGTAGCGCTGGGTGTGCTGCAGCATTTGCTGGTACTGCTTCGAGCGCAGCTCCAGCAGGTCCTTGATCAGCTGCACATGTATGCCCGTGGACTCGTAGGCTGCCTCGCGACTCATATTCGATTTGGTGCGCACCAGCTCGTCCTTTTTGACCTTGGTGCGGCTGGCGAGGCGCGTCAGGCCGCCGGTGACCTTTTGTATCTTCGATTGGATTTGATTGTGCAGCTCCCAGGGCACGCGATAGGAGGCCTTGCGTTCCGCTTCGACATAGTTGAACCACAGCTTGGAGGCCAGCTCCATGACCTGTTCGCGTGTCGTCTGCAGATCGGGCGCCTTCGAGCTGGCTGGCGGCGGTGTCAGCGAGATCTTGAAGACCTCCTCAATGGCGGGCTTCTTGCACACGTACAGCTCCTCCCAGACGCGAAAGGCGGCGCCCACAATGAGATTGCGACCCTGCAGCTGATTCAGATCCTCGTCCTTGGGCTCCACAGTCTCTGTTTGCGGATTGACATGCCAGGTGGTGTTTCTGCTCGTCGCCGGCTCCAGTATAATCTTCATGTCGGCCGTCAGCTGCAGCAGGCAGTAGGTCAGGCAGCCAATGAACTCCAGTTCGTGATTGCCAGCCCCAAAGATGAGGAGTCTATGCTGTATGATCTTGTGGAGTGCCTCCAGGACGCTCATTTGATCCGCACGGGAATCATCGGTGGGACGGGAGAGCAGGAACAGAATACTCCGATTCAGCGAGTGATGCAGATGCTCCAGCGACAGCGACGAGGATCGGCGCTTGGCCTGGGCAATCAGCTTGATGACAAAATCAAAAATATCATGAGGATTGCGCGCCAGACAGCCCTGCCACAGCTTGTCCACAATGCGCGCCGTCAGGTAGAACACATTGGGGGCAATGTGCTGCATTTGGCTCTGCAGTATGGGCACCAGGGGCAGTGCCGCCTGCTCGCCGACGAGCACATCCGCCGCCAGCAGATGATCCATCAGGGCTATGATAATCTGCGTCTGGTATTGCACCTGCAGCGACATCTCGGCGGAGTCCGGGGCGGCGTCCAGCACCAGATCGATCACGGGCGTGGCCTTGCCATGCATATTCAGACCCAATGAGTCCACGACAATTACGCGCAGGAAATCAATGATGCACTTGCACACGGGATGGGCGGTGATCTTGGGCTGCACCGCGGCCACATGCAACGTTTCGGGCGGTGGCAGCACAAAGCTGCTGCCCGTGCCGTCTGTGGGCGTGGAGGCGCCGCTATTCGGCTCCGAATCGGCAGCATTCCGGGCGACCTGCGGGAAGAGCACGGCCACCAGGGAGGTCACAACATCGCCGGCCATCATGACGGGCGTAAAGTCACTGAGATTCTGGTACAGACTGAACAGCAGTTGGATGATGGTCTCTGGGTGGCTGTGCAGCCACGTGGCACACTCTCCGCCGTGCACAATGGCCCGCACCATGGCCAGCAGCACACAAACGCCCTCGGGGCAGACATTCAACTTCGGCAGCTGCGTGCTGGCTGCCACTGGGGCGCCCCAGAGGAACGACCACACGCGATCCAGGTCGAATTTGGTGTGCTCCGTGGCCAGCACCTTGACCGGCTGGCCCATTATGAGAGCGGTGACCAGAAAGTAAAGCTCTGGCACATCCAAATGGTGCTGCATCAGCCATTCAAGCAATTGGAAACCTAAGAAAAAGGGGAATTTAAATTAAGATTAAAATTCAAAAAAGGAGACTCTGTGGCCCACCTGGTATATTGAGCGCAGCTGGACGCACTTCTCCTGCGATTTGTGTGGGCAAATGTTGAATGGTGTTCTGTGGCGTGGCCACTATGACCGTGCCGGTGCCATTGCTGGGCCGTTGGTTGAGCTGCTGGGCGCCCAGGCCCATCATTTTGCGCTGGGAAACCATTTCGGTGAAGCGCAGATAGCCGCCATTGTGGGTGGCGTCGCGAAAGCGCACCAGAAAACTCTCGTTGGCACAGACCACGACGAGTATGCGCACCGCAATGATCACTGTGGTAAAGTGGACATGCGGCTGCATGAACAGCAGCAGCCAGTCCATGCCCAGCGTCTTGGAGATGTCATCGCAGATCACATAGTTCACGGTGCTGCGTGGCGTAAAGAGCAGGCCGTGGAGCAGCGAGAGGCAGCGATTGCGCAGGTAAATATTCTGCGCTACACCGCCATCGGGATCCTCGCCCAAGTTCTTGATGCTGGGCAGCAGCACGGCACGTTCGAGTGCGCCGTCCTGGGCACGCGGCAGCTTGGCGGCCACATACTGGCCGTAGAGCAGCAGATCCGTGTGCCTGGGCTGGCCGCCCAGCAGAGTTTCCAGCAGATTGAACAGAATCTCACGCGTCGAATGGTCCTGAATGTGCGTGATGATGTGCAGCAGCTTCACCAGCAGCTGCAGATCCCTCATGATCTTCACATTTTGTTTCTTTTCGCTGGACTCGACGACCAGCTCCAGCAGATGTTCCAGCAGCGAGCGCAGCAGGCCATTGGGTGCATTGTGCCAGATCTCTAGGTCACAGAGCAGATCCTGGAATGCGGTGACATTCGGAATGGCGGACATGTCCTGGCCACTGTTCACGGTGCCCACCAGGCCGAATGTCAGGTGGAGTATGTGGCTGTTGAGCAGATGTTTCTTCTTCTTGAAGAACATGCCCAGTGTCTGATAGCAGCGCTTGCGGTCCATTTCCGCCTGGGCAGCGCGATTGCTGCGCACCACACAGGTCAGCGCCTTGACGCCCGCATACAGGCTCTCCACATCCTGGGCCATGGCAATGATGCCCAGCAGCACATTGCAGCCACCCACCGTGTCGATCATGGCCGAGACAGGATGCGGACTGAAGACGCGCACGCCCAGATAGCCCACGACGACGCCGCCCAGGGAGCGACCAGCGCCAGCCAAGTGGCCCGCAGAATTATGGAGAATTCTGCAAACAAAGAAAGAAGAACTGTAACTCTGTACGGAAGGATTATAAGCAGGCGTTTTCCTTACTTAATGGGCGTGGCATTCTCATGCGAATTCATGTTCAGCTGCTTGGCAATGCTCTTGTTATCCGCCCGACTGTACACCTTGCGTATCTTGACCAGCGTCAGCTTGGACACTGCCTTGGCATTGAGGCCCAGCAGCACACGATCCTCGGGCACCAGCGGCGCCACCGCCTCCGACTGCTTGCCCAGCTGCGGCGCCTGCAGCGAGCCCATGTAGTGGGGGCCCAGCTGGTAGATGGTTTGCACCGTCTGCTGCGGCAGCACATCCTCCAGCAAGTGGCAGACGCCCTGCTTCCAGCACAGGCGCGAGTAGCGCCGCCAAATGGGCGGCGTGCCAATGTAGCCGAAAATCTGTGTGGCCGATGTCAGATTTGCGGTGGTGGCGCCCGGATGCTGGGCTATGTAGTGCAGCTTCTGCGTGTGCATGGGCACACCGTCCAGATAGAGCGACAGACTGGAGTTCTTCAGCACCGCGCGATTGAGCACCACGACGAGATTGTGCCACTGGCCCTCGTGCAGCAGATCGGGACACCAAATGCGTGCAATGCCATCATCCGAGCCCTCTGGCTCCCAATCGCCAATGCCTGAAAGGAACACCGATTAGGGTATAAATCCCCTGCTACTGGATGCTGGCCAAAAACTCACTCTTCCTGGGCGTCACCAGCGTCTCTTGCGTGGACACCACAATGGCCTTGTCCCTGGCCGATAAAAGGATCGACAGACACGCCAGATTCTCCTCACGTGGATTGTGTATGGTCCGCACCAGCGTCAGCAGCCGCACGCAATGTGGATCTGTCTTTGGGTCCGAGAACTTCTCCACACAAAACCAAGTGGAGTACGTGAGACCCGTTTGTGGTGGAAAAATGCGATCGCCGGCGCCAATGCCGCCAATGGTATTCGCGTCGATGGTGCCGCCCGCTGTGGCGGTGGCCTGCGGCGCCAGCGAGGGCAGATAGAGGCAGCCAAAGCCCTCGGCAGACATGTCCAGCTCCACAAAGGGCGGCAGCGTGCTCGAGCCATGGGCACGGAAATCCCTGGGCGTGGTCATGGACACCAGCGTTTTGATGCGCGTGAGGGGCACCGGTCCGCCCAGGCGGTAGGGCTGCTGCAGATCAATGTCCGCGCAGGAGAGGGGCTCGCCCAGGCGCAGAAACTGTCGCAGTTCGGTGGGTTGCAGCGCCTGGGCGGCCAGGCGTTCCAGGATGTACTGCATGGGCACGTGCAGGGGATGCTGCTCCTCGGCGAGGGCTCTCCTTGTCAGCTTGAGCAGCTTCTCGGCCAAGCCATGGTCGCACATGATCTGCTGGTTGCGCTCATTGCGCACCAGAGACTTAATAATTTCACTCAGGTAAACCTGCAGCTGCACGGCCTCCAGGGGCGCCTCCTCCAGCTGCACAGCGGGCAGCAGTTGCAGCATGCACAGGACCACGCCCGGATGCACAATCCTCGGCTCTGGCATCGGCTGTGTGAGATTCAGTTGGCTGGGATGCACAGGCGCCGCCAGCTCCTTGCTGGGCGAACGCGAATGTGCGGGCGGATCGCTGAAGAGCGATCCGATGATGCCACTCAAATTGGGTGCCTCGAAGTTGTCCAACGCAATGCTGTAGAGCAGCCGAAACACGATGCACACATAGGACAAGGGATAGGGCACATCCGCCGAGAAGCTGCAAGCGAAAAGAGATTAGAATTGGTTTGCCTTAAAGGCTGACTGATGCCGGATTCCTGCTTACCCAACACTCAGAATATCGCCACTGAATATCTCGTGATAATACTTGAGCAGCGTCTGCTGTGGCTCGTAGCTGCCGTTGAAGTCCTGCAGCGTTGAGGCGCCACCAAAGCAGCCCAACAGCCGCATTGTGTCGCACAGCGAGCTGCTGCTTATCTCCTGGTGGAAGAACTTGGCATTCGCTGGCTCAAACCGCATGGCGGTGGCCAGCGTTTGGCAGACTATCTGCAGCAGCAGTATGAGATCCTGTTGGGGTATGCCCGGCTGGGGCTGGGCCATGCTGCCATCGAGCGAGACGAAAACGCTCGTCAGATAGACAAAGCCGCCCACCTTCCGGAAGACAGTGCGCGTGCGATGCGAGTCCTTGAGGCAGCCCAGCAGCATGTTGAGTATTTGTATCTTGAACTCCACTTGATGCGGACTGATGCTGTGCATCAGCGACAGGATGTACAGCATGTCATCGTCCCCGCCAGCGGACAGAATGAGCTCCCGTATGATGCCCAGTGCCTGCGGGCGGCAGTGCTTGAATTTGACCAGCTCGTGTGTGCACTTGGCGCCGCCATATTCGCGGAAAATCTGAGCATTGTTGCTGGCACCGCCACCCAGCAGCATGGTGAGGGCCTCCAGCATATGTTTGCCCAGCGTATCGAGCAGATCTTCGTCCTGCTCCGCTGAGAGCTCCACTACCAGCGACTCCTCGCCCTTGGTGATGTCCTGCACGTGTCCCGCGTAGCGTGTCAAGCAGCTCACGAAGATTTCCAGTATGCCCACCTCCCGATAGACATCCTTGAACACAGCATTATGCCGCAGGATATTCAGCAGTGTCTTCAGACACAAAATACTGCACGACGTCGACTGATTGTGCTTGAGGAGCAGCGAGAGGCTGATCAGCTCCTTGCAGGGCACAAAATTCAATTGAAACACAATAAACTCCAGCAGATCAAAGAACTTCTCCTGTATCTGCGGACTCTTGAGGTGTATGCGCTCCGCAAACGAGCTCAAAGTGTGCTCCGACTCCAGTATAAAGTAATTGGCATTCTCCGAGTGATACACCCGCGAAATGGCATCCAAAATGGTGCAGCAAAGTGCCGGCGTTGTGGACTTGAGAAAGACATTTTGCAGCACTTGAAAGGCATACACATTCCGCACGCATGTCTCGCGGGAGGTGGCCTGTGGCAGTTGGAAATTCTGCAACTTGAAGGCGGTGTTGAACTGTGCCACGGGCGGTCGCAGCTCATAGAAGCCGCACATGCACAGGGAGGAGATCATGAGCACCAGATTGCGTATAGCTGCCTGGATTTCCAGCGATTGACTGCGATTGTTGTCGAATCTAAAAGGGGTGGTAGAAAAGATAAATTTAGAGCAGTTTTTTAGAGCTAAAATCTGGCACTTACTTTAGCAGAAAATCGCTGAGAAAAACGTAACCCTGTGAGGCGCGAAAATCATCCATTAGTATCTGGGATACCTGACTAGAGTCCTTCAGAAAACAGAAGACGGTGACAAACATTTCAACAATTTCCAATGGATTGCCAAAGGTCAAACGCTGCATATTGTCCACACACAAAGCCATGCAACCTTTGGCTATGGGAAGAGAGGGAGAGAGAGATTTAAATTACATTAAGGAAATATTTGAGCAGAGCTTAAGCTGCACTTACAATGTATATAGCTAACAACCGCATCGGTTAGACCATGCCGCGATATGGTTGTCAGTATTTCGGCTGCATTCTTGCGCCACACAATATTGTGGCAGGGACAGGGCGATGTTATGGCCGAGAAGAGCAGCGTTAGATCATCCATGCGTGCCAGTTCCTCGGCGGGATACGGATACGAGCAGAGTTTCACCAGCAGCTGCACAAAGACCTTTTGCAGCAGTGTGCGACGCTCATGGGCATTGAAATCACTGATGGCAGAACCATCCTCCGCCGGCTCATCGTCCTCCACAATGGGCAGATCGAAGAACAGGTACAGGCACTTGACCAGCGTTGAGGGCACGGAAGCGGCAGTCATGACCTGAAGGGATGTGGAGGAGAGGTATTAATAGGTTGCATATGGAATAAGGATGGTTTTAGTTTGAGATTTTACTGCCAGCTGCAGAATGTTTCAGCCCACAAGGAATAGAAATGCTTTTCTCATCAGCTCACACGCTTTTCTTTTACTTTTTCTACATGTCTCTGGCATTCACTCTCCCTGCTCTTCGTTACCATCGAAATCGTGCCCTCTCTTACTGCCTTGCCTCATTTCTGTATTCTATAAGTCATAAGCTTAGTCTTCCTTTCGTAATCTCTCAGAAATGAATCAAGTTTGGGTATTTTTTAAGCTCATCGAAATATGCCTGGGCAGCCTCTGCATGGCCTTCCATGTGCGTGGCTCGCTCTACTGGCCCGAGCCCATAGGCCACATTATTGTCTACTGCGCCACCTTTGGCTCGTACACGCTGCTGGCCGCCTTGGGTGCCTTCCGGCTGCTGCTGACCAGGAGCTCGATACTTTCTTCCGAGCTGCTGCTCACCGCCAGTGCCGTGGGCATGCACTACTTCTGTGGCCTGCTGATCATGCGCAGTGCCGGCCAGGATGTGCATTTGTTGGCCATGAACTCGACTTGGGCGTATCTGGAGCATCCGCATTTTGCGCACTGCAAGCGGCAGAGCATCGGGGCCTTGATAACGGGCACCATGTATCTGATGCACATGTTCCTGCTGCTGGATCTGCTGATGCGCATGCAGCCGGGCGATTGGCGGCGTCAGGCCACAGGAGAGCTGCGTGTGGGCTATCCAGATCTTCTGGCGGAACGTGCCACCGATCTGTTTGTGCTGTCGAAGCCAGTGGATGATTTTCTGTGTCGTCGCTGCAAGTGCTATGAGCGTCTGGCGCACTCCCAGCCGCTGCGCTTCAAGGACACAGACGACGAGGCGGAAGGAGTGGCGTTCATGGAGAAGGTTTACAATTTGTTCATTGGCATACGGAATGTCCTGTTCCGCTTGCATCCTGTGGAGAGTGAGGAGAGCTTCTTGGAGACGCCCACAATCACCACAAGCGAGGAGTCAATGGCTCTGTATGAGTCTTCGGTCTCCATGGAGCATGAAGAGGGGCGGGCACGCCACAGAGACTCTTGGACATGGCGTGGCACGAGCGATTCCTCCAGCCTCTGGGCAAAGATCGAGGACTGGAGTACTGCCAATCAACCACCGACAGACGAATCTACCCTGAGGGATGTGGACAGTCAGGATACCATGATGGGAGACATAAGAATTAGAAGCGATCCCTTATCGAGCGAAAGAATAGCTGGTGATTCGGAAGACGAGGAACCAACTTTAAAGGAGGAAAGTCCTGTGCCAAGCGAAGGAAATCAAGCTGATGATTTAACATCATTGGAGGATCATCCAGAAGAACAGGTTGCTGCCGCTCCAGGGAAGGATAAATCGAAGAAAAAATCAACTGGGAATAAAATAAAGAACAAGAAGAAACCTATTTTATCGGCAGAATCCCCCACTAAAAGTGAAGCAGAGCCTGACAATCTCCAGCCAAAGGAGTCTAAGGAAATGGAAGACAATTTCCCAGAAGTTTCTGATGAGGAACCAACAGAAGATCCGCCAAAGGAGCGCAAGAAACTAACCTTCCATAAAGAAACAAAGGAACATTAGCGGAAATTTCTACACTTAAAATATAAAACAGAAACCAAGAAATGGTAGGAACTAGAGAGCTAAATGCAGTGCATTTTAAATTAATTATAAATAAATTAATTTGAGACGAAAGGTAGAGTAAAGAGAGGACCAACTTAAGGTTATTCTTTTTATATTCCAATCTATCTATCAAATATCCTATCTTCCATCTTCCCTATCGATATCTATTCCATTTCCTCTGCCATAACATCCTTTTCCTGTACCTGTATCAAGGACACATCTCCATTGGCCAACAGATTGAGTGTGGCCAACAGCATCCAACCGCTGCTTGTCTCCTCCGTTGTCTCCACCTCCAGAAACTTGACAATGGCTATGGAGGCCGCCTCCGTGCTCTGGTTGGATGCCCGCTTGCGTATCTCGCTGACCATGAGACGTGACACCTGCTGGCAGAAGGCCACCACATCCCAGAACTTTTCGCTCATATCGTTTGCTGGACAGCTGCTAAACACCTGCAACAAAAACAAATTAAATTGTATTTAAAAAGTTTGATTTGATTCCCTTGCTATAAATACCAAGAACTGACCTTGCAAAAGAGTGGCAGCATTTCGTAGAGCTTCTCATCGCGCTCCTGTTCGCTTAGCGGCTCCCGGGGATGGGTGTACTCATTGAAGAGCTTCTTGAGCGTACCCAGACTCATTTGGATGCGCCCATCCACGAGTGCTTCCTCGCCAGCAGCCCGTCTATTGGCTGCGGATTGGCTGGAGTCCGCCGAGGGTCTGCTGCCATTATTGGCGGTGTTGCTGCCACTGCCGTTGCTGCTGCCTCCAGTGGCAGCGCCGCGCAGCTTTCGCATTACATTCATCTTTGGGTTTTTCTACTGCCAAATGTATTTTAAACTGCAAACAGACAGGAGCAGAGTGATAATTAATCAGTAAAGAAATTGACAGTACAGACAGCACACATCTGCAACTTCCACCTGTGAATTTTAAGTGTGACTTTTGGAGGTTTATTTAATAATTTTGCAATGCACAAAGGCCAAAACAATCGGGTATGCCGCTGCAGTAGCTAAAGACTGAACCATAGCAACTCAAAGGAAAATATATATATATGTGTATGTATATACATATTCTATATCATTATCGGCACAGCAAACTCTATATAAAAATAACTCCATGCGAGTGCCATGACTAGAGGTCTCTCTTTGTATCACTGTGATAACTTTATTGATTTTACTTTACTCTCGATATTTGTGTCATAAAGTTGCCTACCAAGAAATCACTATCTATCTATCACGCTGCAAAGCTATAAAGATATCAGCTGCAAACGCACAATTTTCCACCATAATCTCATAGATTACAATGGAAACACTTAATGTATGAACAGGAATTGCTTAAGTGCTTTGAATATGATATCATCGCACACATTTTATTATACATTTCGTTTATAGATGTTACAGTAGTAGACACTGCTTTATAAAGATATCAATTTAAAATCTGAATTTTTATTTAGAGGCCAAGACGAAGCTTGTTACGTGCGCATGCCAGGCAGAAACCAACCGAGGGGCGTTGCTGCAAGACACGCGACACTTATTATTCCAAGATTTCAATAGAATTTATTCAAGTAATTTCCAAGCTATTTCTATAGATATATCTAGCTTAGAAATCTATTGGAATGGAAATTCAGAGTGGAGTTCACTTTTACAATTTCCTCAATAACTATTTCTGATATCTATTACGTTTAACAGCCATGCCATAATCCTAAGCACCTGTAACTATCTGTCAGATATCCGACAGCTGTAACTATCTGCCGATAACTGGCCAAAACCAACTGATTCTTTGTGGCATTTTTTGTTTTGTTTATTTTCCATATTGTCACACTTCATGCACAATATGTTTATATTAATACCACACACACACACATACAATATATGTTCTTCAAACACACAGAGACAGATACGAAGCCCCCCAAAACACACCCCAATTATATATGGGGGTTTTGTATGCCCCAACACTTCACTTCACTTCACAGCCGTAGGAATTGTGCTTTCAAGTGGTTTACAAATCACATCATCGCCATCGGCACAATGGAATTAACTTTGTTATTTGCTGGGGTTGCGTTTCTATTGCTCTTTCGCGATTCTTTTCGCTTTTCGTTTCACTCGCGCGCCCCACACCCTTCGTTTCAATTAGCGGCGCGGCGGTCGTACCCACAGAGCCGCGTTAGCAGGTGAATCATACTCGTAGTCGCTTTCGTATTCGTATTGCAGTACATTCCGTTCAATTGTTATCATTGTGTGTGTATTTATAACAGATACTTTTTTGCATTTTATGCACACTTTTTGTAAAGATTATGGTGATTTTTATAAGAGGTTTGTAGAGCGGAGTAGCAACCGGCATTTATTCTGAATTAATTACAAGAAATAATTACAATCAAAAATTACACAGTTGATGGATATCTTAATTACTTCACGGCAAGGATGAGCTCGTTCAACAAGCTCAATAATTAATTTGAAGTATATCTAAATACTTCTTTCAGTTCTTTTTTCGATTTTTACACAAAAGTTCAAGCATGGATACGATCCATCTTTATTTTCTAAAATTATTTTAACGAGTCAGATGTGAAAGTTTATGCAAATTGAATGACTTTAAATTATAACGGGTATTTATCCCTAGGATATAAACCATGGAATCGATTTTTTAGCACTTATATAGCTACCATACAAGCTATGTCTCTGAGAGGGTATCAATAGCTTCGGTTCTGTTCTTATTTCAGAACATTTTGTCTTTCGTACCGCACGCTTCTCATGTTCCGTAAATGTGAATGAACGTGGCGACCCCGGCCGCTGCAGAGGCGTATGGGATGGTAGCGTAAAAACCGGAAATATTGGAAGTGTGTGGGGGCGACGACAACGAAGACGACAATGCCAGACGACTTATTGACTTTGAATGCACATGTAGATACACATATTTATTAACATACAGATATTTGCATAAAGAGAGTGAAAAGAAACACCCAACCCCTCCCCAACGTTGACACACAACTGTTTATTTTATGTACTTATTGCGCACTTGTTTGTTTACTCGCAATATTCCCCCAACTCCAATTCCACTTTACGTTTTCTGGTATCTCTTTTTTGTTCTCTTTCTCTCACTCATACCAATTTTTCACCTTTTTGCCATCACATTTGGGGCATCTAACGGCTTGCGCTTAGGTTCTGTCCCCCATTACACGCACATTCGTTAACCGCTCTTTTGTTTTGCTCGTCATAATCGCGCTGCTACGACAATTTTTATTGATTTTTCTTCTTCTCTCACGCAGCAAATCTCTCTCTGTCTGTCTCTCTCACTCTTTCTGGCCAACGGAGCACACAGAAATTTTCACACGCACTTTTTGCACATTTCCGATGCGTTTTTCACTTACTTTTATTGCACATTCTATGCATTGTTCTGTGCCCTGTGTTTCGCATCAGTTTTCGTTAATTAATGCAACTGTTTTACATTTTTGTTTGACTGATACGAAAAATTGAAATGAGATTTGCTTTTTAGTTTTTCTCTTTATTTTCGTCTAGTGTTGCAGAGCGTCAGATGAGAGGCCACAGCTGTTTTGTTCTTTCCCTGGCGACGGCCTACAACACTGCTGCCGTTACATATTCAAATCAGAATGAATATAAATTAATATTCAGAGTTAGTTCAAAAGGAGTTACTACTCATGAATTGGGAATTACTTTTTCCCTTTTCTAATTAGTCCCGACAGAAAAGAAACCTCTTCGATTTAAAAATCCAATGACTGTTGCGCCTCTTCGTAGTGTTGAAAAGGTTCTTGAACTGTACTCAGTGCTGTATCAGTCAGCTTTCGACAGTCTGCGTTTTGGCGCAATAATTTAAAAAGTATTTTAAAAGCCACATTAAAACCCCAAATAATAATGAGATTAATATTTCATTTATTCCTTTTTGGAACTTGCAAACAATTATTTTCATGTAAATATTTAACTTAAAATGAAAATTTGTGAATTAACTAAGCAAAGTAAATTCCATGTAAAATCCAGGTAAACTAATCTGTATCCCTCCTTTGTAGCTGCACTTTGCCATCTCTTAACTGAAATGAATCAATTTTCTATTAGTATTTTGGCAAATGCTAAATTGAATATTTTAATCCCCATTAAATTCAATCAGTTGGCCTCCCTTTAAGCTGTGCAACTTAAGTAGGTGTATTGTAGATTCAGCAACAGACACCATTCATTTCCGCTTCCTTCTCAGACACTCAAGGCTTTGCTTCGCATCTACAGCAGCTTACTTATCCATTGTCTACAATCGTCTTAGCCCAACATAATTTAGCATAATAATTAAACACATTTATGTCCATGTAGCTGGCTTAATTGGGAAACATGGGAAACAAGGTCCAATTGGAGTGTGACTCTCACACCGATTTCGGGTGTAGTTTAATGAGAACTAATTGCTTCACAAGGGATTGAATAACAAAATTTCTGAATTTAAGAAATATATTTGCAGCTGCTGCTTTAAAAGAAGAAACTGTTGAAACCTAAATAAGGTTCTTATTTCCTTATTTAATAATTTTAAAATTAACAAAAATTAGAATAAAATAGGTAAGCAAGCAGTAAGGAAATAAAAAAAAATAAATAACAACAAAAAATCTGCTTAGAATCCCATAAATACTTCTAAAAACTAAACCCTATTTTTAAATGTACTTTAAATATTCAAAACTCTATTCTACTCATGGCAATAAAACACTCACCAAATTCCAAAACCACAAGGCAATAAGTTCTTGCCATAATCAGGCGCAAAACTGCTCAAAGCTCACTTGTATTGATAAATTCATTAACTTTAAGCCGTACTTAAAGACCACAAATAAATAGCTGAATTGACTAAAGCCATAAAACCCGATATGGCACATCCACAGGAGAGAGACAGAGAAGATGTTCAAAACTATTAAGCAGACAATTCCTTTTGGCCAAACACTTTTGTGGCTCTTTTAGTTCAGCTTTTCTTCAGAGCCATTCAATCTTATTGCATTTCTTACTGCTTACTGCTTGTGTGCGGCTATTGATCCCCCAGAAATCCCGAAATATATTAGTATGTATGTCTCTTGGAGTCGAACAAATTGAATTTGATTATTGGGTTCACACATTTGTGGGGTTAATAATATTTGTATTTGCATTTGCATTTGCATACTCGTGGGGACTCGTTCTAATTGTTGGCCACAATAACAGAAATCGGACTATTACTCACATAAATCAACAGCACACGGGGAGGGGACTCAGAATACATTTCCATGCCAGTAAAGACCAAGTAAAGACTGCCCGTTTTTCCCCATTGAAATTTCAGATTAAATTACATTTTTTGAATCAATTAAGGACATCCAGAAAGGACATCCAGTATGTCTGAAGGCGTGTCAAAATAAATATTTATGCCCGCTGTCTGGTCAACGGGGAGGGTGGATTTATGTAGTTCCTTGTGTGTCCTGTCCTGTCCTGTCTGTCTGGTGCCTGCCCCCCCACCGCCAAAAATAGTTTGCTCTTTGGGCGTTGGCCCCAGGTTGTGGCCCCACTTAAACCTTCGACCCCATTCGGGGGTGGTCATTGCGTGTGCAGTACAGTCACGCCTTTGACCCAACCCCCCACTGCCCCAATATTCATCCCCCAATCCGCTTGCAAGTTGTGTGGATGAGTAAATTCTCTTAATGCTTCTTTATGTGGCAATGCTTTTGGGGCTTGGCATTCGCCCTGCCTCGCTCCACTCGTATTTTTGCGTACTTTTGTGTCTGCCACACCTGTGGAGAGGGGCGGCCAGGGGGCACGTGTCTGCAGCAATATTCTAATGGATTTTTCGTTTTCCCGCTATAAATAGGCGCCCGACCGCCCGCCCGCCCCAACAACTGACAAACAATTGAAACCATATTTTAGGCACCCAAGAAGGGGGTATTTTCGGCTGTGGCATTACCTTAAACCGCAAGGGTCCTCTACTGGATGCATAAGAGAAGGATGCTGCCCCCAAAAGAAGGGGTAACAACAAAGGGGGCAGGTGCCAGCAACAGGAAGTGGAATGAGCGGCAAGTCCTTACCCTGCCATTCGAAATGTAATGAATATTCTTTTATTTTCTTGCCTCCCTCTCTTGATGTTTTCGCTTGTTTTCTGGCCACCCCCTTTCCCACCTTCCTTTCATTCTTTTTTTTCCCTTTTTTTGGGTGAAAAGTGTAAAAGCGTCAGCCCAAAAATCATTTGCACACAGCAACATTCCATGTGGGACTCATTAGACCCAGGGTCTTGTGTCTCCCCCCATTTTATTTTTTGCAGAGACAGGAATAACTTTTATTTTGACACTGAAATGTTTGTTGCTTCTTCTTCGAGTTTTGGTATCTCTTTTCCACTGAATTTTGGCTGCTTTTTCCTCTGAATTTTGTTCTCCTTTCTCCTCTGAATTTTTGTTACTTTTCCTCTGGGTTCTTCCCTCTTGCTTTTGTTGACAATGAGCGAAACATTTTACGTATTGAAATTGACAATGTCTTAAGGATAGTCTTGCCACCCCTCAAGAATTCCCCCTAATTCCCCACATTTTTACATGAATATTCATTGGGGGAGCCCTTAACGAGGAAGGGAGAGAAAGACCCCAGGCGAAAGAGGTGCAGATGGCAGACACTTTGTTCTTCGTTTTGGGTGTCGCTTCCTTCCACGAGGCGGGTACAGGGACCTTCTTCTCGTGGATTAACATAAAATTTCATTTGATTGTGTTTTGGGGAAGATTTTTATGGGTTATAAAGGATTTTATACGAGTGTATGGCAACTAACTTGTTTTGCTTGGGTATCTCCGGTATCTGGGCTGGATACAAGATGTCTACAAAAATCTCTACGGGCCATCAGATTGATGGCAATGGTCTCCATTATGACCAAGGGCGGGGACACGCGCTACTTGAAAGAGGTTTATGCGTGTAGGGAATACAGGAAATTTAAGTAAATAATTTGGTTGAAATTTGAGGTGATTATAAGAGGAGTTTATATGAAAATTAGCCAGGAAACATGGTGAATATTATGTGAAATGTTAAGCACTATTTCGAATATATAAAAATAAGAAAAATATCAGAAAATAAGTTGTTTTTGAAGGGTTATATAGCAGAAATATTTAAATAATAGCTAGAAATATATGAAACTTGAAACATAATAGTTTCAATATGACAAAATATATCTAGAAATATGGAAAATTTCCCAAAAAGTGATGAGAATATTTTGTTTCTAAAAATATAATATTAAATATACGAAAACAAAATAGTGGCAAAAATAAGGAACATTTTAAGTTTTTTAGATCCGTAGAATACTTGGAAATTTAGAAATATGCTGAAAATATGCGTGCTCCCAACAATACTGGAGAAATATTCGATCAAAAAGACTGTTTACCAACTTTAAAACTAAATTTCTTTTTTTATATTTAATTTCAGTTGAAAGATGAAGAAATTTCCACAAGTTCTACAAGATTATTTCTAATTATTAAAAATTATTATGAAGGTGAGTAATAACATTTCACATTCATCTTATCGTGTATTTGCCACCCGGCAAGAACTCTCTGAATATCGTCAGCTTTTCCCCTTGAAACGTTTCAGCCATAAATAATGCAAATTTAAAGCAACTTTATCCCAGAGTTGATAAATCCTTAAGGTCTTTAAGATAATGAATACAATGATCATGAAAATAGGCAGGCAAAAAGGTGTCTTGTGTTTGGGTTCGAAAAGCCATCAAAAAGATTTACTTACAAATCTCTCCGACAAGTGAAAATTGCCATCAGAAAATTAAGTGCAATAGATATTCAATGGATTATTGTTTTGTTATATTGTAAATGCTTTTTACGGACATGCAGGAAACATTTCTCCTGCCAGAAAAACCATTGAAGCAAATCCCTGACAGAAAACATGAAATTGCAATTATTTTTATGGAGGGAGCGAAGTGAGATTTACGATGCAATTCGATGATGCGATGGAAGGGGGAAAAATATGAAAGATTGATGAGCTTTCTTCAAGGTCGTTCCACTTTTTTCACACTCCCTTTCGAGTTGCTCTTGTGTTCTTCTGTTGACGGAACGATTGTGTGTTTGCCTGTCAAAATTTTAAGCAAATATTCAGATTCGTTGATTCAACAGCCAGCAAGATAAAGAGCGGCCAGGCCAAGGCAGGGAGCTGCCATCTCAGCGGGCTATAAAATGTGCAATTTGATGTGGCTTAAGCACAGTTCTCACTCGAATTGATTCCATCATGTATCGGCTACTCGCTTGCCTGCTCGCTGGCTGCCTGCTGCAGCTACTGGTGGCAGGAGATTCATCATTGGAGCAGCAGTCGTCGGATGAGACGACAACCATTTATTTGGAGAATTTTCCGGCTTTGTCCGCGGAGTTAATGGAGCTGGCAGAACCTTCGGTGGATGAGCAGAATGTGATGACGGCACAGAAGATCAATTGGATGCCCGTGTGGCTTGAGCAGGAACAGGATCAGGCAAGGCTTGCGCGTCAATTGGTGGAAGAATCCAGCACGGAGAGACAGGGTGTTTCAGTTGCAAGCACAGAGAAGGAGGTTCAGTCGATTTCCAGCACCGAAAAGGTCTCCGGCAGCACCGAAAACCTCCTCTCTACAGCCAGCAGTGAAGTCTCCTCCACAGAAACGATCCCTACCACCTATCCCACCACAACCCAGAACACACTGCGAGGAGGAGCTACTGACCCCACGTGACACGAAAGAGTGTCCCAGCACTGCCGCACGTGGACTCACCAATCTCATACGCGTGGCACGACCTGTTTTGCCTGCTGCCGAGCTGCGCAACATTTTTGCCAATGCCGTTGAGGATCCCCAGGTGAAGGAGCTGCTGCAACTGCTCAAGAGCAAAGCCTTCAAGGAGCAGGTGGCCCTTTTGCGTGCCACCAAGCAGCATCAGTCGCTGCAGGACTATATCTGTCGTCGCCTGAAGCTGGATCCCGCCTACTACTTTGATTATGTGCGAGTTTTCCTCAATATTCACACCACAGAGGCGCCCACCAGTCCCCTGCCGAATCGTCGCAAGGGCATACGTGGCCTGCTGCAGGACGTGCGGGATGTCCTGCCGCGCACCGCTCTCAGGGATCTCTACTTGCGGATGTACGCCTCGGATGCGGAGCTCTCCAGTGCTGTGCGTCTCATCCGCAGCTTGGAGTTCCGTCAGCTGCTGCGGGATGTTCGCTCCCTGAAGGAGTATCGCGGCTTGACCGCGGATCTGGAGAAGGCGGGTGTGCCCCTGCGACAGGTCCAGCAATTGGTGGCAAGTGCCTTGGGTTGGGCCAGCCTGGATGCCACTTTGGGCGCAGAGACTGTCATTTTTAGTGACTAAAATGGGAGAAGGAAAGGATTTATTTTTTCTTTTTTGGAATTTTTATATTTTCACTTTTCTGTTTTGTATTTTTACCTTTCAACTCTTCTGTTTTTTATCTTTATCCATGAACTATTTTGCTATTTATCTTTTCTACAAATTATATACAAATCTTCTACAAAAACTAAGGAAAAATGTGAAAAATATTCTCTGGCATAATTGGCAACATTTTTTTAATCTTTTAAATTTTCTTTATTTTTAGCATTTTTTTAAGCTCTATATTCTGTCTAAAAATCCTTGAAAATATGCTCTAAAATAATTTCTAAGCCTTTTGGCTTATAATTCCCATATTTTTCTTCATACACTTCAACTCACCAAAAATCATAATAAACTTTCATCATAGCCCCAAAGATTCGTTCTCTATAGGAAAATCTCTTCCTATTTCCTATTTTGCTGCTTCCTTTGCCATAATTCCCCTTTCCTGTGGCTCCAACTCCCTTTTGCGGCTCCACTTCAAAGCGTTTTGTGTAAGCCAACACCTTTTTTGTTTGCTTTCATTTATTGTGGATCGTCTGTTTAATCGATTTTATATATAGATTTTGTCTTTAATGTTGCTGGGTCTGTGTGGCGTGGTGTGGGCTCTCTCATCCATCAATCCGGCAAAACTCTCATCAGTCATCTGTCAACCAATTTCAACTGCTGTGGCTCCTCAGAAAAAAATACAAAACAAATAAAAAAGGGGGAAGCGCGACATCTATGACGTGTGGGGCACAGGCACCACCAAGAGCGACATAAACCAACAACTGGGCAACGAATTTATAACTCAGTCGCTGTGGCATGGTCTTCGGGGCTGGACATGTTTACAACTTTTACAACGGGGCATGCAACCAGGCAACCGAAACCACTTGAAAATTCGTTCAGGGTCAAAATCATTAGGGCAGACAGAAAACAGCAGCAGCCAGCAGCAGTTCTTCCTACTGTTTTGTCGCCGCCGCCACAGCCGCATGCCACTCCACGCCACGCCACGCAGAGGCCGTGGCATAATAAACAACAAATACAAATGAGAATTGCTGCCGCTGCCACTGCCACACATGTTGCCCTGCGTTGCGGCAGCGCCTTCAAAAGAGACTTCATCGAGGCTGTCAGCGCCGACATCTAATCGAGGCAACAGTTGCCATAAACAAATTACAAACAGATCGAAGCAGACAGTAGCCCCCCGACAGTCGTTGATTGTGCTATAAATAATGCCCCAAAAAAGGGCACACAAATATTACGGAAATATATTTACTAACAAGCGTCTTTTGGGTCGCTGAAATACGTGTCAAAATAAACAAACATTTTGCCGGTAAAATGCCAGCAAAATAGCAACAACAACAACAATTTCTAGTGGCAATCGCAGGCAGACGCTGGGTCACAGTTCAAACGATAAGATAGCCCAGTCCCATGATCCAGACTTTGATACAGATTCAGATTGGTAAAGATTATCTAAATGATATTTGCAATGGTTACGACTTCTTTTTATCGCTTGTAGCTGTGGGGAAATCTTTCAGTTGAGGCCACACAATGCAATGAGTCTTGGGTCATATTTTGTGATTAATTGCTGAAGAGTTTTTTTTATAAAATGTTGTGAGAGGCAGAGAATATTTATGTGCACATAAAGCGGGAGGAGGGACTTATTCATGTATATTTAGAGGGAGAGGAGGGAAATTTGTTAAAGATATTAAATATAAAAACCTTTTGCTAATTTCTATAAATTTCTTTTCTGGTTTTTTCCATTGAATGCAACTTTATTTTTGGAGTAATTTTTAAATGAAAATCTAAAGCAATATTTTCTGCTCCTAAATCTCCCTTTTAGCATCCAAAAATTAGCAACATTTCAAAAGACAAGCCCACAAAACAAACACAAAAACTAAGAACTTACTTCCAAATAAAAAAGAACAAAACTAAGAACTTTGCTGAAAAGAAATAAAAACTGCAACTTGCTACCAAAGGAAAGATAAGCTTTGGTCTTCGTGGTCTTCTGTCTAGAGTCTAGACCCCTTTCTACCTTTTGAGGCTTCTTCTTCAGTCAAATAGAGACATGAAAAGCTTTGCCTTTTTGTTTGAAACCAGCGGAAATTATTATTAATTGCTTGGAATGCCGCGGCACATAGCCGAGCCGCTCCCGCTCCTACCCAGAACACAAGGCGCCTTCCTCTCCACTGCATGCCCCACCCCGTTCATGGAAGCCGCCTCTAATGGCTTCCGTTGGCGTTGCTCAGTTTTTCTCTCCAGATTTGTTTTCATCCAATCGTTTCGATGACGTAAAAAGCCGTTTTTCATGGCCAAAAACCTGGCCAAAGCGAAGTTCTTGGCCTCAAAAAAAAAAATCAGCTAAATGTCGGGCCAAAGCTATTGTGTGTGTGTGTGTGGGGTAAATGCGTTGGATGTTGTTTGGGGCTATGGCTGTGGATTATTTGGAGTACATGTACTCCTCGTGTACTCTGGCAACAGGGCGGTTCATTGGCCTTGGCTGACAGATAGACTACGACGACGACGACGATGGCGACCACGACGGCGTGGGTAAACAGTTTGACTTTCAGAGAACAGTGGAACTGCTGGGGAGTTACAGTGGAGCTGTACTGCTGGAGCTGGAGGAGTGTGCCCAAGCGTGTCCAGATGGTCGTCTCCTTTTGCAATTGCACAGCTCCAGCACTTACCCAGAGGAGCGACAATGCTAGCCTGCCTGCCTGCCTCTTCTGCTGGCCCCAAGAGTGGCGTTCAGCGGAACACAAAGCGTTCGCTCGTTCGGGTTCCAAAGTGGAGTGGAGTTTGGTGGCTCTCAAGCTGTGGGTGTCGTCGTCTGGAAGCTCTTTCTGGACTATTGTGTTCCCCAATCCAAAGGGAAACAACAGCGTTGCCAAAGAGAGGTGCAACAGAGGGCCAAGCGGAGGTGCAACAGAGGGACAAGCAAACGAAGCTGCAACAGCAGAGCAGCAATAAAGGTGAACGACTCTCCCATTTGGTTAATTGAGTTTGCATGGCGGAACGAAAAAGTTCCAACAAGGCGGGGGAGAAAAAAAAACTTTGCCATTGCAGTGATTTTCTTTGGGAGGAAAAAAGGAGGAAGAGTTTTCCATGGCAACGTGGAGCCATGAAGCTGGTGGGGGTGGGCAAGTGTCTTGGCAACAATTGAACTTTGAAGTGTGTCAATCTTATTGTGTTGTGGAAAACGACTGAAAGAAGTCTTTGGAAGATGCCCTCCAAGAGGCAGACAAAAAGGAAGGTACCAGTGAAATTCTTAAGAGTTCTTCTCGTAAGAATTTCAATTGAAACTGGTAACAGATATCAAGGGAAATTCCAGCCACGTACTGGTATTAGAAGTGCAATATTTTAGAGGCGATATTAAACCCGAATTAAGCCTAAAGAAAGATTTACGTACAAAGATTTTGGTAAGAGATTATTGAAAGCCAAATTGAAAAATCTATTTAATACATAAAAACATCGTCGAATAAATTAAGACTTCTTGCTATTCATTTTCTAAGAAAAAATATATCTTAGCCCAGCTTTAAGATTTATTATTATATTTATTTTCATTCCAGAGTTAAGTTTTCTTTTCATTTTTATTGTAGACTGCAGTTTTCTTTCACTTTAGCCAAGAATTGAAGTTCATTTAATTCGAGAATTTAAATTTTTCTTTCATTTAATTCGAGAATTTTAATTTTAATTTTCTTTTATGTAAGCTTTAAAATTTTAAAGTACTCCAAAATTTCTTGCAGCCAGCAGTCTTTTGTTGCAACTAAAACATTCCTGGGGTCAGCGTCGGACCCTTTGGGGCACTATAATTATTTAATAGAAGAGATAAGAGATGCTGCTCCAAGTAAACTTCGCGGTTACCCCCATATTAACTACTTAGGAATGGGACTGGGACTGGGGCGTTACGCCTATCCACTTCATTCCACTCCACTCGACTCCGCGAAGAATTCACGCCTAATGAAGCACCGCAGTCGATGTCGAATGCTCATTGAACTAAGTCGAAACCGAAACCAAAACTGAAACGAAACGAAACCACAAATCAAATTAAAATTCCGTAGCTTTTTTTTTTTTGGGCAGTCATTAATCTTTTGGGTGGGGGGATAGAACCGCTAGAAGAACTGAAACTGCAATTGCTACGTGCAACGTGCAACATGCGTTGATCTTTCAACGCATCGCCATGGCAACAAACAAACAAAACAAAAGCAAAACAAAAGCAAAACCTCTTTTTGGACGCAGCTTTTGGGGTCCACGCATGACTTGGCGTTTGCTGGAGCGCTTAACCCAAATCCCAAAACCAAAAGATGAGGACTGGAAATAGAGGGGGGCAGTGCAGCACATGAACATAGGTGCTGACTTAGGCAATACCCTTACTGGAGGGTTTAGTCTGTAAAGAATGAATATTTCTATGGGTTCTTATGCACAATTCAAGCGCTGAAATAATGGTTCGAAATATGTTTAATTTTTCGTCAAAGAAAATTGAAACAGAAAATGAAGGAACTTGAGAAAAAAAACCTTTAAATTGTGTCATAAAATTTATTATTTTTATTATATTTATTTTATAAAATATATAATAATATATGAAATATTGTTGCTTAAAATATGGAAAAAATCTTGACTAGATCGAGAGAACCCTGCGACAGAAGCTTGGCCTAGAATCAAGATTTCGAGGAATATTTAAACAATTTTTCAAACCTAAAAAATAAATCTTAAAATAAGAAAATTAAATTAGATTAATTTCGATTGAAATGTAAAGTTTTAAACAAAATATTAAGGGACGTAAAATCATCCAAATTGGGTTGGGCTTTAAAGATTATTCTTGTTCCTAATATATTCTTTTATTCTTTAATTTATTCCTTAGTCATTTATGTAGCCATCATACCCCACTGTTATACCCTATCTGTAAGACCGAACAACCGAACAACTTTGATGACAACAATAACCAGAATTGAAAGTGCATATTGCGCTGCCGTTGACGCTGCCGCCAAGCCGCCAAGCCGCTCGTTCGCTCGTTCGCTCAACTTGCTTTAATCAGCGCTTTTTGATCTGAACAAAACAATTGCCGGCCGGCACCAAACAATAACCACGACGGCGCCCTCGCCCATCCACAGCCACATCCATATCCAGTGGCCCACTGTCTCACTGGTAGCGTAGCCCCTGTGTCCACTGCCCCACTCAGTCCCCTGCCTCAGGTTCTGCCCTCTGTCTTCGTGCTCTGCTTCTGCACCAGCTCTTCCCTCTTCCCTCTACTCTTCTACTTTGGTGGCACACACACAAAAATTGTTTTGAAAACTTGCTGAGTTTTCAATTGAGGCGGCCACAAAGAGTGCAAAAGAAGTAACAGCGGGAGGGGGGTAGGTGAAGGGAGTAGAGTAGGTGCATGGAGAGGGGGTGTATGGATAAAGTGGCAAGAGTCGAGGGAGTAAAGGGTTCCAGTCGTTCAATTTGTTTGGTCAGCTCCCAGACGACCGAGTTGCCCGGTAGCTACAGATTTTCTATGCCCTTTCTTTGGCTGAGAAGAAGGGTATTGTTAGTTTGCAATGCTGAGAACGAAGTGAGTGTAACAGATTGCCGATCGAAATATGAATATAAGAGCAAAAATATGATTATCCTACATTTATTTAATTTAATTAATTTAATTTATTATTTTATTTATTTAATTGAATTTTACTAATCATATTTGTCCCTTGTCCCTTTCCATTTATCTGCTGCAAATCTTGCACATGATTTTCTTTAAAAATCTACTTTAATCAGTGAGTCAAAAATATAAAGTAAAATAAAGTATTGAATCCTTATTAAATCTTTCAATCTACTCAATTGTTTCTGTGCTTTTTCATCCATAAAAATATTCGCTTTAAAAATATGTTTATGGTACAACATCCTTTATATATTTCTGTAAATAACTGAGGAAATGAAGTGTTAATAATTATTATAATTATAATGGCCATAGAAAAAATTTGTTTAAGATTTTGTTGGAAAAACGATTTGATTTTTGCAGAAAATCCAACTAAAGCTAGATAAAAACGAATCTTGCAGAGTATCTCAAGCTGCGACTATCCCATGGCCTTCATATTTCATTTCATATTTTTTGTTGAAGCTGGTCTGCTCTCTGAAGCTCTGAAACTCTGAAGCTGAAGTACACATTGGGTTAAGTGCGTTTTATGGTTTGTTGATTCAAAAGCGAAGCGAATCCACCCCTTGCCACCCAATACCCAAGGGGAAGGGGCAGGGGGTCCCAGCGCAGTGGAGTGGACAGTGCCCGCCTAAGGCTACTGAATTTTTGGTTACAAAACATCGATCTGGTGACAATATCTGGTGCTTCAACTTCGGCATTCGGCCTTCAGTTTCTCTCTTGGGGGTTGGGGCGTAATACGAAATTTTCAGTCTTTTGATGATTGATGTATGGAAAAACTTTGTGTTGTTCGTTGACCTCAAAAATTGAAGTATGTGCTGAGGGAATATCTAGGGGGGGCGGCTTTGAATAATTGGCTATATATTTCGGATATGATTTATGCCAAGTGGAGCGCTTGAATGGAGTTGAAGTTGTGAGAGAGAAATCTCTGGGCTAAAATATGTTAATCCCCGAAAATCCAATAAAATAAACCAATAATATATGCAGGCTATATTCTACAGAGACTTCCCTTTTATTTTTTTTAGCTTGAGAACCTCTCTTTTTGGATTCTGTTCCTACGTTTCGATTGATATGCAAATGCTGTTGTGGCCATAAACACCTTTAGGCCATGGCTTTTTACAATTAAAACAGCCACAAGCTGATCGCTGGCTTTGCTGGCTCCATTCACCAAGTCAAACCATTTCATTCAACAAAAATCTGAACAGCCAACTTTTTAGTGAATGAATTTTTAAAGTTGTTTTTCCGCCAACGCGCTTGCTGGGTTGAAGCTGTTTTCCAGGCCAATAGACAGCCAGAGACCCACGCTGAAAAAGTGCAACCAAAAAAGAGCCGACAGACACATCCACAAGATATGCAATCAAGCTACAAGATTGTAGGCGCCTTTTTGGTAGGAAAAAGTTTTGCCACGCGCCAACCTGTCGCGGTGCTGCTTCGCTTCCCCATTAATTAGCGGCCACAAAAACCCAAAGCCCAAAACGCCATCGAACTTGGCTAAGAACCAGCGCTGCAGTTGCGTGGGGCATCTGTCAGGGGTAACGTTTTCGTTATATAAGTCGCAGGGCAAAAAGAAACATAATAAACAAAAAACGGCAGCAGCTTATGTCACCCCGTGTCTGCCCATGTGCGGGCGGACGTTCCATAAAAAACAAAAGATGATTTTTTGTTGCTATTTCTTATGGGCCATCTGTTTCCGAGAGAGACCCTCCATAAATGGCATCAAAATTGATGACGTCGTTGCCTGACTTTTCATACCAGGCAACGACCTACATCAATGCCTGGCCTGGCCTGGCTTGGGGTTTTTCATAGTTTTAAAGCTACTCAATTTTACTCAGTATTTGTGGCAGAATGTGGGCGATGGTGCCTGAAGCTCGCTGCACACTAAGCTGCCCCCAAAAAGAGAGGAGAATCGATGGAATTGTGTTCTTGGCAATGTAATTGTCAGCTTAGTTCAGGAATATGGTTATGTGACCTTTTGAAAATATAAAGAATATTGGAAAATGGTTGGAAATGATTAATTACGAAAGATTAAAAAAGATCTAAGATCTAGCCCATAAAATATTGTCATAAATATATGAAATAAGCTTAAGAAATATTTAATAACTACACATCGCTGGTCTAGATATTTATCAGATTAAACATCTTTACATATTTATATCAAATAAGTCAATAAGTCATATTACATAAATAATATCAAATATATTAAATAAATAATAATAGCTAATGCAATTTATACCTAAACATAAGCAGACTCAATCATAAGAAATAAACTGGATTAAAATACCAAAGAATGTTCCATAAAATCAGTCAGAATGCAACCATTTTATTCTTTGATTTATCTGATTTAAAGCCCTTAAGAAAACTAACCATAAAGCAAAGCAGAATCGTCTTTGAGACCTTAAGATACTAAAGAATGTTCTAAAATAGTCGTATCTGCAAGCATTGATCAATTTCATGCATTGGCACTGCGGATGTATAGTTCTTAAAATATGTAATTAAGCATCAAAGAAGTCAGACCCGATCTTGTTATCCGGATAACCTTAAAATACTCGCACAAAATATGCTTTAAAAACCGTCAGAATTAAATGATATTTTTCCCTTGACTTAGTTGCTCTCTCAGTTCCTCTGCTCGCGTCACTCCAACTCTGTCAGCATGTGAAGTGTGGGAGCTATCAATAGTCGCCAAAACAGGGTCATTATGTGGGCGATCGAAACGCTCGTTGATAGAGTGGGCAGCCCAGTAGCCCCCCCGTCAACTTTTAGTAGGTGTCTGCTGGTCTTTAATTGAAGAAAATTATACATAATAGTACGAGTATCAAGCGCAAAATACACGACTTATATGTGGTGTGTGAGAGCTAAACAAAAATCCACAAATGGCCAAGAGTCGTTTGCTACCTTGTAATCCGCAAACCAAAAAAAAAATCTTTTGGATTGGATATGCCCATAAAAAGGCGTATGGAATGCCATGAAAATTGTAGGTATGCTTTTTTATATGCATTTAATTTTCAATTTGGAACCGCATTTGGGGGGTGTTCGATATGCCTATGCCAGCCACCACCTAATGATGATTGCCGCCATTCAGGTGGCGAGAAAACTTTCCTTTTCACTAATATGGCTAATCAAGAGGGCAAGAGGGGGAGGACAACAGCACCCACTATCATTACATCATGTGGCTGATAGGCGGAGATCAAGGCATGAAATCGACTTCCGCTCGACACGCACTTGGTGGAGAGAAGATCCATGAGATACCACAGGGAAAGTTATCAACATAACATTACCATCCAAGATGCAGATAAAGCCACAGACTCAACGTACAACAATCGACAATGAGAGTGAGTCTGTGAGTCTATCTGTCTGTCTGTCTGCTGGTAATTTCAGATGCCAAAACAATGACACATAAATCGTTGAATAAAAAATCAAGCGTAACATCAACATTTTCCCCATACGTTCAGATGGAGAGAGACGAGTACGTAGTACCTCCCCGTGTCGCATCTATGAGATACTTACACGCGTATCTGTGTACTTGGTGGTGGCATGTGGAAAGTTGCAAATTGCTGCTGCTGCTGGGGCAGTGTTGTAGAAAGCAAGGCAACAAGTTGCAACGTGTGCGCGCGTATCTGTTTGCCTCCCTGCTATTCAGTTACCGAGGCGCTCGCTCACTCGCTTGCATCTCGTGCCTCTGTGTAATGTGAGAAAAAAGCCAGCCAAAGCCAGCCAAAGCTAATGCTCAAAAGTGCAACGTTGACACAATTGTGAGTATCCATGAGATACTCAAGCAATTGTCAAGCGATTGTCTAGCTGTAGCGACCGGCAATTGCATTACCACAATGGGACACAGATGAGCTGTCTGCTGCTAGAAGATGAAGTGGGAAGCACTGCGTCCACTCCCTCTCTGGTACTCGTACAAGAGCAGTCCATGGATGATTTGAAATTGTTTTGCAATTCAATTCAACTGCAATGACATATGGTACATACACATGATGTATCTAGAGGTGCTATATGTATCTGTATATCATTGCAATGGGATTGTCATTATGTAGTTTATTTCTTGCTACGAAAGGGAAGTTCTTGTTGGGCCACATTTGTGATGGAGCGGAACGCAAGGAAATTGTGATCGAGGCATTGCTAATGGGACTCCAAAGTACCCAAAAAACAGGCCAAAATATATATATTTAGAGTTCATATCTCACTAGGATAGAGCTAGCAGTGCAGGAAGGACAGGGATTGATGGAGAGAGAATTCAGAAGCTGAGCTTTTGGTACTGGGTTAAGCACTTAGAGGAAAAGGTCATAATAAAAAGATACACACCCATAATTAAATTAAAATATTGTTAAAAAAAATGTATTTATTAAATTATAATTTATTTTTTATTTATTTATTAGAATTTTTGATTTAAATGTAAATATATTTGAAAAAGTATTTCTAAAACGGACCATATTTAACCTAAATATTAAATAATATATTAGAACAATAATAATAAGAATAAAAATAAATATAATATAATTTAGGCAGGAAATTGAAGAATCCACTTTATATGGTACAAAAATGGTTAGAAATCTCTGAATAAATTGCGAAAGAATTAATAGCTCAAGTCTGAGCTGTAGCTGTAGATACTTTCAAAAAATGCAAACGAACAGCCACAAATAATTTCGCACTAAATGAAAGTGAATGGTAAACAATTACAGTGGAATGTTCAGCATGGGATTGTCTTTAAATTATTTTATCGATGGCTGAAAAGTGTACTATCTACAGATATTCCAAGCTATGAACTGCCACTTCGCACTTCCTCTTTCTGCTCTTCGTCTCTTTATCAAGAACCTTCTCTGGCCTAGATTGGGGTGGGCCTCTTTAGTTTTCCCCGCCTTGTTAGGCTTCTTCCTGTTTTCTATGACAGCCCGATTATTATGTCATCTAATCCACAAATTTCGAACACGCATCGCATGCTGACTGCCACACAGAACTCAATTAAAACTCCATTATCCACACCATGGAATAGAACTAACATTTGGGATTTGTTTAATAAACAATTTCCGCTTTGATTTGTGGGCCCCCTCCTCCCCCTCCTTCGTCAGTAATTAGCCTGACGGTTGCTGCTGTGCTGCTGCCTGCGTATAGGCAATTATGGCACCCCGATTTTTGTGGTGTGAAGAGTCGCCCGTAGAGTGGGGTCATCACCCCAAGCAGCAGACCCTCAGGTGCTGCATACATTTGTCCTCTTTTGGTAGGAAGTTGCAGCTTCCTTTTGTCGGTTGCCAACAGTTGCGCGATTCTTGGCATTCTTTGCGTCAAAATTAGCTAGCAATTTGCTCTGGCTTCAGCCGCAGCCTCAGCCTCTCAGCCCCAGCCACAGCATCGACTTTGGCCCTTTGTCGATTGATTATTGTGCTGTGCGGATTCTTTTGCACACAGTTCGATTGAAGTCGAACTCCAGTTGTCGGCATCGTTTGGCATTTTCTTCCCTTTAAGCAAAAGCCGACAAAATGCGAACCACAACAGAGAGAGAGGGAGGAGTGAGGCAGCGAAGTCGTTTAAGGCCATTCGATTGGCATGCCGTCGCTCGCTTTAGGGTTGGGTTTTCTTACTCAAGTATCTGCGGGATCCATTAGCACTCCTCTACTGGTGGACCTGCTGCCCCTGCAATCAATCAATGCGTGATACGAGTAGACTGATGAAGTCTGTTGGTAGACTTCCCTTTTTCTATATCCAGACTTCCACCGGAAAATATTTGCTTCCGTTCTGTTGTTTTTCCAGGCCCCATTCCATGGAGTATGGCAAATAAATTACAATTAAATGCAACAAACATGCAACAGAGGCAGTCGCAGACCCAGACCCAGACCCATACAGAAAGACAGACAATTGTTGTATTCAGCGGATGTGAGGAGTGGGATACCTACATATGAATGTGTAGCGACAACATCATTAGCCCCCACACTCCACTCCGCGTTACACTCTCCTCTCCTCTCCACTCCACGCCACTCCACAGAGTGGTTTGATTCTGGGGGCCCTTTTTCTAACGATTGTAACGACAGTAAAAGTGGTCCATGCTAATCCGGAAGTGGGTCATTTTCCCCCGAACGCAAATGAAAGCGTGTGCTCTGCCCTCTGTCCTCTGCGCTCTGCCAACGGTTCGAAGCGTTGAAAATCATATAATAAAACACATGCTGGCAGCAGGCAGCAGCCATGGGAAATTGAAACCGAAAACTGCAGCAGTGGAAAGCACCAGAAGAGCGTCACGGAACCAACAGACAGATGGAGATGAAACAGGAGATGCATAGAGAAAGAGTGGGATAGATAGAGATAGAGAGAGTATCATCATCATCATAATCATAATAAAGCAATCAAAATGAGGGAGTAAGACATTGTCTACCCAATCTCTGTGTGTGGGAAACACAGCTGACAGATGAGATATTGTCTTCAGACTTATGCAAGAACATCAATCGAAAGGCGAAGTGGCGCTGAAAGTTAAGAAAAGCCAAAGAAATCTATGAATGTTGCAGGAATGAGAATGATAAATAATATACATACTGGGATACCTATTTAATGAGATCCCAAAGACAGAGATCGGCAGGGGTCAGAGGGTGCTGCAAAAGAGTACTCTGTGTTTACTTCGGAGTATTTGAATGTCCCGACATGTGTGAGAATATTTAAAGTTAAATAAATTCTTGTAATGTGTGCGAAAATTAAGCAGAATTAATTTTTCTTAGGAAATTTAAATATTTCTTTATCAATTAATTTAAATATTCAATGAAAAATATTTCTTTAAAGTTACGATATCTTTTATTTGCAGCACAGCTCTGGTTTGGTCTCCTGATGTAAGAACTTTGTTCCTTTGGCTTCAAAAGATCGCTGGCACACCGACAGAAATCAAAGGGTAAGTTATTTCCTATTTTTACTCAATTAAAGTACATTCCTGCCCCTATTTTCAAATGTAAAAAACCTGGCATTTGAAATTCTTCTACAGTGCATAAAATTAACTTGAAAAATATAACAAAAAGATTTAAATTAATCAAGAAAATATTATAGCAGGTATGTAATCTAAATGCTGAGGTAGCATTATGGCCAAACAGCTGCAAATTGAATCTTATATGCAAACAAAACTCAAATATTTTGTATAATCCCCCGCCTTATAGGGCAGCGTAGCTGCTAATATTCTATCAATATTCCAACTGAAATTTGTTTGGTAGTAAACGACTTTTTGGCCATATGTAGATCTGTTTCAGACACCACGCAAAATGCGAGTAACTTGCGCATAATTTGGTAGTAAATTCAACCATTAAGAAAAGACAAGACACCTACCCATAAAAACTGGAAGACTGACCGATCGCCCACGTATAGTGGCCAGGGGCAGCGGGCAGGGGCTGCTGCCTGCAGCCCACATTCAATTCCGAAAGCAATTTTGACGCGTGCGCAGGCGCAAGTCGTAATTTGCATATCCCCCCAAAACGAAACGAAAAATTGTGGAGGCGACTATACTTACGATTTTGATTGTTTCACATTCTACGTATGAGTATGAAGCCAAAACGGATGTCTCCACGATCTCCACGGATCTCTCTGGCTGGCAGTTTCACTTTCGCCTGGCAGACAATGGCAGTTGGTGGCTCTCAGATCTATCGCGGAGGAGTTCTCACATTAATTTTGGGGGCATGCGAATTGCACATTAAATCTGTTGTGGTCTTAATTATACTCGAAAAATCGTATAGAGTGAAAAATCAGCTCTAGCCTTCCACAGATTATCTTTTTTGCTTATTTAAAAACCATATCGAAATGATAAGTCACAGCAAAAATCGCACAGAACTAATATTTAGTGGGAGGTTTCCTCTTTATATAGAGAGGTGCTTTGGCATTGGAAATATTCAATCTTTTGGTATGAAACAGTTTTTTATTGCTTTCCTGGTTACTTGTAAGTATCTTTTACTGGCAAATACTTGCAGAAAATATAAAAAAAAAAATATATATTTTTTTTTAAAGTTGAATTGGGATCTTCAGGGTCTTATTCACAAATGGCTATTACTATTTCGTATGATCCGATGAACGTGCAACAGGCATTTCAGCAACGGCCGAATAAAGCAATGAAAGCTTTTCAAGAATTGGAAACTGAATATAAAATGTATTTTGCCCTGCGTCAGCAGATACAACTGGATCAGGAAACGCTTGATAAGCAGATAGCCGATAAGAGAGTGGCACTGCAGATGGCCAGCATACAGTTGGCCGAAGTGGAAACCAAACGTCGATTGGCGTCGAGCTGTATGCCGCGGCAGCAAACCACCAGAGCAGTGGAGTCTGGCTTTACTATAATCCCTCCAAGCCGCCATGACCACCAACGGAATGGTCTTACTACACTTCCCATATCCCCTTATGATCCACCACTTCCCCAAATCGTTGGGAAATAAACTCTAAAAATTCTTTAAAATATTTCAGAGGTTTTTTTTTACTATTGTTTATAGCCATAAAATATATGTATGTCGGAAAAATGTATCTACCGCCAAAAAAAACAATCGAAATTCAATACAGAAAATTTTGTGTAATTTTTATTAAATGTCAAGCAGAACAGAACTAAACGCCTAATAAATCTGTTGCAATCTTACTTATGCTTAAATATCGTTTTAAAAATATATACATACATCAGTGTATATATGTGTATATAATTCTTATATAAAAACCATATCGAAATGATGTGTCACAGTAAAAGTCAGGTAGAACTAAAGTGAAGCGGGGTTTTTTTCTATATATAGGCAGGTGTTTTTGGAACAAGAAATAGCTAATCATTTTTAAAATGAAAACTCGTATTATTTATCTGCTGGGAGCTTGTAAGTATCTTTTTACTGAGAAATACTTTGAGAAAATATCGAAAATGTTTTTTTTTAGTTGTTCTGGTCATAGGAATGGCGCCGGCTTCATCCGATGATATTCTAAACGAACCGTCAAATTTAGATCGGAAAATGAACTTGTCAAACCCCATAGATTACTTGGATATCCATGTAAGGATTGACAATGCCAAGAAGGCCGTCAGAAATTTGGAACCTGAACTTAATAAGTATGTTGCACTGGGTCATAAAATACTACTGGATCAGGAAAAAGTGGATAAGGACATAGCCAATAATAAATTGGCACTGGCGATAGCCTCTAAAGAGTTGGGGGATATCTACGAGAAGATACTGGATGCCAGACAGGAATGTTCACCGCAAAAGCAAACCAACGGAGAAATAAATTCTGGTTCCACCAGGCAACCTCTATATACTCCGGGGCGTGTCTCGGATAATGATGCTGGGACTACTAGAGTCTCTCATAGCCCGAGTCGGAGACCCAATCTTGGTTTCACTAGAGAAACTGATGACCCGTATTGGAAATCTAACGGAGATGTGGATTCTGGGCATAAAGGAGTCCCTCATAACCTGAATCGGAAAACCACCGTAGATTTTCATGGTGACCGTGGGTTTGATAAACCGAAAAGGGGACACCCGGATAGTGGTTTTGATAGAATCGGTCGAAACGCTTATGGCTTCAACAAATAATATGTTTTCCTGAAAAGCAATACATTTTGTCAATAGTTCTACAGTAAATACAAAGCTTTTAGCAATTGAATATGTCTGAAAAATATCGGTAATAAACATTTCAGTTAGGTAAATGCCAAGCAGAACTAAATGAAAAATTTGAAATGGTTGCTTATACAACGTAACCTTTGAAATGTTATGTAAATCTGCTTTCGATTTCTGCTGTGCAATTATAGATGATCCAATCCGAAAACCTTGACAATAGTCTTCCTTTGTTTCTGTGCACTGCTGTCCTGCGTTACATTCGTTGATAGAAAGTTAATGGGAAAGTGAATCAAAGGGCACGAGAAAACACAGAAAAATTGAAATATCTGAAAAATTCGGGAACTATATATTATAATTTCAGAAATTACAAAAAGATATAATAATTATTTCTAAAACGACCAAAAAAATAATGCGAAAATTCTAGAAAATACCAGAAAGTACAAAACACTCCATGCATAGGCAAAAGTACATACTATTTAAATAGAAAAAAATTCCAAAAAAAATACTAGACATCTGCTCCAATTTAATAATAAATAACCTTGAATGAGAAATATAAAATTAGCTATAAGTAAATTTCTATTAAAACGCATGGCAAAGCGTTACACAATTTCCGAAGACAATTGGTAGAGACTTCCCATAGCCATACTGCGTTTATGGATCACCTTCTTTAGGATGAGGTCTCTTTTGTTTGTGTGCACCACAGCCCTGCGTGAGTTTCGTTGATGGAAAGGAAGTATTGAGGGAACCTTAACTATAGAATGTTTATTTCGGATAGTTTTATGGGGCAACGTGGCAACAAGATCTCCAAAAGCAGTTGAACCAGCGCCGGAAAAGTCTCCAAAGGCAGATGAACCAGACATTTCATCAAAAAAAGCTAATTGGCAAAGGGAACTCGCAAAAAGATTCACAGCTCAAGTACCACCCATTAAAAATTATTGGGAGCACAAAGGGAAATATATGGAGCTGGCCATTCAAAAACTGGATAAAAAGATACCAGAAATGCGAAGAAAATACGCATTGAGCAAGGAGGAAAACAAGACATTAGCCACCATGCTGGAAATTTCGAATCGTAAGTTGTACGATGCGACACTGGAGCTGAATAGGGATGAACAACAGTGGGAAAGCTGCAAGGATGATCAGTCGATAAGCATTAATCCTAAAAATATTAACAATTAACGACCGTGGTCCGCGACAATACAAATAAGTCATCTGTCTGCTAAATAATTTTCGTGTGACTATTGACAGGGAATTGAAGATAGTCAGGAATTTTCTATGGGAGAAAATCCCCCGCAAAAATTGGAAGATAAACGCAAAATTACTCCCCTCTATGAATGAAACTTGAAACCATTTTTATTAAATTCCTCAAAGCAATAAATTATCTAACATTTATCTGGAGAAACAAATATAAACGAAAAGAAAGGACTTAATTTAAATTGAAATACCAGAAAATACTTCCGTGAAATTTATATACATATATACATATATTTAACCTTGAAGAATTGCAAATCGATGTACAAAAATTGTAAATGATATAACTCCAAGTAAATGTCAATCGAAACGAATGGCAAAGCGTTGCACAATTCCCGAAGACAAGTCGTAACATAAGGAAGAGACTTGCATTGGCCGTTCTGCAGTTTATGGATCACCTTCTTTAGGATGAGGTCTCTTTTATTTGTGTGCACTGCAGCCCTGCGTGAGTTTCGTTGATGGAAAGAAAGTATTGATGGAACCCTAACTATAAAATTTTTATTTTGAATAGTTTTATGGGGCATCGTGGCAGAGAAAGAACCAACAAAGTCTCCAAAAGCAGATCAGGCAGAGTCGATAGTGCCCCTAAAGACAGATGAACCAGCACCGGAAAAGTCGCCAAAAGCAAATGAACCAGAGGCGGCATCTGAAAGGTCTTGGCAAAGGCCACGAAGATATGGCCGACTAACAACGAAAAAAACACATGATCTGATCTTGCTGGATAAATATTGGGCGGATAAAAAAGAATATACTGAGCACAGCATCCAAAGGCTGCAGATAAAGATACCAGAAATACGAAGAAAATATGCATTGAGCGTAGAAAAAAACACTACATTATTCATGGTGTTGGAATTTACAAAACGTTATATTTACAATGCCACACAGGGCCTGAAAACGGCGGAACAAGAGCGAGATAAGTGCAGGGATGTCCAAAGGAAAATCGCAATGGATAGTCAGTTGATAGGCAATAAGCCTAACAAGGACGAGTACGATAAGGAGAATCTCACCGCGTCCGTGGGCCGTCACAATACAAATAGGTACATCCGTCTGCTAAAGAATTTGCGTGTGACTATTGACAGGGAATTAAAGATAGTCACGAATTCGCTTTGGAAGAAAGTCGGTAGCAAAAACGAGAAGATAAATGCAAAATTGCCCACCTCTAAGAATGCAAATTGAAACCATTTTTATTAAATGCCTCACACTTTTCCATTGCAACAATAAACATAATCTTTTAGATTAAAACAATTTCTTTTTTTCTTAAATTATAAAATTATCAAACTTTAGCTGGAGAAACAAGTTCTGTATTGGAAAATTATTTCTAAAATGATATCCAATTAATGGAAATATTTGAAAATATGTACAAGAAATATATATATAATAATTCCAGCACATACTACAAAAAAAGTATTACAAAAATTCCAAGAAATGCTAGAAAATACCTGAAAAGGCAAAAATGAACGTCACGAATGGATTAAAAAGTTATATTTAAACACTATGAAAAAACTAAACATTCGTTCAAACTGGTAATAATTTTATTTGGTAGCCATTTTTACAGCATCTATTGAATAGGTTATATAAGTAACCTTGAAGATTGCAAATCGATGTAAAAAAGTTGTATAACTCCAAGTAAATGTCAATCAAAACGAATGGCAAAGCGTTGCACAATTTCCGAAGACAATTCGTAATATAAGGAAGAGACTTGCCATGCCTATTCTGAAGTTTATGGATCACCGTCTTTACGATGAGGTCTCTTTTATTTGTGTGCACTGCAGCCCTGCGTGAGTTTCGTTGATGGAAAGAAAGTATTGATGGAACCCTAACTATAAAATTGTTTATTTTGAATAGTTTTATGGGGCATCGTGGCAGAGAAAGAACCATCAAGGTCTCCAAAAGCAGATGAACCAAAGTCGAATGTGCCCCCAAAGGCATATGCTCCTTATCCTGCGTATGAAAAACCGAAGGCAGATGAACCAGCAACGGAAAAGTCGCCAAAAGCAGATGAGTTGATGGGAAAGTGAATCGAAGGGCACAAGGAAACACAGAACCATCAAAATATCTGAAAAATTCTGGAAGTATACTGTTATAAATGCATAAATTACAAAAACAAATACTACTAATTCCAAACATTACCAATAAATAATGCAAAATTCTAGAAAATACCAGAAATACAAAAAACTCCATGCATAGACAAAAGTACTTACTATTTAAATAGCAAAAAATACCAAGAAAAATATTAGACATCAGTTCAAATTTTATAATAATTTTATTTAAATTATGTAACCTTGAATAAGAAATGAAAATTAGCTCCAAGTAAATGTCAATCAAATCGAATGGCAAGGCGTTACACAATTGCCGAAGACAATTGGTAGAGACTTCCCATAGCCATACTGCAGTTTATGGATCACCTTCTTTAGGATGAGGTTTCGTTGATGGAAAGAAAGTATTGATGGAACTTTAACTATAAAATGTTTATTTGGAATAGTTCTATGGGGCAACGTGGCAGAGAAGGAACCACCAAAGTCTCAAAAAGCAGATGAACCAGCGCTGGAAAAGTCTCCAGAGGCAGATGAACCAGACATTTCATCAAAAAGAGCTAATTGGCAAAGGGAACTCGCAAAAAGATTCACAGCTCAAGTACCACCAATTAAAAATTATTGGGAGCAGAAAGGTAAAACTGGATAAAAAGATACCAGAAATGCGAAGAAAATATGCATTGAGCAAGGAGGAAAACAAGACATTAGCCACCATGCTGGAAATTTTGATTCGTAAGTTGTGCGATGCGACACTGGAGCTGAATAGGGATGAACAACAGTGGGAAAGCTGCAAGGATGATCAGTCGATAAGCATTAATCCTAAAAATATTAACAATTAACTACCGTGTGACTATTGACAGGGAATTGAAGATAGTTAAGAAATTTCTATTTTAGAAAATCCCCCGCAAAAATGGGAAGATAAATGCAAAATTAATGAAACCTGAAACCATTTTTATTAAATTCCTCACAATATTCAAATGCAAGAATAAACATAATCCGTGAGATTAAACATATAAAAAATATAAATTTAAATAAAGCAATAAATTATCTAACTTTCATCTGGAGAAACAAATTATAGTTAAAAACCAATATAAAATAAACGCAGAACTTAATTTACATTGAAATAGCAGAAAATACTTTTAAAATACAAGACATTCGGTGAAATTTGTTAACAAATTTCTTTGCAAGAAATGCGAACTTTTCGCGCTTTTTTCAGAGCACCTATCGAATAGGCGTTTTTTGTATAATATGTTACCTTGAATAATTACAAATCGATGTAGAAATGTTGTATAACTCCAAGTAAATGTCAATCGAAACGAATGGCAAAGCGTTGCACAATTCCCGAAGACAATTCGTAACATAAGGAAGAGACTTCCCATGGCCGTTCTGCAGTTTATGGATCACCTTCTTTAGGATGAGGTCTCTTTTGTTTGTGTGCACTGCAGCCCTGCGTGAGTTTCGTTGATGGAAAGAAAATATTGATGGAACCCTAACTATAAAATGTTTATTTTGAATAGTTTTATGGGGCATCGTGGCAGAGAAAGAACCAACAAGGTATCCAAAAGCAGATGAACCAAAGTCGAATGTGGGCCCAAAGCCATATGAACTGTTACCTGCGTATAAAAAACCGAATGATTCTCCAAAGGCAGATGAACCAGCAACGGAAAAGTCGCCAAAAGCAAATGAACCAGAGGCGGCATCTGAAAGCTCTTGGCAAAGGCCACGAAGATATGGCCGACTAACAACGAAAAAAACACATGATCTGATCTTGCTGGATAAATATTGGGCGGATAAAAAAGAATATACTGAGCACAGCATCCAAATTCTGCAGCTAAAGATACCAACTATGGAACACGAATATTCATTAAGCAGGAAGAAAAACAGGACATTAGTCACGACGTTGGAACAAACAAAACGTTATTTATACAATGCGACACTGGAGCTGAAAAGGGCCGAACAAGAGAAAGAGAATTGCAGGGGTATCAATGGGATAATCGCCATGGAGGATCAGGAAAATACTAACATGGATCTCCCCACGGGCCCCGATGGCCCTGACGAAACAAATAGGCTCCTCAGTACGATAAATAATTTGCTTGTGACTATTCACAGTAAATTGAAGATAGTCGCGAATTTAGTCGCAAAACAGGAAGATAAATGCAAAATGGCTCACCTCTGAGGATGAAAATTCAAATCAATTTTATTAAAAATTTCTCACACAATTCGATTGCAAGAATAAACATAATCTGAGATGGCATGAACGTACTTTTATTTAAATATTAATTAAACGTAGAGTAATTTCCCTCAATGTCAAGCAGAATGAATATTTTTTTGAATGTTTATTGCATTAACAGTCCCTGGAGATTAAATATACATAGATAATCCTCAGATCTACATGCGCTCTTGCTCCGAGCTCTTGGAGAAATACTTTCAGTTTCGGCACAATTTTGAAATCATACTGTAATATACCGAAAATATACCAAAATATGAAACTATTCAAATTGAACATGTATAGAAGTATACTGAAAATATACTTTGAACTGAAAAAATATAAAAATCAATACAAAAAGTCCTATTAAAAGCCTTGAGAATTTAGCCTTAACCAAGGAACTGCGCAACCCCTTTTCATGAGATTAGTTCTACGAAATTTGGAGTGTGCGAAACCTTTGAAAAACCTTCAAATCGCATACTTGATTTATGGAAAAACTAATTCTAGAAAATTTCATTCGTTATGGTGAGCCAAAGTCGAATGTAAATCGAAGCATTTGCCAACAGTTTGTAACAGAATTTTCCACCATGAACTACACTTCGTTGCTCTTCATTTGCTGTAAGTCCATAACAAAACAGCCTATAAGCTCTACATATTCTGATTGTCTATTGAATTTTAAAGGCAGCATTTGTCTCTGGCGCAGCAGTGTTGGTATAATTGAAAATATTCCACTAGTTCCGGAAATTAAAAAAACTGTAGATGGCCTATTGGGTGGTGCCAAGAAGACAGTGACGTAACAAGGATAATGTCACATAACCATATATGTACATATGGACATTGAACGTTTGTATGTACCAAAAGTGTATTGAAAATATACGTAAATATATGGAAATATGTCCACTGAATAAAGAATGAAAATATACTAAAACATGTACTGAAATATATTGAAAATATATAAATCAAATGCCAAAAAAAGTTGGGTTCAAGACCCTTTTCGTGGCATTTGCTCTACAAAACTTTTAAAAAACCTTCAAATAACATACTTGATTTGGCACGAAACTAATTCAATATAAAATCTTATTCGTTATGGTGATACAAGGTGGAATTCACATTCCACATTCATTTACCCACAATTTGAAATAGAATTTTCAACAATGAACTACACTTTTTGGCTCTTCTTTTGCTGTAAGTCCTTACGAAATATTCGATTAGTTGAACAGCTCCTGATTTTCTTTATAAAGTCACCATTTGCCTCTGGCAATTGGGTGTAGCTGCTCCAGCTGAGTTCAGCATTCGCTCCATTTCGAGCTCCAGTTCGAAGCAGACGATCAATGGGCAGCCGAGGACTATCTACGACTACCAGGTGCAGGATAATGTGGACCTTGTAAATGGACAGTTGATGCGCACAAGAAAGATCAAACGCAAATCGGATCAAATGAGCAAGAAAGAGGCGGCTCGTTTGAAATATAAACTTGATACTGGAGTGGCACGTTAAATATGCTGTAGGGAATCCTTGTTTTTTAAATAATTCCCAAGCAAAGGCAGAGTTTTATTTTAGGTTATTATTTGATTGCAGTGCAAGTTGTGTGTCCTCTATATATATTAATTTGTAGGCGGATAAACCTCTGCATTTCTAAATATTCCTTCTATAAAATATTCCTTATATTCTTTCTGCAAAACCTAAAGATATTTGACTTTTATGACCAGCACAACTATGCTAAGAGCTGATTAGGAAGGGTATCTGCTCCATGCTGTGATTCTACACCATTAAAAAGGATCTTCAAATAATTTACTAGCCAGCCTTTAGCCGAATTTCCCATCAAAATGAACCACTGAAGAAGAAGCTTTTTCCGAGCGTTTCCTTTTCAGTTGAACCCATCCAAACGCCAGCCCGTCGTAACCCTAATTGTAAATCATAGACGTTCGTCTAGAATGCAGATCTAGATCTACTTTCTAAAATATGGAATCCGTAATAAACTGGGCCAAGACCAGGGCGCCTTGTTGACGCAATTCGTAGATGCCGTCCAGTAGACAGATATCATCTACCTGTTTCTTGGGCTACCTGTTGGGATCTCTTTGCATTGAATTGCTCTAATTTGTGAAGGGTTTTCGTGTCGCTATGGGAATGAATGCCTTCGCCTTTGAACCTTAACTGGAATTCCGTTTTAGGGTAAAAGTGTCGCGTTTCATGAGTTTTAAATGGACCAAGACACTGCGTCGCACTGCTTGAAAGCGTTTCGTTTGACAGATTTATGCATACTTTCAGTTTTCTGTGGATCGTCTCGTCTGCTGCTGCTGGAAGCATCTCTGCTTGAGTTCCCGAAATGTCTGGTAATTTATGAGATGCATTTTGTTAGCTCAACACATTTTATTAGTTTTATTGCCAGGCCATTTGGAATGGATAGCCCATGGAATGTGGAAGAATTATTATGCTAAATGGTTTTTCGAGTGGGTTTTTGTATATGGAAAAAAAAGTGCTTACACAACCGAAAAAGCCTCATCACATTTGCAGAGATAAAAGAGTGTAAATTGAAGCTTATATGATCATCTCTCTTTAGACCCCCAAGAGACCTTCATTTTTATTTAATCTTATTTACATAATCCTTTCCAAGCGTATATTCTGACAATCATTTTTGCGCATCTCATTCTGCAAATTTGTCACGTAATCAAATATGAAATTATACCAAAAATAAATTTCATAAAAATTCACATGATATTTATATTTGCGGCACACGACAAAAACAAAAAAAAAAAGGAATACAAATAAATACACAAGCAGACAAGACATTTCTTTGGTATATCATCAGCCTTTTTTTTAGCCATGCCATCAGGCCCGTTGACACAAACGCCCACAAACAAAATGCTCCTTCAAGCAAAGCGAAAAAAAGGTCCAGCGACTCGTTTGTCATGTGGATGAGGTCTTTAATTTCTGTATAAATACGATTTGAATGTGGCTTTTTGTTTTAGCAAAGCAAAGGAACAGCTAAATCAACTTTCCATTGTTTTCAAGCTCAAATGAAAACGCAAACCCATACGAAATATACACAACTAAAATACTCAAAAATCGAAGCCACAAAAAATGAGCTCCAAATCGAACTCTAGCAAGAAAAAGTGCTGCCCCAAGGCGGTGCGCATCGGGGACATCCATTTGGGCGATAGCTTCATCGAGGATATGGGTAGCCGCTGCATGAGCGAGGTTTTTGCCGATGTTTGGTTCTTGGTCGAGAATCAGCGACTGCCTGCCCACCGTGTGATTTTGGCTGCACGATGTGGGTTCTTTCGCGTACTTCTCTACGGCTCCATGACAAAGGATCGCGAGATAAGACTGCATGTGCCATTGGCGCCATTCAAAGTGATTTTGTCATATATTTACACGGGCACGCTTTCCATTTACGCACTGCCCTTGGCTGCCATTGTCAATGTGTTGGCTGTGGCCCGTCTATATTGCTTGGAGGAAGTAGAAATGGCTCTGAACAAACGTCTCGAACAGAGTCTGCACCTCAACAATGTGTTCATGGTGCTGGATGCAGCACGCTCCAACTATCTGGAAGCTTTAGCCGCAAATTGCTTTCAGTTTATGGACCGAATGGCGTGCGAACTAGTCCGAGAGGAGTCCTTCCAACTGGTGTCCAAAGAAACGCTGGCGGAAGTGCTGAGCCGCGACACCTTCGTTGCCCCTGAGGATGACATTTTTTTGTTGGTATGCGAATGGAGTCGCCACCATCCGGAAGAGAACATCCAGTCGCTATTTAAGTTGGCAGGACTGCCACTCACGAGGAAGAAAGAAGTCCAGGTGGAGCGTCCGTCGGGCGGCTACGTAGAACCGCAAAAAATCCCAGAATATGTGGTCTGCCGTGCCACGTTATGGCCGGAGAAAGATGTGGCCTATGATAGATATTTCTTGCGGCGTATCCATGACATGCACAATGAAGTATTGATTGATCTGCGGCACTATTACACGATAAATTGTATACGACTTATGGAACGTCAAAAATCTCTGGAGATCTGCTGCGATGTGCAGATTTCTTGCGATCGCAATCGTTGGCATCGTGTGGGCAGGATAATTCCAGATGGAAGGCCATTGTCCGACGACTGGATGGATATCTACTTTGCGGAACGAGCTGTGCGCTACATACGAATTGTGAATCCGGAAACTGAACGCAACGATTTGTTAAATTATTTCGAGCTGCAAGCCAAGCACACGACAAAGATTCAATAGATCATTTCAATACACTAGAACTTTGCTTATCAGTCACTCCCTCCCACTTGTCCGGCAAATGCGACAGCTGCACAGGAAGTCGAGTGCGGGGAAGGCTTATCTGACAGATACAGATACCAAAAACGCAAATGCCGCAAAATGATGGTCTTTGTCTGGCTGTTGGCTGTTTAATATTGTTTATGGTTTTGAATCATTTGTTTGTAATTGGATCTTGATAATTGTCCAGTGGAAGGGTGACACAGAAACCTTTCCCCCCATCCTTAAAATTAGACGCATTTTATCAGCGATTCGTGCAGCTAAGCAAACAGCGCATTGTGTTTGTTGTGTGTTTATTTGTTGAACTGGTAAATATTAAAGCTCCATCCATTCATTCACATGAATCATAACAATCGACAAGGGAATGGAAAAGGGGTGGGACATTTGCATAGTCGGATCTCAGTGTGGAAAACTTCCAGTAAACATGGCGAAAAAAGTTGCTCCTTCAAGGAATGACTGCAGAAAGTAATGAAAAACTCATTTATTTATTGTACTTTTCAAGAGCACATCAAATTCGTTGCACACACAAATGTTTTTGCCTAAATTATGTTTTTGTTTACCTTTGTTTTCTTTCTTGCTTTCTTTGAGATTTTTTTGGGTAACGAAACTCAATCCCCAAACGACAATTAAACTTTGGCAGAAAATAAATTGTTTGGCATGTAAACTGATTTCCACTTTTGTGTATTTATGCGCTTGAAGAATGTTTTATGATTTGTACATTGGTAGAACTTGAAGATTACATTTGGAAACCTCTTCCAAACCTCTGCCAAAAACCAGCTGTCAGTCGATGCGCCTTGGACTGCCTCTTGACTCAGCTTGAAGCATTGCAAGTATTTTCAAATAAACAATGAATGAATGGCAATTTTTTTGGGTTCATTCAAGGAGATTTTTAGCGGCACAAAGACACCGCAGGAGCTGCCATGGACAATGCACCGCTGCCCAATGACTTCGATTGTCGTTCGTTTCCGTTTCCTGTCCTGCGGCGCAACGAATGCGATTTAATTTGTATTCGATACAAAAGTCATTTGTGGAAGGTGAGAGCCCGTTGCCGCTTCACTGTGAGTGCTGGCCACTCAGCAGTGAAGTGTTGGCCATCAAGGAGGCAATGGCAATGGGTATTGGCCAGGTGTTCGCTTGTCGGCAGGCCTTCAGGTAGGCCTTAGGGAGTCATAGACATAGTCCTTGGTAAGTGAAACGGATAAGATTTGGTTTTAATTAATTGATTAAACCCACACACTGAGTAGAGGCCTTAGTCACACATAGCAACCGGCTCAAACCCATAAAGGGGCCACGGCCTGGCAATTCATTAATTTGATGATGTCCTTTGCCAATCCTTTAGACCACACACATTCGGCCCTCTAACCCCCAAGCGCATTATTTAATAATCAATTCAATTCGTTCTCTCTCATTCATTTTGCAATCAATTAATTTGTCATTTGGCCGATGCTTATCAATCATTGATTGATTTCCGGCCCAGCTATTTGTGCTGTGCGGTGGCCAAAATCCGAAACACGCAACACACAGTGGGAGATCTTTTTAATCAACCGCCGCCACACACAAAATTAAACAAAAATCAAACAAAAGCTTCAGTCTTTTTTTATAATGTTTTTCGGATGTGGCTGATTATATTATAATTGTTGAAAATTTTCACCACAAATAAATAACCATAATGTGGGATTAAAGTGCTTCGAATCGCTCTTTTAGTACAACAAACAAAAATTCTCCATAAAATAATGATTAAAAATCCAACAGACAGCTTTTAAAACTGAATTATACTTTAATCAAATTCTTTCGCGGAAAATGTGTATTTATTAAATTGAATGGATACATTAAATAATTGAAGCCGATTATGCGCATATTTTTATTGGGAATTTTAACACTTTCACGCTTTCAAAAGGCTAATTGGTTAAAACCAATTGAAATGTATTTTATTAATCCGCTTATAGAGTAAATTATGACGGCAGCGGATAGAAGGGAGTGCAGTCCGCTCAGAAATGGAGTAGAGAGTATCGAATATAAGAGTTCATAATGAGTTGGCTTTGACTTGTGTTATTCTTTGGGTATAAGACACTTATGCGTGTATTTGTATTTGTCAGAGCTGAACACGTCTTTTCCTGTTCTTCACATTTTTGTTGTATTTCTCCTACGCGCGCAGTGCACTGGCAATTGTCTTATCTCTTGATCTTCACTTCATCGACGAGCTTTGCTGCTCTCAGGCCCTACCTGCTCTCTCAACTGCTGCCATGCTCAATTGCTCTCTCAGCAATGCCTTTTATCTGTCTCTCAGAACAACAAAATGAATGCTGGACACGACACCTTCGCTCTCTGAATAAAACGGGAAACGGGACTCTTGCTTAACCCTCTAGTACACACTCTACTACTACTACTAGAAATGTATTCATATAAACACTCAACACACTCTGCCACTGTTGGTTTGTCTCTTACAGATTTTCCATTCAATTAATTAACTTATTTTCTGATGCTTTTGGCCCAAAGAACCGACAATTGTCTGCGTACAGTTAGCTAATCAGTTAATTGTCTGCCCGATTTGAGGTTCCAGGTCACGTAATGTAAGTCCTGAAACTGTTTTGGTGCGTGAGAGGGCCTGTCTTGGCTTGGCTTACTTCTGCTTGAGTTGGCCCGAGCTGAGCCGAGCCATGGCCAATGCTTTAATTGTTTAAACAATCTCAAATCACACAAATCACGCGAGCGTAACAGTCCGATAAGGCACGAGTCCTGTGGCACGGACATTTGTTTGAGACCCCGCCCCCAACCCCTATGCATTTGCCTGGTCATTGTTTTGGTGCTGACGTCAATCTTTGACTCTTGGGATTGAGCATCTTCTCTGCTCTGCTCTGCTCGAATCGTCTGTCAATTCCCTTTAGATCTCTCTCTCTCTCTCTCTCTACTCTCCCACGCCTGTCACCGGCCTGTGGTTGTGGGCCGCTTCTTCTTTTGCGGTTTTCTGCTTCACGTTTTGCTAATTTCTCCACATTAATTTTCTTCACTCGCTGTTTTGGCCATTTTCTGCGGTCTCTCCATCCATGCGCCCGTATTTGTGTTTGTGTTTTGTGCTTTCCATCGAATCGAATCGAAAGTGAAAACTGAAAAGCTGAAAGTGTGAGTGGAAATTGATTTGCAATCAAACCCCACTTTGATTAAAGCATTCGGTTTGATTAGCTCTAATGAGGCAGCGCGCCTGGCAAGTGTCTCGGAGTCGATGGATGGTTGATGGGTTTATGCAACAATCAACTGTGAGCACCCCACCGCTTGCCACACACCCACAATGTGCCCCTCCGCCCCCCAACACTCTCTCCGTACGGGACCCGCACAGTTTTAGAAATTAATTTCAAATTTGTTTCTCTCAAAAAATAATAATGAAAAAAAAGTCAGCAGACCACAAAATTTACTCGCATTTCGGGCTTCTGTTTCTCAGATGTGCACCACATGAGATTGCTATACTCTTTCTTTTTGGTGTAAATTGAATTAAGAGTTAGAATGAGCGTAAGATAATTTTATCAGAATTTATCAATATTTTATGGGAAATATAGAGCTCATATTTATTTTTTTAGAGTATTCCTTTACCAATGGATTATATTATCTACTGGATCCGCTGCGCTGTTCGTATATTCATATCTACCTTTCCATCTATTGTAGTGTATCTTTGTTCTGCCCAGTATTCTATCTACTATAGAGTATTCATTAGCTCACTTTAATGTACATTAATTCCTCTCTCTCTCGTGGTGCTTTTGGTGTGCCACTTGTTCTGATTAACCCTTTGATGGTAGCACAAATAATTATAAATTAATGTGCTGCCAGCTGCCTTTTGGAGCCCCCCCTACCCATAACAGCCACCCCCTGCTGGGCACCATTGCTCTTCGATTCTTCAGTTTCCCCTTCCCTTCATTACCAATATGTTTTTTTTCTCTCTTTTGTTTTTTACTTTACTTTTTTTCTTGCTGTTCTTTTCGGTTGCTAATTTAATTAAGTAGCTTTTGTATTTGTTTTAATTATGCCGCTTTTGATGTTATTTTTTGTTTACATATTTTTGCGTAAAAATGATTGAATATCATTTATAATTTATATCGGTTTAATTGTATCCTTTGCTGTATTTTTTTGCCAATGATTGTGATTATATTTTATGAATTTTGCGGTTATTTATGATGTAATTAGTGCTATCATGCCTTTAGCTCTAATTGGTGGCTCTTTTGGCCACTCAATTGAGGTTTATGGATCAGCGAATTATTGATGACGGACGTGATTGCTGTCAGGTGGCATATAGAAAAAAACCCTTGAAAATTGCTAAACATGCATAGAATTTTCCACATTTGATTAGTGTGACTAATTAGTTGATGTTTTGGTGGCGTTTGTATTTGGGAATTATTTTTCAGTTAGTTGATATTTTTTCTTCGATGAAGCTTGTACCATTTCTATGTATGCATTAGGATATATTTTTGTTACTTTAGTTATAATTTACTTTAACTTTATTTCAAGTTATTGTGGGCTTTCCCTTTGTGCTGGTTGCCCAGAATCGCGAATGGTACGATTTTCACAAATACATCAATTTGCCCGTCATAGGGATTGCAACTTAGGATCCGGGCAGCTCCATAAACATACTAAATAATGTAGAATACGTTGTGAATATTTAAACGGTGACATAAAGAATATGTTTTATGGAGAACTTCAAGCGGAGGAACTTCAATCAGAAGAAGATTAAAAAAAGGATGGCTTGTTTCTACTTAGATTTATTTATATGATGATGAATAAAGAATGAAGCTTAAGGAGGAGTGTTTTCTGACGATCTATTCTTAGGTTTCAAGCTAAGAATTTGAATAAAAATATCACTTAAAGGATTTGTTGCTGCTTAATGTGATTAGTGCTATGGATAGTACGAATAAATATTTTTACTGAGAGAACTGAAAGAGTTGTATTCCAAAAGGCTCTGTCTAACTGGCAACCATCAATGATATCTTGAAATTTAATTAGAAAGCTTAATTCTGGTATCTTCAAAGTTATTTGCCCTTAATCTTTGTACAAAAAAGATCTTATACAAATTTCCTTTTGATTTACTGGCCCAAAAGCCCCACCCAAAATCCAACCCACGTTAAATTATAATTTCTAGGCAATTTTGAAAGGCCTACGCTCATTGACTTGCTACCGTTTTTTGGCGATTCCATTATATGTTTTGGCAAACCATTGACTCTACCCTTTCCCATGTGGCTTAAAACCGGCTCTTGGCCTAACAATGGCTCGGCCTTTGCCAATTTGTCCGTCATTCAAACACTCACGATGTGTTAACATGTAAATTGATATCTCGATTGAGAACGCAAGCAGCCAGGCTCTGGTACGGGGGGGATGGATAAGCTTAACGATCGACAGCGGATGAAGAAGGGGAAATATAAATAAATAAACCGATTTATATGCGCACAGACAATGAATAAACTCTGTAATGATGCCCTGCGAACGGATGAACCCCATCTAGTGCCCACAGAGCCAGACCCAGAGCCAGAGCCAGACCCACTGATCAATGAATCTTTCTCGTGTGGTTTTATGTTGTCCATTCCCATCCCATTCCCCTCTCGATTGGCCCTCCCTTCATTGTCTTTTGTGGCTTTTTGTCGTCAACCTTACACTAAGTTCATTGATAAAACTTGTTGTAGCTGTCGCTTCCTCTTTGTAAGTGATTTTTTCTCTCCCTCTCTATCTGTGTCTCTCTCTGTCTTTCAGTCTTTGGCATTTTTTCATTCAAATCCGGTCGGTGGTTGGTCTGGTCTGTTGGTCTCTTGGTCTGTTGGTCTTTTGGTCTCTATGTCGCTTGGTCTGCCGTCTGGTGTCGATGTCGCATGTGACTGCCGTGCCCCAGTAATCAGTTGATGTGGAAGTTGATATCGGAAATGGATTTGAGTAGCAAATATTTCACTTGATTTTGTGCTCTGAGATTAGTCTGAGTTTTTATTTATTTTTGTTTGTGCTGTTTTTTTAAGCCTACTCAATGGGAGCATGTTAATTTGGTAAACATTATATTTAAGTAAGGAAAAATTGCATGCAATGCAGATGGAAGGGGTAAAAAATAGAACCCATTAATAGCCTAAGTTATAGAGATGGTATCCATCTAAAACTTTTATTTTTCAAATTGAAGGTTAATTTGCTACAGCATTTACTTTGTTTTAAAAATTAAATTATACTCATATTATATTCGTAGTAAAGAAGCAGAGAAAGAGAATAAAAGGCTTTGGAAAATATGTGCAAATTCATACTGCAAATCGAATACTAGTAATAAATTCCAAAGAAGATTCTATCATAATTTTTGATTAAATAGGAAAGATCATGCCCAAAAATGAGCTGGTTATGATTTAATGCAATTCCTAATATTCCTAATAAATACCTAATATAAATTTTCCACTAGAATCTATCCATCTATATCATTCATAATCTTTGATTGAACCCTAAAATTTAGTAATGAAACTTGAACTTATTTCTTTGCAATTTTATAACTGCTCATGCTCTGGGGGGATACATTCAATACATAAAGTGCTCATGTAATACATTATGTTGCGAAAGAGAAGACATACATACATACATATATATAATGTGTATATATATACGTGTGTGCGTGCATTTTATGTGTGTGTGTGTGTGTGTGTGTGTGGAGGCCTCGTTAAGATTTAGATTTGAAAGCTGCTGCTGCTGCTTAGATCCCTTAGACCGGCATTGCCTCGGCAATGCCATCGGGTGCCATATCATCCAGACTGCCCTGATAGCCGAGAGGTTCCAAGGCCACTGGCACTGGAGCTGCCACCGGGGCTGCAACTGGGGATGGGGCTGCAATTGGGGATGGGGCTGGAGCTGGGCCTGGGGCTGGTTCTGGATCCGGGCTGGCGGAGAGTGCAACGAAATTGGCATCCGATTTCTCAGACAGCAGCATGGGCTGTGGCTGTGGCATCATTGGCGATGCAACAGGCATGGGGGAAGGCTCCGCGTGCGGCTCTGCGTTTGGCTCTGCATTTGGCTCTGCGTTTGGCTCCGCCTTGGGCTTGGGCTCTGCCACAGGATTCGGCTCTGGTTCCGGTGCAGGCGATGGGGCAGGTGCGCCATAGACGCTGTGCAGCACCGCAAAGGTTCCAACTATCAGAAAGACGGTGGCTTAGTTATTCTTAGTTAATGAAACGTTTGATCGAATGGTATTGATACTTTACCACATACAAAGGCGAAGACCGTAAGGAGTTTCATTTTCCTTCTGAATGAAGTACTGGCTGCCTGGGGGCAGGCTTTTATAGGCAGTTGCCAGTGGCCAGTGGTGCGACTGTAGGCAATAATCAAATTAGTTTTATGACCGGACAGGCACTCTGATATGATCAATATTTAAGTGTTTATTTTATGGAATATCGATAGCGAAATAATTAATTTAAATGCGGGGTGGAAATGGTTGGAACAAAGGTACTTTGAGGTACTGCAAGGGAAGCAAAAACTATACTCAAAGAAGGATTATTCCCTGCTATATTATATATTCGTAATAGGTGCAGGGCATTCCATTGGAAAGAGCAAACAATTAACAGAAATTATCTTTTTCTGGCTCTCTGCGGCATTCGCGCTTCTCCCAGTTGCTCCCAGTTTGATCTTTCACTCTCTTATTTTAGTTCTCTTTGTGTCAAAAGTGTATTTTACTATCGTTCTATGCACTTCTCATAAAAGGCACCTCAGATGCAGCTATTTTAATATTTATTCAATGAAGGATTTAAATTAATTTCAATAAAATTTCATTCCCAACTATTTTTTGTAAAAATTTCTGCTGCAGTATAAAGTTTGGGATTTAATTATTTATTTTATTTAAAAAACAAACACAATATACTCGTCGTAATACTATTCATATCAACCCAAGAAAAACCCTCCACATAGCTTCAAATATCGCCAGATATCCTGTACGGCTTCTTGTGCTTCGTTGATGGCGTCTTTTCCCAAGGAAAGAAAGTAGTCTGCTCGGCACCAGACACCCAGGCTTCATTTCCAATCAAACTGAGAATCACAGCTGCAAAAAAAGATGGTGGAATTGCAGAATATATTAAGTTTCATATCATATCACTTCCCTAAAGCGGGGCGAGACTCACCCATAACTCCGAGAAGCAGCAGCGACCAGTGCATATTGCTGCAGCAGTTTTCATACATCAAATGCGAGCTGCACTTTGCTCCATCGACACTTTATAACGCACTTTCGTAGCCATAGCCATAGCCATGGCCATGGCCAGGGCCCCTTAATGGACAGTTGGCGCTATAAAATCAATTTACAACACATCACAGCATCGAAAGTCATAAAAACAACTTTATTGATCGTTACAATTTCCACAGAGTGCAGGGAAAGTTCTAAGACACTTTGATTGGCCAGCGAGAAACAGAGAACACAACAGTCTGCTGAGAGTCGAGTACTTGCAAAGAGGTGACTCTTTCTAGAGGTTTCTTTTGCTCTCTCCTTTGTGGAATGAAAACCAAAGTACAAAGGGAAGTTGAGTTATGGAATTTTCCAGTGATGTTCCTAGAAGTACGGGCCTAGAAATTGATAGGAATAAATGTAGTTGGAAGCTCTTAGATTAGATTTAATTTACCCACAGCTTTGTCAACATATTTTTTGAGCTCAGTTGCATATGCATACAGAAAAGATTTTCCCATTCCATTTTCGAAGCTTTTCCGCATTTTTGCAACTCATTTCCTAATCGTTTATATAAGACCGAGTATAATAAATTACTTAAGCCAGCAGAACCAATGCCAATGCCATGCTTTTTCATTATAAAACCCCCGCCAAGTCTTCCTCCGAGTGCAGTCCATCTAAGATGGGTTCGATACGGAGACAAATACTACGCTTGGGGATCTGTAAGTAAATCAATGATCCCGTCTAGAATACTTCCTGTATTACATAACTGAATCTCTGGCTAGGCCTCTGGCTGGTGGCAGCCATCCAGCTGATCTCTGGCCTTCCAGCTAGGAAAAAGGATTTGGATGATCACTGCAGCGCCAGCTATCAGCCACAGCCACGTCTGACAGTGATTCAGCCCGGACCGGATGGCGAACTGCAAATCAAGGGCGGGATCATGGGGACTCTTCATGGACAAGGCGCACAGTACACATGAAGTTGGTCACAAGCCGCACGATTTGCATCCACAAATGGATCTCTGTCCAGCGGGCGATGCCAGTGGAGAGCATTCTGTGCACTATGTAAAGGTCACAGCATTTATACCGGTGCATATGAAACCGATTCTAGACTGTGGACATCAAGCACCAGAAGAAGACGTTCCTACAGAGCTTCTGCCGCCACCGCCTCCGCCACCGCCTCCGCCACCGCCTCCGCCTCCGCCACCGCCTCCGCCTCCTCCGCCACCACCTCCGCCGACTACAACTTCGCCGCCACCACCTCCGCTGACTACAACTTCGCAGCCACCACCTCCGCCACCGCCACCACCTCCGCCACCGCCACCACCTCCGCCTTCTTCTCGACCTACATCCTTCCCTCCCCATGGTAATCCCTATCCTTATCCCCCACATATTACTCGTCCAGAGATCATTAAGGATGGCTGCATTGACGACTGTCCCTAGTCCCAGTCCGAATAGGTTGTCCGACAATAAGAGATAGCTACGCAAATAAATAATATCGAGAGCTGTGCGTAGACAACTTTAATTCCAAGTAAATCTTTCCAGCGAAATAACATTTTTAGACTTAACTTCAACAGAACTCAGTGGGATAATGTTCTGTTCTGTTTAGAAATCCTAGCACTATGCTCAGCTAGCAGCTACGGTCGGGTTGCTCCTCGGGAGAGATTTAAATGTAGTTTCCATAAACTTTTGCTAATATTTTTTAGAGAATTTTGGCATGGATTTATACGCTTTCACTTCGATAAATAGAATGAAAGTTGGTTTATTTTTTAATATTTTAATGGATTTTAAAGCAGTGCAAATATATATCTAAGTATAATCGTAGTTATAGGACAGCTCCCTTCCTCATAGTATTTATTTGGAAGCAGACAAGTCGAACTTTTAAACACTTGGAGCTGGCCATTTGGTAAACACAGCGCTGTCCTTTTTCACGGTTGGATTGCCAGAGTTAAGCTGGACAGCTGCCACCAGCCAGATAACTAGCCAGAGATTCAGTTATATATTCCAGGACGTATCTATTGAGATGCAGGAACTACTTACAAATGGCCAACAGCATATGTTTCCACATCGACACCTGCATGGCTGGACTGCCCTTGGGCCAAGGCTGTCAGACAGATTTTAAAATGTTAATAGAGATTTGTTCTGCTTGATTATTCTCTGTCTTATATAGACGATTGCAAATCGGTTGTACAACTCCCCAACTGATGCATTTCCATGCTTTCAAATGGCATGAGAAATACACTTTGGGCACATTGTTTTGTGAGGCCTTAATATGATTTGAAAAGTTCTTCGAGCTTAAGGCTTGTGCATTATAAAACATTTATGGGATTTGTGGGCACCCCGCCCTCACCCGTGGACGCCAGTGTCTTGGCTGCACCCAAAACAAATAACTTTACGAATATTTGAAAAGTTTTTGTTAGTTTGCAGAGTTCTTCTGGTGGAGTTTCAAAGTTTTCCACACCACGCGCCTCCCAAAGCATGAGCCCCCCTGCGATTCTACCAAAAATATTATTTAGACATTAATATGCGGCTGGGCATGCATTCTGGAATGGAAATGCAAATGGAAATGGAAGTGGAAATATGTGTGCTTGTTGGGCAGTGTAAATAATGGCTTGTAAATGATACTGTTTATGGTCAGCGGGAGGCTGCCCCGCTGCATTGACACACATATCACCCATTGAATATCGATGATAACTGGACCCCAAAGTATCTCATGTTGTAATCGAATTACCGCTAAAGATACAGATTTCCCAACATCAACTCATAAGCGGGGGAATTAACATAATTGGAGGCACAAATCGGTTTTTAAATTGAGGCTCATTTATGGCTTCAATCGAAATCAAATGGAAAATGGAAAATAAATACAATTTTGCAATAAAAACAAAGCGAAAGAAAGAGACAGAAAGAGATCTGAAATATTTTAGATTGCCTCAAAGAGAACATGCATCCAAAAGTATCTCTTCCTACATCTAAAAGATACTTTTCGCGGCAAGAAAAGGCTTAAAAAAACTTCCATTTTACTGCTGTAGCGAATGTCGCGACAATTTGTTGTGCCTGAGCGATATTTAATGTTGATTTATTACCTGCAATCCGTGAGATACAATTGCTTGCAGCAGTCGTTGTGTGTGTGTGTGTGTGTGTGCGATTGAAAATTGAAAGTTAACCGAGTGCTAAGCCAACATTAGCTCAACGCTGAAAGTGAAATTTTGCGCCATGAGCATCGCATTTTTAAAGGCATTATTAAAAGCGTTCTTGGCCCGAACATCAGCCTCATTATTAACTGGCGAAAACCGACCAACAAAACAACAAAATGAAAACGAAAACGTTTCGCACAATAAATCATCCAGCATTAATATATCATTTTAATTATGAAAACCGCTCCGACAGACGGCGAATAAAACAACCGACAAGACAAACCAAATTCAGAATTGCTTAAAATATGAGATGAAGCGCAGAACGAAGCAAAACAAAAATAGAAATAAATATAACGTTGCACATCTCCTCTGCAGAGGATGAGGCAACTTCCAAATAAGTCTGGACAAAGCGATATTTTATTTCTAGGGAATAACTGAAAGCGGAATAAATAACGAAAAGATTTAGCTGATACTCGTATTTCTGCAGACGTAATCGAGGAAAATTTATGCTGAAATATCTGCTAAAGTATCTTTCAAAATGTATTAGACTTCACCTCTCATTAATTTCAATTTAAGGTGCACTTTAAAATGCCTAATCTCTTCAAACGTCAGCTCCAAAAAATCGCTTTTATTTTCCATAATTCTTGGCAGCACAAAATTCGGTATAAATCAAATTAATTTTCGACACCACACAAAAAACCAAAATAAATAAATTCTATGGAAATCGTATGAAATGAAAGCATAAACCAGCGCCGAAAAAGCATTGAATGCAAATTCCAAATTCGCAGTAAAACATTTGCCGATGCCCAAAGTTGGGGCTCGACTCCCGTCGATGAGTTATGAAGGCCAAGTGATGTTTGTTTGGAGCCTTTGAACGCCTTTCCGCTTGAACTGGCCAACAACAAAAAAAAAAAAGGACCTGACCACCACCTGACGACAGCGGATGACAGCGGATATGCCCAAGACGTTGTCTCCCTTCTGGTCTGGTCTGGTCTGTTCTGCTCGGATCTGATCTGCCACCTGTTACCAATCAGCTGCTGTAAAAGTTTTGCTTAAAGTTTGTTTCGGTTTTTTTTATATTTAGGGTTTGGCTTTAATAAGGCAGGGGTTGGGGGCTGCAGCTCGTGGCACGTTGCCACCTGAGCAGACGCCGCAATCGGAAGTCCTTGTTTATGACATGGATACGGCACCATCGCATCAGGAGAAGGAGTATATAGCCAGCGGTCATACGATATCAGCTGCCACCTGGTTCATGGTTTTTTGCTGATCCTCCGATAAGGTCAAGTGCTCTTCAGGGGGCCATAAATCGATGTGGTTACTAGATGATCGTTTAGCGGAGAGAGCACTCCGTCAGAGTGGATTGCACAATCATCTACCAATCATCTCTAATACCACTTATTCGTATCTAATGCATCTAAAGCGGCTCTAAGAGGCATGCCACTTGCCAGAGCATAACAGGGGGCTGGGTCCCTCAAAATGTGAATAGAATTATTATTGTTGGTTCTTGTTGTATCTGAAAGTGCCGGCCACTTGATTGATTGCCTCAATTGTAGTTCAAGTCTTTTGCTGCTGCTGCTGCTTGGTTTTTTCTCATATTTTGTGTGTGTTTTTTTGTTTGTATGATTTACAGCTACTATTTATAGGAAATGTGCAGAGCACGCAAAAAAACAAGGTACGAGTATTTGGCGAGGGGAAGTCGGCATCGCATCGCATCCCAATTGACAGACGGAGAGCAGCAGCGGCAGATGCAAGATGCAAGATGACAAGAGGCAGCAGAGGCAGAAGCAGTAGCAGAAGCAGAGTCTGAGGCAAGTGCACCTCTTTATACATATACAGATACATATACAGAGTGCCCCAACAATTTTGTTTACAATTGGAGCACGTCTGTTTTGGCTGCGGCAGCTGCTGACCAACGGAACGAACGGTCGTTGGCCATTAACTTGCAGCCGTCGAAAGCTGAGTCGGCAATTACAACATGATATACAGCAGTACACATATATATACAGATATAGGTACATATATATATATATATATATATAAAGAATGAAGTTCTGTAACTGGAGCATGCTTTCGTCTGCAGCTCGCATCTCGAGGTAACATAACACCACCCGCTTTGGGGGAGAGAGCGAGAGAGCAGCCGCCCGTGAGGAGTCGTAGTCCCGTACTTGCAAGCCCCCTGGCATGGCTGCTGGTGGGTTCTGTGTACTTTTCACACGCTCATGTGAAAAGCGTGCTACGATAGCATTTTCATTTCCACACCCATTCTATACAAATATTTAACTGTTTGACAAAGGAATGCCAATGCTAATATGTTGCTTCCAACTGCGACTGCGACTACGAGCCATAATTTTGAATACCCTGGAAGGGGTGAAGATCTCAGCTCAGGCTGGACTCCTGTACTTCCTATAGCTGCTTCCTATTGAAAGATGAAATTGATTTAATGATTTCTGTAAGTGTTACTGTCCATCACAACTGAGTTCCCAGTGGAAATAAGTGAATGAAAATGGGTATAGAAAATTTCTGCATTTATTTAGGTATTTTTAGGTTGATCTGCGCACGTACTGATCCGCTCCCTAGTTTCAAGGGTATCCAAGCATCGTTATTCTTCGATTAGCATTTCATACCGCAGTTCTTCTTGTTCGATGCCCTCCTAATTAGGGCCTGATTCATGAATTCTTAATTGCCATACCCTGAGCTAGTTGCATAAGCTTCCATCATCTAACATCATCTAACATCTACCATGCCGTGTTTCAGGCTAATTAAATCAATCTCAATCGTGGGCCAGCAGCAAACCGCATTAGTTCCGCATTTTTCGCACAAAGTTTTTCACAACTTTTCGAATCTATGCATCCATCCGTCAGCGCCATCCATCCGTCATCTCCATCTATCAAAGATCTAATGAAGCTGAGACTTTGGCCCATCATTCGTTTTTGCCATTTCCTTATAATTCGCAAATTATCGAAACCAAAAAAGTTTCGGTTTTATCTTCTTGTTTTTTTTTGTTGTTGTTGTGGGGGTTTCTGGTTCGTTGATGATAATTTCACTTTCATTAATAATTATATTTTTTTTTTGGACTCTGTGACTCTGTCATAATTAATTTGGGTCTTTTTTCTTGTTGCTTTGTTTAATTTTAGTTAAATAAATCATGGCAGACGAAAAGCGGCGAGAGAGAGGGGAAAATTATGACAATGTCTGGGTTGGATTTGAAAATTACGTTTGACTTTTTGACTTTCTTTTCGCTTCGTTGGCTTTTGTGTGTGAGCGCGAGTACGAGCATGTGGCCAAAGTTCAGGGGTTTATTTTATTACATTTGCTTTTAATAGCAAGTCCAAGTTACGAGCTGCCGTAAGAGTCTTTAACCCATAAATGGCCAGAAACGTGCTCATCATAAATTTTTGAAGTAAGTTCTAGCTATGAATTATGGTAATTTTTTGTTGGTAGCTTGGCTGAAGCATGCGGCGTACTCGTATGTGGTGTTTATTAATTTGCTTTTAAAGTCTAAGGTGGAAATTTATGGGAGGCCCAAGTTATTTCATTTACCTTCAAGTAATTTTATATATTTTTTAATGTTTCTTTTGGTTTTGGTCTGTCTTTAGGGGGCCTGTTTCAATGACATCGTTGTATGTTTTATGGTATCTGCTTGTTGCTTATATTTTAATTTAAAAATAAAAGAGAGAATTTATGTAACATATGGCTGGGTACAGTGTCATAAAATACTGTCAGCTAATTTTGATTTTTCGTTTAGGCTTCGTTTCACTTAATCAACGGAGTTTTTCCCCTGCCTCTGTGTTCTCGAACTCTCTGTCTGCCTCGCCCTTTCAACTTGGAGCACCATCCAAGCCCATCCGGCGTCACTCAACTGAGTCTGGCTGGTTGTTCTCTCTGGCCCATCCTCGGCAACCAATTTTCCTGTGTGGAAAGCAAAGCCCACATGCCGGTCAAAATCGAATGGGAAACTAGTTTTCCTTCATACAATCGCCCAAGAACGCCCACTGTACGGAGAGCAGGCACCGCAATACTTCAAACATTGAGCGCATGCGTGACAACAACCCACACACATGAACGAAGAGAGCGACTGCACACCTACGCTTCTGAGAGAGTAAGTCTGGCAGCTAGCACGAGAGAGAGAACTAAAGCAGAGAGAGCTAGCAGCACCATGGCTGGCTAAAGCAGAGAGAGAGCGAGAGCTAGTCAGCCCTTTGAGTTAGCTCGATCTGCCTCTCGCTCTTCCACATGCTTCCGCTCTCAGCATGGCTGACTGAATGCAGAGTATGTGCATGTGAAGTAAGGTATACGCTCGCTTCAAGCGTGCATACCATATAACCTCACCTCTCTGCAATAGACCTTCGTTCTCATGCTTGCTTGCTGAGTCTGAAACAGGTTAGACCTCGCTGCCGCTAGCGCTAACGCTCAAATCGCTTCAAAACATTGCCGAGTGCGGTTCGTCTTTTCTTTCGTCGCCGCTTGCCCACGTTGTTGTCATTGTCGGTGTCGCTGCACTGCTTTAACGGTACATCAGAAGCTTATCAAAACTGCACGCGAAACTGAAAGTGTAACGAAAACGAATTTTTGGGAGCAAAAAAGTGATCAAAGAATACATTCATATACGAGGTACTGCTAATCAAAACTGTGACTAAAAGGGCATATCGAGAAATCACTGCACCTGTTTCCTGTACATCTGTTCGGTTGCTCAAGTGTCGCGGCTCCCCTGCGTACCCGATGCGGCACGTACGCACCTTTGGCTATGGCTACGCATAAAAATGCGGCGTGTATGTAAAACAAAGTGAAGTGCGCTCGTTGATAACTTAATGCAAGCCGAAGGGCCATAAAAAGAAGCAACAACAAGAAGTTAGAGGAGACGACGGCCTTGTGTTTGTGGACTTGTTCTTCTGCGTTTTTTTCTTCTTGGAGCCATCCATCAAAGTCAGAGACGGCACTAAAAATCTACTAAAAATCTTGGGATTACACACCATACCAGACCATACATCGTGAACCTATTTGGATATAAAACTCTCTCTCTCATCCGCTCTCAAGGTAAGCTGGTGAAGCTCAAGTTCTTTTTGCAGATCAATCAAATTCAACCCAGTTTTCGATTGGGATTATCTATGTGGTTCAATACGCACTCTTCCTGTAGAAAGTGTGTGGATCGATCAACTTGTTTGCGGCTCATTCTGATCTGGTTTATTTAGTTTTTAGTTTTCTTTTTCGTTTTGGCGAAAGTCTAGAATTTTCACTAAATCACCAATCGATTTTTCAATCAAATAAAATCTCGCAGAGTAGAGTTGACTGAACCCCGAGAGTCGTCTGGTGCTGCCACAAGGGAACCGTTGTGGCACTTGGCAACTCATTTCCGTTTCCCCCTACGTAGATCATCTTGTGGCGATTATAATGCAAATCCTCGTAATGCCCATGTCATTGTCCGGTTCTTTGTGTGTCGGCGGAAAAATCTGCAACTGAACAACAATTAATTTTTCAACATTTTTATGCAAATATTTCATGGCAAAGCCCCCTCAAGGGGGCCACACACAAAATCGGACAAAAGACCTTCCCAACTATTTACGAAAAATGCATAACAATTTTATATGTAAATTTTCATCAGTCAAGTGGCTTGCCTCTCTTAATTAGTCAGAGAGTTTCGTTATTTTTAAATGATTATAAATGACATAAAGCTGGGTATTTGAATTAGCTTTGGATTGGTTTATGATGGCATCCCTGATGGATATCTCAGTTATGAAAACCCATTTCCATTGTTTTTTAAATGCATATTCGATGGCTAACAAGTTCACATGGTTAGTCGTGATTATTTTGATTAGTCTTTTGGAGATTGTACGCATTAAAGTTTTCCCAGTAGATCCATTAGGAATACCTTCAAATGCTTATCCCTTTTTTTTGGCTCTAATCCCCGCTCATATTTCATTCGGTTGCTCCATTTTGGTTACTATTGAATGTTTCTCTCAGAATTTCAGTCGTTCCCATCGCCATTACTCATTCGCATGACAGAAGTTCTCTCACAGCTGAGATCTTTGGCTAATTAACGTAAATTAGTACACACAAATTTCAAGGGAGAAAAAAAACGCGCAGAAAAAATGAACATTTACATCAGCAAACAAAACAAAAAACCAAAAAAAAAAAAAACGCAAAGTCAAGTCCAGTCCAGTCTCGTATTCAAATGAAGCTCCCAGCTCCCGGCGCTGACAGAAGCTCGTCGTCTTGTCATAATAAATGACGCGGTGGAAAAATTTCCCGATGTGATGTCCCAAAGCGGTTTTCGGTTTCCACCCCAGCCCAACCCGGTGGCTTTTCACTTCACTTTCAGGCAATTTTCTTGTGTGTGGCGTGGAGTTCATGGAACCCAAAAACGTTGGACATTGAATTAATTTCCTGTCTCCTGGCAGCGAGTGTGAGAGTATTTTGTACGACATGGCTGGACACACGAGGGTACCAATGCCAGGCACGTATCCTTCTCGCTTCTCGGGCATTAACAATTTGTACAACTTGTTGGCATTGTGCGCTTCTATTTGGCTAATTAAAAATCAGGAAATGCACGGGAACAATGCACAGAGCAGGGTCTGAGAGGGTCTCAGCTCTAAAATGAAAAGCAGCAGGGAGCCAGCCACGCACCCATGTACGTGAGAGATTCGCTTTGGATTCGCCTACCTGCTGCTCGTGCGCTACTGTCAAGTGCGGTTTGCTTTGGCTTAGCGCCTATTCTTTCCACAAGGATTGTAACAGGTAGAGGATGCAACTATTTGGAGACGTGCTGCTGCATGGAAGGATATTCGCCTCATTTGATAATTTGATATTGCACCCACGTCCTGGCCCACAAAAAGGCGTTTTAAAAGGGAAGTAGTCTATTGATTGCGGGGCACAGGCAGAGAGGAAGTCTCTGCTCGCCTCTCATCGCTCGATGGTGGTCTGCTGCCGCTGCTGTCCATCATTTATCTTTCGCTGGAGATCTAGTGGAGAGGCCTTCGCTTATAACTCAATTCGTACTAAATGCTGCGATGTTGCGATGCTGGTGGAAACATGAACGAATGAAGATGTCTTTTGATATGATCTGTGTGGAGTGTGTGTGGAGTTGTACAAACGAGTTTCAGTTGCTATTTGCTTCTAGAAGAATTCCAATGAAAGGATTGTTGTCTTGCAGAAGGAATTGTAGCGCTCTACGATCAATCCGTAAACGTTTTGTCGTGTATAATCTGCCAGCTTAATGGTATGCCGGGGCGGGGGAATATAGCTTTATAGCTTCAGGAAGTTGTACGATTTCCATATACAGTTATGCACACAAAAGGTCTATTGTCTTTCAAATGAAACAGCGGCACACCCACAACCCATACACACATTGTACGGGCATGTCCCGCCAATCGAAAGACAATTGAAACAGAAATTGCCATAAAAATTGTGCCACCCGGACTTTTGCTTACACGAATGTATCGCTGTTGCTGTATCTTTTTTAGTGGCTCTACCCCCCACTGCCCCACTCAATCGTCACTCGTGTCATAAGCAAATTTTTCAAAATCAATTTGCAATTCAATGAGACGATCAGCGACTGACTGCCTCTGCTCTGAGCTTGGAGGCTAACAAAAAAAATAAATATATATCAAAAGTATTCCGAAATTCAATTGAATTGAAGTCAAGTCGGGGGTTTTCGTACCTCGTTTACCATTTCATGCTAACTTGGCTAAATTACAGCGAAAAACACACTTAGTCAGCGCCTTTAAAAGTCCCAGTCAGAAATATATTATATGTACAAGGTGTATAGGAGGGGCGGGTAGGGGTATATTTTATTATAAATTATGGCACCAAAATGTCAGCAAAAATTGGAAGCTTGACGACGCTTTTTTGTGTGCGGCTTTTCATATCTCTCTCCCTCTCACTCTGGCTCTGTCTGTCTGTTTCGACTCTGTTTGTGTTTTTGTCGACAGTTGGTTTTTTGTTAACAATTAATTAACAGAAAGGCTAAGTACACAAAATCTGTTAGCGGTTTATTTGCTTGCGAGGCTGTGAAATGCGAGTGGGCCATAAAACAATTATAGAGCCACCGGTTTTCTCCCTCTGCCTGTGTGTGTGTGTGTAGGGGCCTTCTATATACAGTGAGAACGATTATACATTGGTGGAATTTGTGTTAAGTGATTCGGTATTGAATTTGCTTCTAGGGAAATCTACTATTAGTCATCGAGTGGCTGAATTTGCAAATCGAATTTAAGATGAGTTAAGCGGAATTTCAAGCAGTAAGCAGAGGAATTTAAAAAGTTGCAAGAGCTTGGCAGAGGAATTTGAATAGTTGCCAGCGGAATCTGTGTAGTTGGAAATGCCATTTGAATAGCATTTGGAAGAGGTATGTGGAATAGTTGTTGGCTGCCCACACGAGTGCTGGTTTTATTATTTTACAATGAAAGCTATTTAACAAGAGAAGATGTGTCCAAGTTTCTATGCCCTAATCCATATACTAGCTACCCCGAGCAGCTCTTGGAAGCTAATTTCTCCCTTAAGCGTCTCGCTATGCATCTTGCACAGCAAAGCCCTCTAAATGTTCCTTGATCGTCAGCTAAATCATCCATTAGCCATAGCTTTGAGGCTTTATCTACATACAGTCTCGAGGCCTTTTCCAAGGCTTCTGTTTTTTATGGCCCATCAAGGTTTTATCTTGAACTTTCTTCTGTCACAGATGATCTTGTTCCCTTTTGTTTTTCTCACTTTTTGTTTCCCACTTTTGCCCCACACTTTTCCTCACTCACTCACTCAGATGATCCATTAGGGTCAGCAGCTTTAGTGTAGCTTCTGTGTTGAGGTTAACCTTTCCATTTGTGCTGGCCTAGAGGCCTCGTAAAACTTTCGTTTAACTGCTAAATGTATCTCACAGTTTCACGCCTTATCACAATGAGAAATCATTGTCTTAAGATTTACTTTCTATCACGTGCTTCCCTCCCACACCACGGAACGATAGAGAGAGAGAGAGTCAGAGAGGAAGCGAGAAATTCTCACGCCCTGCGAAAAGTTCGTCTCTCGTTTGCAGTGGCAGTGGCAGTGGCTGTCGCTGTTGCCTGTGGATGCATGCCCCAATGGAAACGAAAACCACAAAATGCAACCGCAAGTGGTTTCTGGGCTTGTTGTTTCTCAGGTCCCTCCTCTATCCTGGGATCCCTGGGACAGGAATTTGTTGGCAGAGCCTTGGACAGGGCCAGAGCAGAGCCCCCTACCCTCCCTTCCCCCCTGCTTAATGCACTGTGGGAATGCGGAATGTTGGGGCTAAAAGTTGATTGACTTACTTTTTGTTGCCTGCCTTGCCACATCCCTTTGCCCCCGCGTGCGTTCCCTGCGTAGTTTCTTCTGTGGACAACTTGGGGAATCATTAACTGCAAAACTGCAACTTTTACTTGCCCCCCCTCTGCAACGTGCCCTGCCCTGCCCCTGGCCCTGCTCCTTCCTGCATTCGTTTGCCTTTCGTAATCGATATGCGTGTAACACCCTTTTTGTAGGTAGCTCTCCAAAGGGCCGGAAACTCTACAGTTTAAAGCCAAACGAAAAAAAAAATTAAAAGAGCCTGGAATCCACTTTGGAGCTCTATTTGAGCGTGATTAATTCTCTGTACATCAGTCAGTGCCACGCCACTGCCATTGCCATCAGTCGGATGGCTAAATGCAAACACTTGGCACATCAGGCGACATTCAGGACATTTCAGGGGATACCAGCACTCAAAAAAAATAAATAAAGAAACGAAAAAAGAAGGAGGAACTCTTTACACAATTGCAGCTCTTTTTTTTTTTGCTGTGTCCCTTCTTTTGACAAATTAACCAACTTAAAAGCTGTTACTGCCGCTGCCGCTGCTGCCTGCACTGCACATCCACAGAGAGGGCTACTGCCGTTGGGCTGCCAAGTGACAAGTTGACGTCTTTCTTGGCACATCATATACTCCACTGCAGCAGCTACCAGCAGCAACAGCAACAGCAGAGGGGCCCACAGAATGGGGGCAGGGTCTGCTCTGGTTTGCCAGCAGGAAGCTCCTCTTCTCCCAGGCGACTTAATTGTGCGTTTGCAAATTTGTGTGAGAATCGCTTGTGGAGCAGCTCCGTAGCTGTAGCTGTCCTTTTTTTCGTTCTTTTTCTTTACTTTTTGGAGCATTTTTTTTGGCTGGCAGTTGGCTTTTTGGCAGTTGGCAGAATTTTTGCAGAGTTGTGATTGCTCCTTGCAATTGGTTTCCCCAGTCGAGAATGATTTGTGTGGGGAATGGAATGGAAATCGGGATCAATTTACGGGGAACTGCAAGAAAAAGAATGCAATATCTATCCAGTGAGCTGAGCTCCCTTTGAGTAAACAACAACATGGATAAAATCCTATAAATACGCGTACAAATCTCTGAACCCTCAGTGCCTTGAACCACTCTCTGGAATAGCCGTCAGACTGCTGCCCCATAAATGCCAATGAATCACTCGCCCACACACCAAAAAAATATAAGAGTATAAAGTGCAACATAAGAATATATATATACACATACATATACATATGTATATGTAGCTGTATATATATATTCATAATGCTTATCAGGCATATAGTAGGCACAAGGCCTCTCTACTGTTCGGGCCCACGCTCTCCAGAGATATATCAGGGAGTAGACTTAATATTAAAACAACTTAATCGACACTTGAATAAACAGAATGAAAGGGCAGACCCTGCCACAGATCTTCATCTGCGGGATGAAAAGAAATATGGAAAATATTAATTGTTTGTGCTCTTAAGTGGAGAGAAGGCGGCCTCTGCTTCGCTTCAGCTTTTTGCAGCATATTTATGGAATATGCTTATGGAATGGACTTAAAAATAAATACCAGACAGTAGATGCAGACAAACAGGCAGGCAGGCAGGCCGGCAGATAATTCCCCCCAAGATCATAACTTCATTAGGAGTTTTTCTTGGAATTTCGGTGAAGAATAATATGGGGGAGAGATCTGCTCTCCATCGATGCATTTCCACTGCACACTCCGGGTGTGTTTTTTTGTTTTTTTTTTGTCTTTAGAGGCCTTTTGTGCCTTGTGCATATTTTATTTATGATTAGTTTTTGTGTCTGTTTTGACTTTGAAGTCATTAGAGGATGGATCCAAGTGTGGGATAGTCGTTTGTTGTGTCTGTTTTTCAGTTGATTTATCCGAAACAAATGTGCAATTTGTTTTTCTGAGCGGAGCGGCGACAACACAATAGACGAAAGACGACCTTGCCTTGTGGACTGGGAAAATCGTATGCTAAAACTTTTGTCTAGAATTTGAATAGAATTGCAATTTCCCAAAAGCACAAAAGCCAGAGCCCAAAGCCCAGTGAACTGCAATTTAATACACAGAGTGGCAGACACACAGGTGCGGCAGCCATTGAAGGGGGTGGCACAGTGAAATTATCCAAAAATAGAGCATGTTGCAATAATTTATTGACAACCACAAAAGAGAAAAGAAAAAAACAAAACCTCTGCATCGTGATTTTCCAGTGAAAAACTGTGGAAAACCCATGCAACCGAGAATTGTGTAAAACATAAGAGAGAAAATATCCATACATACATATGTATATATGTATGTGTTCATTTGAAAATCGAGAACTTTTGCTCTGAATTTATAATTTCCGCCAAGAGCTGAAAGCTTTATGTGATTTTTTAGATTTTTTAAAATTTGATTTTAAAATTTATGAGGCGGCAACGTTTTTATTTTTTCAGAGCCGGAGCTTCAATGGAGCTTCAGACCAATGAAATATGACAGGATTTTAACAGATTTATGAAGCGTACATATGAATGTATTTGTTTTTTCGGTTTTGTTTCAGAGCCAACTAAAAAGCAAAAATAAAAAAGAGTAATGCAAATGGAAATTTAAATTGCTCTAAAGGATTTTCTTTATGCGTTAATCAATGGCAGTTGGCAGTGTGCATTATTCAACCAAACAGAAAAAAAAACAAAAATGGCTTTTACAATAATTAATTTCAACAACGTGGAAACGGCAGCTGTAGAGGGCTTTTCATGCCAATGGAAATGCCAAATAATTGTTGAATGCTCTTCAAACGTATTGAAAACTATTTATGCTACACAAAATACAAGCACTCGGGAGACTTTTCTTGTGTAAAACCCATTGAAAATTGTTCAGTTATTCCACTCAAATATAGTTCTCCTTTTCCCTTAGCTAATGTACCAGGTTTTAATGCCCTCCAATCTGTTGCACACAATTATTTTCATTTTAATGCTTTGAGTGCCACCAGCCCACCCAGCTATGGGTTTGTTCTGCTGCTTAATTAAATTAAATATAATGCAAAATATGGAAAATGAATAATTGATTTATTAATTGAACAACAATTGAGTTTAATTGAGTGTCATATTGAGATTTCCTCACAGTATTCCGCGGTACGAGAACGCATTCTTTTAATGTGCGAGAGCATACAGCTGTGGTCATAATTATAGTGCAGTTGAAACTTAGATATGGAATATCTTGGAAATGTTGTTTTTTCAAATGAATATATTTGATTTTGGTGACCAAGAAATCTGTCTACAAGTAATTATTAAATTATTAAATTATTAAAAATTTTTTGATATTTTACAGCATCAAAATAGTTGATAAAATAAAAAAATATAACTCAAATGAAAGCAGCACTTTTGCATATATTTCATGTAGTACCAAGAGTACCTTTTATTTTTTCCGCCACTGTAGATATAAACATATTTCATGTATCTGATGCTGCTGCTGCACTTCCGACTGCCCGGACAGGAAGAGATGTCAAGTGGCAAACAGCAGCATCAGCAGCAGCAGCAGCTGCCACTAAGCGCATTAACAGTTAATGCATCATAGATTAATGGCCAGCGCATATTTGCACTAAATACCAGGAGATGCAACTTTTTTACCTGCCCCATCAACAACAACAAGAAAGCTGCAACGTCATTTAGCAACAAAATTGCCCAAAGGCCAATCACCTTCAGCAACATGTCCCCGCAGCAGCAGCAGCATACAGTACAGTGTTGACAGACAGACGCGGAAAAGCGCAGCAAAAGTCAAAGACCGACAACAAATGCATCATACTGTGAATGCGCGAGTGTGTGTGTGTGTGTGTGTATGTGTGTGTGACTAAGCGTCGACGCTAAAGTTTTGTCGCTAACTGCAGCGTCGACGCGTGCTGCTTTCGCGGCGTCTGCAAACTACGTCAAAGCGTGACAAATAGCAGAGAACAGAATGAAAGATACAGAAAGTAAGAGAGAGAGAAAGAGCGAGAGAGAGAGATGGGTTGTTCTTTGCTAGCGGTAGTTAGTCACTTGCTGCAGGCCTTGGCTTGCACTAGAGATGATCACGTGACTGATAGAAATTGCTTTTAATCAGCTCACTAATTCTTTTTTTAGTGGATTTTATGAGCTTAACAACTTCCAACCAATTTCGATATTTAGGAATAAATAATGAATAAAATATATAAATATCGTCCAAGCCCTTAAAGATCGTTTCTACATACATATGTATGTAGATCCTCTCACATCACGCGTTCACATCTAGCAGTACCTGAAGCAGATGCAGATGGCATGTTGAGCAACATTTCAAGTGAATCTGTTGCTTAGAGGAGGCAAGAGGCAGAGCATGCTGGAGAACTTGTTGCTGGGCAAACATTGAGATACGTAACTGTAAGCCTCTTTAGACGCAGCCGCCACAGCCGGAGATAATCAGCAAGAAGTAGAGGCTAAAAAAGGCAAAAATGTTAATTTTGTTTGCTTAGTGGCACAGAGGGCGGACCTTAGCCCATTAGGCTGTGGCTGTAGCTGTAGCGCGCAAAAGTTGAAGTTCATTTGGACCAAACAAAAAAAACCAACTCCGATTCGAGAACATTTCATGCGTAATTCCATTTTGTACTTCGTTTTGGCGCTTGGAAAACCGAAAAACTAGTTTAGTTTAATTTGCCAAGTTCCCAAGAAACTCGGACAAGCGGCAAACGGCAAATGGCAGACGCAAAAGGCAGAAATGAAGCTCTGGTCTGGAGCTCATTAAAATACTAGAAAATTGCCTTTTTTTTGCCGGGCCCCTCTGGCCATTCCTCAGCATTTTCGGGGGTAATTTACGGCCAACAGAATTGAAGTTAAACAGAAAACATATTTCCAGAGACACAATCAGCTTCCTGTCCAGAGGAATGTCTGCGCTACAGATTCGAATTTGTTGGAGACAACAAAAGGAATCTTGTCCACTCATGCCTACAAATTGTCGAGTTGACAAAATATGTATCGCTCCAACCGAACACATTCTCTCTTCAATGGCCTCATAAATTCTCTGCTCAATTTGCCACTGTAAAAAAGGCGCAACAAACAACTACAATGGAGAATGGGATTTCCCTTTTTATACAGTCCGGGCCCGGGCAGGAAGTGGGCCCCTGAAGGAATCAAAGTGTGAGAGCGTCTAATTGATAAATGATTCCGACTTCGTCAACTGAAAGGGAAATCAAAATGGGAAACTGATGATTGGCCGTTGGGCAATAAAAGTTATTGGATTTTGAGACATCAAAGGAGCATGAGATAAACAGAAACTGAAATGGGCATTGAATGTGAATAATAGACGAAGAGGAAGGGCTAACAAATCCGGATTCTAGTTATAAAGGAATTAGTGCTAAGCATGATGAAACATAAAGTTTATATCATGCCAAGAATGATTTGAAACCATTTCGTTGGGACAATTATTCCCATAATTCCCAAAAAAAAAAGAGAAACTCTAAAAGCAAAGCCCCCAAACCTAAATACCCACACTTTCTGGAACAGCCTGAAGAAGTTTTGCGCAATAGCACCCAAAAAAGAGCCCTAGATATCAACAGTTCTTAAGACTGAGAACAGAGAGCTCTGCTCGCCGTTATGGGACAGCCCACGCTCTTATCTGAGTGCATCAATCTTATGCACAAACAATATGCTGACAAGCTAGATCCCTTTACCTGGAAAGATAAGACAGAAGAAACACCGCTGCACAGGCACAGATACAGGCACACCTCTTTTCACACCTTTCCATCAGTCTTCGCTCTTCGCTCTTCGGTCTATCTCTCTGTTTGTTCTTTAATTGTGGGCGTTAGCCTTAAACAAAGGTCGAACAATGCCTGCTAAATAGATCTTGTTATGAGCAGATGACCTCTGAGATCTCGCTCTGTCAAGTCGGGGGGAACTCCAACCGCATGCCGCATCCGAAAGGGAACTCTCAACCGGAAACTGCGGATGCATTTGCATCCAATGAAAATGAAAATTCAGTTCTAGATTCTATTTAAATGGGCCGCGACAGCCCCAGGCATTAAAGTTGCCGACGATTTCCTTTGACCTGAACAGGATTTATATATCTGTTATGGCCGGATTTTGATAGGGGAAAAAACATCATTCCATCCATCGACAATTCCCCATTTCCCTTTCCCTGCCACATTTTCCACATGTTGTGCACACGCACATCCATCCATCGCTCCGGTCGGTGGATGCTGCCTGCTGCCTGCTACCTGCTGCTGCTGCTGCTGCATCTGTCTCTCTGCCACTTCTGGATGCTGCTGCTGTTACTGCTGCTGCTGTTGTCTCTGCTGAGACTTGTCTCTCTCGCATTTCTCATAGCGAAATTCCCACACTCCGCCTATCGCTATCTATGGAAGGACTGCAAGTCAGCTGCCGGATCGGATCGTCTCGACTTCCCATTCGCCGTATCAAGTGTATCTCATGGATGCGATATACGAGAGTTGGCGTAGCGAAAGCATATGTGCGTTTCCCGATTCTGTGAGCAATCTGCTCTGCTGTGTGTATTCTTCCCTTTGTGCATGAGAGTAGTTTCCTTTGCGCCTGTTGTTTGGTTTTTGTTTTTGTTTTTGGCAGATTTTCTCATATGGTTTTTCATAATGTGCGCCCCAGTGGCAGCTGTCGCGTGGCCGAGTCGTGGCCATGGGAAAACTATGTGCAACAGTTGCAGGTTGCATGGTTGCACTTTGCATGGGGCGAAACCTACTACAGGCAGCTTGATTGATTTACGTGCTGCTGCCTAGTGGGAAATGCATTCTTGAGTAGTTTCTGCGAAAATATAAAATTCCCACGAAAATATTTAAAGTACCAAATACCAAATACTAGAGAATGTGTTCATGGGCATATCATAGTTTTCCAATTTTATTCAAAAGAGTTTATAGATGTAAAAATTTAAATATGTAAAAATACCGAATATACTAAAAAATACTAAAGTTAAAAATACCAAAACCCACCTAAGCTTTAAAAACATCAGAAAATTAACACAATCAAAATTATAAGTGAACATACAAAATACTAAGCAAAATTCTAAAAATACCAAAAGTTCCCGAATACTTTCAATTTGAATATATTGATTGGGCTTAGCTTCGAATGTGCAGGCTTCAGAATAATTATTAATATTTAGTATTCTTTCGCTAGAATAAATCAAAGGCGAAGCCTTTCTCTTTGGTATTTTGTATTCTTTTGCCATTTCCCGTTTTCCGTTCTTAGCTTAAGACATTCCCAAGATCGAGTATCTTTTTCAGTTACCTCATCTAACAATTAACTCAACGCGTACTTACCTCATCCTTTCTCCCTCTTTCTCTTTACAGGTAAGCACGCATCTGGCAGCTGCAACATAACCATCACCGTTCGCCAATCCACAAACCCCCCAAGCCCCCAATCACCACCATCATCATCATCTCTATCAAGCCGTGGTCTTTAGCGACTTTTACTACCCGACAAAACTATTTATAAGGTAATTCGAGATCTGCGCGCTCTGCTCTCCTCTCTCCACAGCCTGCCTGCCTGTGTCTGTGCCGGGGGAAACCATCAGAGAGAGAGAAGCACAGAAGCAGAGGCAGCGGCAGCGTCGCTTGGAATGCTTTAAATGACAAGACAAATAAAAATTAATAGCTAAGATGGTTCGGACACGCCTGTTCTACCTCCGCTCTTCACCCTCCCTGATGCCCTCCCTGATGCCAAGACTGATGCCCCGTCTGATGCCCCATATTACCCCTGGCTTTGGTTTCTTGTTTTTTTTTTCATACCGTACCCGGCTCCTTTGGCGGCTTTTGTTTACCTTTGAGTCGTCGGTTTTTTGCGCCCCCTCTGTGTATGTGTGGATGGGTGTGTGTTAGGGCCTTTGTTGGTTTTGTTTCGCGGGCATAGCCATGGCTATGCCAGATATACACTTCTGTATGCAAAACCCCATGTCTGTATGTATATTTTTGCGTAATGCGACGGCGCCTGAAAAGCGTTTGGTTGTCCTCCTTTTAATAGTCTTAAATTCCTGAGCAAATAATTTGACAGCAAATAGTACCCTGCCCCACAATGCCAATGGCCAGAGAGACAAAGAGGGTCCATTCCGCAGAAAATAAAGGACTAACCAGAGAGAAAGAGAGAGAGAAAGGGAGAGAGAGTGAAACCCAGAAAGCAGAACAGAAGATTTGGAATATTTGTGTGTGTTTTGTCCTTTAAATTATTTTTTGATAAGCGGCAGAAACTGGCTGGCTGGAGGTCCCAAAATGTCTTGAATTTTAATTATAAGGAAATAAATTGTAGTAAAGATGTCGTGAAACGAGGAACTACAGTTCTAGTTAACATTTGAGGTTCTAGTTAAATGCAAACCGAGCTTGAATTTATCCCTAAAACTCTGCCTAAGACGTTCCGCACATTCCAGAGTGCTGTTGCATGTAATATATTCATTCCCATTGTCAACTAATTGAATTTCCGTTCTACACATGGGCACATGGCGCTATTAATGTTAACATTTCCTGTATTTTACACACACGCACCACGAAAATTCCAACCAAAAAAATGTAGAGAGGAAGCAACCAGAGCAGGGTAGGAGAAAATTAATGCCATTGCCAGAACCTTGCTTCGTTTTTTTTTTGTTTGGAGCGTTGCAAGGTGTGGCATAGGAAAAGGGAAAACCTATTAACAAACTTGAGGCTCTTATGTGACCCGAAAAACCCCCGACAAGAAGAAAGTGGCGCTCAGTCCTCCACCTCAGACGCAGAGTAGTGGTTAGGGCGTGTCGCATGTCGCATGTGGCATGAGGGTGCTCCAAATTGTGGCTACGTGCAATGGGGAGACACACATCAATTTGAGCAATTGCCAAAATCAGCAGAAAAATCCTGCAGGAAGAGGCCACTCGCTTAACAAAAAAAAAAAAAAATGCGTAGCTCAGGGTAATTGTGAAGTTCAATTATGCCAGAAAATGGATTTGATTGTGACGCAACTGTCGTCTGTCGTGCGGAATACGAAATGTATAATCAAATGGTGCACATTCCACACCCAACCCACCCCCGCATCCATGTAAATATAGACCACAACAGACAACAACATTTACGGCATTATTTAGCATAGCATTTGGTATTTTTTTGCTTTTTTCTGTTTTTCTGTTTTGCTGTCTTGTGATTTTTTTTGCTTTGCTTTGCTACTTGCTACCGGATGGCAAATGCATTTCGAACCAGTTTGTGACATGGGGCGAATGGCGGTGCAGCAAAAAACTATCTTACAAACTATAAATCATATCCAGAAGAATTTATGCAGCAGGCAAATTCCTTAGTGTGCCCCGCCCTGCACTCTCCGCACTGCCCAGGAACATGTTTCCATCCATTCAACAAGTGGCAACATCCAACGGAAGTTGACTAGAAAATGCGCCTTTAGCTGCTACTCCCTGCTCTGCCACATTCTCTCTCTCTCTCTCTTTATCTATTCTATCTGCATTTCTGCTGCTGCTCATTCCATCTCTCTTTGGTTCGTACTTAATGAGTGGGAAGTGATTTCTTCCAATTTGACTTCCTGTTTGCTCTGCCGCGTCAAGGATGCACTCTAATAAGTCTTGAGACAGGCATGGGCCCGCAGGCACCGCCACAGCAAAACTCGTTATTCAGAGCAGTATTCAGAGTATCTTGTAGATACGAGTGCGAGTGCGAACGTGGCTCATGGGGTGTGTCGCTGTCGATGTGGCTAAGTGCGTGTCTCTGTCGGAGTACCGCTTCCGCTGAGGCGCACACACTCTCTAAGGCTCCACTGCAACCCCCCGAACTGGTTTCTGTGTATCACGAGATTAATTGCTATTTAGTGTTATCTCTGGAGTGCATTAAAAAACCATTTTCAACGTCTTATTAATTATCTTTCGTGTGTGTGGCATAAAAGTTAAGCCCAAAGCATCGTCGTACGAGTACGTGTATCAAATGCAATTATGAGCACAGAGAACAGAGCTCTAAATCTTCCCCTCCCCCCTGTGCACATATGTTGCTGAAGTTGCAAGTGGAGCTGGAATTTATGGGAGTTCTCCCTCCCACCCAAAAACTTTTGTGCTCTCGAAAGTATGCAATGGCAAATTGCGCGTAGAATGTCTGTATCTGTATGCCTGTATGCCCGTGTGCTTGTGTGTGTGCCGTGTGCCGTGTGAGGGTGTACGCTCGACTGCATCCGATTCAATTTCATAGCTGATTCTCGCACCTACGCAAAATTTATGACACTTTTAAAATGTGCAATTTATGAAGGCAGCCGCCATGCCACACCCGAGGAGAGGATGCCAAAGGAAAGGACCAAGTTCAGGGCATGCCTCATACGCCGGGGGGTGGAGCCAAACACCTGCTGCAGCTTGTGCTGTAAATTTGTGTGTGTGTGTGCTGAAAGTGTAATTCGTGCAGTGTATAAATTGCATAGAATTTGGGTTTTCATTTTGAAATGATTTACAAAGGGAAAAGCCAACACGAAGGCACTGAACGAACGCAGCCAGAACTAACGAAGTTTGCTGGGCAAACAATGCATTGCAATGGGTGCAGCATACAGGATTATAAAGGATATCCAAGGGTGAATTCTAGAGGCGGGAAGGGCGCAGTAATATTCCATTTGTGGGGCAAAGATACGACTCTGCATGGGTATTCCCTTTTGGAATTTAGTGTCACTCCCTGCACTGACATTACCCTGTCATCCGTTGATTGAGGTCTCCGGCCGTGTCAGGCCGAATGCCGCAAAGTATGCAAATGATTAGGTGACAGAAATTGCCAGAAATAACTGTCAGGGACGTTAGTAGACCACAAATTTTAAACACACACACACAGATACACAGACACGGGCATAAATCGACATTTCAGAAGGTTGCCTTGGGGTTGGGGTAATGGAAATTTCGCCTGCCGCAAAAGTATGCTCTAAATAATTGGAAATTATTTCGCCTGTCATTGCAGGACATGTGATGCTGTCACTACTCCCCCTGCACCCTGCAGCCCTACTCCCCCCCAGTCACCCACTATTTTGCACTATTTTCGCTTGTGGTGACAACACCTATGTGTATCACTCTCTCTCTCTGGCTCGCAGCCCCCACGCTCCATTTTATCTGTCACTTTATGCTTGCATAATTTCGCAAAACATAATTTGCGCTGTGTGTAACATATAGGGGTTCTGGTAGGGCTTCTCTGAGCGGTACTGGCATTTTAATCTGCTCGCCCTCTCCATCTCTCCTGTTTTGCATAATGACTTCTCCTACGCTGTAAATGGGAGGTGGGGGGAAGGAATATTTGTACACTCTACAAAGGTAAAAATACACGCCCAAAAGTAGTACCCAGGGCAGGCAGTCAGTGGTGGTTCTGCTCTAATCTAAAACTAAGTAGAAAAGATGCACAGATGCTTGAGGGGCTGTGGCTCCGCTGGTTTAATTCGCTGCAGTGCCTTGAAGGGCTGCCTTCCCACTGTGTTCTTTGTTCTTTACGCTACTCTTAACTCTGGGCGGAGCTTCATGCACGGACTGCCATGGGTTTTTGCCCTTTTGATTCTATTTTAAGTGGGCGACGAACACGAACAGGGACGGCCTTGCAACCATTCTGCTGACTGCTGCCTGCTGCCTGGCACATGGATTGCTGCGTTCACTGTTGTGCTGCCTGCATTCTGTATGAAACACTCAACAGCATTCTGGTATTCCCTGCTAATATGACCACTGTCCAAGCCCTGCATCCCTCCAGCCACCCGCCATCTGCCTCTGCTGCAGAGCCAGTGTTTATTTTCTTAGCCAGCATTTTAATGAGGAGCATAGCTCATTCCTGCAACCTGCAACCTGATGTTAATGCTTCTTAATTTTTAAATGAAACAAAAGGCACTGCTGGCAGTAAAAAGAGCCAGTTAAAAAAAACGCCAAAACAAATTTGCAATTAAGAAGCGAGTGAAACAGGTAAAACGAATAAAACCTTAAAGTCGGTGGGGGGAACGAAGCCCCCAGGAGTCCAGGAAAATACTCCTGTGACCCCTGCCCTCCCCAAATCTGATTTCAACTGCAATTTAATTTGGCTTTTGGCCTCTGTCCTCTGGGCGCGGCGCCTCGACCTATGCAACACTTTTTAATTGCATGAAAAACTGCCACACTAAGCTGCTTAAAAAAGTGGCAATAAACATGGCAGAAGGCACGGAGAGCGGTGGGGTGGCGAGGAGGCCCTGAAATGCCGCCAAAAGATAAATAAATAAATAGCCCGCTTAAGCATTTGGCATTAAAAATCGTTGGTGCGAGGCAGCGAGACAGCCAGACGCTTTTTTCCGCACTGCTTTTCCATGCGGCTATCCACAAAAGTATTACAAAAATTGTTTGCATTTACTTGTTGGCTATTTATTTTCCTGCTTTTTTTTGTGTGTTTATTTTCCTACTTTTTTGTGCGCTTACTTTTCTACTTTTTTTTTTGTATTTTCCCACGTTTTTGTGCACTTTTTTTGCTCCATTTTGTATTAGTTTGTCGCGAATGAATGGTACGATTACTTTATGATTTGGTTATAGAATCGTAAATGTATTTTTTCAGCGATTTATTTGCACGAATGGAAATGGATTACGATTGAGAGAGAGTCAAACAGTATTGTAGCCAAATGAACCTTTTATTTAATCTAGAGATTTTGCATCGCTCTCATAATTGGCTGGAGATTGAGATGCTCTTTCCGTTTTACTTAGCGGTTTCTCCATCAACTTGCAGCCATTAAACGAATGCCCAGAATAGCAACAAAATTCCATAAGAAAAGCTGCGCATAAATTAAGCGAAACATCAAAAATCACTCAACTAAGAATACGCAGCAACCAAAAAAAAACAACAAAAAATCAAGATTGCTTCTACTTGGAAAAAGGAAAACGCAGACGGCGGGGGAGGAACAAAAACTCTGCTCAGCTCTCTGCTTGGCTAGTCATTGGGGGAGAAATCAGTAGAACAATGCAGTCAGTCAGTGGCTTCCAATCACGGCCAGAAGTTGAACCCCCCACCCGCGCCACCAAATGGGGAGCAACTGTTAACTTAATTGACTTTTTCCCGAAACGATTTTCAAATGGAAATGAAATTCAATAGTAAACGCAAATTAAATTTATAAATTATCAACGAGCCGTGAGCCCGCCGGCCCTTTGCAAGCGGATTTCCTGCCATATGGTAAATGTCATTATAAATGCATATAATATACTATACAGTGCGTTTCGCGGCCATAAGTTGCTCAATGTGTTTTTATGTGAATATCAAAGCCAAAGCCAAACCAAATGTCCGAACACAGTTTTTATCGGCTGGCAAATATTTGCTTCTGTTTTTATCCGATTACATATTTGCATATTTACGAATACATATCTTTATCAAAAGGTTTTTTCTGCTGCTGCTGCTCTCACAGTTTATGAATGTCAATCAAATTGCAAACGGAAATCAGATTGGGTAGCAGATTGTTTAATTTGCATGAAAATGTACATGAATATTCTCGCATGATGTCAGATGTTAGATTGGGACAGTGAAACCTATTTTTGGGCCTTGCTAAAATAATTGAAATTTAAATTGTTTTAGGGATAAAATTTACCATTAAGGTATCTGCTATTTTGTGTATTTCTAGAACTATTTTATTAGAAGATTTCCAGTGCAAAAGTTGAACACATTCGAAATGAATATTGCAGCAGTTAATAATCCCTAAACAAAGTACATTCGCCTCTCAAATAAACTCCAAATAATATTAATCCATTTTCCAAGGTCATTCCTAATCTATTGCTAAGCCCCCCAATTCAGTTCACATAATGTGACTCATTTGCCTGGTGTTGGGTTGGTCTGGTTTTGAATTTATTTTCGTCTGTTATTTGGGGGATTACAAATGATGTTGCAGACATTTTAGCCAGGGCCTGGCCGGAGTTTTGTTTTGTGCCATGTCTGCCGCTTCTGCCCTGTTGCATTTGCCCCTTTTGTGTGTGTTTGTCTGTGTCTGTGATTTTTCATTTTGTGAACAATTTTTCTTCTTCTGTTTGCCTGGCTCTGACACTGACAATGATGATGGCGTGGCTTGGCATCGCAGAGATGATGGACACATTTGGCGAATGCTTTGAGGTTGTTGTCATTTGCTTGCCACCTTGCCAGCTCCTGTACTTGCAGTCTGTAGTGTGTATTTGTCTGTGTGTTTGATTAATAAAGCCAACGTAACATGACAGCTAAATCTTATCAGACACGTCAGCTTCCTCCTGTGGCTTCCTTTCGGCACTGCCAGCAGTCATTGTGGCAGCCGTAGAGAAGGGGTTGTGGCCCACTTAAAGTAGCTTTCCTTTTTCTAGCACAAAAGTATACCCTTTTTGGCCCTTTGTTGTTGCTGTTGTTGGCATCCCTTTTCTAGTCTGCTGACCATGAAAGTATTTTCCATGCTCTTGATGGCCTTTTTCCTTTGCCGTTGCCGGGGTAATTCAATCAATAATCCTTTTGGTCTTTTTGCCTTTCGAATATGTGTGAAAATGATAAGGGAAAGTGTGTCCATCTCTCTGTCTCTCTCTCCGTAGCTCCTTTTCCTTGATTCTTCACTGGTGTATGCTCCTTGTACTGTTCTCCAGCAACAAGTTCAAGGACACACCCTGCCCCTGCCTTGCGTTGTGCCCCCTGGCAAATGTCACGGCAGCAGTTTTTATCACTCTTCAAGCTGATAAATCTCAGCGATGCGTGGAAAAGTTAAAGCGCTGCCAGGCAATGGAGGAGGGGAGAGGTGGCTAGTGATGGTTGCGTGATGGTTAGAGATGAGAGCAAGAGACAAGAGGATGAGCGCATGTTGGGGAATAAATGCTGGGAAAAAATACTTCGTGATGCATCACTGGCAGAAAATTTAGTGCATGAGGCAGAGGCTCTTCATGAAGCCCCAGCAACATGCTCATCTCCATTCGCAGCGAAACTTAAAATTAAAACATTCCATGAAGAAGTTCGCCCAATTTCTGTGCTTCGTCGCCCCACGTTCTGGTGCCGCTGTTGCTGCCGCTGTTGCTGCTGGTTCTGGCCAAGACAGTGCTGTATTTTTATTGCCTTTTTATACCCGTACTCAAAAAGAGTCAAGGGGTATATTGTATTTGTGTAGATTGTGTAGTAGAGTATGGACATATCTACCAGATTGCCGAATCTGAATCAGATCGAAACATTATTATGGCTAGAAAAAAGAAATGAATTTTCTGTTGCTTCCCCCACCTCCTCCAGCAAGAGGATAGCTGTAGTCTACATAAATGATAAGCTCACAAATTTATTTACTGACTGAGTACGGCTATAAAAGTAGAGTCGCGTCCACAGAAGCGACTCACACGTTCCTTCTCGTTCCGCCTGTTGCCAGCATTTGTAAGTTGTGTAATGTCTGTCTGTCCTGTCTGTCTGTCGTGTCTGTCCTGTCTGTCTGGCAGTTACTTACTGCTCTCCGTCTGCTCCAACTGCGACTGTTGTATTGCCCTGCTGGAATTTATGCGACTTTTGCAGCACTTCCCAGCAAGAGTAAGCAAAAGTGCAGAGAGAGATAAAGCGATAGAGCATGACTTTTGACCTTTGGATATTGATGGCGAATAATTGGAAAACTTTCGGATGGAATATAGTGAAATCTCGCTGTGCCCCTAAGTAACTCAATTAGAGTTCAATAGGCCTCGCTGCCTGACCAATCGCCAGTTGGTACAGTTGCCGCCCATAAATATAAATCCTCAGCTAATCTGCACTTAGCGCTCTTCCAGCGCTTCTATCTCTTCCAAAACTTGATCTTATTACCATTTTCTTTGCTTTTCGTTTGCCCTTTGCTGGCCAGCACACTTTTATGCCCAGCCATGTGTACGCTGCTAAAATTTTATGCGATTTTCTAATTCAATTCGAAATGTAACGATATTTTCATGATTTCCTGCTACTCCCCCGCACAGCGTACCCCTTGGCTTGCGCAAATCTTATTTTATTTGAATTGAATTTGATTTGCATTTGCATTTGGACTGCCACAAAAGTTGTGCTTGCTGCTGCTGACTCCTTGCTGGCTGCATAATTTTCCTTTTGCTGGGCTAATTTCTGACAGATTTTTTTAGTGGAAACTTTTTCAATCTGTCAAATTGTTTTTGATCTGTGAAAACATGCCAATGGGAATGAGCAGAGCGGGCTGGGCTGGGCTGGGCCACATAAATGAGTGAATGAATGAGTGAAATGAGAGGGAGCGATAGCAAGAGTTCAATTTAGCAGTGACCCGAGAGCTGCTCCATCATCGCGTGAAGCCGTGCAACATTAGCCGCTAATTGCAGCAGCCACCAGACGTCAGCACTCAAGCGGTTCCTCCTCCTGGATATTCTCTATAAAACCCTACACAGAGTGGAGTGTGGGGTGGAAGGGTTAGGGGTTGGGTGCTGGCAGAGATAGTCACAATTCACAATCTGCGCTGCAGTGCATGTCATTCGCGTCGCGTCGCTTCGTTCGTCGTATCGTTTGCATTGCTGCTCCACTGCTTGTTGAAATTTTATGCTGGTTCGTTTATGGTTCACTTGCCACGGTCTTTGGGAATGGATGGAGCTTGCTGCTTGCCTCAAGTGGAGACTCTCAGCAGGGGGGTCCAGCACTCTGTACACTGTGCTCTGTGCGGTCTCTGGTTCTAATTAATCGTGTGAAAGTCGCGCCATCATTTTCATTTGTATTTTATTCAGCGCTGTTTGAACATTTTAATTAAATGTTGCAGCGGTTTTCATATTAAGGCAAATATTAGAAGCAGAAGCAGAATAATATTTGCCACTAACTGGTGAGAGAGAGGATAAAGAGAGGGATAGACGGGGGTTATATAACCGGATGTTGCAACAACTTCCGCCTGCAATCGCTTTACAATACGGCACGCCTCCCAAACAGATCTCAATGCATCGCTGGCTCAGGGGCAGCAGCACTTTAGAGGAGTGGCAAGCACTGAGAGAAATAAAGAGGGGCTCCACATACACGCCCAGGGCCAGATGATCGCCCCCTAGCATCGTTTGCCACAGTGTAGCCATTCAATCAAATGTCAGGGTGGGCGATATCCCCACCCCCCTTGGATGTGCTCGTAGGTGGGACACAGCTGAGGGCCCCATTTCGCTTTTCACGGCTCATTGTCAACGCGATGAACAGTCAGCCAGCCAGCCAGCGAGATGTGTTGCATGCCTCAGCCTCAGCCGAGCCAAGCCGAGCCGAGCCCTTTATTAATTTCAATGCATCAGCCCTGGCACTTCTGGAGTGCCGCTTCGCATGGAGGACTCTTCAGCCCCAGATCCGACGACTCTCCCCATCCATTCATCCATCCATCTTTCCATTCGCATTTGCATGCCTCAACGAGCGCTCGCTTGCTGCCTGGAAGTGGCTGCATTCATCAATGAAAGTGGAAACGGGGTGGGGGGGCACGAAAGTGGTTTATAGGCTTTAAAATGTGCCCACATATTTGCCTAAACTGCCTGCCCTGCCCTGCGGATGTGGCAACTTCGTTTACACACAGCGTAGCCAAAGTTCATTCCGGGAATCGAGGGGGTTGAATGACAAAGCACTAAAAATTCCCATAAGCTAACCAATAATTTCCCCATTATCTCCATCCCTTTGCAGATGCTGAAGCACGTACAAATCTCACCGCTGCGCAATCGCTCCGATTCCGTGTCGCTGCGTTCCTCGAGCATTGCCTCCTCGTGCGCCAGTTCCATGTGCGGCAGTCCAGAGCCACCCACGGATCTGCAGCGCACGCCCTCGCGTGCCTCCAGTTACTCCAGCCTCAATGAGCAGCTGCCACAGGTACGTACAGAGCTTACACTCTGCCCCAAAGTATCTTTCTAACAAAAATACCCTTCATTTAGACCACCATCAAAGTTTACACCAACTGCCTGAAGATCGACATTGAGTACAAGACACTGGGCATCCAGTGGGACACCACCAGCAAGGAGGTCATCGCCATGCTGCTGCGACGGTAAGTTGGGCACACAGAATCCCTTTGAGAGAACCCATTCCAATTGCTTTACTCTACCCCCGCCAGCCTGAAGATGCGTCATCGGGATCCGCGTCTCTTCTACCTCTCCATGGAGGTGGCCGTGCGTCGGGCGGGTGTGAAGACCATTCTGGTGCTGGACGAGGACACCCGGCCGGCCATCATGCAGGCCTGTCATCCCAAGGGCGAGTCCCGCTTCTGCCTGCAGCTGAAGGCCGGCGGACTGATCCGTGTGCACACGTCGGCGCTGCAGCCCACTTCCCAGTACAAGTCGCTGGTCATCAGCGAGGAGACAAACAGCGACGAGCTGCTGCAGCTGCTGCTGGGCTGCTACAGTTCGCTGGAGCCCGTCGAGAACTTCTCGCTGTACGAGGTGTGTCCCGGCCAGGAGTGCCAGCGCAAACTGCATCCGGACGATCTGCCGCTGCGCGTGCAGGCGGAGCGCATGAAGCGGGGCGAGAACTGCCACTTCCTTGTGCGGCGCACCCCCAACTATGCCCGGCGCCGCCAGCTGCTGGCCAACCTGAACGAGGCCATCAACCAGAGCTTCGAGAACGAGGCCGCCCTGGCCACCGGCGCAGCTGTGGAGGACGCGACCAGCCTGCTGGAGCTCTCTTTGGAGTCCGAGCTGTCGCTGTCGGAGGATCTGCGCAGCTGCAGCAGCAGCAGCGAGGATGCCGAGGACGAGGACGAGTGCGCCAGCAGTTCCGGCTCCTCGGACAACTCCACAGAATGCGCCCTGCGCCGCGACTTCTATCCGCGTCCCACATCCATGGCCGCCTCGCCCACACCGGCGCCCGTCGGCGTCGCATCGGTGTCCCCGGCCCGCGCCTACAGTCCGGTGTACAACATCCGCGAGATACGCACGGCCTCGCACTCGTTCTCCTCGCTGGGCAAGGACAAGAAGCTGCTGGACATTCACATGAATGCCCGCTACGGCCCAGCCGGCATCTACAGCCGCCTGCTGCCCGTGGCCGAGACAGAGGTGCTGGACCTCAACGGCAATGCCACCTCCAAGCTGTCCGCGGAGGCAGTCAACAACAACCCGGCCAAGGGATTGGGACACTTTGTCTATCTGTAGCGCGAGGATGAGTTAACCTGTACATAGAGAGCGAAATATCAACTCGGCATACGCGTACTAGCACCAGTACCAGCACTAAAACTAAGTAACTAAGGCACCAAGACGTTGAAGGCCGCCAAAAAAGTAGAAAACAAAACGATTACCGTTTGGACCAAAGATGCATTTGTAGGTTTAGCATTTAACATTTAGAATGGCAAGTGTAAATATTTAACGATAGTTTAAGCCGTTAGCTAAGGCATAGCACATAGGACTTAGTGCTTATACTAAGAGGGGTTTGTGGGCCAGGCACTGACACCTGTGGTGGCCACAAATCCCAGTGTATCACTTCGCTTAGTATAATGCTAACAATCCCAAATCAATCAAAGGAGTCTATAGCTTAGTGCTTTAGTCCCGCAGCTAAAGCGCCGATAAGTCGTTGGAATCTGATTAACATTCATGTGCGAGTAGAAACCAAAAGATATTCTAATAATAAGTCTCCACAACTGTATGTAAAACTCAAACCAGAAACTGTTTCCCTAGCACACTTGGAGTGGAGTGGAGCGGTGCTGGCCGTTCTTATCGGCCGGCCGGGGGCTTAAGCATCCGGCTCTTGTGCATTTTAATTGCATTTAAATCAAGTTAAACACGTGAACGATGATGGCAAATGGCCATATATATAAATAGGCGCACAATTAATGCGGCCAGCCACGCAATTTGTATGGCACCGACCGACGCTCAGTCCCTCTCCGTTCCCTTCCCTGCCGTTCCATTCCGTTCCGGCTTTTGGTGCCGGCTTACGGTTGAATGATTTATGCGGCGTATGCGTAACTTTCATGGCAATAAGCTTTTGTTTTTTAAATGAGCTTACTTTACATAATGACCAAAAGGATTTAAAAGAGTAAAAGCTTCACGAGCATTTTGGCAGATGAGATGAGTGGCCCGCCGGCCACCCAATACCTCTACGCATTATCGAGAGACCCTTACGACTTGAGGGTCAGGGTCAGCGACGAGTCGTCCCTAATTTACTAAACAAGAAAAAAAGGTCACCTTTTTGGGGGCCAAATTAAAAATCAACAAATTTGCGAAATCAAATCCAATTTGTTGCATCCTAAAATAATAACTCTGCCTCTCTGGCTCGGGCTTTGGGTCCCAAATTATCCGTTTAGAAGGCTACATTAGATGGAGGATGCTTGCACACGAAAAAGGTCTCGGATAGCCGAGATTTTGGATTTGTTTTTGTCTAGTAGTCCGTGCACACTTTATACAGAGAGAGAGAGAGAGAACTTAAAGTTGAATTTTGTATCTGAATTGCATTGCCAGGCTCATGAAAAATGCAAACTTTATCCAGTTCCGGGAATTGCCCTGAGTCGAAATGGGACGATGGGACGATGAGCAAACGGAAACGGATATGCTAAACAGGCTCACAGCCAGACTGCCCACCGAGCGACTGCCCAGCATAATAACTTAAGCACTTTATAAGTCGAATTGTAGATTTTTCGAGTCATGCAAAATGTTTTTGCTTTTGCTTTTCGGCTGCATCCGAGTGAGTTCTGCACAAAACAAGATAACTGAATGGTAGTGCCCGGAATGGGGGGTGAACATGCATTTATGCATGTGAAATCTGCTTGCAATCGGACATCCTGTAGTTGATGCTGTGTTCCTGGTAGTTTTGCTGCTTTCTAGTTGGCCACATGACTAAAGTGACCAACAGAGTTGGCCCCAGAGGGGTGGTAAAGGAGGTACATCACACTCCAAAAGGTACTAAATTCACTTTTCATTTCAGTTCAAATAGAAATTTGGAAAAATTTGGAAGGAAAAAATGACTTACCAGGCAAACAGAAGTCTGCAAAAAGTCGATCCATCATGCTGGAGTGTAGGTGTGTGCCGGAATTTATCTTGTCTTTTGTGGGGTGAAAATGCAACCACTCTTTGCCATGGGTAAACTGAAAAGTTTTCTTCAAGTTTCATTTGTCTTTTGCATTACACTTAATATATTTCATTCAAATTAATTTCGAGAGCATACACACACACACACTCGCAGATAGAGAGAGTGCCAGCCAGGGCCACAGTCAAAGTTTCCCACTGCTGTCGGCAGTTGTCTAATTCCAAGTTGTTCTGTCAAATAGCATGCCACTTGTTGGAAAGCCCAGCACTTAACTTTTTGCATTGTGCCTGGCAGTGGCCCAAGTCCTGGCAAACTTATCTAAATGGCTGCGATAGAAGCAAAGTACGAGTGCATACATATGTATATGTATATCGGTCAAGATTTTGGCAACACGGCTGTCCAAAGCACGGTACAGATTGAAACAAAATGTGGGAAAAATATAAGTCCCCAATTTTTGACAGTGCAAATTTCATCAAATTCTGTTGTGGCTTTCTTTCAGGCTGTATAAAGAATTTTGATACTTAAGTGGAAATATAGTTTAGGAGGAGCGTAAGTATTTTTATAAAAATTATGGCATATTTTGTGGTTGAGAGGTAAGTATTTTGACACAAACTATGGCGTACTTTCTAGCTTGGAGGTAAGTATTTTGATTAAAATTATGGCATACCAGCTGAGCTGAGAATAGCTTGAGCAAACATCAGGGGAACCCAGAAATGTCGAAATCAGTCCAGAAATAGACACTTGGCTATACGTTTAGAACGTCACGAAAGGCAATATCCTTATTGTCCTTGATCTCAAACTGGCTGTAAGCCATCGAGGATACTCACCCGATCACGAGAAAGTTGGATCGGACGACAAATTCGGGTTTTTTCGTCCGACGCAGCGAACTGGTAGCAGCAATGCCCGCGCAATTTTTAAAGCCAGATATACAAAAAAACACTGCATACTTTTAGGGTTGGCATTATTAAGAAAGTATTGCATACTTTTGGGCTGGCCGATTCTACGAATATATTAAAAATTGCGTGTCAAAGGCGAATCCTTCCAGCCCTGAAGTCCTTGATGGTTTCAAAAATTAGGGGAGACCCTTTCGCTTATGAGGACATAAGGCACGTCTGGATCGGTTGAGAAATGGCGGAGTTATACAAATTTAATCCTTAGTCCTTAATGTCCTTGATGCGAAACTGATAGCAAACGATCGGGCCGACTATCTTGATTACGAAAAGGTGTGGCCCGTCCCAATCGGTCGACTAAGAGCCGAGATATAGTGTCACAACAAAAATACTGGTTTTTCTTTCTGACGCTATATCTTGGCCAAATAGGGGCAGATCCTTGAAGGACCCACTTTTTCAGGATCATGAGGATCCAGACTATCGATCGCAATCCAAAAAAAGGACATCCGACATCGCGAAAATGATGATGGTTACATCATGATTTTCGCGAAAACCAGTATTCGCCGAATGTCCTTTTTTTATGCCAATCGATGAAATAGGCTGTCCTGATTACAAAAAGACATGCCACGCCCAGATCTGCCCCTATTTGGCCGAGATATAGCTTGTTTAAAAAAAACCAGTATTTTAAATATTTGGCAGCCAAAACTTTGGGTTGCTTTATCTCTGTCAAATATGCTTCGATCGGCACAGGACCAACATTTCCAGGATCGTTAGGATCCAAACTTTCCATCGGAAACAGTTTTCCCCGGATCACATGGAGGCGTGGCCCGCCCTGAGCAAACAAAAAATGGCAAAAGAATAAGGGATTTGTAGCGATTCCAAGGCATTATCCTTTTTGTCCTTGATGTCAAACGATATGGGGCTTTCTCCCGATTACGAGGAGGCATGGCACGTCCAGATCGGACAGGAAATGGCAGAGTTATAAGCATTATAAAAAACGCTATAAATTGCTGCCAGTTTCGTATCGGCCAGCTTTTGACCTGATGTAAAAAAGAAAAACCAGCTACCTTCTGCTGATTTCTGTTCGCCTGGTACTCGGTTTGAAAGTTTTCTGGTTTTCGGCCATTTGACTGAAGCTCTTTCAAAAAGTTAGTTCCGGCAGTGGCCAAGAGCTTTTGGGGGCGCCACTGAGGAACCTAAAAAAATAATTTGCACAGTGGCGCCCCCATCGATAGTGACGGCCACTGATGGAACTAACTTTTTTTTTCAAATCATATTCATGTACGATCATGTCCAAAACATGTCCGATTCATGTCCGATCATGTCCAATTAATGTCCGATCATGTCCAAAACATGTCCGATTCATGTCCGATCATGTCCGATCATGTCCAAAACATGTCCGATCATGTTCGATTCATGTCTGATCATGTCCGATTCATGTCCAAATCATGTCCGATCATGTCCGATTCATGTACAAAACATGTCCGATTCATGTCCGATCATGTCCAAAACATGTCCGATTCATGTCTGATCATGTCCGATTCATGTCAAAAACATGTCCGATCATGTCCGATTCATGTCCAAATCATGTCCGATTCATGTCCGATCATGTCCGATTCATTTCCAAAACATGTCCGATTCATGCCCAATTCATATCCGATTCATTTCCAAAACATGTCCGATTCATGCCCAATTCATATCCGATTCATTTCCAAACTTGTCCGATGCATGTCCGATCATGTCCAAAACATTGCCTTTTTCATGTTATAAGTCGCTGTTACTTGACTATTTCTGGACCTATTTGATCCATCATGGGCAAAATAGGGTCACAGCGGCCAAATACTTACCTTTAGAGGATCTTGAGGATCTTGAATTTCTATCGTCATGCCAAGCAATGCAACATACTTACCTTTATACTCAACAAGTTCTGCATATGGAACTAAAATCTAGAGTAATCTAAGCAAAGCCGCTTTTCGTAACTCTTTCAACTAATTGCCATAAGCCGTTGGGTATATTTGTACACGCTTTTACTGCATCAACCGGCAAAAACGTTTGTTTTTACACAACTAATCGGCTTAGGGGACAACCTGCCCACATCCACATTCACTCCAGTCCAGTCCAGCTCGTGAGTGGGTGCACGCCCCACTGCTCGCACCCACTTGCCTTCTGTCATTTTGTCCTTTCGTCCTTGGCGACTTTATTGCAATTGATTTCGTTGAGTGGCGCCATTTTTTGAGTTGAATGATTCGTAATACCGGCTGCTCCGCAGGCTTGTGTCAATGGCTGGAAATTAATTTCCATTTTCCCCATTCCCCCATTCCTTCGGAGCGACAGTTTATGAAGTATTGGCTCATCCCCTGCATTCAAGCGTCCCCCGTTCTAATGGCATATTCAAATAGCAAGTTTTGTTTTAATAAGTTAAGCTGCCTGGCATTTTAATTAAAAGTCCTTTGCATAACGGCAGAAAGAGTTGCCTGGCTTCTGTTCTGGTCCTGCGTGGGCCAAAGTCTGGCTAATTAGTATACTTTGCTTTCATGCTGTAAAAGTACATTTTGGAAATGAAAAGATTGATGTAACAGAAGCCAGAGCCCCATGGACCATACATACATATGTATGTGTGTAGCTGCAAAAGCCACACAAATTATACAGCTTCTGTCCATAAACTTACCTTTACTTACCTACATGTGTGTACCTACTCATGTGGCCATAGCTTCCTGCTTCAGATTGAAATTAAACCACAGGAGAGGCAGCAACTAATGCTGGCCACTGAGAAAATAAACCAATTTGCATCTCACATTGCCACCCAAGGGTGCTGCCTCCTCTCTGCCATCCGTTCAAAAAGTGTGCCCTTTAATTTTCAGTCGAAAACAAACAAACAAACATCTGGTGCTCCCACAACACTCATACGCACTGGGGTACACACATCCCAAGCACTTTTCCAATTGGGAAAACGTCAGGATTTATTCCCCCAGTCCGGCTGAGATTTTGTCGGCTTTCTCGTGATATCTGCTGGCCTGGTACTTGCATTTTTATATACTTTTTATTTTTCCCAATAAGTTTTGCTCAAAATACACTGAAATGGGGTATTTGTATTTTTATTTTAAGCTTGCAGGCATATTTCCAACGATTCGTTGTTTCCGAACTGCCAGGAGAGCTTGCTCGAAATACACTTTCGATTCTATTTTTATTTACCTTATTGCAATATTTTGTGGCATTTGTAGCAACTAGCAGCTCGCAACTGCTTCAAGGAAAGTCTACCTCTGACTTTTCTGATTGCCTGGCACAAAGATTTGTTCAGAAAAAATGGCTGAAAACCAATTGAATATAAAAAATAATTGGGTTGCATTTCTTTTTCTAGCAACTGGCCGGGCCTGTTGGTGATTCATAGCATACCAGGCGCTCCGAAAGCAAAGAAGCATGCTCTCTGGTAAATTTCTGTAGTTTGCATGGCCTTCTATACATAGCCCCGGCCCCATCCTACACATTTCGATTGGTCAAAGAGTTGGCAGGCACGTGGCAAATGTAAATTCAAAAAAGATTTCTCACAAATTGACAACTGAAATAACAGGAATATGAACAATGTTGGATTTATGCGTAGGAAACCTTTTAACGAATTAAGTCTTCGTATTTTTATACTGGATTTTCCTGGCTAAATAAATTGTTGTTTTAATTGGAATTCAGTAATTTACTAACTGGCAAAAAAGGAAGAGCTTAAACGATTTATCTCAGCTGTCAGATCCTTTGCCCACTTTAAATGTATTATTTATGCAGTTGCTGGCTTGCTTAATAAGTAACAGGAAGCGGCGGACAGAAGGTCGACTTCCAGCACGAGCTGTGGCCACATTTGATGAACAGTCCAATTTTTTGAATGATTTGTTGACTCCACTGAAAGAAAATAAGAAATCGTTAGGACTGCCTTAATAAAGACTTAAAGTAGAGCTGACCAGATGCAGTGCACCATTTGTTGTTTGAATTTATTGTTGCGTCGCTGAATGGGCTGCAAACACATGAGAGATGCATAAATCATGGAGTCGTATCTTCGGGGCCATTCCTTATCCGGGTGGTTTGGCGGGACGTCCATGATTTATGTCAATCCGCAGACTCTGAAGTCGCTTTTAATTATGAGCAATCTCTCTGGCACTCTCCAATGACTCACTCAAAGTGGAGCTGCCGCACGTTTTGGGGCTTCTTGTCGCGCAACGGCGCTACTTGACACAGTTTATGGATCGCCCTTTGCATCACAAAGGAAGACCCACGATAAAGGGTCGCAGAATGGCAAAAAAACGAGAAAGGAAAAGATATGGCCATAGCAAACAACGAGATTCAAGAGATTTTGCTGGGATTTTTTTTTGATTTTTAATTTGCGCCAAACGTCAGACAATCCTGGTAATTGAGTTTCGGGCCAGGGGCTCTCGTGAATTTATTGCAGCAGTTTTCCAGTCACCTTATGACAGCCTCGAGGGCGAGTGCGACTGCGACTGCGAGTACGAGTACAGAATGCTGAGCTTAGCACAAATATTCGACCAACAGTTCGAAGTACGCACATATATTTTTAATGCACTTTATTCTATTCTTCTCTTTTTGTTTAGTGCGGTGAGGTATTTCTTTTTGGCAGCCACAACGAAGCGTGTTCTCCGACTGACCATAAAACCACTGTCATCAGATATCGCAAGTCAGGGATATACATAGGAAATGCAGAAATTGCAAACGCAATTGCAACTTGCAACTTGCAATTTGTGTCACGGTTCTTCCTGCAAATAGCAAGAAGTGATTGTGCTGCGAATGGAATTTATCCAGTCGGTTGAATCTATTTAATGAATCTGATTGATTGTGTCAGCAAGACAAGTGGATAGAGCTAAATGGTTAAGTATAGAAATAAAGCTGCAATATATCAGAAAATATTACCTCAAATCATATTAATTATTAGGTTTATTCTTCATATTAAATGACATTAAAAATAAGAGCTTACACTAAAAACTTGACAAGTTGAGACAGAGAGAGAGAGAGCGGGAGTTAAGCGAGTAGGCGTACTCGCACTCGAAGACTATCCGATATTCGATATTCGGTTTGATCTGCTGTTTATTTTAGCTTTAAAAAATGGCTTACTTACGTATCGTTAATACAACTCGATAATGGCTAAATTCTACGCTGGGTTCTGCGGGCCGTACCCGTTCGTTTTTAATTGCCAATGCAATCCAAGCAATAGGCTTTTCAGAAAATCACAATGAAATTATAGCTAGCTAAGGACTGAACGGACTAGAAGTGGCTAGAAGGTGGCGGTCCTGGGATGGGTTACGGTTGCGGTTGCGGCTGCAGTTGCTGTTGCTGTTGCTGTTGGGTTCTACGAGCGTCGGCCGAAGAGCTTGAGGGGCGCCTTCCAGCAGCTTGGCCATCATAGCTGCTCGTTGCCAATGTGCGTGGTGTCCGTGGGCAGCGAGTGGGTCTGAGGGAGGAGAGTGTGTGTATGTGTGCCGTGCCGTGCCAGCCCGCTTATGGCGGATCATTGGGGGGTATTATTGCCATGGAAAACACTTACCTGCAGCGCCTTGCGCTTGTGGTGCATCGACGAGTTGGAGGAGCCCTTGCCCTTGCCCTTCTTCCACGAGCAGAGGAGCAGCTCCTTCATGCCCTTGCGAAAATTGCGACTGAGGAAGGCGTAGAGCAGGGGATTCACGCCCGAATTGAAGTACGTGACCAGAAAGGTGAGTGGCGTTAGCAGCGCATTAAAATTGGAATCACCGCGATACGAACGTGACCTGCAAAGGCATAAACATGGAAATAACTATCTATCCAAACATAGACGCACAATATACTGAGTGCCATGCCATATGTAAATGAGCATCTGTTGTGGGTTGGGTGGGTGCGGTGGGGTGCATTCCCACCACCGAAAAACAACCAATCCAATGCATTAAATTAAACCCAGCGGCTGGCAACCAACCACCCCACGAAAATAGACCACACTTTGCGGTCTGACCCCAAAGTAGATTAGAATCCCCGAATATCAAAACTTTGCTGCTTCCATTCGCTACGGGTAATGGCAAAATAACTTTTGCCTCACAAGTATTCCACTCGCTGGAGTTTGTACTTTCAAATTCATGGGCGAAACTCCTTTGCCGATGGGCTCTGCTCCCTACTCCCTGCTCCCAGCTACCTCTGGGACATCCATTAATTATACAGCAGCAAGAAGACTGTCACAGAGGCTGCTATATATTTAATTATAAGTCCACTTAGCGCGTAGGATTAAATAACCGACGCACCAAAGAAGGAAATAGATATCTTAAATCTAGTCAGGAAATATTCATTCAGCTGCTACACGGCTTAATATCCGACCCGTACACCTCTGCTGGCTGCTGTCTGCTGGCCAGGTGATTAAGCTGCTCTGCTCCTGCTGTTTGCAGGCCAAGGGCTGGGCAGGGCAAAGGGCAGGGCAAAGAACTTGCCTAATGTACCAAGGAATTTGGCCAAGAGCAAAGTTTTTCGCCGCCTGCAACTACGCAGCACAAACTTTGTCCCAGAAACTTTTTTGACATGTTCCGCAATATTTAAAGCAGCAGAAGTAAAAATTCGTGTACTTCTTCTCTGTTTTTACCCAGTACTTTGGGAAGTATATTTTATCAGAGATGGATCTATTCGGAGCATCAATAATTGTCTACTATTTAGCTATTGTCCGGGGAGAAATCGCTGTTATATTCAAAATTGTATGACCCCCCATCGGCCATTGAAAAATTAAAATAAATGTAAAAATTGTGCCAGAATGTTGCATAGAATTTTCAGAAGAATTTTCAAGCATTTCCATTAATTGAATATGCAAATAAATAGAAGGCTTTGGGGGTGCAGCATAGTCGACAACACCTCGACCGTAACGACTACTCTTCCACTTGTTTTGTAGCTTTGGACGGGGCGAAAAACTTTGAGCCAACTGTCAAAATGTTTTGCAGTTGTTGTCCGCTGACAATTTGCGTTGCACTTGCAAGTGGCACAAGTCCACAAAGACTGAAGCGGAGGACTGCTTGCTGCTGGAGAGGAGACTGCTGGTTCTGGTGGCTTCAACATCTGATTGGGGCACTTGGGCAGAGTCCTTCGCTTTGTTGTCGCCACTGCTCCTTGAGTCTTGAAGTGGCTTCTGACCAAATTTAAATGCTCCCTCCGAATCGGGGCCAACACATTTATAAAGTGTGCATCACGGGCTGTCCCGCGAACAGGCGCGCCGCGCCATGGGGTGTCGCATGCCCCAGGAATGCCCTGGATCCCGGGATCCATCTAATGAGGCGACAGTTGGCAACTGCTGGCAGTTGTTATCGCTATCACCCAACTGGCCGGCCTTCAGTGTCATCGCTGTCATCACTGGTGGCCCTAAGTGCTTTCTGGGCTAATAATGAACACGTGCCACCAGGAACAGAAGGACGCAAGACGCAGGACTAAGCGCAGAAAGTAAACCAATTGCCAGCGCGTGGCAGTTACCACGGCCTGGGAAGGGAAGGGACTCGCCACATGATAGCGGAATGTGTCCGTTTTGACAAGTACATGATGGAACCATCAGATGGGTTGGGGATATCTAAATTTAGAGGTGCCCAAAGGAGTTGCAATCGGTTACTAGCATTTGATTTATTGCCAGGAAGGCGCCTGGAGGCGCAGACGCTCGCTCTGGTCTGCCAGCAATTTATCTTTGTTGGGCTGTCAGCCACTAAGAGTTTTCCAATTATAATTAAAGTATTTTATCTCGAGATCTACAGCGTTGCACATTTGAGAGGTGCCAAAAAGTGAATTTTCTTCAATTAAAAATAGCTGAAAAGCATTTCTATATCCGAGCACATTTCGGGCTTTTAGTCCGTGATTTTTGGCCAGCAATTAAGCGAACGCATTACAGAAAGATTTTTGTACGGGCACAAAAATAATTGAGATTTATTGTTAAAACTTAGAGAACTGCATAAATCACAGAAGTAAGTGAATCAGTTTGGCGCGTTTAAAGTTTAAGTAAATCATATATTTAATGCAGAAAAAATACTCTATATGTGCGGCAGCTGGCACCATTAAGAACATATATCGGACTTAATAAAAAAATAAATAAATAAGAATTTAAACCATATGAAGAAAATACTTAAAGTAGGTAAAAATAATCCATTTAAGGAGACTATCAAGGGAATAAATCGTCAAAACTTAGGGCACAGTTCCTCAGTCAGGAGTCGTTATTGTCAAACAGTCTGTCCAACAGTGTGCGCAGTGAAGTGGATATGCTGTCAGGTTAGGGATAATCTTTTGAACAGAATATTAAAAGAGCATCTCAGATTGGCAGCAGCCAGACATTGAAATTAATTCGTGAACGCTTCGAGAGCACATAATTCGCACTTTTTTGTGGCCACCTTTGTTCAGGAATTTTATTTATTGTTGGGATACTATTTATTTGTATAGCGAATATTTATTTCCATCAGCTTGCCGCACTCCGCTTGATAGCTCTGGCCACAGGCCCACTAAATCATGTCTTGACATAATTGCTTACTTGTTTGCCATATCCATTTTAATTTCCTTAAAGACCTGGCACTAGATATTGGAATTGGACGTGAATGTGAATGTGGACGTGGACTTGTGTGCGGACTTGTACGTGGATGTAAACACTCCAATGTTTGGTTGTGCAATGTTTACTTTTCGTGGAGAGGAGACCGCAGCACTGGCACCTGCTTGGACAGCTGTCACGAGCTGTTCGACATTGAACCTTCTCACTCAACTGTCCGTTAACTGTCACATAATGGCCAAGTTAAGGCAAGCAGCAAGCAGCGAGCAATTCCCACTCAACCGGACACACAAAAGCAAACGGAAAAGCACAAAAAATCACCAGAGAGTTGACTCCAGAATGCCACATTGAATTAAAAGAATTTTTGAAACCCCCTGTCAATTTTTTATAAAGCTATTTGTCCTACTCGTACAAGCCGAATGGGAATGGCAATGGGAATGCGAATGCGAATCATTCGAATGAATGAATGTGGTTGTGGATGCGCTCTCCTGCAGCTGGCCAATTTATAGCAAAAGAATTCTTCATTTTGGTTTCGGTTTTTCTCTCGTTCATTGTAATTGTTGCTAATGGAATTTGTTGACATTTCCAGAAAATTCACCGAAAAAAAAAGGAGCGCATAATTAGGGAGAGTGCATGTAAAGGTAGTTTTTGCGAATGCTTAAAATGATTTAAGCGTAAGTTGAGCACGAAAATAAAGCAATGAAAACGCTTTGGAAGTCAGCGTAAGGTCCCAGTAATTTTTTAACCGAGAAAATGGCTCCCTAAGAAGCTTCTGGGCTCAGCATTACCCGCTTAAATTTACATTATTAATTTTTGCGAAAGGAGTAATTATCTCTCTCTCTCTGTCTCTTTGCCTTTCCGCCTGAGCACAATGTCCGTCAGCAAACAGCATGGCCAGCACACCCAGATCGTTTTTATGGAGAAGAAAACACAATCCTGGTCCCTAAAGTGTGCCCCACCCACTTCTCAATGCCCGGAACGAAATGGCAGCCCCAAGCTAAAAGGAAGTTGAAGCTGAGGGAACGTCTGGCGTGGCTAACGTTTTATAAACGGAGTGGAAAAGGTCTTAAGGCTCTTCTGCTGGACTGGAAGTGGGATTTGTGGAAATGAAAGTGTTGCGAAATCGATTAAGCCCACGGAAATTAGCAAATGCGTAACAGGCAGCCAGCCAATGGGATGGGATGGGATGCGCATTACCCCGCTCTCGCTCCAACGGAATCAATGGAGCGACTTAATTGTTTACCAGCCATAGTCCGAACCGAACCCTTCAGGGGCTTATCTGCGCACATCCAGATGTTAATTTCGCCTGTCTATCGGCAGCCATACATTGTAGCCGTATTGCACGTATGCAAATGCAAATAACAAGTAGAAATAATTCTACACACGAAAACAACGAATTAAGGATACCCCAAAACTTTACACAAATTAAAGCGATGGGAACTGAGAATTAAATTGATTAAATAAAATAAAAATAAATAAAAAATAAAATAAAAATATCCATTTGGTGACTACAGCTCTCTGCCTTGGTAACGCAATATACCCAAAGTGTGTTCCCGCCTACAATCACTGGGTATTCGGATTGTTTACACTCACTCAAGGTGGATTTATGATGGGACGGATGGGCCGGGTGCATGGCAGTGTAAAGTGAGTGGAATGAGAAATGGCATGGGGTGGGGTGGGGCCCACTACGACGACAATACTCACCAATACTGCCACATTTTGCGAGCATGATACGGCAGATTGCAGAGGGCAAATGTCAGCACAAATATTATCAGCATACGGACGACGCCACGGCGGGCGCGCAGGACGTTGCTCGAGGAGTGCGACATGTGTGTGGCACCGGCCATGCCCATGCCCATGCCGCTGCCACCGCCATTGCCCTGTCGCTGATGATGCGGATGATGATAGAAGCTCGTCTTGCGACAGGCGCTGACAATCGGTCGATCGGCCTCCAGAGATACCTGACAATGGCAACCGAAAGAAATGGCATTAGGGTTACTCGCATGACAATGAGCCGCATGGCAGTTGGCTAACCCATTGATGGGCAGACATTTGGTTCAGCGGATTACCTACCTGGCAATTATCAAGCTAATTTGTGGTGGTGTTTTGTGTGGTGATTTTGGTTGTATTGTTGGTGGGTTAGTAGAGTGGGAGGAAGCAAACGGAAAACGCACAGAGATAGAGAGAGAAGAGTTACAAATAAAAGAATAGTTAAAGACAGAAACGGGGATTAATAAACTCATTTCTTTTCGTATTTATTTGGTGGTGTTTGTTTGAGTAATATTTCCAACACATATTGTTGCTGGTGAGCCACTCTAAAAGTTTTCCCCCATCGAACAAATAGACTGTAAACTGTCAGACCTGTAAGCCAGATCGATTGCACTATTTGCCAAGTTTCGTGGAGTTTGCCGCGTAATCATTTCTATATTTTGTTTTGTCTTGCAGTTGGCTGTCGGGCCAAGTAATTCAACCTGCAAGTGAGTGCCCGTCTAAGCTCCTGTCGGCCACTCACAGGTAGCAAGCAGCAGACTTGCAGAAAATAAAGTATACGCCAGGTGTGCCTTGCTCCAGCCACCACAAATGATGGCAGAACATTTCGCTTTTCTCAACTTTTGTCCTGCTCTGAGTGGGGGTTCGAGGCTGGTGGTTTATTTCAGCCTTTACCCAGTGGGACAACTGTCAAACGAACTGCCGCATTTATGGACAGGCGATAGCCCTAATGGCCGCTGACACCTGCTGCAACTTGCGCGAATGAAATTTTCGCTAAAAGTTTATTCAATTGACTTATCTGTACACTATATTTCTACGACTTTAAGTGATGGAGCACATAAAAGGATGCTCTTCGGCAAGCGCATTTAAAGCCCCTCTGGGCCATCCCAGCAGGCAATTAAGCGACAAAGCTCTTTCCCTTTTCCCATTTTTTGTGCATATTTTCTACCAGTTTTTTTTTTTTGCATATTTTGCCCCCTGCTTGTTTGACATTCTGTTCGTCGCTTGTACTTTTTTTTTCATCTTTGGGAGCATTGTTTTCGCTCAACTGCGATGATAAAAACTCACCTGGCTCTCGGTGATGCTGACGCCGCGCTTCTCGTATTTACTGCTCTGCTTACGTGACAAGGACGTGGTGCTGCTGCTGCCGGAAGCAAGCGACGCACCACCGCCGCCACTCATGCCCACAGCCATTCCCACAGCCACTCCTGTTGCCGGTCCCGAGCCCACCGTGGACGCTGCTGACGCCGCAGCCGATGGCAGCTGGTGATGATGATGCGCGTGGATGTGGTGATGCTGATGATGATGATGGTGGTACATGCTATTGTGCATGCCCATGCTATTGTCCTGACCAGCGGGATGGTGCTGCTGCTGCTGTTGCTGCTGAACCACGTGCGGTGTCAATCCACGAGAGCTGCGCCACAAGGCGATGGCAATTTTGCTGTACAGCACCTGAGCGCACAGCAGCATAGACGATTATCGATTAGTAATTAAAAACAACATTACAAGAATTTAAAAATCAATTAAAAATGCATTTGGTGCTTGATCTTTACAGCTGTGTGCCATGTCTTAGGTCCACTCACCGTCATCACCAGCAGCGGCATCACATACAGCAGCACAAAGTTAATCATGTCCAGCAACTTGGAGTTGAACATCTCACGATCCAGCACACAGATCTCCTCCGTCTGTCCGTCCTGTGTGTGCACATTCTTGATGGTCTTGCTGAAGACAAACTTGGGCGTTGAGTAGACGGCCGAAGTGATCCAAACGGTGACAATGACCATCTGCAAGACACACACATTAACATTGCTTGCTGTTTAAAACTGCTGAGGCACGCGAGCAATTTGTTAAATGCCGAATAAACACACACAAAAATTTGCATGCAAATGGCTGGTCGCCTCCCATTTGGATGTCTTCATGTCCGTTGTTGTTTAATTAGGGGCCATCACCATTAACAAAACGCATTTTTAGTTTGCCAAATTGTTTCATTTGCCTAACAATGTGTGGCAGACCACGCCCACACCGCCCCCCTCCCTCCGCAGTGGGGGCTCTGCTGGGTGGCTTCTGGGGCAAAACTTTTTGTCAGCCACAAAGTTTTTGCCCATGGCTTATTAAGCCTTTTGGGGCTTCTTTGGTCGCATAATTTTTGGCTGGTGTTTGCTCCTTTTTTTCGTTGTTTGTCGGTGTTCGTTCGTTCGCTTTAATAAGTTTCATTAGCTTGCAAATTGAGGTCAAAATGAGTTACGAAAAGTTGTGGGAAAAATGGTAGAAAATTTGATGAACAGCAAGCAGAAGAAAAGTTTGAATAAAGTCCACAAATTAAAAGGCTCTGAGGGTCTGTCTGGCTAATAAATGTAGTAGTATAAATAGATCGAAGAAACAATAGATATAAATTCATATGCCATGTGAAATCGAACACTGTTTTTTTCGGGGGCCCTTCTCTTGGGCTGTGAACTCTTTGCTTTGTTTTCGATTTCCACCTTTGTCCAGCAGTGACAGAGTACCGCCCATTAAATGTTCATTGACGTGCCGCGAACTACATCGTATCGTGCCAGCAATCGCTTCGTTTCCATCCTATTGTTGTCTAGCCGTCAGATCGAATAATATCCAAAAGGGAAAAGGGAAATGGCAAATGGCAACTATAACTCACCCTCAGACGTGCCGCAGTCAGGATCTGCTTGCAGGTTATGGGATGCACAATGGCAAAGTAGCGTTCCATACAGATGACGACCAGAATGAAAATCGATGCCGTGTAGCTGAGGGAGTGCACAAACTGGTACATGCGGCACAGGAACTCGCCAAAGACCCAGCTGGAAAGACACAAAAACCATACTAGTTACTCGCTGAATATATGTAATTATTTATGGCCAGAAAGTGGCTCCTTTTAAAGGGGCTTCCGCCTGGGGCCCGGCACCGGCAACTCTACGCTGCACGCTGAGACATAAAATTTTATGGACACGCCCACGAAACTAATGCGACATTAAAGGTGTCGTTAGTATTTTATGTGGCGAAAAGAAATTCCCTTTTTTCGCTTCTTTTCTCTCCTTTTTCGTTTTATACTCGTATTATTCTATGGCTAAAATTACATTAAATGTGGCCGCATGGCGGGTTGGTGGGGGCTCGGATCATTGTATTTGGGGGATTAGCACGTAATTCTATTTGCGGGGCGTTGCGATTTCCACGACAAGGTGAAAAGTGGGTTCTAATAAGGGGAAATTGTGACGCTTTTGTGGTTTGATTGCCGCGCAGCGTTCGCTGCTCTGTTCTACAGTATTAAAAATGATTGCCATTGCCCTGTTGCTGCCAGGTGAGTCGAATGGCACTTGTCGCCACATAATTTTGTGCTCTCAAAAATATGGGTTGCCTGGCAATAAAATGTCTACATGAGTTGCTTTTACACAGAAGCACAGACAGTCCCTAATTGAGAACCATCAGAGGGTATGACTATGTATCCTGGCACATAACTTTACAGACTAGACAATCCTTATATATTTACATAATTTTTGCCCTAATCTTCTCCACTTTGCATATGGTATTTTTTTTCTGTTTTCTCTTGGGGTCGTCATGAACTTGTGCGCATAATTTTGATGAAATTATGCCAAACACATATTGGTCAGCTCCATAATTTAGGCTTTTAATATGATAATTGTGTGTGTGGGGGGACACTCACGAGTTTCTCGGAATCACGAAAAGCTCTTAACGATGTCACACAGAGAGAAAAATTAAATTGAAAATATGAAAATATATTCCGAAATAGATTCAGTATAGATGAGCAAAATATGCATTTAATAAATAATTTTATTGGCCATTTTTATGAATGCAAATTGGCGCATTCAGAAACGGCAGACCACAAAAACATTTAATTTATGATTAATATTTGGAATGGAATGGAATGCTATGGATGCATTTTGAATAAAGGGTGTATCAAAATTCAAACTGGAAGTATCGGGGAATATGGTTCCAATTAGCAGAGCAAAAATTTGATTTTAGAAATCCTCAATGAAAGTTCAATTCGCAATCGATCAGAGGAACTCGCAGCTAACACACCCTATATATATGTACATATATGCAATTTATTATTTAAATGCCGAATAGATTTCGCAGCAAATAAATTACTTTATTACTCATATTTTCTCATTACGAGATTATTTCCAACTAATGTTTATTTTATAGGCCAAAACAACAATTAAAGGCAAAACTTTTCCACAAATTTCCACTCGAACCGCAATGCAAATGAGAAATGTGTTCAGAATAATTGGCATTCATTTTTTTCGGCTTGACTTGTGTTGGCTTTGTGTTTGTTTGCCTGGCAGCAGCCAAGTGACCGTGAAATGTACATATATTCAACCAAAAAGAAACTAAAAACCCAACTGAATGAAGCTGAGCATGAAAGCAAGGAAATAAAATCTATTTCACAAGGGAAAGTATCAAAAGACTACGTTAATACAGTCTTTATACATATGTATACGAGTATATACGAAAATGTTTCAATATGTTGTGGTCGGAAGCAGCAAATTTTTCTAATTTATGCCAAAATGCCAATGTGCTGATTACTTAGATCTATACAGAAATATAGTTAAAGGTCAGACGACGGCCGTGGAAATGAATCGATTTAAAGGCATTCAAAATACTAATTTTCCAGCTATAATTTGATTACCAGTTCCAACATCAGAAATCTATATAAATAGCGCAGTGTCACTATTCGCATTTTAACTTTTCCATTCAGTCCTTTGCTCCATCATGAAGGTCTTAATTTTTGTACTCCTGACTGGTGAGTGTAAGCGCATCAATTGAGCAGTTTATTTAGTTATTGTATCTTTTATAAAGCCGTCATCAAAATACAGGCCCAACTTCCTGTTGGAACATGCCACTATGATTATGCACCCGTTTGTGGTTATACTGTGGGGTGCGCATTGGATGCAGGAAACAAATGCTTATTGGATGGCGAAGCAAAAAGGAGGGCAAAGGCTAATAAGCCACGTAAGTTGAAACCTTTCAATAGATTGCAGAACACTAATAGAAATCTTAATACCACAGCATTTACAAAAACGGAGCCCGGACTCTGTCCAGAGAATATCCCACTCTGTGAACGCACAAAGTTGTAAGTGCTGAGAGGCGACTGCACCGAGAAAGAAATTTAATAAAAATTCTGATATACGTTACGGTTGCTTGTTCCACACCACTATGAGAACTTTGACCACTTTTTCTGGGCAGAATCCATATTTCAGAAGTAATTCATACAACATATTTTTAGCCCTCAAATATCCGAATAACATTGATCTTTAATGTTACGCAAAAAGAATTGGTCAACCAATTTTAGCTCAGTCGTTTCTCCATAGATTATTAACAATGCTTTAAGCAACACCTAATTGAAGCACTTGTTCTCAACATGCTCCCAAATTATTATTATTATTTTTTAATTTTGAGTTGCCACGTTTAATTTTTTTAAAGAGCTTTATCTTTCTGTTTTTAAATAAATAAAAATAAAAGCAGAAAGTATTGTTTCGTTTGGAAGTTATTAATCATTGCCACAAAAAGTGGTCAAAGTTCGAATATAACTACTTTAATTTATGCTAATGTGTTGATTACTTAGATCTATACAGAAATATAGTTAAAGGTCAGACGACGGTTATAGGGAGTCTTGGAAATGAATCGATTTAAAGGCATATAAAATACTATTTTCCAGCTATAATTTGATTACCAGTTCCAACATCAGAAATCTATATAAATAGCGCAGTGTCACTGTTCGCATTTTAACTTTTCCATTCAGTCCTTTGCTCCATCATGAAGGTCTTAATTTTTGTACTCCTGACTGGTGAGTGTAAGAGCATCAATTGAGCAGTTTATTTAGTTATTGTATCTTTTATAAAGCCGTCATCAAAATACAGGCCCTTCCTAGTGGAGCATGCCACTATAATTATGCACCCGTTTGTGGTTATACTGTGGGGTGCGCATTGAATGCAGGAAACAAATGCTTATTGGATGGCGAAGCAGAAAAGAGGGCAAAGGCAAATAAGCCACGTAAGTTGAAACCTTTCAATAGATTGCAGAACACTAATAGAAATCTTAATACCACAGCATTTACAAAAACGGAGCAAGGAAGATGTCCAGAGAATATCCCACTCTGTGAACGCACAAAGTTGTAAGTGCTGAGAGGCGACTGCACCGAGAAAGAAATTTAATAAAAATTCTGATATACGTTACGGTTGCTTGTTCCACACCACTATGGGAACTTTGACCACTTTTTCTGGGCAGAATCCATATTTCAGAAGTAATTCATACAACATATTTTTAGCCCTCAAATATCCGAATAACATTGATCTTTAATGTTACGCAAAAAGAATTGGTCAACCAATTTTAGCTCAGTCGTTTCTCCATAGATTATTAACAATGCTTTAAGCAACGCCTACTGGAAGCACATGTTCTTAACAGGTTTCTAAATTATTATTATTATTATTTTTTTTAATTTTGAGTTGCCACGTTAAGTTTTCTTTAAATAGTTTCATCTTGCTGTTTTAAAAAAAATAAAAATAAAAGCTTTCTGCTTCGCTATTGTTTCGTTTGGAAGTTATTAATTATTGTCCCAAATAGTGGTCAAAGTTCGAATAAATTTGAACTTTAAACAATAAAAAAAAAATATGAATTAAACTGTGCATGAAAGCCAGGAAACCAAATCTATTTTCACACGGGAAAGGAGCAGAAGACTGCAAAAATAAAGTCTAAATATACAAAAAGGTTTCTATATTTTGTGGTAGGAAGCAGCAAAGTACTAAAATTTATGCTGATGTGTTGATTACTTAGATCTATACAGAAATATAGTTAAAGGTCAGACGACGGTCTTGGAAATGAATCGATTTAAAGGCATATAAAATACTATTTTCCAGCTATAATTTGATTACCAGTTCCAACATCAGAAATCTATATAAATAGCGCAGTGTTACTGTTGGCATTATTACTTTTCCATTGAGTCCTTTGCTCCATCATGAAGGTCTTAATTTTTGTACTCCTGACTGGTGAGTGTAAGAGCATCAATTGAGCAGTTTATTTAGTTATTGTATCTTTTATAAAGCCGTCATCAAAATACAGGCCCAACTTCCTGTTGGAGCATGCCACCGGATATATGAACCCCATTGTGGGTTTGCTGAAGGGTGCGTATATAATGCAGGAAACAAATGTTTTTTGGAGTTCGAAGTAGAACAAAGGGCAAAGGCAAATAAGCCACGTAAGTTGAAAACTTTCAATGGATTGCAGAACACTAATAGAAATCCTAATACCACAGCATTTACAAAAACGGAGCCCGGAATCTGTCCAGAGAATATCCCACCCTGTGAACGCACAGAGGTGTAAGTGCTGAGAGACGACTCCGCAGAGAAAGAAATTTAATACAGATTCTGATGATTTGATCTTAAAGCGGACATTCTTTTCGTGTACGTTAGGGTTGTGCATTTTGTTTGTGCCACACGTGGCAGGATGTGAGTGCAAGAAATGCAATGCAAATAATCATGGTCATAAAGAGGATGTGGGGTGAGGCATGCAGCGAAATGGACAAGGGGAAAAAGTACACACGTAACGAAAGTGTTGCCTGTTTGTGTTGTGTTGCACATTTGTTTCTGCTTTCCCGTGTGTGTGTGTGTGTGTGTGGTGACTGTTAAAATGTTTTACAGTTGAGAGTTAAAACTTGTGTGTCGCATACTTTCAGGCGCCTCGCCACAATACCCCGACAGCTACATACGTCAGACAGCGCCAGCCACTGAATAATAAATTGCAGAACAAACCAGCGAGTTGAATAGGGGAAACTACAGAATACCCTAACAGGAAATATAAAATTACGCAATAACAGTATGAAATTAAAAGGGTTGCTAAAGAGCTGACAGACTTCTACAACGGGTAGAAACGCGTAAAGACTATAAAATTAAATTAATTAAATATATGTACAAGTAGCTCGGTTACAACCGATGGAACGTCACTCACCTCTCAATGAGATAGATGGAGAGATTCTGCATCACGCAGAACAGGCCCACACAGAAGTCTGCGAATGCCAGATTGGCCAAAAAGAAGTTGGTAATGGAGCGCAGACGTCGCGACAGGGTGACCACCAAAATGACCAGTAGATTGCCTAGAAAGACATACAAAAATAATCAAATAGAACGATAACAAGTTGACAGTTGCTGGAGGAAATGAAAATAGAATAAAATGAGAAATCGGAATTTCGGTTTTATTCTTTAACCTGGCGCTTGTCAGCGCCACAAGTCCAGAGAGCAAAGCCCAGCGAAAGCAAAACCAACTGGGAGATATTAAAAATGTTAACAAAAATATTTGTGCAAGTGACATGCCCGCTGGCAGCCAAATGGCGACATGGGTCCTTGGGTCTGGCGCGGGGGGTGGTGGTGGTGCCTAAACTTTTCTCAACTGCCTCCGTCGCACACTGCACTGGGAGCAATAACTTTTTGCACTCAGTGTGCGCTTTGCATGACACTACACTCTCACCCCCCCCTTCCGACCCGTCTGTGACAATTTGCTGTAGCTGCTGTCGCATATTCCCCTGGCGCTGGCGCTGGGTTTAGGTTTAATGTAGCGTTGAAAGTTTATTTTAATTAGGGGTTCCACTACATGTCCGGGCATCTATCTATATTCGTTTCAGCTCTGGCCATAATTAAATAAGGACTTGTCCAGACTGAATGTAAGTGCGTAGCTGTTTTGACAAGTTGAAATAACTAAGAGAAGTTTTGGAAAAGTTGTTGGCTTTGGGGAGGGCTCAGGGCTAAAATTAGGGATTTTACCTTGCAAAATAAATTAAATGAAGGATATCCCTGCATAGTACAATGGCTTAAAAGTTTCCCTGTCCATTTGCGTATGGAATTTACGCAAATTAGTTGCATTACCCGACTAATTTCAGCACCTAGCTGAGGGCAAGGGCATATGTCAAAGCCAACCTCAATCCCCACGAGCTGAGCAACCGCAAACCAAATGGCAATCAAGCCAAATTATATAATGCATTTGTGCATGCTGCTGTGGGCCAATAATGGTGGCTGCTCTGCGGTTTACTGTGGGAGCACTTTAAAGCTCAATTCGTGTCTCTGGATTGGCTGCTTGGTCGTTTATTACTGCTACAGCATAATTTGCATAAATATAAAATGCATTTTCTGCCTCACCTATTCTCGGTTTTAAATCTCATTATGCATGCAAGAAGCACTAGCTGCAGCAGCAGTACAGCCAAAAAATATTGGCATGCAAAATAAATTTTTACAACTGCGGACCCACAAACACAGACGCTGTAGCCTGCAACCAGTGAACTCTCATCCCATATGCTCTTTGTTGACATTTTTGCGGGCAGCATTTGCTCTCCATATATTTAGGATCAGTTACAAACTAAATCTGTCTGCTGATTTTTGTGACTAGTGCCTTTAATATAAGTAAATTTTGTAGCACTAGGATAAAGATTAAATAAATAAATAAATTAAAAAATCAATTTTACGAAACACAAAAATGCATTAAAGCCACGGAAATTTCAAATATTTTGAAAATCTTAGCGAAACCTTAGCTGAAGCGGACTAATCGTATTAAATTCGATTTTAGTTCATCAAAAATTATGCTGTTGCAGCTATAATTTGTTTAGAAAATTAATAAAATCAATAAAATAAATAAATAAAATAATAAATAATAAAAATAATAATAAAACAAATAAAATAAAATTATTGCCGCTTGAAAAATTTAAACTTTTAATATTTCTCGAGCACTTTGCATTATCATGAGAATATTCAATGTTCTACTCTTAGTTGGTATGTTATGGAGCATCGATTGGAAAAGGTTACTTCACTGATTTGAACCTCCATTAAGCCATCAGCCTATTCGAGGTCAAGGCTAAGAAAACTTGCCCAATAATTCTTTCGTCCATCTGTGCGTCTCATATTGAATGCCATTTGAAGTTTTTAACGACTGAAAGCTCGAATAATAAATCGAAAAGAAAGCACTTAAACAATTGCCAGGTGGCTTTCAAAATGTTTCTAAAAGGTTTTAATATGTATTGATTTTTAGAGTATTTTTTATATCTGCCTCTGGTTTATGCCCAGAGCAGGAAGATCTCCAACTATTAATCGTAGATGTTTATCAAAAATCGTTGAACTAAAGACAGTGCATTTTACTATTTATTATTTATTTGTCCCCCACAGCTGGTAAGTGATTAAACTCTTAGGACGAAACATTTTCGGTTTTATTTATAGCCCTGGCAAGAGTATCAAATGAAAACTCAATCCACATTCCCTCCAGGGGCCAAATGACATATCATATTGCAGTTGTAGTTGAAATTTTCAAGCAATTGGCCAGCAGCAGCTTTTTATTCCGGGCAGCAGCCTCACATGACAAACAAATGTCGAGTGGAACTTTTTTAATTACTCTCGATAGGCCGAGTGGCGGGGCACTGGGGGTAAAAGAACAAAACCCGAAGCAAAAACGCCAGCGGGATGTGCCAAAAAATACCGAAAACGTGCAACACTTCAAGGCGTGCCATGAAATACGATATCAAGGATCCAGGAGGGGCCTTTGCAGCGAGCTGGATGGAGGCTGCTGCAGTGGCTGGGGCTGAGGCTGGGGGGCAGTGTGGCTGCTTGTGTTACATACGATACAATATGTTGGACAAAAGTTTCCCTCGTCTCTCATATATTTATTTTTGTAGTTGGTGTTATTAAATTTGTTTCAATTGAAGGAAGCAGCAGCTGCGAGGGGACGTTTGTCTTCATTTTCAAAGCCCAAATAATTGTTAAAATAACAACAATATTTTTGGTCAGAAAAAGAAACTTCAAGTGCTTCGACTTTGACTTGTATTTCTGGCTGTTTGCCACCAGCTTCCAGCTGAACACTGCACCGTAAAATTAAGCATCCACTTCAGGGCTTAGGTGATGAATGTCCGCAGGGTTAGCCCTGAATGAGGCCCAGGGGAGCAGCAATTAAAGGACGAGTACTCGTACCCCCCACAAGCACACAGCCACACACACACACACACACCCAAGCTGCTAAAAGGGCAATAAAGTGACTTGTCACAGGAGCCAGCGACACTAAACCAAACATTTTGGAGACTAAACTGGTCCAGCATTACGACTATTGGATACCCTACCTCTGTTGTTGGGGAACTATCTAAAAACTATCATTCTGAATTAATTGACAGTAATTATCTAAGCACATAAGACTCTTTAATTGTTATGCGGATATTAGAGGTTGTTCGTCGAATTTTGTAGGATCGGTACGAAATTTCTATATACCAAATTTGGAAAGGAGCTGCTCCATATGTTTAACATTTTTTATACCACAAATTTAATCTGTATAGGCAAATCACCAAAGGTAACTCCAACTCTTATGGACTCCGACTAAATACAAAACATAAATAAATAAATATGAAAAAAAACCAAATAAATAATATTGAAAATTAATAATAAATAACCTGCAACGAACTTGTTCCCGAATTGTACAGACCCATGTATTCTACGCGTGCTGGATAAAGCAACAACCAGCAAACAGCAACTTGGAACGTGACTGCAACATGCAAATTTTATGGCTGAGTGCTGTAAATGTTCTGGGCCCTGTCCCTCTCTACGTTCCTCTCCATGTCGTGGCTGCAAATAAGTTGCTTACATTTTGCAATTGTCTCTGCAATCCTCTTTCGGCCACGCCCATCATGTCTGTGTCTAATGGGCGCCCATTTGTCGCCATTTGGCATGGCGAATACACATGTTAACTCCGTCATTCAGAGTGCTGCTGTTGTGTGCGGTAAACAAATTCCCGAAAAACTCTTGCCCCTGCCCCACGGGTTCAGCAGCAGCAACATTGTAATTGATTCCAGCAGTCAGATGTGACATTAAGGGCACATTCGATATTTATGATTGTGCAATTAAGCATCGCAAAGACACACATAACTAATTCATTAATGAGTGCCATCAATTAAGTGCCTGTAAGTATTCCTTTCAATGCGTCCCACGCGCCAGTTGCGGCCCATGCGGCGTATGCGCAATGTGCAAATGGTCAAGCTCAATGGTACATTAATTTCGGATGACAAAACCCACAAAAATCTCCAAATGTACAAATGTTGTTTACATTTTTACACCACCCACTGCAATGCCGAGACCAGGTGAATCATTTATTCAGCTTATTCGCTGGCGTTTTTATTTGCCATCTCGTGTCAGAGCTGGCTGTGTGCACTCTGGTAACTCGACTAAAACATACCCTTAAATTATTATTATTAAATATAATATACATATTTCTGCACAAGCAAACTGCTCCTACAAAACGGACATCTTTAATTTACCACAAAAAGCCACAAAAAGGCCAAACTCCAGCCGGGAAAAAAACCTACAAAAAGAGACACAAAAAGGCACAACCAAGCGCTGGGCATTGAGTAATTGGCGAGTCAGCAGTAAATTCACCGTGATATATACAACGGGTCTCAGTGGACATTAGCACGCACCCGGAACGGCGCTGGGTCTGGGGATGCTGCCTATGGGACACCACAAAACGGCTTGTGGCAGGCACTTTGCCTGCCTGTTTTGTTCCGGACACGAACGGCCGCAGAGGCCGCAGCCCATGAATGAATATAAAAAGTCACCCAGAGATTTGAGAAACAAATCAAAGGGAGAAGCCTGCATATAGACGTGCCGAATGACCTGTGCTCAAGAGGGTAACAAATACTCGTAGCGGCTGCCTGGTCAGCGATTACAATGAGACTTGTTTATGCTTGCACTGCCCATTCCGCAGCTTAATTTCGTACTCACCGAAGAAGCAGCAGCAGAAGACAATGGTGTAGAGGGTGATGAATATGATGCGCACATCGGTGCGATCAAAGATATATTCACTGGCATTGGCGGCATCCTCCTCGTCCTCGATTACGTCGATGGCCGAACCAGCAGCGCCGCGTCCTGGGGTCTGGGCCGGCACCAGAGCCGTTGTTGTGTCACCAAAGAGCAGGGCATAATCGGTGCCATTGCCATGGAACGACTGGCCCGTGCTGCTCGTCGAGTCGTTCGCAGACGATGCCAGGGTGGCAAGCGCCTGCCAGAACAGCAGCAGCAGCACCATCAGCAGCCACGGAAATGAGCGGGGCAGACTGCTGCTGCTGCTGCTGGTCAGACGGAGCTTGTTGTTGTGTCGCTGTTGTTGGGTGGGTTGTCGCTTCAGTTCCGGGCTCTGTTTCCCTTCTCGTCCAGCGGAAATGCTGTAACTCGCTGCTGAGCTCTTGCTTCTGCTCCGCCTTTGATTATGCTCCTGCTGCTCCCCAATGCTGTCAGCATTATTATCGTAAGCGGCTGATATGTTTGTCCGGCCACTTTGTCGTCGCTGTTTATGTTGATGTTCCACCGCCCCAGCCTGTGCCCCATCCAGCAACAGTGTGTACACTCCGCTCATAATGGGCTGCAGCTGCAAGGATAAAGAAGAAGTCCATTGTCAGTTGGTTCGATGGAATGGAAGGCTCTAATAAGTTTCGGAGCAAACAAATTAATAAAAATCATTAAAAGAAAAGCCATGAAATGGGCTTAAGTGGCTGTCGATCGATTATATATATAAATATATATATATATATATATATAGAATAAGCTAGAGAGATTGTTGGCTTGTCTCTGCCAACGATTAACTTTACAACTTTTTCTCCGAATATTAGTAAATCTTCATCTTTTAATTGCTATTTCTGTGGTGTGTTTTTCCCCGCTGCTGATCTAACTTGTGTTTAGTTTTAATGTTCTACTAATTATGGTATTTACGTGGTTTTCGAGTGGCGAGGACCTTTGACCTTATGGGCAACGAAGTGACAGCTTCACTTCATTAACTGCAAAGTCACGTCTCGCTCCTCGGTATGTCTCACATCACGACCAACCGCCCACCCAGTCAATGTGTAGACACTCGAGGGGCAATTAAACATGGCCTGTCAACTGATTTTTGTACCATTCGCCACATTTGTACCGTGACTGTGTCTCTCTCTCTTTGTCTCTCTCTGTGTGACTGTAGCTCCGTTTCTTCCTCCCACTCTCGCTGTCTGGGGCAATGGTACATACGACTGTTTGTGTCTGTGGCTGAGAGTAGACGACTTTTTAATTAAGCTTTAATAATGAGCTTAATTAAAACATTTGTCGACAGACAAACACACACACACGCAACGTGTCTAAAAAGGAAATTATGATTTGCCATTTGGCCACGCGCATTCTCCGTTACTCTTCGGTCCCGTTTCTCTGTCCTCCTCTTTTTTTGTTAGTTTGGAATATATTTTTGCCGTGCACTGCTACGTTTTGTTGCCAATTACGCGAGTGCAGTGGCAGGAGCTCTCCTCGCATTCTGCCACTCTTCAAAATGTCGCTTTGATTATTGCCCTGCTCTACTCGCTCTACTCTGTACTCCATGCTCTCTGTGTGTGCCTGTTCGGTACGTGCTCTAATTAATAGAGACTCGCACTGAGCACACACGACAACAAAACGACTATCAAGTAATTAACACTGCTGAATCGTTTGAATGTCTTTCCATATTATAAACATTCTGTTTGCACACAAACACATACTCGTGCATTGCGAGTGGCTGGCAAATATTATTCATGGCAGCTGCCAGGGAATGGGAAGCAGCCAACAATTCGCATGGAAATGCGCCAAGCTGTGAGATGAATAAAGTGGAAGTGGAAAGTGTGCTGGCAATTTAACAAGCCATTGGGAATACATGGGAAAAGTAGATGTTTGCTCACAGCTAATATTCGAGTGTCCCAGGCAATACTCGTCAAATACGACGAGGGTTTCAAAATATAAATTAAACTATTTATTTGCATTATTTAATTGCAATAATTATCATATAGTATTTTGATCAATTGCTATGAAATTTTTATTTTTTATTTGTATTATATCAAAGTATCGGATGTTCCCGCTTGTCTCTACAGGAGATTGTCTATCACATACCAGAACACACAAATTCTGTAGCTTCACAGCAATTGTAATCGAATAAGAAACCCTGTTGCCCCTCCACGATGCCACAGCAAACAAATAAAACCACATAAACGCCAGTCAAAGTTCACTCAATGAGCCATTAAGAGCCGCAATCAGGACGCAACAAACACCGAAAGCCAAAACAAAGAGCAACAAGAGGAGCGGGAGAAACCCTTCAGCGCACAAAGGCAGCGGCAGTGGCAGTGTCGATGCGCGGCACAAGGCACAGGGCAGGCACAGGTTGCAAAAGTTGCCGCGATGTGGGTCAAACTGCAGGAACAGCAATTAAAGGGTGCACCTAATTGCCTCAAATTATAATTAATGAGGCCGCCCACCGACTAAACGCTGTGGCACTCAAATTTTGACCATGCCGCGCCCACGAATTGAGTGCGAATGAATTGAGATTGAGAGGAAAATGGTTGAGCAGAACTCAATAACTTGAAAGTGGCAGACGCAGAGGCATAAAAGTTCAGAGAGAGAGATAAATGTTCTTCATTGATATCTTGCAACTCCTTGCCTGCCCCAAAAGCTATGCTAATCGTATGGCTTCCTACGCAATTCCCCGCTCTAATAAACATTTCGGTGTCGAGTGCCAGCAGTTGGCTTCTTCAATGTTTGCCGCACTCGCAAACAAATTTACACTGCACAAATATTATTGCTGCCTGGCAAGCAAAGATGACTAGGTCCATATTCAATATGGCTAGATTACATTTAAAGTCAGGACTCAGGAGTGGCATTTGGTCAAGCACTCGCCAAGTCGATCTTTTAGGGAACATTGTTAATAAACATGAGTTTCCGCTCCACATCTTCTATTATGTTTTTGCATCCACTGCTTGGATGCACGACCCGAATGTAGCGCACAGCACGTCCCGGGAAGTGGATGTCGTACCAGGTGGGCGATAATAGAAATTGGCCAGCGCCCACGCGCTCCCAGTGTGACATGTCGCAAGAGACCTCCACGACGCACCTCAAGTCATCTCCTGTGTAATGGACTGCACCTTTAATCCTAATGTGGTTGATTTTATACCAGCTAGTCAGGTCGTCAATAATCTCCTTGTGACCGACTGTCAAACGGATCGCTTTATCCCAGAAGGCATCATTCATTTTTTGACACGAGTGAGCACGTTAGGGCTGATTCTCCGGGTCGATCGCTCTATCGATGGCGTCGAGTATTTTGTCCGGCTCGACGATCCCAGTGGGACGCACCACACGCATCAGCGCATTGACACTAATGAGCGGTAGACGTATCAGCGAAACCACCGACTCTATGTCCGCGCTCGGATTGTGCTGGATCCATTCATACGCCGATTGAAAGATGTCCACTTCGTAGGCAACGAACGTGTCCCGCCGCAGAACTTCTTTAAGGGATTCCAGCGACAGCTTTTTGAAGGAGTCATCTGCCATCAGTTCGGACCCATTGCTGTCCACGAATTTCAAGCATTCTTCGGCCAGTCCGTTCAGACTGTAAAGGCACGCTGTATCCAGAATCATGCACACATTGCTCACGCAAAGATTCTGTTGAAGATGTCCGGACAGGGCTGACTCGACTTCCACCAGGCCAAAGTGGTTGGCCAAACGGAGCACTTTGCATTTAGCAGCCACGTCCAATGTGAAAATTTCCAGCGAGCCCGAATAAAGGTAGCCGAGGATTACTTTAAATGCTTCCAGCGGCACCTCCGGCAGCGTTATTTGGCGTTGCTGCGACTCGGCCATGCCTCCGAAGAGCATGGCGCGAAAGTAGCCAAAATCAGGCAGTGGGCAGGCAGGCTCTGATCCTCCACAATAAAAGACACGTCCGAGTAGAGTTCGTTGAGGCAGAGGCGGCCCATGTCAGTCGAGAGGCGGTCGGTCAATTTGATGACAGTCTTCTCGGGCGAAGAGGTCGCGTTGCTTTCCTGGCTGTTCATTTTGTTGGCTGGATTTCGCTGCGAGAATCCTTAGGGTGTATTTTTTGTAGTTCCGTATAATTCCATAAACTTGCTTGATTTGTGTTCGCAGCTTTAGTATCATAAATACTGATTTTGCTCAAGTTCCAATTCTGTGTTGAAAATTACAGAATATGCATGGACTACCCAGTTCTGTAGATATGTATTATGTGTACATTTTCGATTGCTTTTGTCCTTGGTATACTTAGAGGGAGGTATGCTCCCGTACGGCATAAATACCACAATTCCTGCCACTTTTTGGTGCGATTTTGTTGTTCCTCCTCCAAACATAGGAAAGCTGTTGTGGATGTTGTGGATTATCCACATTTAACGATACGTTTTCTCGCTTGCAAGTTATGCTGTCAATAACGAATATCCACCATCACATCCGCTTGTCAGTCGCACATGGCCATGGCATGAAAACATTTCCAAATATTCGTATATTTCGATACAGCGCTCGTAGTTGCTTTTGTTCCGCTAGTTTGCACCGGGAATTGGCTTTCAATCTTGCCATTTCACATGTGCCCAACTTGAGTTCCTTCGGCTACGACCGAGGCATGAGGACTCAATGCAAATGTCTGCCTGGCTGCCTGGCTGCCTGTCTGTCCATTTGTTCGTTAATTGTAATGCAGCCAATGTGCATTTGCCATTTGTGGCAGGGCGCACATGCAGTGCAGCTATCTATGCTCTGTTCACATTCAATGTGGATTATTCTGTGAAATGATAGCGTACACATCGGTTTCACCATTTCCCCATCAACGATTTTCATCATTATTTTAATGGTGGCATTTTTTTGCATGGCTCACCATTTTCAGTTACCATTTTTTGTTGTTCAGCCTTTTGTTTGTTTTTTTTTGAAGCTGGCTGTTTGCATTTTTCACATTTACATGATGTTCCACGCCTAGGCCCACGCTCAGGCACCTGAGTTTGCATTGCAATTAGTTTAAATGGCAAATGGCATATTTGTCTGCTGGTTTAGTTAACCCCAAACCCCAAACAGAAAAACGGTTTGTTCCCAGTTCCCAGTAAATGTTAATTGTTATTTTTATTATTATTATAGGTGGGTTCTCCTCCGGTTGTGTTTATGTTCATAGGAATGGCTGTGAAACGTGGCACTAGGGGAGTTTTTTCGCAGATCTTTCTGCAGGTTATGTGGAAAATTACACCCTACTAAAAACATTTTATTGCATGTTTCTTTAGTTTCAAAACACCCAGCAACGTTTGTTTAACGTTAACCAGACCTTGCCAAAGTGTCTAATGCTGTTAGCATTTAACTGCAAGTTCTGTGGTTTCCCCCTCTAAACTAAACAACCAACAACTAAATTCCAGCGTTAATTCCCAATGTTGTAGAACAATTCGAGACCGCCTGCGACTGCACTTTAAGCACCTGATGGGGCTGATGGGACTACTGTGTATAAGTGTGTAAAGTGGCGTGCAGCAGAGTGGAGTGGAGTGAATTGTCGCGCTGGCGACGACTTCCGGAACGGAAATTGTTTGGCGCTTTAATGAGCCAAATGGCGCAGAGATTGACGTTCTGTGCCGCCAAGCAGCAGGGATCTTGGGCGCTTCCGACCAAACAAAGGGGCGGGCATCTCAGCTTCTAAATTGATTTGATCCAGATACTGATTTAATTAAAAACCAACTGCAAGTGCAGCGAAAGCTTCCTTCGACAGCAGAGTCCTGATGGCACCCCCGATGGGCTAGCCAAGGTAGCTGGGAGGAAATGACAATTGCCTGAACGCCTACGATGCGCTTGCTGGGCAAATTAAACACTGCAAATATTTTGCAACACATTAAAGCCACTAAAAATAGTCTTCACTTATGCAAATGAGCAGCGTACTCCATTGCCGTGCCCGTATGATTAGGCTTCACAATGTTCAGCATTCTGGAACTTAATTTAATGTACAAAAATCACGCAAGAAGTCAGACTGCAAATGGTAAAACAAGAAACAACAAAAAACCTTAAGCCGACCCCCCTCCAAACTGAAACTGCCAAAAAACTTGTGCAATTTTCTTGCTCAGCTTTTGGCCAACAAAACAGGCAGCAACAAATGAGAAAAAACCCAGGGCTGGGTGGGGGGTGCTGGCATAGTAAATGAAAGAAAAGTCATTACAACTTGCACACAACTGCGAACAAATTGCAGAGAAATAATATTTTTCCGGGGACGGGTTGCTGCATGCGGGCGGGCTGCATGTTGCAATGCCCCTTCTGTGGCAATTGGAATTTTTGGCTACATTTTCGTATCTTGCAGAGAGCCTTTCACATCTCCTCTCTGCCCAATGTTTGCGTAAATTGTGCTGAAGTAAGGACATTAAGTGGTAATTGAGTATGCCGGCGAGAGCCAAGTGAAATATGCTTTGCCATGGCCAACCCTCCGACAGCACCCACATGGTCCGACATGTGAGCGCACCAATGGGGAAGAATTAAAGCAAAAAGCGAGTGCCGGAGCATTGGGCAAAATGAGTGCGAAAAGCCCTCATGATAACCATGATTTATGATCTGTAGAATTTTTCAATTCTTTTTTTCTGCTGGCAAACCAAACAAACGAAAATTGAATGAAACTTTTGGCAGAGAAAGCTGCTTTCTCTCTCTGCGATTGGCCGGGGAGGCCAGCGATATGCGGCATTATCTTCGGGTACAAGCCAAAGTATCTTTATGGATTATTATCCCAAAGTACCAACTATTATTAGCTGTCTTTCTATGTGCCAAGAAATGTCGCATCACATTTCGCAGATAAATTAAATGATTTAAATGCTTTGCTCTTTAGTAAAAATAATATAAAATTCAAATTTAAAATTAAAATTAAGTTTCATCCATTAAAATGCTAAAATAAAATACAAATTGCTTCAAAGTAAATTATTCCATCCTTTTTTTTCAAGCCCAACTATTGATTTAGCAGCCCCAACAACAAAATGTTGTACATTTTCTTGTCTGGTCTGGCAGATTTCCTCCATTGCCTTTAAGCTGAACGAAGCGTCAACGAGCAGGCTCAGGATTTGCGTCAACGGCCGTGTCGGAGGGTAGGAAAAATGCGTTCAAACAAATTTAGGATGACACTTGGTCAGGTGCACAAGGATTTCTGTGTGTGTGTGTGTGGGTTTGTGTGTTTGTGTGTGTGCAACCCGACCTTGGTTACCTTGCGGCACTTTTGGCCTCGCCGCTCCATTGTTGGCCCAAAACTTTTGTGTACCAAACGTAACAGAGCTATGTATTTGAGTAGAGGGGCCGAGCGGCTCAGACACGACCCGTTGCGACCCCCAGCCGAGCCCCCCACTCGTGGGTCGTGGAGCCATGTTATTGGAAGCCAATTTAGCCAGACAACATCGCCCGGGTCGATTGGCAGCCTCCGTGCCACCAATTTGTGCAATAAAAGTGCTGCAACAAATGCCGTCGGCGGCAGCGTGCCTCGTGTTGCATATTTATGGGCATCACGGCAATTTATATGGCTCGAATGGCACGAATGGCTCGAATCGGAGCATTGGCTGCTGGAGTGGGCTTAAACGGCAATTGGCAAACGTCTTTTGCCGGCGACAATTTTCATTAAATTTGCATTCAAGCGGCTCCTTAACCTCCCCATTGCATAATTTATGGGCCCGCCACTCGTCCCCCCTCCCTGGGGTGGGGTGGATGGGTGCTTGCGGATGGGGTTGCATGGGGTGTCGGATTGGTCGAAGATTATGCAAAGTTTTTATTCGGCGCCTGCTCGCGGCATGGACAGACGCCTCAACTTTTTTGCGAGAATTTCGCGCCCGACTCGAGCAACTTTTGGCAATTGGGGGATTTTCCTCTCACCGACTCCACTGACTGTGTATGACAGGCGTGAGAAAATTGGCATACCCAGGGCCGGAAACGACAGAGATATGCGGCAAGCACTAAGCCCGGATCCTGTTCGCCGCTGAAGCGCAAAGTATGGCTTCCCTGTGCCATGGCAGGGCACTTTAAAGCTGCGTGGAAAACCTTTCCCTGCTCTCAACTATCGAATTGATTGAATTTTTGAACAAACAATTTCCGTTTCAGTCTTAAGAGCAAAGCCAAAAAAAAACCCCTTTCAATTGCACAACAAAAGGGCGGCAGTGGCGTCGATGCCATTTGCAAACCGCAACAATTAAATTGAAATGCAAAGGCAAATGGCAAATGGCAATTTCCAAAAGCCAGAGAACAGTAGCAGGGTCAAGGGTTGAGTGCCAGCAGCGCCTGTGACACAGGCTCGACCTGTGCTCAGGGCTTGCGGGGGCAAAACATCGTAAATCTTGTGCTGCTTTTGCTGCGCACAACTGTTCCTTTTGCCTTATCAAATGAAAACCCCCAAAAAGAAATAAATTACGGAATCATTTGGAAATGCATTTGCCTGCACATGCCCCCCACACACATACACACACACACACACACACACACACACACAGTCAGAGCTGAAAGAAAACGGAAACTACTCGTTGCATTACGCCTTAAAGCAGGCAATAAATTTGTATTTGAAACTGGTAGCCGCCCGCCCAACATTTGCGGCTAATACCCAAGGCTGCTGAATCAATTTGATGAAATTTCCGAAAATGCCAGCAAAAGTCTGCCCTAATAATATTGGTGGAATTTCCCAAAGAGAACCTCCCGCTCTGCTGGCAATGTTATGCCTCTTCCTCCACATCGTAGATCGGCAGTTTCTTTGAATATAGTTGCTCCACTTCTTTGGGCTTCTCTGCTGCCTCCGGATGATGCTCCTCCGCTGCCGCAGCATTCTTTTGCACTGTCTCAGCGGCTGTCTCGTGCTGCTCAGCAGCCACGGCCTCTGGCTTAACACGAGCAGCACTTCCGCTGCCATTTTTCTCCCAGTCTTTGAGTAATTTCTCAAAATCGCCTATCCGCTGTTTTTTGTCCTTTTCCGTCTCTGGTTCCTGGCCCACTCCCTGCTCATCTATTTCGTCTTCATAGCCGGCCGGTGGTAGGGCATTCTGATGGCTATTATGGAACGCCGTTCGATTGCCATCCTTGAACCAATAGGGCTTCGTGCGCTTGTACATGTGCGGATAATACACAAACTCGGGATGCTCGTGCTCTTGGTGTGTGCCAAAGACGAGGGCCGTCAGTATGGCCACCATGGGCAGTATGGCAAACAGGGAAATGTTGCGCCAACGCTTCATGCCTCCGCCACTGTGTTTGGGTTTCTTTTCTTTCGGTGGTTTGCACGGATCACGTGGCTTGCCGCCTCCTTGAATTGTCGCTAGATTTTGCTTCTTGCTGATCTGCATACATTTTTTCTCACGATTCATAAGCAAATCCTCGCTGCTTGCCTGCCCTGCACCGGCACCGACCGGTGAGCACGGCATTTTTTTCCTTGGTTTGCATTTACTGCCGCCACAAATGATCGTTTCGTCCTTGGCAATTTCAACTTTACTCTCGCTGCAATTGGTCTTAAGTTTGGATGTGTTCTGGGACATATTTCTGCTGGTTTTTGCATGCCTGGATACGGTTTGCAAACGGCTTAGATATCGCAATAGATGCAGCATAATTTAGACAAAAAAGAAAGACCAAAAATTTATTGTTCTTAGATTCCGAAACATCAATTTGGAATTTTGTTTGTGTAGCTTATACTCTGTCGAGTATGAAAACTACTTTGACGGAATTTACAAATGGAGCGATGGAATTTCTGTGTTAATTCTGAATTAAAGAATCTCCTCTGATGGATTTTCCCCAAAAAGAATGCAGCCAAGAAAATGCCAGCGCCCACATTGTAGCCCAAAGATGAGCAAATTCTGTAGTCCACTCTTCCTTTTCCTTTTATTTTGGTTCTTTTTGCTTTTTCTCTTAGATTATTTTTGCTTTTTTTCGTGCTACTGCGCTTCTGCATGCTTTTTCCAAGCTTTAAGTAATTTTTCAAAATCGCCTATCCGCTGTTTTTTGTCCTTTTCCGTCTCTGGTTCCTGGCCCACTCCCTGCTCATCTATTTCGTCTTCATAGCCTGCCGGTGGTAGGGCATTCTGATGGCTATTATGGAACGCCGTTCGATTGCCGTCCTTGAACCAATAGGGCTTCGTGCGCTTGTACATGTGCGGATAATACACAAACTCGGGATGCTCGTGCTCTTTGTGAGTGCTAAATACGAGCAGCGTTAGAATGGCCACCATGGGCAGTATGGCGAACAGGGAAATGCTGCGCCAACGCTGCATGCCCCCACCACTGTGGGCTGCTGGCTCTTTGCGCTTTGGTGCGCATGGGCCACCGCCTTGGATTGCCGTCAGACTTTGTTTCTTTTTGTTGCTCTTTTTGTTGAGCAAATCATCGCAGCTTTTCTTCACGGCTCCAGGTGCATCCTTGCCAGACGATGAGCTCGGACATTTCTTCTTCTTGGGCTTGCATTTACTGCCACCGCTAATGGCCGTTTCGTCCTTCTTTGCTGGAGTTTTTGGTGGTGCGCTTTTCGCTGGAGCGCTTTTTGGTGGAGCGCTTTTCGCTGGGGGACTTTTTGCCGCTGGACTTTTCGCTGGGGCAGGGCATTTCGTGGGAGGTGTTTTTCCCTTGGACATCTGACGCAATGCAAATCGCATCGCTTCCTTGGCATGCCCCGATATTTGCACATTCTTTAGCAATCGAACCAACTGCATCATAATTTCAGATAAATTCAAAATTTGTGGTGGAAGTTTTCCGAAAAAGTTAATTCTGAAATATGAATTTATGCTAGCTCAGCAGCGGGGCAGCTGTGACTGGAGCTTCGCAGCTGCTTTGATGGATTTTATATATTGAAATAAGCCAAGACCGTGCTTTGGTTCAAGGTAATTCCACACTCAAAAGTTCCAAGAAATCGCGGGACAATCTGCCTCAAAAATATTGCAATTATGCTTTGAAGAACCACAAGAAACGCAGCGTAGCCACACACTTCAGGCATAAAAGACACTCAACATTTACGGTAGCCTGACTGTATTCCAAATTAGCTTTAATGCGACATGAAACATTCTATGTGGAGGAGGCAGTACCCGGGCCCAGCCTCCCAGAGGTAATTTAACTTGTACTGTACGTCGTGCACATTCCACATTTGCCAAAGGAAACAAAGGAAACTGCCATAGAGACAAGCTAAAGTGCTTTGTAATTTCCCCAGCACAGAGGTAAGGGCATGCCTCCGCCTAGAGAGGCTCATTAATTAGGCAGGACCACAACTAAAGATAAGAATTGAAACAATGGCCGAGACGGCGACCGGACCTTGAAAATATGTTGTGGCCATCATCCATCATGCTCAAGTGACGGTTTGTCGGGCAGCCGCCTAAATATTACATTATAATTATGATGGCCAGACGACGGGGAGCTGCGGCTGCAGCTGGGAGGGAAAACTTTTAGCTGGTAAATTAATCAAACACTTCACCAAAAAAAAAAATATAAAACAAAAACAAAGAACAATACAGAAACTGCTCTCGGCCATTCATTATTTTCGAATGCCGTCTGGGCGGGCAGACCGAAAAAAAAGAACTTTGCCCAGGCAACTAATCGAAGGCATAAAAACCGTGAAATAAAATTGCAAGCAAATCGAAATAGAGCAAACCGAAGCGGGCATACGCTTACAGAGCAGCCTTCGAAATTGAATATATAATTAACTATAATTACAGCAGTAATTAAACTAATTAAAAATAAATTAAAAATACCTCATCGAATTTAGAATATTATTTTGGTAGAGCATTCAACAAAAGGCCAAGGCTCTGGCGCGATGAAAGCCATTAAGCCAAAGTGGAGTACCAAAGTTGTTGCCGTAACACAGGAATGAAGTCGCCCTCTCTGCTGCTCTTCGTGTCCTTGGCACTAATCAAATTACAAATGCAGCACACACACACACAAACACACACACACACAATAGGTTCTGAGACATTTGCGAGCAAAGCAATCAGATCACGCATACGCCGTGAGGGCACAGGCACAGGCACTGCCTGGATAATTTCACACATAAATACATACGCTTACATATATGTACATATGTATGCATGTATGAGTATGCGAATATATCTATCTGCTAAGGTTAAAGCTGCTGTGATTGACATTGTCAAAACAGGTGACACTTGCACTCGCATTAAGTCAACCTTGTGACATTTTCTCTTTCGTTAAACCTTCCTTCCATGTGACATTTGCACTCCGCACCAACCCCAAAACAACTTTACTTAACCCTTACACTGTATATGCTGCTGCTGGCTGGTTGGCTGGCTGGCTGGCTAATATATTACACATCACGTCTGCGACATTTTGACAAGTTTTTCACACGCTCTTTGCCTGCGTCTGTGTGTTAACCATTAGCCTGGTTAGAGGATAAGCCAAGTTTTGGCATTTGATTCAATTAATTGGGGATTACTTTAACACCGACCAAAAAACTTTGTACGCCAAATTGCGCAACTTGTGGCTTGGCTTATTTGAAATTCAAGAACGTTATTACACGCAATACCCCGCCAAAAGGGGGATACAAAAGAAAACCTCAGGGTAGATGCAGCTCGCAGTTAAACACAGAATTTTTCGTAAATGTTGCACATCTTGTGGAGCATTTAGACAGATGAAAAGGATAGTAAAAAGATGTTAATCAAACTATTTAAATCACTAAAAATTGATTAATGAATATTCTTTTTGTTTGGAATATAAGACAGCTCGCTGAGTATCAATCAGTCGTTCAATGTAGTGCTTATGCGCTCTGCCTTTTCTGCCGCCTGTCAAGCTGATTTCAAACCCAAAATGTATCCTCCGCCCCGGCTCCACCGAGTCTCCTAGCACTTGTCGAGGTGTCACATGGCACCCCAAGGCATTGACGACATTTTGTGTGTGTGTGTGTGTAGGCACTGCTATCTAGCGTTCGCAATCATTTGTGCTTGCGGCAAAGTTCCCTTAACCATCACCTTTAACCAAACCCTTGCGCGCCCTACAACCCCAGCGACAAACCCACAAAATAATATCCATGGCTGCAGGATGGCGGAGAAGCAGGCGAATGCTCATAAGTTTATCAGTTTAGCGCCATCTTCAATGGAAATTCCCTGACAGTTCAGGTAATACTCGAGGGAGGGGGAGGCACAAAATTGATTTTGTTTCACTTTCGTCGTGGCTGCTGCTCCGCCCTCTGCTCTCCCGCCTGGCATTGCTCTTTAGCGTTAAATTTAATTTATGCTTTCGCAATGCAAACACACAAACCAAAAGTGTGATTTACTCCCCCGAATTTTATGATGGCCACTTTGTTGCGTTTGTACGACGTTGAGTACTCGCTGTTTGTTTTTTTCACGCCAAATCCAAGAATTTATGGGCTTGCATAAGGGCATCAAAATTGATAGCAAAACATTAGCGCCAGTTACGCCCAGAGGGAGTTCGACTGGCTATACGGGCTGGATGGATGGATTGAATGATTGAAGTGCTTCAAATGGTCTGCCCATCAATGGGGCTTTAGCTGCCTCCACTGCACAACAGCTCGTAACTTCACACGTCCAGTTAATCACAAAAGTTCTATCGCAGATTTTTAATTAAATTTGTCATTAAAAGTGCCAACGCACGCAAAAGAATTGAACAAAATGAAAAGAAAGAAAACAAAATACGAAGTCCATGGTGGTTTATGGAACAAGGGATTACCTAGCATTTTTGGTATATTACTTTGTGCAGCTAATTGTAGGCCATAATTTAGCCAAAAAAAGCAACTTAATTAAGAGCAAAATACATGGCTAAGTGCCAGGGAGGATTTTCTGTGTATTTTGGCAGCGGAGAGCGGAGAGACTTGTTTTACTTGCTCTGTCGCTAAAATATATCCGATTGCAATTATTTTCGATGTACATACATGTACAAAATAGTAATTAATAAATTACATACAATTTTCAGAAGATTCTTTTGAATATTAATATATTTTCTAGTTGACAAAGGAAGCGGTAAACATTTTTCTACAAATTAAATCTGCCAGAGAATCAAAAAATGGTCCCCAAGATAATTTTGTTACTACAAACAGACAAATTTAAGATACAGAACCCTTGAATTACTTGGATCTTTTACGCTCTTCTACGCAAATAATAAAACAGAGTACGCGTATACCCTTACTTTTTACAAATACCCTGTACAACAAAAAGTATAAAAAAAATCCCTACCCACTGAGATAGCCAAGTGACAAGCTCATTGTGTCCGGTGCGGTGCCTGAACGAGCTCAGAGCCCAAAAGTAATCTCTTTTCGGTCTGGGCTTGGGCTTGGGCCTGGGTCTCCCGGCTCTTTTGATTGGTGCTGGCCACGAGCGCAATCGGCCGGGGAATTGTGCGGTCCAACGCTTCTGGTTGTACGCCTGAGTGTATATATAATATTGTGATGTTGTGGATACATTTTCTGCCAGCGTGAAATATTTCTGGTAAATCAAATTAAATTGAAGGTGCGTAAAAGTAAGTGGCGAACGCGAAAGGCGAAAATATCCAGCTCAAGTCGAGTGAAGCTTTTCGCATTCAATGAAACGGGTTTCATTCATTATTTATGGTTGTGGATGGGGCTATATTCGTTTAACTGGCAATTACCTTTGAATGGGGGTTTCATAAATTTAACAATCAACTAGAAGGCCATCAAATTACAAGATGTCTGGCAGCCTAATGGCTGGCACCTAAGCAGCAGGCGGAATTGCCTTAATTAGCTACTGTTTTGATTGTCATGGCGAATGTCTTAGACGGGGCAACCAGTTCCGGAGAGAGAGATTCAACGTGCATTATTCGTGGGTTAGGCAAAAGCAAACTCCTGCGAGTTTCTAACTCGTAATTATGTCCTCATTAGTCTCTTTTCCACTTGGTTTTTCTGCACCCAAATAAGCTTTAAGGCTTTTCCCGCCTCACCTGCGCTCACATCGCACTTTACACGCTCCCTCTCTGTCTCTCCTTTTCTTTTTCCGAGTTTTTTCCTGGCACTAAGTGCAACTCACACACAGCCACACACACACACATCTTTTTTGGCACTTTTTGGCACTTACTGCCTGTTTTTCTTTGGCTGTTATTTAATTTTTATTTATCTTCCCAGACGTTGGCGGTTCGTTCGTTGTTACGAGGCCTTGCCACAGCATCTCCTGCAACCCCTGCCACATGTGAAATTAATTTTCATGGCACTTTTAACGTTGGCTTCTTCCATGCCTCCTTATCTGAGCTTCCCGTCTCTTACCTTTCCTTTCCTCCTGTTAAAATGAATGAATTTTAATTTTGTAAATGAAGCATTTTACATAAAATTGATTCCCTTGTGGCTGTGGCTGCTTTTACAACTTATTTGCGTGCGTGGCGTCTGATTTTTCAAGTTTTTTTTATTTATTTTATTGTCCTATTATGGGGAAGTAAACATGCAAGTCGCTTGTCCTGCGAGGCAGACTTTGCTTAACGAATAGAGAGAGAGAGAGAGAGAGAGAGAACGGTTGTTGGTTCTTTCCTTCAATAATACATATATCGAAACGGGACCCTTTTCTTTTGACTCTATACTTTACAAAAAACAAATCCTGACAATGTAAATATTCAATTACACCGCCCTAGACCTAGAGCTTGGATGATCCGCCCATTTACATACAAAATGCGATGGCTAGAACGTGTCTAGTGTGTGTGTGTGTGATACAACCACGCCCCCGTAATCGAAACAATTGCACTTTGACAGAAAATCCAAAAACATTTTAAGCTCTCTCGTTTCTCATTTATTTTTACCCGCCTGCCCATCAGCCATTTGGCCACCTGGCCACCTGGTTACCTGTCCACCACATAGAAATTCATGGAAATTTCTCCTCTACACTAAATGGGTTTTTGTTTCTCTTCCATCTCATTTGTTGTATTTGTTGTCGTTGTTGTGTCCTTCCTTTTGTCCAGTTGTCCAGCTTCAGGTTTCAGGTTCTGTTTGCAATGGCGAACCGCTTGATTTGCTGTCTGTTCTGTCCTGTTCTGTTATTTCGGTCCATATTGTGTGTCACATCTACAATGGGCATGCCACATAGTGGCGCAGTGATTCTATTTTGTGGGCACGCCAAATGAAATGGAAGCGCATAAATGAAGTGCAGAATAATGGATGAAATTGATTGGTTTGTCAGTGGCATGAAAGGACTAAAACGAATTGATTAATTGCCGTAGCTATGTGGTTTAAATAAATGTTGAAATACTTTAAAATCGTATAGAAGAAGGTATTCATGGCTGTATTTTGTACTTTGGGTTTCCTCTTTTTTTAGGGATTCTTTTGATATTTCAAACAGCCCTTAAGAGTACTCACTTAGCATAGTAATAGTATTAATAATGTTATTAATAGTATTAATAATGCAAATACTAATCGTATACCAAGACCACATTGCCCCCCGCACGCAGTTCAGAAAGCTGACATTTTAATAGTTTTAGTCTCATTATCGGATATTTATAACATCAAAAGTTTTCTATCGCGCACACAAGTTTTCCCTTTTCTGCTTTCACTTTCCGTTCATTGCTGTTCGCTGTTTAGTTTAGCACCCACCCACGCCCCGCCAAAAAAACAAAAACTTTCATGCCACTTTCTCCACTGAAACCTCCTCATCCTTGCAACATTATTTAAGTATACAAAACTGCGTCATAATGTCGTCGACTTGTGCAGCCGGAAATTGTTTTGACGTTTGTTGTGGTTTATGTCTCATGAGTGCCCCTTACCAGGTCTTCATAGCCACCACAAAAAAACCAAACAAAAAAGTGCTACTGCTCATCCGTATTGTTGTTAGCAAACAGGAAGTACAGTGCCCCTAATTCATGCCACAAACCGAACCCCTTGCCACAGTTGACATAGCTAGTTGGGCTGGTGAATTAATGTGTACCCTGTACCCTCTCGGTGGGAGTAGATCATATAAGCAGAAGAGATGCCTATACATATGTGTTGTCTATTCTTTCTGAGAAATTAAAGCTATAAAGGTTTAGTCTTGTGTCTATTTTTGTAAAGGAAAGGGGCTCTTATAGAGCTGACACTTGTGATTCACTATTAATAAAAACAAACCCTCTTTGGTTCTTACATAGGATCGAAAGTCGAATCTTTATGAGAATCTTTAGCTAAAATGGTCAGAGGAACTAGTAAATGGCGTAGTATATACTGATTATGGTTAACAATAGTAGGGAATGAATCGGGAACCAACTTTGCTATTTACACTTTCAAATCAGGTACGCCTATCTGCTCATTTTTAATTTTTTTTTTTGCTTAAAGAAAAATTATTTTAAATATTTAAAAAATAAAATTATAATTTAGAAAACTTGTTACCTTGCTTTTTGGCTGTTTCTACTTCTTTTCCCCAGTTTTCACCTTACAACTATTCCTTACTAACAGGTATCCTTTAGTCGTAGCCTAAATCAACGCTCCTCGACTTGTCATTTTGTTGGTTGACTTCTTTTGGCCCCAAATGAGAATGCGGTTTTGGTCGCTTAGCTGTTATTTCAGTTCGTTAGCATAAATTTTGTGTTGTCAGAACAACACAGCACAGAATTTGCCACCGACGCGACTGTCTGCATTAAAAGTCGAGAACCTAATTATCCGGGAACCTAGCAAAAGGAACAGCAGCAACGTCAGAGCCACAGTGGCAGTGGCAGGCAAAGAGTCAGCTTTCCATGCAAATGAGTTTTAAAATTGCGGCACAGACATAACAAAAAAAAAAAATAAAAAAATGGAGAAGAAAAAGAAGAAGAAGAAAAACATGAAGAAGAAGAAAATGCTTAATGAATGCATTGCGAAAATTACATTGTGAAAGCCAGCCACTAGATTGCGTGACGACGAGTCATTCGATGGAATGAGTTTTGGTTTTATTTTGTGGCCAAAGGGTTTTCGGTGTCTCTTGTGCTGTCTTAAAGGTTCGTCTGCCATGCGGAAAGTTCAAGCAGTTTGTCTACGACAAGCCAATTTTCAACGCTTTAACCGAAGGGTACCCACCGTGGAAATGTCTTGACCCTGTGTGTTAACCAGCACCGTTTCCTGCTTGATTGTTGTGTAAATAATAAATGTGGAAATAATTATTTGTGTACTGCGTTCGTGTCTTCATTCGACCTGAGGGTATCCTAATTGCATTACGTATACGCCAAGTCGATCACTCGAGGGTGGAAGGACACGGAGGGCACGCGCCACAAGGTAGAACCAGGGTCAGTAGGGTGTGAGGGCAGGACATTCAATGTCAAGAAGCACCTGGCAATGGAAACCCAAAGGTTATCGATACTACATATACATTCATATATCCACTGAAGTACATACATACATACATATATATGCATATAAAAAAAGTGTGCCAAATGGAGGTTAAAGTGTGATTGACATGGGATAATATTGAATGGACTCAGCGTATCGATTGTGCGAGCGATAGGGTCAATGGAGGCGAATTCACACTAAACGTTTTGCAAAATTCTACAGAAAATAAAAAGGAAGAGTAAAGGGGGAAAGGCAAAAAACAATCTGTTGGGCTCCCAGCTAAAAGGCTGTAATTTAAAGAACTCTGTTTCTGGAGCAACAAATCTCTCACTCTATTTTGAGTTCAAATTCAGGCACACACATGCACATTTTTCGCATGATTTGCACAGAACTGAGTGGCGCACAGCCCGCATTCCAGTAATGAATAGCAATTAAGCGATATTCCGTAAATAGCCCGCAGACTAATCTGCATGGCAATCAGTTTGATCAACCGTACTGACATCGCACCCACCGCCTAAAGCCTGAGAACACATTTAAGGTTCCAGGCATCCTGCAGCAGACAGGAGAGACTCACCTGTTTAAAGAAAACCCCCGCCAGACAGTGCAGCCCATTAATATGCAGAAGACATAGAACGTAGCGAACAGAACAGAAAACATACGAGTAAGGAGTAGACTAGTACAACGAACATGTTTATTTGGGTCATTATGCAAACAGAGGCACCCAGAGAGAAACAAGACCCAAACCCAGAGCCCGAGTCACAGCCACAGCCACAGTCAGAGCCCAGACCCTGAGAATATGATGATAAATGATATGCTGCTGGTCTTTGAACCGTAAATGATGCATATAATATTTTAAGTTGGGATCTAAGCCGAGATCTCCGTGGGGGGGTTGGTCGGAAGTGCAAAACAAAAACAAATTCAATGAAGTAAAAATCAAAATGAAGGAACCCTCCTCCTGTAGAGAGAGAGAGGGAGAGATGGAGGGCAATGTACGGTTGCACCCGTCATCCGGCATATTACCAATGCAAATCCCAGCAATAAGTTCTGTAGAGCCTATTTATAGGGGGGGTTTGTGCCCTTTGTTTATCAGCAATTTGCATATGCGGGAGGGTGCCACAAGGAAGTGTATTTTATGACTGAAATATGCATGCAGCGGCCTCAAAGCACAAATACAATACCAAAATGCTTCTCAAGTTTTGCATATTTCCCCAAGTGCCCCCCAAAAAAAGGCAAAAACTTTATTCAGAGCAGCAAAAAATAAAAAAATAAAGGGTGGAAAACGTGCTCCAAGGAACTTTACTTTATGTTGGGAAAAACAGTCGTAAAGGAAACTCATAAATGTTAAGGAAACTCGAGAGGCTTAAAGGTATTAATACTGAGACATGGGACATCCTGAGGCAAACATCATGTGAGAGCAGCCAAAAAAAGGGACATCAAAGCTATGCGAATGCGGGATATATGCGAAATATATCTGACATTAATCTAACTTTAATCTGATAGTATATATAAAGAGTATAAATAATCCCAAATATATTTAATATTTTTCTATATTCCAGAGTGAAATCCTACCATTTGATTATAGATTAGGATTTATACTATTCTGCATATATATAAATAAATATAAATAAATTATACAAACTAAGTAGGCAACCGTAAATAAGTGCATTTTCATGCTAAATGTGCAATTTTCCAGCCATGATCTTCAAAAACATTTCATATTATTGCAACATTTTCATTATTACTCGTAGGCATCGCCATGCGGTTTTTCTTGGCTCAACTCCTTTTCTTTGGTGTGTGTTTCGGTCTCTAGTTTATTGAGATTCTTGAGATTCTTTTTTTTATTTTCAAGCTACGACAACACCCGGTATTTATTGTGCCACCAACTGCTCGCTAGCCTGCAACAGAATGTACTGGCCCCATTGTGGGTTTGCCCAGGACTGCAATTTTGAAGCAGACAATGCGTGTATTTTGGGCTATGAGATGTGCAGACGTGGGGAAACTAAAATGCCACGTAAGCTGAGATCATAAACATCAAAAATATTAAACTGGTTTCAATCGAATTTGCCTCAGCATTTGAAAGAACAACCGCTGAAGAGTGTCCCACCAATAAACCCAAATGCCGACGTGTAGATCCGTAATGAGAAGATTGAACATTCAGTTGCAAAAAATGCAAAAAAGGAACTATTATTATAATTGCATGAAATTAATTAACAATTTTACGCCATTTACTTGCTCAGTTTTTATCTATAAAGCCCTCTTGCTTAATGCTGAAAAGCTTGCAAGGCGCTAAGGTTGGACATTAAGTAAGTTCTCCCTGGTACTTTGAAGCTGTGGCCATGTCAGGTAAAAGTAAGTGTTCGCCAACGTGTTATATGGTATGGCAGCCACACTGTGGAATTCATGAGAATGGAACCAATGTTCCTTTTTTAACGAATGCCATGCCAAACATCGGAGCTGTGTGCTTGAAGAAATGAACTTGAAACGTAGATCAAAAATATAAAATACAAAATGCAAATTTCACAGCATTCAAGGAAATTATCAAAGGCCCTTGCTCTTCAAAATAATGAATTTCATTTTAAATTTGCATTTCGTATGCTTTATGGAGGATATACTCGTATGTATTTGCTACCCATAAAGTAAATAGAAAAAATATAATTTATGGTCGATACATTTGTGGGAATAATGTGGAACATAAATAGAAATACGACTCCTAAATTTTTGTATGCAGTTCAAATTTTGCGCCTATTATTCTGCATTATTAATGGCATTGTATATACATTGTATAGTGTTACAAAAATATTCATTCTATTCTAATATCCCAACTGCAAAGCATCGTCATGAGGTTCCTCTTGATATTTTTCCTAATTGGTAAGTTGGAGCGTGAATTAGCTTAGTTTATTTGGTTTTAGTTTATTTTGTTTTCTTTTTAAGCTATGACCACGTCAACCGATGTTGACGAAGGCTGTAAGCTGGCTTGCCCTGCAGAACACAAGCCTATTTGTGCGTTTGATGAAGCTGATAATGCTTATAACTTTGAGAACGATTGCTTTGTCCAACTAGAGAATTGCAAGCGTGTGAAAACAAAATTACGAGGTAAGATTACAAAAATACAAGTTTGTGAAAAATCAAAAATTCAAATCAATCTCATTTCACAGAATTTGAAAAGCTTATCTTTGGCATCTGCCCTAGAAGTAAAGAGTAATGGGTATTTGCTATCCATCAAATAAACATGATTATGTAACCATAATGGTTGCAGTAACTATAGGGATTTATTAAATTTTAAACCGGAAATAATCAATTACACACTCAGCGTTGGAATGTATTCCTATGTACTCCAATATCGATACTATTATGGGCTCAGGAACACCAACTTCGCTACGTTTGAGGGTATATCTCCGCTCCATACTTCTTACCAATTTTCTGGTTATGCAAGCGACAACTATTTTAATTGCATGTACAATGGGAAATGTTGCGCCCATCAGTCTGTGTCATTAAAAGCATTGGATGGTGTTAAAAAATATTCATTCTAGTGCATATCCCAACTGAGGATCGTCATGAGGTTCTTCTTGATATTTTTTCTAATTTGTAAGCTTTAGAGCCTGAATTTTAGAATTTTATGAGTTTATTTGGATTTTCTTTTTAAGCTATGACCACGTCAGCCAGTATTGACGAGGGCTGTAAAACATTCTGCCCTTTAATCCGCAACCCACTATGTGCTTTAGATGAAAATGATGTTGATCATTACTTTGCTAACCATTGCTTGCTCGAAATTGCTGAATGCAGGCGTAAGAACCAAAATTTGCCAGGTAAGATTACAAAAATTCAAGTTGAAAAGTGTGAAAAATCATAAATTAAAATCAATCCCATTTTACAGCATTCAAAAAGGTTACTTATACCGATTGCCCTACACGTAAGAGGTAATATGTATTTTTTATCAATCAAATAAATATTACTATGTACCCATAATGGTTACAGTAACTGTAGGGAAATGCGGGTTGGTCTTTGGACTTTATTAAATTTATACCGTAAATAATCGAACTACACATTTATCGTAGAATTGTAGTTTATATGGAAAAATACTGCATTATTGATGCTTTTAACGTTTCTCTGAGCTTGAAAATTCTGATCGTTAATAACCTCTTCGAGGGGCTATATCTCAGCTTCGTACTCCCTACAAATGTCTGGTTATGCAAAACTGAAACTAATTGCATGCAAAATGCGAAATGTGGCGCACAGCATTGTATGGTTTTAAAAAATATTTATTCTATTGTAATACCCCAACTGCAAAGCATCGTAATGAGGTTCCTCCTGATTTTTGTCCTAATTGGTAAGTTTTAAAGCGAGAATTTTGACATTTTTCTAGCTTATTTTTCTTTTTAAGCTATGGCCACGTCAAGCGATTTTAAATCTCTCTGTAAGACACTGTGCCCTAAAGATCTTACGCCTCTTTGTGCGTCTGATGAAAATGGTCTTGCTCATTACTTTCCTAACGAGTGCACGTACGATATTGCAAATTGCAAGCGTAGGGAACAAAACTTGACACGTAAGAATACAAAAATAACCGCTTGTAAAACCAAAATTATAATCAATCTCATTTCACAGCACTAAAAAATATTATCTACGGCGATTGCCGGAAAGCAAAAAGAATTATAGCTATATAGGTATTTTTTAACCATTAAATAAATATGATATACCCATAATGGTTCGAATATCTGTGGGGATAATTTAATTTAAGCCGTCCATAGCCTGTGTTCATATTTAGCGAAGGAATAAGATGTATTTTGCATAGAAAAATTCTCCAATATTGATCATTTTATGGGATTTGGGCAATTGAATATCTGATCGAAATGAAAATTGTCGTACACTCAGCAAGGGTATTCATATCTCTGCTTCGTATTGACGGGGGCTCTAAAACATTCTGCCCTTTAATCCGCAACCCACTATGTGCTTTAGATGAAAATGATGTTGATCATTACTTTGCTAACCATTGCTTGCTCGAAATTTTTTAATGCCGGCGTAAGAACCAAAATTTGCCAGGTGAGATTACAAAAATTCAAGTTGAAAAGTGTGAAAAATCAAAAACTAAAATCAATCCCATTTTACAGCATTCAAAAACGTTACTTATACCGATTGCCCTGCACGTAAGAGGTAATATGTATTTGTTATCAATCAAATAAATATTACTATGTACCCATAATGGTTGCAGTAACTGTAGGGATTTATTAAATGTATACCGGAAATAATCAATTACACACTCAGCGTTGGAATGTATTCCTATGTACTCCAATATCGATACTATTATGGGCTCAGGAACACCAACTTCGCTACGTTTGAGGGTATATCTCCGCTCCATACTTCTTACCAATTTTCTGGTTATGCAAGCGAAAACTATTTTAATTGCATGTACAATGGGAAATGTTGCGCCCATCAGTCTGTGTCATTAAAAGCATTGGATGGTGTTAAAAAATATTCATTCTATTGTTATATCCCAACTGCAAAGCATCGTAATGAGGTTCCTCCTGATTTTTGTCCTAATTGGTAAGTTTTAAAGCGTGAATTTTGATATTTTTCCAGCCAATTTTTCTTTTTAAGCTATGGCCACGTCAAGCGATTTTAAATCTCTCTGTAAGACATTTTGCACTTTCGAACTTTCGCCTGTTTGTGGGTCTGATGAAAATGGCCGTACTCATTACTTTGATAACAAGTGCTTCTACAATGTGGAAAATTGCAAGCGTATTGAACAAAACTTGACACGTAAGAATACAAAAATAACCGTTTTTAAAATCAAAATTAAAATCAATCTCATTTCACAGCACTAACATATATTATTTTTGGCGATTGCCGGAAAGAAAAAAGAACTATAGCCATATAGGTATTTTTTAACCATTAAATAAATATGATTATACCCATAATGGTTCGAAAATCTGTGGGGATAATTTAATTTAAACCATCCATAGCCTGTGTTCATATTTAGCGAAGGTATAAGATGTAGTTTGGATAGAAAAATCCTCCAATATTGATCATTTTATGGGATTTGGGCGATTGAATATCTGATCGATATGAAAATACTCGTACGCTCAGCAAGGGTATTCATATTTCTGCTTCGTAGTCCTTACAATTTTGCATTCAAAATTACAAATTTTGCGCCTATTAGTCTGAATGATTAAAAGTATTGCGTGACAGATAAAAATACCCATACGGTTGGCTCATCTCACCTCAAAGGCATCACCATGAAGATATTCTTGATTTTTTCCCTAATTGGTGAGTTTGAAAGCGCAAATTTCGGAAATCTAATAAATGTTCTGTGTTATTTTGAAGCTGTGGCTTTGTCACAAAATCCTCCTAGTAAGTGTAATAAAACGTGCTACTTAGTATGGCAGCCATTTTGTGGGATTCATGAAAATGGATTTAGAACTCGCCTTTATAACGAATGTCATGCCAAATATGTGAACTGTTTGCTTGTAGAAAAAGGTTCAAAGCGTAAGTTAACAAAAATAGTTATTATAGTTAAAAAAAACACCCACTTACACAAACTTTCAATTTGCAGCATTCAAGGAAATTAAGAAGGGCCATTGCTGGCGTTGATAGCAAAATGTACATACATCGTATGACATTATAATATTTGGTGGCTGTTCATTGCGGATTGCATTTCGTATGCTTTTTAGGGTGTATGTATGTATGTATTTTCTACCTATAAAATAAATCGAAAAAATAAAATCTATGGTCTATACGAGTATATGTGTGGGAATAATGTGAAACAGGAATAGAAATACGACTATAGTCTCCTGATTTGAAATATGCAGAAGAGGCTCATATATATCTGATGGAAGTGAGAATATGCCTTTTATCCTGGGGTCTTACCCCCCTTGCCCTTTAAAATTATGAATTAAGAATCGTATGACATTATAATACTTTAATTTCGTATCCTAATATGGAGGATATATGTATGTATTTATTCGTTAGTCATCATATAAATATAAATATTAATAATGTCATTTATGATCTTTTAATTTTCAATAAAATAATCAGACCAGTTACCCATTACTATGTTTCTCAAACAAAAAGTCTATATAAATATTGTTGGGTCTATTGGCTCTTTTTCTTTTTATGTTTGTGGTCGGTGTGGCGGCCTGCAACCACGAGTGGGAGGCGCAACATTAAAAATTCCACAGCTGCAGATGTGTTCTCAAGGAAACAATCTCAAGCTGCTGAGTCGAATATAATCTTGTCGTCACATGACTTGTCGTCAACGACGAGCGTCTGTCTTTATGCCATGAAATCAAATTGTGTGTGTGTTTTTCTTTGGTCGGAAAATGGCCAACTCACTCGCGAATGCTTTGAAGGAAGGCAAACCCCCTGCTGTGATTGCACTGGAACGTGTTTCTACTTCACGGCAAATTAAGTTTCGCCAGAATGTAGCTACATATGCCGAAGGTGTTTTTTCGAGTGATTAATATCTAAATTTAAATATATTTGGTTAGGCTTTAACATAAGGCATTTCTCAATAAGGTATTTCATAGAATAGCCTTTTTAGGTATACCAATTTTATGAAAATCTCTTCAATTCCCTTAATTAATCCTTAAAAGAGAAGCTAAGCTAACAAATTAATTAATTTACATCTTAATTAATCTCTAAATTTAAAGCATAATTAAATACACTTTTGTGCGCAACAAAAACTAGACGAACAAAAATCTGACGCCTCAAAAAAGCCGCCAGAAACAGGGGATATTCATTAAAAGCAATTTTGGGAAAATCCTTAGAGCTTGTCGGCAACAGAGAGTGGGAGTGCGACCAGAAAAGGAGGGAGAGAACGACACCTCACTCTCGTTTTCTCTCTCTCTCGCTCTGTCTGTCTCACACCTTCCCAACCGAGTTGACAATGTTTGTCATTTGCGCTTCATTTAGTTTTGGCCATTGAACAAGCACTTGATGCCGATGCTGCTGCCACACTGTCGATGCTGATGCCACTGCTGATGCCGATAATGTCTAAATCAGAAAATGTTGCTTAATCTGTGGTGGGGCTTATACCTCGATGGTGGGGCACAACATGAAGTCTCCGGAAATTGCCGAAAACTTGGTTTTTTTTCTTTCAGAACTCTGGCCACAGAATTTGTTTTGTTTCTCTATTAAGATTTATTTTTTTTTCCGGCTCCCCGAAGCGTATAATAATTTATTATAACTGATGAAGATAATAATCAACAGAGGACACAGTGTGTGCGTGGTGGCTGTGGTGTCTGGGATGTGCGGTGAGGGCCTTGAGAAATGACAGCTGTCATTGACTGAGCATTTGCTTGTAAGCCATAGAAGAAATTTATATTAAGAGTTTTTTTTGTATTTATCAAGAGAACACAGCAGTCGAAGGTGATCTCTTTATGGGAAATACATATCAAGATTTAATCACAATCGCAATTTATGAAATATAAGGATTAGAGGCATAATTCTAAGGTGCTTACAGCCAAGGAATTACTTGAATGAGAATAATATGATTAATGGTTTCAGCGAAACAAATTAAGATATTTATTAAAGGTATGTTGTATTTCGATAATAGCATACCATCTATTTAGAATTCGATTCTTACTTCGATTTTTGCTGCCATTGAGAGGATAAAGGAGCAAGTTACTTAAGGAAATATCTCAATAGCTGGCAAATATTTTTAACTTTTTGCACTGTAATATTTATTTGCTTTTGATGTATTAACGTATGTGGGTAGATGTTCTAGAAATAGTCGTACAATAATATGCCCTTCTCACCAAATATTTCTACTATTTAACACAGAAGGTTCCCCCAATTACACCTCCCTTTCAATTACTTTACATAAATTCCAGCTCCATAACACAGTTAATGTGCCCTCCGGAGAGTGCAGAATATAATCCACACACGTGCCGGGCCGTAAGACACATTTTTCAAAAGGTACCTTAATGAACCTCTAGGTGCCTGTCGTATGGGCGTGGGCTCCTAGACAAATACAGGAATCTGCCATTTGTTAATCGGGACACGCACACGCAAATCAAAATCACAAATACATACAAAGCAAAACCAAACAAAAACAAAAACAATACAGAGGCGGAAAGACATAAGGCACACCTGCGAAAGGTTACCCATCAACGTTATTTATTCACTTTGTTGACAATAATACTTTTACTTGGCGCTCAGGCAATACCCGAAAAATTGTGTGTTTTATCCAGAAATAATCATCATTTGGAATTTATACAGCAGAACGGATAAAGAATATTTATAGGAACATTTAAAAACTTTCTTACCAGTTTGAGAGTATTGTAGGTGAATTATATATCAAGTAGGAATCCTTTTAAAGTTCTTTTTGTTCGTTGCTTTCTTATCCCTGATGCTGATGCTATTTGAATTTTCGTTTTGTGCACTGACTCTGGACAATTTCACTTTTTGGCTACTTTGCTGCTGCTGATGCTTTGTCCTTTCAACATTGTCATCTATGGGAGAGTCTTTTTCCCAGTGAGCAATAGAAATTGCTAGTTTTTCACATGATTTAACATGCAAAGCACAATTTCACGAGAGCTTTGACTGACTGCCAGATAGTTGCTCTTTTGGTTTCTTGGGGAAAATCGTTCTCCACTTTCGACTTTAACTTGATTTTCATTGAAATTTTTCCAGTTCTTAGTTCTTTCGATTTTCACATAAAACGTTGGTTATTGGGTTTTGTGGTTGGATGCTTAAAGCATATTTTTATTGCACAAAATGTTTCGTTAATTTGTTTGGTTTTGCATCGCTGGCAGCACGCTTTACATTACTTGTTTACTTTTGCTGTACGAGTATGTGGCACATATAGAATTATTACAATTTCCATTTCCGATTAAAGCTGGCAAATAGTTCGTATCATTTCTAAAAATAAAATTAAGAATTACTCAAATAAAATATCTACTTTGTAGCACAAAATACTTAAAGGCGAACCGGAAGCCAATTGATCATTTTCGTTCGTGTAATATGTAAAGCCGATTAAGGCAAATGCCACTTTATTTAATGGCTCCCAATGCCAATTTTACTATACCAATAAAATCGTTTGAGTAATTTAATTCTGACTGATGGAGGTCGTCAAACCGAAGGCAACATCACATCCGCATCAAGGTTTGCCCAAGAGATTGCCGCCATGAAGAATGACAAATGGTGCCAATCATTGCTGGGGATAACTTTTCACAGCACCGCCACTCTATCCCCTATCCTGACAACAATCAAATTGAAGTTACAACATGCGAGAAGCTGCTGCTGATGCCTCTGGAACTAGGTATCCCCCCAAAGCACTTAAAAATATCTAAGCTTTCCGCAGTAGCTTAAAGTTTTGAGTGCAGTAAGCAGGAGATTTAAGAATATCAGTTGGAAACTCGTTAAATTTACAAGCGCGTGGGAATTAGTCACAGTTGGGCCAAAGTCTGTTTTGAAATTGCTTTGTTTTTTACGACATCTGTTTTAAGTATCTTCATAATCTTTAAGTGTGTATATTGTACAGGTTTTTTAGCAAAATTATATGTTGTTTTTACTATTTAAATGGCTTGTGTCAGTTAATATTCAAGTGCAATATAAAGCTTTATTAATGATCTGTATTATTATTTACTTTCTGTACTTTTACTATTTTTATTACTTTCTTAAGTTTTTGTTCAAGAAAAATAATACAAAAAAATTATTGTCAAAATTCATCATTTAAAATTAATATAAATAAATGTAAAAAATGTATTTCTACTAATTTTTAATGTCGAATTTTGATTTTAATATTGTACCATAAAGTGTTCATTTTACAGTTTTGCATATCTATTTGTGTGAATATTTTTGTTATTGAGATTTCAAAAACCTCATAAATCACATGGCCATAATTTTGTTTTGTTTTGACATTTCCATCTAGTTTTTCAGCATAAATATTCCCAAAAAATCACGTTCCCACTCACTCACACACGCATAAGGGTAAAGCACGATCCAACACTCGAATTCGAGAAGAATTCTCAGTACGAAATCACTTGAATTATTATCCAAAAAGCACTCGATACGCAGATGGGGTTCGGTTCAAATTTCTTTAGCATTTTCGCATTTTGCGTCCGAATCGTTTGGGTTGCGCGCTGTCGGTGCTTTCCCGAGCTGCATTACTTCATGACTGAACATGTGTCGGGACATGTCTGCTGGCGCTCGTTCCCGAAAGTCGTCGGAGTCGGACGAGCAGGCCAGTTGCTGCCTAACAGCTGGCTAACAGCGGGCTGTTAACATTAACAGTGGCTGCCATTGTTTGTTGTTGTTGCGGTAGGTTGGGGGGCTGTTTGCGTCACGTGCTGGGCGCTTTGTTGCTGCTTTTGTTGCATTGAACTTGAACTAGTAACAAATTTGTTGTAGTTTCTGACGCTGTGTGGTTGCTGCAGCTTCTGTTGTTTTGACATTGGCGCGCATTTTGCCGGCTGTTTTGTTGCCTGCCTGTGCGCTCTCTCCGTGCGCATGCTCTCTCCCTTTTCGGTTGACCATTCATTCCACTGGCCATTGGAGGAGCCGCAGCCACAGCCAACAAGCATGTTGTTGTTGCTGTTGCCGTCTTGCAATTTGCGAAGGCGTTGCAACGGTAAAGTCAAATTAATTAGGCACCCGCCATCTTTGCATGTGTAATATGATAATGCCAAAGAAATAAATAATGCATTTTGGGGTAAAGCTAATTTTCAATGCCAAAATGAAATGTGACACACTACGTATGAGTAATCTGATTGCTGGGGGATTAGCAAGGTCGATGCTAGGAACTGCTGTGTAGTAGCTTAAGGTGTTCCGTAATTGAGCAATTGTTTTCACACTCTTGCGTTTGTATGTACGAATTATTTGTAGACTTATTCCCACTGTACTTTAGTTATTTTGCTTAATATTTATAATCCTTCGATCATCAATGAACATCTCTTAAATATAATTTAATCCCGACTACTACTAATTATTATTATTGGGTTCATAAAACCTCACCCCACTTTAAAACATAAGAATTCCTTGGATACACTGCCCTTTCCGCCCAAAGGCTCCTCTACCATTAAAGTAGGCTTAAAATCCCTCCAAAATGTGCTGTGGTCGAGTGCCAGAATAGAGTTACGGTTCACCATGACAGAAACGTGCAGAACAGATCCGCAACAAGAACCACAAGAGTGGCAACAACCTCAATGACTTGGCCAACAGCCATCGCCATCGCCATTGCCATAGACATCTGTGGGGATGGCGGAGAACAGAGAGGAAGCTGCGTCTGGTTGGCGAAATTAATGCAGTCCCATGTGCGCACAGCGGCAAGGAAGCAGGGAAAGTCCATAGAAAAAAAAGAACTTCAACTGCCGAAGGATGCGAACCATTTTATGGCCCTTGCAATTAAGAGAAAATCACCAAGGTGGCGTCGCGTCGCGGAATTCTATGAGAATGAAAGGCGGTCAGAGAGAGCGTCAGAGGGTGGGGGATTTTTCCGAGCACGCTCATTAAATTCAAAACGTGCTGAAAACCCAGAAAAAACAAGTGATGCCACTGCTTGAATTCAGCTGATAATAATGGTTAGCGATTCACGATCCGATACTTAATTTAACCAAAATACTAAAAATACTTAGCCGAACAGAGGGGCTAAAAGATATGTGCAGAGAAGGGTTTAATGGCTGGTGCAAGCGAATGGGTAATGCTGTTGGACAGAATGTCCAACTTTATTGCAACGGAAGTTGTTGGCAGTAGAGCGGAAGTTCCGCCAGTTAAGTGGTTGCATCTGCCGCAGCTGCTGCTGCCTCTGCTGCACAGTTGTGGCGCTCAAAAGCAAACTATGCATTTTTCATTTTGTCTTTTTTTTGGACGAGCATATGGTTTTTTTTTGTGCAGGAAAAGGAAAATTTTGCACTGGAGCAAGGAGTTTCAAGGAGAAAATTGAGGTTATAATTAAGGCTAATGAGTGGGGATAAAAAGCGAAAAGGAAGGGAACGAAGTTAAGTGATTTATAAACGGAAAACGTAAACAAATGGAAAGGCAATGACTGGAAAAAAGTTTTATACTCGAGTTGCACCTTTATTAACCTATTTATTGAGCACAAATGCGAGAACGAAAGAGACAGATAAGGAAAGTAAAAGAACGAGAGAAAGAGAGGGAAATAGTATAACACTCGCAAAAAAGACGCCAGCTTAGCTACCTTTTATGAGAAGCGCATAGAAAGGCGCTGTTAAAATACACATGTTAAAAAGGGTCGCTGTAAAAATACCCATGTTAAAATATACCTTTCACAGTAGAGGGTATCAAACTCAGTGCGGAAGTGCGCTCTGGGGCCTTCGCCTCTTTTATCTTTTGCGTCTTGGATATTGTTTAATATCCAAACTTAATTTTCTCATCTCCTTTTATCATTTCTATCTTCCTGGAGCTGCTTTTCTAAAGTGCACCATCGATGCCTGCAGCAACTTGAATTTAGTTCATCGATTCTTGAGATGCGAAGCGATGCCATTTTTATGCTGCGTGATCCCAGTCAGTCCTTCAGTCAAGTGGCAGTTGCAACGTGAACTTGATACTGAAAAATTGAACAAAGCAGCGAAACTTGCAGCGTGTGTGTGTGCGCGTGTGTCTGAGGAGTTTAGAGGTTGTAGGTTGGAGATTGTCGTAGATTTGCTTGCATAAAAGTTTACAAACAAAAATCAATTGTCGTTGTTGCAACACACAGCCTCAGCCCCCAGCCACTGCCACTGCCACAGCCACAGCCAATGTCACTGCCAGACGAGGGAGGGGAAGGCTGCACTATGCATATGTTTACAGTTGGGATCGTAACGAATTGGCCAATGTTTGTCGTGGGCTAAGCCGCAAACTAACCAAAAGACAAGGCAAGTTTTTCTGTTCCACAACGGAGGGTAGTCTTGGCTGTTCTCCTGCAACTTTTCAGACTCCTCTCCTGAAATTCTTTGCTTGAATTTCCGCCAGAGAGAGACAAACAAAAAAAAAGGAAATCAAACTGAAACTTAAATCGTTCCTTCCACGGCCAAGTTCAAGTGGCAAAGTAGTCATAAGCCGCTGCCACATGCCTGTATGGGGGAGTACTGTAGTACTCGTACTTGGCCATCGATGGCAAGCTTTTGGTAAATAATTTAAGTATGTGTGCATTGGGCTTAGGAATGAGGCAGCCAGCGAACCGATAAAAAGTTCCCACTGGGCTTTGGATGCAAATTTAATTTTGTGTCACAGCATGGCGCAACGGGCAACAAATTTATATAAATTGTTCCAGGTCGCCCTTGCCCATGTGTGAGCCACAATTCCATAGAAATTTAATTGATTTTTGCATCGCACACACATCAAAGCGATTTGGAAGCCAAGAAGGAAGCTGAATAAATGTCGTGACCAGCTGAAGAACCAGTTCGAGGTCATTCAAAGCCAGCTAATCAATCAAGCAACAAAAGTGACGATAAAACACTGCCGAAATTCATGAAAAAGAGTTCTTTGGATTAAAACAAACAATATACAATATTCTTAGCTCTCAGGAGTATACAATAAAAAAACATTGATAATATATGCAACAACTTTTCCCATATCCTTTCCGGATGTTGTGGGCAACACTTCTTCCGGGGCCAGCAACATTTTTAGTCGTGGGAAAAAGCAGCAGAGCCAAGCCAAGCCACAACCGCTGCCTAACCACACACAACTCTCTGCTGACTGATTGATGAATTTTCATATATGAAAATTGCATAAATTCGGGGCATATATTTTATAGCGATAAAAAACAACAGCCGCTCAGAGCCATGCATTTAAAATCTGCGTCCATAAATTCAAGCATCGTCGTTCAAAAAACATTAATTTTGGAATAACATCAGTTTTGAGCATTTTGTTTGTCAAAGGAATATACACAGATATAATGTGCACGCATCCATACAAATATACATATATATTTGGGCAGCATTGTCTGGGCCCACAAATAACTCATTTTACGACTGTGCACATAAGCGTACAAATTTAATCAAATGCTACCACTATAAACTCTGAGAGCCGTAAAGACGATGAGCAGCAGAGAGGTAGAGAGGGAGAGACTTAAGACCTGCTAGAAAAGATGAAGTATGAGCAGTGCTTAGAGCCCATAGTCGTTCACGACTTAACTATGTGTTTTGTCATAAAAGCAAATCAATTGCTTGTGTTCCAGGCAGCAATTTCTCTCCGCTTTCTGCTTGACTCAACTCTTTCCAGGATGGCAGGAAGCAGGATGGTGAATTACAAATGTAACTCCATTCTGGAAGCTCCTTCAAGTGGCTGGAAGCTTTGTATCTTTCCACTAATTATCAGCAGAAGCGACAAACCATAGGAGCCAGTAAGAAGATGTTGACCCCTGTTGGCGGCCGCAACTTTGGCACGTTGGAAAAGGTTATGGCATACTTTCAGCCAGCCAACCGTCTAATGAATAATGACAGCCCAGAGCGCCATGAAAGATTCTCGGCCGGACAGCCACTTTTTCGTGTGCGTGTCGAAGGGCATGTGCAAATCGAGCCAAAAACACGACCTTGAGCAGCAGATATTTAAGTGACAGAAAAGTGGGGGCTGGCTATGGGTGGAATATGCCCCGCAGAGCACCGAAGTATCCTCAGGCATCGACAATTATACAAGCCATTTGCTACCATTTCTTTTCGGGTGGGGTTGAAACTTTTCACAGGTTTAGTTGACAAAGTTTAGTCGTGGCAGGCGGGGGGCGGTGGGTTGGTTACTTTGATTTTCAACAGATGTTTGTTAAAGGCATTTCCGAACACTTAAAGTCTATAGATGCTTCATCCATATGAATAGCAGATTATTATTTCTATGCCATTAAGTTCCTTAAGCAAAACATAGCAGCTGGTAGAAAGTTGTACTTATTAAACTTCAACTAAACCAAATAAAATCCGAATTTTAATAAATTTTGAGCTAGTACAAGCTAATAGCACATTTCTTTCCTTCCGCCTGAAATTGTCTAAATTATCATTGCATTTTTTTAAATTAATTAGCCAAATTAGCCTTTTAATCAAACGCACAATAATGCCGATTATTACTATCGCACTCTGGGAGAAGTCGATCTATCAGTCGACTCCCTGATTTGGGTTTAAGGAAACACAAATAAAATTTAAAAAACTAACGAAAATTCTGCTTCTGCGGGAAAAAAAGTGAAGGATGGAAAAGAATGCACCGTATGCTTATTTTTAGCTTTCATGGAATTATTTTAAATAAACAGACTAATAGGCGCAAAATTTCAATATTTCAAGCAGTTAAAAAATTGTTAGCTTGCATATCGATATGGGAGTGCTTTTTAACGAGAAATATATTCCTACGCTGAATGTGTAATTGACTATTTACGGTATAAATTTAATAAAGTCCAAAGACCAACTCGCATTTCCCTACAGTTACTGCAACCATTATGGGTACATAGTAATATTTATTTGATTGATAAAAAATACATATTACCTCTTACGTGTAGGGCAACTTTTTTGAATGCTGTAAAATGGGATTGATTTAAATTTTTGATTTTTCACACTTTTCAACTTGAATTTTTGTATTCATACCTGGCAAATTTTGGTTCTTACGCCGGCATTCAGAAATTTCGAGCAAGCAATTGTTAGCAAAGTAATGATCAACATCATTTTCATCTAAAGCACATAGTGGGTTGCGGATTAAAGGGCAGAATGTTTTACAGCCCCCGTCAATACGAAGCAGAAATATGAATACCCTTGCTGAGTGTACGACAATTTTCATTTCGATCAGATATTCAATCGCCCAAATCCCATAAAATAATCAATATTGGAGGATTTATTCCATCGCTAAATATGAACACATTCTATGGATGGTTTAAATTAAATTATCCCCACAGATATTCGAACCATTATGGCTATAATCATATTTATTTAAACATAAAACAATTTCATGCATTCGCTAAACATAGTATTTTTTAGTGCTGTGAAATGAGATTGATTTTAATTTTGATTTTAAAAACGGTTATTTTTGTATTCTTACGTGTCAAGTTTTGTTCCCTACGCTTGCAATTTGCAATATCGTACGTGCACTCGTTAGGAAAGTAATGAGCACGACCATTTTCATCAGAACCACAAACAGGCAAAATAACTGAAGGGCACAATGTCTTACAGAGAGATTTAACATCGCTTGACGTGGCCATAGCTTAAAAAGAAAAGTTAAAAGTTGCAGTTGGGATATAACAATAGAATGAATATTTTTTAACACCATCCAATGCTTTTAATGACACAGACTGATGGGCGCAACATTTCCCATTGTACATGCAATTAAAATAGTTTTCGCTTGCATAACCAGAAAATTGGTAAGAAGTATGGAGCGGAGAAATACCCTCAAACGTAGCGAAGTTGGTGTTCCTGAGCCCATAATAGTATCGATATTGGAGTACATAGCAATACATTCCAACGCTGAGTGTGTAATTGAAATTTTCCGGTATACATTTAATAAATCCCTACAGTTACTGCAACCATTATGGTTACATAATTACCATTACCATTATGGGTACATAATCATATTTATTTGATGGGCACAAAACCCCTATTTGGGTGAACGTTTTCTAGTTTTACGGCAATCGCCATAGGAAGTTTTTTTGAATGCTGCGAAATGAGATTGATTTCTATTATTTTTCACAAAAGGGTCATTTTGTAATCTTACGTGGCAATTTTTGTTCCTTACGCTTGCATTCAGCATTATCGATCATGCAATCGTTCGCAAAGTAATGCGCAACACCTTTTTCATCAAACGCACATAGGGGACTAAGTATTAAAGTGCAAGATGCGTTACAGCCAGCCTGAATATTGCTTGACGTTGCTTTAGCTTAAAAAAAGATTAACTAAAAAATTCCGAAATTCAAGCTCTCTAAAAATTACCAATTAGCAAAAAAATCAAGAGGGCCCTCATGACTTTGGATATTACAATAGAATGCATATTTTTTAAGCCGCATACAATTATTTAATAATCCAGACTAATGGGCAAAAAATTTCTTATTTTGCATGCAATTTTATTAGTTTCAGTTTGCGTATCCAGTGCGAAAAGATATATCCATACATCTATAATACATCTCTTTCCTTCCCTAAATATTTGCACAGATTATGGACATTTTAAGTTAAATGATCCCCACAAATATTGCAACCATTATGGGTAATATCCTTTTTATTTGATGGACAAAAATAACCATATTATACGGGCTTAAGCCCAAGACGCGAACGGCAATCGCCATAGGTACTATTTTTTAGTGCTGTAAAATGAGATTGACTTATAATTTCTGTATTATAAAATAATATTTTTGTAATCTTACGGGGCAATATTTTTTTCTCACGCTTGCAATTCTCTATTTGGGCGAAGCAATCGTTATGAAAGTAATGAACATAATCATCTTCATCATACGCACAAAGGGGCATTAGCTCTGGAGGGCAACCAAACTCACAGTCATATATAGTCTGGCTTGACGTAGCCATAGCTTAAAAAGAAGAAATTAACTAACAAATTTCCGAAATTCAAGCCATAAAATATACCAATTAGGGAACAAATCAACAGGAGCCTCATGAGTGGGGATATTACAATGGAATGAATATTTTTGTAGCACCATGCTTTAATAATCCAGACTAATGGCCGCAAAAGTTCTTATTTTGCATGCATTTAGTTTCAGTTTACATAACCAGAAGGAGTACGAAGCGAAGATATACCCAAAATACATTTATTTTCTCATGTAAAAAATTAAATTAAATTAAATTAAAATTAATTTAAATTAAATTTGATCAATATAAATGGGTGTAAAATTGCAAATATTTCGTGGAATTAATTTCAGGTTGCGTGACCAGAAGGAGCACGAAGCGGAAATATGTATACCATTCCAAACGGTACTAAATACCTGCTACCTAAGGCTTCGAAGACAGTTCTCTACTTTCTTATGTGTACTTTCTGCAGGGGTATCAACGGCAACCACCTCCACCACCTCCACGTACATATGTAGGCCATATGCCACGATGCTTTGCATAGTTTTTGCGGCGCTTTGGCATCGGCCAACACACAATTTGTACCGTACCCAACCCAATGTCATGTGTCCCGTTTGCTTTCATTTTGCTTTGACTCTTTGGCATTTGTTGAGGATTTTTGCTTGCTGTGTTTGCTTGCTTTGCCATTTTTGCCGCAGTTGCAGTTGCCATCCCACACTCCCTTCTCTCCCGCTGTGTGTTTCTTTCTCTTCCTTTGGGTGCTACCTTCTGGTGGGTACACTTGCATTTTATACGTTCATTGGCTTTGATGTTGTACGCTGTGAAAGTGTAATGAACCCTTTGGCGGATGGCAGAAATGGGGCCATAAAGCACACCAACCAACAGAGCAGAGCCACACTTTGAGATAGATAACACTTGCAACAGCACCAGTCTCTATTTGTATCTGTGTGCTTGTGAGTTAGTTTCTTTGTTCAGACAACTCACACACACACACAAGATATATGCATGTATATTTATATTTATATTCGCATTTCTTACTGGAAACTCTGGCCACATTAGGGTCAACCTTTGCCCTTTTTGAAGCATGGAAATGGGGCTGAAGCAAGATCTTAAGCATCTATTTAACATTCAAAGTACTTTGGTCTCGAATCAGACTCTCTAAAATGTTCGAAACTCAATCGGTATTCCAGGCAATTGTTCACATTGATAGCCACAGCCGCTCTTCAGCCGCTGATTTATTTAATTACATTCAAGTATCAGACACATTGCAAGTCATGCGAAATGGCACAACATTTTCAAGTGCTCAATCAGTCGTTTATTTTTTGGGGTTGACAACATTATCCACAGCGAGGGGCGTGTCCCACAGAAAGAGAGAGACTGAGGGGCATAAACGTTTAGCCAAATGTGGCCAATTTCTCACATTAATGCGTTTGGAAACAGCGCCAGATACAGGCTAAAGCCACAGGACAGACAGCACGAACAGATGGTAAAAGTCTGGCAGGCAGAGCCAATGAAGTAAGCCAATTCGAGGCTTTAGGGCTGGCAAAATCGTGTCTATAATGGAGTCCATAAATACGATAGAGTATATTTAATATTTACTGGTAATTTCAATGCCTACATAATTTCCTTTTATTTAATATATATATTTTGTTTAAATACAATTTAATTTAAGCTGCAGCCCTGTTTTCAGCTTCACTGAGCCGCGTCATAAATCCTAAGCAGACACAACTCGTCTTGCTTTTCGGCGAATATTCAAAATAAATCCCCAACTTTAAAGACAGTAACCAAAAGCCAGAAAAATGTAAAAAAAAAGAAACAAGACAAGTGACAAAATTGAAACTGCAGGCCAAGTCTCGGAGTGGTCTGAGGCGGAGGTTGCGCCTCAGGCTAGGCGTTTATTCATTGTCCTGTCTACGGTTGGATACATGCAATGTTGCTGCAGGCAGACATGGATGAATGGATATGGGCATGAAGTCAAACACTGAAGCGGAAATTGCATGGTCGTGTGTCGGTTGCTAACAAAGCTGCTCCTCCTCCTGCTGCTGGTCCACACAGAGATCGCGTGGGGCGTTGCATGCCAAATGAAATGCCAGCTTTATGACCCAACACAACCCACTCGAAAAGCGTGTTGGCCCCACAGGCAATTTGATGGAGACATGGCCATAGCAAAAGGCGTACGAATTTTCCAATGGGAAATAGTGACCCCAATGGAATAATTGTATCTTATTGGTTCTTTTTTTAATCCAACAAATGGCAATGGCAAACTTTGTACAACAAGTTCCCAAGGATAATTGATATGCCATACAAGACACCAATTAGTGAGGCTGTTCTCCTATTTGTGTTCACTCACAAAAGGGCAACTCAAACATGAGTCATGAATTTCAAGTGGCCCCCCAAAAAACGCCTACCAAAATTTTCATCAATATTCTAACCCACTTTTAGCCCAAGCCGCCGGGTGGAAATGCCAGGGGGCAAGTTCAATATTTGAGTATAGCAAAGCATTTATAATTCAATTATGTTGATGTCTTAATAGGGCGCACAGAGAAGGAAGAAAGGGAGAAAAATAGCGAGCGAGTGCTGCCTACACGGGTATCCATTTGCACTACCAATAGCCGGCGGAAGTTTATAATTACAGTCCTTAACGCGGCGCCTGCAGGGGCCATGCACAGGCTACAGGTGGGCGTGTTAAGAAAATACCATCATCATCATCATCGCTGTCATCGTCATCAGCCCGGGGCACGTTTCGTGTCAATAACTTACAATTAGCAAATGGGAAGTGTGGGACCCCAGTGTCCTGGTGCCCTCAGCTCTAAGGTGGGGGGTGGGGGGCCATAACTAATAGATAATAATGACAAGACAACGTCAAGTGCCTGATGGCATTGCGGTTCAGTGGCCTCCGCTTCAGTGTCAGCCAAGAGCTGAGCTACACAGATAGATGAGGGAGTTCACTGAGCTACGTGGCTAGTTCTGCGCCTTTGCATGCAATGTGTCTACTATTCGTGCCAAAAATTTATTTGTGCCAAAAATATTTCATCAACTTTAACTCTGACAAGTGCATGAAAATGTCCAATCATACTTTCGCTCAAAATGCCACGCCACAGACTGCCAGACTGACGGAATTAATGGTGCTTGGGCAAAGGAAGGAAAAATGTTGATTATTTCTTGGTATTACTCAGCAGTTGTGTGAGCAATCCAGCCAAGCAGAGCAGAAGCAGGCATCTCTTTACAATTTTAAAGCAGTTGATTCAAATTACAGGCAGTGCAGAGTGCCGCAAAGCAGTATTTTCTTTGGAAAAAACTGTTATAAGCTTGGAAGCTGTGGATTTATATAAATAGCAAGCCAAAAAAGAATTCAATAAATGTATTATGCAAACGATTGTTCAGTGAAATTATTGCATTTTGAAACTTGTTAGATTTTTCTGCCCCCTGAGACTTTTTTCCTATTAAAGCCAGAGGTTTAGGTTCTGTTAAAAATCTCTCAAAATCTCACCAGAAATCTGCCTCGATTTAATATTATATACAAAATATATCCAACATTTTAAAATGCAAAATTAATATAAATAAAATAACTTTACCATGAATCGTACCTAGCAATCTATTTTGAAGTACATCAAATAATTTATCTAAAGTCTTGCCCTCATACTTATAATATTTTCTATTATTGCTTAAATGTACCTTGAATGCACTCAATTATTTAATTTAATTCAATTTACTTACTCAATGAACTGTGTATGTACCTGCCCACACAGGATTGAAAGCCATAAAACTCCAATTTAAATATTTTTATCAAATTTCTATGACTACGATGAATACGTTTAAATCTCTAAAAGTTTTTCCAAATGAAATTTATTGTTTTTTCATGCCACCCAGAACCCTCCACCCACTGTTCAACCATTTTTGACCCATGCCTGAGTTTCGTATTGCCAATAAAATAAATTTAAGTGAAACGAAAAGTTTTTGGTTTTTTCCTATGTGCGTTAAGCATTTTAGAAATCGAAACGTTTGCCCAGCATAAATGTGTGTGGGTGTGTGTGTGTGTGTGGAGAGTGAAGCATTAAAAGTTCAAAATTCTACTCAAATTTCATTAGATTTGTGCTTGGGCCAACAGACACTTGAAAGTTTCTCGACATGCGATAGCAATGTCTCAGGCATACGTACCAAGAGATATATGCATAGAGACGCTCGACAGATAGAAGACGCCCCCACGAAACGAGTGTGCAAAGCCATTGGCATTGGGCATTGGCAGTGGCATTGGCAGTGGGCGGTGCACAGGGCACAGGGCACACAGCTTATATTTATAATCGCCTTCAACGCCATCAGGCACACAACATATTGAAATTGTCTCTCGTTTTTTGCCTAACCGAACCTGGGCGACAGTTCAATGCACCACGTATTATTGTTGTTGCCTATGCAACGTGATTTTAAAACCTTCTTCGCGTCCGGTCAAAGTTGAATGGTCAGTGGTGGGCAGTGCCCAGTGGCCACACAGTCACACAGGCAACGACAAAAAAAAGTAAAAAGTCAACGCTCAAAATGTATATTTGCCAAGTGGTTCGCCTGGTAATTTAATTGCCAAATGCAAATCCAGAGTCCAGAGTCCCACAATCCCTAGCGAAAACTTTTCGCCAAATAAAAACAAACACAAAAACATCAACAACGTAAAATACAAGTCAAAGAACATTCTGTGGGAGTCTCATCCAGCAGCAATTAGGTGTTGCTCCAGGTGCTGCCAAAAAAAAAAATGTATACGAACCGAGACAGACTGAAGGGAATAAATGGTACACTGAGGGCATAAAAAGCAATTTAAAAGCAAGTTTCGGTGTGGGAACAAAATCGTTAAAGTTGGCACAAATTGAAAGAAAATGTCCTGAATTTGCATATCAAGTGGAATTTGTCACGTTTTTTGGCAAGCAGCTGCTAATGGGCCATGCCATGCCATGGCATGCCCCCAAAAAAAGGATTCAGTGAGTATGTGTGAAATTGGCTCCAGAGGCGTTTCGGGGAAGCCAATTTTCTTGTTGAATGGTAAAGGAATATTTAAGAAGAATTTCAGCTATTCTTGGAAAATCTTTTCGTATATTTATTTCACTTTTTTTGCTGTACTTCGTTGTGTCTTAAGCTTCCAACAAAGTAGAAGCCGAAACGTGTCAAATGTCGTGTATCCCCCGCCCGTATTCTGGCCACCATCTGCAGCAATCAGTCAAGAGTCGGCCCGCCCACAAATACAATCCGTATATCCGTCTGCATAGCCTTAATGAAGCAGCATTCACACACACTTAACCGGGGAATGCTCGTATATTGGCAATCAGCGACACCACTCCACCATAGTCCCGGAGTTCGGAGTCTTGGCCGCATCCTATCCGCCATTTCAAGCCAATTAGCATGTCTCGTTCGCTTGTAATTGTGGGACAACATGTGGGGGGAGTCAATAATTGATACTCGGAGCCATTGTGTGGCTGACCTTTACGACACATGCACCCAGCCAGCACTGCCACACAGCCACTGCATAATTATTCGCATTGAGACCAGAAAAGCAAACAAATTTGAGTGCCCTTCAGCAATTATGTCAACTAATTCTGATGCCACAGAAATAGAAGGATTTTTCTGAGCAAGGGGCTGATTTTGCAAGCCAAAGGAAAAGGAGACTGTGTGGCCACAGCAAGTGGAGACTTCTCCGCCCACACAGCACACAGCACTGCTGTGACCACAAAATGAGAAGCAGCAGTAACCACAAATCGTAAACTGGAGCCGACAGGATGTGTGTGTGTGTCCTGATTAAAACTGGCAACAAGTTTGAGGTTTACTTTCTTTCTTTCTATTTTTGGTCTTTGCAATTGGCTGCACATTTGAAACCGAATCAACAAGCTGAAATAAACATGACTACAATGCGGTGTAAAAAGCAAACGCAGAACAGAAAATACATTGAGAAAAACCAACATTTTGAGGCGTAAAAGGCAACAGTAAACTCAGCAGGAAGGCCTCGAATACATCCTCAAAATATATACACAAATAATTTCTTCATCATTTGTAACATTCATTAAATATAAATACACTTTCAGCATTCATCAACTTCAATTAAATGCTTATAAATGATTACAGATAGATCTGTTGGATGCTTGGCCGCAGCTATGTTTGATGAATGACAGACAGGGACTGAACGTGAAAGAAGAAACCAAATGAAATTAGTGTAACCGCAGCTGAGTGTCTGACTGACAGATTGCCTCTGGCCTTTGGGCCTGAACAGACTCCGAATTCTGGCAATGCCAATAAATTGCCACGGGCAGACGAGGCCTCTTTAAAAATAGCTTACACGGTGGGTACCAGTACCAGCACCAGCACGTCCCGTGCTCCATTCCCCCCTTCAGGCACTTTGGGTAGTAAAAACGTTTGCTAGCTGTGTCTGGACATTGTCCAAAGGTTCATGCCACAGTGGCGGCACCAAGGGGCTCAAAATATCTACAGATTATACGGCATAGCAGGCACTCTAAACCTTGGCCAAAACTCAGTCGGCAGGGCATCAGAAATAGGTAACAAATGTGGGGTAAAAGTCAGTAAGCCAGTGATATATCTATGGCAGCCCCTTTTACGGTCTAAGCCACTGCATCGCCCCATATGGCCAGGCCATAAAATTAATTCAATTCTTTTCGTTTAATTGAATTTTCTTGTATTGGGTATCAACTAAGAGTGCCAACTAAATTGACTTTTTGACAAGACATTTTTTTATGTTATTCCGTAAAAGAAAGCAATACGTAATGCAATTGTCAAGAAAGGACATAAAAAGGTTTTCATTATTGTAGGATTTTATCATTAAATGTAAATGTACAAAATATAAAAAAGAAGAATAAGAAGTGTTTATTGTTATTAAAAAAAAGTTTATGAAATAAAAAATTAATATTTGGAATATTTAAGAAATTTAAAACGTAAGAGAACGTTAAAAAAAAAATGCTTTGTCTAAAATTGATTACTTGTTAAATATTTAACCAAAGCTTAACTACACGAATGCTTTTCCCATTGATTACAGCAGATTAAATAGCTAATACTCAATGTTAAAAAAAGTGTGGTTAAGTTTATGTTTAAAAGCATTTACCAGCACTGCTTGATAAGGTATTTAACAAGTTTTCGTCCTATTTCTTTTGAACAAAGTAGCCGGTGACTTTTGAGTTTTATTTTAAAATACTTTTCAGCCTGAAATTTTTATTTTTATTTCATTTCAGTTCCAGCTGTTGCCGAATCAAGACCCCCGCTTTGGATTTTTTAGGAAAAAATCAACAAAATGGGACTAGAGGTAAGAAAACACAATAAATAATTCTACACACAAAAAAATTAGAAAGAAATGAAAAAAATTATACGCAAAAAAAAATGCAACACAATTAATTTATAATATTTTTCCAATTTGAATTCCAGTCAAAGCCTGACTTTAAGTTTCCCATGCACGATACGCATCTGAATAAATCGTTGCGTAACTTGAAAGTGGCCTGTGTCCTGGCCCTGATTGCGCCAGTGTGTCTCTACGTTTTTCACAATGCACCGCGCAAGGCCAAGTACAAGACCTTCTATTCCAACTACGATCCGATGGATGCCTTTGAGCGCATGATGAGCGCCGGTTATCTCAGCTCCTGTCCGCCGGGCAGTGGTGGCAAGAAGGACAAGGACAAGAAGAAGTAGAACTCTACTCTACCTGAAAATTACACACATTACTGACACTCGATAGAAATGGCCACAACACACATCCAAATTCTAAGAAAAGATATTCTACACTCTTTAGAAATGGTTATAACGTTTGATTCTAAGAAATTGTACACCCTAATGGACACCCCCAACACGAAACTATTAGCACACTTTTACTCTGAAAACACTGAATAAAGCACTGAGAGCATTGTAAACAATTTTGAGTGGCCTTTTGACTACTTTCATCTGAGATTCCCCAAATACTTCTTGGCCGCCCCCTGGTGATACTCAAGGACACCCACACTCCCGCCTGGGACTGACTGCCTGCCCGCCTCGTAAATCGTTGGCACTGATTTACCCTTACCTACAGCTGTGCGGCTGTGTGCTGGAGCAGGCATACCTTCAGGTGCTGTCAGGTGTGTTGCTGCGCTGTCTGTTGTGGACGTCAGCTGACAGTTGGGTTAAGGTTGACGTGGGGACATGATGCGTGAGCGGAATCGCAAAGATTTATACACTGAAAATAAAAGGGGATTGGGGAAAGTCTAGAGATATTTAAAAGGCTTCTATGGGGAGTGTAAAATTCTTTTGCTGCTTTGGAAACTCTTTTTGCGCCTCAGTGTAAAGATGCTCATAAGTCATGTAAGCTTAGCTTTATTGTCATTTAATCCCCCCACTTGGTATGTCAGTAAATAGATCTCTGTAATGACATAAATCCCTAGGAATCAAACATCTTCTCCGTATTAATTAACTCATTCTAATAAACACTTTGCTTGATTAATTTTTGTTTTAATAGTGGAGACAGAGTGAGAAAAAGAGAGTGCAATTTCACACATATGTAACCTCCAATTGCTGTCATCATTCTCACCCACTTGAGCGTAACGAGAAACTTTTTTTTGGGGCATCGAGCAGGATATATGGCTGGCATGTATATATATCCGGCAAAGCGGAAAACCTCCCGAAATTGTTACCAAACATGTTAGATAAAAGTTTTCAAATCTAGCCACAAGCCACAAACGAGAGCGATGCGAGGCCCAGCCCGGCCCAGCCCCCGAACCCAGGCCACAGCCAGCTGACAACACAGCGACAGGCAAAACTTTTTTCGGTTGGCGGAAAAGACTCATATGAGGCAGCAAAACAATGGAATAATGCAAGAAATGCATAAAATTTCAATAAACTTGAGCTGCACGCTAAGAAAAAGCGGTTCGCGGTTCGCTGTTCGCTCTGCGGATTCACAAAAGAAAGCAAAAGCAAAAGTATTTGTGGGCGACTAAGCCCCGTGTCATTTAGCAAAAGTGCAATGTCAGTGAAATGGTGAAATTTATTGCCAACTGCATTGACGTACCACAGCACCCGCACCCGCCCCGGCCCCCACCACTGTCACAACCCAAAGTGGTGGCTTCTTCCAAAGCCAAGGATTGCTTGTGCAGAGAGCCATAAGCGAGCAGCAGGCATGTCCCTAATTATCCACTCCAGAAAATATGCTCAACAAATTTCCACGACTTCTAGCATTTTGCACTACCCAAGCCGCTTAGCTTGAGCTCTCACTTTCGCCCAAGTCAAGTCAAGTGTTGGCATGGGGATGGCAGGCGGCAGTCCTTAAGCAAACACCAGCCATGCCGAAAACGTCCAACTGCCAGTGCACTTCTCAAGCTGCATGTACATTGTGCACAGTACATAATAGAGGAGCCATTCACTCCAAGCCTTCATGTGGGGGACGCCACTCAATGGACAGCAGAGAGACCAATCCCGGTGCTCCCAAAAACTGCATGCAGAGGACTCACAGCCCGCACCCGCTGAGGAGAGACGTGCTCGGCTTGTTGAACACCTCAGAGAGTAGACCGCAAATGCTCCAAACTGCTTCTTGACAGCCGGCAACAATAATAAACAGCAAAAGAGCAGGTAGAGAGGCAGGGAGCAGAGCGGGGTGCTTTCACAGCGGTCAAACGAATACACTTAATGGCAGAGTTCTCTAAGCGTAAACCCTATGGTAGAAATAGAATTTATATCTTCAAAATATCCATATTAATAATTATCTTTTATCGATAAAATATCGAAAAATAATAATATGTATGCCAAAAATTATCGTTATCAATAACATAAAAATAAATAAAATAAAATAAATTGTTCCATAAATTTAAACTTCACAAAATTAATTTAATTTCCCAAATCTAACATTGATCAAAAATCGCTATAACAAATCGATAAATATATTAATTATCGATGTTACAAATTACGTGTGTCATCAAAGCTATAATCGACCGCTGCTCTGTAGGGCATACAACCACTTGAATACTCAACGAAATTTGTCTGGCCACCTCGAATGGTTATGGCCCCTGTTCGCAGGGGGTGCTAAAGGTGCCACCTGCCTCGGCTTTGGCTACTTTGCATGTTCGTTGGTTTCGTGCCTCTAGGAGCCGTAGTTATAGCCTGCCCACGTAAACAAAAATGTTTTGGGCCACGTCTTGTTGGCCAAAAAGTATGCCGGGCTATGGGCTAGGGCCACTTTTTGTTGTGTACAAAGCAAGACAACATTTTTTATTGCCATCCCAGGTCCTAGACAAATGGCCATGTTAAGCACTGTGTTTTCCATCTCCTTTTTACACATTTTTTTTTTTTTTTTTGCTGGTATTTTTATAGAACCTGCCAGAGTTGAGGTGTATTTTTAGAGGCATGTTTGCTGCTTGACCCTTTTGCTACCCATCGATGGCAATGTGCTGAGGAATTTGTTTCACATATTTACATTTAATTTGCCAGGCGTGTGGCATTCTTTGCGGTTTTTCCCTGTGATTGTTTGGCAGTTCTGTACTTGCTTTACTCCTACAGTAAAAATCTTCAACTGTTGCTTACTTGTGATTGCTGTGGGCCTGGACTTTTGATTGCTAATTCGCTGGCGCAACATTTTTACGACTCTCTGTGAGTGTAGGAGTTTATCCTTCATCTGTGTCTCGCATTCAACTGACAGGACTGTCTATCTGTGCCCATAAACTGGGTCCCTGAATAAACCAAAGAGCGCAAGTTTTATGGTTGGCTCAATTGGCAGCTGAAGTATATTCTTTTTTACGAGTGCCTCTGGCTATGTAGCTGGCTAGGGTAGGTGCTGTTAGGGGCGGGCCCCTTGCCGGAAGTAATTGCATAATTGCTACTTAGAATGTCTTCGACTTACACAGCTCATTTAACTCTTGTTGTGACTGTAGCTGCAAAAGTTTGACAAATTGCATGGAGGGCCCGGCCTCTGACTCTGCCACTGCCACTGCCAGTGCCTCCTCCTCCATAATCATGGCCCAATTGGTCGCCTTCCAGCCGGGCCCCCGACAGCCGGAGCTACAATAAATCAAGCTGGCAAAAAGGATTTGTGCACCGACTTGGACTTGATGCATTTAATGGGGCAGGGCAGGGCAGGAACGGGCACGGGCACGGGTTGGTGCCGGGGCTGGTGCTGGGCTCGTTTTGGCAAATTGCAGTTTGGCAGCTTGGAAGTTTCTCCAATCCGCTTACACGTCACGACACAGCCAGGCCAAGCGCCAAAAAGGGTAGACAACATTTTGCATTACTCTTGATATTTATGAGGCAGAAGGGCAACTCAAAGAGCCATTGATTTATTTGCGGAAAATCGTTTATTAAAGCCCCCAAACCCCACACAAAATTCTGATGAGTGGGAACACCAGCCGACAGTTGGAGCAGGAGCAATAGAACATTTTGATTGAGTCGTGCAGGGTAAGGTCGATGTGGCTGTTGCACACTGAATTTTGCACAACTCGATTGGCACATTTGTCAGCCCATAAGTAGGTTGAACGAATCAGAAGTCGTTGGGGCAAAAGAAGTGGCAATTTTTAGGCTTATGTGGGAAATTGGGCAGCACTTTATTATCGCTGAATTAAAAGGGATACAATTTGCCCATCTCTGTCTCCCTCTCTACGTACAGCTCTCTCTCCCAGAGGGTGCCCCTCCGCCTTGGACTAGCGTGAGATAAGAATACACAGCATGGAGATATATATAATGCATATAGAAAAACTGAGTGGCGGGTATCTTGGTGTCCAGGTGCGTGTGCCTCAATGGCAAAACTTTCCACTGGCTTTTCATGAAATCGAATAAGCTTCATGGGGTTTCACCTATCCATAACTCTTTAGGCCACGCTCCATCCTGGCCAAGGGCAGTTCTCAGAATTTGTTGACACTCCACGCCACGCCACGCTAGTTTCCAATTACAATAATCCCCCAAAGTAACCTTGGCAACCAGCTTTAAGGAGATGGGGGCAGGGAATATTCATTCATTAGCACACACAAAACACCTGCCACAGCCCCCCATCCACACACAGACACACAGCCAGTTACAGAACTCTGCGGGTGTGTGTGGGTACGAGGGAGGCCTGTACGTGGGCCAAGGGTTGCCATCAAAGTCAAATATTACGCACAGTGGCTTTATTAATTAAGTAATGGAGAAGAAAAGGAGTCCACACACCCAGCACACACAGCACACACAAGTTGAATAAACCAATTCTCAATTCTGTGCTGCGGGGGGCACGAAAACTTTGCACATTGTTTCTGATTGGCACAAAAAGCACCGTCTCGAACGGGAGTCATCCAGAGTTTGCTCCCATTGTTTTTGCATCAGTTTCTATCAGACGGCCAGACAACCTTGAAGTTTCATTTAATTTCGTTTCGTTTTGTTGTCAACTGATTAATATGCGAGAATCGGTTAAGGATACACATAAATCAGCGCAGCATCGCCAGGATTAAAGTTTCAGCATCGCTTTTGGTTTTGCGTTTCATTGTCAGAGTTTCTGTTTCAGTTGCAGAGTAAACAAGAGCTCCCGTCCGACTAATTGCCCAACATTTAGCAAGCACCACGGTGCACCGGTGGGGGAAATTGTAGGGCGAAAATTGGTCGGCAGGGACGGAGGAGAGTGCTAATCGGGTTGTCATTCTGCTCTGTTGGCTGCCATTTTGAGTGGCTGGCTGGCTGGCTGGTTGGCTGCTGTTTTCATCTCGGATTAAGTGCACAACTAATTGTGGAATTGTGGCGATTGCATAATGGCAAAACATACACACACCCACACACACACATACCACACAGCTACAGATCAGCGTGGAGCTGTCGTTGAAAACTTTTAAATTCTTGCAATTGGCCAAGCATGAAATTTATTCCGTTGCCTCCCATTGTTTCGATATAATTTCTTAATTTTCCCACTTACAGAAATGAACTCGGGTCGCGAGTGAAATAATTAAAAAACAAGAGAGAAAAATGGGAAAATGGCAAATGAAAAAAATATATACGGGCAACAGTTGGCCGACAACTGGTCCAGCACCAGCCCCAGCCCCAGGCCAGTCTCGGTGCACCCTTTGGGTATCCACTTGGAACTATAATTAACATAAATAATTTGTCAGCTTTCTTCCCAGTCCCCGGACAGGGTTAAAAAAAGGAAACCCATGAAAAATATACAATAATTAATTGAAAGTGAGAGGGCTGATTAATGCAATGCAGATCTTTACATTTAAATTATTTTTCCTTTTGCATAAAAAATTGTTGATTACATAATTCTCCAGTATTAAGTTTATGCTTAAAGTGTTAAAGTTTAAGCTCTCACAGTTTCTGCATCAACTCCCACATATTATTATCCTGCTTATTAACTATTTATACGCACAGTCTCCGGAGCAAATCGTACTGCAGCCACACAAAAATACTTGTGTACGGATCTCTGAACAGCAAACGGCAAACATCTCACATTTTCACACTCATGCCACAACAACACAGCGGAGCATTCCCCAATGGCAAACTCTATAGAAATCTTTTGGAGTGATTTCCCTGAGCAAATATCAAGTGCCTGACACCCAAGATGGATGGATGGATGGCTGGCTGGCTGGTTTATTGGCTGACATTCCTGGTTGGAAATGGCTTGTGTTGGCTGCCCAGAGAGTTCTGTAGATTCCCCCAAAGAGACGGCACAGTCGGATACTACTATCAGCATTATATTTGTGCATTTCCAAGTGCTGTGCATATGCTGAGGCTTGCATAAATTAAAGTTTATCGGTGGGATGAAAGAATTAAACTATTTCCAAGTATCGAGGATGTGCAAGCCGTTCAGGGATAGGAAACCCCAAAACCATAAGCAATTCTCAGCTTCATTAAAAGCCTCTATCCACAGGTAGATCTTTCATAATATCCCACTAGACTCTGCTGCATTCGAAGCCTGACTTTTAATCCTACTTTTGGGTAACACAATGCCTTCATTATCGGCTCATCGGCGGCAACGTTGATTAAAGCTTAAAGTTTTTGGGCTGCAAGTCAAAAGTGGGAAAGTGGGGAAGGGGTGAAGGGAAAGCACTGATTTTACGCCTCACAACTTTTAATGGCAAAACGCTGACGCCTGCCGCATGCCTCGTGCCGCGCTGCTGGTACGGTGGAAGGCGCATAATGCGCCCGTTTAATGCATTCCATTGCATGCATTTCGGGGCTGGTAGCCCGCAACTGCCACGCACCACCCCCAAACCATTTCGCAACCAAGTTCCCCTGATTTCCCAACCCCTCCACACACAACAGAAAATATTATGCAACGTCTGCGCTTCGCTGTACGAAAACTCGCATTTCATGCAAATTGCCAAACGTGGCAGGCAGTGGCAAGCGGCTGGCTGGCATCGCTATACGGTGGCTGCCACGCTACGTCAACCTGCTGCGGCATGTTTGTCCAGCCCTGGAACAGAGTGCTGCGGCTGCAGCGTGGGAATACCCCAAATCGGGGAGGCTGTAAATTATTTCACGCCACCCCCACCAACCCCATGGCGGGGCACCACACTGCGGCGTGTTGGTTTAATTCGAGGAAATTAGTTTTTAATTTTTGTGCGAGCTATTAAGCAACAAATGAAAGTTCGGAGGACTACTAGAGCGATTACGTGGGGGGCGAAGTGAACAGAGAACAGCACAAAATTATTTAATAGTAATATGTTCTGAATAAGGGAACAAATTTAATTAAATTAAAAGGGGAAGGAATTATTCATAAAGGCAGAGCAAAACTCACTTAAATGCACAGGAAAATGAATAGAGAAAGGCATCCGCTCTTATAGAGAGAGAAATTAAAGTCTGAGAATCGGAATTTTTGGCATGATCCACAAACACTTCTCCATAGATAAGAACTAAAAGCAGATTACGGCTACATCCTCCAGCCTTTGCCAATACAGTGCCAAGAAATGGCCCGCAAATTAGTCGAAAATAGTCAACAAAATATAAGTATATAAATCAGGAACTGCAAATAATAATTATTTGTTTATTTTTAGTAAAAAAAATCATTCACTTAAAGAAAGTTTAAGACAGCGGGAAATATACCAGTATTCATCTTAAATGATAAACTATGCATTTCCACCATGATTTGAAAATTTTTACAATTCCCTAAAGAAAAGTCGAAACTACAACTTCAGTTTTATTTTTGAGCAAAAAATAAAACTCAAAGAATAATGATTATTTTTTTGAATTATAAAGTATAACTCAAAATTAATCATTATGTTGTGAGTGAGTCAATAAAACTTGAAAATAATCATTATTGTATCATTTTTTGAATAAAACTCATTATGATTACAGTCCCTGATATAAATAATATAGACGATAGCTTATTAAATGTCTGACACATGCTCAAGCAATTCGTGGCAAAAAAACAAAAATAAATTCGTCTTCCCCACATCGATTAAATTTGCATACTGTTCGTATCAAAGAATTATATTTCCCTTTCCCGGCGCGGCAAACTCAAATAAATTCCCAGACAGGAAATCCCAGTGCCCACTTCCTTGTGCCGTGTCAGAGCCGACAGCCTTGCCGGTTTCCAATGAACACATCTTCCCAGGGAGCTTTTAATTAAATGTGACATGCTTGCAGGGAAATAAATTCAAATGGCGTTAAGCAATTATAATAAATAAAAATAAAATCGCCTAAAAGCCGAACAATTTCTGACAGAAATCTATCAATTAGAAAATGAATGAGAAATACTATATGCATGGCCCCGAAAATGACAGAAGCCAATGAATTTGGTTTTCGGAAAATCAATTATATATTTTGTGTAAAGTTTAATTGCTTTCGCACAGCCACAGCCCACACAGAGAATAGAACTGGGGGATAAGTACGGACGGGGGATATGGAGAGAGAGAAAGTTGTTTTCAACATTGTTACTTTACTTCCCTTCCAATTGGCAAATGAGAATTTATGACTTTGGTTTCGAAGGCGAAGTCGAAGGCATATGCCAGTTGCCTCCTCGACCGCGTCTGTGCCCCTCCAAGTGGGCATAATTGAAGAAAATTAAGACAGAAGCCAAACTGAGTGCCATTTCCAAATGAAAGTCCAAGTCTCGAGTTTAAAATAAATCAATTTCGATTATTAGGGCACACGAAGAAGGAAACATTATATATTTATATTCCCTTTCCGAATTAACAGAATTTACGGAATAAAAATAACAACAAACTCTCATATCCTCACACAGAAATATATAAATAAATAAATATAAATAAATATTACAGACAATAAATTAAAAACATAAGCTAACCCACAGATCTCATTCATTCCACTCCGATCGTTCCTTATAGCTATATGACATTAGCTTTAGCCAATTCTGCTGCGAAGAGGGGGATAGCATAAGAGACAATATAATAAAATATCTCAAAAAGATTGTTCGAAGCCGTCTCTAGACGCATCTACTGGCTTTCAGTCGCACAACTGAGGACCACTGCTCGAGACCAGAACATGGCCACCAAGCCAGCAAAATTGTATACGCAAAGTAAAACAAATTAACGCTACCGTCTAATAGCCTATTCCCACAGGCGACCATCCATCATCCACCATCCATTTCGGGGATGGTCCGTAAGGTGGTGCTGTTTCGAAAACTTCCCAGTTATTCCACCATCCATCTGGGATGTTTCTATCTCGCACGTTTCTATGCGATAATTGTTCGATAATTTTTAAATGCAACCATATATATTTGACATTCACAACGAAAAAGTAAACAATGTTTTTGATGCAAGAATTCATGGATCCGATTTTGAGAAATGGATAGTGAAAATAGTGTCTGATGGATTGGTTTTGGCTTATATCGATGGCTGACATCGCAAAGAAAAAGAAATAAACACAACCAAATTAATAAAAAATCATAAAATTGGCTCAAATTTACGAACAAATATTCAAATTTTACGTTACTTTTTTTTTTTGTTTCGAATCGCGAATCTTTTAAGATTATATTGGCAACGTCACGATAGTAAATTATGGATCATACGCGTTCACCAGAACTCAAAAAATAATGGATGAGATCAGTCACTGATCGCTGATCAAGTTGTCCTGGTGAACAGACAGGAAAATGGGAAGAAAAACAACAACAGAATGTCAGAACGATATGTCAGAATTGTCTCAGGCACGAAAACACAGCAGTGAAATACAAATTAGAGATTAGAGTTTAGAAAATTAAATACTAAAACTGCGAACACAAATCAAGCAAGTTTATGGAATTATACGGAACTATAAAAAATACACCCTAAGGATTCTCGCAGCGAAATCCAGCCTACAAAATGAACAGCCAGGAAAGCAACGCGACCTCTTCGCCCGAGAAGACTGTCATCAAATTGACCGACCGCCTCTCGACTGACATGGGCCGCCTCTGCCTCAACGAACTCTACTCGGACGTGTCTTTTATTGTGGAGGATCAGAGCCTGCCTGCCCACTGCCTGATTTTGGCCTCGCGCAGTGACTACTTTCGCGCCATGCTCTTCGGAGGCATGGCCGAGTCGCAGCAACGCCAAATAACGCTGCCGGAGGTGCCGCTGGAAGCATTTAAAGTAATCCTCGGCTACCTTTATTCGGGCTCGCTGGAAATTTTCACATTGGACGTGGCTGCTAAATGCAAAGTGCTCCGTTTGGCCAACCACTTTGGCCTGGTGGAAGTCGAGTCAGCCCTGTCCGGACATCTGCAGCAGAATCTTTGCGTGAGCAATGTGTGCATGATTCTGGATACAGCGTGCCTATACAGTCTGAACGGACTGGCCGAAGAATGCTTGAAATTCGTGGACAGCAATGGGTCCAAACTGATGGCAGATGACTCCTTCAAAAAGCTGTCCCTGGACTCCCTTAAAGAAGTTCTGCGGCGGGACACGTTCGTTGCCTACGAAGTGGACATCTTTCAATCGGCGTATGAATGGATCCAGCACAATCCGGGCGCGGACATAGAGTCGGTGGTTTCGCTGATACGTCTACCGCTCATTAGTGTCAATGCGCTGATGCGTGTGGTGCGTCCCACTGGGATCGTCGAGCCGGACAAAATACTCGACGCCATCGATAGAGCGATCGACCCGGAGAATCTGCCCTACCGCGCTTACGTGTGTCCTGACGTGGATGTTACCAGCTACAGGATTGAAGCGTCCCTCGTCCCAGTTGACAACAATGAGATCGTGATGGTGCTGAGTCACTGTTATAAAATCAACAAAATAAGGATTTTAGGTTTACTATGTCATTTACATGAGATCTTAAAGTGCGCCGTGGAGGTCTCTTGCGACATGTCACACTGGGATCGCGTGGGCCGTGGCACATTTGATTTATCGCCCTTCTGGCAAAATATCTTCTTCCCGAGGCGGGCTGTGCGCTACATTCGGATCGTGCATCCAGAGAGTGGATTAAAAAATTTATTAAGAGATGTGCAGCTGACCGCCATGCTTAGAGACAATTTTCCCTAAAAGGGCGACTTACAGATCGAGTGGTCCTGGTTGCTTCTCCTGACTGAGTCCAGACTTTAAATGTAACCCAACATATTGTAATCAAATGAAAATAAATATAGAAGTAGTCATCCTCTTTGCTTACCATGCAGCAATAATTTTTGTTTTTATATTTACATGTGTACAAAAGTGAGAAAGATCAACCGAATAAGCACTAGAATCTAGTGACTAGATTAATTTTCCTATGGGAGCACAGCCTCGTGTCCATTATACATATGATAAATATTTTTAATTCTGGTGTCACATAAAATTTAAAACCTAAAATGATAGTGAGTATCTCAAAGTCGGTCCTCCGTTGCGCTTTCTTCTTTTTTTCCCCCATGTTGAGGCTTTCACTCAGCCACATTTTCCAAATGAAATTAATGAAAATGCGACTGAGCGACGCGTCGTCGGCCGCAAAAATGGCAAACGGAAGGCGCAAATTTTCACGCGTCTAACGACACACACACACATTCGCACACTCGCACACACGTGACTTTGTGTGTGTGTGCGTGTTCGTCTCTTTGTGTGAGTTTATTTTAGTTGCGGCTCGACATTTTGCTCAACTTTGCGGCCTGGCCTGGCCTGGTCTCCCGAGTGCCGACGCCTTTTGTTTGGCCGCGTCAAGGCGGAAACTGTGCTCAGGGGCACGGCGTGCACGGAAAACGAGAAAATGCTGAAACTATGCTGTAATTTTATTGTGTGGAAAATATTCTCCGGCCTGTCGCATTCAGACACTCAAATGTGCACCGGGTGGCGGGAAGCGAAGGGAAGGGAAGGTCAGGAGGCTGCAACCGCTTGACCTTTATGACTTTTTTCCATTTGAAATATTTGCAGTATCGTTGTGTTCTCGCACAAGTGGAATTATGAAAATTAAATATAATTATTCTAATTGTAATTGGTTTATGAAATTCCTGATAATATGTAAGTGTGTGTGTGGCTGTGTAAATAAAACTAAAAGCTTCAGTTAATCTTTCATGGAAATATTTTAAGCTAAAATCGAATTTATTTTATTTTTGATATTTCCCATAACATTTAGATCTGCTGAGCGTCTTGTTCTGCACAGCGTAGATGCGTGAGAAAACGCAGGAAACAATTTCTTTAATGTAAGTAGGTAATTCGGTAGCTAATTCGATGAGATGTATCGCAGAGCCATTCTCATGTAAATGTGTGGAACTTGTCTGCAAATATTATATACCCCAAACGGTCGACGGTGAACAAGGTAGCCCGTATAACAAGCGTACTCTTTGCTGCTGAAATGTCCCAGCATTAACTGAAAATCTGCAGCTGAATCCCTTGTGTTTTGTGGAACTTATGGTTTAAACACATTTAAAATATATTTTATTTTATTAAAACTAAAATTTGGCCAAAGTTTTCAGTTCGCTTCTGGAAATGCCCGGCAGTCATGTTACATGTGTATCCCTCCATGTACGGTACATATATCCTCTTGTTTATATTCCCACAATTTCAGAGTCATGCTAAAAAGTTCTTGTTGTGCTGAGCTCATGTGACTTCCGTTTCCGGTTTTTGGGTGGTTTTGGTGGGGCGGGGCCAAAGACCGGCAAATTTAAGCATGCGGTCAGTGGTAAAAACTTCTCAGATTCGCATTTATAAATATCCTGCTCATATCAGACCCTGTTTCCTCTGCTTTACTTTGCTGCTTAAAGCCATTAACCGGATAATGTGCCAATCACAATGTTGCTGTGCTGCTGTGTTTCTGTGAGAGCCATAAAACTTTATAAAGCGTACGAAATGGTCGAAGGCGTTCAAGCTTTAAACCATCTACTGGATTTTGTGGACTAATAAAAGTTTTTTGGCTGGTAAATTTAGCGAAAAGTTATCAGCTGCTTAACTCTGTCGGTTTCAGGGGGCATAATTCCCGCACATTGACTTTCCACATAAGTGGCAACAGGAACACTCTGCCACCGCCACAGACCGACAGAGACATTGGGCGAGTTGTCTCAATATTTTTGTAACCATATTCGCTTGAAGATTTTTGTTTGTGTGTGTTTTTGATAGAAATATGTACACTTTTGGTATTTTCATGCGGATTAATCCAAGTGAAAGATCCCCCCAAAAGCTGCCAAAAAGGTTGATGCGACTGGCTTCTGTATGGTTAAATCTTGAGCAAATTCTTTAGCTTTTTCCCCTTTTTGATTGCAGCTGTTGCTTTAGCATTCTTTTTTATGGCCCTTCAGAGTTTACTTCTGACTGTATTTCACTGGGTTGTCGCTTGAGACCAACTGTTGCCAGGCAAAGCCCAACAAAAAGTTACCAAATAAAATGGTATACAATTTGCGTTGCTTTACGGAAAACTCATCATCGGTTAACAGATCATATTAAGTCAGGATTTCGCTGCATTTTCAGTATTCTTTTGCTTGTAAATTATTTGCAAATTATTCTTACCTTATCTTTAAGCTGATGAAACGCAAATTGTGTTGCAATCGAGGCATTTCCATATTTCACAGCTTCACAAAAAATGATTATCAATTTGTTCCTTTTATTCATCGGAAACGCTCTGAAGAAAACTGCAATACGAAAGATAATTACTGTGGAAATTATTTCCTTTATTCCATAAAATGTATTATTTAAGGTAAATTTTCGCTACAAAACAATAATGGAACAATGGAATAATTAAAAATTTCAATTGAAACAATTTTATTGAATAGATTTATTTGTTGTTTTAGTTTCCCCGAAACATCCCACTTTAACTTCTACGGCTACAATTCGATTATCATTGACACTGGAGGGGCCAGTCTGTCATTCACTTTACACATAAATCCACTAAGGAGACTGTGACAAAAAAATATACATACGTGACCCATGGGGGCTTCCAGCCACGTGGCATGTCAAAGTCCTGGCCAAGACGACTGTCAGTTGTGAAAGCCCTTTGGGGCTTTTGGGGGCGATTGTCCTGTCCTCTCCTGACCTGTCAATGATTTTTAGCTGTGTGTGTTTTTTGTTCGATATTTTTAGACTCCGCACTGCAATCATTTTTAAAGTTTTGCACTCCGTAAGGAATTTAAGAAATCTGCACTCCCAGAATGTATTTTAATTATGCAACACATTGTGGCATGCTGCAGAGTGTAAATGGGGCATGGCAAAAAGTAAATATAAAAATCATGGGAAATCCGGCAAGAAAAAAATGTGCACTGGGCACTCGGCCAAGCACCATTTGTGCCCACAAATTTGCTCTCAACTAATATTTTTTATTCGCTTATATCTGTTGGATATATGTGCTATATATATAAATATATGGTATATATCGTCCAACTCCAAATGAATGCCCAACACGATTCTGGCATTTTTATTTGTAATTTATTTATGCGCAGTCATTTCGCTCGCAGGGCAAAAATTATGCTGCAGCATATGAATATTGAATGGAGCGGCAAAGGCAGCGACGGGGTGAAGAATGCTTTTTGCCAAAGTTTCGAGCTTCAAAATTTGTTGCTGAAATGCTCGGGGGAACAAAAAAGAATGAGAGGAAAAATCAAGAATGAAACAAAAAGGATTTAATGCTCTTCCTGCCTTTAAAGAAAATTAATTTGAAATTGAAATTTAATATTTATTTCCTCAGACAGCAAAAGGAAATTGTGTTCCAGTTTTTAGCTTGTAGTTTCCTTCTACTTTCCTTCTACACAAATATCACCACAAAATCATAGTACCTCTATGTAAGGGTACGGAAAAAGTTACACCAGCCACGGTCGACGGCCCAAAAAAAAAGTATTCTCCGCAAATGTCCCAAACGAAAGTTTTCTGGCGTCGAGTCCAGTCCTGATGCCGTCAAGAGTTACTGCCTTTTAGTTAACAGTTCAATGGAACTGATTAATTCCCTCAAGGCCCAAAACAAAATCTACAAGTAACTGCGCGAGGTACAAGGGGTGTCATAAATCTAGTAAGCAACCAAAAAGTGTGACTTTTGCTTTAAAGAAAATTTTTAAAGAATTTATAGAAAATGCTTTTAAAGTTTTCTTGGGTTGTTGAGGACACAACTCTTTGGGGCTGCCATCGAACACAAATTGGGCATACCAATAACCATAAACAGTTTTTTTTTCCTTTTTCCTAAGCCCTGAACTATTAATTGGAACCTAATTTTGATACCCAACGCAAAACTCTGTAAGTATGTGTGCCACAAAAGGATGAAATTCATGGCACAAATGCTGCAGCATTGCCTGCAATGTGACCCAAGGCATCGGTCAAGTGCTATTAAAGTGAGCAATATGGCCAAGCTTGAGCTGAAATTGTGGTGCGGTCCGAGAGCACGTGCCACCCCACTGCGACCTGACATGGCTTTCGTTTTGTGTCAACAATGGCATGCAGCACCAATGCAGTCGGTCGGGTCAACGTTGACCCCACCGGTCTCTCCGGGTTTTATGAGCCACATGGCCTGTGGCTTATTGCACTCATCTCATTCCCAGCATTTTGTTCCAGTTTGCCATTTTCCGCACGAAATTCAATAAAGAACTTGAAAGTTCCCAAAGCACTTTCCTTTCTTTTTTAGATTTATTTTTAAATATATATATTTTGTTTTCTTGCTACGCGCCAACAAAAAAACACCTCGAAGGAGTCACAAGTTTTTCGGTTTGAAATTTGACTTCTTGTAAAGTTTTTTGTGTTTATGGCCAGCAAATTTATGATGTTTTAATTAAACAATTTTATGTTAGTGTTTTTGTGAAGCTCGTCACAGCGTTTGGTATCTCTCTCTTTTACAGCTAACAAAAACTTGTTGGCCAAAAAACTATAAGTGAGTTTCTTGTGTTCGTACCAACTTTCATGTAAATATTTGCAATTAAAATAAGTGACTCTCCTCAAAAGTTCTGCGAGTGGGCAAATGGAAAAAGTTGTAGCCAGTTGTGGAGAGATATGCTGAGGATAATCTTTGAGTTGTTCTTTGGAGTTCAAACGGACATTAGATTTGGAACCAACAAAAAGACTAAAGAACTCCAATTGGAATTGAAAACCTAACCAAGACATTGAATTTCCATGTTTATTTTCCACTTTCCTTTTGCGAGAACGTGCTCTAACTTTCCAGCGCCTCTCGATTGCAATTGGAAATTCCATTATTCCCCCAAACAAAAAAAAAAAACAAAAAAAAAAAAGAGAGTAAGTTCTAGTCAAAAATTCAGGCACGTGCGCTGTTTGCAGGATGCCAGACAAGAACTTTAAGTAATTAAATAATGCAAGCCCTTAGAAAAATCTAAAAAAAAATGTCACGCGACCGCAGAAGCGTGAGCATGAGCATGAGCGGCGTTCTTGCAACATAATTTATGAGGCAGCGGCAAAGACGGAAGGGCACACACAGCACATGTAGGGCCCGGAACTTGGGACGTAATCAACAAACATGCAGAATACTTCTGCTCACATGTCGACATGTTTGGGGAATATATTCGTAAAGAAAAGAAGGCAAGGGCGCAGAGCGCCCCCGAATAAATCTACTTTGCATATGAAGATGAATATGCCCCGGCGATTTGACTTATGTGCCGCACGTTACGCATACGCCATGTTGTCAGACAGATTGCCACAAAGTGCGAAAACTCCTCCCACTCTAATTCCGCACTTTAAAAAGTCCATCAGCTCGAATGGAAACACTTGCAAGTTTAAGTTTTTTGTTTTGTATGTACGCGAGATGCATCGGGCGCACATGGCGCACATGTCGCACATGGCGTATACTTTATTCATACGCTTCATCTCCGGCTAAACATCTCAAAACATCAAAGACCACGGATAAGGCATAGAAATGTCTAGCAGAAACTCAAGAATTTTCCAACGGTTTGAGTTAAAGGAAACAAAAACCCCAATTCGTATCTCGGTCTGGCAAACAAAAAAAAGGGTAAAATTGCAGGAAGGGTTAATAAAAAAAATATCTTCAAAGTACATATCTATCGTGCGCGTTGCTGTCCCTTGGGGGCTTTCTTATAAGGAAATGATTTCCTTTTCCTTTTTTTTTCGGGTCTATGCATAAATGTAAAGAGCGCGAAAGGAAAGTCAAAGAAAATGTGGAATACATTTTAAGTTTATGTACAGCAGAAAGACATGAGCTCTCTCTTTTTTACTCAATATTCTCTGAAGCGCATTCAACGTTCGACTTTATCTGGTTAAAATATTTGTAAATTCTCTTGTATTATTCAGAATATTTACATATGAATGAGCTTGCGCCAGTAGAGAGCGCATCAATAAAGTAATTTCATAATAACTTTCTCCGGTTGAGCGTGAAAATATTTTACTGTGACCCTCTTCAAGGGACATGTCTTGCCTTCATTCTTATTTTTATTGGGTGTGGAATCAACATGATTTTCTCGGGAATTTGTTTGTCCTAATTATTAGACATTTTTGTTGGTTTGAAAGGGAATTCAATTTGGGAATTTGCTTACGATATTTTAACAAGAGTCACTTAGTCTTTAAGTCAAAATGTTTGATGTGGTTGTTGGTTAATAAAGAAGTTTACGGGAATAATTCTGCATAATTTTATAAATTCTAAAGCTAGCTTGCTTTCAATTTTTCCTCTTCTGAAATGTCTTTGGCATATATTTTACCGGCTAAAGACACATTTAGCTACTGTATTTTCTCCGCTAATAACCTTTCAAAAGCCAACAAGAAAATCCTGGCATTTCCATTGTGCATGATAGCTCTATTCTTTTCATTGCAGAGCTTCAAATGCAGACACACACTGTTCTTTTTCTGCCTCAGGTCAAGAACAGATTGAAATAATATTCAAGAAAAAAAAAAGAGGAGCCCAGAGACACTGTATGCTCCAGCTGCAGTTTGCCACAAAATCCCATAAATCTCCTTTTTCTTTTATTTTTGCCCAATGTTTTTGTGCTGGTAGCCAACATTTCTCTTTATGCCTTTTGTTTCATTTTTCGTTTATCGACTTGTTTTTCAATCTGTTAAATCGCATAAACACGGCTGACAGAGAGAGAGAGAGTGCTGTATGTAGAACTGCCGAGAGGTTGGATGTGGCTTGCCATTGTTTTTTATCCGTACCTCAGCCCCCACCACTCACGTCTCGCTCTGGTCTCTGCACTCTGTGCTACCTGTCGCGTCAGCTATGCATCGCTGCAGTTGTTCACCTCGACGTGTGGCATTATTAACGCCCCACCATGCCACAAAAACAACAACAAAATAACTGATACAATAACCCACAATAAAAGAAATAAAAGGCTAGCTTTTGGGATCGAAGACTTGGATGCCCATGCATTCAAATTTCTTAGAATTATTTAAAAAAAAGTCTACAACTATAAACTCGAGCATGTTTTAGTTTTATACCAATTGGTAGTATTTTTTAATGTTACTTCCAACTACAGATATAGAGATATATCTTTTTTTTCGACTGCAAAAATAAGAGTTTGCAAAAAGATTTGATGGAAATTTGTCTAGAATTTCTCTGGTATTCCTAGTATATTTTTGTTGTATTATTTCCAATATTTTCAATTATATTTTTATTTTATTCTTATTTCTATTCTATTCAAAGAATTTCCATTATTTTTGCAAACCCTTCTCTAGTCTCTGTTCTGCCAAACACCGCTCGCTATGGTGTACGCCCCCTTATGTGCCCAGGGTATGCGCACACACAAACCATAATTTGTATTGCTGCCATTGGGGCTGGCTGGGGACTGCCAGTTGGGGGTTAACCAAATTAAAGTCGCCTTTTGTTGAATTCTCGCTTTTTTACAGTTTGTGCAACATTTCTCCGATAGTTTGTTGTTCTTTTTAAATTAAGTTGTCAAGGTGGTAATCACTGCCGCACGAAGGACACCAACAGCAGCAGCATGGCGGAAATGAAATTATCTGACAGTTGTTTTCCCCTCTTCATGTTTGTTTTGTTGTTGTTGTTGCTGTTGGTGTCACTGTGGCGCTTCTGTCAGCGCAACCATAATTAAAAAAAAAGAGAGGAAAAATAAAAGGCAAAAAAGGGACAGGCGAGTCGTGTTAACTATGGAATGTCGTCCTTTGGCTCATGCTCTGTATGCTGCAAGGGTTATCTCTGTTTGCACTGTATGTATGTGAACTGGGGAAATCAATGGTGAAAGCAGGCCAGGCACATGGAAAGGCCTGGCCATTGGGACATTGAATCACTTTACATTGTTACAGCATATGAGAGTAAACAAATATTTTTTAACAATTGTGGGGATTTAAAGGAATATTTACACACTATCTACCATAAAGATTGTCATAATTTTCCGATTATCTCTGTTTAATCGAACGAGTCGTATTTATCCTCTTCAGAACCCATACTACGCTCCCATCCTCAAATCCACTTTCGAAATTCCCTGGCAATTTGTATGTAAAGACCCCTTTTATCGCAGATTATATTATTAAATGGTTTATAGGTTTTTAATATCATTATGGCTCAACTACTGCAGAATGTCAAGGCCAGAATTGAGCCATGCCTTGAGTTTCTTAATGGTCTTTAAATTGCCATTAAATCTTGATCCCGAGCAAGAGTCAAAGGGCAAGCGGCAACAATTCCAACAAACTTAATCACGAAAATAACACCCTTCCTGCTGTCGTCCCATGTGCCCATCGACCAGGAATGCCGTCACAGCCCTCGCCCCCAGAATGAATGAATGAATGAAAACATCAAAGTCCACTAAGCCGCTTAGCTAACCCCAAATCCCATCTGCGTGTGCGGAACCATGTGACCCGTTCCGAGAGTTCTGGTCCAACTTTTCAAAAAACCAAAAAAAATAATAGTTTCGCAACGAATCCACGTTGCCTGCCGGTCCACTGGATATGTGACGCTGCCACGTGAATTGTACGCTTTACAGCGGAGAGTTATTTTTATCAAGGATAGGGTTAGAGGCGGTGTGAAATATTCAGGATATTTTTGAACACCACCCCCCAAAACCCAATGGGGATGGAAACGTTTTGGATTTTTTTGGAATTGTGTAAAAAATATACAGAAATCGAATGGTTTCATTGGATGATTTTTAGAGAGCCAACAAAGTCTCCGGATTACACTCCCTACAGGGTAATGCTCTTGCAATGCTCATGGATACAAGTGTAAATTGTTTAATAATAAATATTAATCATATACGCAGAGAAAAAAGGCCTTAAATTGTATTAATCAAGCTTACATTTTATATACCAGTTTTAAAAATATATATAAATTTATACCAATTTACTCTGAGAGTGGAAACTTTAATGTAAATATATTTGATTGAAATTAAATAATTTCAAATATATTTCTTACAAATTTTAATATATTAAATATATTTATTTTAAAGTTCTTTATTTTTAGATTAAGATTTTTAAATATATTTTATTTAAATCAAAGTGAATTCTATTTAGTTTCCCTATTTTTGTATTTTAAACTCGAATATTTCTTTTAAATATTGCCCTTTTTATTTTTATCTAGCCATTTTTCTCTGAGCGTTTATACAAATAAATCTACAGTGTCTTGGGTATATTTTAAGTGAACCAAAGAAATATAACTCCAATCTATTCCTTATATTTCTTAAAAATACTCAATAAATTCATCCTCACCCTGATCTTAATATTGAAATATAAATAAAAGATAAAAAGTAAATTATTCCCACAACACCAAAAATTGACGAATTTTGTCTAAACAGCCAGAATAACAAAAAAAAACTTCTCGTTGAATGAAAATATTTATAATTACAATTCATCTTCCAGCACGATCTTACAATCAAAAGACTTTTGATTATGCCAAAATTCTGATGTACAAACAAATAAAAAATAAAACAATACAAAAAACATTTAGCATTTAAAAATACTTTTGACTAGAGGGAACACATCGTCCATTTAGAGAGTGTCCTCGGGCGTGAGGATCTCCAGGTTGAGGCAGTTTATCCAGAAATGGTCAATGGTGTTGTACAAATGGGGCAGCGCATTGCCAATGCTATGGTTCTCATCGGTATAGGTCTTTTCGGGTTGGGAGAGTTTTCGGAATCATGTATATATTCAAAAGAAGGAAACGAAAAATGCAAAGCCTCTAACCTGCTCTTCAAACTGTATGTCCGCTCTCTGGAGCAATTTGGCCAGCAGCAGGGAATGCTGGTAGTGTACATTATCGTCGCCCGATCCATGAATCAATAGGAAATCATGGGTATTGAAGTTTTCCAGATTCTGGAACGCACTGCTCTCCGTGTATTTCTTTAGGTTATCCTCATCCGTGGGCAGACCCATATAACGCTCCGTATATATTGTATCTACAAAAGAGAACATCAAATTAGAACAAGTATTGGTTTGATTGAAGGGTGAACAAACCGTAATACAACCAGGAGGTTACTGGCGCCACCGACACGCCGCACTGGAAGATGCGTTTGTCATCCTTTTCGATGGTCTTGGCCGTCATGTAACCGCCGTATGACCAGCCCCAAATGCCACAACGTTCGGCATCCACATAGGGTAGATTCTGTTGCATCCATTCGGTGACATAGAGCTGATCCTCCACCTCGTGATCGCCCAGATCGTTGTTAACCGAAAAGAGCAGATCCTTGCCCTTGTTGCCCGTGCCCCGGCCATCGATATACGCGTAGATCGTATTCCTGGCGGTGGTCACAAATGCCTCGTAGCCCAATGTAAACCCATTGGTTACGCGCACCGAGTTCGGTCCCTGATAGACCACCACAATCAGTGGATACTTCTTTGTCTCATCAAAGTGTGGGGGCAGCGCCAGTTTGGCCATTCCAATGCTGCCATCGGCCAGGGTCACATTCAAGAACTTATAGCTTGGACGCAGTTTCTGCTGCAGTTTGGCGCGATACTCTGTGTTCAGTTCCCAGTCGATTACCAGCGTGTTTGTGTTTGCCTCAAAGATGCGTGTATACGAGGGATTGGGTCCGCTGCAGGAGAGTGTGTAGTAGGCAAAGGCTTTGCTGAAGGTAGCGCTGGCCGAGCGGCATTCCTGCCCATCCACATCGATTTGATTGCAGCTCAGACAATCGTCGTTGCTGAACACATGATAAACGGAGGGATCATTCGCCTTGGTGGCCTGGTAGTATCTAAAACGAAGTTCAAAATAGGTTTATATATATCTAAAGCAAACTATGGACTGCTTCTACTCACAGTTTATCATTCACTTCATCGTATCCATAGACGTTGAGCACTGTAAAGTTGCCCCTCGATTGCCAGCTATTGACGCCCGTCTCCAGATTCAAATTCCACACCTGATACCAGTTGTCGATGTAGTAGGCAAAGATGCAGCTCTGCCCGCTGCCCAGGCACTTGGGCGTGCTAATGTCCACCCAACCTTGAGGCTCCTCCAGACGTTTCACCTCCACACAGACACCCAAATGGCTGCAGCTCTGGATAGAGGACAAATTCTGGCGACGATTCATCCAGGTGATGAGCAAATGTGTGTTGTTCGACCACACAACATTCTGTAGAATGTGATCGCTGCTCACAACATCAATGGGTGCCCCAATACGTTGCATGGTAGGGTCAGAGTTGGTCAAATCGTACACCCGCAGGTTCACAACGGGGTTCTTGGTGCCCGTTTTGGGATACTTGAGATGCTCCTGATGCGGATACTGATAGAAGGTGGTATCCCCGTCGCCATAAAGGAAGTAATTGAATGTCTCCACTTCGGTGTCGTTGAAGAAGCCAACGGCCAGCTTTGTGCCATCCGCTGACCACCAAATGGCGCTGCCGCTGCTCAGCACCTCCTCCTCGTACACCCAATCGGGCACACCATTGTAGACGATCCCATCAACGCCATCATCCGTGATGCTAATCTCCAGGTTCTCATTGAAATGTATGTACACATTGTTCAGATAGACATACGCCAGTCGATCCCTCAGCGGCGACCATCCACAGTACTGCAACTTCTCGCCCTTGTGGATCTGAATGGTTGTGTTCGTCTCGATATCATACACATCATACTGGGCAATGTACGAGTGCCGGAACAACTCTGTCAGATTGTGTCGAATGAGGATCTTTGTGTTGTCCGTGGAGAGCGTAAAAGTGGCACCGTCATAATTGTTCTGAAATTCTATAGATTAGTTTTTGTCTGGCTGATGGGGGAATTCGATTTGTACGCTACCAGAAATGAGGAATTTTGGAATATAATATCCGTTTTGGTGGCAGCATTAAATTTATGTATGGATCTGTCGCTGGCAGTGTAATAAAATTCTTCATCTGCAATAAAAAAAATTAATAAATAATTTTAGCAAAATATTTTAAATAATAAATTAAAATTAGTTGAGAAATTAAACATATTTTAGTGGACTTTTTTCGGCTTTGAACTATCCTAAAACTAGCCTGCGAATAAATTAAAAAATGATTGAATGATAAATTCAACTTAATAGAGAAATTAAACAAATTTATTTGTACTTTTTGTCGGCTTTAAACTAAGAGTATAAATGTATTCAATAGCATTTTAATTGTTTGCCCATTGCCAAAAGTCAAAAACCCCACGACAAAAAATCCTACAAAAAAACAACAAACTTAAAAGCCGTAAAAACCTTGCCAAATTTCAATTACTGTTTGTGGATAAAAATCAAAGTGCCAGTACATTTAATTGGCATTTGAACAGGCGCCAGAAAAAAAGAAAACGAAAAACAACAAAAATATTTAAATGAAATATAAACAAATAAACTGCAGTAGAATATCAACTGAAAATCCAAAATATTATTATTTACGAATACAAATTAGTACATAGTACCCCCACAACATAGCATCACTACACTGCAAACAACTCCGCTCTCTAATTGAAAATCAAGTCTTATCAGTGCCAGTTAATCTTTTGTGTGGAAATGCCCATAAGTTGAGTGACGCAATCAGCTCATCAGATCATTCATAAAATTCCCAAAAATATATTCAAATGCATTTCACAACCGACATTATATTTGTATAATTAGATTTCGATCTCCCAACTCACAACAATGCCGCTTCCAGCTGCCAGGTAGAGCGTGCAATGGCAAAACAAACGTTTTGACAGACTCATCATTACATTGAGTACTTGCAGTGGCCGGCGCAAAGCTAATTACACAAAAGGTGACCAATAAAACCAGTTTGAAAGTCGTACTTGAATTGTTTGTAACAGCTTTGCCATAGGTGAAAGCTCCCCAGAACTTCGAGTCAGAACTTCTTTCGCATATTCTGATAAAAGAATAGCAGAAAGAGAAAAGTAAGAGGCATTATCTGGACACAGTCATTATAATAAACCACAAGACGGCGGCGATAAGCCGAGGAATACGTGTATCAGCATATTGCTTTGGGCCACTAACAAGTGATCGTAATTCATCAAAGATTAGATTGCGATGTCCATAATGTAATATAGAGCTCTTGAGGAGTGTGCAGAAATCAGCAGCACACACAGGGTTATACAATGATCCGCGATGTAGGGAAAGTACAACTCCAATAGGCAAATGACCCTACGCCACATGAATAGACTACATAATTGAGTTTACTTTGATAAGAGCAGCAGCAGAAGCAGCTCCCGCTGTTGCACTGTCTCGCTGATTGTGCGTAGAAATTGTAGAAAATTCCCCCGCCATGGCGCGCCATGGGGAATTACTCAGGATGATGCAAAAACAAGCAGTTAACTGCTTTCAGCACAAGTCTGGTTCATCGAACGGAACAACTAACCTGTTATCCAGGTGCCACTGAAACCACGTAGACCCGCTGTGCCGGCTAGGGCCTCGGTTAGGTCCCAGATCGTTTGATTTGTGCTGCTCTCCTCCCTCCTATGGATAACAGCGCCACGCGCGAGGGACACGCAGAGCAGCAGCAGCAGCACCGCAAGCCCCGTTAGATGCAATTTCACGTGCATGTTTTTATGCATAAGAGACATAAGCCGATTTTCTCACTTGTTACACGCCGAAAATCAAGTGCGACGAATTCCCCCTCACGACGCGCAACAGGTAAAACACACACGACACACGGCACACGGCCAAAGGCAAGTGAATCGAAATCAGAAATCAATTTAAATGTTTGGATTTTTAGCCGGGCATTGGAGCCAGGGCAATCCGGCGATCAAACGATCAAACGAGACTTAGCCCACTAAACACCTCTTTATTTAAAAAGTCGAGCACCCTTTTTTTAAACCGCGGAAAATACTACTTTTTGATTAGGGTCCTTGTAGCTCCATCCTCTTCTATATATACAAAACAAAAAAGGCCACCGTAATCTTTCACCTGTAATGCGTAAAATATGTTAAAGTTATATAAATTTCGTGGAAATATTAAATACCCCCCTGGTTGACAATGGGTTAACGTTCTATTTTATTGATTGAAATCGTATTCCATGATTTTGATCTTCCGTTTAATATTACTAGCTAGTGAGCCCTCTCAGCCCTAAACATACAATTTTATGCAATTCCTCAATGAATTTTGTTTAGGATTGGCTAGTTTTCAGAACTATTTTTAATGGAATTGTTTAGATAATAGGGTTCAAACAAAAGCGGCCAAAGCATAAAACGTAAATGTTGACTAAATGTGACGTCAGTGTTGCTGGTCAGCCAAGTTTCTGCTATGCGTATGGATCTTTGTATACCTTATTTCTTTTAATTGATGTTAAATGTTTTGTTCAAGGCTCCATTGAAACATTATTTATGATTTGATCCTAGATTGCCATGTTTTCCTCCTATTAATGCATATGTTTTTGTGCTTTATAAATACATTTATCCCCGCTCTGATACCTATTATTGGTACCCGTGAGCTACAAAATTTCGTTAATATCTTTAAAACAGAGACTGACGACTAGTTTCTGCATTAATTGGTGCCTGAAATTACAAACAATATCTCAAATCCATAATATCCATTTTCCCAAGGTATTCAGACTTGTTGCTCATTCCGTGCCAAAGTTGCACAACAATGCTGCTAAATCATTTCCCCATGTTGCTGAAATTTTTCCCATACAAATCAAAAGTTCTTAACGGGAACGCGTATGGAATGACGTAACAATGAATCTTTATTCCATACGCGTTACCGTTAAGAACATGTCGCTCACACCACGAAACTGAGGGGAAAGTCACCACTAAAACGCTCTCTTCTCCACGAATTGAGTGGGAAAGAGTGGTGAAAGATAACCGTAAGCCGCTCATTCAGCTTGCCCTTGGCCTTGCCAGATCGACGCATTTTGACGCTTACTGACACAAAAATTAAACTAATTTTGTTGTATCCAAACTGATAATTTGATTATAGTTTCATTACTATAAAGTAGTAACTAATTTGTTTATAAATATTTAAATGTGGTTTCCGAATTTTGCATCTGGCAGCGCTGTGATCTGTCGCTTGCTGACAGATCGATAATCGATTACGTTTGAGCGCGCGCGCATTTAATTTTGCAAGTGTTTTAAATGTTTATGCATTTACCTGTACACCAATTTCCTTTGAAACGTTTCCAGGTGTCACCATAGAGCGCCTCTGTTAGATTCCAGGGGCTCTTGGGTCTCCGTCTTGCAGCCCCAGAAACTGTAGAAATCTCGCCAAGTGGCAGCAAAAGCAGCACAAATAAATTTATTTCCACCCGCATAATTCGACACGGTCGTTCAAGAATGGTTGTTTAATGCTTGGCTTCCCGAAAGCAACTGATTTTAAGAGAGATTTCGCTTATATAAAATATACGGGCAGCAACTAGGGCGCAACGAATATGTAAATACCCTTAAGGGATCGAACTTTCGTTTACTTTGTCTTTTTTTTATTTTAATTTTTATTACTTTTATTCTTAATATTAACACTTTTTGTTTGTTTGTATGTATGTATAATTCTTTTCTGTTAATTTGTAGGGTATTAAGATAATCGTAGGACACACCAAAGCGACGTTACAGTTACAATTCCCAAAAAAATGTAGACAAATTGTAAGGCGTCGCGCGCGTCCTCAAAATTACAAACTCGTTGATTTGCTTACAAAAAATGTCCAAAATTGTTCTGGCCCACCGCCTCGCTGGCCTCACTGGTGTGGCTGCCCGGAATCTGGTGGCTGGTGGTGCATCTGCTGTGGCGGCTGCGGTCGGGACTCCCACTGCATGAAGCGGTTCAGTATCATCGTCTGATTCTCCAGCACCTTGGGAAAGAAGGTCTGCATCAGGTCGAGCTTGCGCTCCTCCAGCTCCAGCCGCTGACGCGATATCTTTGTCTGTTCGGCAATCAGCTGCGTGTTGCGGCGCACCTCCTCCATGTAGAGGGCCTCCAGGGAGTCGGCCGCCAGCGTATTTGATGAGCCAAAGGGACGGCCGCGCCTGCGTGGTGCCGGTGCAGGTGAGGCTCCGCCGACAGACCCGCCATTGGCATTGGTGGCCACACTGATTGTGTTGTTGCTGCTGTTGATGTACGCCACGGCGGTGATCGGCTGATGATTGATGTTCGGTGCGGTGGCAGCGTTGCTATTGGTGCCATTGCTGCTGTTGCTGCTGTAGAGATTTGGCTGCTGCTGCGGCTGTGCTCCCGGCGGCTGCTGCTGCTGCTGCGCAAACTGTTGCCCGTAGCCAGGCTGAAATTGTTGCTGCTGGAGCTGCTGCTGTTGGAGCTGCTGTGGCGTCTGCAGTTCGAGCAACTGAGCTGGCTCGGCCGGCGAATACTGTTGGAGCGGCTCCTGGAAGGGTATCGAGCGATACTCATCGTCCTCGTACTCCTGCTTCACCGTCTCATCGTACTGATCCGTAAATAGTTCCGTATTGAAGCTCATGCCACCGCCACCGCCGCCGCCACCGCCACCCGTGTTGTTGTTGTTATTGTGGCTGGTGCTATTGTTGCTATTGCTGCTGTTGTTGTAGAAGCTGCTGGCCGCCGCCTCTGTGGTGAGATTGAGACCTTTTGTTGCTGCTGCTGTTGCTGTTGCTGCTGTCTTTGCGGCTGTGCAGTTGGCTGCTGTTGCAATTGTTGCTGCTGTCGCTGCTGCAGCTGCAACTGCTCTGGCGTCATATCGTCCCTGGGCGGCGTCATGTCGCGATTGTTAAGCATTGCAGCCGGTGGCAAGGGCTCGGCATCCTTGGGCCTGTGCAGGTTCTTCAGTATCCGATTGATAATGTCGTACTTCTTCCAGCGATTGCCATAGCTGCTGGGATCCGACAGCAGTTGCTTTTTCACCGACCTAGCCAATCCATAGACGGTGGGGTAACGGTCAAATCAATTGCATAGCGACTGCTGATCGATGCACAAACTCACCTGAACTTGGCCCGCGTCTGGTTGACCTTCATTTGTATCTCCTCGGGCTTCACATCCACCCCGAAACGTTCGCGCAACTCCTCCGCCCACTGGGCAAAGAATATCGTATTCTTGCCGTTGCGCGTCAGTCGCCAATTGTCGCGTCCCCAGATCTCGTAGAGGCGCTCCTCCTCGCTGGGCGTCCAGTAGCGACGCGCCTTCTCCTTGGCCTTGCCCTCCAGCATATCCTGGCCCCCGCACATGTTCAGATCGGACGCCGCCTCGGCGTTATTCGTCCCGCTGCCGGCTGCGCTGCCACCACCACCACCACCACCGTAGTCCATAAGCACCGCTGCAGACTTTGTGCGACGTTACTTCGATGCAGCGCAGTGTAGTCCACGTTTCCGTTTCGGTGTGCACGCACAGAATTACACAATAATTTGATGCATTCCGAAATTTGAGAAGCCAAAAAGATTTTTTGCACAAAAAATCAACAACAGTGAGGAATAGTGTGACCGCGGACTAATCAATAAAACATACCCGCCCGATCCGCCTAAATATACCGCAAATATACCAACAGGTATACACTTTCTCGTATTGGCACTATTGCATTGCGTTGGTATTTTGCGCCATTGTTTTCGGTATATTCGTTTTTGGCATTTTCACGCCGACCGCGTGCTGGTGCTCAGTCACGTACGAAAATGTTTGGAAGAATTGCACAAAATTAAACCAAAATAACATCATGAGCGGAAAGCATACGCGCTTGCGGTACTACACCACCATGGAGGAGGCCACCATGGTGCGGGTGTGGCGTGATTATTTCGGCCAGATAACCTCGTACGGCGACAATCTGCCAATCTTTCGCGACGTTGCATTGAACATGCAGCAATGCGGCATTCGGCTGAACAAACAGGAGGTCCGCCGTCGCATCAATAGCTATCGCAATAAGTATTTGTGAGTATTACCAGGCACTGCCAACGGCCAGTGCAAGATTTTGACTAACATTTCTCCTGCCCCGCAGAACCGAACGCAGTCGGTTGGAGGGCAATCCGGAGCATGTGACGGAATGGCGTCTATACCCGCTTGTAGACTGCCTTTTCCAACCCGAGCGACCCACGGCGGACATGCATCGGGCCCAGAATGTGCTCGAGTCGGCGGCCATGAGGGTGCGCAGCGAGCAACCGGATCTGCCCAACATTCCCAGCTCCATGTCAAGGGCGCCGTTTGTGAAGTTTGAGCGCGATCCGGATGGCTGTGCCTTCCTGGAGGCCCCACCAGCACCGACACCACCATCGTACCTTTCCTCGCAGAGCACCGTCAAGACTGAACCCAGGCCGCTTGAGGCGGACGACGCAAACAGTCCACACTACGCAGAGAGCACCAAACGACGGACACCCTTGACGCCCGCCAATTATCAGCTGCCCATGGACGAGCGCATGGAGATGGGTGCGAATGGCCAGATGGAGTACAATGCAAAGAAGCGACGCGGACGCCGCAGCATACTGCCGCGCATGGGCCAGATCTCGCTGGCCCAATTGGAGGCGTTGCGCATGCAGAACAGTGAACTGGAGCGGCAAAACGAGAACAACCAGATGGAGTTGGAGTTCAAGGAGCGGCAATACAATGAGCTGGAGCAGACCCTCGACCTCTGGATGCATCAGCAGGAGGTCTTTCTGCTGCACTTCGATCGCCTGGGCTTTAAAAGCACTGAGGAGTAACCACTGGCCGCTCGCCCTACCTCAAACCACCCCCCCTGCTCGTTGATCTATTGAATAGTTAGCTTTAATTGTGTACAAAGGCCCCGTCTAGGCTATAGTAGCGAACCGAAGATTTACCATTACGTTCTCATTATATTTCGGATTAATTAATTTTTCGTTTAAGTGCTAGTCAAAATGAATTGACAACGAAGCTATAGAGAAGAGATTTCTGAAACTTTTTAGTTTAATTTTCAGTTTAACAATTACGTAGACTTAAGCCTCAAAACAATTTGCACGAAGCAAAGACGAAATTTGATTTTTAAGTTTATTTCTGGATTCGCCCTTTAAGCCCAAAAAAAGAGAAATTACAATTTCATTTTCGTTTGGAGATATTTTCTAAATAAATACATATGTATATAAAACTGTTCGATATGTGGCATTGGCATGCATCGTTTATCTATATATTTTCAGAATTGGAAAATTGCATTTGACTTTGAAGTTATTTCTCCTAATGAAAATGTACGGCAGACAGGCGTATATCTTAGAGTTTAAATTAAATAGATAATTATCTCTATATTTATAGGGTTTTATTTCCATTCAGACCGATCCTTTATATCCGATTTAAAGGTAGTAGAAAATCTCTTAAAGTCCGCTGCTATGGCCGCTGCTACATTTAAATTCTATATGTTACATCCATTATAAATCCCTCGGAATCTCTCAAATATTCAGCGTGTTAAAAAATATTATAACATTTTTTTGCTATTTTTTCTTTCAATTATTTAATTATAGTTAATTTAATGGTTATTGCTATGCAGCTGTAAAATGCCTCTAAAAAGACTTATTCTACTTTAGACGTGGCTTTCACTCTGGTCCTGTACCAGCGCCATCTATCGGCCTCGTAAGCAAACTGCACCACCCGCCGCCACACCTGTCTGCCACCCTTAAGTGGTTACCACTCCCTCCCCCCTATAAGGCAGTTGGTCAGAGTGAAAGTGAATTTCCTGTGGCGGAGTAATTTTTCGTTTTTGCGTGCCAAATTAATTGCCTTCTGATAAGAGACCGTTAGAACGTCCCATCTGGCTTTAATTGAAAGTAATTTCGTTTTGGGGCAAGTCGCTGCTGTTCAGAAAATTGTTTTTTTTTTTTATATATAAAACGCGCGGCGGAAAATTAAACGAAATTTAAGAATAAAACTGAGCCCAATCATTTTTAATAAATCTTAAATTTCCATCACTAGTCACAGCAGGCGCAGACCAAATGCAGCAAGAAAGAGATGTATCTACTTGTACCCGATTCAGTGGCATCAGAGCGAAAAAGATTGAAATGTTAAGCTGCAAAAAAGTTATGCCTAACGAGGCAATGATTGATTGATTGACTGTTTGCCGGTCAGCAAACAGCAGTGTGGGGTGCGCTAGGAAGCGCCAATCCAATGCTAATGGTACATCAGCATGAACGTGGTGGGGACATGGACATGGATAAAAAAAGAAGAGATAAAGAGAATGCAGAACGCAGAACGCTGGCAATTACGTCCAATTAGAGATTGTGAAATCTGTGGCCATTTGAGTGATGCTCTAATTGATAGTTTCGCATCTCTAAGACAAATATCTGTGCAACACGACACTGCAAAACAGGAAATAATTAATATTTAAAGTTAGCAAGGTGCGAAATTGCATTGGGCTATGGCTTGGAAGGACTAGGACAACCAAAAATATTTGTTTTCGATGCTCCTTTTGCTTCTTTCCTGTAATATTGTTATATAATACAAACAATAATGGCTTACAATTTTTAAATCGCAATATACGGAAAGAAATTGTTAAAATTGGCTTAAATAAACGCAAATTAATGAATCGCAGTAAAAGAAACTCATTTCAAAACTCGCGCCCTAGCAAAGACGCCCTCTATGTATCAGAATGGCAACAGCTGTTAAATACCAGAGAAAATACTACATTTTAGAAGCATTTACACGCTCTCTCTTGTTCGGAATGCATCTCTCTTTGACTCACCCTCATGACTAACTATTCCAGTCGCAGGGTTTAGTAATATAAAGGTACTACTTAGTAGGTAGCTAAAATAGTGCACATCACATGAATATATTCTATATAGAAGCAATTAAATTAAATTAAATATTCAAATACGATGGAACATCAAAACATTAACGAAATCTGATGACGTGGCAAGGCCCGTTCTTATATTCAATTGACACGCTTGTCTTTCGGCCCTACCATGGCGATGAGCAGTAAGTTCTCGTCAGTAATGGTGTTGTGTGGTGGGTGCCAGATTCCAGTATCTTGAGCATGACATCATGAGTTCAAGTACTGCCTCGGGGTAATGATTTGAAAAAGTCATTCTCGTTAATTAATAAAAAGACACTGAAAAGTGTCAAAGCGACTGAACAAGTCTGTTAATTAGAGTAAAAAGAGAGAGTAGTTTTGGTGACTAGTGACTGAAAAAGTCCTGAAAAAAGTCTCTCTCCTCCTCTCTCTTCAAAACCCATCGACCAGACTGAAAAACGTCTCTTCTGATTGAAAAAAGTCATACCCCTCGGCTTATCAAAGACTGAAAAAGTCTCTCTCCGCCCGACTGAAAAAGGTCGTCGTACTCCATACTCGGATTGTTAAAAGACTGAAAAACGTCTCTTCTGACTGAAAAAAGTCATACTCGGTCGGATAGTGTTGTTTCCGAAAAACCAAATTTTTTGTTGCAAAATAATAAATATCTCATTTTTGTTTCTTTTTCTATTATTATTGAGTCGCCTAGCGCCCATGATAACGATATGTTATAAATTAATTTATGTCCCTCGAAAGAGGCCATTTGTGGGCTGTACCTAATATATTTATGCCATGTGGCCGGCTGCTACTTGCAAGCACATTGTTATAAACTTTATATGCTGTGGATCTCTTTCTGATTTCAATTGGTTCTCTTCTTTTGCATTCGTCGTGTCGTGCGGGCGTTATTCGCGCGCGTTCACAACAAATCCGTGAAACAGACATTCTCGGGCCGAATAAGAAAAATGTTTATTACGCCAAACACAAAAGCAACAACGTAACAAAAAAACAAAACAAAACAAGAGAGAGAAAGCAGCAGCAGCAGCGTCAAGTGCGTGTGTGTTCGAAGGTGTGTAAAGAGAGAGAAAGCCAAAAGGGGAAGCGTGACAGAGCGACGGACGGGGCCGGGGCTCTTAAATAAATTTCGCAGATCCCAAAAATAAAACCAAAAATCCGTAATTGCAAATAGAAAAACAAATGCAATGCATTAATTTACATGCGATTGTTGAGAGTGTATATTTGTGTGTATTTGTCTGTGTTTTGTGTTTGCTTGGGTTTGCTGTCGCATTGTGTTTGTTTAAGCAACAAAACACACACAAAAATTGGCTGGCATTCCCAATATGAAATTTCGTTGTTATTGCCGCTGCATCAGCTGGCGACGACTCTCTTGGCCATCTGTCTACCCCCCCTCTCTCACTCTCTGCGGCAACACCAGTCCATCTCCCTCTTACTCTTTGTGTCCCCCCCAGATCTAACATTTAGCATTTGGGTGTAAAAAAAATCTTTTCCTTTTTTGCGCTTACATTCTGGATCTTAGCTTATCGCTCTTTCTCTCTTCCTCTCTTTTCCTTAACCCAAAGTCAGACAACAACAAAAAGAACAAGAAGGTTAGACACGCGGGAGTCGAAGTTTGCGGTACCCTGCCAAATGGCAGCAGTGTGATTAAGTCAAAGAGTTTTGATATAGAACTATCAGAATTAGGTAGCAACGTTTGCAAAATGAATGCTGAACGTTTGCATGGATTGACTTTAGAAGAAAACACGCATTTTCCCTACCCTATTGTGCTTTCTCAGTGGCTTCAATAAATAATTAATATGGTAACATCGGACATGGCTATCTCCCCGCGACTGTTCAGCCAGATCATGAATATTATAACTTCCCATATCGTCACCTTCCTTGGTTCGATAACATCTAATCAAAATAGTTAATACTCTCCCTCTCTCTCTCGCTCGCAAAAAGGGTATCCCAAAAACCCGTTTCATTTCGCCTTCGCTCTTTCCTCTTGCCCGGCCCGACACGACCCGCTCGCTCTTCTTGCTCTTAGCGTCACGCCTTTTATGTGTGGTTTTTGTTGTTTCTTTATTTAATCGCCCGGCCCCGTTACACCCCTCTCCCCTGACCATACGTTCATTCATAGAAAAAAAAGCAACAACAAAAATGTAACGCGATTTCTATTATTTTCACCCAAAAAAAATACAACAAAAATAATCAAATAAACGGAGAAAAAACCAAAAAAACCGCAGAAAATATCAAAAGAAATCAAATTTCAAATTCGTGCAACAACAAACAACAGCAAAATTACAATTATCCAAAATCATCGCCAATTGCATTTTGTCGTTGTTGTTGTTGTTGTTTTGGGTTGTTGCTTCTTTTTACACGTGTTCACGAGTACGTTTGTGTGTTTGCGTGTGTGTGTGTGTTTGGCTTAGTGCCCCCCTGTATGTGTGTTTGTGTGATGTAAGTTTATTTAACCAAACTGAAAATAATAAAAATTTTGATATCTACTACGAGTATTATGTATAACTGACGCTATTGTTCGACTGCCTTAAGTTTTTTTTCTGTGATAGTTGTTTGCTCATTTGACTTTCGTTTCGTTTTCCGCTGGTTTCGGGGGAGGGAGAATGTTGGTATTTTGATACTCTCTGTGATGTGAGTTGAGGTATGATAGGTTTTGGCAAAAGGTTTATGAATAACGAATGCTACAAAGAAAGCTACGATCCCCAAGGGGTACGAAAAAATATTGCAGAGCAGCAGATGTTTATGGTGGTAAATGGTATAAAGAAATTCGGTCCTCTTTTCTTTTCTTTCAACTAGACTTCATTATACTACACTGAAGGGGTAGCAGTCAGCCGAAAGTATTCAGTTTATCGCTTCATGTTTCCAGTCTCTCTATCGCCACTAAAAGTTCCGTTCATTCATTCATGAATTAGATATTTGTATTGTATGTTTACGTATTGTGTTTGTCTTTCTCCACATGTTTGTTTTCCTTTCCCTATTTCCTCTTCGTAATTGTCATTAAATACTTATATTTTTAGGAAAAAGAGTGTGGAAAAAATAGCGTCAAAAAATACAAATAATAAATAATAAAAAAAGCTCAAAGACACATTTCGAATAACTAAGATTGTAAATTATATTATGTATATGCTTTAGTTTGTAGTTTCATTAATGGAAACAAATATAAATAAATATGTAGAATATATTAAGAAAACAAAAGGAAAGAACAAATTGAACAATGTTTCTTTTTAAAGGGAAATGTTTCAGTTCGCAAAATCATTTGACAACCAATTTTGACCCAAAAGGACTAAAGAGAAAATCATCAAAAGCGAAGCACCAGATTTGATTTTTGTAGGTATAAATCAACTGATTTTAGGTGTAAATACTACAAGAAAACAGCCCATAACCATTAGTGTCCAGTCCAAAGAGCATTCACTGTACTTATTCGCATTAAAAGATAATTATGAAAACCTTTCCCACTCCATAATTAATCAGGTAGAAGCTTTTCACGACATTGCCGAGTGTTTTTCAAGTGGAATTTCATAGATAAACATATTTTTTTTTTTTGGCTGAAACTATGTGAAGATAATGATAAGAAGTGCCCATTCCCTTGACTTCGTATGGTTGAAAAAAAATGTGCGCCAATGAAATGTTGTTTTAGGTCTTCCATCCATATGGTTGGGACCAAAATTTTTGATCAATTCGCTTATCAATTGCCAGCTAATTTTCACATTAACAAAACATTTATTAACACATTAAAAATATGTGTTTAATCATTGCCGAACAAGGCCATTAAAAAGCCATAGGGACACCACATAAATCTTTTCATCGTTTGCGGCTGGCTAAATATCGCTGTACAGAAATTAATTTTAATTTATGCGCGCGTCATTTAAAAATAGATTTTGATCGAAAGACAACAACAAAAATAGGAAAAATAATTCTTTGAGTTTTGAATTGAAAGACGCTGCGGCATTTACCTGAAAACTATGGGAATGTGTTTTGATTTTCTAGAGGGTGAAAATAGAAAAAATTGCGTTGACTTTTAGGTGCATTTCTAGCCTATTTTTCATTATTGAGTTCTAGCTGGATTTTTAATTAAAATGTTCTTTGAAATAACCATCCATCATTATTGAATGTCATTGATTCTTTGTACATTTTCACTGATAATTCTTTGTTCGAATCCTTTGTTTTTTCCACTTGAAAATAATGCACTCTGATATCAATAGACGCGATTTCGATAGCAGCCATTGCGCAGCACCATTTTGTTTGTCAAAATTTGAACAATTTCATCTGTTTTGCCTTATCAAACATTCAACTCATTAGCAAAATGAATATGCAATCATTTTGTTTGCATCAATTAAATTATGAACAATGTGGGAAAACATCTTTATTGATAGTATTGCTGGTATAAATATTTGCCAGACACAGACAGTATTGTATTTTTGTGTGCGCTCGTGGAGCATTGTTCCCCACCACCTTATTGTGAAGATCATTCAAGGATAGACTAATAAAAGTAGCCATTGAACAAATGTTTTTCATTTCCCAAACGATGACAAATATTTGCCAAGCACGTGAGCCACAGAATCGGACATAAGAGAGAGATGCCTGCTCATATATAATTCTTGGTTGCGCTGGTGCTGTCTGCCGCTCCCTCTGAGTGCCGGCTGCCATCTAAAATTCTAACGTGTCGCATAAAACGTTGATAAGAATAATATAGGAGGAAGGCACTGGAGGCACAACTGGAGACCAACGCATTGCAGTGTTTTGGATTACGTGGTGGCCGCCGCCGTCACTCGGTGACCAGAGGGATGGCCGCCTTCTCGATAAGCGCTCGGCATCATTTCTAGTTTCTTGATAAACAGCCAACAATTATACAGTACATCTCGTACACATAAAAGGCCTAAGCGGAAGTCCATGGCAAACGGCAGTCACTTTATGGCTGCTTCAAATGTAGTCGCCAGATGATGTTGGACATCGCCCTGGGAAAGGGGTAAAAATATGTGGAGAAGGCAGCTACTACCAAGAGAGCGTAGAATATGTGATTTCCAACGTTAAAGCGATGTTCAATGAGAGCGAAAATTATTTTAGGTATCTGCCCAATCGCTAGATGAGAATGAGAGCCGGCATTATATTTTCAATGCTAAAATAAATTACCCAGACAATTAATACAAAAATCTTCCCCTTGCATGTGCGCGTTGACCCATTTTAAAGCCCGAAACGAGTATAAATGTTGCCTGGCTACTTTTGCAGAAGACTCCTCTGACTCTACGCTGACGTAACTTATTCACAACATCATTCACATCATCATTCACATGCATTCACACATAATTTGTTGTTTGTCATGGCGACAACAACAGCAGCGACAACAGCAATAACAACATTTATCATTTCAGAGCGCGTGTCGCTTGCGTTGGGGTGGGGGCTTTGTAGCCGTAGGGTCACTCGGCGGGTTCACAGGGGTCAAACAGGGGGGCCAACATTTTTGCCAAACTGTCTGGAAATTTTAACTGCAGCATTAATTTGAATTTTTCTCTTTATCATATTTACTTTTTTCGTTTTGTGCACAAGTCAAAGTCATTTATTAATTGAAGAACCAGTCAAGTGGAAACGCAAAAAGAAATTCTTTTGCCATAGAAACATTTCTATTATTACTTAGAGTATTTTGGGAAAAAAGAAAAAGAGAGTCTGAGTAGGAGGGACACTGGAGAAATATTGAAGGTCTGTGAGCTTTTAATTTTCATGGCCTTAAAATTGGAATAAGAGCAAGCCTGTTCAAGTTTGCCTTTATGTATTTACCCACAGAGAATTATCATAATTAAGGTATCCTCTCTAAGGAAATGCCCAAAGTTATACCAAGTTAAACCTAGTACAACACTTAATTAAAGGTTAAATTTTGTGTCTAAACAAAAACAAAAACAAAAACAACTGCACCTTACACTTGAATTAATCCAGGGTCTGCTGCCTGTGCAAATGCCTTGAGCAACAAAATGTAAATAAAGCTTAGATCGAGTTGGTTAAGAGGTGGTTTCCTTTCCTTTCATTCCGTTATTGGTATTGGTTTACCATTTTGCTGTGGTTAACCGCAAATAAGCATTTTTGTGCATTTTGTTTTCTCGTTCGTTTGCCTTTTACACTTTTCCTACTAGACCCCCCAGAAAACTCCCACCCCAAAAGAAATTCAGTCATTTGTAAAAGTTTAACTTCTGTGGGGTTTAGGATTTTTATGTTGAAAGGACAGGTGCGGATGCGGTTAGGAAATGGGTTACCAAAAACGCGAAATGAATGAAAACTTTATGGGAACCTTTTTTTGGATTATAAAAATGTACTCAAAATGTATTCTTTTCCCAATCAATTTTCGTATTAATAAATATTTTTGGGTATTTATTATTGGCCCTAAATCTATTGTTGCTCAAACCCTTCCCTCGACAATCCGCTCCTGTGTTTGACCCTTGGTATTATTTCCATTTGGACAGCTTCGTTCTTGGGGTTTTTCGGGAATTGGACTTCTCGTCAATATATTCGCTTGGGTTTCCCCCACTTTTTGCATTAAAATGTTTCACACTTTGCTGAAGCTTAATGGGAAGAGGGGCGACCTGCCTGAAGAGTTTTCCTTTCTTATTTGGCATGGGCATGGGGTCTCTGGGGGCCTTCGTTTGTTTTAGTAATTTATTAAATTTGTTTAATGCACTCAACTTTGGTTAATTCTACCATTTAGATGGACCCTATTTATACCTCTTTTTGGGCCCTCCAGGATATGTCTGTCATGACAACGAATTGTTTTTCTTCACTTCCTTTAACAATTAGGCACGCAAAAACTGTCAGTCAGACAACTCCTGGGGGGCTGAAATCGTTGGGTTGCAGGTGCGCCAACACCTTTGCAGCACCCCCAACAGAAACAGGGCGGGTGGAGGCATGGCCATAGGGCATGTCAGCGTCAGCGTCAGCATGACATGCGTGTGTGGGTCGTCCAGTCGAGCGGTGTGTGCAGGTGTGCGGGTGCTTATGTTTTATGGTTGATTGAATTGAAGCGAGTGGCGCAAGGGGGGGTGGGCATGACATTTGCATGGAATATGCTTAACCCCCAGGATAAGGGTGTCAGGAGGTAGCATACATATTGCGGATAGTAATTCACACAGAGAAAATGATGCCAAGGCAACCCAAGCCAAGGCTAATCAGAGGTGCTTAGGTGTGGCATAAATGAGCAATATCGAGGAAGTTATCGCAACGAAATTTATCGATAGCACTAGACCATTTATTTATCGTGTATTTCTGCATAAAAAATATTTAATATTTGCCGTGTCTGATTGTCTATACAATTTTTGATTAATTTCATCGGCTTACCAAATCTTTTTAAATCAAATCTTTCAATGTATCTTTCAAAATTCCCTTTAAACGTACCTGCATAATTAAGCCCCAGTCTAAGGCCATAAATTGGCCATTTAGCTGGGGATTTAATATTCTTGGGCCCCGCAGTCAAGTTCACGGTTTGTACAAAAAAACAACAAAATTAGCATTTCTAGCTGGTTTTTTTTCGGTGGCGGCATTCGTTGCTTTAATACCGACTGACACACGCATCAAAAATCTAAAATCAACTGAGGCTCAGTTTCTTGCTCAGCTTCTATTTTTTTTCGTGTTGGTTCAATAACCCATTAAAGAAAAGGTTTCCTGATTGCTGCCTAAAACACTAAAAGTAGCTCCAATGAGAGCTAAAAGTCATTGGATTTTTGATGGGGAAAATATAAATAATATTATATATCATGCTAAAATGCAGTTAGGAACTTGAGAGATCTTAAACCAATATATGGGGATTATTAATGTGCTATAGAATCCTGCTATTGATGTGCGATATACCTTTCCTAATAGAAGTACTCACTTTTACACATATCTATGCAATTTGTAAAGCATTTTCCTACATTTTCTTTGGCGGCAAAACTTTAGTAATTCATTAAAAACTTATTCCAAGAACCAGCAAAATGGAAATAATATTGAAATTTGCATAGTTCTCCCCCCATTCGGCTCTATTCCATTTCCCTTTGCATTTCCTTCTATTTTTCGTGCGCTAATGATGTTTACGACACAAAAGAAATAGTTTTGCGCCCCCTCCCAAAAAAGTTATCCATATCACGTAGTTTGTGTGAAAAAAGTAATTATGTTAATGTTCCTGTTGTTGTTTCCAAGAGGGTGGAATTATTTTTGGAACATGATCCTCCCGCTAGCCCAACAACTTTTTTCCCTAATTGGAATTTGTGTGTTGGATCGATTTTTGGTTGCTTAAACAAAATATAAGCTAGAAAACCAGGTAGTGCAGCATTTTTTATTTATTTTGAGTTGAAATTTCCTAGTGCTATCTTGAGATAACAAATCAATTAGCAACTTGACACGTGACAGTTTAGAAAACGCTTTAAAATTAATTACTTGACAACTTTATGGCTGACTTCCACAATTAGAGACTCGTATGATTGATATGACAAAATTGTGTGACTTTTTTAATGTGTGAAAAAATGTATTCAGCAATTAATTAATACGCTCAACGAATTTTCTGAACAACAAATTTACATTTGAGTTGTAAATTAAATTTTTCTTTTGTCACTTTTGTTATTTTCCAGATTAACCCTACAGGGCCCAAGAAGCTTCGGATACTGCTTTACATTCTTCCCTGATAAGGTGAGTCTTTAAATAAAATACGAAAGTATTTGCTGGGTTTTATGTTGCATAAAAGAATCACAATTCGAGGTGCTTCGCAGCCTCTTCGCTGCCTCTTTAATCCCTCCATGAATACAATTATCGTTCAACCCACTAGTCAATCAATTAGCAGATTAATTAAACCACAAACCCTGTCATTGATTGGTGGTGCGGTGACTGCTTTTCGCAAGCCGGCTTGCCTGCTTTCAGGCGGCGCTTAAATCCATAATTAATCTTACCAGCACTTAACCGACAAAAACAACTGCACAGAATAATAACAGCAGCGCAGCGAACTTAAGTTTGTAATTAATATGCAAATGCAACAAAAGAGAGCCACTAAACCAGGCAACCAGGAAAACCAAGGGAACTTCGTAGTTCCCGACGCAACGTCAAAAACATTTGCACAAATCATCGGTTAAGAGCGTTAGAGCTGCCTAATTGTTATGCAAAAAGGGTTGCCGCCAAGTCAGACTACACACAGAGACCGACCCGAGACCCGACTGACAGTTGTTGTTGTGTTTTAAACTCAATTGAACCTTTAATGCAGTCCAAAGTCCGTCCGCACCCTGGTGCTAGACCTAAAACGAAGCACTCATTGTACTACACTGAGCAACATAGTTTTTGCCTAAGTTGCCACATTGGTTGTGACTTTAATTGAATTTACAACACAAGCCAGAGATCAGAGCCGGACTTTGTAACTATTTTAATTAATTTTTTGGCTGCTTTTTGGTGTTTTCTTTTGAAACTGTTTTCCGTTTGGGAATGTAATTATTTCTGTGGGTTTTATTGTGCTAAGAACTTGAAGATGTATTGTAGGGCTTTATGGCTGCTTCAAGAGCCAAACTTTATGCGAAAGAATGTTGCTGCGTTTGCTTTGCTTTCCTTAAAGTTTTGCCTAAATAAAAGTATTCCTTTAAGAGTGAGCAATTTGAGGGGAGGGGGGTTTCCCAAGAGAAATGGTTCTCTAAGTGATAAATATTCCATCAGCCAGGTAGTACTAAAATCTCACTCCCAAATTGATTTAGAATTTCCCTCGAAAATCAATCATTATTCCTAAAACTTAAATATGATGAAAACCCTAGGGAAGTCCTTGATTTAAACTTTCTAGTTTGGTAAACAGTGTCTGTCTCTCCTTTCGGAAGAGAGGCTGAAATTTAATTAAAAATCGTTTGGCCCCAGCAGCAGCAGCAGCACGTGCTGTGTGCCCCGCTGCAGTAGCATCAGCAGCAGCAGCTTCAGCTTCAGCTGTGTGTAGTTTTTGGCAGCCATCCAAGTGGGGGGAAAAATGCCATCGATGCAGTGCCTCCCTGCTGCTTGTGTCTCCCTGTGACGGTGCCTACCAGTGCCAGGCGGAGATGAGCGAATGAGCAGAGCAGACGACACTCAAACTTGACATCGACTGAGGCGTGTGGATATAAGGGTGTGCACGAGTATGTGTGCGTTCCTGAGGACAAGGACAAGAGGCCACCAAACAAGAGGCACAAGGCCCACTAAGCGACCAACAACAAGAGGCACAAGAAAGCCCACCATGGGGACGGCACAAAGGCGGGGACTTGAAATGTGAAAACCATTACGAGTATTGTCCAATGTGGAATGCAGAGAGAAGCCCTCTGGGACTGCGCCTCTGGCGCTGCCTGTGCCGCCCATTCCTTGCACAAAAGTTTGAGGTTAAGTCTTCGAGCATCCTTTTAAATGAATTAGTGGAAAATACATTATAATTTTCAGCTGCATGTGCGTTTTCCTCCAGTTGCTTGATTACTTAAAAGCTTTTATTCACTTTCTGCCTCAAGAATACTCGTCGAGGAATTGCACTCACACACACACAGTCACACACACACACACAGGAAAAACGCCTTTTGGTGGCTTTTCAAATCGATTTATAAGAGCGGGTGAGGCAGAGGGAGGAGAACCTTCGGCTTCCAGTGGAATGTTCATTCTAATGTCGCTGAGAGCATTTCAATTTCTTAAGCCTCATTGAACAGCAAAGTGTGGCAGAGCGGCTGCCCAAGAGATTCTTAGATTTTTCTTAGTTTTACAGATATGATTGCTTGCGAGAACGTTGCATAGATGCAAATACTTTCTATAGTTTAGATTGTGGAATGGATGGGTTTGAGGTTTAAGGAAGTTTGAATGCTAAGATCACTGTTTTTATCGATATATTAAACATTTTAACTCGATATTTCTTTTAAGAAGCTCATAGAACAAAATTTAAGAAATTAAATATATAAACCATAAAAATCGATATAAATATAATGAAAAAAATCGATAATCATTGATATAAATATAATGAAAAAATCGAAAAACATCGATATAAATATAATGATTATTGAATTATTCAATATGTTATATTGGCCAATATTTTGTTGATTTTTGTGATTCAATATCGCATGTATCATAAAGAAATGCTGTAATATAAATCCAATAAAATAATTTATTTTTAGCATCCCTAATTTACAGGATATCTGTTATTTTAAAAGATTCTTTCTTTCTGGCTTTTGATAAACTGGTAATTAGGAGAACTTACCTTGCAAAACAAAAGGAACATCCTTCAGTTCCCTTGCAACTATTTCCACAGCAAGCAATTTTTCTGAAAAATAAAACAACTTTCTTTAGCAACCATTTGTGACTATGACTATAATAAGCATTCAAAGTCCCTTGGGCACTAAATATTCTTTTGTCTAGCCGTTTTTCTACTACTTTCCTTCCTTCCTCCGACCCCAAATAGAAAAAGGCAAAGCGAGCGAACTAGAGAAATATGCCGACATATTTAAGTTACTTGAAGCGCACATAAGTACCCAACAAATTGCCTTCATGCGAACACACTGCATCCCCACAACGTGCCTCATGCCTCATGCCACATGCTCATGCCTTTTCTTTCATTTTGATTGTGCTTTTGAAAACTCATTAAAACTTCAGAGGCGGACAAAACGAAAAAAAAAACCAAACACAAAAAAGGACTCAACACATTCTTCCACATGTGCATTGCGACGCCTTGGAATATGCTACAGGAGTTTTCTTCATTTCTAGAGGGTTTTCCCGCAGAGTGTTTTCCTCCCGTCAAAAAAACCTAACCGAAATAAGACAGTTCTGACAGAGATAAAAAAACCGCCAACTAAGTCTGGAAGAGTGAAAGCTCTGAAAAGTGAAAGAGAACTCTGCGCCAGGGAAATGAAAATAAATGTGTGCATGTGTAATTTATGTTTCCCGCCGCTTTGTTTCCTGCGCGACGAAAATCGTTAAGAAAACTGCAGTGGGGAAAACATTTGTAACAGGAAAAAAAATATGAAAAACTTTTACCCACTGCAGCAGAAGCAGCAGCAGCAGCAACAAAAACTTTTTACCCATTTCAATTTTTTTTTATTTTTGCGTTGTGTTTATTTTCCACTTGTTATTGTAGCCAGTGCCTTAATTTATGCCCACGAGAGACGCCAAAACGGCATACAAAACAACTATATATATGCTTTACTATATAGTACGATATATATGTACATACGTATGCTGTATTTGTAGGTGCAGGCTGCTTTTGGTGAATGGGCGAATGGCCGGGGCGGCTGCTTAAAAGGATTAGCGTTGCATGGCCGATGAAAAAGTCCTTGACCAAAATTGCTGCAAATTGTGGCCTGCTCCTCCAGCTTCAGCTCAGCATCCCTCTTTTACTCTCACTTATAGGCTTTTGGGGCGAGCATTTTCGCTTTTAATGGGAGGAGAATTCTCGCTTTTATGGTTGGAGAATTCTCTTATTTTTTTGGGGGAATTAAGCTTATGAGGGTACTAAAAAAAAGAGAGAGGCATTATGCGGTTACTAATTACTCCGGCAGGGGATTATATTTCCAACACTTTGAGAGCTACGTAGAACCCAGATCCACTTAAAAAGGCAATTAGTTTTTTATTGAATATTTTCACATTTCACTTTATAGAAAAATAAATTTTCAGAACGAAGTAAATCATTTTTAAACTACGTAAGAATCTTCATTTGAAAACCTTCAATGTTATATTTGCGGAATTATCCTCACTTTACCTCTTGTCGTCTTACATTTTAAACATCTAAACATTTTTAAAGGTGTTAAGTAATCCCTATTTTTTTCCATTCTCTTCTCTTCCATTCCATATCTTAATTTGCCAACATTTCTCTCTCACACTGCAGCTAAGCAACACCCAAAATCCGCTTAAAAAAAGGAGTACAATTATTTCAGCAAAAGCTAAACGATTAAGAAGAATTTTAATTAAAATACCTCTTGAAATCTTTTAAATGGATTTCAAACTCCCTTCCCTCCATACTGGGAATCGGATTTCCTTATTTTTTTTCCACCGAATTTTCTCTCTCGTTTAGCATTTGTCTCGCCCGCTCGGTTGATTTTTTAGCTCGACTTTTTTATTTGTATGTTGGTTCCTTCCTTGCCGTATTTTATTTTATTTTCTTCATTTGGCCAACTCATCTTTCGCTCTTTTGTGGACAGGCCACATTGTTGTGTATTGCTGGCTTTCGGTCTTTGGATGCTTTTTTTTTTGTGCAGGCCCCAATACCATTGTTATCGTTTGTATTTGGAGATTTCTTTGCGATTCATTTCAGGGCGGTTTTTTTTTCGGTCCGTCAACGTTTTAGTAATTGAACGTTCTATCGTTTTTCTCTCTCTCTCTCTTTTTTTAAGGCCTTTCCCTCCCACAAACAGTTTTCACTTTGTTATGGTGGGCGAGGTGGGAAGGCAGAACTAATGGGATTCGATTTTTGGCTATCAATGAAATTTCAGATCTATTGAGGAGAGCCATCGGTGTTAGGATACAAGTTTTTGCTTTACAGGAAATTTAATTAAAAAGGGGAAACTTAATGAAAATGAAGATACAGTTGTGAGAAGAAGATAAAGGGTTTCAGTGAAATAAATACAGTGAAAAGTGCAGAAAATTATCCCAGAAAGTACAACAAATTATAGAAAATTAGGGAATTGTTCATGGGAAAAACTATAAGTAAGGAAAGGAAAGGAAATATAAAGCCTCCGGTAAAAAAAGAAAGCGCCATATCTTACGACTTAAAAGGGGTTTTATCATTCTAAAGAATTTTTATTGATGGAATTTTTAGTCTAAGGCTCGATATGTTGGCATAATATTCACATTGTATGCTCTAAATATTCGTTTTGAGATGGGTTGCTTCCTTTTAAAGTACTTCCTTTGATGAATACCCAAAAATTGAATATAAATCAATGCCATAAGAACTTGTATCCCCCCACAATATATTGGAAAGCCATATATATTCATAGACATTTATTATGTATACTTTGAAACAAAATTTACTTCATGTTTAAACGAAACATGTGACAGGGATTGCAAATTTGTTTAAACTCTCGAAGAATAAATCCTCGAAATAAAGGGAGAAAAGGGCACATATACCTTTTGCAGGACATGCAATATAAATGGGAAACCCACACCTCATGCGCCCAATCGGTAAATCAAAATGTCACCTAGCGAGAGAAGAGGCCCAGGCACATTCCACCAGTTAACAGGCGCAAAAATGACAACAGCTGGAGGTCCTGCCACACATACAACCAACTCACACACACAGAGACGACAGGCAGGCAGTCGGGTGTGTAATATCATTAAAAACAAATTGAGCACATTAATAAATATGAATTATGATTGTTAATAAAAAATGATGGCGTCCGATGGGATGGGCCCAGAGCGTGACCGAAAAGTGAAAGAAATACGAGACGAGAGACAGACCCAGAGCCGGAGAGCAGCACAGGATGCGAATGCGGAAGTGTAGCATACTTTTTGGGGTATTGCCCACTCGTAATGCTTGACACCTACTCTGCGGCCACGCCCCACGCCCTACAAGACAGGAGAGCTACAGGAATCTCCACAACAAAATGTGGCAGTCACTGGGAAAACATTTTGCTGCTCTGTGTGCGGCATGGCATGGCAGGGCAGGGACAGAGGCAGGGCAGGGCAGGGCGGTTGTTGCATAACTTTTGGGCGCTGCAGAGTGTGTGGCAGACATCATAAATCAATTTATTGCTTTTACATGCAGACAGAGAAAATCGGGGCTGCCAGTGGGAGGTGGATTATAGCTTCCGAAAGCAACCACCCACCACCCCCGCCGCAACCGCTTTGCCGCCGCTTTCAATGATAAAAATAAAATTGCAATTTTTATTTGAGGTCGGATTTTGTTTGTGGGTAGACCGAAAGCGGAGTGGAAAAGCGGAGGTGCCAACAAGCTGATAGGAAAATCTACCGAAAATGGGATGAGTAAGCGAGATAGCTATTGGCAGCTAAAGAGTGGGAGAGATGGATGAATGAATGGATGGACTGTGCACCCGCAAATGGATGCAAAGTTAAACAGAAACTGCACTGTGGCGAGGCGAGCCGGGTGTTTGCTCTGTAAAGTATCCCCATGGGAAAATGGGATTTAAGCTGAAATTTATGGTAGAATTTTGGGGGAATCGAAGCTAGAAATACGCTTGTAGATACAAGGATTTTTTTGTAGAGTCAGTTGATACTCGTACAGTCATGGGATTTTGATCAGAATTATTGCCTATGCAACGTTGGAGTGGATTATTTTATATTTTAAATATTGTTATGAATATTATTCTGAATATTATTTGAATTTATTTTTATAATTTCTTGTAGATTATGTTAAATTAAATGTAAAATTTTGGCTGTATTTATAATCTTATTTTGATGCATTTTCTCAAAGTAAAGAAGCACCGTATTATTGTGCATTTTTTCATGGGACACAATTAAAAAATCACCTGTTAAAAAACATAATACCCTCTGACAGGGTATAAATGTACATATGTACATACTTACATTATTTTCCTAAAAGCTTTTGCTTTTTTGGAATAGGTAATATGAAAATTGTTGACAAAAAAGAATGATTCCAAAAATGTTTGCCCAAAAATGAAAAGGAGTCTCAAAATGTTTTACTCGAAAACTGCAACGTAATTGTTTGCTCAAAAGAAAAGACTGAAGAAAACTATAAATCCAAATCATAAATGAAATGCTTGAAATAACTTTTCTCATGAAGGTTTACCTCAAAGGTTGCACCTGTGATACCCGTTTATCACCTCAATACTTAATCCTTAATCCTGAAAAACCCTCGTAAAAACCAAACGCGAACCGCACCAACAGCCGTTAACCGTTCATCATAATTGAGTGGGTGGGTGGGGTGTCGGTTGAAGAGAACCCCCCGCCTGCATTTTGCAGCGCATGTTACGGCTCATCAGCTTTAATGTCAATCCTGAAAGCCATTTTGTTTTTATCATTCCCGCTATAAGTCTGACACGAGCTTAACCGATGGTTAGGGCGTCTTACATCCACTTTGATTACGTCCCGAGAGAGGTGGGTGTCGGTGCTAATAAAAGTTTTGTGCCATTCCTTCCGGCTTGCCAATCAGACAGGAAATTCCCCCACTCAGCTGTCATTTTTGCTAAACAGATATATGTATGTAGGTATATAATATATATATGCTCTGTATATAGCATTTTATATTGAGACTCATTTGCGCTCGATTGCGCTTTAGTGAGCGCGCTCGAGAAGCGTCAGCTTGTCAATTTTTTTCTCGTGAAAATTGACAGCGCCCATGAATTACATTTAGGGGAAAAAAAAAGTTTTGTGTGGGAGGGGTGGGGTTTGGAGCAGTCATCAATAGGCATTTGTAATACTATCTGTGTGATTTTTCCCAGGGCAAAAGAGGAAAGGGAAACTCCTCACTCCATGCCATGCCATGCCATTCCATTCCATTCCTAAAATCATTGACACTTGTAATGCCCATCATCCTTTATATTCGTTTTTCGCTTCGTCACTTTGAGAGTTGTCTTTTCTCTGGCAAGTTGACTTTGAGTTTTTCTTTTGTATCTTTGTATCTTTTTATTTATTTTTTTTTTTTTTTTTGTTGGTTTTGCTGGGCATTCCACTTCATCATCATCATCATCGTCATGAGGGTTTTTGGAGTTCTTCCTATGCGTTTGCGTGTGACATAACTCACACTTTCATTGCCCGAGCGCTTTCTTTCTGGCCATTCTCTGGCTGCTCTAGAGGCGGCTTTTGTGTGGCGGCAGTTTCCATCTCTTTTTGATAAGATTTCATGTGCCTAATGCGACGGAAAATGTAACTAATTAAGTGCCAAACAAGCCGGGCAGGTAGCCTTCCCTCAAGGTTGCGTGCAGCCGCCACAAAAGTACGAGGTATGAGTACTCGTATCAAAGTCAGTCGCGGCGGCGGCGGCTTCATCTCTATAAACTTTAGCTGCCACTCTGTGGGTGGGTTTTTTGGTGGGAAGCTCTCTAGAGCGCACAATGGAGTGGAAAATGTTGTGGGCCAGCCTCAGCGACAGATTGCTGATAGGCGTTTAATTAAACAGAAGCTGTAGGGCTTTGGCCCCGACTCTAATGTGATTTAGTTAATTGGTAAGCTGTGTGTTTCGGTTAAGATCTACTCAGGGGAAATTCCAGGCAATTACAGCCACGAGTAGTACTATTGGGAAAGCATAATGAATGCGACTACAAGTTTATAGTTGAAGATCTTTTATTTAAGCTTTGGGCAGCTGCTATTAGCTGCTGTTAAAATTACAATTAAAATTACGATTACAACATTAATTTCTGTAAATTCCAAGACCTAAGACCTTGTAAGACCCGAAAAAAGTCCTGAAATTTGGCTCAAATTGAGCTGTATTTCTATGCCGCTTTTCCCTATCTCCAGCTATATTATTCAGCACTTAATTGAAGCCCTTTCTGACACTCTCACGTGTCTGGGCAGCTTTTTGTCGTAGCCTCAAACCTAATTAAAAATTCAAAACATCTTGACAAAATCAAATATTTCACGCCTGGCGGCCAAAAACTCGACAATTTATGCAAAGAGGAATGAATCTGCTCAGAAACACTTTTGCTGTTGCCTATGAAATTAATGCATAATTTACGTTAACCAACATTTGAAATTTCATAAAATTAAGTAAGCGGCGCGGGAAACACGAGTGCGCGAGTACGTATGCAAATTGGGCATAACCCCACAGCCCCCAACCCACCACCCCCCACTCATACTTGAGGCAGGTACTTAACATTGAGAAGCGTTTGCTGTGTGTGTGTGTATTTTTGCGTTGTGGTGGGGGCGCTTCTCGATTTGTCAAGCCAACGGGCTTGTCATATATTTATGGATCTCTTTGCCTCGAATTTTTTGGCCAACTGTAAGTGGCTATGTTTGTCGTTTGAGTGATTGACAGCCGCAGGGCATCGCGTGTGTGCGTCTAAATCCATCTAAATTTGCATTTGAAATGGCAGTTTTAATTGATGTTCAAAGTAATTTCCCCCAGACCTCAGGGAATTGCGCGTATTCAATTCCCACCGCCCCACCCCTTAATTACACTCCCAAATGAGTAAGCTGTTTTTTTTTTTTGGGTTTTTTGTTCCTATAGCTTCTGGTTTTCTCGGAAATAATCTTTTGACCAACAAATTGAATGCCCACTGACTGACTGCTGCTGGCTGCTTCGTTGTGTGAACCAATTTTTTCGTTTTATACCTTTTTTTCGACTCTGGTTAAAACGAGCTCTTTTATGCCCCTGTCGTATGCATGTAATTATATTCAAGGTTGTCGCTCGCTTGCTTGTTCGGTGGGCGGTGGGGCGGGCACCCACCAGAGCTAGCATTTTACCCACAGCAATGCAGGCGAATATGCATTAGGTTGGTGCCAAAAACCAAAGCTACTAAAGCTCGTTTTTGCATATTAAATTAGAGAGAACTTTAAAATATGTTTTGCCTAATGAAGAGTAGTGGAAAAAAAGATGTAAAAATTATGTTTAAACACATTTTAAATTGAAAAAAAAAGCTTTTAAAATAATTGTAAATTTTAGCAGCACCCCATTGACGCGGGCTAGTAAGAGAGGGCTCAGAGAGAGAGAGAGCGAGAGAGAGCGAAAGAGCAGCATAATCTAATATTATTTGTACTGTTGACACACAAAATTACTGGGGGTTTGCTGCACGCCACATTACCACACTTGCCACACACTGTCTTGGTGCCTGTCTTTTGCATTGTGGTTGCTGTTGCCGTTGCCAGTCCGCATGTCCAACTGAAACCTTCGCATCGTTGTACCTTTATTTCATTGCATTTTTATGATTTATTTTTTGGTGGCTTGCAGGTTGCCTTTGTTTCGTGACTTTTGTGCCAAACACGTTTCATTTCCTGCCGTACAGTTTTTTAATTAAATATTTGTATGACAAATGCGTTTTGTACAGCATATTTACTTATTGTATACGATACTTTTTGGTGAAGTTCTGGTTATTAACCTTCGTTTTTGGGTTGCGCCCAGTGCTAAATAATTGATAAACCAAAAAAAAAAATAATGATAAGAATTGCCAGACAATGTGCCAGATAATTATGATAATTTTTTTGTTGGGAAATACAACTGAGTCATTCTTATCTTGAGATAAGGCTGGCATATAATGGACTAGAAGGAGTGTCAGACTAGCAGATACAACCGCTACAAACAGGTGGTAAATAGGCGCCCTATTTGGAATTACTTTTACGTACAATATATGACGATAAAGTGGCAGAATTAACTCGATTTGAGCACTTGCAAGCCATGAAGAAATAGTCGGTGCACCTCTTCCACTTGAGGCTTTCATAGCTACTTGTTTTTGCACTTGTTTCTGTTATCTTGTAATATCGAAAGATGATTTCAACAGCAAAGCACATAATGATTAAAAATACGTCTGGATAGATAAGCGAATTCTATTCAGATGCTATTCGTGGAACTAGAGCTTCCCTCTCCGCTGGGTTGTGCCGCCACTTAAAGCCATAAATCAAACGCACCTGAGAGCACCCTATCCATACTGCACTTTCGCACTCAACGCATCTCTTTTTTGTTTGTGTTTTTTTTTTCTTTGCATTCTGCTTTTGCATTTAGAAAATTGCCTGGCTCTTTGATTAATTGGAAAACCAGGTGAAAAGTGAGAAGTAATCTGCTAAAAAGCTGCTCTAGCTGTAGCTAAAAGTTCAGTGAAGCGTGAAATATGAGCAGCAATATTCAAGGAATATTTTGCCAATGCACCCAAGTAATCGGAATTTAATTTGAATACTTTAATCTTTGATGTTTCGAGTGTTTCTTGAAGCCTTTAAAGTTATCAGCTGGGATTTCTTTTTCCATTTCTATTTCTCTTAAAGCCTTTAAAGTTATCAGCTGGGATTTCTTTGCCATTTCTATTATTTTCTAGATTAAAAGTAAGCTACTTAGGGCCTGTGCTAAAGCTCTTAATGTACATAATATAACCGAATTAAGGCACCCCATCACAATATGGCAATATTCATATCTGGCCCATGTATTGCTTATCACTTAATAAGTATTGCAGGAATTCTGCTATTTCCCATGAAACAGCACTATTGATTGTTTCCATTTAGTAGATAGCTTATCTGCCACGAGACGTTTCTTACAACGCCAATAAGTTTATGGCTTGTTTAGAGTTGCCATGATTTATCAGATACATTGTTTCACATGACTATAGCCCATTACTTATCAGAATGTTTTTGAAAATTTCATTAGCTTCTGTCTCTGTTTGACCCGGGAAATTCCCTCTTGATAAGCCATTCAAGTTTTCTCTTCTCTCCCTCTTTTTTGATAACAGGAAGTACTCGATTCTTAGTGGGTTACTTCCTTTTGCAGTACTATGTATACAGCAGCAATTAAGAATGGGGGGAATAAAATGCCTTTTGGCAAGGGTCTCGTCCGTCTCTTAACAAGCGGTCTAATGAGTTTGCTGAAAATGTCCACCAGGCTGTGCTTGCTTTGGCCAACTCATTCGTGCCAGTGGGCGGGCGTACATTAACTTTGTGAGGGGACTGTTCTCGAGTGCATAAACGCAAAGGCTTATGGCATTTTAAATACCCTTTTTGTAGAGTTAATTTACGAAAAGGAGAGCAAAGACAAAGTGCAAGCGCCTGAGCACAAGGAGAAATTAAGTATAGGAAGAGCAGAGCAGAGAGAGAAGCATTAAAGCTCGAGCGCATTTTATTTGGGACGCCGTGAGCAGAGCTTACGCGACCCTAGCGCAGGTAGCGATCGTTGCTGCCAAGCTCTGTCTCGCTCTCTCGCTCTCTGCGACATCACATCCTAACTGCGTAGTCTGAGCGGGAGAGGGAACTCACAGACCGAATTGCTCCACGCCTGCAGCAGAAGCTACAGCACCGCAAATGACAATAGCAACAAGCGAAGGGAGAGAAGAGAACATCATTAAGAGAACATAACAATTCGTGTACCTATTCAAGTGTAGTGCAAGTAACGGTGCCAGCCAGCCAGCCACTCTTATCTCTTCATCTCTGGCAAATGTACAAAATATTCTAGAAAATGCCAACCAAAAATCGATATAATTTTCAGCCAAAGTCCATGCAACCTTCTTGCATGGGGCACATTAAAGGGTATTCCATTATGGAGCATTGCCGCAACATTATTCGCTCTGCCTCGCCCCTTTTGTTCGCACATTAAGCGCGTATTAAGACCATGTTGATGACATTCTCAACTACTCAAGGGGGGGGCCCAGTCGCGTATAGCAATCGAGAATCCAGCAGATGTCCGACTTCAAGTGGCAGAGATGCTTGGGCACACTTTCGAGAGTCAGAGTCAAAGGCAAGGGGCACAGCAGTCAGTGAGTGAGTGAGTGAGTGAGTGAGAGAGTCAGGAGCCACTCTGACAGCAGCTTATTAATTTTGTAGTCTTCAGAGTCTGGGCGCTGCAAAATTCAATTAATTTCAAATGCAATTTTAAGTGCTGCACTTGTGTAGAGAGGGCCCGGTTCGTCTCACTTGGCCAGGCACTTCCGTTGGGGCGGGCTACGGACCTGCAACTGCAACTGGATCCTGCAGCAGCTCTCTCTCCACTGCCTTTTTGGATCAGTCTCTTCCGCCTCAAAGTCTCTGAGTTTCCGCTGGGGTTGGGGGGCGGTTTTTTTCGTGGTTTTTGTCCATGCGTAAAAGTTTATTAATTATGCAAATTTTAATTAGCTTTCGAACCAGAGTTGCTGCCGCCGCCGCCTCTCTCACTGCGGTCCAATCTCATTTGACAATCCAATTTCCTTGCCTCTTTTTGGGCAAACATTACGACCGACTACTGGTGTGTGGCTATGGCTATGGCGATGGCTATGTGGCAGCATTATCTATGGGTCCCCTGGATATTGGCAGCCGCCACTCATCGTCGTTGTCGTCGTCGCTGTTGTACATTCAATTAGTCAAGTGAACGCATCAGCATCCCAGGGGAGCAGCCTCACGATTTATTTGAGCTCTTAATTAAAATTACGATATTTACACTCGTCCGAAACGTTGGACAGACGGCTGGACAACATTTGACGCTGACGCTGGACGTGTGGCAGAGTTTTTGTTTGGTTTTTTTTTTGTTGACTTTTACTTTTTGGCTTTAGTTTTGGGTTCTATTGGGTTTATTTAGTGCTGAAGCTTTGCTGGAGAAGAGCAATAAGTTGCAAGAAAATGTCATAATATTATTCACTGCCCAAAGATTGTATAACAATTTGCTAATCATTAATTCATGGCAGCCTTTTCTTTCATTGTCTTTTCTATGCTTAAAGTCAACTCTTTTTTTCACTTTCAGGTAAGCAAATTGATGCAAAAGACAAAGACCTATCGCTTCCAGTCGTTTACCAGCAGAATTTAGTAAGTCAACAGTTCTATGGCGCTCTCTCTCTCTCTCCCTCTCTCTGTGTGACTATTCAAAACCAAAAGCAAACTAGGCCCCAATCGATATTCAGCATAAATCCCTCGTGAATGGAATGGTCTAATGCCAAGAGAAAGGAGGAGTGGGGTCTCTGCGCCCCCCAGATTGCACTTTCTCCATAAAAGGAATTTTAATTAACCCTTTTGCCCCATGCTTGGGGGCACGTATGGTTATGGCATGGCACGGAAGTTCAGCTAAGCTACTGAACGTTGCAGAAGGCTGGTGGGTTGGTGGCACCCTCCCCCCCCACTCGTACCTCGCAGATATTTAAGTTTTAGGGGCCGCAAATCGTTTTGGGTTTTTATTGCCAGCTGCTTTGAGTTGCCAAAAAAAGAAAGAAAAGAACGAAGGAACAAACGAACGAGCGAACGGACGACAAAATCCCCCATCGAGGGCACAAGGCAAACAGTTTGGATAGCGAATTGGGCAGGCAGGGCAGTGCAGTGCAGGCGGACTCCTGGCAGTTCTCCTTTGAAGATATTGTATCTACTATGCGACTCGTTCTACTGCTACTATGCATGCCGAAATCTAGGCTGCTTTTTACCATAAGCTCAAGTCCATGCCACACGGAGACACAGATACACAGATACGCTGTATCTTGCAGTTGTTGTAGTCTTTATTGGGGCACCCGAAAAAAGGTAGCAAAACACAATTGAGAGCAAGTTGCCTGCCTGCAGTTGTTATAGTTGCTGCTGTGTTGCCACAGCCACAGCACTGCACAGCCATAGCCGCAGGCTGCAGTTTTCTATACCCTAACAAAGGGTATACAAAAGGGAATGATATAGTACACTATTCCAGGAAATATGGGGAGCATAACTTAATCAAATAAAACTCTCATTTTATTGGCTGAAATAAAACTTCTAGCAGCGAAAACTCTTTAATGGTTTCATCCGAAAACTTGCACAGAAATAAATCAAATTTCGCCTGAACTACCGCTAAATGTAAGGGTATTTGAGTCTCAACTCTTGGCCCATGCTCCTTTTGCTCTGCCTTCAAAACTAATAAATTTTGCATTGTGCGCGGCGTTTGCTCGAGCGCCACATTTACCTGCTACTCGAGGAGGATATTGCCTTCTGGGGGGCGCGGGCGGGGGCACGTGGCTTTGCTGCTGTGTGCCATAGCCACTGCCACTGCCACAGTGCCGTTTGCTGGTGCCATACCGGGGGCTGGCTGACCCGGCGTATGCGCGTTATTTTATGCCAAATATTTCATGTTTTATTGGCAGGTTGTGCTGCTGCTGCTACTGCGGCTGCTGCGGCTGCCCCACTCGTTTGTGTTTAAAGTCACACCAAAATATTAAGAGACTGCGCAAACTGTAAGCAAACTTCAAAAGATATTTTACATTTCTCACGTCGCCCATCTCTATAAACAGAAATCAGAACAACTTTACATAAAATACAAACTGCAATTCGCATACTCGCATACTCGTATAAATTCATGCTCGAGCGAACGTGACTGCATAACAGATGACGAATGAGGATTCCTGCAGGCAAATGAAAAACTAAAATAAAATCTACTTCTAGTGGGGAAAATCACATATGTATATGTTTGTATTTTATGGAAATTCATATGCAGATGAGCGCTACGGAAAATCTGTTAAATTATTTAATGCAATTTAAAGGCTTTTCACACACACACACACACACACACAGATGTCATCGCCCATCTCTATCAGAATGGCAATGGTTATGACAGCTGCTGATGTTAGTGTTTTTCTCGTTGCCACACAAAAACTTTTGTTGTTTCTGCAAACAAAACTATGAAAAGTTTTGCCTGGTCATACGAAAAAAAAGAAAGAAAAGAAAAGAAAAACTACACACAATCGTTGGACAGGCGCGCAATGGTAAGGATTGTTAAGAGCAGAGCAGAGCAGAGCTATATTGCGATAGAATGAACGACAAGGGCAGATAAATTCATGTGTAATCATGTGCAAATCCTTTAAGTTTATTTCAATGCAATTTCCTTTAAGTTCGCCCGGCAATAAACTCCTCTCCTCTCTCTCCATGAAAACTACGTAAACTACAAGGGTGGAACATAAATAAGCGGATATCAGGTGGAAGAAAACCGTTGATATTTTGTGGATATAAACGGGTGCGCCACTCCCCCAACCCCGCTGCAACTCAGCAGGGCTTTGATTAGAAAATATGAGGACAGCAGCCGCTGCCAGGTTACAGAGGATACAAGGTAGGGACGCTGTGGGTGCGCTGTAGGTGCGCTGTTAACTGATGTGCAAAAGGGATCCAATTTATATTTAATAAGATTTGTGAGGTGTCACACAAACACACAGCGAAGGTCTTTCATCGGCTGGGAGCAGAGCATGTACTGGGGTTCTGTAGAGATTGTGTGCCAATAAAATATGAGGAAATTATGTAGCGCTTAAGTGGGCGAATATTTATGAAGCGGCAGGGACACCCACTATTTTGTAGGATAATTTGTAGGGAAACCAAAACAAAGCTTCAGCTTTCAGACACAATATCTGAATACTTCACATGGAATGCAAGGACATTGATTATCCAGTAAACTGTGTGGTGCAAACTAAACTGTAATTTTGTGTAATTTTTACTGACATATTTGCAGCAGGACCCACTGGTCCCTGCACTTGGGTCCTGGCCATCTGACGCACATCTAAACAGACAGTCAAAGCTCAACTATTTTGTGCTGGCCTGTGCTCTGCTCTGCTCTCTCTCTCTGTGACAACTTGAAATATTCATGTGATTTCATGTTAAATATTTGCACTGGGCACAGCAATGCCAGAACCGAGCCGAATACTGACAGGACATACATTCCACACAACACAATACACATGTCCTGTCCTGTTTCTGGGAGTGTCCTTCAATTTGTCTTCTTCTGTGACACAACACAGTCCATTTTTGCTGTTGTTGCTGCTGTTGCTGTTTTTGCTCTGGCTATTTGCTCATGCGAATTTATGCCTCACATTTTGTTTTGCTAGACCATTTCTGTGTAATTATTATTTTTAGTTTAATTACCCAGGCATAAATTATATAAGTTCCTGCCTGCGCCATGTGCCTCCCCAGTCGATCCTGTCATGCCTGGTCGTAAATTTGCCCGTTGGTCAGCACTCGATTTTGCTCGCTTTTTCTCTCGCTCTGGTTTCCCTTTTGCTATAATTACCAGCCAACATTTTAATTGATTTGTGGCACATTAAAAAAGAATTATGCTTGTTAAAAAATTTCACAACATAAATAAGTCCCATAAGAGAAAAGCATTTAAATTTGAAAATTTGGTTTGCAGGAATAAATTTTTAAATTTTATTGGATAACTGGTGCTGTGTCCCATTTCCTTCAAAATATATTTTATTATTATTGAAATATTCACTTGATCAAACATTCTTTATTAATGAGATTTTGGCAATTAGCTTGCGATAAAAATGTGCCACTAAAATGCTAAGCATCGGCTTGTGGCAAACACAAAATACGAGTATATTTGCCTATCGTTCCATTTGCCTACTGCCGATATTTGCCCACATTCAATATTGTCCCAAAAATGATATTTGACTACATTCAATATTGTCCTACAAATGTTTTACGACTGCTAGAAATAATATTTGTCAAAGCGTCGAAGAAATACCTAGGAATTCGTATGATATAATCATCCAAACATTCGTTTCAATTATTCTCTCAAGTTTTATGCGATAAAAAAAAACAAAAAGCAATATTTGCCTGTCATACAAATAAAACTACCATAAAACTAAGCTTTATGAGATATTTGCGCACAAACAATGAGTGGATGTGTAACTGATATTTACTTAATTAACAGCTTTATTTTATGCCAGAGATATTTTTTATGAGTACAAGTTTGCATAGATAAAGCGATTGAAGCATCCAAAAGTGATAATTCAAATAAATAAAACTACACAAAACAGGCTGCAAAATAATCAATATATTTGCTCGCACGGAGTTCAGCCATTGAATAGATTTCCAAACAAAAGAAATAGAAATACCTTTCCATTTACTAAACACTGGAATTTTAATTGAATGCCAATCTGGACTATAATCTCCAATTTATTAATTAAATAGTTGTTGGCAATTCCATTTGCCGTAATAACTGCAGATGTATTTGCAGATAGTAAAATAATTGAGGCTTAGCTGAAAATAATCAAACATGAATAAAGGCAATTCAACTAAAATAAACAGAGCAGTTAAATGTGACTTAAGAGCCTTCATTTAATTTGCGAAATATTCCCATTAAATGTCACGTATTTTCAACAATTTGCATCTTTAAGTGAGACTGCGAGAATCTTTCGACGGCAACAAGCACACCATTTGGTGCTGCTACATGTGTGGCACGCGTACACATTTCCGAAATTACTGTTGGGCGCACATGTCGCATGATTAACATTTAATATCACATATTGTCGTTCCACATTGTTGATTTTTCTGCATAGGAAAATCAGCCCAGTACCCCCCCGCCCCTGCCCAGTTTCCACACCACTCTCCACTCAATTACGTTCCATTGAATGACATTTTGAAATGGCATTAATGTTTATTAATAATTATGCAATTTAATAGTCACTAAACACACGAGTGTGCCATTCACTGTGCAACCAATGAACCCGAACCGCGCCGCCCCGTGCGTGCATGTGGCATGAATGGAAATAGATGATAATTTCAATGGTTTTATGCATGAATGGTTATATCTACATATATTATTTTTATATAAAAATAATTGAATTAGCTTGCTCATTCGTATGGGTTTTATAGAAATTTGTCGAAATTTAAGAGCCGGCTAAAATTTATCCAACAGATATTGAAAAGTTTTCTAAATCCCTCAACAGCAGAACAAGCTCTGGCTCATGTTTGGCTTTTTAGCATACTTTTTTTTTTTGGGGGTTTTGCCTCTGGCAAATTTTCTCCAGCCCACACATGTCGCCACACATGTCCTCTGCTTGCCACCCCAACGAGGAATAAACTTTCAATGAGCACTTCCTGAGCCTCGAACACACAGGAAGAGACTTTGAGGATGGAGTTGTGGAACACTTCCTTTTGCTGAAAGACTCGCAGCTTCCTCTTCCGCTGATGTCCGTACCCCCACCCGCCCCCCTATGTGGGGGTGCTCTACAGTTTTCTATGCTATTTCCCTAATAGACGCAAGAAGCTTTAGAAAATTTCCGCTCTCTCTTCTATCGCCCGAAAGTGTTGTCACATTTTCTGCCAGCTTTTCTTGGGCATTTAATTTAGTGTAAGCCTAATTAAATTGCAAAAGACAACATGAACACAGCTACGTGTAGTCCTTTGCTAGGGCTAGAGCGTATCTTTGTGTATCTTTGAGGCTTTATTCCTTCTGCCATACAGGAGGTGTGTCTTTGGGGGTGAAATTCCATGACATGCTTCAAAAATTGCATCAAAAAAAAGGAAAAAGGAAAAACGACTAAGTTGTGTGCATTTTTGTGCATGCCTTAATACCCTGTGGAATGCGGTAGAGCAGAAGGGTGTATTGTATTCATGGAGAAGCTATAAAGCTATACCAAATAAATGATTTATTTTTAGCAGCAGTACCAGAAATAAATAGAAGCGGTTGGAGAATTAACCTATTCCTTATACATATTCCTTTTACATAAAAACCCATAATGGAGATTCCTTCTACAGAGGATAATCTTTTAAAGAATCCTCCTACAGAAAATCTTCGCACAAAGAATCGTCCTGCAATCCTCTTACAGAGCACACTCTCCCACAGCAAATAATTCCATTCCATTAATAAAAACTTCCCATCTATTAAGCACACAATAATAAGTATTTTGAAAGGGTATCCCACAGTCCCAGCATATATTCTAGTAATCTTTATAGTTCATTTTTGTGCCGCTCCTACGTGTTTTTGGCGTTGCATGAGCCTTAAATATTTTATGACTTTTCCTCTGCACTCTCTCTCGCTCTCTTTCTCTCTCCTCGTTTTCTGTGTTGCGGGAAAGTGCATTTTTTGAAGGCTGTGCAGCTCGTTGGAGTTGTGTCACAGTTTTCTCCCTAGACTGCTACGCTACTTTTTGTTTTGTTTTTATTTTGGCAGCTGGCATGTTTGGCAGTTGTCCTTTGAGGGGCTCCCCACGTAGTGGCAGAGTTATGTGCATACATAGCTATAAGGATATTGCATATACAAGTTCGTTCGCTCTCTCTCTCTCCCGCTATGTGAATTTTTGTGCAGCGGATTCCATGTGGAGTATTTGCAACGTGCTGCAGTTGTTCAAATAAAGTTTCAACTGTGCTGACAGTTGCTGCTTTTTGGAGGATTTGGGGAGCAGAAAATATATTCTACCATATATAACATATATATAGCATGCTTTAAGCAAATTTCTGTATAAATTTCTATAAATATAAATTTCTTTTAATTTTTATTTTAATATTTAAATTATTAAATGCATATTTAAAGTGGATTTCCATGTGACTGTGATTTATGTCTTTTGATTTGAAGTAGAAAAAGCTCTCGCATCCTTAATACTCGTATTTTCGCACGTACACACACAAAAGGGAACTTCAATCCTCTTTTTCTTGGTGTAAATCTCGGATGAAAATCTTATTATTCAACGTTATTGCTCTTGACCCGCACACACACACACACACACACACACCACACACACACACACACACACACACACACACACACACATCCCCACATTCCTTGACTTGTGCAAGGAGTCCAACCAAACAAATGACTTTGTTTGCTTAGCCTGGCACACGACCCATCATGCCACATGCCACATGCCGCATGCCATACCGTGCCATGCCCGTGCTGTGCCCCACTCGAAAAGTTAAGTGGCTAGCGGCAACTGCCGCTGAGCCGAGATGAGCCTTTCTCTAGGCTAGGCCAGGCCAGGCCGGGTCGGGTCGGGTCGAGCCTCCCTTTTCTGAATGCCAAGGAGTCTGCGGCGTCGAGCGATTTTTATAAGAAAAATACTCTACGCGAATGAATGAAAATCGCTGCACAATTTAAAAACTTCCGCATCAAGCGGCAACAACAAAAGAAAATATTCCAATATAATGTGCGCGCACACCCCTGCACCCCGCCCCCCCTGCACATCTGTCATCAAGTGCCACACAGAACGTTTTCACATTATATTATATTTTTTTGTCGCCTGTTTCGTTTGCTCTGCTTTCTGTGTTTACCCCCTTTAAATGCATTTTGGATTGTGGATTTTCTGGAGCATTTTCTCTTTCGCAATTTTTGTTTATTTTTGGAATAATTTTCAAAGTTTTTGTGGAGTTTATGGATTAAAAATGAATATAGAATACTCATATATAAAATAGGGGTAATGGAGGCCTTCTTTAATTTAATTTTTCACAAGATCCTCAAAAATTTTCCCCAAATGGAAGAATTTCCCAATTTTTTCGTCTTTCTTCGCTTTACTTTATAGAGCAAGAAATCTTCGCCAACATTTTTTAGTTTCTTCACCAAATGGTGTTCCTCTTTTAAAGGTTTTTTAGGTGCTTTCACAGCTTGTCGCACTAAAACTTATCCAAATTTCACACAGAACGCGCGTTCAACATAGTTTTTACAACCTAGAACCAACTTCAAACTGTACATTTTATCGTCCAGTGGACACATCTGCTAAATGTTAACTGCTTTCGGTGCCAGAGTCGCAGAATGTGTCCTTTGGGGCATCGTTGCAGCAGCAACTGTGCGGGAGAGAGTTTGCAGTAGAATGGAACAAAGAGGAGAACTGGGAGGGACTGCCGAAAGAGACAAACAGAGCACTCATCTTGGAGTCGCTTTTACTTCTTTGCTCCGCTCTTTATGCGCTTTTCTTTTGTTTCCTCCACCACCTTGCCATGTGCTGCCATTGTAGCGCATTAATTTTTGAATACTGCAAATGCAACTAAAAATTTCATGCATTTTTCATATAACTTTCTGTCGTTTTCTTTTGCACTGCGTCTTGGGGGAAAGATTTTCCACGAGAGGGATTTTTCGTAACCAAAGGTAGCTGTAAAGGTGCTGTCTTAGCAGAACACTTGCAAGTCGTTCTGGGTCCACAAATTGAAAGCGACAGATACGGTAATGTGTGCAAGGGAGACATTTCTTGATAACTTATGAAATATTTTAAGATTTTGTAAGAAACATTTTCAGGGAATCGACATGGAACCATTGGCAACCATTAAAATATTAAAATAGTTGTATATGGTATTAAAAATCATTATTTAATTATATAAATTATTATAAACTATAAATTAAATTGTAAATTATTATAAATTAAATATATTCTTATATTTTGTAAAATCATAAAATATTAAATTACCTTAAATCCCGTTTAATTAAATCTATTTCTTTTTCTATCTTTTTTCTTCCAGCAATTAGCAAAATAAATCAGGTAAATGCTTCCACCCACTCATCACTCATCTAACTTGAGGTCTTAAGATGTTTTTTTTATTCCCCATTTCTCTTCAACCATTTAATTGGCCAAGATTTTCATTTTCCATCCCTTTATTTTACGCGTCAAACTCCCCAGCGCCTGCTGTGCTACTCAAGTGAGTTTTAATGAGCGAAGACGTCTCAAGCGAATGAAAAGAAAAACTTCAAAGGCCACCACGCTGCTTGCTGCTTGCTGTCTGACGGTCTGACTTTTCCTTTCGCTTTAGATTCTTGTTGCAAAAATGAAATGACTCATTTAGTTAGTGACGCCAGAGACAGACACTACAATGCGAGCAGCTCTGATTTATGTAGAGCGACACGGACTCGACTGGTGTGTAGTACGTGCTATAAAAAAACCAGTAGGAATGTGCCCACACATTCAGTCGAAATTCCGACTGTGGAATACCCCTTCGGGTAGTGTTTTTGTGTTCTAGTGAGTAATGGGAAATGATCTAATAACTATTCTGGAGAAGTGAAGCTTCTATGAAATATTCTTAGCATAGCGAGAATATTTGTATGCACGAATTATTAATTTTAATTTTATTTATTTTAGTTTTAATTTAATTTTAATGATTTTTTATAGATGGAGAGTTTGTAGCTTTATTTCGAATTCTCCTGAATTTCAGAGCTATATATTTTAAATTGTGGATGCCACAAGTTTTGCTTTATTGACTACGAAGAAATATGTAGGTCTCATTAGACATTTAAAAGATTATTTTTCTGCTGCATAAACGTAGAATTCTACAAGTCAAAGACTGTTCCTCTAGTTTCTATATAGTCTGTACTTCTGAGTGTTGCTTCTGGATACAGAATATAACTTCATAGAACAAATACATCATAGCCTTTCAATTCTTCGAGTGCTGGGTACGCAAATGCAAAAGGAAAAACTTCAGTAGGCGACAGACACTGCTAGCATTTCCATTATGCCATGCAAATTCGCTCTACACACAAGATTTATATATATTGTATATTGTCTGACCATAACTATTGTCTCTATGTATCGCTTGTGTAGTTATGCCATTTTTAGTTTGTCCTCGTTAATCATCCATCCATTGCCTGCGGGGAGTTTATTGGCATTCGTTTTGTTGTGTCGGATTGTCGTTTTCATTAACCTTAATTAGCGTGTGCCGCTGACATTCGTCATTATCCAACATAAATGCAATTGGCCAAGTTGGCATCCCATAAATCCCCCCTTCCTTCGTCAGTCCCCCCCTCCTGCTCTTCTCTGTGTCGTTGTCATGATTATGATCATCATCATCATCGGCGAATGAGAGTGACATTTTGTGGCACACGTTTTCCTCTGCTCCTCATTTTCTGTATTATTTTTTTCTGCTGTCTTTCTGTCTCTCTGCCACCGCATTGGCATGGAGACAGGGCCACGAACGATGCGACATCGGAGTAGGAGGAGGAGTCTCTGATATTGACCATGGCTCTAGCCAGTTGCTACCATCCATCCATCCATCCATCCCGTTCCCGTAGTTTGATATTGCAACTCAACAACTGGCTGACTGCCACATCGCCTGCTGCTGCTTTTTTTGCTGCTGCTGCTGCTGCTGTTGGTGTCAGCTGCAAATGAGTTTCTGGGCCGCCGTAAAACGTAAACGTAAAGTGGAAGAGTTAGAAATGGGATACCACAAGGCCAAGGGGGGAGCTAAGTAACGACTTTCAAATGCTCTGGTTATAGCCAGAGGAAAGTGTTTGGAGCAGTCCCAAAGTCGTTAAAGATAGATAGATTGGTAGAGAGATATTCAGAGATAGAGGGGAAATATCAGTTAACTTAAGCAGGAAAAACAAGTGTGTTTCAGATGCTTTTTTTATACAATAAAAGCTGAGCTGTTGGATAGAGATTATGACATAGGTTTATAGGTAAATAAAATCATAAAAAAGCCAAAATATTATGTCATAAAAATATTCAATGCTCAATAATATTTGACTCACCTTCTAAAAATTATATATATATTTTTAAACGATAGGCATCGATTTGAGCAGCTCCAAAAAAATGAAATATCTGAAAAAAAAAATAATTAACATATTAATTAAAATTTTAATATTTTAAAATTATTAATAAGATTGCCAAAAATGATAAAAAAAGTAGACATTTTACTCAAAAAAAATACAAAGAAATCGCTTAATTTCCATACAATAAATTTTCCCATTTTTTATCGTAGATATACTAGATTTTTCCCACCGAATTTTCTCTTAAAAAGCGATATGTTCAATAAAAATTGTTAATTTTTACCCAATGCCCATTACGCACATTCTAAATGTGCATTAAAATTAAGTCTAATTGTTCATCTTTCAATTCCAATGCACGTCAAAGCCATAATCAAAGGAGAGAACCACTTGCAACTTACAAAGTTGCAGTGGCACAAACCAACAACGGCCGCTGCTCCTGCTGCAGCACCACGCGATGCTTGCCTTGCTCCACCTGTTTGCACATTAATTATGCTCTGTGGCTTAAGTAGCACCCCGTTCCACTGCTCATCGTTCCTCTGCTGTTCGTTTCCCTACTCTACGTGCCTCTGCTCTCCGTTCCTCTGCTCTTCATGGTCCCCTTTCTATGGAGCCTACTTTAGCTAGAGCTCATTGCAATGTTTGCTTTTGCTCTATTTACCTGCCAATGACAGTGACTGCGGAAAGTATGTCGACCTATCGCTTACTCGAAGTAAACTAGTTTTGTGCGTGACATTCGCCTTGCAATTCTCCAGCGACTTTGAACTGAATAAAGTGTTAATCGCTTGCTTTGATTTAAAGCAAAACTCAATTAAAACTTAAAACCAAAACTGAATGAATCGAAATTTCAACGTGGGATTTGTATGAGAACTGCTGCGGGATTCTGGGGGCGCAAAACTTTCACGTAACTCATTTGTCATGCAAATGCAAAAACAAATCAGCATTACTTTTTTTCTCTCTCATTTTGCACTGCTTATTTGTTGTTTATGGTTTCTCTGCCTTTGCTATTTGTCACGTTCTGGGTTTGCTTTTGTTTTATTTGCATTGCCTTCTTTTTTTTTTTTTTTGCTTCCTACTACACTCGGACAACGGGAGAGATGGGTTTCCATGGGTGTTTCTCTCTCTCTCTATGGGTCTCTGGCCTGGGGGCCTGCCTGTCAATAAAGTTCTTGACACCTTTACTTCATTTGCCCACAGATTTCTCTTGACATGACTTTTCGTTTGCTTTCTTCTGGACACAAGAGCAGAGTGTGTGGGATGTCGGGGTAATAAGTCATTGAAATGTTCTTAAGCAGTTTTTTTTGGCAAAAAATAATAATTATTATTTTAAAGAGAAATCTTTTATTTTTGTTGTTTTTTCTCCTCCAAAATCTTTTAAATATTCCCCCATTCATTCAATGTTTTTAATTTCCTAAACAAAATCATACGGTTTAAATGCCCCTCATTTCTTGATTGTCCCATAAACAAACAACAAAACTGCCCCCTCCTGACCGATCTTATTAAATATTCGTAATAGTTTGTACAACATTCGAGAGGCATTGTTTGCATTTTACGGATAAAAACATAAAAATCATCATTTGCCTTCAATTTGCAGCACAAACTAATTGCAAATGTCTGTGTGGCAAACAAACAAACAAAAGGCACCCCGAACGACCTTTACAAATCTACACATTGTACGAGGCACAAACGTAGATTTTTATTTTTATTTTTTTTTGTTATTTTTTTCTTCTATTGGATGAAAAATTTAATTGTGCAAAACAAAAGTTGTGCCTTCCTCGGACTACTGGCTAGCTGGCACTGTGACCTGTGTTTTAGGTTTGAGATACTCTTTAGTGGGGGTATTACGATATTTTAGGGAGTTTCAAAAGGTTTTAAAAGTATTTCCATGGATATTAATTAGTGCTGCAAGGAATATTTAATTTTTTAAAGCTCCAATCGGTTTAAAAAACTCCCAGCCGTATCCAAAGCCGTCCCGCCTTTTAAAAATGTATTTCCTTATATTGAATCCATAGATTTTTCCTACTGCTTGCAATATAACTGCAGATAAATCTTAAATCGCTCAAAAATATTTATAAAATCTATCAAAGTGTATCTAAAGCTTCGGCATTGCCAATGCAAGCCTTTTCTTTCTTGTTTGTATTACAAACGCTTAATTGCTTTTGACTTTTGTGTTGGCTGTTGTCTACTAGCTGCTGCCTGGGCTGTTGCTTTCCTGTCTTTCGTTTTGGCTGTTTGTTGAACTCTCAAGGTAACCAGAAGTGCCACCTCGCCTCCTCCTCATTGCTGGCTATTTAATTTCTACGTTAAAAAAAGAACCAAATAAAATGTCTAAGATTGCGATTATCTTTTTAATAACATTGCGAGGCAAACGAAATTCCCAGCACAAACACAGCAAAACAAAAACAAAAAAAAAAAAAAGTGGTGCTTGTAAAGTGGAAATAAAAAGAAATTACTTAAGTCACGAATTTAATTACCACGCATCCACGATAACGCGCCTCCAAATTAAGCGATAAAATTGAGGAAGGCCAACAATTGTTGGAAAGGAAATTAAGTTTCAAGATTGGTTGGCAAGTGATTTTTTTCTTATTTAATTGAAGGAGATAGATAGAAGAGTTTAAAAGATGTACAATACATATATGGAAGGTCAGAAATGGTCAAATAAATCGGGGAAGATGTTTATCTTTTGGGTCGGTGTTTTGGAATATTTTTATGGCTATTATTCTTCCATAAATTCACTCAATTTATTACCAAAGAAATATACAAATACTCCAGCTAAAAACATTAATTTTGCAGGCCGAATTTCTTTTGTAGTTGTCTGCTGTTTTTTCAAATCTCTACTTGTTTAAACAAATCACTTCATAGCTGCTGTCTAAAATAAATTCAATTTTAAATACATTTCTTTAGTATAGTTTTTCCGCATGCCTGGCTATCAAAAGGCATGTCTGACCCACTGCGATCTGCACTGCCCCTCCCACTGCCCCTCAACCAACACATTCTGTTGTGTGCGTTTTGCTCTGAATATTTTCATGGTCCCCCCCACCCAGACGCAGACCCAATGATGACGTGCAGGTTTATTTGTTTCTAAATCTCATCCACCGCATCATGATGTGTGTTACACTTCCCCCAAACAAACAAACAAAAGCTAAGAAAACTGACTAAAAATAGATGTGCAAAATATACGAGTATAAAATTGAATCAAATTCATTTTATATACCCATGTACATATAAACCAAAATTAAGCGAAACGAAACTCAAGCGGAAACCGTAGCGAGACCAAAAGGCATTATAAACACTGTCAAGCCAAAAGGCAATAGAATAATTTTCAAGTAAATTAAAATGTCTTCAACATGCAACACAAATTTCCTTTCGCACAGCTTCTTGTTTTTATATGCTATTATATTTTGGGGTGCTAGGAATATTACTTATTGCTGCTGTGTGGTCCAAAGTGCACTGCATGAAAATAATTGGATTTTATAATTGCTTGAGTGCATTTTAGGGTGTATATTTCGTGTGTGTGTGTGGGCCATAATTGCATTGGCAGAGCATTGAAAGCAGCTCAATGGATTGTGTGGTTATATTTAATATATGCATTATAAATGGGAATTAGTATTTATTTATTTGTTTATTTGTTCCGATGTGCAAAAGATATTGTGGGTGAATTTTAAAATATTTTAAATTGATTTAAAAGCACTTTAGAATGGCCTTAATTGTGTTGTGTTGGAAAGAAGTTTACAGCTGCTGAAAATAGCTATAAAAGTAGCTTACAAAATAAGCTCATTAGACACAAAATTATTTACAATTATTTTTTTAATTTAAATATTTAACAAAAGGTCCCCAAAAACTATGCATAATGTTTCAAATATTACCAGTTGACATTATACATAAATATTTTAGAAAATTGTGCTCTATGAGCACTTAAATAACCCCTCAATATTAGCATTAATCTTACTCCTGTCAGCAATAATTTCCCTGCCAAAGATTCCCTACTTTAAAATAATTTATAATATTACTCTGATCAGATTGATGAAAATTTATATCATTTGTTTATAGAAATTCATATAATTGCATTGATTTAAATTTTCTTCAAAATGTTGCAGCTGTTACAAATATTTTTTAATAGACTCCTAATTCATCTTGCCGCCATCGGCTGTCTGAATATATGGCTTCGGCTCCTGGCCCTGATGCTGATGCAGTGTCTTGGGTTGGTTTGGTGTCTGGACTTCACCCTCTTGATAGCCTGGCTGGTCAAAGGCATGCTGCGGCACCTGCGTCGGCTGCTCCGGTTGTTGGTGCATCTGCGGCCCGATGGGCTTGGGCTCTGGTACAACGATGTGCTCGTGGGCTTCCTCGTTCTCCTCGCCATCATTCACAACGTCCTCCAGAGCTTGGTCCGTGGGCTTCTTGAGCAGAAAGCGCGTATGGGGATACTGTTTCGTTTCTAGCTCCAGTCGATCAATCAGCCAGCCCTTCTCCCGATTATTTGTGGCCCAAAAGAAGACGGTGCCCTTGTCCTTGGTGCCATGAACGGAGACCTGCAGCTGTGCCTGCTGCCCGTCGCAGGAATTCTTGGTGTTGGTCAAACTAAAGCCGGACTCCTTGATGGGTTCGCCGAGCAGACGCACAGCACCGCCATGCTGGCGCAGCGTCTTAATCGCCAGCTGATAGTAGTCCGCCTGACGCACCCGATCCTCGAGTTTCCAGTGGAGGTAGGCCAATCCCGAGATGGAGGCCATGGCCCCACAAACGCACAGATTGGCCAACAACCGCCGCGAGGGCAGGGTTAGGCGCATCTTAAAGGTTGGCATCGTTTTGAATTTAGTCAAAAAAGCCAAAAGCATTGAACAGGCTAACGAAATATATTGTTTGAGTTTTTGTGTAGTCAACGACTGACTGAGATTTCAAATCGAACTTCTACTGAAAGTTTTCCTTCCTAGTTTTTCGCCAGTTCCCATAACCAAGCCTTGAAATTCATCGCAAAGCCAGGCAGGCAGGCAGGAGCTGCCTTCAGCTAATTGAGGTTGTAGCTTCTGCTGCTGATGCTGCTGCTGCTTTTGCTTCTTCTTTTGGCCAACTTAAAAATTGCTGGCCCGAACCGCAGCACAAAACCGCCAGAACGCAGCAGCAGCAGCAGGCGGCGGGCAGCAGCAATCGGCGGCGGGCAGTCGTTCAATTTTGATGCCGCCACCCAAAAGGCGTGGACAACAAAACGCTCGCCTCTCCCAAGTGGAATCCAGAGGAAAAGAAAAAGAACAATCTGAGAAAACTCGTTTCGATTCGTATAGCTGTACATAGGAGTTGCCGCTTTTTTTCCTTCTTTTTCTTTTCTTTTGGTTTGTGGGCCAAACAAGCGGCGCCATTAATGACAGCCCCCGACAGAGTCCAAAAGAGTGACCCGTCCGATGTGGCTGTTGGATGGTTAGACCAGCAGAATGGCTTTTCGCCAGGCAAAAGAATATTTCAATAATTCTGATCGAAATCTTACATGATAAGGCTTCATTGAGTGGATCATCTGAGTGCACGAAGCGGCGATCCAATGTCTAATTTAGGCAGCCGCCTCGTTCGGTATTCGACGGCGGAAAATGCCTGGAAGATGGGCGGATAGATACATATTGTTAAAGCTGATTAAAATGTTATGCAAAGGGCACACACGTGACCCTTTCTTCAAGAAACTATGGCTTAATTTATTTACATAATGCTGATTAAAAAAGAAGCTGCATAAAGGGCTACAAAAAACTTTGAAGCAGATAGATAGCTGGAAAAGCGTTGGGAAAGGCAAGCAGAGAATAATATCTGGTACGTTTTAAGAGACAGAATAGCAGCAAAAGATCTACTGGAACCACAAAGAGTGAATCTGCTAATGAATCTGCTGGGATTGGTCAGGGAAGCATCACAAAAATACCTTCTAGGATATACAAAATGAAACTATAAATCTGCTAAAGAGCAACTAAACTTCCTCCTCAAGCCCCCGTCTACTTTTTCATCTCATTATAGTTGTACGTAGAGTGGCATCTATTTTTACTAGCCTTTTGCTTGCAGCGCATGCCGCATCCCAAGCAGAGTCCAGCACAGTGCAGCGTGTCCAATGAGTGTCCATTTAGGGTGGTGTTGCGGCCAATGGTTATTTAAAAATAGTTTTCCCCACCGCCCGTCATCGATGGAGAACTCTCGCATATCTTGCACACATCTCACTGGATCGGTAATCGATAGGCAGCCATGCAACGCCTGTCACGGCCACGGGAACGGGAACGGGCGGGAACGCAGCGGTACGGAATATTGCATCTCTGATAGGAGGAGACTTTTGCGTCGTGGCCTAATCTATCAAATGCATCTTTGGGTTTGAATATCTTTGTGGTCTTCTTCTGCTGTTCGCCGGCTGGCTGGCTGGCCTGCAGTTGGATGTTACATTTTTGGCCTAAGTGGCCTCTTGCGTGTCTGTATTTATCGCCAAGCAGAGATCATGACGCTGACGCTGACTCTGACTCTGAGACTCTGCAGCTTGCTGCGTGCTGGCGAAGATTCCTCTTCCTGTGACAATTTCTGTGTGCCGCTTTTTTTTTTTTTTTTAAGTCTTCATCTCATTAAAGGTCTCGCGCGCTGTCACTTTAAGACCATTTTGGTCTGAGGCTTATCTACGGCCAGTCGTCCAGCTCTAAGTGCCCGCCGCCATATGTTTAACATGATTTTGATGTGCCAGTTGATGATGATGATGATGGCAGGGGCTAAATGCGAAGCCACAAGGTCTTTTCTTTCTATAAATCAAACTGCCAATACGGAAGAGAAGGCACATAAAATAAAAAAAACCATCTTTAAGTACGTTTTATTCCACGTTCTGTGGCATGCAGCAGCAGCAGTAGCAGCAGCACAGCTGCTCAGGTGTTACAGGTGCTCGCTGGCCATAAATACTTATAGCACTTATAACTAACCATTAACTGTTTAACGGTAGTTGGTGCTACAAATTGATTTTGAATTTCGAAGCTCATCTGTGATTATAGGCCTCGTCTCCAGTTAGTTGAGATCGTGACCAGGCTGATCGTGAAATTATATGGATTAATTCTAATCACATATCACACACACATGTGTGTGCAATCATTTCATTATTACCAAACAGATTGTTACGGGGAGTCTCACTATCGTTAATTTCATTATCGAATATTCTAATGACTCATTCGATTATGAATCAATCAAACACAGAGGCTGGGCTACTATTTTTGGTTCTATGAGCTGCAGGAGACTCTCCCCTAAATTGTGACTAATTTCTGTACAACTTGAGATAATTTTTGTCGCTGATTTCTGCGAAACTTCTCAGCGGTTTTTGGCATATAAAATTCTTGGGAATAGCAACGAAAAAGCCGTAAAAATAATTAATTACATTTCCTTTGCGTGTAAATATTATGACGCCAGCGACACAGCAAAACAATTTATCAATTTTTTCTTTAATGACAATAAAAGTCTTTTTGTTTTATTTATCTTTTTGTTTTATTTATCTTTTTGTTTTATTTATCTTCTTGTTTTATTTTTTTTATATTTTTTTATGAAGCGCCAAGGCTTTTTAATTAGTTTTATGCTACAAGCGAGTAAATAAAGCGCAGCATAAATTAAGTTTACCAACGGCTCAGGGGGTACGGGAGGGAGGTCAGGGCCCTATGGCAGAGAAGAGCCATAAAAAAAAAAACTGGTTGCCAGAAGATGAGAAATGCAATTGAGCACACACAACACAGTGCCCGCAAATAAGTAATGGACTTCAGTTCTATCTCTCTCGCTCTCTCTCTTTATTAGTTTACATGATTTACTCATCGTTTTTAATAAGTTTTTCTTGAATCAAATGCTTTTCCGATTGCGTCATAAATGATTTTGAATTAGCATACAATTCTTGATGATGGGCTTGGAGTCAGCCATCCATCCATCCCCAAGGTAATCCTCGAGCGCTGCTTCCTCAAAAGCATTATGAACCGACAGGCCTTCAAGGCCCACTAACTAAATTACCCATTTGCCTACCCCAACCCCAAACAAATATAAGAAACCTTTAAAAAACCATAAATTATATAAATATACCAAAAATGTTCAAGCAAAAGGGGTTAAGTTAGTCCATCTATCGTTCAATCAGTCAGGCAGTCAGTCGTTCAATCAGTCAAGCGTTCAGTCGGCTTGCGGCTATTATTTTCAATAAAACATAAAATAAATATGGCAAATTGAAGTGCGGGCCAAAACATTAACAGCCAGCGGCAAATACACAAAATACGAAATAAAGCAAAGAAGTAGGGGGCAACGAATCTGTGCATACCCTTACAAAAATATTTGCTATACGAATTACATATATTTAATGGTCAAATGAGTTTATTGAAATTAAATAAACGTTAAACTATATTTAACTACAGGTAGTAGAACCTTTTTAGATTATTTTTTGGGAGCAGATCAGAAAACAAGGTTTTGGAAAATTGTTCCCATGTCTGATTTGAATTAAAATTTAGATTAAAATTTAAATGGTATATTTTTTTCTTGCTTGAGTATTAAAAATAATTTTATTTATTTTTTTCTTATCTTTAGAAGCAAAGAATTTATTTTTACGAAGACTTCTCGTAGGATACCTTGATGCAATTTTAATTCAAATTTGTACTCTGAAAAAAATTCTTGCATAGTTATAGCAGTTAAATTATGAGACTTTGAAACTATTTTGCATAGCAAAAGAATGTCTAAAATTTGTAACTGTTCCAAAATATATGGGAAATAAGCTAAGAAGTCAACACCAACCATCTCACACAATGATTAAACCCCTACTGCTTAAAGGGTATCCAGACAGAAAAAAAACTATCAAAAGAAGAGGAGGCAGACAGCAAACGCAGTGCGCATGCGCAACACGCAATGCCAAAAGAGAAGCCGCAGTCGAAGTCGCAGCCGCAGCCGCAAAGCCGCAGTCCGAATCGGAGCCGAAGAAGCCCCCCTGCCTAGCCCTGCCCCTGGCCAAAGTCGTTGCTGAGGCTCTGGCCCCGGCCAAAGCCAAGGTTGTTGTTGTTGTTTTTGTAATTGCTTGTCTCTCAAGTACAGCCATCGTCTGTGAGTAATGTTAGCGCCATAAATAGAGAAAAATACAGAAAGAGCGAGAGCGACGAAGAGGGAGGCAGGGACAGGCGACAGGGGACAGGCGACAGAGCAGAAGGGGGACGGGGAGGAAGATGCCAAGACGAAGCCTGGAACGAACTTATGTTTAATTGCAAGTTGTAAAAATCTTTTAGGGTGGAGCCTAATCACCAAAGCCGAAAAAAAAAAAAAAATACAGAATGAAAAAACAAAAAACTTACAGGGAAGTCAATTGAAGGCCAGCAGACAAAACAAGCAATGGGAAAGATGTGTCGGACGAGGCGGAGTTCTGCCTCTCGGCGGAGTGGGGTGCAACGGGGCAGAAGATCTCTGGGGAACAGAGAGAAAAAGCATCGGAGAAGAACTGCAATGCTGCAGAGAGAGACATGCGACACATGTTCTTCATATGTAGGATAATTGTGGAGAAACCAACCCAAACCACAGAGTCGGGGTCGTGGCAGATCAATTGGCGAGGAGGCTACACGCCTTGCAGTCAATGCTGCAGCAGTTGGAGTACTTTTCAATTAAAAGGGAAATGTATTTGCACAGCCTTTTCGTTGGTATATAAATTACAATTGCTGTGAGAGTTTTGGCAGACTTTCAGCTGTTAATTTGAATAATTTACTCAACATTTGCTGCTTTTAATCTAATAATTTGCATGCTCTTTCGAAGAGAAATCACTTGCGTTACGCATGCCCTGCCATATGGTGGCAAGAACTCGAATCCAGAGCCAGAATCTCTTCCGCTTGAACTCGCATAGGGGATTCTTATCTTGCATGCGGCTGCTGTATGCCACTGCCACTGCCGCAGCCGCAGCCGCTGTGGATTTAGCTGCTGCTTCTGTAGCTGCCTCTCCCACTGCAGAACCTCTCGCATTTCCATGGGGGGGAAATGCTCAAACAATGGCAGCTGATAAAAGGCCGAGAAAAAAGAGTAGCAAAAAACCCAACAGACAGCCGGCACAGTCCGGACTCGCGCACTCGTCTGTGAAATGAAAGTAGCCCGAGACACAGAAAACCGAAACCTCCACAGACCAGACCAGACCAGCAGTCGGAGTTACCCATAGGGATTCTGTATCTGTATCTGTGGCCAGTGCCCAGCATGCCCAGAGCCATTGCGGTATTTCTGTGTGTGTGTCTTTTATCGCTGAGTGAGCGAGGGACAAGCGCATCCAAAATGCTTTCATGAGTATTTTCTATTTAGAAAATTGTTACTATTACAATTACATTTCCTGTCTTTTCTGTAACCCCAGTGGCGGTGGCTTTTGTTCTCTTCAAATTTATGGCAACAAGTTAATTGTTTTTATTGTACTTATGTAATTGCAAACGCGACGACAAGGTAATCGTTATTCCATATACACTGTCACAAACAAAACAAAACAAAACAAAAACACAGACACAGAAAAACAGCACAGCCAAAGAGGAAGCTGCTGGAGCGAAAAAGAAAATTCAGAGTTAAAGTTTTTCAAGCGGCGAATTGGCAGCAGTATTGGCAGCATCTGTCTGGGGAATGTTTTCAATTACATTTTACATTTGTTATTTGCTCGAAGACTGAGGCGTTTGCTGTACCCTGTAGCCGGGGAGTTTGCTGTTTTTAGAGTGCTTCAAAAGGAGAATTAAAGCCACGAATCAAGCCTTTTGAGAACCTAAAACTATTGCTACCATTCAATACTTTTCTATGTTTTTTTCTGTGTGTTGTTTTCCTTTATTTTTCCCCGAGTGTACTCTCCGGTCTCGCGTGGTTCAGGGAGTGGAGTGTAAAAAAGTCTTGGCCTTGGCGGCTGGCTCCTTGAGCCCCAGCAGCGTGCGATGCAGACGCGGATTAGATGACAGATTAGTTAAATGCGCATGAAATGAGGAGCCGTTTCGTTCGCTGTAGTGTCTTGTTTTTTTTTTTGTTTTTTGTGGCATGCCTCCTACTTGGCCTTATGACCATATGGAGCCGCCGCACCAGCAGCTGCAGCTGCTCCTCCTTCATGTAGCTGGCAGGCAGGCGTTGCCATAATGTCTTCATCTTCATAATCAGGCGTCCGTCCGTTTCGCGGGGGTTTGCACACGCGAAAATTGCCACAACTATTAATAGGCGTTTGTAATTGGAAGTTGCATGCACAGGTGATTAGCTAAATGCCTCCGCGTCAGCTGCAGATACTAGGCGAGTTCCCACAGGAACCCACAGACATAGCCCCATGACTTTGGCTTTTCAACTGGGCCTTTTGGGCTGCTGTTCGGGGCATATTTTATTCAAATTTTCCGACCGTTTTTTATGATGACACTCGAAGCATTAATGAGACTCACTCCGCGCGTCTCCTGCTCCGCTCCTGCTCTCTCTTTAGGGTCGTAAAAGTTTCAGTTTATAAAGGAAGCTTCTTTATAGTCGCTTAATGGATCTGCAGGGCTCGTCCCATCCAGGGGCTTCGTGGCTTCAACTCTTGCGGGGGGGTTTTCAATGTCTGCTACGCTTGGGTATATTTCGTGGCATTTTCTGGTTATTGACTCTGACCTTTGGCTGCCCTTGCAATCATTCCGCCCCGTCACTAATGACTTCCAGGCCCAATATTTATTATAATGGGACAACCGATTATTGGTCAACTGTTCTGGCCACGCACAACCAATCACATTCACACACCCACACCCCACAGTCCCCCACCACTCCATCCAGAAGGAATTTCCTAATGGACTTCCTGGTTTGCAGAAAACCGCAAAAATGAAACCCAAGATACAAGTATCTGCCAGTGGAATTTCCCTGGAACAACAAACAATTTTCTCAGCTCTCGATTTGTGGCACGTTGGCACTGGCTAGAAGAAAAGTGGCAATTGAATTGTATTATTCGGATTACTCTTTGTGGGATCTTCTCTTGCGGGGCGGGGGGCGCACACGCATGGATGCCATTCGGCGAGATATCTGATCTGTTGCGGAGGTTGAACCTCCAATTATTGTATGCTCTGCAGATCTTGGAACATCTGGGAGCGGGAGTGGGGATGGGGATGGGGGATAGCAATTCAGCAACAGAATTAACTACTCAGCAGCTGGTGGCCAGACAATGGACAAGTCGGTGGCAGCTCCAGCCAACAAAGTATCTATCTATATATCTTTTAATGCGATTTGCGTTCATTTCATTACCTTCGAAATGATCATAAAGCCAGGCCAAACACACACACAACTTTGTGCGCAAATATTCACAAAACAAATAAAGCCACGAAGGTCGTTTGTTGCTTTTGTCTGGCAACTGGCTGCCCTTCCACTTCATTGAGTTGCCACCCAATTTGTTTTGTTTTTTGTATCTATTTCTTTGCTCTTCTGGCTGTGGATGGGCGTGTTTGCTTTGTTGCATTTGGGAATCCTTCTGGCTGATTGGATTAATATACCCAACAATACGCGTTTCAATGGCAATGCAAACCAAAAACCAAATCCGCAACAAAATAAAACAACAAAATGGCAAATCAATGCGAGTGTCGAAGCAAAAGATACCCTGGGAGGAGCATAGCTTATGGCATTTGTAAAGAATATTCAAAGAAATTGTTTCTGGAAAGACAAAGATATAGCCCAGATTTCAAACAGATATAAAGTAAAAATGGCAATGGGATACATCAGATATATCCCTCAGAAATATATAAAAATATTCTTTGAAATATTTGCATTTCTTTCTTTCAAATATACATATGTCCAAAATACCCGCCCCTGAGATTTTAGCAACAAAAGTAATAGCCAGAAAAAAACACATAAAAATGTTATACTTTCGTTGCTCTGCCCCACCCTCACAGTCTCCTCCCTCACACCACTGTATGGATCGATCCATCGAAGACAAAGACCTCCCCCGAAAATAAAATGAACAATGTGCAGGATCTCTCACCACCCAAAAATGTTGTACAGATATATGGGTACAAGCCACTGGAATGGAATACTTGAATGGGAAGTGTTTTTTTGGGTTTTTGTTTTGGTTTTTGGAATGGTCTCTTCTACTCGTATTGATAGAATGCAGCTTGAGGTTTTTTGATGGGGAATTACACAGAGTTGTTTCTATTTTTTGCTGAACCTTTTTGGGGTGCATAGAAAAGAGTGCAAAGTTCAAACCAGTAGCCAGTTTAGGGCTTTACGGCCATAGCATTTGAGAGCTTTAAATGGAAAGTTTATTTTGGTTTAAAGGCACTTAATTTGCGAGGATTTTGGCATGCCTAAAAAAAACAATTCTGGCGCTGTGTATTTTAAGCCAATAATAAAGCTAAAAGGCAGTTCCAGTCTCGTATTTCCTGATAGAAAATCGTATATTTCAAAGTTCTTTTGAACTACGGACTTAAAAAATGTTTTCGGCATTAAATTTCTTTCTTTCCAACTTTCCCAAGTAGCTTCAGGGCGGGCGCACAATTCCTGCATAGAACGCCAATCAATTTAGTTTTATTTCTGAAAGTTAGTGCCTGCTCCTTGCGAAGTTCGAGTATAATTGAAGACAAATAAACTTAGTTTTTAGTTTACCAATAAATAGGCAAACCAACAAATAATATTCTACCAATAATATTCTTTTTCTGGCAGCAAAGAAAACTTTCAGCACAAAATTTTGGAGCAAGCTTCAGTTACATTTTCCATTGACATTCGACATGAACGGGAAATTGCCTTTGCAAAGTGGCCACCAAAATGTGGTTGGGGTTTTCCAACAAGTGATATTAAATGTTGCTCTTAAAGGCGGTTCGCGCTCATGCAGTTTTGCGCGGTTAAAGGCGGGGGCAGGAAAATTGGGCAAGACAGCGAAAATGTGGAGCGCATTTTGCACGTGCGGCTGACTGCTGACTGCTGCTGTCCCCTGTCTGCCTGCCGCCATTTGGCTTCACCTTCTCTGCTGTTTGGCTTGATAAATAAATAAATGTGCGAGAGTGCCACTGCCACTGCCACTGTCTCTGTCGCTGGCTGTTTGTTTGTTTGGTTGCTTGTTGACTTTTAGCGCTGACTGTTGCCGTTCCTGGAACTGTGTGTATTTTTGTTGCTTTCTTCCTGCTGTCTTCGAATGTTGCTGCTTGTTTCTGTCTTCGAATGCTGTTGGCTTCTGCCGCAGAGCGTTGCCTCTCTTCTTTTTGCCCTCCACTGTTGCCTACTTGAAGGCGTTGGGGTGTACAGCATAACCCGCTGTGGTGTCCATCTTCTGGTTTATTCTGCTGCTGGCTTTTCCTGCTGTTTCTCGGCTGTCCTGCACGTTGTTCGCTCATCCTCCTGGTTGGTTCCTTCATCAGGTTTTATCGTCCTGGCTCTTCCCTCTGCTTCTGGTGCCTGCCATCATCCTCGCTGTTCCTTCTGTTTCGTCTCTGGTTGTCATCAGCATTGTTGTGGCAACGCACTTACTTTATACGAGTATGCCTCATATTATATTCATGTTGCGTGTGCGGCAAACACAGCGAAAGTAAAGAAAATTGTTTTTAAGTTTTCCATGGAGGTACATGGACAGGAATATGGAAAGCTTAATGCAGTAACAGATGAGATTGCAGAGCTTAAAGGAATGCCTTAACAAGCAAAAGATTGCACAGCATTCAGGTAACTTTTATGCAGAAAGCGATGGCAGGAAGCAGAGATATTCCTTGCTATATTTTGGTAGGGCAATTAATCGAAGAATGACTTTACTCTTCCGCGAAGGAATCCTTTGTGCTGTAGTTGGTAACTTCCAGGAGTCGTGTCCAGGAATATTTATGGTCTTCTCCAGCAATGTGGCACCTTTGAGTGCAGCAAACGATTGAGGAATATGCATTCCATTGCTCTAAGAGAAAGCAACTCTTTGTCTACTGAAGAATGATTGCATTTTCCTTTAGAAATACGAATGCTCCTTTAGTGCTTGCTGCAGCAGCAAAATAAAAGGACACCTTTGTCTATGCTTTGTCTTCAGCAATAAAAATAAAAAAAGGAACTCACGAAGTGTACTTTTCCCATCGAATAACCTGCTAATTAGTAGCACCCCCGGAACACTCCGCCTGCCCCCAGCCACATACACAGAACAGAGCTGAGTGAAGTGCTAATCATGTAAGTCAACAGTTGAATGGGAAAATTTCATTAGGGCAACATCCATTGCAAGTATCTGAAGTGCCAGAGCACTGCCTGTCGCACACACACACCCCTTCCACTCCTTCCGTTTGCGTCTCTCTGCCGCTGGTGTGCCTTATCGATTGCGTCATTTGCAACACTCCAATCCACGGGGGACACTCCACTCCACTCCTCTGCTCTCGCCCCGTTCGCTTGCGGACCAATCAATTAATGGGCCAAATCACATAATGCATGTAAACGATAATGAAAATGACATTAGTCCGCGGCGCCCCACACGCAAAAACCGTTGAAACAACAGCGTGAACGAGGAGACACCAGATGCAGATACATTCCGCACATTTCCCTCAGAAAAAAAAAAAGAAAAAAAGGGGAAAAAAAAGAAAATAGAAAACAGAACAGAAAACGAAACGAAACGGAATGGAATGGCATGGAGCGAACGTAATTAATGAAATTAAGCTGACAAACTGCGAGCGTGCTTTGTATCTGTATCTGCAGAAGGGTGCTTTGCATCTGTATCTGTATGCGTGTCTTTGTATCTGAATGAATGAATGTGTAAGGTGGTTGGGTGGATGGGTTCGTCTATGGCAATGGCTGGGCCTCTCCTCCAACGCATTTCGCGTTAAATTTGCCAGCATAGTTCGCCCTACAACGGCAGCGGGTTCTTTCGCATGATAATCGATTACAAATCGCACCTACACCCCTTTCACCGCTCCCACACACCCCACCCTAGTGTGGGGGGCGTGCTACATCGCCCCGATTTTGTGTGTGTTCTGCCTGTGGCAGGTCGCTTGCAAGTGGGAGTGCGAGTGGGTTTTGGGTTTTGGTTTGGGGTTTGGGGTTTTGTCTGTCACTCACATTATGCGCATTAATGTCACGCATTTGCATTTTGGGCCCACGCTACACGCTGAATATTCCTGCCTGCCTGTGGCTGAAGAGCAGCAGCCCCCAGCCCCCTCCCACCACAAAATTCATAGAATGTGGAAAATAGCCTGGCTGCAATTAAATTGATGATTCCCCCCCACCGCCATGCACGGGGAATCGCATGACAATGGGTGCATATTAGTGGAGCGAAGGCGGGGGCATAAATGGGGGATAAATGTAATCGCCCATAATTGCTGACTCTTTTCAATGGATGCTGCTGCGGGGAGTTCAAGTAAATTTAGGTCCTTTGTTCGGGCTTAAGCAGGTGGAACTTTTGTTACAGATTGTTACATTTAAATGGGGTTTTATTTTCAGCACTTTTGTGTGCAACAGAACATTTTAAGCTATGGGTTCCGCTACATTTTCGCTGAATATCTATTGTGTACTTTATGCTCTTTTCTTTTTATTCTAAGGGCTAATTGCTTTTGAGTTCTATTATATTTTTATACATTTATTTATGTTATTTATATTATATTTTATGATTTATATTTTAGAACTGTTCTCTATGTTCTCTTTTCCCCATATCCCACCTATAAAACTACTTTATCCACCCTCCAAAATTCCCTCTTTTGGGTGTTGCGCAAAATTTATTGGTTTTCGGCCTTCTATATTTTCACTTTTTTTTTTTTTTTTTTTAATATATATTTGGTCGCGTGCTACATGCGCGCCGTTAAATAGGCAAAACAAAAAAAAGGAAGCAAGAAATGGTTTGGTGTGTGTGTGGTATATGTATGTGGGACTCTGTCTGGCCTGAATATCGGTGGGTGGGGGGCAGAGACACTCCCGACCCCAAGCCGACCGCAGAGACCGCCTCATAATGCCTATGCCTCATGGCGTGTTTGTTTGCCTTTCGCTTTTGTCGCTTTGTTCGTAGTTTCGTTGCCGTTGCGTCTTTTTCTTTGCGGGGCAGGCACACACACTCTTTTTTTATTGTTTTTTATTTTTTTTTGCGGGCCGCTGCTTCATTAGTGCCAATGCACTCGTCTCAGGCGCCGTCGCCGCCGCCGCCGAATTGTGTTAGGCGGTCTATGAGGTCAAAACCAATCGATTTTCTTCTTTTTGCGCTTCTTGTGTTTTTTTCTTAGTTTTTCAGTTTCACTCGCATTTTCCACTACTTTTCCTCGTCGGACATTTTCGTGGGCTTTCACGTGCTGCCACTGAAATACTTATTAAAAGTGCTAACTCTTTTCCACTCTAAAGAAAAGTGTGCCCTCACACGTGGCGTATGAGCAATCTGCCACATTTTGTTTTTCGGACTTTTCATATTCGGCTGATGATATAACCAGCTGCGTAACACAGGGGCAGCCCAAAGGCTAAAAAAAAAAAAATAGTTGAAATAAAACTAAAATAAATTGTAGAGGGGGAAGCCTGCTCCCTGGGGCAGCAGGACTCCCAGCGGGCATGCCCCGTAATACATACGAAAAAAAGTTTAAATCCCAAAAGTGGCAGCGGGAGGAGCATTACCCAAAAGTTAAGCTTCGTCTCCATGGACAGCTCCAACACACTCGTGCCACAAAACAGAGACTCATCCTGCGCTCCTTGCCTGGACTCATCCCACAAACATCTCACGCAATTTTTGGCAAAAAAAAAAAAACATTTTCCAAAAAGCACCCCACTGAAATTTTAAGTAGCTGTTAATTTATGCAAAGGGAAACAAACCATTTTCCACGAAACGAAAAATCTATCAAAACTCCTGTCCGGTAAGGCCGCCCAAACAAACAACAAAATTGTGGGTTAATCCATGGACAAAGTTTTTTTTGTTGTTTTGCAAAACAACAAAAATCCATATAAAGATGGGAAGTCACTTCTTGATTTGATATTTCCGTGACCATTGTCATTATATTCGCCTGTTTTTTCTGTCCGTCTGCCTGTCTGTCTGCCTGTGTTTGTGGTCATAATAATTGTGCGCTAGATAATTATTCCAATAAAAAAAAGAAGAAACTAAAACCAGATATGGCATGATATAGAGAGAAATTACTGAATAACGGAGAGCCACGTGAAATCCATTTATACGAAATTTCTGAGTGTGTGTGTGTGGGAGACATTCAAAGTGCAGGGAAATCAATATGTTTTTTTTTCGTTTTTTTTTTGTCTCTTTTTTGTATAGAAAACCTCAACTGCTTGATTGTTGTGTCGTAATGACAATTACATCTATTTTCTAGGTATTTTTGTTGACCCATTTCTTGTGTTGTATTTCGTATTTAAATAGTTTTCTGTTTTTGTCTGGTCTGCGTTCTGTTTTATTCATGACATTTGGAGACATGTGATTGCTTTGAGTCCTTGATTCCTGGCACCTGCGACATGGTCTTATTTGTGTTCCGCTCTAGTTGTTCTTATTCTTGTTCCTTATTCAGACACTCGGGGACACTGAATATATGACAGTAGTATATGTGACAGTTTTTTGGGCGTAGAATCAACGTTTGTTATGCCCTAGATTAAAGGATAATAATTTTTTCTTGAAGCTATATGCATAAAGGGACTATTTGGATTGTAGGCAATCATTCTGATTCAGTTTTAAATATATTTCAGAGGTTTTAAGCAGGGGTTTATCAACTTAAAATCTTACAAATTAGATCTGTGTAGCTGCCATAAAATGAAACACGCATTGGACATATTTTTGTGGGCAAATTGTCATCAAAAGATTGTCCAAGTATTTTCCATGGTTATTTAGAGCACATAATCTGGTAGGGTATTCCCTATTTCGTTTCCCTGAGACGTTTGTGTCTGTGTGTTCCATCTTGCCGCAGATGCCTTGGCCTTTAATTAACATCTACTTGTGTGTGTGGTTTGAGGTGGTATGTGTTGTATGTTGTGCTGTGGTGTGGCACGCATTGTAATTAAGCCATGTGGTTGCATTTAGATACATTATTGGTTTATCTATCTTCAGCTGGAAATGGATTTTTGTGGATTTCTGTGCTTCATTTCGAATTTAATCGTTGATGATGTCATAAAACAAACTCTCTGTAAAGCGAAACTCTTCAATTTTTATGTTTAATACCCGCAAAAAAAACATTCAACCACAATTTGATTACCCGCCGCTGAGCCAAAAGATTGATGTTAGCTAATTAAGAATTCAAGACGAGATAAATTCAAGCAGCCGCATTCTGAGCGGTTGTTTAATCGCTGGTTCGTTCGGTGAGGTGTCTTTTAATGTCTTCCTATTTTTAGCGCTGGCAGATTGGCTTGTCTAGTGAGTGGAGTGAGGCCAAACCAACAAGTGCCGTTACCGTGGGGAGATGCAACATTTTTTATGAGGCACCAACACACATCTCTAGCATCCGCTGCTGCTGCTCTTTGGGTATGGGGTTGGGGCTGGGGTTGGGGGATGGGCGTTCTCTGGCAGCTATAATTCATTTGGTTGTCATTTCCGCTGTCCAGCGAAATGTTCTAATATAAATTCAATATTTTATGTGTGTGTTTGTGTGTGCTTGTTTGCTGTTTACTGTTTGCTGTTCTATTCATTCATTCATTCATCATTCGGTTACGTGTTGGCTAATGTGACAGTTTGCCCTTTGTGTATGCGCAACCATTTAGAGCCATTAACGTGGCCCAAGTATCATCATTAAATGCACATAAAACTCTTGGGCTCGCTATGTGGTCTCTTGTCATTCGGTTTTCTCTCCCCCACTCTCTTTCTCTCTGTCTGATATTTATTATATTTATTAATGTGCAATTATGGATAATTATGTGTGTTTAACCATTGAAAAACAGTGTGGCCAGGCTTGCTGCCTCCGAGGCATACAACAATTTATTGATTTTATGTTGGAAAAATATTGTATGCAGCCTAGAATAGGGTATAATGATTTTTGGTGTATTTTTGAAGCGAGGAATCGTTGTAGCAGAAAATTATATTTTTAATTTTATTATATTTCTGGCACCAAATTTGCTCAGTAAATTCGTTTTATTTATCATATATTCTTTCTTCGAAAGTTTGCTGCCCTAAGAAGAGTTTTTTGTCATTAAATTTTGGTTCCAGCTCTAATCGAATGGCTATACCTGGCTATATATATATCTACCATAGAAATAATTGCTCTAAAAGTGTATTATAAACTTCGTCTTGCCTTACATTCTCTTCAAAATTAACTTTTATTTGTTCATTACTTAATTGGTTGGCAGCCATGCAGTTTATTTGGTTATCAACGCCCTGATAGCACTCTATAAATATTATAAATCATAACAAAAAGTGCGACTTTCTTTACCACCAAAATGCATGATCATAATAAAGATATTTTAACATTTGCAATGATTTTCGAATGCTTCAAAAATTTGCATTCACTTGGCTGCAGCCATTATTTATCCATTCCCGATCCTCGGGGCAGCCTCGCATTAACCCCACCACCAGCTGGGGCCCAGCGAAGATTTAGCCAATCACTTCATAAAACACAAGCAAACAGCGCGTTTTCATAAACGATTCCTCTCCCAAAGAAGAAGCAAGCAGGGAAGCGGTGGGCAAGGGAAAGAAAGGAAAGGCATGCGAAAAAAAAAATAAATAATAAGACATTCCACGATGCCTCCCCAATCCTTCCATACCGACAGCGGTTCGGGCCACAGCGCAATCTAATTAGACATAATAAGGCAAACACAGCCAAAACCGAAAGATACAAAACGGCTAACAGCTGAGGGCAACGTTTTTTCCAGCCCATTTTTATTTTTTTTTTTGACCAAAGACTTGTTTTGTTTTGCTCCACTGTTGCCAAGCGGCAGACCCCCCTCCCCCAATCCCCAATCACCATGCCGCACAGTCTCTCTTTCGTTTTCTCTGTGTATGGTCGATCGACAGAGTGCGCAGAGTTTTTCCGGCCCTGTGCTTCGCTCTGTGCTATTAAAATATATTACAGCAGCAATTTCACTCGACTTTATTTTTGCGCCAGTCCAGGCCCAGGCTCTAGCTACAGCCAGAGCTCTCATCTCCAGTTACAGCCAGCGTCCAGGCCTTTGCCTTGGTGGAGTCTCTGGTCTGGTCTGGTCTTTTTCTTTGGTCTCTTCGGGGTCTACCCGTGGTCTCTTTGGTCTGTCGGTTGGTGTATATAACTTAATTTTTATGGTCATGCAAGTCAATTGCAGTTTGGCATTTCTTCGATGAATTTTTCTGCACCATCCACCATCATCATAGTCGTCGTTCTCCGCCTCCTCCTCCTACTCCTACTCCTCTTGGGGTCTGCTGCCTCATCATCTGCTGTTTTGCCGCTTGGAGTTTGCTTTTGGGGTGGGTTGGCGGAGCGACAAAAAGTCGTAACACAAGACGCAGCACAAATGGCAAATGACTTTACAGAGCAAAAGGCATCCGGGCTGATAAAAGGGAATAACCAGAAGTTTCGGCTATATGTAGAACAGCAGGCAGTGGGCGTTTGTAATGCTCATAAAGTCAATGACAGCAATGAAATCCAAGTTGTTAACATACAACAGGGGGGCATAGGGAAGGAAGTACATATTTCTAGAGATGTTAGAGACATCAAACAGCAGTGAGAAAGCATGTGTAATGCTCGAAAAGTCAACACTGGATACGCATTCGTTGTGTTTATAAGATGAAGAATGTTATAGGAAATTCTAACAAAGATTGGCTTGTTTTTATTATAGATCTTAATCCGCATTTCTTCTGTTCTTAAGAGAAACAACTTCAGTTAGCTCTTGCGTATGTTAGGTACAAAAAAAAACGTTTGTAATATTCAACAATTCAAAGAACACTCAAAGTATTCGCATCTACCATTGAAATCTAGGTCCGTGTACCTATTTTTGGCTGAACAACAGATAACAGATAAATAAACCATATCTGCACAATTCATCACACAACTAATTTCATCTTTGAGTAATTTCCAAGCCCACACTTCGTTTCAGAATTTATTGTGTTGCGCGCAAAACGTGTGTCGCGCACTTGAGGTTTACCTTACCTCCCTTTTGGGGGCACAAACAACTTCAGTGTTTTTTTTTTGTTTGCCAAATTGAAAACTCATAAAAATTCTCACGTTTTGCTCCAAATTTGTACGTTAGACTGATTTTTGTGAGCGAGTATTTTGCATAATCACCATAGGCAGCAGCAGCCGCCGCAACAGCAACAACAAGTCACACAAGACAGACTGAAAAGCAGGGGGGAAAAAAATCATAAACCAGAACGAAAGCTGAGATTTTGGGCGAACGAAGTTGAAGATACTCTTGCAGATTTATTGGTTTAATATTTGTGTGGGATCTTTAAGATAAAGTCTCGCGTTTTGTGACGGTTGGAAGAATATCATAAAGCATAGGAAAAGAAAATGTAGATTTGGGGTAAGCACGAGGTGCATATGTAGATACTTTTGTAGATCCAACGGTTCTATGAACCGATCTTTAGGTTTTCCAAAGTATTTATTGCATGAAATACTAAGAAAAAAGAACGATCTATGGAAAACATCAATAATATTTCATAACAAACAAATGGACAAGCAATATAAGCGCAAGAAGGAAGCTCTCTTAAGGTACCTATCCACAGTCGATATTTTATAATAATAAAAATATTTTATATATTATATAATATAATATAATATTATAATAATAATCTACGAGATTAATTATTTATAATTTATTAATTTTACTTTTACTCTATTAATTTAATTATTACAATCAACGAAATTCAATTATAGCACCTCAATTGCTACCTTCTCTGCTCTCCTAGCAGCTTCTAAAAATCATCGTACCCGCTTCAAGTGTATTGACAAACCATAGCAAACTGTCAGCTATCGAAGTCTGAGCCGTAGACACGATTATGATGCCAAATGTGATCATAAAAAAAGAGAAGTGAAGCCCAAGTCCGATTTCGAGTCTGAAAAAAAGACTTGTTGCCGAGTGTTCTGTTCTGTTCGGTTCTCTTCTGTGCTGCTGCCAGAGAGCTCAAGCATTTTTTTATATATATATTTTTTTATCAAATTGCCCGACGGCCAAAGCGACCGCAGATTGTGATGCTGTTTGGCTGTTTGTTGTTTCCAGTAGAAGTTGTAGTTGTTTCTTGTTGTTGTTGTTGTTGGTTTAGTAGTTGTAGGTTTCCTGTATGCGTAAAGATGTGGTGGGGATTACTTTGGGGAGTTGGTTGTGATGTTTGGAGGCTAGCCGCGCCGCGGGCTATGCAAATTCATCATCGTACGACGAGTACGAGTACGAGAGGTACGACAATGCCCCAGAAACACACAAACGCACACGCACACACACACATACACAGAGAGAGAAAACCGGTGGCACTTTTTGGTAACTCTCCGGGCGGCCCTCGCAACGCGCCACACCACACTTGTCGATGGTGCAATGAACTCCACTCCAGCAGAAACCATCGCTCAGACAATCCATCAGATAGATTCTTCAGAGCGAGCTCGTGTGGACCCCCCGGGGGCGCAGTGTCCGTCCGTCCCCCACTAATGAATGAATGAACTTGATCTGATGTCCAGAAGCCGCACCAGCCGCCCAATAAATTTTGTATTTCATAGAAATCTTTAGGCACTGAGAGACATCCATTAACGCTGATCGTTTTTGGGGGCACACGAGTGCTCTTAGGGCGTGGCCTGCTCTTAATTGTAATGGTAATTCTTTTTTGCCAAGTGTCAGATATTGTTAAAAAAATACTCCAGCTTTGTTTATTTAACGGTTGATGCGTGTTTTGCAAATTAAATTTTATTCCGCGTGAATACTTGCAAGATTTTGGTTTCTTACCGTTTCTCTGAGGCCTCACGCAGCTTCCTCCGTAGTAAAGTTTGACAAGCGCTGCGTGACCATCAGAAAACTAAAGAAAGTTTTTACAGGAAGTGGTGTGAAAACTTTCTGTCATAATGAGAGCATTATATGGGGCATTGATTGGGTCCGAATCGAGTACTTTAAAGGCGATTTCTATAAATAAATACGTGAATACGTGCTTCAAATGAGTTTTATTTTTAATGCTGCTGTTGGCCGGCTATCAAAAAGCAGCTTCAATAAAACATTTTAGTGTTTTTTTTTTTGCAGGCAGACACTCACATCACTGCAGTTTTGTTTGAGCAAAGCCTTGCCTCACGTAGTCATATGATACTTGCCATCGGGGTTTAGTTAGATATATTAAAATGTGCAGCACTCTCTTAGCACATATTCTACTTTATTTGTGTAGAGGAGAATATTCGGTTGTTTCTTTGCAGAGTTTATTCAATAAATTCTTCTTTTAAAAAGAGTTTCCTTTGAGTGATATATTCCTTGATGGATAAAATATTTTCCGAATATACTGATAGGGCAGAAAAAAATATTTGATAAATGTTGAGCTCGTATGCAATGGTATAACTATCCCAAATTAAACATAAAAAAAAGAAACCCAAACACAAAACCCATTATTTTCAGATGGTAGAACATTCATAAAGTATGTACAAAACGAGTATACCCTAAATATTCCAGAAATAAATATTGATTTTATAAGTAAATAGGGAACTTTTTTTTTGTCATTGGTACTGAATTTGATTTGAATATTTGTTATATTGCCGCAGTTTCAATACAGCTGCATTTCAAAGCAGTTCCCTGTTTACTCAACCGGAACTGTTGAATCGAAAAAAAATCTCACATGTTAATTGAATTTACAACGAAATTTTACGTTTTTGTGACTAATAACTGATGACAGCGATGAAATGTCGTTGCACTCTCGTTTTGGAGGGGCATTCCATTCCATTCTGCACTGTTTCGTATATTTTTTTGTTATATGTATAACGGGAACAACACGCAAATTTAATGCAAAACCCGTTTGAGCGACCAACTTTTTTTCTGTTGCTGTTTCAGAGCGAAATGTGGCTATGGTTATTCGCATGAATTGCACTTAAAATCTACTTAAAATGGCATCAACTCATCCGGAAAATGCGCAGGAATAAAAGAACATTCAAACAGTACATATCCGAGGCTATTTATAAATCTAGAGCACAGAGTGGAGTTCCTGTCAAAACCGTAACCTACGCAAGCACTTCCTGTGCGACATTTTGTTTTGGGCTACTGACGCGTTCCATGATAACACAACCAATCGCAGTGGCTGCGGCGGGCGGCGCTTGCTGATAAGAAACTACGTAAGTAGAAAATACAGCAGCACGTCCAAGGTGGTGCGCGGTGAAAAGATATACAAAAGTATCCACTTGCAAAGCCAAAAGGTCCAACAGTTTCGTGTGAAGTGCTCAACCTTACGGTTCGTGCAGTCGGAATATGGAATCTCCCAAGAGGCAAGAGAAATACTCCTCAAGTTTAATAGTTGGTTAACAAGGAGTACAGGTTTAGAGTGGAACATCATTTAATTATGCTTAACATAAATTTTGAACATCGCGTAAAGTGATTCACACTCATTCAGGCATGAGTGCTAAGGAATAAATTCCTGTCTTTACGATTATGTTTACGACTGTGAAACTGAATGCATGTGAAGAGTGTCTCTTTTGTGATAAAGTGCAGAAAGCCAATTAGTGTCAAAATTATGCGAATCGATACAGCAAGCGAATAAAAACAATTTATGATTTATATTCGTGTTTTAAAATGCGAAGACCATAAATGTTTACGTTTGGCTTAATTGAAATCAATATTTTTGCATTAAAATTGGCGCGATTTATAAAAAATATTCCACTTATAGGCGCTCAAAATACCTCAAAAGTCACGTTTATTCTTTCAAAAGCTTTTGGTTCTGAATACATTTATTTAAATGGCAAAGAAGAACTGCTGTTATATACGAGCCTTAGAAATTCAATTGTAGCTTTTCAATATTTATGTTTGATTGAAATCATTTTAAGCAGTCCCCCCTCCAGCTTACAAGGAGAAAATTAAATGTGGTTTAGGAGGGGAGTGGAAAGGAATGAGCTTCGCGGTGTGGAGAGAAATGTGGTTTGGATGGGTGAAAGTATTTGTCAAATAGAACGAAAGGCAAATAGATCTAAAAGAAATACTGAAACATAGATTAGTGGGTAGAGGAGCAGATAATGGATAAATAAATCGATCGATTGCGGTTTGAAGAAAGAACTCAAGTAAAAAGTTCTATAATTGTTTCCTAAAAGTTGTGGGGAAGCAGAACAAAACAGTAAATATATTCAAAAATTCTAGAATATATAAAAAAATACTAGATAATATTAGAAAACTCCTAGGGCTCCTCCAGCCTTCCCTAAAGGGCAGAAAAAATATGGATATGCTTGAAATGTTGAGTCAAGATTTGAATTACCTTAAATTTTACTAATGCACCAAAGCAAAAGGCAAACGGAGAATGAAATATATTTTCTTCCTGTCTTCTGACGAAATCAAAAAGAGCTATGATCCTCCGCTCTGAGGGCCTAGAAATAAATATAGAAATGTTTTATGAATGAAAATGTTAAAAAAAAAAATATAAATATTGTATAATATAACGTACAAAATAATAAATAATATAGCGCGGAGTCTGGTATAGAATTACCTTGCATTTTAATATTGCTCAAATGAGAAAAACAAGCAGTGCTATGCTGCTCCGTTAAATCTCTCTCAGTGAAGTTCTCTCTCCGCTGCTTGTAGTTCCTGTTTTTATTTTACAGTCCGTTTTTCACTCGCGCACTAGCACTCTCTTACTGCCCATTTCGCCTCATTTTACTCCCTGCCGCACTTGCACACTTGATCGCAGCATTTCACTCACTTTTATCACTCACTTGCGCTCAATTTCTGATTCCGCTCCTTTCTTTAGTCCTTGCGGTGCATTTAACTGTTTATATTCACATGCGCTTTCACTTTCACTCACTTTTTGCACTCCTCCTTGCACTCCTTGCCGTCTGGTGACCATCCTGTACGACAACAGCTTTAAATAATTCCGTTAGCGACAGCTGCGACGCAATAGACTTTTTGCTTGCCGGCTGGATTCCCATTTCTCACTTTTACGAAAACACTGAATTTATTAATTTCCACTAATGCTGCGATCATTTTCTAACTTTTAGCTTTTTCTTTCGGCTCTCCCCACACACTTATCGGGCTTTTCACAAAAAAAATTGATAATTTTAACGCTTTTTCGGGCTATTTAACTTTGCATATTAGCATTACTTATCACACGCGACCTCCTATGGCTTTTTATTCCTATTTTCGAAGCTATTTCCCGATTTTTAAGTATTTTTAGTTTCGCGAGGCGAACGAACGTGTTGCTTTGCTGTGATTTTTGGACACAACTTCATGCAAAGCTCGCTGCGATGAGTCATCAGTCATCTCATCTTTGATTCTCTCTTCCCAGTGCAGGTAGTGTGAGTGCAATGTCCCTCATGCGTTGCTCGAAAGTAAAGAGAGCAATTATGAGAGTGTCTTTACTATTGCAGTGTGTGTTGTTGTTGTTGTTCTTGCTGATTTTGCGACCTATTTATGAATCGAAGCGAAGGTGGCTGCTGCGCTGGACAAAGTTTTAAGCAAAGGGCGCAGCGATGATCTCATCGTGTTGTTGGCTTATCTACGATTCTCTGCTCCCACTGCAGCGGAGTGCGGAGTACAATGCGTGAGCGAAAAGTAAAGAGAGCAATGCTGAGAGTGGCTTTACCATTGCAATGTGTTGCGGATTAGGCGGTTGCTGATATCAAAATAATCTTACTTTCCAACGCTATGACTCAAAAACTGTAATAGAGTCTTAAACTTAAAAATTGTTCACATCTCACACAAAACGCCACCTGGTGAAAAGCGAAGTAAGCGAAGCTTCGCACAAATCAGCACAGATGGCGCTCTGTTAACAGTGCTGTCATCAGTAGCTAACAGTTTCATGTTAAGCGAATGTTAACTGAATTTCTCTCTAGAAATTGGATAGATTTTTTGTAATTTCTCTGTATGCGGAGTTTCATTAGACCTTCAAGTAATTTTTATGCAATTATCTAACTGCTTTTGTTTTATAGGAAAATATATATACAGAATGGGCCTAGAGCTCAATTAACTTCCGCAGTTTTCTAGCTGCTTCTTAGAATTCGAACCGAACGAAACTGGAACTGCGATAGGCAGTAATGAGCAGTTATTAGACCATAATTAATGGCAATTGTAGGTAAGATTAAGGATAATCTTTATATAGTTGAGGGCTTGTTTGTGTAGCCTTGTTTTTTTGGGGGTTTAATTGACTAAAAAGAGTGAGTCTTGCATGGCTTATGGCCAATCATTGCCGCGGAACATGTTCTGGAGTTATTTTAGTCTACTGCCTTCCACTAAGTGTAAGCTTCAGAGAAGTTTAGTGACTCTCTCGGGCATTTGTTGGATTCTTAAATTATCACGAAACATGGGAATTTATTTCAGCATCAACAAAAACCCATTGACTGCACTGCCCCTCTCAATATTCCCTGCTTTATGCCTTAAATTAATCAAATAAATTCCATTTATTTTGTTTGCAGCTACAACATGCGCTTTGAGCCTTTGGGCCAGAAAATGTTCACGCGTCGCAATTGGCTGCTGCGCTGCAGCATTCTGATAAATGTTGCCGTCATCTTGTATATTGGCAGTCAGCTGATGATTGGCGGCGGCAATAATTTCGCCAATGGCGGCAGCTTTATGTTGCAGGAACAGCAACAGCCAATGGTGTCGGCACTACAAATGGCAGCCGCGTCACAAGTGCCACAGCAGCAGCCTTCTCCCAAGAACCAGGATGTAAGTCGAAGCGAACCTTGGCTCTTAAATATATCTCAACATTAACCAAATCTCTTTGCGCTTGCAGCCAGTGGAGATCTTTGAAGCGGAAGAGCGGCTGCTGGCCCATGCAGATGCCGCAGGAGCAGCAGAGGCGGCAGCAGCAGCGGCGGCGGCCCAAGCGGCAGCCCAAGCGTCAGCGGCTGCCCAAGCATCGGAAGTTGCGCCACAAATTCCTGCCAGCGACAGCGGTGGAGCACCCACTCTGACCGATCCCAATCAGCTGATTGGGAATATCGGTGCAGGCGGCCTAAGCGTGCCAAATCCCCCAAATCCGGAGCTGAACAACACACAAAACGATGGCTACATCGTCACCGGCGACGAGAAGGAGCTGGAGGAGCGTGTGCGATCGCTGATCAATTGCTACGATCGCGACTATCATCAGCAGACGCTGCAGCGCGGTGACTTCTGGGTGCTGCAGAACTACGTCCAGGCGGGGCATGGCGAGGTCAAGTGCCACGAGTCGATCACATACACCACCCATGCGGACTACACATTCCTCGATAACCTCATACCACTGCTGGAGCGTTGGCAGGCACCCGTGAGCATAGCCATGCATGCGCCGGGCACCGATTTCCAGCCCACCGTCGACTCCATTCGGTATCTGAGGGAATGTCTGCCGGGCAGCCATCTGGTGCGTGCCTACACCACCTTTCACATTTACTTTGGCACCAAGCACATACCCAGGGCGGTGCCCAAGCCGCAAGATGTCTTCAAGACGGGCTACAACTGCACCCTGCCGGCGCCGTACTTCAACATCACATCGGGCCACCTGTACAAGGCGCAGAAGAAGCTTCTGTATCCGGTGAATGTGGGTCGCAATATCGCACGCGATTCGGCACTGACGCACTTTATCCTGGCCTCGGATATTGAGCTGTATCCGAATCCGGGTCTGGTCAAAAGGTTCCTCGAAATGATTGCCCGCAACGAGCAGTATTTAAGAAGAAAGGCGCCCAGGTGGGTTTTTATCTTAGATAAATTTATTTTTCTTATTTTGATTGTTTTTCGTTTTATTTTAGAGTATTTCCGCTTGCCATATTCGAGGTGGAGGAGAATTCACCTGTGCCACATGACAAGACAGAGCTGCAGGAGTTCCTGCGCACTGGCAAGGCGATACCATTCCATAAGCGCGTCTGTGCCAGCTGTCACGGTGTGCCCAAGTCCAAGGAATGGATGGCGGCCAATGAAACGGATGAGCTGAGTGTGTTTCACATAGGTACGAGACCAAGAGCCCCAAGCCCCTCCCCTTAAATACCTGAATTAACCAAGGGTCTCTCTCTCTTTTTATTGATAGGCAAACGCACTGGTTATTATATCCATTGGGAGCCCATTTATATTGGCACACACGCGGATCCCCACTACGATGAGCGGCTTAGTTGGGAGGGCAAAAGTGACAAGATGCCACAGGTATAACATCCATGAACATATTTTATTTAAAAACATTTTTAATTCAATTTTTTCTAGGGCTATGCGCTGTGCGTTTTGGATTACGAATTCCATATATTGGATAATGCATTTCTGGTGCATAAGCCTGGCATTAAAGTGCTGAAAAAGGATAATCGCCGGGCCATGTTGTCGGGCAAAACGAATCAGCTGATACGAAAGATCATTTATCCCGAACTGAAGATCATGTATGGCATGCGCAAAGGTTGTGGCATATAGTAACTAATTCTGAAGCCGGATTTGAGCGGATTGAGAGCCAAGGCAACGGCGAAAAGACTACAAAAACAACCAGCAACAACACTATTACTATTTGCAATGCCATAGATACACAGAGATAAATATATGTCCACAGATAGATTATCTATCTGAGACTATGGCATTGGATGCGCCCTTCAAGTGCGTGTCATACAAAAATTAGCTAAAGACTTAGCCCTAGGATTTAATAGAGAGACAGAGAGAGAGAGAGCAGTTACCGTAGTTAGGCTTTAGAATATCAGATCTGTTTTTCCAGGGTATGTGGATTGCTCCTTTTCTATATCTAGAGCAGCCTTCAGAGAGAGAGAGAGAGAGAGAAAGAGCACGGCTTAAGTACGTTAAACGTAGTTAGAGGATTTTTGTGGTCTGTTTTAGTTCTGCTCCGTAAATGGTGGAACCAGAGAGGGTAGTATGGTTCCTACTACATACTTCCTACCATATAATCTTCCTGTAAATATTATTCATTAAACACACAAAACACAGACACTCGAGGATTTGGTTGCATATACATATGTATAGATTTCTCTACTACTCTTAGGCAGTCATTATTCAATTACTATTAAGTTAAGTTTATATTTTAGTTTAGCCAAATTCAATCCACATTCAATCCCCCCTCCTAAACATTCACAAGAGTTGAGTTTTGTTTGTTTTTTCCCAGCCTTCTTTTTCTTTTATCAAAATACTCAACTTTTTGTATACCAGCAACTAGAGAGAGAGAGAGAAAGAGATAACCCAATCTAATATCTAGACATTTCTTCGACTTCGACACTTCTGTTTTTAGGCCATATTTATTTCTCATATGGGCCATTGTAGACTTACCCCTGCAAAGACCAAAACGTAGATTACTCAACAACAACAAATTAGCAGAGACAATGTTACAACAACAAAAAAAAACTACGTATTACACCATAGACTTTTGAGAGTTGCTAAAAAAAAACAATTAGAGGGCTACCAGCAAAAACAAAAAATATTAATATTAAAAATTATACAAAAAAAAAAACAGCAAGAAAGAAAGCAAGCGAAAGAGAATTGAATTGCAAGGAGAATTGCAGTTAATGCAAAATTGAAAGAAAAACCACATTTCAATAAGCGTAAATGCAAAAATAAGTAGAAGAAAAAAAAACAACCGTGATATTTGTACTAGTAAAAATGCGAGAGACGAGATGGCAGAAAAACGTTAAATGTTTAAGCGATAAATGGGAAAACAGAGATGAAAAACATTAAAAACAAAAAACAAAACAAAACCCAAACTTAAAATTAGTTTTGTATATGTTTTTTATTAGTGTTGAACATTAAGTCAAACTTGTGCACATATAAATGTTAAAAACATAATGAAAAAGAATCGAAACTAAATCGAAACTTAAAAGAAAATCGAACGAATGCTGAAGGTTTTTGTTTGTTGAATAGGCCTTATCGAAATAAATAATACAAAAATAAATAAAAACTACAGAGAAATACGAAATAATATTAGATCTAAGCAGCTGTATTTTGGTTGTAGACAACAGCAGCAAAAAAAAAAAGAAAAGACATTTTTGAGCGCGACTTGGGAACAAAAAATACATTCGTACAACAATTTGGCGAATCTTTGTATCTATTTGGATGTCTAGCATTTAAGTTTTTTTTTAGTTTAATTTTTCGCTTCGTTTTATGCGCTCAACAAAATTTAGTAAGACTCAAAGAAAATATCACTAAAACCCTAAAGCAAAAACTCCCCATTGTTGACGAAATGTAGACACGAAAAAACCCCATTGTTGAAAAAGTAGACACACAAAAAACAAAAAAACCAATAAAAATAGAATATAAAATTTAAAAGTAAAAAGAAAACAAGAATTAATAAATATATTTGTATTGAAGTAAAAAGTATTAAAGTGCCTTAGACAAAATGAAAAGAATATTAAATATTTATATAAAGACAAGATGAATTGAAAGAAAACAAAACCAGACAACATTTTCCTAATTTCCACACAGTTATTTTTGTACATAAATAAATGCAAAATGCAAACATTTTTACAAAACATTAATTTAAGCTACGATTATATATATTTTGTATATAGAAAGAAATTCAATTAGAGTGTTTTTCGGGAGCCTTTAGTCAGGGTCCAAAGTACGTGTATGTATTTTTTCCTATTTAATTAGTCTTCTTAATGCGATATCTAGCCTGCCAACTATTATACGTTTAATTCTTTATAGTTTGCACTCGGAATGTTTTCGCCCCTAAGTTGTCGATTATGGAAAATACAAAACACACACACACACATAAGTATAGTATATTTTTTGTAAGAGTTAAGTGCAAATAAATCTGCTGAGCATGGACTATAGCTGAGAATATAAAGAAAAAGGCTAACAAACACACAGACACAAAAATAAAACAACAAACTGATGAGAGAAATGCGAGAAGGTATACAATGTAAAGAAAAGTGTAAAAAATAAAGACAAAAAATCAATTTGAAAAAAAATATATGTGTCTAAGATGTATAATTGTTTACCGGGGGGCGGGGCTGTTCAAAGGTATGCTGAGAATTTATGGAAATAAATGGATTGCCTGGCAGTCTGATAGAGCTTCGACAGAGTCTTGTTTTCATCCGATTGAATATCTATTGCTATGAAAGTTGGAAGTATTTTGAAGCTTTTATGGAAGCAAAAAGATTTTCTGCCCCTTTGATCTCCGCTGAATATTTTCAACAACCTTTTCCTGTACTAAATGTATGCCCTAGCAGTCGATTAACTTCTAAAATACCTTTAATATATCTATAATCTAATCTTGTACCTCGTTCTACTGCCTTTGCTGTCGTCATTAGCTGATTATGCCTGTTTAAACTTCAATATTCGTGTTCCTCTTCATCTTAATCTTCATTGCTTGAGTCTTAAGCGCTTGAATATTCATCTTCAATGCTTAAATCTGTAGCTGAAACTTGTTTGGATTCTCTACAAAAAAAAAATCCCAACTCTGCCTTAAGCCTAAAAACCGCGCTCATTGTCAAACCCAAATCGTGGCTGGTGGTTGGTACGGCCGGCCTCTTGGGCGCAGTCCGACCTTGACTTTAAGTTTTTGAATTTTCAGGTTTAATTTCGTTGTGTGTGTTTTAATGAAAATAAAAGTGCGAAATATGCAAATATGCCCACAAAGATCAGAGATTAACATAAATTGAATAGCGATTATTCGTGGCTGGATATTTGATTAATACTTGAGACAGTTGCTAGCGAAGAACCTGCTGGAAGGAGGATGGAAGTGACTCATGTCTCATCTCACAAGTGGAATGGAAGCTTTTATTTTCGCTTGAAATTTATGCCATCTGATGGCTTTTGCTTTTGTGTTTACTTGTTATTTATGAACATGTTTGGGTTTTTATTGCAACCTGAGGCTGTGACGGCGTTGGCGACTGACGACTGCCGACTGTGACTGCGACTGAGGCTGAAAGCTGTCGCAATCTTTCGCTGCCGCTGCTGCTGTTGCTGCTAGAAGAAGATCAAGCGACGACGTCTGAGGCTCTACCGGCTTTCAGCCGCACGACTGCGAGCTTCGTTTCGGCTGTCGCCTGGGATTGGATTTTTTTTTTGTTACCAGTTAAGATCTGCGTTGCGTTTCTAGCGCAAAACAGTCGAAATTGTCAGCTCGTTGAAAGAGCATCGCAACCGCGTCCGCTCTCTACTTTTTTACCTATTCCGAGTGCTCCCCCATAAAAGGGACAAGGATATATCCTACACAGACACACACACACATTAAATATGGCTAAAATAGTTATCAGTGCTTTGTTGTGCCTGGCCATGTTTGGCTCAATGGGTTAGTACTACTTTAAGACAAAAATATATACCATTTTAATGGCCAAATCGAATGACTCTTTTGCATATTCAAATCGGTTGTGGCCTATACTATAACATCGTACGTTCAAGTGGTATTTTAAAAAGCGTACAAAATACATACCTTTGAATGCCAAGAGGTGACAAAAGCAATATTGAATACACACAAAATGATCTTTCGTTTTGTGGCTTTTGAAATTACTTAACACATTGCCTCATCTTCATTTTTAAGTAAATTCAATTAAAAAAGTGTTAATTGTAGCTGGAACTCTATAATTCTCAGCGGATATACGAATAATATATTTTAATGAAAGTGAAAATAATAAAACTTAAGCTTCAACTTACGTTTTTCTACTCTTTTCTGGAAAAATTAAGAAATGAAAGTATTTATTTAATAAAATCAAAAATGTTGAAAGAAAATTCAGAAAGCAATACTCGCATGCAAGGAGAGACTAAGCATTTGGTTAGCATTTTCTGTAGAATACTAATGAAAAATTTAAAGTATCTTAGGACAAAATATTAGTGTTATATTTCTTAAATTTTAATAGTTATTACTTGGGAAAAATTACGCCTGTCCTTGATGACCTTTTAAGGATATATTTTTATAAAATATTCTTGCAATAATTAAATTACTTAACTTAAATAATAGTAAAATTTAATATTTAAATTAAAGGAATCGAAAGTTATCCATGGGTCCCTTTAGAAGAACTCAAAAATTACAAATAATTCATGGGATACCCCTAAACAAAGGTTTTTCTTTTCCATACATTGTAGTTTTTTTTGCTCTCCGATTCCCACTAAAATTCTACATAGTTTAATTTACTAGTTGTTCTCCTTCGAAAATCCATTCACATGTCAAACCTTTTAAGCAGCACCCCCATAATTACACCCTGGTTTAAGGCGCCACCACAATTAAAATCGTACAGTAGCAAGTCGCGCACCCACAACGAAAAATCGCTGTGTAGCCAGTGAAACCTCACGTTTCCCACAGTTATTCGCATTTTGCATAAGCTTCAATTACACACAACAGCAGCGATAATTCAGTTGATCGAGCGGAGATGCAGCGTCATCGCGAGCCATTAGGCAACTGTGGCAGATGCCAGTGGCATGCCCCTTTGAAGATTGCGATGCAGCCAACGGGAGCATCAACCAAAAGAGATAAAGATTTCCCAACAATGCCAGGAAATCGCACGAGTTGTCAAAAACTAAATAATCATAAAAAACAAACTCCAAGAAAAAGGTACAAAAAAAAAACTGCAAAGTAATTAATGCGGAAAGCAAAACGAATGAAACGAAAGACTGAGGCAACAAACTTTTTTTTGCGTTTCTTTTTGGTGTCTTCATTGCATTGAAATCTCTTTCATATTTCAAGGTCAATCGATGAACATATTTTTCGTAAAAATTTGATTCACACGCAGCGTCCGAGATCAGTATTGCATAACCTTTGGCTAAAGCTAAAACGGGTTTGTGCCCGCTTCGTATGTGACGTGTAGTCGCAGATACATCTCCGCAATGCGTGCCCCATAGCCGGTTAATGTGACCTTTAAAGCGTCTCAGCATCGCCTTCTGGCATCTTCTTTCATTTTCGGAGCAGAGGGAGAGAGAGATCTCATTGAATTTAGTCCAACATTCGTTCACGTTGTCCATTTGTGGCTTAAATGCAGGGGGAAACTACAGTTGGTGGACAACGTGAGGTGTTTGCTTAATGTGTGGGAAAATTTGTTGCAGTTGACATTATAGAATGTGATATAGTTTGATATATATACAAAAACCTTGGCTTTTTCTGCACACGAACAGTAGAGGTTCCCTAATATTAACTTCCGTTATTTGGTATTTAATATATTTAATAATACATTTATCATCTTTCATTATTCACACTTTATTTCCTAATTTATACGGAAAATCGGTATTTATTTACTAATTTATTCGGAGTGTAAATGCAGTAATTATATCCCAATTTGTACGATATTTCGGAGTCTAAAATCCAGTAATTATTTCCCAATTTAATGGGAAATTATCTTTTTATTTTCCAATTTATACGGAAATCCGTTATTTGTTTCTTAATTTATACGTAAAGTTTGTTAAATTATTAAAAAAAATATATATGACCACAGGCAAAAATGCAATATCAATTTAATAATAAAAGGGAGGAAAGGGAGAGCCTTTTTCCAACAAAAACCCCCCCAAAAAAAAAAATATTTAAAAAAAAAAAATAAAAAAAAAAAAAAAAAAAAAAAAAAAAAAAAATTTAATTTTTTTTTTTTAAAAAATAAAAAAAAAAAAAAAAAAAAAAAAAAAAAAAAAAAAAAAAAAAAAAAAAAAAAAAAAAAAAAAAAAAAAAATCTTCAATTGGGTTTGAAAGAAGGAGGGGGGGGGGGGGGGGAAGGGAAAAAAAGGAGTTTTTTTAGGGGGGGGGGGGGGGGAAAAAAAAAAAAAAAAATATTAAAAATAAAAAAAAAAAAAAATAAAAATAAATTAAAAAAATAAATAATAAAAAATAATAATTTTTTTAATATTTTTAAAAATAAAAAATTTTATTTTGGGGGGGGGGGGGGGGGGGGGGGGGGGAAAAAAAAAAATAAAAAAAAAAAAAAAAAATAAAAAAAAAAAAAAAAAAAATTAAAAAAAATATATAATTATAAAAATATATGACAGAAAAAAAAAAAAAAAAAAAAAAAAAAAAAAAAAAAAAAAAAAAAAAAAAAAAAAAAAAAAAAAAAAAAAAAAAAAAAAAAAAAAAAAAAAAAAAAAAAAAAAAAAAAAAAAAAAAAAAAAAAAATTTTAAATTTAAAAAAATTTAAAAAAAAAAAATAAAAAAAAAAAAAAAATTTAAAAATTTTTAAAAAGTTAATTTAGGTTAGGAAAAAAATATAAATTTGCATTTTGAAATAAATTCAAGTACAAATTGATACTCAATCAATTTGTATTAATACTTCACGTATTTCTCCTCTCATTCCACACTCACCTTTTTCTTGTCCAACAACATTTCTCGTATCAACATTTGCAATTAAACAAAATTGATTTAGTAATATTTCCCCTGCGCTATGAAACCCCGACTTGCCCATGACAAACATTAGATAATTTCATACCGCAAAAGCCCATCCCATCCCTACACACACTGAACCCACAATCTAATAGTCAAAGCGTGTTATTCAAACCCATTTCTTTCGTATTACTCAAGAGTAAATGTAAATACAATTGATATTCCCCCAACAAAAAAAAAAAGAAACCCACACGGGTTCAACAAACGGGGTGTGTTGTGCCGCATACAATTCATTATAATTTCAAGATCCGCTGTAAAAAAAAAGAAGACAAGACATTGCCATTGTCGCGTCCATTAATGGCCATTGGCCTCGTGGGCAAATGTTACGCGAATTGTTTCGATCATAAAATAGTTTCAAAAAAAGAAAAGAAAAAGAGTCAGCATCTCCATCATAAAAATCATTAGAGGTAAGCTCGCCCGCGCCCTCCACCATGCAACCATATTGAACCCCAAATTGTTTTCTCTTGCAGCTGCCGCCGTTGGTGGAGGATGTCGCGAGGCGAATGGCACTGCTCCTGTTTCCGGCTCCTGCGATGCCTACATCGAGTGCAAGAATGGCGTGGCCGAGGAGAAGCTCTGCCCCGATGGCCTCTTCTACAATGAGAAGTCCACCGGCTACCCCTGTGGCTATCCCATTGATGTGGAGTGCAGTCAGGCCCAGTCGCGCCTGCAGTCTGCCCAGCCCACGGAGGATTGTCCCCATCAGTTTGGCTACTACCGCATGGGCGATGCCAGCCACTGCGGACAGTTCATGAACTGTGCATCGGGCAAGGGATTCGTTTTCGATTGCCCCGCGGGTCTGGCCTGGAATCCGTCCACCTACAAATGCGACTGGCCCGATCAGGTCGAGGAGTGCGATGCCGAGGCTTTCCTGGGCTTCAGCTGTCCGGCACCTGTCTTCAAATCGGAGCTGCTCGGCGAACAGGAGGCCGACTATACGTTCCATCCGTCGCAGGACAACTGTCAGCTGTACTTCATCTGCATTGAGGGACGTCCACGTCGCATTGGCTGTGGCGAGGATCAGGCCTTCAATCAGGAGCTCAATCAATGCGATGACATTGAGAATGTGCCCAATTGCAGCAGTGAAATCAGAGAGAAGGGCGCCCAAATCAAGGCGGCACGTGCCCATGCCAGAACCAAGAACTAAAAGGAGGAAGACTAATCCCATGCAACAAAAAAAAGGGCCATACCAACATGTGGCATAAGCGTTTGCTCGAGTTTTCTAGTCTGTAGTTAAAGATCGTTGGCAAATTGAATCGTATCTTTTGCTTAGCACAAAATAAAGAATGGAAATTTTGTTAAGATGAATAAATAATGGAAATTTGTTAAGGAAAATGAAGAGTTCTCGAATTAATTTTGTATAATATTTTTCAAGCCATATTCCTTTGCTAATAAATATTTTTCCAAAATTTACTTTCAGTTCTGTGCTCACCCGAATGCCCCTTCCCCAATGGTCGCTTTGCCTCCGGGGATCAATGCGATGCCTATACAGAATGTCTGGATGATGTGCCCACAGCCAAACTCTGTCCCGATGGCCTGCTGTTCCATCAGCGAACCAAAGCCACCGGAGAGTGCACCTATGCGCCGTATTCCACGTGCAAGGAGAGGGCACGCCTGCAGCCGGCCAACGGCACAGACGAGTGCCCCCGACAGTTTGGTTTCTATCCGAATGGCGATGAGACCAAGTGCGGCGTGTACCGCAACTGCGCCCATGGTGTGGCCAGCATTACCAAGTGCCCGGAGGGATTGGCCTTCAATGAGGAGACGTACCAGTGCGACTGGCCCGATCTAGTTGGCAGCTGCAATGCCGAAGCCTTCCTGGGATTCAACTGCCCGGCCGCTGAGCCCGTCGATGCCATTGCACCCGAGGTGGATGTCAGCCCCGAGGGAGAGCTGCGCTACTATCGCCATCCGCAGACATGCAAGAAATATTTTGTCTGTGTGAATGGACATCCGCGTTTGTACAACTGTGGCAAGTATCTGGCTTTCAACTCCGAGTCGAAGCTCTGCGATTTCTACAACAAGGTGCCCGAGTGCTATGCACTGCTCAAGGAGAAGCAGAAGCTGAAGGCCGAGAAACAAGGAAAGTTTTGAATGGGCATAGAGAGAGAGAGCCCTAAAAGTTTTGCCCAGAGAGAGGCTGAAAGTTGAACATTTCCTGTGCAATAATTATTATTTTATATTGTAAATATGTAACTGTAACGTTTTGTTGTTTGCGTATTGAATAAACGAGTAATATAAATATATGTAATAAATAAATTAAACATATTTAAAATGGGTAAAAGCTGATAAAACATAAATACAGATAAATAAAGAAAAGTGGGAAGGAGATATATGGAATAGAGCTATAAATGTTACCATAAAACGCTTGCTGTAAAGTCTGTAAAAAATGCAAGTAACTTTTGAGCTAAGGGTCGAAGAGAAGCCCAAAGAACAATGGAGAAGTCTTGAATAGATAAAAAACCAGAGTCCCCAAGTACTAGGACTATGCAGAAGGGTGTGGATTACTGCAGTGAATCTTGCGAATTGTATTTCGGTTCTTCTTGTGAATTGTTGGCTTCCCTTAGAGCTGTGTGCTTTTCCAAAGCGGCATCACTAGCCCTTCATCAGGCTCACATTTTCCATACAAAGTATTCCAGATATACTCGCCAAACCTGTAACCAATTTCCTGTCCCAAAAAAACAATCCCAGCAGCACCCACAAAATAGCAAAACTCTCTGGACTTTTCTTTAGTTTTTGTTTTAATTTGTAATTTATCAACCGTTTCAGATTTTCGGTTTTGGTTTTTTTTTTTGTTTTTGGAATTTATTATATTATAGTTAATGGTTTTAATGGTTTGTTTGCTTATTAATTATTGGTAGATTAATTAAACTTATATAAGTAGATCAATTTTACATATGAGGGCCAACCATTTTCCACACATTTAAACATTATTACATCGTAAACTTATCATCATATTATCATCGTTATCATGCTCCTGTTTCTGCTCCAGCTGCTGGATGCAGCCTCTATCGAATTCTGTGTTTGTTTTTTTTTATACAAAAGTTATTACTTTTTTTATTTTAAAACAATCTTTTGTCGAACCAAATGCCAAATGGAAATCTTTAGTTTTTTTTGTTTTTTGAAAATAATTTAAGCTCGAATTTTTGTGGTGTGTTTGAGTGTTGATTAAAAAACATACGAATAAGATTATTATGCTGTATTTTTTTTTTTATCACTAAGTCAACCAATTGCTCGAGTTTCAGAATTTCTTAAAGTTTTTTTTCCGCTTCTTAAGAACTAAATGATCCATTCGATCCAACTCATCCTCATCCAGATCCCATCCTCCATCAGATTTCCATCTTCTTTTGGCTATAAAAATTAAATTACATTTTTGTTTTTGTTTAGATTTTTGTTGAACTTTTTGCACTATTTTGTTGTTGCTGTTGATGTTGTTGCGTGTGTGTTTCGATTATTTTAAATTACAACAAATAAATGTGGTATTTTTTTTGGTTTTTTGTTTGTTTGGTATATTAGTATAGTATTTCGTTTGGTTTTACAAAGTTTTTTTCATTTCGTTTCGTATCGTATCGTTTTTGTTTGCTTTTGTTTTTTGCTTTGTGGTGCTTGGCTAAGGCGACTTTTGTTTGGTTGTTTTCACTTTTGTTTCGTTTTTCTCTTCTCGTTTTGTTCTCTTTACACTTTTTGCAATATATTTTCTTATGCTCTTCATTACCCCGCATTTTCACATTTCTCATTTACATACACAAAAAGAGGAACAATTTGCATTTTGCATTTTGAATGGAAATTCAAAAGAAAATAATAACAAAAAATAAATTATAAAAATCAAAAGCGATTGGCAATTGTCGATAGAAAATGATAGAGAAAAAATTCCATGTTTTAGTCATCTTTTTTGTTTGGTTTTTTTAGTAAAAATTTGTGCTAGAAATTCGGCTATTAAAATTATTTAAGTTCGTACACATCGATCGCTTGAGAAAAAGTTTTACATTTCTTTTCATTTTTCATTCGTTTCGTTCTTTACTTTCGTTCGTTACATTTTGGTTTTTTGTTTTTCGTATTTTTTTTATTTTTGTTTTAGTTCGTTTTAACATATTCAGTCTTTCAGCTTTCAACACATAAATAAATTAATTAAATTAATTTATTTGGATTAGATTTAAGAAAACATTCTGCTGTTTGCTGTTATGCTGTTTGCTGCCTGTAAATAATTTCGAGTTCTATTGCATTTATGTGGTAATTTCTCTCTTCGCTTGTCCTTGAGTCTGCCTTACGATCCATCCTTCATATGTCGCGTCCATCCTTGCATATGTCCATTAAAGTTTATAGCCAAAAACACGACAAAGTTGTTTGTCTCTTGAGAAAATTTCGAATAAATTTCACTTTTCTTCGTCAAAGTTGGTTGTAAAAGCCAAAAGTTTTGCTTTGCTTTGCTTTCTTATATAATCTTAGTGCTAGGATTTATGGTTTGTTTGTTGGTTTTTTTTTTTAATGTTTTTTACATTTAATGATAGTAATTAATATATATTTTAATATATATTTCTCCCCCTTCCATCCATCTATTGCGCGCATTCTCCATAAACTGCTTTCGTTTTTGTTTTGTTTTCATAATTTTAAAAACTTTTCAAGTGGACGTAGCATCTTTTTCGTTTTTTGGTTATTCAAAATTTGGGTTTTTTCTTAATTTTAAATTTATTCATTATATATATATAAGAAATATATAAAATTTTGTGTCTAAATTCAGTTGTTTTTAGGAGTTTTTTCTCTTTCAAACTAAAAGAACTTTCCACACGGGTTTTTTTTCTGGCTTTTGTTTCTCAAATATTTGCTCTGTTTTTTATAGTTTTTTTCGTCTTTTATATTCTTTTTTTTTGGGTGGGGCTTACGTTATCATAGTTCTATATAGTCTTTCTTTCTTTCGTTCATTGCTTTTCTTTTTCTATACGCCAACATAAAAATTTGTTGTCAAAATTGTTTCGTTTTTGTTTTCGATTTTTCATTCGATTTTCTTTCTTACTGTATAAACCGGTCTCTTGTTAAGGCATCTGCTTTTTGTCACTGAAGTTTGTTCGTTTTTTGTATTGGTTTTTTGTTAGTTTTTGCTTTTTTGGAATTTCCTTTCTTTTTACAATATTTTTTTGTCTTGTCTGCATTTTTGGAATTTTGTGGTTTCAATTTCTATTTCAACTGAAGTGATTTTTCCGGAATAACTAAAGCTTCTGCCGAAAGATTATTTCATTTGCCCAAAAGTTGTTTAATTTTTATTTTGGTTTGACTCCTAAAAACAACGAAATATGTTTTGGTTATCCTTTAAGATTAATTTTGCTGTGCCTTAAGTGTTAAATTTTTAATTTGGAAATTTTCTTTTTGTTTTGGTTTTTCTTTTGTAATATATTACTAGACAAAGTTTTAATTTGGAATTTTGGTTTTTTGTTTTTTTTTTTTGTTTAAAATTGTCTTAATTTAGTTTTCTTGTATAATTTTGTTTGTTTTTAATTTTAATAATTGCAACTTAAATGTTTAATTTTGTGGCCTAAATTTGTATGCAGTTTACAATGCGCATTTTATTTTATATATTATATTATATTTTATTTGGAATATATTTTATGGTTTTGTTTTTATGTACTCATAATCTGAATACTCTTAAAATTCTTAAAGAAAAAACTACTAAAAATAAATAAAGAAAACACAATTTTTTGTAGTTTGTGGAAAAATATAAGAAAACTTTAATGGAAATTTGATTATAAAAAACGTAACATTATCCCATGAAAATATAAACTGAGGTTCTATAATGCAAAACGATATGAATAAACGGCGTTCAACTAAAAGAAGAAAAACTTAATGGAAGATCGAAAAAAACTCTCGAGTGTTTAAAAATGTTTTAAAACTATAATTTTGTGCCACTTTGAAGTGGTTTTTTTTTGTCCTCATAATCTCTCCGATTAGTTAAACTTTCGCTTTTTTCCACTGCCCTTCTTCTTGCCTTTGCCTCGAGATTTGGCCAATTTGCGCTTTTTGCTGCCATCTCCACGCAGTGCCGATTCCCGACTAATTTCCCCCAGAATTTCATCGCCCAGTGTGCCTGTAAGGGATATTTGATTAGTGTTTAGCTCTTTGAAGGGTTTTATTAGTACTTACCCAACGTTGTTAGCTTTCGCTGGCGATGCTTCTCCGCTTTGGTCACTGGCAGACGCATCAAATAGGTCTCCTCGTACTCCTGCTTCTCCCTTTGGGCATTGGAGAGTATCTGTTGGGCCCTGGAGCCCGAAGATATCTCTGTGGGGGCATCCAAATATTCCTCTTTGAGGTCTTGCAGCATGGACGAACTAGAGAGCAAAGTAGTAATGATGAAGGGAAATTCAGAAAAATCTTATTTGAGCTACTCACGTCATGGCCCTCTTCTTGACCCTGTCCAAGGCCTTCTTTTCCTTATCGGCATCCTTCTCATCGCCATCGTAGTACACGGGTTTGATGCGTGGCGGCACATAGACTCCTGATTTTCCAGCGGTTGCTGCCTTTCGTGGCTTTTTCGCTGCTCCTGCCTCGCCCTCGTCATCCTCGTCTTCATCGCTGTCGCTGCCTGCCTCCGCATCATCGTCGTCCTCATCCTCATCATCATTGTCTGCACCAGCGGCGCTGCTCATCATCGCATCCGGATTCGGTTTGTACAGTATGGGATCTGTACTGCTCGACACGCCCGTGGTGGCTGTCTTCACCAGCTTGTCGATCTGGTAGCGCAACTTGTGATCTATGGGTCGTATCTTCTCCAGCACAGTGCGTATCTCAATGAGTCGCTCGATGGAGGGATCGCCCTCGATGGTCTCGCCGGAGCACTTGCGCAGCACCACATATGTCAGATTGATCAAGTAGTCCAGCAGCATGTGATATTTGACCTCCAGGAAACTCAATCCGTACTCTGTGGTCAGCTCTCCGCGTTTCACTCGCTGCAGCATGCCCTCCACCAGATCTGTCACCTGTTTCACATTGCTGTTCATCTCTCCCAGCAGCTGGATGGCCTGCGGTATGTCCTGTTGGCCCTGCACCTCACAATCGTAATCCAATGCCTAAATAGGTGTAAAAAAAAAAAAAAAACACATTGTATTTATTTAAAAAAAAAAACCTCTTCAGGGTCTTTATGATTAGTTATTCTAGCGATTGAACTTAAAAGAAAAGACGTCACGCAGACTAAAACTACAGACTACAATTTACAAATTGAAATTTTTAAATTCTTAAAAAATAAATTGTTTTTGGAAGTTTATGGACATTTTATTGAAAAAAGAGCAAAAGAAATGAGGTAGATTTTCCCACCTCAGTTTCAGTCTCTTTATATTCTGACAAGAATTATTTAGTTCATTTAATTTATTCATTAATAATACAATGATAATTATTTCTTTGATCTCTGGTATAAGAATACTCCTAAGATAATGTCTCTCTGGTACCCTCTTTATGCATAGTACTCTTCAGAGTTACAAAGCATATTTTATTTGTGCTTATGCATGGCTTAAAAGTGAAATCTTTTAAGTACATTGGCATGCAAGGACTGCAACATCAAATGCACCTGGAGCCTATGGTTTATTTTCTATATTATTTTGTTCCTGTTATTTCCAGTGTTTTGCTGGATCAGCTAAGGAGCTTCTCTCTGCTTGTACCTCCATTTGAAAGCACTCCCATCGGCTGTAACTCCGTCCTCTGTTGCACTCTTTGGGGATCTGCTTCCACATTATGCACACACACAATATATTTCATTTCATCGTGCAAATATTCCACTGCCACAACACTTCCCCACCACCACACACCCCCCTCATGTTATGTGTCGTTCGTGCAACTCATTTGCATATTTTATTGGTTGCCATTTAATTATTCGCAATTTTACAACATTTTTGGCCACAGACACACAGCCTCCACTCCACTGCTCACTCCACTGGAGTTCCACAACTCCACAATCCACTCCCCACTGGGGCTGCTGCTGCTGGCTGCTCTTTGACCGATGCGGCGGCTTATGGTGCATTTATTTTCAATTAATATTAATAAAGCAGTTCGCATATGGAACTACGTATATAGGAATGGGATATGAGTGGCTGTGCGGTGCGGTGCGTTGCAATTAGGTTTTTCGTATATTTTAGAGATTAATTGCAAAATTGCATGGATCGGTATTTTATTTCTGGTTTGTTTTTTTTCACATTTCGTTTGTTTTTGTGTCATTTGTGGTCTGCGAATTTCTCGTCGTCTGCAATTTACAAAGCAATTTACCAAATAATTATTTAGATAACAAAAATTGCTCATCGAGTGGCAGGATGCAGGATGCGCAGGGATATTGTACAACCCGCAGATTTTATGGCACTTTCTGTCGCTGCAAAATTTGCATATTATTATTGGCAAATTATTTTAATTGCATTTTGTGGCCAGCCTTTATACTAAAACAATGTGAAATTCCACTCGAAATGTGGCCAAAAATGCGGGTGGGCGGAGAAGCCAGTTACCAATATATGTTAAACAATGCACAAATATTCATATTGCATTGCGGCAATATTTGCGGGTACAGTTGTTTCAAAAGGTGCGCTGGTGGCGCGCAAAACAATCTGTCCATTCTGAGAGTGAGGTGTGACAAGAGGGGTAGCTGAATTGCTGGTAGGTAAAGTTGTTTCAAAAGATTTTGATGGCCAGTGAAAAGGTTCCCATTCAGATTATGTTTAAAAGATTGTTTCTTGGTCTTTTGGGACAGGTTATTTCCATAGGTTTTGGGTTAAGAGTTTGATTGAATGTATGACAACATGGCTTATGATAAATGCTTTGTTTCAAAGCGGTTAAAGCTGCAGAGAAAAGGAGTATCGAGGAGTGGCGAGAAAAGGAGTAGCGAGTAAAATAGTAACGAGTAACAATCAAAGTACAGTTGCATTCAGGGATAGTCGACTTTTGGTACTTTTTTCGCATTGATGCTGATAGGAGAGTGAAATAAATCAATGAAGGTACAAAATGCATCTATAATACATCTCTAAATACATATCTTAAATTTATTTTATGTGAAATTAAAGAATTTTAAGAATTTTTCATAATCCCACTTTGAATCCGCATTCCACAAACGAATACGAAACCTCCTCCCACCCAAAAGAAGAAAACCATCATCGCATAAGCCACACAAAAATTCGATTCTCAGTTTGCAAAATGGCTGAAAAAAAAAATCGAAAACATTTTCAAAAGCGTTATTAGCCGAGGCTGCAATATGAACGCAATTACTGACTCCACTGACGCACACCACACGCAATGCAATGCAATGCCACGCAACGCATCACTTGATTTTCCATAGGAAAAACTAACCAGCATCGGGCGAAAATAGTCACCTCCCTCTTGTGCCAGTGCCAAACAAAGCGTTAAATAAAACGCGGGGCATATTTTAGCCGAAAAGCAACAGCCAATTGCAGAAATGCAGCTGCACAGCACAGCACCGACTAAAACCCCACAAATAACCCCAAAATGAGATGGGCATAACGAGGCTGCCATTATAAACTGACGCCCCATAACACAGTGCTATAACAACTCTAAACACTGCCCAGAGACAACTTTTCTGTATATAGGCCCTGGCCCAAAAGCAATTACAACAAAATGGCAAACTATGGTACCAACCACCCACACTCCACTATAATCCACCCTATTCACACTTCACAGCCTCCGCCTCTTATCTAGCATTATCTCTACCGGCTCTTTTTGGTCCCTACATCGTGTGTGTGTACCAAAATGATTTAAAATTCGACGAGCATTTTGTGTAATTTTCGAAATGCAGCCAAAACAACAATGAAACCAAGAAGGAGACTCCAAATTTGGAGCGTCGAATGGTAGATTCACTCTAGGTTTGCTAAGACTTTTGATCTTCATTAAATTTGTCTGAATTCTGATGAAACATATCTGCCCATGGATAAAAGTATCTCTGGAAAACTTTGTCTTACAACCAATATTTTCTAAATATATTATATGTATGATTTAGTAAGCAGATTGTAATGGTTAATGCTTATAGAAACGCTTGCCGGGAAAGGTACAATTTTAGCCATAGAATTCGGTAATTAAAAATCACATTTTTGTAGAAAATTAATTGTATAAGGATCTAACAAATCAACTGCTGATGCTGCTCATCATATTACGAATAATATCATTCTATTGAATCCAAATTCTTTATAGCAAACATTTTTTTTTTATTATTATTTATTATTGTTATTTATTTATTATTTTATTTTTTAATTTTATTGAGGAATATACCTAAAACATGCATCCTTATGACATCCTAAATTCCTCACAGACGTCTGCATTTACAAAGATCTCCTCTAACATACAACACCCACTCTTTTTAGGGTATTTTCTCGCTGTTGCAACACAATTTTGTTTTTGTTGTTGTTGTTGTTGCTGCTGCAATGTTGTCGCTGTTTTGCATTAACCGTTATTTAGCAATGGATTTTATGTGCAACATGCAACAGCAACAACAACAATGAAACGGAACGGAACGTAAGCCAACATTTCGCCTGTAAGTAGGCAATGCGAAAATGCAATTGAATACATTCATGGGTGGTGTGGAAATGAATCGATGGACGCATGCACTATGGTCCCAACGACCACTTTTGTTGGCCAAAACCCATTTTACAAAAGTAAAAAAAACACCGCGGTTTTGATCACTATGTATTAGGAAGAGAGTGAGCTTATAAGTTGCGTACCAGGAATTTCCATAGATGGCGCCACATTCGCAAAATCAGCTGTGCAACCCAGCTGCTATTGCTGAACAGCACGCGCAGTGAAAAAGTGTCAATTTAATTATAGTTTTAAATCTCTCATAAATTGAAAATACGATTAGCCGATCAAATTTTTTGATTGAATCTTAATTTGTTGGGTTTTTACTACGTGTTTTGTATTGTTAACTGCATCTAGTAGTTGTGATGTCTTCGTACTTTTAGGTTAAAGTGAGTTCTTTTTGGCCAATTTTATTGAAAACTGATTTTTGAAAAAGTATATTTAGTGAGTCCCACCTAGTCCATCTTGAAATCTATTGTGTGTCGTAGCTTAATAAATTCTTGTTGAAATGCATATAGTAGGAAATACACATTTGACCACAAATCTTAAAATTTTCATTAATAGATTATAACCTCAAAATCAAAATACGAGTTGTTTGGCGTTCTATTTTGTTCTAAAACCATTAGTTGTATGCCCAGAGAATGCTAAATTGATTCGCAAGACTGTACAGAACCCAGTAGGAAGCCGCAAACTTTCTGACCCAACGAGCACCCATGAAAGCGTTTTCCACCCTGACACAAGGGTTTTTTCTAGGTGGAACAATTAAAAATAATTTTTTTCAAATCAAAATTTTTGTTGTTTTTATGTGTGCTACGCCTTTATAATTTTAATAAAATTAATTCAACTAATTTTTAATAAAACTGTTATAAATACTTGCTTTTTAATATTTTTTTTTATTATATGCATTATTAAAAAAGGCGGTGCACACCCTTTTTTTGGTAAATCCACTTCCTATTAATTCTATATATCCAATACAAAAAACTAAATAAGAAAATCTTGTTTCGTTCGCGAGTTATTAATTTTGGCCAACAAAAGTGGTCGTTGGGACCATAGTGGCATGGAGGGGGTGGGGTCAGCTACGAATGTAGCGGTAAATGGTGGCTGAGGCTGCTGATGCGGCATGTGGGGGTGGCCCCTGGGGGTATGCACATACTACATACATATGTACTCGCACCATATGCTGAATGGCTGGGCATATACTCCGCACTCTTTGCACTCGCACGGCCATCTCTTTCGTCCGAACCAAATGTTTTTTGTTGCACTTTTTGGCCTGGCCCATGTGCATCATGAATAAAATATAAAATGCAATTTCAGCAGCAGCCCAGCCAAAAAAAAAAAAATAGACCCCACCCCAGGCACCGCCAATCGCTGAATTTAATGACAACATTTTTGATGCCGTCTGATGCTGTCCACCCACACAGTTCCCTTCTACCCATAGAGCCCCCTACCCCTCAGGGTTCTCACCCCCTCGCCGTCTGCTGCAGTGGTTTTCAGCTGTGTCTCGTCTGAAATTATCATTGGGCAGCATTTTTGGTTTCCAATTTATATTTATTTTATTTTATGCATTAATGTCATAAATAAATGGGTGTGTTTGAGTGCTGCGGAGGGCGCTCTGTGCATGTGTCTGTGGGTAGGGAGTAATGGGTGTGAATTTGTGTGTTTGTTTTTGCAGGGGGTTTATGTGCGTGCCTCTGATAATTGCGCAAATCCATTGCATATTTATGGGCTGATTTTAAATTGGCATTTTCACATTTCACATTTCGTATATAATATTTGACAGGCGCCGCTATACATAGAGTTCTTTTGAAGGACTGTACATAGAGGAGGGGACTATAATTAGTAGAGGTAGCACTAAAAGTAGAGGAGAAAGGAGTATAAGTAGTGGAGAAAGAACTGAAAGCAAGGGAAGAAGGGGCTCGAATACGTAAAGGAGCAGTGAAAAAGGAGAGGGGGAAACACAAGAAGAATGAATATAAATATATCCAGTGATAATATTATGTTTATAGGGAATCATTTCCATATGACTGTCCTTTGACTTCTGGGGAAAAAGCAGCTACAAAGATTAATGCGGAAAAATTCTATAGGAATGTCATGATGTGTTTTTAAGCATTTATTGTTTATAAATATTAACGCAATCCAATGAATAATTCTTATTATGATTACATTAAATCTTTAATATTTCAGAATGCTCTATTAAAACTCCCAGAAAAATATAGAAAGCTTTTTACTGCCGTAAGAGAAATTTTTAATTCAGTTTTAGCAGAAAATAAATAATTCTGTGAGTCCTAAAATTAAATTCTCGGGAAAAGCAAGCAATTAGCACCACAAAATCCACGCTCAAAACGCTCTTCGTTGAACATACAAATTTGTGTTTGTGCAGCAAACCAGCATCCAACTAGAAGGACCTTTTGGTTGGAAAATACATTAAAATGTTAGACTTTTCGCGGAAATAGTTGATCAAGGTTTTAATTAAATTTAATTTGCAGAAGCTAGTTTTCGGAAACATTCTAGAATTATTCATTTCATATTGTTTAAAATTGTGAGTCTACAAGCTCTAAATTTCTTTCTTGCATAAGCCTAACCTTACAGCAAGTCCAACTCTCTCTTTATAAATCAGATGTACTTAAACTAATTACCATCTGACCACAAAACCCAACAACATTTCCTGAACACACACACACACATGCACATACACCCCCTCACCTTAGAGTCAAGCCATTTTGACAGATACCAAATCACTGGAAAAACACTTTGAACCATTTTGATGCGCCACCCAACTCCCACTGCCTCACACACAGAGAGCGAGAGACAACGCAGACCGTACGAATCACTTGTTTCAATTATAAAACTACAAATTGAGGGCTGCACCACCCACAACGGCTACGCCCACTGCAACCAGCCCACAGCCACTCCGCCCAGCCACCCATGTGTCTGTGGACGCGTACGCGGACGACGCCCATTAGAAATCGATTGACATAACTCAAAAATTGTGCAAATTAACGTTAAACCAGCGAACCAGCGACAATATGGGGTGGATATGTGGGGGCCTGACATGGGGGTGCCCACTGTAAATAACGGGGCAGGGGGCAAGTGAGTTCGAAATATGACCAGGCCGTGAAGGAGTTTTTCGAGGGGCAACGACAATGTTTGGCGGCTGCCTGATGAAATGCGCGCCCGAGCTGGCGCACACACCAGAAACCGCAGTGAACACACCCCCCCTCCACCCACTCTACAGAATTCACCGCCACCCCCTTCGCGCTAGTTGTACGAAAATTCCACTCATTCCACAACAGAAAAAACAGGACCGGGGACATCAAAATTTATGCAACGTTTCGTGGTACGTGTCTCTGTCTTTGTTGCAGTTGTTGTTGCTGCCGCTGCTGCTGCTGCTGCTGCCGCCGCATGCTGTCTTTGCATTGCCAATAACCGAAATATTGATTAGAGTTTATGGCCGGATAGAGCGTGAAGCTTTAGACGCTGGCATCCAGCGGGTATTTTTGGGTATTTCTAGCCCTTCCAGGCACTCGCTAATAAAATGAAACCACAGCAAAACGAGCATCAGCAACGTGCGGCTGTTCTGGGGAACGATTTCAATAGAAAATAGTTTAACGGGAAAAGGGGTATTTATAGGGAAATTTAGGAGTAAAAACGAGCTAAACATTGCGTGAATTTCTTGGTACAGACATCGTTAAAAGAATATAAAGGGAATTTGCATAATTAACACAACATTCTACCTTCAAGAGTTGGTGAAAATAATTAATTTCCAAAGTTGAAAATAAAAAGTGGCGCTCTCTGGACAAAATCCGAAATCATTTATTTATTTGATTACAATTTTGGTGCATTTTTGTAAACATGTTTTTAAAAGATATTTACAATTTTTCTACTTCAATGTTATTTTCATTTGTAGGTGGAACTTTAATAAGGCAGCTTAAGACATTTTCAAACCCTAACCCTTTACAAAGCGAATTGGCATGCCAGAACAACACCTGAGAGCGATGGTACAACATACCACCAAAAATGTAGCACGCTGACAAAAATGGTTGACATTTGACGCTGTTTATGTCATTTTATTTGTTGTTGTTAGCAGCGATTTCGTTGGATCCGCGGGTTAGGAATGGGCACACGAGTGAGGATTGGATTGGTATTTGTGTTTAGCAATAGGAAATGGGTATGGGAATGGGTTCGTTCTGGCGGTTTCAACACAAATGGAAATGAAACTTTTGCGGTTCGCGCAATGCAAATGCGACAGACACTTTTAGCCATTTATCCCTACCCTACCACCCCCATAAATGTATGTGCATTGCCATGCAGCAGCAGCAGCAGATAGGTGTAGTACATAATGTAGCTTATATGCTTACGTATGCACATATGTACAGCGTACACTCCCCCATAAATAATTGCATATTTTATACTGCAGTGAACACCGTACAAACATCAACATTTGCCGCCTCAATTGGCATTTTGGCGATTTTCAATTTCATTGCTTTATTTATTTTTCCCCCATTTCCGCATTTCTGCACTTCCCCATTTTCCCGCAGTAGTGGAAATTCCAAACAGAACGGATTCAGCAAAGCAATTATTTATTTAAATAATTGGCTAACCAAAAAATAAAAAATAAATTAAATATAAAATGCCAAAAATTTGCCAGAGCTACGGTTGGTAATCGATTGGATGAAAGGGGTGGAGAGCTTTTGGAGGAGGAGGTAGACTAATTGGATTGGTGGCAACAATGTTGCCGCGGCTCTTGCATGGGGATTCATAGTCACATGAATGCAAAGGGAGGGGAGGAATATTTATTCATTGTTTGAGGGACAGAGAGAACAACAGTTATATAAAATTATAACAATAAAATATGTATACAAAATGAATGAAAAACTAAGGAAATCTTTACTAAATCGAATAAATTAAACCTAAATAAATTAAAGGAAATACTAAAAAAAAACTGAAAGAAATCTAAAAATGGTCCTAAAGTACAAAATTATAATAAAGAAAGATATCTCTCTTCAAAACTTTGTTTTCTACGGAAACATCAGTGATAGATGTTTAGAGATGGATTATTTTATCCCAAGAAAGACAGTCCCAATAAATCCTCGTTTAAAACACATATTTATTGCATCATCGAAAAATATTATCTGGGTCTATTTTCTGTTTCCTAATATTTTAATATTTTTCCCAAACAAAACCCTGGTCAAGAGTCCATTTTTAAAGAACTACTGAAGATCCCCTTCCAACACTACTCTCATCCATGCTTTTTGCTCTTCTTTGCTGCATTCCGCGGATTTGCCTCCAATTAAATGAGAGCCCTGTTCATTATACTCTGCTCTTTGCGCCATCCCATCCATAGTGTATGCCACAAAAAGATGCAAACAACAGAATAACAAGGCAGACGACATGATGAACAAGGCAAACACAAAAGCAGAAGTACAATTTTTAGCAGCAGCATCTACGCGTAGAAAAAAAAATCAGTACAAAGCGAAATTGTCGTAGAATACAGGAATGATAGCCAGAGTCCGCCGCCAGAACACAGGAATGATGGCCAGGACTCCGGACACAGAGACAGAAACAAGTCAAACAGAGGTATTTTTTTCGTAAAGTACTTATAAAGAAGAGAAAGTGGGTGCAGAGGTGCAGGCGGGGGGCCAGCAGAAGCATTCACACGTTGCTTATACGACGCGTGGTCAGCGTTGGTTATTTATTCGTACTCTTTTTTTTGCCGCCCCATAAACAGGCAACAAAGTGTCACAGTCCAGCACTCCCACACTCTTTAGAAGTACACCTACCCACACCCTGTCTCTCCCTCTCTCCTCTCACTCTCTTGGACGTACACGCACCCATTTTCGTAGGCGTCAATGGAGAAATGTCGCTGTTTGGAAAAGCAATTTCCATTGCAAAACTCAGACCAGGCGGCACCCAGGGTCGTTGAGTATACAAATGAAAAGAGCAAACGAAGGGCACAGCCAAAAAAAAAAACTGAAGCATTTTTTGTGCAGCTTTCTGTTTGGTGATAATTTCATAAATAAATCTAATAAAAAACGGACATGAGCATATTTTGGGTGGGAGTTTATTTTAAAACAGAGAAGAAAACAGTTATTTTGGGGAAAAAGCAAATTGAAATTGGTTTAATTGGATTTTTGTTTATTTTTTTTTTTATTAATTGCATTTATTTCAATTTAAAAATATCAATATTTATCAATTAAATTTTTTTTTTGACACAAAATAAATACCTTAAAGACGTAGATTTACGTTTACGAATTTCTTAGGAAGGCTTTCTTCTGCTGAAAGCATCTACATAGGTTGCTGAGAAATAAATATTCTGAAATGCTCTGCTGCTCTTAATTTGTTTTTCTTTGCATACTAAGAAACGAATAAGGAACATAATTCGACCATAGAGGTCACTAAAATGTCTCGGTTTCAGCAGTATTTTGTTATAATTTAAAAGCAGGTAAATGTCACTTCTGACTGGTTGGAAAATTCCCTCGCCAAGGAAAAAAAAACATCAATAGTAGGGATTTTTATGGATTTACTAAAAATGTATGTCTGTATCTGATACCTAAAGCCTTCATTCTAGTTGTGCATTTTTTTGTCTGCACCCTCTATGTCTTTCACATAGAAACATTTTTTTTCCTGTAGTGTCGCAGGACATTTCGACATTTGCATCATTCTATAGGCAGGATTTTCCATCTGTAGTCGAATATTCTATTCCGCTGTTATATCAACCAATCTATCTAACCCCTACACATAACCCTCTCCCCCTCCCTTCGTCGTACATATTCCATATTCCATCTCACACTCGGGCGGGCCGGCTGCTGCTGCTGTCCGTTATTATTTAAAAAATGCAAATATCCAATGCACAAACAAACAAACAAACAAACGGACGCCGAATCATATATAGAAAATCCCCCCATATTCCCAACATACACGTGGCCCAAGCCCAAGCCCTACCCCTTCGGACACGAGCCAAAACAAAAAAAAAAAAAAGAGGTAGAAACGACATTGCTATGAAATATTGCCAATCAGAAATGAAACCGAAAATAAATCGATTGTTTCAACAAAAACGCACACAGCAATGAAAACAACAAGCCAGAGCAGCAACAACAAGAGGGAATCATAGTTTTGGTATTCGAATTTTAAGATACCCTTTGGGAATGATAGTTTATAGGGGATATATTTGACCAATTAGGAACAAATTTTGTTTGGCTTTCTTTGGAGACTTTGGCTTTGGAAAAGTTGTAATGATATGATCATATGATATGAAATGAAATAAAAAAGTTTTTCCCACTAAAACTTTATTTTCCAAGTTATTTTTGTATGACAAAAATGTGAAATTTTTATACGATCTATCGATCTCAACTTTTTAAGTGCTCTTTGAAATACAAGTTTTTGCGCACAGATTAAATCAAAAAAATATCTGCAAGTTTTTCTAGTATTTTTGTGTAGTGTTCATGGGCTCTCCAGATCAGAGACACCTTTTGCCTTAAACAAGTGTAAATTTCTTTGTGACAAGTCCCTCTTCCAAATCATAATATCTCCTGTGTGTGTAATCAAAGGGTAGCAAACATACAGAAACAACAACAACAGAAGTCTCGTCTCGTCTCCTGGCAAATGACAGAGCCAGCAACATGCTGGCTGTCTCTTTCCCTACTCTGCCACTTATACACGTATCCCCCAATCCATCCAGGGTTTCGCCCAAAATTCTGCGTTTCGCGAAAATCAAAAAAAAAATGTGTAGAGTGGAGAGAGCGAGGGAAAAGTGGGAGGGGTTGAGGCAGTGAAAAGTGGGAGTTTTGGGTGTTTTTTTGGTGCAGAGAAAAGTGGGAGAGCTTGGTGCAGGGTTTTTGGGTGTAGCGAGTGGGTCGGTCGGCTGAGTGATTGCTGCGTCTGTATGTGTGTGTGTGTGGGTGCAAATTGAAACAGAGTTGAGTCTCGCGACCCCCCCACATGAAAAAGGGGTGCAGCCACTCCCTGCCACAACACTCTGCAGCATCAGCATCAGCAGCAGCAGCACCAGCAGCACTCTCTGCTCGCTGCCATACTCCTATCCACATCCACATCCTGCAGTTATCCACCGGCCATGTGTCGTTTGTTCGTTGGTCGTTTGGCCTGCCGCTCCCTGGGCCTGGTTTCGTGTCGTGTCGCTTTGCCGCTTCTGGCCAAAAGCCTCGCGGGCACAACAAGCGCGTCGAGTGATTGGGTGGCAAGTGGAGGATGGCGATGGGGGTTCGCTGCTGCACGTTGCATTTCCATGTGTGAGGCATAATTGGACAGCATGGAACGTGGTCCGGCTGCTACACACACACACACACAGGAGACACAGGAGGGCAAAAGGTAGAGAAAGGAGAACGCATTCAATGGCAACGCTACAATTCTCCATTTCTCTCTCTCTCTCTCTCTCTCTGTCCCTCTTTCTCTCTCTGTGTGTTTGTGTGTCTGTCTCTTTCTTGTATGATTTTCCATCTCTTTTTTCAGAGGCAGAGGCCTTTGCATATTGATGATGATGCTGACCCGTTCTCTGCCTCATCCTCTCTCTGTTATTCACTGCCTATATCCTCTGTCCACGCGCTGGGGCTAGTTATTGTTGCATAGGGACCCAGGACCCAGCACCACGTCCATAGGTCCTGGTCCTGGCACTGTCTTGCTGCTTGGGCTATGGGGCTTTAAAAGGCAGCGTCCCATGGAATTGGGACAATATGTGATTGAGAATTCCCATACAAATGCCTCATACGAAACGAAAATTGAGACTCTTCTTCTGGCACTAATTAATCACTAAATCAAGTTTAGTTCAGCCTCACAGGGCACACAGAGCACAGAGAGTGAAGAGTGAAGAGAGGCCTTAATCTGGTTAAAAGTAGTTTTTCCTTTTTTAAAATTGTTTTTGCCCTTTTCTTTGGAAACTAATTTCGTTAAATGAAAAGGAAAACTAAACTAATGCGGCTTTAAAAAAATCTGCCATCTGGTTTTAAGGTGCTTCAAAATATTTTGAGGGTACGGAAATACTTAATAAATAAAAGAACAAATTTTAAATAATAAATAAATAATAATAGATTTTATTAAATAATAAGAAAATGTATTAAATAATAATAAATTTGAATAAAATATGAATGAATTGCACAATAAAAAAAATACTAGTTTATAGCAACAACTAAATAGTAGCACAAATATTAATTAATACCATAAACACTGAATAATAATAAAAATTAAGTTGGAACTGTCATGGAGCATGAGCTATTATGCACCCTACAAAACAATAAGCTATGAAGACGTTTATTTATATTTATTTAAATTAATTAACAATTATCAGCTAACTATTATGGGAAGTAAAATTTGAATAATCGATCGCCATCATCGTCGTAACAGTCACAAAGCGTAGATACTACAGTATTTTTTTAAATTCCGTAATAATTAAAAATAATTTAAAACTGCATTAAACGCACTATTAAACATTTCAATCCAAAATATAAAATTTTAATGGCTTTCTCCTTTGCTAAAATCTATGCAAATTCCTACTAAAAATACTTCACATAAATGTGCAACAATAAAATGTATTCCAATATTAGATATTATCGGTAATCTGTTTGTGTTTTTATTGCAGTTTCTGTCTATAAGGCATATTCCCCCAATAAAATACCTATTCTAACCGTATTCCTCTCTCAAACCAATACACAATTTCCAATTACGCGACAGTTTGTCCACTTCCCCCCAGACATATTCCACTTTTCCAACAATACTCTCTACCGTCCGCCCCACCTATCATGCATTGAGGACTGTCTAACTCTTTCCCCCACGATATATCCTGCTGGTTCCCAACTCCATTCCCGCGATATCCAGCCGGTGCCCAACTCCAGATGTGGGGGGTGGTGTAGTCATGTATTTCTGATGTTGTTTTTCGAAGGGGAGGCTCAATAGCAAATTGTATTTAAAATTTATATAAAATTCGCGGATGGCATTTGTTGTGACAATGTCTATGTGTGTGTGTGTTGCTGGTACCCTCTTGCACTCCCCATAACCCACTCTCACTCACTCACTCACCCCCTTAACCCTGTGTCGCCGCCACACGGTTATTTTTGTTTCTGTACTACAATCAACGTTAAAAATTCGCGCGATTTATGCATGCATGGAGAAACAGGAGAGAACAGGAGGTGTTCTCTCTCTCTCACTCTCTCTGTTTGTTTCCTGTGTGTGTGTGTGTGTGTACATTGTATAAATGGCAAAAAGCCTCGTGTGCTGTTCCCTTTACTCATCCCCAATTTTCCATTTTTCTCGCGCTGTTATTTCCACTCGCAAAAATCACCAAAAACTCGGCGCTTGTTTATTTTATTGGCACGTAAATTTATGTGGAGTTTCACTGTATCCTCGTACTCCCCTTTTGTTGTTGCATTGTTATAGCAAAAGAGAGAGAGATAGAGAGAGAAAGGTAGATAGATAGAGAGAGAGCAAAGGTTTTATATATGTATTTTGTATGGTATGTACACAATTGTGTTTTTTGGTGTATTTTATAAATAATTTTTGTTCGACGTTTGCGAAAATATGGACACACCCAATGGAAAAATCAACGCGAATATGTATACATATATTCCCCCTCTGTATACATATATGGTGGGGTTTCGTGGAGCTGGGGCTCTCTACAGAGAGATAGAAAAGTCAGGTAGACGCGCGGCACTTCATTTGCGCTAAAATATATATATAGATATATACCATATACAGGCAGCAATACGATTGCACCAAATATAGATAGTTTTTTATTCGGGCAAAGCTTTTAGTTATTTTTACAATCAACCCTGTTATTGGTTTGAGTTTCGTATGCAATTCGAATATTAATTAAGGCAAATACAGTTAGAATAGTAACGCAAAAATTGAATGTATATTTAACTCGAATTTTTGTAGTACTAACGGTATTAAAAGTCGATAAAATTGATCAGATACTTTTCAGTACGTATTCCCCCAAAAATTAACAAGGAAATCAAAGACAATAGAACCAGGAGTACAACAAATGGTATAAGCAAGAATCATTTGAATTTCACTGTGTAAGCTGGCAGCACTGCTACTTGGTTCAACAGTGCTACCAATGCACCTTAATTTACACCGATAGGATACCAGAGTTGATATCGAAATGCAATTCCATCAATATAAGGGATTTTGAAGGTAGAGAAAGATGCTCTTAAATCGTTTATAAACCTTTCAATTAAAAAACCTTAATACAGAAAAAATAATCGTAATGGAACAATGAGTAGAAAGATTTAATATCCGCTAAAACCTATCTGAAATGCTACTCTGTATAGCACAATATCCTCTGCAACATTTGATGGATTCATATTAATATCAACATCAAGCCACTAATTAAATGGCCACCCAAACCCTTCAATTTTCCATTCAAAAACACAATTAACGCAATTACCTAGACGCTGCTATCCACCGCTTAACCTTCTTAACAGCAGCAATATCCCATTCATTTGTGGCAGACAAAACCCCTCAGAGTTCTCCCAATCTCACAATGAAATCCCCGCCAAATCCACTCACGCATATGTACGGACGGACGGGATCCGTGTGCCCCCCGAAAAGTCTCGTTTATGAAGTGAAGAAGAACCAGCGCCAAATCCCAAACAGTCCCACGAAAAGTATGCGTCTAATCTATTAAAAAACCCGCACGGAAAAATGGTACAAAAAGGGGATATGAGGATAAGGCCAAGGAAGGGTGGAGATAGACAGATGGACAGGGAAAATGCCAACTTAGTTTCGAGTGATGAATGAATGAGAAGAGCAGAGAAGCGAGCGAGGAATGCATTTTCCACATTGCCACAGCTTGACAACCGCAAATCGTATACGGGGAAGTACGCGGCGTAAGGAGGGGTACAGTGCCACGTGGAAAGAATGAAGCGACCAAACGATGCGAGTTGCAGATATAAATTTCATAAATTAAATAGACATCCTACTCGCCCCCTCAGACATCGCATGTATGAAAGCATATTACCGTAAAATTGCTGGCAACCCTTCCAAACAAAAAAAAGAAGGAAACAACAAAAAAATAATAGAATATAAATATATATCAACACATGGAAAAAAAAGAGTATTACCCCAAAACAGAAAACAGAAAATCTCATTACAATTTCAACGCGATCAGACAAAAGCAGCAGCAGCAGCATCAGAGGAGGAGTCAGTGTTATGGCAGGCAAGAGGGTGGGGCAGGGGTTAAGGGCAGCGAACAGCGGAAACCCTGATGATGAAATGGATTTTTATCCCAAAACAGGACAAGGAAGGCAAATGAAAAAGAGATGGCCAGAGAGGGAGAGAGAATTAGATGGAGAGGGACTTTGCGTCCCAAAGAATTATGGAAAAAAAACGATGCAGGATAACCCATAACAAAAAACGTCAACAGTAAGGAAATAGAGGAAGAAGGAGTAGACAAAGGTGATACCCATTAATTATGGTCGTAAGGAGTAAATTGAAGAGAGTTTTGGTTTAAAAACTTAACAAATAGCCAAAAATATAAGAAATAGAATAATAATAATAGAAAATAAAATATAAAATAGCCCCCTACCACAAGGTATGCTATGCAAAGAATTTTTTTGTATTATATTTTTTTATTAGTTATCGTATAAGTGTATTCAAAAATATATAAAATGAAATAAATTAACGGAATAAATATAAATATCAAGTAAAATGTCGAAGCATTGCAAAAAGTGTTTGGGACTTCTCCTCAAACATCCTCGGAGAACGCTTTATAAGCACTAAAAATTATCTCTGACCGCAATATAATGGTAAATGGACTTGCAAAGTATGTATCAGAAACCTACGAGAAGTGCCCAAAAGATGTAAAGGTTTAATTATTATTTTCCAAGTGGAACAAAAAAAAAGAATTAATAATTTTAGAAAATATAAAACATTCATCTGACAATTAATCGTTTCTTTTCTATTCTGACATTGGTCTAAAATTCACTTTCCTGTGTTAGATATAGGGTACGAAAAAAGAATCACAACATCAGCAAAAGTGGAAACGAAACCCATTCCCCGCCTCGCCACCACGTGCTTCAGCCCCGCCTCGTCGGATGTCCGTCACATGGGATGCGATAGAAGGTTGCGGGAGGATGGTCGTTCGGCGCGTAAAAAATGCAAATCCCAAGTCAAAGCTTAGCGCCGTATCCCCTGCCCTGCCCAGTGTACCGTGGGGCAACCTGGCAACATGTACGTGCACCACCCCCCCAACGCCTTTGCCACAACCTCTCTGGCATCAGTCTCCCGTTACTCCCATCAGTCTGCCGTTACTCCCTCCATGAATACGAGTACGATGCGCCCCCCGCACACATTCATATGAGTAATGGCAGCAAAAGCAAATGCAAAAAAAAAATCCCTACGCAGGAATGGAATTTCAAAACGTATGTCCCAGCATAATGCAACAAAATCGGTGGCAGGAGGTCGCCACTTCACCCCACTCCCTCCTCCATAGGTCTGGCCAACAGAGCCAACAGCGAGACAGAGAGAGAGAAGGCGAATGAGTGAGAGCGTCGGCAAAAGCAAATTCAATAAAAGATGAAAAAATAAAATGCAGAAAAAAATAAAACTTTGCTCTGTCGCTGTTGGGGGCTCTTTTTTTTTGCTTTTGATTGGAGGGAAGCGGCGGCTTTGGGGGCACATAGAGAGCCATCCCATGCTCTCTGCGCTGGTTGCATGCCTCTGCTCTTTTCCTCTTCGGATCAATGACGAAAGTGCGTTGAAGTGTAGCGCAAACAATGGCAAAAAGGCATAAGCAAATGGTCCACGAGATGTTTCCTCCCACTCCTCCCACTCCTCCTTCGTACACATATGTTGGAAAAGGGCATAAAAGGGAATCCGCATAGATACGATTTTATTCCATATCCTCTCATTCGTTTGTTTAGAGGGACGCAGCAGACGCGAAATATTCACATGAGTGCATTCGCATGGGTGGAATGAGTGTTTTAAAGGGTTTTGAATGCTTAAAAATCACTCAAAAGCGCCGATTTTTATGCAGATAAAATGAAGAGCAAATACGCTTAAAAGATTATTGCAATAAGCACCCGTGTATCCTTTTGTCTAACATCAATATTGACTCTACTTCCTGCTAGATTCAATCCCTTCTTCAATCAGACACCTTTGGCACCGCCAAATCCTTCTATTTCTGATTGAAATCTCTCGCTCTCTCTCCCTCTTAGCCTTCACGTTTGACATATCCAAATGCCAGCAATTGGTATGGGGGATTTTCACCTGTCGCCAGACATTAGATGTCGCCTCATCCTGCCCAAAGGCTGTTGTTGCTGCAGCACCTGTCAGTTTTCATTGCCACGAAGCGCTGATTAAAAGACGCTTCCGCAGTTTTCCCAAACAAAAACGCCACGCATCGAGGCGACAGACGCACGACGGCTGCATATCCCCGCCGCAGAGGAAGCTGCGATTCCCTGGAAGGCATATCCCGATCCACACACACGCACGCACACAAATAGCCATTAGCCTTCGCGGTGGAGCTGGAGGATACGGCGCTTTGCGATTTGGAGTGAAGTCCCCCCGCCCCAAAGCCTGCAGGCCCAAGCAGACTTCGCGATGGTGCAGAGGACTGGCAGCCTTCGCGATGGAGTGCGAGTTCCAAGCAGCCTTCGCGATGGCGTGGAGTGGATGGCAAGCCTTCGAGTTGGAGTTCAGGGCAAGCCAAAGGGCCAACTAAACAGACGTCAAAATCATTGCCATTATCCAAAAGGATGGGGGACTTTACTGCACAGGACACAAGGAGGCATGGGTCTGCCAGGACACACAATCATCCTAGCAAACAATAGAAAAGACGACCGACCGACCACCATAGCCATAGCCATCGCGCGCGCCATCGCATAGCCATCCACTTGGCCAAGTGTGGTGGTCAACAGTCCCGCCTTAACCCGTCAGCCACATGCCTGGCCTGGTCGCGGCAAAAAATACCAGAAAATGGCAAGGCAATGTAGAACGGGCTGAGGGGGAGGCGCCATGGGATGTGGCAAAAGCGTCGCCGGTTCAAGCTCAAGTAGCTTGTGTGTTTTTTTTTTTTTTTTTTTTGTTGCCACCGCCAACGTTTTTGACGTTTTTGTTTCGGTGGGGGAAACTTTTGCTCTATTTCCGCCATCGTTTGCCGTCGCGCTGCTTCTGGCCCTGCTTCGGCCCCTGCTGCTGTTGCTGCTGCTGTCTGGCTGACGTTTTAGCGCGCGGGTCGTTAGCGGTGTGGCAGGAGGACAAGCAAGGATGTCCCCTGTAAGCGAGGTGGAGTCGCCAATGCGGTTGTCAGTTGCTTTATGAGACGCCTCCTCCGTTGCCTCCGCCGCCGACGCCGCCGCCGCTGCCTGTCGTTCATCCTGTGGGGGTCCCTTTGTGTGTGTCCCGGCATTTTGCATGCAAAGCGAAAATGTTGTCGCTGTTTAATGTCAAACGTTGACTCTTTTTTTTTTTTTCTTTTTTTTTTGGTTTTTGTGTTCAGGTTTCATCGCGCCACCAACCAGCAGCAGCAGCAGGACACATTTTCATGCCCATTGCGTTGGCAGGAAAGCAGGCGAAAGCATCTGCTGGATTGTCCGGTCTCTTGTCTTGATGGATTTGTCTGGTCTAAGCCTCAATTGGTGGTCACTTGAAGCGTGGGGAAGGAAGTGCTTCAGACAGCAGCGGACGAGCCAGGCGATTGCATTGAATTGCCACGAAATGATAGCATGAGATTATAGTGAGCACATATAAGCTTCAGATTGAAGCGGATTAAGTGGTTTTTGATAGAGGTTGAAAAGAAAACTGATATTCGAGAATTTTGGCCATATTCTAAATGGTATTTCTGACATTTAATTAACAGATATTATGGCATATTTTATGTAAGGATATTTACGTCATGCTCTTATATTTTTAGGCGAAAAAAAACTCTTTGTATTAGTGAAAATTCTTCAAACTTCAAACACAGATTAATTTTAGTAGAGCCAAGATTTTAGACCCACACTGCTGCCATTTTCAGTTCTTTCAAATGCCACCAAAACGAATTTCAAAGCATATCTTTTGTATTTTTTTAAGCTTTCCAAATACATTCTTTTGATATTTTCTATATTCTATTTTTTAGTTTTATTTTGCGCCAAGTTTCTTTTCATTTTTCAATCTATATTTCCATAGATTTCGTTTGAGCTCTAGATCGTCTGCACTGCCAATCAAATATTTATAAGAAATACAAAGAAAAACCCAGCTGAAATGTTTTTATTTTTGAATGGAGTGTATGCCTTGTTTTTCTGGTTTATCTGGAAACCAGGCAGCGGGATTCGCATACAGGATTATGCACGGCCCCCCCAAAGTCTGAGAGTGGGAGAAAGAGAGATGGAGGGAGGCCATACAATAGAGAGGCGGGAATAGAATGTTGCCGCGAGCAGAGCACAGCGGAACAGAAAATAAAAAATATATATATAGAGAACAAAAGAATATTCCGCTGTACAAATGACAAGCTCAAATGGCTGCAAAAATTGGATTTTGTTTTTGTTTTCGCAATCATATTATATTTATGCATTCCACTGGGTGGTTCGTGTTGCATGCGCCTCGCCTTCTTTTTCTAGATGGTTTTCGCTCTTTTCTTTTTCTCTTTCTGGTTGCACTTCCCGTCTTTCTAGTTCTAGACAGATTTCTAATATATTGTTTTCACTAGGATCTTTGTTGAAAATGTTCTTATAAGCGAATAGACACATTGAATAAATATAAATAAATATAATTCTGTTAAATTTGTTAAAAATAGGGAAGTGTTTTGAGTTAACGCTATAGATAGATGGTAAATATTTCCTTGTAATGGATTTTGAGAGAAATATTGTACTGAAAATAAGCTGCTTTGATTTTTAAACTGAGTGGAATGCTGTCAGGGGAACTTGGATGTGGAAACAAAATATATTAGGCACATGCGAATATTCTTGAAATATTCTCTATTAAAGCTCTTATTTCTCTCTTTCTTTTTATCTTCTGCAGCTCCACTTTCACTTTCTTTTTCTTGCTACCTTGCTTATCTTTCATTTTTTCTTGCCAGCAAGAACAGCCACAAACTTCTCATAACTTTCTCTTTCCAACTAACCATACCAATGCCATAATCTTTTTTTTCTTCTTCAAGCCCCCACACGCTTAACCCCCTTGTGTATGCTATGATTTTGATTTCCCTCTCGCTTAGATGGACATTTTCTAACCACCATTTCGCCCGCCTAATGCTCTCATTTTGGGTTAATCAAGGCTACAGATTTTAATTCTCTATCCACAGATTTTATTTTATTTTTTTTTTTTTGGGTTTTTATTTCCTTAATGAGAGTGTCGTCGTCGTTTGTTTGCGATTTCATTTGGTTTATTTACTCTCTGGGTATACCCCTCAGCCCCCACTAACCTTCACGCTACCCACCCACTCATTTGCTTGCATATTTTTCGGCAACGGGACATTTGGTTTGGGCTTCGGGTTTGGGTTGCGTTTCTGCTTTTGGTTTGTGCTGTGCCGTTAAAATGTTTTAATATGTAAGTAATATGTAGATATATATCATCCCATATATGATATATACGGAGCATGAAGAGGTGTACACATATCAACGCCATGGCGGCCCAACCCCAATGCAACAGAAAACAAAAAAAAACTTCAACTTTTATTATTACTTTTTTTTTTGCTGCGGACACGTGCATGTGTGTTTGTGCGTGTGTGTGTGTCTACGCTTGTGTTACGCCCTTTTTTCGGACAGTGCATTTTTAATATAATTTTTACAACCCCATTCTCCATCTCCATATTGTTACCCTCTGCTTCTCATCCTCATCCTCCTGCTCTTTCCCCGTTTACCATTTGCCTTCCATTTACTCCATCCAATTTTTTTCAGATTTCTCATTTTTTTTAATACTTTTTTTTGCCTACATTTTTTTGTTGTCCCCTGCTCCACCCTATCGCCGCCCCCTGTGCAACCTTGTTTGCAGTGGGCGTGTGTATATACATTTTTCACTGTTTCTCATATATATATTTTTTCTGTTTCTGTATTTTTGTATTATTTTTTTTTTGTATTTTTTGTTGTCCGTGTCCGGAGATTCCTTTTTGGGGGTTGGTCTCCGCCCATTGGCAAGTGTCCGGTTTGCAGGTGGCCCGTGGACTGTTGCTGGCGTTGCCGTTGCATATGCGAATTGTGTTTTATCTGCAAAGCTTTTTTTTGGTCCCTTTTTTTCTGCTTTTATTTGTATTTTTTTTGTTTAATTTTTAAAAAGGGGAGTGCAAGTGGAGCGCTGTGTGTGACACTGGGCTGGAGGGTGAAGTACGTAATAAGCAGGCGACGTTGTCACGCATAGCGTCCGGCAAAGGGGGCAGGAGGATATGGTGGGAGAAGGTGGAGGAATATTCCATACAGAATGGTAAGGGGATCCAGGCGATATTCCATAAAGACTGGGGCATTGGGAGGATATTCCATATATGTAGAACGGGTGTGGCACAGAACGAGAGGATAAAGGGTATATCCCATATAAAGTGCGGACATGAGGGAACATCCCATATCCCATGTACAGAATGGCTGAGGGGCGTATGGGGGTCATGGAAGGTGTTTTTTTTTTACCAGTAAACAGAAACGCAACAACAACAACAAAAATCATATATTTTTTCTGCCCGTAAGCAAAAAAGTATTTTAAATGAATTTTTATATACCGTACTACCGGTTGGGGGGCTGCATTGTTTTTTAGTGTATTTTAATTAATTAAAAATATAAATTAAAAATTGCATAATATTTTAATTGAAAATGGGGAATGGGGAAAGTGTTGGGCTGAGGAAGGACTTAAAACAAGAGCAGATGGAAGTGGAAGCAGCAGCTGAGTGCAGAGAGAGAGTTGGTGAAAAGGGGAGTGGGAAAGCGGGAGATTATATCTGAGAGAGCTCTGGCGAGACGGTTAATCTTTTTGTGATTTGGAAAAGGGGTTAAAATAAATTAAGAACTGACTAACAGAAGGACCCTTAACACTTTGTTTAACCCTACTACATATAACCCTTCAAAGGAATGTTGGGCAGAGGATCCATGGTTACTGAAAGAAAACGCTGAAAATATGCATTCTTAGAATCAAAAGTCTTCAGAGTGGAATCAAATAAATATAATTCGATGCAAATGTTAATGGAAAACGGGAAAATGTACATAAATATTTTTTCTACAGGAAACAAAATCTTCCAGGTTGTGGAAAACCCTCCACAACTTATTGATTTATATGATCTTCGACTCAAAAACCTATCAGCATCTGCAGGCAAAAACTTTCTAGACTTCTCTGCAAACAAAATTCTCGAAAAACTCCAGCACAAGTCCCGCAATTATTAAATCCATCTTCACCACGAAAAACCACTCAAAAAACGAGACAAATCAGCTGCGTTATTGCTTTTTAATAATCAAAAAGCTTACAAAATAAAACCTTAAAACAAAAACCTTAAAATGTAACCTTATATCACACAGACAGCTTTAACCTTCGATTCAGTAACCCACAACGTAACCCAAACCCCACTGCAACCTTCGGGGAGGATGAGCTGTTCCGTTTTAGCCAGGTCTCACCACAAAGTAGGGCTGCTCTTCGCTGGGACACACGATGCTCTCGAATAGCCCTGGAATGGTGAAGGGACGCGGCTTGCGATCATCGGGCAGCAGCATGCTGTTCCACAGCATATTCGAGATGATGGCATGCCCCCGCTGACTGAAATGGAAGCAATCGTGCGAGAAGAAACGCCAATCGGTGTCGCCATTCTGCAGCCTTGGCGCTGTGACATTTGCCAGCATCGGATGCGCCACAATGGCAAAGTCCTCGCGATGAAACTCGGGCAGGCGGGCCACATCCAGATCCACCTGTTGCCAGCGTCGTATGGTGTCCATGCGTTCACTGAGCTGCGTGCGATTCAAACGATCATTGATCAGACAGTGGCAGCCCACGTGATGCACCACATAGCACTGGAAGGGTATCTCCTTCATGGTCGTCAGGGTGAGGTGTATATTGGGCACCACAATCAGATTGATGAGCAAACGGGGCACATTATCTCTGAGCAGTCGAAAGGCCTGTCTCAGATCCCTGGCATGTTGATCGAGCAACATCTGCGGCTTATCCCAGTGGCACAGATCCGAGCAAATGTCATTATTACCGACATAAACTGTCAGCAGCTTCCAGTGTCGCTTCATATCCACATGCGGATCACGACGCAGCAGATCGATGAGTACCCTGGCCTGAAATGGCAAATCCCTCGACATGACCATCGGCTCGGCAATGTTGAAGCGTGAATTGGGATGATTAACCACCAGACTATTGGTCACCGAAAAGCCATACAATTTCGGATTGAATATCTTTAGGATATTCGGTAGCGTCAAGTAGCGACGCCAGTTCGCCAAGCCGCCACCGGAGAAACTCAATGCACGAAATTCATTGATCATATCGATGGCATTATTCGATAGTATGCCATTACCCGCCGATAGCGAGTCCCCAAAGGCGGCTATAATGTCAATATCCCCGGGCCGTAATCTCTCCACCGATGTGGGTGGCTTCTCCGATCTCGTATTGTTCATGGGACATGGAAATGGTTTCCTCCTCGAGATGGGTATCTGTATCTTGCCCTCGCGCATATTTCGACTCTTTAGATCTTCGATATTTCGCAGTGCAAAATTTAGCATAACTCGTCGCGTGCCCAAGAATAATTGTCGCAGATCTCGGTCGATTACGGTGTATTGTTGTATGCCATTTTCCAGTTTTCTGGGATCGTAGCTCTGCGCATGAACTCCTATATCCGCTAGGAGTTGATCCGAGCGATTCTGGCGTCGAATGCGTCGACTGTTTGTTGCTGAAATTGGACTCATCAAGAGCAATAATGAGAACAACCACAAACAGCTGGCGATATTTGACATGTTGAGGGAATCGTTTCAAGGATTTTTGCAGGATTTTAAATTATTTAAGGTGCACTTTTATGTGGGTAGAACTTTGTTCATTGTCTTTTAACGGACAAAACTCTGGGATTTTGTAGTTCGTTGTTCGTTGTGGCTCGTATTTGGGTAGAGTCTTTAAATTTAAACTTCAGCTCATTGTAATGATAAATATCATTCACTTTAAGAACTTCAAACTTTAGTTCTAGATGCAAATCGTCTCGTAGGTTGTAGATAGAACTTTGCTCACGATGATCCACTGTGCGAATTTTAAGTTTACTTTCTTTTTATTCGAAATTAGTTCATTATAATCCACTTTAGGCACTCTGACTTTTATTAGCATTTTATTTTATCAGAAGAAATTAAAAAATGGTCTTGAACTGTCATAATGCACTATAAAATGTATTCTTTTTGGTTGCCTCAAACACTTTCCACAGAATACAAATAATTCCCTGGATATACAATTACTTTTCTCTGCTCTTTTGGGTTCTCTTTAGGTATTAATTGAAGACGTTGAATTTTTCGTTTTATTCCGCATCCCACACGATGGACTTCTGAACGCGTTCTCATCAGCAGAGCGTATGCGTCGAGCGTTTTTGTACACCGCATAAATTGTTTCTGAACATCGGAACCAGACTACACTCCACACCAAAAAATAACTTCACTCAGACAAAGAGCGGGGTACAGAGAGCGGACAGGCTCAGAACTTGACTTAAAAGCGTTGACCGAGACATTAACAATCATCCAGCAACAACAACAGCAACAAATGACAGAGTAGCCGCCTGATAGCAGCACACAAACACACACACACACAAAGTGCCCTCTGGGGTTCAAAGATAAAACCACAGAAAACCTCCGAAAAAAAAAATACAGTTTACTAAACAGAAAAATAATTACCTTGGTGGCAGGCAGGCAGGCAGAGGGAAAAAAACATTGGATGCTACTGCCACCACAACAACATGACAACGTACAATTATTATTTCTATATAAAACAATAAATATAAATAAATTGGAGCTCTACCTACTAAAAGGCAATGCGCACGCATGCGCAGTGGCGTAGACTTTGAGCTTCCACAACAAAAGACTCATCCCCGAAAGGGGGTTTTTATCCCCATTTAGGTGGGTTATTGGGTCAAACGGATTTTGGGTTGTTGGTCGTGTGTTTGATCCATAAACAGAGCGCATTAAAAGGGGTCACCCAAATGATCTTTCAGAACTCGGGGAAAATCTCTTTTGAGATGTTATTCCCCCTAAGAGTCAGGAATGAGTCAAAATTACGATTAATTTCCATCGTTAATTTAGTTTCTAGATCTTTGACTCTGAATAAAGTGCAGAATTAAGTACTGTAAGAGCTTTAAATTATGAATGAGGTTTTAATCGTAAGATTCATGTATAAGAAATAATCTTTTAGAGAATTTTCGTGATAGAAAATAGTTTTCCAGTAAGTTCTATTCCATATAAACAGCACATATGATGGCTCACAGTCAAAATATACCCCTGTTTCCCACTCCCCACGCCACTGTTTCCATTTGTACCCCTTATTCCAACAAACAGGAAAAAACCGTACTTTTCTTTAAATTTTAAATTTAATTTTAATAAAATTTTAAATTTAATTTCATTGAATTTTATATTTTTTTTCTTAAATTTTCAATTTAAGTTGTTTTAAAATTGAATACTAAAATTAAATTAAATTAAAATTGTAAATTCAAGTTCTTGAAATTTTATATTAAAGTTGTTAAAATTTTAATTTTATGTTTCAAGTTTAAATTCTTTAAGTTTAAATTTGAATTCAATAAGTTTTAGTTTAAGTTCCTAGATTATATCTTTTTTACCCCTTTTTCTATTAGCCACACCTCTGCATCTCTGCCCGCATCTCTACCGCCTTAGATCTCATCTCCATTCAAGCCAAAACAAAAAAAGACTAAATTTTTGAACATCAACAAAATAAAACCTGCCAAATATTTGCACACATTTGTGGCTTTTGCTTCGACTAAATTTTTCTAATGTAATTGTTGCTCACTCGTACACATAGCTTGAAATGTGAATAGCTAATTGTTTGCTTAGATCTTTCAAGAGAGATAGATACACTCTTGAAAGATACACTTGAGACTGGTGACTGACTGTATCCGTTTTTGGCTCGAACTTGGTAGCGGTTATTGCCCGAGAAGATAATTGAAATAAAATATTATAAAGTAAAGTGATCTATAAATATATGACTCAGCGGCGGGGCTCTTGTTTTTCGAGGCGTGTCATATGAAGGCTGTAGTAAATATACCCTGCGGCTGCTGCGACTCCTCATCAGTGAAGCAGAGGGGCCTGTGAGAGCGTGATGGAATTTCGAGTTTATGGAATCGCCACGACTTCCGCTTGTCCCCAGTCCCCAAGTCCCCATGGGTAACGGGTTCTGGATAGCGCGTTGTCTGCTGCCTTTTATTGTTGGGGCAGATCAAGTGCTGCAGAGAGTCTGGGGCGTTTTTGTATTTATTGTAATGAGACCCTCCACAGGGCATGGGACACGAATGGAAAGAGCTACGCAATGGAAAAACACTCACTGGCAGGTCCACAGAGTTGTGCGTCATGAAATGGGCTCTTAAATTACAAATAAGCTGATTTAAAAAGTCTCCTTCCATTATATCAATCTTAATTATAAAGATAATGAAAGGCTCTGTCATTAATTTTTTATTAATGCCATCAGAACAGGTAATTCTTTTAATTGAAATATCATCTCTTATGCCTCAATGTTTATTCACAGAATATTGTGTTTTATCTGGAGTTTGATCATCTTCCAAGAATTTGATCCCCTGAACCACAGGTACAGTCGGGCCTCTCTATATTGCTTCCGCTACATAAAAAACAAAGCGACACAAACACTCAACGAAGCAAAGTACTTCTACTCGTAGTTCTATTGTTAGTATTTACACGAGTTCTGTGTTTGTTTTATATAATTTACGAGAGTCAATTTACACACACGTCTAAGGTACAAGTGCTTGTCCTAACTCAAGTGATTGTATAACTAAAACGGCTTTTCTTAGAGAGGAAATAATCTTCGTCACTAGAGTGTTAAAATGTTGTTCTCAATAAATAAAGCAAAGAGCGACCGTAACTAAAAGATTAGGGATGGAAAGAGTGGCAAAAAATGTGTTTAAAGTTTCGATATTGTTATGAACAATAATTCATTAAAATTTCGATGTACTTATAAAAATAAGAATTACTTATTAAAATAGATACACTATAAAAAAAGGACATGGTTAGCGCAGTTAAAAACATTAAAATTACTAATTTTTTACGATAAATAATACAAATATTTATATACAATGATACCGTTCCCATCAAAATTGGTAAATAATAAAATATTTCACAAAATAGTCGTCTGTGTGATTTTTAATAAATTAAAACATCGAAATTTGAATATAAAAAATATCAATGTTTGGTTTAATTAATAAATGAGAGGAAATATATAAATAAATATAAAAAAAAAAGAAAATTATAAAAATTAAATTATAATTAATTATAATGACTAATAATATAAATAATATTTTAATTAATAATATAATTAATTAAAACTATAATAATTAAGAGCAGATATATAATAATTTGCATACATTTTCGAGGAAAAGATTCCAAGTGAAAGAAAGCCTTCAGCAGTTAGTGTACCTCTTTTCACAGGCATTAAAAGACAAAGACGCACGCCGAAGAAATACAGGAAAGTTAGTCAGTCACAAACTATTCCAATTAAGACAATTATTATAGAAAGGCTGCAACCTTTAGCTACGAAATCAAGTCATTATATAAAGAATTCTATGAATTGGTTTAAAGCACACACACACACGTTGTTAAACGTTCTTTAAAATTGAAATCAATATTCGAGTAAATTACCCTCTAGCAACGAACTTAGTATAGAAATGCAATACAATTAACACACACAATATCTGAGTGGAAAACTTGACAGAGAACTTTTATGGCATGACAATAATTTGTATGCGAAATGCCCTTTTATACGACTTTATCGAGTCAAGTGGATTTTTATGCATAAATTAAATGGGCGATTATGGTTCAAAGTTCTGTCATTTAAAGAATATTATTATCACACATGTGAGAGTCAGGCGGGAGTGAATAATTTAATCGCAGCGGTGTTCTGATTTACAAACTATAACTAGAGGAATGTAGTTTTTCCTCCTTTCCACAGTCCGTCCAGTGCGACTGTCAAATGAGTCTCAATTAAATAAATGCCACTGCTCTGGATGGAGTTGCTGTCTGTCTGCGGTGTCGATCAAAATGCAGCAGTTTCATTTCACTTAAGCCTTAATTGAGGGATCATTAAGAGGATTGCCACTGCTGCTGCGTTGCTGTTCGCTGTGGCTATTCTTAAAGCTGCAACACGTTTAGCAGAGCAACATTGTTGCAGAGCTTTTGGTTGTTAAGGCACAAAAGCTCTAGCTTGATTTGAATGTATTTTAATGCTAATTGTGGTTTAATTAGCAAGCAAGCTTGTTATCTGGCGGATCGTCATCTTCTCGTGGGTGCTCTTCATATTTAACCAAGAAATCAACACCATTTTGGGGCAGCTTTTGGTCTGATTTAAGAGAGTTTTCGGGTGTAAGCTTTAAAGAGAGGCTTGATGCAAAATGTTTCGGCAAGCGTGCGATAAGCTTGAAAATGTTGCCAGATCGCTTGAAGAGCGCCAAAATATTAATTTTAAAGTATTTTAAAATGATGTATATTGTTTTAAATAGGAAAACAAATTTGAATTATTTTATATAGGAAAATAGTTTTAATTCTCTCTCATAAAGAAAGAGTTTTAATTGATTTAATGGGTTTTAAAATTTAAAGTGCTTTGATACATATATTACATAAATGATTTTTTATTAGTTTTATATTCATGAAAATTACTTGAAGTTCAGATTTCAAGTTTTACATTTAATTTCTGTATTTCTTTGATATATTGTTTTATTTCAATTTAAAATCTGCTTTATTTATTCCATCATAAACCCAACCGATTGAACATTCAAAATTTCCACACTAATCCACACAATTGGCAAATCCGTTTAGAAAAAAAACCTTGAACTATAACTAACATCCTCCACAAATGTCAACAATTATACAGAAATTATTCCACAAAAATTTCCAAACCAAAACACGAGCATTAGTTGTTGTTCAAAGCGTGTAAAAAACGTTGCACTGCGAGTATTACAAATTTATTTACCCAATTCGGCTTTTAATTGCAGTTTAATTATTGTAATATTGCGATTTATCAGCGGAGGGAAAACAAGAACGCGAAAGCGTGTTAGAGACAGAGAGGCAAGTAACGAAGGAGGGACAAAGAAGAAAAACGTGTCAGTTGGGGGAAAATGGCTTGTAATTCATATATTTTTATACGATTTAATCGACAAATGATGAAGATAAGGCACAGGGCGTAGTCATAATAAAAATAAAATAATTGTATTTATTCTCTACACATTTTTATTTTTGTCGAATTTCATTTGTTTAATAATCGTAATGCAGGCAATTGAAAGACAGACTGCGCGTCAGGGGGGCACAGCAAACCCATAAATTATTACAAAACTTCAATAACCTCGCGCTGCAATTGCCTAGCCAGAGAGGGAAGGGGTGCGAAAGAGAGCAGCATAGTGGGGAAAAGAGAGACAGAAAGAGAGAGAGAGAGAGAGGGATATGTATGTAGAGGGATTGGATTAGCCGGAGAAATAGAGACCACAGACAGAAGAGAGCGCGAAGCAAAAGTTGCATTTTCATTTTGCATATAAATATTATTTAATATATAAAGAAAAACCGAATTATCATTACTCTTTCCATTAAATTACTTATTAAATTGATTTATTAATTATAATTTTTAAAGAAATTAAAAATAATAATTTCGTTTGATTGACTGTATATACATTATGATCTGATTACAATGAATTTTTGCATATTGGTAGAAAGTGTCACTATACATTATTGTTACAAAATAAATTACTATCTCCAAAACTATGGCATCTGTCCGTTATTTTCTGCTTACTAAAATATCCCAAATTAACGACCTGCCTGTTTTTTGTTCCCCAGTAAAAACATAAACTATAAACATATTTTG